>OY997268.1:202726707-204053374 GCA_963921465.1 Triticum timopheevii
TCACAAGGGACAGGGTCGATATTCGGCTCCATCACCATAGAGGTAGCAGCCCCCGAGGTGGTGTCTACCCACCCGTCCTCGATCGGCGCAGTCGGCTCCGAGTCAAGGGTCGGAGTGGACTCTTGTGCGGCCTCCAGGGCACTGTCCAGCGGCAGAGCTAGATCATGCCCATCGTGATAGTGCGGCGCGCACGGCTGTGGCTCGAATCCGTCAAAGATCAAGTCTCCGCGGATGTTGGCCATGAAGTTCAAACTTCCAAATCTGACCTGATGGCTAGGGGCGTAGCTTTCAATCTGCTCCAGATGGCCAAGGGAATTGGCTCGCAGTGCAGAGCCGCCGAATACGAAGATCTGTCCAGGGAGAAAAGTCTCACTCTGGACAGCGTCGTTGTGGATGATCGAAGGAGCCATCGGGCCTATAGGTGGCGACACAGAGGAACTCTCAATGAAAGCACCAATGTCGGTGTCAATACCGGCGGATCTCGGGTAGGGGGTCCCGAACTGTGCGTCTAGGCGGATGGTAACAGGAGACAAGGGACACGATGTTTTTAACCAGGTTCGGGCCCTCTCGATGGAGGTAAAACCCTACTCCTGCTTGATTGATATTGATGATATGGGTAGTACAAGAGTGGATCTACAACGAGATCAAGGAGGCTAAACCCTAGAAGCTAGCCTATGGTATGATTGTTGTAATGGTTGTTGTGTCCTATGGACTAAAACCCTCCGGTTTATATAGACACCGGAGAGAGCTAGGTTACACAGAGTCGGTTATAATGGTAGGAGATCTATATATCCGTATTGCCAAGCTTGCCTTCCACGCCAAGGAAAGTCCCCTCCGGACATGGGACGAAGTCTTCAATCTTGTATCTTCATAGTTTTGGAGTCCGGCCAATGATGATAGTTCGGCTATCCAGACACCCCCTAGTCCAGGACTCCCTCAGTCATATCCGGAAATATTGGAGGATTCCGGAGGGGTGGAGCTTAGGTTTTGGGTGTTAGAACTCGAGGTGCGAGAGGGCGCGATGAAGGTGAAAAAAGAGGTGTAGGTCTCGACCCCTTTATAAAGAGGGTGAATATCAATAGTCCCTGGTGTGACCGTTTGAGGCTTATCTAAAAACACACGGGGTAATACCAACAGCCGTCATGGGGTCACGCACGCTCATATTGATGGAAAATCGCATAATAAAAGGGACACGATCTCTGCCTCAACGGGACGTGCCGATAAAACTGCCTCGTAACACGAGTCGTTGTGGGGAAGGAAACGTCGGTTTGCGTTGGACCGAGCCACAATGCAAGGGCACGATGCACGAAGATTGCCAGCAAATCAGATCTATACCACACGAATATCATCTTGCAGATCCGGACACGGTCTACGTGTTCGATGACCACTTTGGAGTATTCGTAGGAGGAACCCGCCTTGCAATGTCGAAGACAATACTGCCCGCCGGACTCATCGTCATTGAAGCCTGGTTCAGGGGCTACTGAGGGAGTCCTGGATTAGGTGGTATCCAGACGGTCGGACTGTGTACAACGTCTGGACTATTGAAGCGTGAAGATACAAGACTCAATACTTCGGCCCGTGTCCGGATGGGACTTTCCTTGGCGTGGAAGGCAAGCTTGGCGTTCCGTATATTATATTTCCTTCCTTGTAACCGACTCCATGTAAACCCTATCCCTCTCCGCTGTCTATATAAACCGGAGAGGTTGGTCCTTAGAAGGCGATCACAATTACATTCATACCATCATAGGCTAGCTCCTAGGGTTTAGCCTCTACGATCTCGTGGTAGATCTACTCTTGTACTACCCATATCATCAATATTAATCAAGCAGGAAGTAGGGTTTTACCTCCATCGAGAGGGCCCAAACCTGGGTAAACATCTGTGTCCCTTGCTTCCTTTTACCATCAGCCTTGACGCACAGATCGGGACCCCCTACCCGATATCCGCCGTTTTGACACCGACAGTCGTGACCCCCTACCCACCCCCTGCGAGGCCGAGCCTGGAATGAGCCGAAGCAGGTGGTGACGCGGTGTGCCGTGGCGCCGCATGCGGAGGCGAATCCCTGACACCCCGTTGCCCCCTGTCTATCTTAGGGGTGTGGCTCTTGGGTTATGTGCGTTGTTTGGATGGAAAACAGAATAACCGCGCCGCGCCTATCAACCAAGCACACTGCATGTGTTAGTGTGAGGCTGAGCAGGGGGGTGGGAGGGGGTCGTGACCCCCTCCCCACCCTCCTGCGAGGTCGAGCTTGGAACAAGCCGGAGCAGGCGGTGCGGCGCCACATGCGGAGGCGAGTCCGTCACACCCCGTCGCCCCCTTTCTATCTTAGGGGTGTGGCTCTGGGGTTGTGTGCGTTGGTTGGATGGAAACCAGAATAACTGCACTGCGCCTGTCAACCAAGCGCACTACGTGCGATAGCGTGAGGTCGAGCACGTGGGTGGGGAGGGGGGTCGTGACCCCCCATCCCACCCCCCTGCGAGGCCGAGCCTGGAACAAGCTGAAGCAGGCGGCGACGCGGCATGGCGTGGCGCCGTATGCGGATGCGAGTCTGTCACACCCCGTCGCCCCTTGTCTATCTTAGGGGTGTGGCTCTGGGGTTGCGTGCATTGTTTGGATGGAAAACAAAATAACCGCACTGCGCCTGTCAACCAAGCGCACTACATGCGTTAGCGCGAGGCCATGCAGGGGGGTGGGGAGGGGGGTCGTGTCACGCCCAATATGCGACCCTATCCAAAAGGAACTCGAAGGTCCCACCAAGGATAGACCCGCATATTGGAACGCTTTTGCAAGGTGGATATCATTACATCAACATTACATAATAGTGGGGATACATACAAGACATACAATGTCACATGAATACAACAATACAACATACAAGAACAACATCCGACTACGGATGAATCATAAACAGAAACTCAAACAATATCCACCCTGCTAGCCCAGGCTGCCGACCTGGAACCTATCCCCTGATCGAAGAGGAAGCAGAAGCAGAACTCCAAAACAAGTAACATCGCTCTCGCGTCAAGATCATCGCTAAACCTGTACCTACAACTGTTGTTGTAGTAATCTATGAGCCACGAGGACTCAGCAATCCATTACCATGGGTATCAAAACTAGCAAAGCTTAATGGGAAAGGAAGTGGTAAAGTGGTGAGGTTGCAGCAGCGACTAAGCAAATATGGTGGCTAACATACGCAAAGAAGAGCGAGAAGAGAACAAGCGGAACGGTGGTGAAGCTAGCAATGATCAAGAGGTGATCCTGAACACCTACTTACGTCAAACATAACACAGAAACCGTGTTCACTTCCCGGACTCCGCCGAGAAGAGACCATCACGGCTACACACGCGGTTGATGCATTTTAATTTGGATCTGGTGTCAAGTTATCTACAACCGGACATTAACAAATTCCCATCTGCCACATAAGCGCGGGCACGGCTCTCGAAAGTTTATACCCTGCAGGGGTGTCCCAACTTAGCCCATGACAAGCTCTCGCGATCAACGAAGGAATAGACCTTCTCCCAGGAAGACCCAATCAGTCTCGGAATCCCGGTTTACAAGACATTTCGACATGGTAAAACAAGACCAGCAAGACCTCTCGGCATGCCGACATCCTGATAGTAGCTGCGCGTATCTGGTCTCAGGCCACGACCGGATGAGCAGTACGTACAACTAGAACCAGACCTCAAGTTTCCCCAAGGTGGCGCTGCAAGTGGCTCTAGTTTGGACCAACACTTAGACAAGCATTGGCCCGGGGGGGCTGAATAAAGATGACCCTTGGGTTAATTACTCCCAAGGGAAATATAGGTGGTGGTGAGGCAAATGGTAAAACCAATGTTGGGCCTTGCTGGAGGAGTTTTATTCAAAGCGAACTGTCAGGGGGTCCCATAAATCACCCGACCACGTTAGGAACGCAAAATCTGGGAACATAACACCGGTATGACGGAAACTAGGGCGGCAAGAGTGGAACAAAACACCAGGCATAAGGCCGAGCCTTCCACCCTTTACCAAATATATAGATGCATTAATAATATAAGAGATATTGTGATATCCCAACATAACCCTGTTCACCATGGAGTAATCTTCAACTTCGCCTGCAACTAGCAAGGCTATAAGAGGGGCTGAGCAAAGCGGTAACATAGCCAAGCAACAGTTTGCTAGGAATGGTGTCAAAGGTTAGAGGTTCATGGCAATTTGGGAGGCTTGAAGAGCAAATGATAGGTAACACAGCAAAGCGATAGAACGAAGCAACTAGCATAGCAATGATAGTAGTGAGATCCGAGGAAATTTGAACTCCGGAAAAGAAAAGATGAAAGCACTTGGAACTGGAATTTATTCATCAAGAACAAACTCCGAAGGAAGGGATTAATCACTTGGATGAAATAAGAATAAGATTTATTGTATGCTTATCCTTCATCAAATTAAATTGATGACAAGCAATGGATTTTGCATGCTACTTATTCTTCTTGAAAAGAATTGAGAAGTGACATATCGCAAACTTGAGAATGTCTTCATGAATCACCGGTAGGATCGAAAGAACGAATGGATTAATATGATAAACAAGGAAAAAGAATCTTGAACGAACCACCGTGAGAATTCAGAAATGACTGATGAAAGAGAATGAATCACCAGGAAGAATTAAAAGAACAAATATGATAGAGGGGATTTAGATGCACAAGAACAAAGAGATAACGAGCTGATTAAAGAACACTTGATAAATGCGCTGGGGTAATTGGATAACGGTAGCTGAAATGTGAGGACGAAGAATTCTTCTGGAACGATGGCCTCTGGTGAAAAGAAATGAAAAAGACAACTTCTGACATACTCCGGATGGGTTAGAGAAGAATATCTGACAAATGGAATAATTCGAGACTGATAACATGAAGCTGGAACCGCGAATCTTCGAGAGAACAGGTAAGATTTAGAGGAAAAACTCTTCTTCGGTCTTCAAATGGCGACGGAAAACAACACCAAAATTACTGAGATCCTCTGGGAGAATGAAAAGCAAAGAGGTTGAGCCGATGATGAAAAGAATTTGAAAGCGATCTTGGAAAAGGCATGTGACTGATGAAATTAATTCTTACATCACACTTGAAAAGAATTTGAGAATAACTCCGGGAAAATTTAGAAGAGTCAGGTAAGATCCTGGAAAAAGACATGTGGGTTAGGGCCCACTAAAGGAAAACACCGATGGAAAAGGATTGTTGAACAGATAGATGATGCACCGGAACAATTGAAATATTTGAATGAGGTGACAACCTCGAATTAATTCGAACACAGATGAATCTCTTGAGATGTCTTGAGCACTCCGGAATGAATGAATGGCGAGAGGCGAACGAGCAGGGAAAACACTTGATCCAAGGAAAAGAATGTGATCAACCCGAAAAACTTGAATTGAGTCCACCGGAAAAAGAAAAAGGATGAAGAATGACGAACAAGACGAGAATTCACCGGTTGAAATAAATGAGGGAAGACTGAAGAGGCTCCGCATGAATGAAATAGATGGTCGAAAGAGACTCAAACTCCGGAAAGAAGAGGGTGGGAGGGCGGGAAATCAAAGGCAACTTAGAAGGGGGAAAGCCGACGAATATCTTGAAGAGTAAAACACTGGTTGAAAGAAAACAAAGGCTTCACACGAGTAGGATGGATACTCGATTACGGACTCCGGTTCCAAGGAGAAAAAGGGTGGGCGGGTGGGAAAAGAAAGCAACTGAGGATTGAACTCAAAGATGAAGAGGCTCGAGTCAACTTGACGAGAAATGCACCGGATGAAAAGAGCTGAGGAATAACTACCGGAAAACCAACTGCGTGATCCTAAAGAAAATTTTGAATGGGAAGAGGAGTAATTCAAAACACCTACGCCAAGATTCCTTACCAGAGCGACGAAGGGGCTGAGGAGTAAAAAGAATTCCTACTCTCCGCTATAACTAGACTCCGAAAACAGTTTTCTTCTAGACTCAACAACGGCCAAACTACACGATCAATCAAGGGGGGCTCCTAGGGTCGGTCGAGGCTCTGATCCCAACTTGTCACGCCCAATATGCGACCCTATCCAAAAGGAACTCAAAGGTCCCACCAAGGATAGACCCGCATATTGGAACGCTTTTGATCATAAACATTATGTGATAGCCTGGCTTATTAGGGATGATAGACTACTCATATCAATAAGGAATTCCTTCTTTTCTGGGAGCCCATTCGGAAAGAACTCCAAAGTTAAGCGTGCTCAGCTTGGGGTAATTTCAGGACGGGTGACCAACCGGGAAGTTGCTCCCGGGTGCGCACGAGTGAGGACAAAGTGCACAGAAAAGACTAGTATTGATCTGTGAGGCTAGTCTAGATCCAGCCAGGAGTAACGACCACCGGCGGGTGTGTCCGAGGCATTACAAGTTGGTATCAGAGCCGACCCTCGCGGTTACACAGATGTTTGCGGACAGGTGCGCGGTCATGTTGGTCATGATGTTTGTGACCCGTCGTGGCACACGGCATGGCACATGTGTCGGACTGGATGCACAGACGTATGTGCCAAGAGGGAACGTTCCTGTGGCCCGACGAGGACGTCGGTTCCTCTGAGTGGGGGTGTATGTGATAGCCTGGCTTATTAGGGATGATAGACTACTCATATCAATAAGGAATTCCTTCTTTTTTGGGAGCCCATTCGGAAAGAACTCCAAAGTTAAGCGTGCTCAGCTTGGGGTAATTTCAGGACGGGTGACCAACCGGGAAGTTGCTCCCGGGTGCGCACGAGTGAGGACAAAGTGCGCAGAAAAGACTAGTATTGATCTGTGAGGCTAGTCTAGATCCAGCCAGGAGTAACGACCACCGGTGGGTGTGTCCGGGGCGTTACAAGTCGTGACCCCCCTCCCCACCCCCAGCGAGGCCGAGCCTGGAACGAGCCAGGGCAGGCCGAGACGCGCCGTGTCGCGGCGCCACATGCGGAGGCGAGTCCGTCACACCCTGTCGCCCCTGTGTATCTTAGGGGTGTGGCAACCGCCAAGCGGCAGTGCTCGCGGTTGCTATTTTAGTCCATCGTGCCAACCGCCAAGTGACAGTGCTCGCTGTTGCTTGAAAAAAACAACTATCTAAGCGAACTGCAATGCTTAATTGACAGCACATTTTTCTTCCCATACCGAACTACATTCTTTTGGTCAGCGTACCGTTTTTATTTTTACGTGAGAGGGAACTGGTGTTGCATGCTTGTTGTGGGTGGTGGCGCTTGTTGGTTTTTGGGATGTGATAATGAGTTGGGCCCGTTGGGGTGTAAGACGCATTCGTCCCAAGTCGGCCTTGTCTTGCTGTATGCATGCGCGCTAAATGTTTAGTCCCACCTTGCCCGCCGAGAGCGCGCCCGACCTGTTTATAAACCCTGGCAGGCAAAGGTCTCTAACTCCTCTGGTTACTTGTGTGGATGCTTATACACGGTGCTCACTGCTCTATCCTCTTTGACCTGTGGGCCCTTGTGTGCCCGACCCCATGCATCGTGGCTCGGAACGGACTCACCTATTGTGGGCGCAGACTTACTACGAGACTGGCTGGGGCCTGGTTTCACCTAGGTGGTCAATTTTTTTTATCTTTTCTTATTGTAAGCATTTTTTCTTTAGGACTACATGTATTCATAGCCGTACAAATTATATCATTTGTACTGCTTGTACCAACATTCCGCACTGCAGTATGCGTATTAAGTCTGTATTTGTGCACTGCACGAAAGTGACTGCAGTCCCTCTTGCGGTTCATTTAGGTATGTATTGTACTTCTTGTACACACGTTGTGAACTGCCTGATACTATTCTCATGAACTGCATTCCCCTTTGTTTAGAATGGTCTGTGTATTATAATTTTTCATAAATATGAATATTAATGGTCTTTCTTTAATTACTATTGTGGACTGCATGTACACACTTGGGCTCTGCTTATGTTTACCAATGTGAACTACATTCATGCTTCTTTTTTATGTTATGAATTGCAGTCAGAGTTCTTAATATTTTTGTTGAACGTTGTTTCTGAATCAGATATTGGTATGTTTTGGTATCACATATCATATTTTTCAACCTTGTGTGGATACTTGTTCTAATACATAGTCAACAATCATTACCTAGTGCAATGACATTGTTTTACAAAGAACCATTCGATATGAAGCAACGACATAAGCAAAACCTAGCAGATAGGAAACAAGGAACAACACAAGTACTAAAGTAAAATGAAACTAAACATAGCCCTATTTATTTCTAGTTGCTATATGGGATTAGAGCCTTGCTCTTGTTCTTCGCTTCTTTTTCTCTTTTTGCCCTGTCTAGTCCCATTATGACATCGTAGATGATTCTCCATGACTCGTAGGTTGCAAATGCATCTATTGTTGCATACTTGATAAGATTATCTGGCAGTGGGCAAAACCCCCATAGAGTATGGATCCTCCTTGCAGTTGATTTTGTTCTTCATGTCATGGTAGTGAATGTCGATCAACCTACTGGCAACATCAGCCAAAGAGTCAAATTCCTTCTTCCTGTATGGGTCTCTCCATTCCACTTGAATATCAATGTAGTTGTGGGAGTTGATCTCCAAGCCAGATAGTTTCAGCTTGTTTTTGTCTCCTTCAATGGCGAATCCTGCGGAGGTGTATTCATCATTCATGAGGAATTTGTCTAGTTCCATTGGCCTGCAAGATGTTTGTAAAAACTAGATATAGTGAGACACTACCAGTTATTTTGAGAACTACCAATGTTGTTTTGATTTTTCTGAAACTGGAGTGCAATATGAATCCCCTGAATCTGTTGGAGTGAGTAGCTGATAATACTTTGTGCATGTTTGTTGTCTTGAATTGAATTTCATACATGTTTTAAATAGTGTGGACTATGATCTTTTTACCTCCAAATTCGTATAGGATTGAAAGTTGGCATTAATAATGTAGTTTTCTATTGTTCAGGTAGATAATTTGTATTTGGTAAAACAAAATAAAACTATGTGGATTGCTAGATCATCTAATTCAAGAATTGAACACATGAGTCACATGGAGCCAGATGAAAATTGTCAATGAATTCCTATGCCATGCTTTTTAAAATGAGAATCAAAGTTTATATAATGGAAATTGCGATGAAGAAAATTTAAAATCAATATTGACAAGCAATAGTACAGATTGATAATTATTCTCACCTGTCTTTAGCTGCAGAGATGTGGTAGACAAGGCATTCTTTTTCTACACATAGCTGGAGCACTGCTGCCCGCTGTGGCTTCATGTAGTGCGTGTACTCGACATCAACGCTGACTAGTTTGATGGGCATTCCTCCGAGCTTCCTCCTGAGCGTGGTCAACATCTTGTCCACGTCTTGACCCTTGCTTGTGAAAATGATGTGGAGCTTTTGGTTGCCGTGGAGGTCGACGTCGTGGAGCTCCCTGGTGTACCTGCGGCGCTACTTGTACAGAGGTGCATCCGCCATGGCTCTCCTCTACTCTCCTGCATTTGTTCTAGAGAGAGATGAAGGAAATATGCCCTAGAGGCAATAATAAAGTTATTATTTATTTCCTTATTTCATGATAAATGTTTATTAGTCATCCTAGAATTGTATTAACCGGAAACTTAGTACATGTGTGAATACATAGACAAAACATATTGTCCCTAGTATGCCTCTACATGACTAGCTCATTAATCAAAGATGGTTATGTTTCCTAACCATAGACATGTGTTGTCATTTGATGAATGGGATCACATCATTAGGAGAATGATGTGATGGAAATGGCACATCTGTTAGCTTAGCATTATAATCGTGTCAGTTTCATTGCTACCGCTTTCTTCATGACTTATACAAGTTCCTCAGACTATGAGATTATGCAACTCCCGAATACCGGAGGAACACTTAGTGTGCTACCAAATGTCACATAAATGGGTGATTATAAAGGTGCTCTACAGGTGTCTCCGAAGGTGTTTGTTGGGTTGGCATAGATCGAGATTAGGATTTGTTACTCCGTGTTTCGGAGAGGTATCTCTGGGCCCTCTCGGTAATACTTATCACAATAAACCTTGCAAGCATTGTGACTAATGAGTTAGTTGCGGGAGGAAGTATTACAGAACGAGTAAAGAGACTTTCCGGTAACGAGATTGAACTAGGTATGATGATACCGACAATCGAATCTCGGGCAAATAACATACCGATGACCAAGGGAACAACGCATGTTGTTATGCGGTTTGACCGATAAAGATCTTCGTAGAATATGTAGGAACCAATATGATCAACTAGGTTCCGCTATTGATTATTGACCGGAGACGTGTCTCGGTCATGTCTACATAGTTCTCGAACCTGTAGGGTCCGCATGCTTAACGTTCGATGACGATTGTTATTATGAGTTTATGTGATATGATGTACCGAAGGTTGTTCCGAGTCCCAGATGTGATCACGGACATGACGAGGAGTCTCTAAATGGTTGAGACATAAATATTGATATATTGGACGGCTATGTTCGAACACCGAAAATGTTCCGGAGAAGTTTCAGATAAAATCGGAGTACCGGGGGGTGACCGGAACCCCCCGGGGGGTTATTGGGCCTCATGGGCCAAGTGGTGGAAGAGAGGAGGTAGGCCAAGGTGGGGAGCCCCCCCCTAGCCCAAACCGAATTAGACTAGGGGGCGGCCCCCTTTCCTTCTCTCCTTCCCCTCCTTCCTTCCCCTCCTAGTTGGACTAGGAAAGGGGGAACCTACTCCTACTTGGAGTAGGATTCCCCACTTAGGGCGCGCCCCTTGAGGCCGGCCGACCCCCTCCTCCACTCCTTTATATACGGGGGAGGGGGGCACCCCATAGACACACAAGTTGATCAAGTTGATCTTTTGGCCGTGTACGATGCCCCCCTCCACAGATTTCCACCTCGGTCATATCGTTGTAGTGCTTAGGCGAAGCCCTGTGCCGGTAACTTTATCATCACCGTCACCACGTCATCGTGCTAACGGAGCTCCTCCTCGGCCTCAGCTGGATCTAGAGTTCGAGGGACGTCCCCGAGCTGAACGTGTGCAGATCGTGGAGGTGCTGTGCGTTCTCTACTAGATCGGTTGGATCGCGAAGATGATCGACTACATCAACCGCATTACTTAATGCTTCCGCTTTCGGTCTACGAGGGTATGTGGACACACTCCCCCCATTGCTATGCATCACCTAGATAGATCTTGCATGATCGTAGGATTTTTTTTGAAATTACTGCGTTCCCCAACAGTGGCAGCCGAGCCAGGTCTATGCGTAGATGTTATATGCACGAGTAGAACACAAAGAGTTGCATGTGATAATAGTCATACTGCTTACCAACATGTCATACTTTGATTCGGCGGTACTGTTGGATGAAGCAGCCCGGACCGACATTACATGACCGCGTTCATGAGACTGGTTCTACCGACGTGCTTATGCACATAGGTGGTTGGCGGGTGTCTGTTTCTTCAACTTTACTTGAATTGAGTGTGGCTACGCCTGGTCCTTGTTGAAGGTTAAAACAACACACTTGATCAAAAATCATTGTGATTTTGATGTGTAGGTAAGAACGGTTCCTGCTAGAAGCCCGTAGCAGCCACGTAAAACTTGCAACAACAAAGTAGAGGATGCCTAACTTGTTTTTGTAGGGCTTGCTGTGATGTGATATGGTCAAGCATGATGTGATATAAATTGTTGTATGAGATGATCATGTTTTGTAACAAAGTTATCGGCAACTGGCAGGAGCCATATGGTGGTTGCTTTATTGTATGCAATGCAATCGCCATGTAATTGTTTTACTTTATCACTAAGCGGTAGCGATAGTCGTAGTAACAATAGTTGGTGAGACGACAACGATGCTACGATGGAGATCAAGGTGTCACGCCGGTGACAATGGAGATCATGACGATGCTTCGGTGATGGAGATCATGAGCACAAGATGACGATGGCCATATCATGTCACATATTTTGATTGCATGTGATGTTTATCTTTTATGCGACTTATTTTGCTTAGTACGGTGGTAGCATTATAGGATGATCCCTTACTAAATTTCAAGGTATAAGTGTTCTCCCTGAGTATGCACCGTTGCTATAGTTTGTCGTGCCGAGACACCACGTGATGATCGGGTGTGATAAGCTCTATGTTCACATATAAGGGGTGCAAGCCAGTTTTGCACACGCACAATACTCAGGTTAAACTTGACGAGCCTAGCATATGCAGATATGGCCTCGGAACACTAAGACCGAAAGGTCGAGCGTGAATCATATAGTAGATATGATCAATATAGTGATGTTCACCATTGAAAACTACTCCATCTCACGTGATGATCGGACATGGTTTAGTTGATTTTTATCACGTGATCACTTAGATGATTATAGGGATGTCTATCTAAGTGGGAGTTCTTAAGTAATATGATTAATTGAACTTTAATTTATCATGAACTTAGTACCTGATAGTATTTTGCATGTCTATGTTGTTGTAGGTCAATTGCCCGTGCTACCGTTCCTTTCAATTTTCATGCGTTCCTAGAGAAAGCTAAGTTGAAAGATGATGGCAGCAACTACACGGACTGAGTCCGTAACTTGAGGATTATCCTCATTGCAGCACAGAAGAATTATGTCCTAGAAGCACCGTTGGGTGCCAGGCCTGCTGCAGATGCTACTGATGATGTTAAGAACGTCTGGCAGAGCAAAGCTGATGACTACTCAATAGTTCAGTGTGCCATGCTTTACGGCTTAGAACCAATACTTCAACGACATTTTGAACATCATGGAGCATATGAGATGTTCCAGGAGTTGAAGTTAATATTCCAAGCAAATGCCCGGATTGAGAGATATGAAGTCTCCAAAAATTCTATAGCTGTAAAATGGAAGAGAATAGTTCTGTCAGTGAACACATACTTAGAATGTCTGGGTACCACAACCACTTCACTCAACTGGGAGTTAATCTTCCTAATGATAGTGTCATTGACAGAGTTCTTTAATCACTGCCACTAAGCTACAAAAGCTTCATTATGAACTATAATATGCAAGGGATGAACAAGACAATTCCCGAGCTCTTCGCAATGCTAAAGGATGTGGAGGTAGAAATCAAAAAGGAGCATCAAGTGTTGATGGTCAACAAGACCACTAATTTCAAGAAAAAGGGCGAAGGGAAGAAGGGGAACTTCAAGAAGAACGACAAAACGATTGCTGCTCAAGAAAAGAAAGCCAAGTCTGGACCTTAGCCTGAAAGTGAGTGCTTCTACTGCAAAGGGACTGGTCACTGGAAGCGGAACTGCACCAAATATTTGGCGGATAAGAAGGATGGCAAAGTGAAAGGTATATTTGATATACATGTTATTGGTGTGTACTTAACTAATTCTCACAGTAGCGCCTGCGTATTTGATACTTGTTCTGTTGCTTATATTTGCAACTCGAAACAGGGGCTACGGATTAAGCGAAGATTGGCTAAGGACAAGGTGATGATGCATGTGGGAAATGGTTCCAAGGTCGATGTGATCGCCGTCGGCATGCTACCTCTACATCTACCATCGGGATTAGTTGTAGACCTGAATAATTTTTATTTGGTGCCAGCGTTGAGCATGAACATTATATCTAGATCTTGTTTAATGCAAGACGGTTATTCATTTAAAACAGAGAATAATGGTGTTCTATTTATATGAGCAATATCTTTTATGGTCATGCACCCTTGACGAGTGGTCTATTTTTGTTGAATCTGGATAGTGATGATACACATATTCATAATATTGAAGCCAAAAGATGCAAAGTTAATAATGATAGTGCAACTTATTTCTGGCACTGCCGTTTGGGTCATATTAGTGTAAAACGCATGAAGAAACTCCATGCTGATAGACTTTTGGAATCACTTGATTATGAATCACTTGGTGCTTGCGAACCGTGCCTCATGGGCAAGATGACTAAAACTCCGTTCTCCGAAACAATGGAACAAGCTACTGACTTGTTGGAAATAATACATACCGATGTATGCGGTCCAATGAGTATTGAGGCTCGTGGTGGGTATCATTATTTTCTTACCTTCATAGATGATTTGAGCAGATATGGTTATATATACTTGATCAAACATAAGTTTGAAATATTTGAAAAGTTCAAAGAATTTCAGAGTGAAGTGGAAAATCATCGTAACAAGAAAATAAAGTTTCTACGATCTGATCGTGGAGGAGAATATTTCAGTTACGAGTTTGGTCTTCATTTGAAAAAACATGGGATAGTTTCACAATTAACGCCACCTGGACCACCACAGCGAAATGGTGTGTTCGAACATTGTAACCGTACTTTATTAGATATGGTGCGATCTATGATGTCTCTTACTAATTTACCGCTATCATTTTGGGGTTATGCTTTAGAGACAGCTACATTCACTTTAAATAGGGCACCATCAAAATCCGTTGAGACGACGCCTTATGAACTATGGTTTGGCAAGAAACCAAAGTTGTTGTTTCTTAAAGTTTGGGGTTGCGATGCTTATGTTAAAAAGCTTCAACCTGATAAGCTCGAACCCAAATAGGAGAAGTGCGTCTTCATAGGATACCCACAGGAAACTGTTGGGTACCCATTCTATCATAGATTCGAAGGCAAAATCTTTGTTGCTAAGAATGGATCCTTTCTGGAGAAGGAGTTTCTCTCGAAAGAAGTGAGTGGGAGGAAAGTAGAAATTTATGAGGTAATTGTACCTTCTCCCTTATTGGAAAGTAGTTCATCACAGAAATCAGTTCCAGTGATTCCTACACCAATTAGTGAGGAAGTTAATGATGATGATCATGAAACTTCAGATCAAGTTACTACCGAACCTCGTAGGTCTTCCAGAGTAAGATCCGCACTATAATGGTACGATAATCCTATTCTGGAAGTCATGTTACTAGACCATGATGAACCTATGAACTATGAGGAAGCGATGATGAGCCCAGATTCCGCGAAATGGCTTGAGGCCATGAAATCTGAGATGGGATCCATGTATGAGAACAAAGTGTGGACTTTGGTGGACTTGCCCGATGATCGGCAAGCCATAGAAAATAAATGGATCTTTAAGAAGAAGACTGACGCAGACGGTAATGTTACTATTTACAAAGCTCGACTTGTTGTGAAAGGCTTTCAACAAGTTCAAGGAGTTGACTATGATGAGACTTTCTCACCCGTAGCGATGCTTAAGTCTGTCTGAATCATGTTAGCAATTGCCGCATTTTATGATTATGAAATTTGGCAAATTGATGTCAAAACTGCATTCCTGAATGGATTTCTGGAAGAAGAGTTGTGTATGATGCAACCAGAAGGTTTTATCGATCCAAAGGGTACTAACAAAGTGTGCAAGCTCCAGCGATCCATTTATAGACTGGTGCAAGCCTCTCGGAGTTGGAATAAACATTATGATAGTGTGATCAAAGCATATGATTTTATATAGACTTTTAGAGAAGCCTGTATTTACAAGGAAGTGAGTGGGAGCTCTGTAGCATTTCTGATATTATATGTGGATGACATATTGTTGATTGGAAATGATATAGAATTTTTGGATAGCATAAAGGGATACCTGAATAAGATTTTTTCTATGAAAGACCTCGGAGAAGCTGCTTACATATTGGGCATCAAGATCTATAGAGATAGATCAAGACACTTAACTGGACTTTCACAAAGCACATACCTTGATAAAGTTTTAAAGAAGTTCAAAATGGATCAGTCAAAGAAAGGGTTCTTGCCTGTGTTACAAGGTGTGAAGTTGAGTCAGACTCAATGCCCGACCACTGCAGAAGATAGAGAGAAAATGAAAGTCATTCCCTATGCTTCAGCCATAGGTTCTATCATGTATGCAATGTTGTGTACCAGACCTGATGTGTGCCTTGATATAAGCATAGGGAGGTACGAAAGTAATCCCAGAGTGGAGCACTGGACAGCGGTCAAGAACATCCTGAAATAACTGAAAAGGACTAAGGATATGTTTCTCATTTATGGAGGTGAAAAAGAACTTGTTGTAAACAATTACATTGATGCAAGCTTTGATACTGATCCGGATGACTCTAAATCGCAAACCAGATACGTATTTTTATTGAATGGAGGAGCTGTCAGTTGGTGCAGTTCCAAGCAAAGCGTCGTGGCATGATCTATGTGTGAAGCAGAGTACATTGCTGCTTCGGAAGCAGCAAATGAAGGAGTTTGGACGAAGGAGTTCATATCCGATCTAGGTGTCATACCTAGTGCATCGGGTCCAATGAAAATCTTTTGTGACAATACTGGTGCAATTGCCTTGGCAAAGGAATCTAGATTTCACAAGAGAACCAAGCACATCAAGAGACGCTTCAATTCCATCCATCATCAAGTGTCGGAAGGGGACATGGAGATTTACAAGATACACACGGATCTGAATGTTGCAGAGCCGTTGACTAAGCCTCTTCCACGAGCAAAACATGATCAGCACCAAAGCTCCATGGGTGTTAGAATCATTACTATGTAATCTAGATTATTGACTCTAGTGCAAGTGGGAGACTGAAGGAAATATGCCCTAGAGGCAACAATAAAGTTATTATTTGTTTCCTTATTACATAATAAATGTTTATTATTCATGCTAGAATTGTATTAACCGGAAACTTAGTACATGTGTGAATACATAGACAAAACATATTGTCCCTAGTATGCCTCTACTTGACTATCTCGTTAATCAAAGATGGTTATGTTTCCTAACCATAGACATGTGTTGTCATTTGATGAACATGATCACATCATTGGGAGAATGATGTGATGGACATGACCCATCCGTTAGCTTAGCATTTTGATCATGTCAGTTTCATTGCTACTGCTTTCTTCATGACTTAGACAAGTTCCTCAGACTATGAGATTATGCAACTCCCGAATACCGAAAGAACACTTAGTGTGCTACCAAACGTCACAACATAAATGGGTGATTATAAAGGTGCTCTACAGGTGTCTCCGAAGGTGTTTGTTGGGTTGGCATAGATCGAGATTAGGATTTGTCACTCCGTGTTTCGGAGAGGTATCTCTGGGCCCTCTCAGTAATACTCATCACTATAAGCCCTACAAGCATTGTGACTAATGAGTTAGTTGCATGATGAAGTATTACAGAACGAGTAAAGAGACTTGCCGATAAAGAGATTGAACTAGGTATGATGATACCGACGATCGAATCTCGGGAAAGTAACATATCGATGACAAAGGTAACAATGTATGTTGTTATGCGGTTTGACCGATAAAGATCTTCGTAGAATATGTAGGAACCAATATGAGCATCCAGGTTCCGCTATTGGCTATTGACCAAAGACGTGTAACCCGTAGGGTCCGCACGCTTAACGTTCGATGACGATTGGTATTATGAGTTTATGTGATATGATGTACCAAAGGTTGTTCAGAGTCCCATATGTGATCACGGACATGGCGAGGAGTCTCAAAATGGTCGAGACATAAAGATTGATATATTTGACGGCTACGTTCGGACACCGGAAGTGTTCCGGAGAAGTTTTGGATAAAACTGGAGTACCGGGAGTTACGGGAACCCCCGGGGGTTATTGGGCCTCATGGGCCAAGTGGTATAAGAGAGGAGGCATGCCAAGGTGGGGCGCGCGCCCCCGTAGCCCAAACCGAATTGGACTAGGGGGGCGCTGAAGGAAATATACCCTAGAGGCAATAATAATGTTATTATTTATTTCCTTATTTCATGATAAATGCTTATTATTCATGCTAGAATTGTATTAACTGGAAAAATAATACATGTGTGAGTACATAGACAAACATAATGTCACTAGTATGCCTCTACTTGACTATCTCGTTGATCAAATATGGTTGAGTTTCCTAGCCATAGACATGAGTTGTCATTCGATTAACGGGATCACATCATTAGGAGAATGATGTGATTGACTTGACCCATTCCGTTAGCTTAGCACTTGATTGTTTAGTATGTTTCTATTGCTTTCTTCATGACTTATACATGTTCCTATGACTATGAGATTATGCAACTCCCATTTACCGAAAGAACACTTTGTGTGCTACCAAACGTCACAACGTAACTGGGTGATTATAAAGGAGCTCTACAGGTGTCTCCGAAGGTACATGTTGAGTTGGCGTACTTCGAGATTAGGATTTGTCACTCCAATTGTCGAAGAGGTGTCTCTGGGCCCTCCCGGTAATGTACATCACTATAAGCCTTGCAAGCAATGTGACTAATGAGTTAGTTGCGGGATGATAATTACATAACGAGTAAAGAGACTTGCCGGTAACGAGTTTGAACTAGGTATTGAGATACCGACGATCGAATCTCGGGCAAGTAACATACCGATGACAAAGTGAACAACGTATGTTGTTATGCGGTTTGACCGATAAAGATCTTCATAGAATATGTAGGAGCCAATATGAGCATCCAGGTTCCGCTATTGGTTATTGACCAGAGATGTGTCTCGGTCATGTCTATATAGTTCTCGAACCCGTAGGGTCCGCACGCTTAAAGTTCAATGACGATTATATTATGAGTTTATGAGTTTTGATGTACCGAAGGTTGTTCGGAGTCCCGGATGTGATCACGGACATGACGAGGAGTCTCGAAATGGTCGAGACATGAAGATTGATATATTGTAAGCCTATATTTGGATATCGGAAGTGTTCCGGGTGAAATTGGGATTTTACCGGAGTATCGAGGGGTTACCGGAATCCCCGGGGGCTTAATGGGCCATAGTGGGCCTTAGTGGAGAAGAGGATAGGAGGCCAGGGCGGGGCCGCGCGCCCCTCCCCCTAGTCATAATAGGACAAGGAGAGGGGGGCGGCGCCCCCCTTTCCTTCCTCTCTCTCCCTCCTCTTTCTCCCCTTTTCCTAATCCAACAAGGAAGGGAGAGAGTCCTACTCCCGGTGGGAGTAGGACTCCTCCTGGCACTCCTCCTCCTGGCCGGCCGCCCCTCCCCCCTTGCTCCTTTATATATGGGGGCAGGGGGGCACCTCCAGACACAACAACAGATCATTGATCTCTTAGCCGTGTGCGGTGCCCCCCTCCACCATAGTCCTCCTCGATAATATTGTAGCGGTGCGTAGGCGAAGCCGTGCGACAGTAGAACATCGTCATCGCCACCATGCCTTCGTGCAGACGGAACTCTCCCTCGACACTCGGCTGGATCGGAGTTCGAGGGACGTCATCGAGCTGAACATGTGCTAGAACTCGGAGGTGCCGTGCTTTCGGTGCTTGATTGGTCGGGCCGTGAAGACGTACGACTACATCAACCGCGTTGTTCTAAATGCTTCCGCTTTCGGTCTACGAGGGTACGTGGACACACTCTCCCCTCTTGTTGCTATGCATCACCATGATCTTGCGTGTGCGTAGGAATTTTTTTAAAATTACTATATTCTCCAACAGTGGCATCCGAGCCTGGTTTATGCGTAGATGTTATATGCACGAGTAGAACACAAGTGAGTTGTGGGCGATACAAGTCATACTGCTTACCAGCATGTCATACTTTGGTTCGGCGGTATTGTTGGATGAAGCGGCCCGGACCGACATTACGCGTATGCTTACGCGAGACTGGTTCTACCGACGTGCTTTCCACACAGGTGGCTGGCGGGTGTCAGTTTCTCCAACTTTTGTTGAACCGAGTGTGGCTACGCCCGGTCCTTGAGAAGGTTAAAACATCACTAACTTGACGGACTATCGTTGTGGTTTTGATGTGTAGGTTAGAACGGTTCTTGCTCAGCCCGTAGCAGCCACGTAAAATTTGCAACAACAAAGTAGAGGACGTCTAACTTGTTTTTGCAGGGCATGTTGTGATGTGATATGGTCAAGGCATGATGCTAAATTTTATTGTATGAGATGATCTTGTTTTGTAACCGAGTTATCGACAACTGGCAGGAGCCATATGGTTGTCGCTTTATTGTATGCAATGCAATCGCCCTGTAATTGCTTTACTTTATCACTGAGCGGTAGCGATAGTCATACAAGCAATAGTTGGCGAGACGACAACGATGCTACGATGAAGATCAAGGTGTCGCACCGGTGACGATGGTGATCATGACGGTGCTTCGGAGATGGTGATCACAAGCACATGATGATGATGGCCATATCATATCACTTATATTGATTGCATGTGATGTTTATCCTTTATGCATCTTATTTTGCTTTGATTGACGGTAGCATTACAAGATGATCTCTCACTAATTTCAAGGCATAAGTGTTCTCCCTGAGTATGCACCGTTGCGAAAGTTCTTCGTGCTGAGACACCACATGATGATTGGGTGTGATAGGCTCTACGTTCAAATACAATGGGTGAAAAATAGTTGCACACGCGGAATACTCAGGTTAAACTTGACGAGCCTAGCATATACAGATATGGCCTCGGAACACTGAGACCGAAAGGTCGAGCGTGAATCATATAGTAGATATGAGTTCAACATTGAAAACTACTCCATCTCACGTGATGATCGGACATGGTTTAGTTGATTTGGATCACGTGATCACTTAGATGATTAGAGGGATGTCTATCTAAGTGGGAGTTCTTAAGTAATATGATTAATTGAACTTTAATTTATCATGAACTTAGTACCTGATAGTATTTCGCAAATTATGTTGTAGATCAATTGCTTGCGTTGTTATTTCCTTATGTTTTTATATGTGTTCCTAGAGAAAAACTATGTTGAAAGATGTTAGTAGCAATGATGCGGGTTGGATCCGTGATCTGAGGTTTATCCTCATTGCTGCATAGAAGAATTATGTCCTTGATGCACCGCTAGGTGACAGACCAATTGCAGGAGCAGATGCAAACGTTATGAACGTTTGGCTAGCTCAATATGATGACTACTTGATAGTTTAGTGGACCATGCTTAACGGCTTAGAATCGATACTTCAAAGACGCTTTTGAACGTCATGGGCCATATGAGATGTTCCAGGAGTTGAAGTTAATATTACAAGCAAATACCCGAGTTGAGAGATATGAAGTCACCAACAAGTTCTATAGCTAAAAGATGGAGGAGAATTGCTCAACTAGTGAGCATGTGCTCAGATTGTCTGGGTACTACAATCGCTTGAATCAAGTGGGAGTTAATCTTCCAGATAAGATAGTGATTGAAAGAGTTCTCTAGTCACCATCACCAAGTTACTAGAACTTCATGATGAACTATAGTATGCAAGGGATGACGAAAACGATTCCTGAGCTCTTTGTGATGTTAAAATCAATGAAGGTAGACATCAAGAAAATAGGATCAAGTGTTGATGATTGACAATACCACTAGTTTCAAGAAAAGGGCAAAGGGAAAGAAAGGGAACTTCAAGTAGAATGACAAGCAAGTTGTCACTCCCGCGAAGAAGCTCAAAGCTGGACCAAAGCCTAAAACTGAGTGCTTACACTGCAAAGGAAATGGTCACTGGAAGCGGAAATGCCCTGAATATTTGGTGGATAAGAAGGATGGCAAAGTGAATAAGGGTATATTTGATATACAGATTATTGATGTGTGCCTTACTAGTGTTTATAGTAGCCCCTGAGTATTTGATACTTGTTCGGTTGCTAAGATTAGTAACTCGAAACAGGAGTTACAGAATAAACAGAGACTAGTTGAGGGGGAAGTGACGATGAGTGTTGGAAGTAGTTCCAAGATTGATATGATCATCATCACACAATCCCTATACTTTCGGGATTAGTGTTAAACCTAAATAAATGTTATTTGGCGCTTGCGTTGAGCATGAATATGATTTGATCATGTTTATTGCAATACGGCTATTCATTTAAAGTCAAAGAATAATTGTTGTTCTGTTTACATGAATAAAACCTTCAATGGTCATACACCCAATGAAAATAGTTTGTTGGATCTCGATCGTAGTGATACACATATTCATAGTATTGATGCCAAAAGATGCAAAGTTAATAATGATAGTGCAACTTTTTGTGTGGCACTGCTGTTTGGGTCATATCGGTGTAAAATGCATGAAGAAACTCCATAAAGATGGATTTTCGGAATCACTTGGTTATGACTCATTTGATGCTTGCGAGCCGTGCCTTTTGGGCAAGATGACTAAAACTCCGTTCTCTGGAACAATGGAACGAGCTAATGACTTGTTGGAAATAATACATACTGATGTATGCAGACCAATGAGTATTAAGGCTCGTGGCGGGTATCGTTATTTTCTGACCTTCATAGATGATTTGAGCAGATATGGGTATATCTACTTGATGAAACATAAGTCTGAAACAGTTGAAAGGTTCAAAGAGTTTCAGAGTGAAGTGGAAAATCGTCGTAACAAGAAAATAAAGTTTCTGCCATCTAATCGTGGAGATGAATATTTGAGTTACGAGTTTGGCCTTCAGTTAAAATAATATGGAATAGTTTCACAAGCTCATGCCACCTGGAACACCACAGCGTAACGGTGTGTCCGAACGTCGTAATTGCACTTTATTTGATATGGTTCGATCAATGATGTCTCTTACCAATTTACCAAATATCGTTTTGGGATTATGCATTAGAGATAGCTGCATTCACGTTAAATAGGGCACCATCTAAATCCGTTGAGACGACACCGTATGAACTATGGTTTAGCAATAAACCTAAGCTATCGTTTCTTAAAGTTTGGAGTTGCGATGCTTATGTGAAAAAGTTTCAACCATATAAGCTCAAAGCCAAATCGGAGAAATGCGTCTTCATAGGATACCCAAAGGAGACTGTTGGGTACACATTCTAATCACAGATCCGAAGGCAAAATATATGTTGCTAATGGATTGTTTCTAGAGAAGGAGTTTCTCTCGAAAGAAGTGAGTGGAAGAAAAGTAGAACTTGATGATGTGATAGTACCTTCTCCTGAATTGGAAAATAGTTCATCACTGAAATCAGTTCCAGTGATGCCTACAACAATTAGTGAGGAAGCTAATGATGATGATCGTGAAACTTCAAATCAAGTTACTACAGAACCTCGTAGGTCTTCCAGAGTACGGTCCGCACCAGAGTGGTACGGTAATCCTATTCTGGAAGTCATGTTACTAGACCATGATAAACCTACGAACTGTGAGGAAGCGATGATGAGCCCAGATTCTGCGAAATGGTTTGAGGCCATGAAATTTGAGATGGGATCCATGTATGAGAACAAAGTGTGGACTTTGGTGGACTTGCCCGATGATCGGTAAGCCATAGAGAATAAATGGATCTTCAAGAGGAAGACGGACATTGATAGTAGTGTTACTATATACAAAGCTGGACTTGTTGCGAAAGGTTTTCAACAAGTTCAAGGGGTTGACTACGATGAGACCTTCTCACCCGTAGCGATGCTTAAGTCTGTCTGAATCATGTTAGCAATTGCCGCATTTTATGATTATGAAATTTGGCAAATGGATGTAAAAACTGCATTCCTGAATGGATTTCTGGAAGAAGAGTTGTATATGATGCAACCAGAAGGTTTTGTCGATCCGAAAGGTGCTAACAAAGTGTGCAAGCTTCAGCGATCCATTTATGGACTGGTGCAAGCCTCTCAGAGTTGGAATAAACGCTTTGATAGTTTAATCAAAGCATATGGTTTTATACAGACTTCTGGAGAAGCCTGTAATTACAAGAAAGTGAGTGGGAGCTCTGTAGCATTTCTGATATTATATGTGGATGGCATATTGTTGATTGGAAATGATATAGAATTTCTGGATAGCATAAAAGGATACTTGAATAAAAGTTTTTCAATGAAAGACCTTGGTGAAGCTGATTACACATTGAGCATCAAGATTTATAGAGATAGATCAAGACGCTTGATAAGATTTTTCAATGAGTACCTACCTTGATAAGTTTTTGAAGTAGTTCAAAATGGAACAGTCAAAGAAGGAGTTCTTGCCTGTGTTGCAAGGTGTGAAGTTGAGTAAGACTCAAAACCCGACCATGGCAGAAAATAGAAAGAGAATGAAAAGTCATTCCCTATGCCACAGTCATAGGTTCTATAAAGTATGCTATGCTGTGTACCAAACCTATTGTATACTTTGTTCGGAGTTTGGCAAGGGAGTACAATTTTGGTCTAAAAGTAGATCACTGGACCACGGTCAAGAATATCCTTAGTGAGGACTAAGGAAATATTTCTCGATTATGGAGGTGATAAAAGAGCCCGTCGTAAAGAGTTACATCGGTGCAAGCTTTTACACCGATCCAGATGACTCTAAGTCTCAATCTAGATACATATTTAAAGTGGGAGCAATTAGCTAGAGTAGCTCCGTGCAGAGCATTGTAGACATAGAATATTTGCAAAATACATACGGCTCTGAATGTAACAGACCCGTTGACTAAACTTCTCTCACGAGCAAAACAAGATCATACCTTAGTACTCTTTGGATGTTAATCACATAGCGATGTGAACTAGATAATTGACTCTAGTAAACCCTTTGGGTGTTGATCATATGATGATGTGAACTCTAGGTATTAATCACATACAAATGTTAATATTGGTGTTAAGTCACATGGTGATGTGAACTAGATTATTGACTCTAGTGCAAGTGGGAGACTGTCGGTGTACTAGAGTAGGGGTACCCTAGTATCCCGAACTTGTGCACGGGCAGTCGCAGCGCCCCGCGGCAAGGCTTGCCGGGTGACCGCCAAGGTCCTCCGTGGTTCCTTTGGAGCCATTCAAGAACAAAGTGTTTAAGCCAAGGAGACAAGACCCCGGCACGAGGAGCTTGCCGGGAAGGCCAACCAAGGCATTTCAAGGAACTTGCCGCGACGCGCCACGCGTCCCGACAAGGCCCGATGAGCGACAAGCTTCCAGGCGCGGCAAGACAACGACCGCAGCAAGGCGCTTGCTGCGGCAAGCTACCACTCTGTACCTACGCTCCAGCACATCCACCAACGTGTCTCCCTGGGACCATTCCAGGCGCGCGTGGCGAGAGGCTGTGCACCCAGCGGTGCGAGGTGGCAAGCGGTGCTGACAAGATAGCCATCGTGGCAAGCGGTGGCGTCCCTGACGGTCCCTGTTTGCACTGTTTGGGCGACGCAGACGGGCATTTAATGCCCTTGTCCCCTGCCGTCAGGGGTAGGTATGATACACTGTACAAGTAGGTGTACCAACCACAGTTCTTTTACATTTTTACCCTTGCATGCGTTGCCACCTGTCGGTGACCCCTTGAGCGTATAAAAGGAGGCCCATGCGCAACATCGAGGGGGGTTCGAAACCAGAAAGCACTCACGCTCGGTCTCGTTAGAGGCTAGTGTGTACAGTAGCATTGAGCGCTCCCGAGCAAGAACACAATACAAACCACAAAGCAGCAGTAGGAGTATTATCTCTCCGGAGAGCTCCGAAGCTGGGTAAACCGCTCGTGTGCTTCACCTCGATCCGCTCTTCGTGCGATCTCCGCCCCCCGCCGAACCGAAAGGGGCTCCAGTCCCATATGTGTTCGTTCCCACGACATCTAATGGCGCGCCAGGTAGGGGGCATCGAGGTTGTGTGAACCCGATCCGGCGTTCATGCGAGCTAGATCTTCATCTCCTTCATCATCTTCATCGACATGCCACCGAAGAAGAAGGCTTCGGAGGTGGCTGCTCCGTCCACGTCGATCCCACCGCCACCGGAGCAGACGGGTGGTGGGGTAGACTCCGGCGGAGGAACGGGCATCGACGAGGGAGCTCATGCTGCCGCCAGGTCCAAGGACAAGGCTGCGCAAACCTCGGTGTCCGTACATGCACCACGCCCTTCTCAGGAGGCGCGGGACCGACAGCGTCATGGTACTCACGGTACCATACGTTCGTTGGACCGAGATCGAGCTGGTGGATCTCGGGATGCTCAAGACCAGCATGTGCGCCAACATGCTGGCACGAGCAAGACACAGTCGCCTGGACGGGATCCTGCTCCTTCTAACATAGTTAGAAGTCCGAGCATATCCCGCTCCTCGCACCGTTCGCCACCGCCACCCAAAACTTCGGAAGAAGCTTTGGCACGAGCTCAACTGCTCCTGGATTACCCTCCAACGGTGGACAAGATCAACGAATGGAGGGCCACCATTCAGAGTCTCATCGGCTTCGCCAACGGCGACACTCCACGGCAGCCGAATGCATCGCAGCCGCGGCAAGATTGCCAGGCTCGAGCCAATGGCGACAAAACCGGTGGGGGTGCGACCACCGTACACTCCCCGCCCCGAAGGCCAAGATCGCCGACTCGCCGGGTCAACCTCGACACCGACTCCACCGCGTCGTCAGATCCACGAGCTCGTCGCGATCAGCGCCAAGTTCTTCATGAACGACAGCAAGAAGACGCTCGTACTCGCATCAAGCGTCGAAGAGAAGCGCGGTGTCAATCGGACCAGCGCGCTGGGCCCGCTGTCGACATGCATGCACCAGGGGAACCAGGCGACTTGCCGTACGCGGTAGGTTGCCCTGCGTTCACTCATGAGATGCGGCAAGTCCAGTGGCCCAGCACAAAGAATTTCAAGCCAGACATACCAGAGAAGTACGACGGCAGGTTGCATCCGTCGGAGTTCCTCAGCATCTACACCATCGCGGTGCAAGCTGCCGGGGGGCGCGACGACAAGATCCTTGCCAACTACTTCCCGCTGGTGCTCAAGCCCAATGTCAGATCCTGGCTCATGCACTTGCCGGACAACTCCATATCTTCATGGGCGGATCTGTGCCATCAGTTTGTCGGCGCCTTTACAGGCGGCCACAAGCCTCATGGCCAAGAGAGCGACCTTCATCTGCTCGCCCAGAAGGAAGGAGAGCCCCTGCGCAAGTATATTCAGAGATTCAGCGAAGTACAGCGCAACATCCCAGATGTCCACCCTGCCGCGGTCATCAGCGCGTTCCATCAGAACGTGCGTAACCGCAGGATGTGGGAGGAGATGGCGATGTGCAAGATCAGATACGTCAGTGAGCTATATGCACTGGCCGACAAGTGTGCACGTGCTGAGGAAGGGAGGAAACTCCCCGGAGAGAATACAGGAGCAGGGGACTCTGACAGCGAGGATGCTGCCCCGGTAAAGAAAAACCGGCGGCGGAACAACAGGAAGAAGAAGGCAAAGATGTGCTAGCCATTGAGCAGTCCGGCAACGGAGGTGGCGCCAAGGAAGCCGAAGCTGTGGCGGCCGCCGACAAGCAGGATGGCTCTGGCAAGCAGTACTGCAAGATCCACCGCACCAAGGGCCATGATCTCCAGAGCTGCAAGAAGGTCGAGCAGCTTGTCGAGCAGCAAAAGGCTGAGTACGAGCGGCGCGACAAGGAGAAGGCCCAAGAAGGTACTGGAGGATCTGGCAAGAAACGTCCCGGCCGGGGAGGACGCCGTGGCAAGGCCAAGCAGCGGCAAGGAGACAGGCATCCCCGCGGTCGCGACAAGGATGAAGACGACGACGACGATGAAGAGATGGATGATGACGAGGCCGATGAGCAGGAGTTCCAGAAAGCCACAGAGGTCCTGTGCGTTGACGGCGGTGCTTCTCTGCATACTTCGCACCGCCAGCTCAAGCAGTGGGTGCGGGAAGTTAATGCGGCAGAACCACCCGTCGAGTCACGCAAGCCTCTGAAATGGTCCAGCACGCCTATCATCTTCGATATTGAGGACCACCCTGATCGCATAACTGCGGTCGGGTGCTTGCCGATGTTGGTTTCACCAACTATCCACAATCTCAAGGTCACTAAGATGCTAGTTGACGGCGGGGCTGGCTTGAACCTGATCTCCTCCGCGGTACTTCAGAAACTCCAGATCCCTGACAGCGAGCTCGAAGAGACCGGCACATTCCAAGGAATCAACCCGGGAAGGAGCAAGCCAAAGGGAAAGATCACGTTGCGGGTGACATTTGGCAGCGAGTTGAACTTCAGGACTAAGAGGGTCACTTTTGACGTTGCTGATTTTCCATTGCCTTACAATGGGATACTTGGCCGTCCAGCACTCGCCAAGTTCATGGCAGCCTCTCACTATGCCTACAATGTGCTCAAGATGCCAGGCCCGATAAGTGTCATCTCTGTCCCTGGCGACAAGAAGGATGCTCTTATCTGCGCCGACAAGATCTACCGGGAAGCAGCAGCCGCAGCAGAACGCAAGACAGTTGCCACTGAAGCTCCCGGGGGGAAGAAGAAGACCAAGTCCGGCAAGAGTTTTGATGCCCACTCTGGCAAGCGCACCTCTTCGGAGTGCTGCGCTACCATCGAGGACGCACCATCAAGCTCCACCAGCAAGTGTAAGAAGACGATGGCAGCTCCGCCAGAGACCAAGAAGGTGCCCGCCAAGGAGGACGGCACTGGTGGTACCTTCACCATCAGTGCCACTCTCGACCCTAAATAGGAAAGCGCGCTCGTTGCTTTCCTGCGGGCGAACGTCGATGTGTTTGCATGGCAACCATCTGACATCCCCGGTGTTCCTAGGAAAGTAATCGAGCACCACCTTGCCGTCTGTCCTCATGCGCGGCCCGTCAAGCAGAAAGTAAGGAAACAAGCAGTGGAGCGCCAAGAATTCATCGCAAAAGAAATGAAGAAGTTGGAAGCAGCTGGCCTTGTCAGAGGAGTGCTCCATCCTACATGGTTGGCCAATCCCGTAGTCGTGCGCAAGGCAAATGGGAAATGGAGGCTTTGTATCGACTTTACCGATGTTAATAAAGCTTGTCCCAAAGACCCATTTCCCTTGCTGCGCATTGACCAGATTGTTGACTCCACGGCCGGATGTGACTTGCTTTCATTTCTTGACGCATATGCAGGATATCATCAGATCTTCATGGCAGAAGAGGATGAGGAGAAGACCGCATTCATCACTCCATGTGGCACATACTGTTTCATACGGATGCCTTTCGGATTGAAGAATGCTGGTTCAACATTTGCAAGAGTAGTCCATGATGCTTTTGAGCCTCAAATGCACAGAAATGTGGAAGCATACATGGATGCCATAGTGGTCAAGAGCAAGGACAAGGCAACTCTGATTCAGGATTTAGATGAAACCTTTGCAAATCTGCGCAAGATCAACCTCAAGCTTAACCCCGAGAAGTGCGTGTTTGGAGTCCCCTCCGGCAAGCTTCTCGGATTCTTCGTGTCTCAGCGGGGGATTGAAGCCAATCCCGACAAGATCAAGGCCATTGAGCAGATTGAAGCACCAAAGCGTGTCAAGGATGTACGAAGGCTTGCCGGTTGCATGGCTGCTCTCAGCAGGTTTATCTCTAAGTCTGCTGAGCACGCCCTGCCATTTTTCAAAATACTGAAAAAGGCAGGTCCAATGAAATGGACTCCGGAAGCGGAGGCTGCGCTGCAGGACTTGAAGAGATACCTGTTCTCCACTCCAATACTTGTCGCACCTAAGCCACAAGAGAAGTTGCTGCTGTATATAGCGGCAACCAATCAAGTGGTTACTGCTGCGTTAGTAGAGGAGAGGGAGGCGGATGATGAGCCAGCGACCACGGCAGGTGCATCCAGCAACAAGTAGGGGGCTTCACCGACAAGCTCTGGTCCCGACAAGGATGGATCTGCGCAGGCACACGAGGAGGTGCAGAAGAAAATGGTGCAGCGCCCAGTTTACTTTGTCAGTTCCCTTCTGCAGGGGGCTAGGTCAAGGTATTCTGGTGTGCAGAAATTGCTTTTCGGCCTTCTCATGGCCTCGAGAAAGCTGCACCATTACTTCCAAGCACATGAGATCACAGTTGTCACTCGTTTTCTGCTGAAGAGGATACTGCAGAATCCGGAAGCAATAGGCAGGATTGTCGAGTGGGCGCTGGAACTGTCAAGCTTTGGCCTCAAGTTTGAGAGCACTTCAACTATCCAAAGCAGACCATTGGCAGAATTCATAGCGGAGTGGACGCCAACACGAGATGAAGAAATTCCAGAAACGAGCATCCCCGTCAAGGAAGCAAGCAAAGAGTGGCTGATGTACTTTGATGGTGCCTTCTCGCTGCAAGGCGCTGGTGCGGGCGTGCTACTTGTCGCACCCACCAGAGAGAACCTCAATTACATAGTCTAGATGCACTTTCCCAATGAGCAAGCAACAAACAATACTGCAGAGTATGAAGGTTTGCTTGCCGGTCTTAGGATCGCAGCTGACCTTGGGATCAAAAAGCTCATTGTCAGGGGTGACTCGCAGCTTGTCGTCCGCCAAGTCAACAAGAATTATCAGAGTCCGTTGATGGAATCCTACGTTGACGAAGTGAGAAAGTTAGAAGAGCACTTTGACGGCCTACAGATGGAACATGTTCCGAGAGCTCAAAACGACATCGCCGATGGCCAATCGAAGTGCGCCACACTTAATTTACCTATGGAACCAGGGATTTTCATGCTCAAACTGACTCAACCGTCCGTAACAACATCAACTAGACAGAGCAAGAAGAGGAAGTTGATTTCTGGTGACTATTTTCCGGCAGAGCTCCCCGAAGCCGCCGCTAAGAAGGTCCCCAAGATCAACACCAAGGTTGCTGAGCGCAGTCTGCTCCGGCAAACCCTAGGGTTTGTCCCGTTGAAGCAGACGCTCCCGACAAGTTTTACTCCGGCAAGCTTGCCGGGGAACATCAAGCTCCGGCCGAGCCGCAGGTTCTCGCCGTAGAAGCGGGTGTCCCCGCAGCAGCATATGTGCCTTTAGTCCTTGTTGTCGAGCCGCAAGCTCCAGCATGGGCACAGCAGATTGTCCGTTTCCTTCAGACAAGAGAACTTCCCGAAGAGCAAGAAGAAGCAGAAAGAGTAGCCCGGCAGTCAAGTATGTACCAGTTTGTCGACAACACACTGTACAGAAGAAGATTCAATTGTGTGAAATTGAAGTGTATTCACCGGGAAGATGGACAGAAGCTGTTGGCAGAGATACATGGAGGTATATGTGGTCACCACATTGGCGCAAGAGCACTTGCTGGCAAAGCATTCCGGCAAGGTTCCTTTTGGCCGACAGCCCTCCAGGATGCAACTGCACAAGTAACCAAGTGTGAAGCGTGCCAGTTCCATTCCAAGCAGATACACCAGCCAGCTCAAGCTCTCTAGATGATCCCTTTATCCTGGCCATTTTCGGTCTGGGGGCTCGACATCCAAGGCCCCTTTCCTCGAGCTGTCGGGGGCTTTGAGTACTTGTACGTTGCAATCGACAAGTTCACAAAGTGGCCGGAAGTAGAAGCAGTGAGGAAGGTGACAGCACAGTCAGCAGTCAAGTTCTTCAGGTCGATTGTTTGCCGTTTCAGAATCCCTAACAGGATCATCACCGACAACGGCACGCAATTCACGAGCCGCACCTTCATGCAGTACGTCCAAGATCTTGGCGCCAAGGTCTGCTTCGCTTCTGTTGCTCACTCGAGAAGCAACGGTCAAGCGGAGAGGGCAAATGCTGAAGTGTTGCATGGGCTCAAGACCAGAACTTTCGACAGGCTGCACAGGTGCGGAAATTACTGGATTGAGGAGCTGCCGGTGGTTCTTTGGTCGATCAGGACGACGCCAAATCGAGCCACTGGCCAGACACCTTTCACTCTAGTCTATGGAGCAGAGGCAGTTCTCCCCACGGAACTCATATACGGGTCACCTCGAGTGCTCGCTTATGATGAGCTTGAGCAAGAGCAGCTGCGGCAAGATGACGCGCTGCTCCTTGAGGAGGACCGTCTTCAGGCTACTGTACGAGCTGCTCAATACCAGCAAGCTTTGCGCCGCTACCATAGCCACAAAGTTAATGCCAGAAGTCTCGAGGAAGGCGACCTTGTTCTTCGGCATGTTCAGTCCGCCAAGAATTCCAACAAGTTGACGCCGAAGTGGGAAGGCCCTTACCGGGTAAAGCGAGTCACTAGGCATGGCGCTGTCTGCCTTGAGACCGAGGATGGCTTTCCGGTGAGCAACTCCTGGAACATTGAGCATCTTCGTAAGTTTTGCCCGTAAGGCGCGGTTGCCGGAACCTGTTCCGGCAACCACCTTTTGTACAAGTCTTGCCGCTGTTGCATGTAATCCTTTGTACAAAGCCGGGCGCAGACCCCGTGCATAAATAAAGCTCATGTGCTCTGCACGTCTTGTCAATTTCATGCTTTCTATTTTTTGCATGTGTTATCTGACATTTTGTGCAGCACCTGCCCCCGGTAAGCAATAACGAGCCGTAAGGCTCCATATCTTTATTTTCTCTTCTTTCTCTTTCTCAAAAGAAAGGTTCCCTCACCCACAAGTTTGCCGGGGGGAAGGAGAAGATAATGGTGTGGACCAGGCGTCGTTCAAGAAAGTTTCGCCTTGCCGGGACGCAAACGACAGAAAAGCTAAGTTGCCAAAGTTTGAGCAATCAGTTTTAAAAATTTTGAGTTATCTTCCTCGAACGACCGTGCTTTGTATGGAAAACCTATGTGCGGAGGAACCGACTCGTAGCTAGTTGCACCCTTACTTTGTTTCGAGTCCGCTCAACAACTTAAGTGAGCTGCGACTAGTTACGACAAGGTTTCTTGTCGGTAGCGGCACCGCCAGCAGGCTGCTGACGTCCCGCACTCAGCACTCGCGGCTAAGGTGCCTGCACTGGCAAGTTCCCTAAAAGCGTAGGGCAAAAACATACAAAGGAAGGAATCAAGTAAAGGAAATAACATAGCAATCGATACCCAAAATAAAGTTATATTACAAAATAGCTTGTCGCAGCTCTAATAGATTGTTCTCGTAACATGACTAGCAGCGACAGGGAAAGGAGGAAACGGGTGGCCTAATCTACGCGGTCGCCATCAACCCTCTTGACCTCGTTCACCTTGTCCACAATGGGTGCGACAAGGGCCTTGAGCGCTTCCGGATCAACATCTGCCGGCAGCTTCTTGAGGACATTGGTGAGGTTGAGTCCCGGGTTGCGGAAGGCCACCTTCACCAACACCTTTTGAAGAACTCCCGCGCAGATCGTGCGCGACTCGTCGGCCAGCTGCTTTGGGATCCTCTCCCGGAGTCGCTGGAGGGCCGTCGCCACGCCCTTGATGAACAAAGTGAGCTTGGCGCTGGGCTGGAGGTTCTCATCGGAGGAATACCCGCAATCCTCCATCCCCAGCTGCGCCAGCTCCTCGTCAATGACCGCGGCGATGTTCACGAGACCCTCTGTCCAGAGCTCCACAGTCTCCCTAAAAATGTTCTGGGTTTCGGCGGCCCTCGTCAGCAACGCTTCATTGGCCTTGATCTCCTCCTTCAAGGCCACCTCCCGCTCCTTGGTGCCGTCCAGCGTCTCGGTCAAAGTAGCCAGCTTCAACTCAAGATCAGCGTTGGAGTCCTTGGCGGCGCTCAGCTCCTTGCCCTTCTCGGCGAGACGACCCTGCAGCTCGTCATGGGCGCGGGCGTCCTTCTCGCGCTCGCGCTGGAGCGCGGCAAGCTCTTCATCCCTCGCCTTGAGATCGGCCTCTAGCTGCGCCACCTTCATCTCCAGCTCCTTCTTGGCGGCCTCGGCAGCTGCGGCAGCATCCTTTGCTTCCTTAAGAGCCCCGCCAAATGTTTCCTCGCGCGCGGCAAGCTCCTCCTCGTGGCTGTCGAGGTTAACCTTCCGCTGCGCCAACTCACCTTCCCGCGCAAACAGCTCCTCGGCGGCAAGCCGCTGTTGCTCTTCAGCTTCAGCCTTCTCGAGGAGGAAGGCTTTCCGCGCCTCGACGAGCTGCGCCCGCTCCTCGGCAATGGACCGGAGGGCTTCCTGGTTGCGACTCCGGAGCTCCTCCGCATGCTTCTCAATATCCACTCCCGCCTGCGCGACAAGCGCTTCCCGGGATTCCACCTTGGCTTGTCGGGCGCGATAGAGTGACACCAGCTTCCGCAGCAGCTGCTCCTCCTCAGACTCGCCGCTGCTGCTGCTCGGCGCGTCAACCAGCGTCAGCCCAGCGGAGGCAAGCACTTATCCATCAAAAGTTTCTCCTTCGACCGGTGCCCTGGAGCTTGACGCCCAGGGGAGCTTGATGAAGACGCCATCGCTGGCCTTGAGATAGGCGCTGGGCTGGGGCTCTTCGGAGCCTGATGCTGCGGTAGCGGCGGAGGGATCGGCGATCGGTGTAGCGCCTTGCGCTCCTGCGGCCTCAGGGCCGTCAGTACGATCGCCAGACCCCTCGCCAGCTCCTGCGGCGGCAGCTTTGGCGGCCTCTTCACCGGCAGGATCATCAGCGCCAGCTTCCTCCTCGGTGGCGGCGGCATCATTGGTGTTGCCGCGCGCGTTCTCCTCGCCGGTGGCCTCGGTCTCCATCGGCTCCGTGGAAGATGGATCTGATTGCCGAGAAAAGAGAGAAAGAGTCAAGCAAATATCCAAAAAGAAAAATCAGAAAAAGAAGAACCCAAGGGAAGTTTTCAAGCAAGAAGGGTTACCTGTACTGGGATCTGCAGTCATGGGCTCCACCATAGGGGGGTCGCTGGTACTGTCCCTTGCCGGAGACTTCTCCCTTGCCGGAGAACGCTCCCTTGCCGGGAATCCTCCGTTGGCGGTGTAGTCAAAGTAAATAGCATCTCGGGGGAGGATTCCGGTTGCTCCTGGTGAGGCTGCTCTGCTCCTACACAAACCAATAATCAGATGTCAGCAAAAGAAAGAGCACCCATGCGCGCCTAACAGCGGGAAGTAAACCATATACTTACGCTGGGGGCTGCGCTGGGGGCTGCTTTGGGGAGTAGTTGCCAGGTCCGGCAAGGTGGTCTCGGGCGCGCCCCCTGCTGTCGCGGTGGGCTCGTCCTCCATGACAATCACCGGAGCCTTGGCCCTCTTCGCCGCTCTCTGGACCAGGGTCCTGAAAAGGAATGAGTTCAGAGTAAAGCAAATCAGATGCAAGACAAAAACAGCAAGAATTGAAGAACTACAAGTACAGCAAAGAATCTTACTCTTCTTCTTCCGCCTCGGCTGCCTCTGCCTCCTCCACGGTGAATCCAAACTTGCCCGCGGCAGCGGCTGCCGCCGCCTCTTCCGCCCTAGTGGTGATGCGCCGCATCTCCGCATCGGTGGTGTCGCGGGTGAGGCTCTTCTGTTCGTCGGAGCGGATCGCCACCTCCACCAAGCCATCGAAGAACTGCTGCACGACATCATCTGCAGGCTCTTGCCAAGTTGGAACAATTCCATGCGAATTGCACTGCGGCATCATTGCACGGATGCGGTCGAGCGAGGAATTGTTGCACAGCGGAACGACACCCTGCGGCAACCTGAACCATTCGGGATGCTGAGGGTCATGCTTGAACAGCTCCTTGAGCATCGCGTCCAGCTCCAGGACAGTGAAGTTGAAGTTGAGGCCCGGGCGTAGCCTCACGATGTCCGCCGGGCCCCCGAACTCCCAGGCGGGTCTCCTCCTCTCTTGCAGGGGGGCGATGCAACGGCGAAGAAAATCTGCGCCAACGGCGCCTACAGTAAGCCCGGCAAGCCTGAGGCGCAGGATCCGGGTAACGGCAATCTTCAGCCTATCGTCTTCCGGCGCCAAGTTGCTCCAATCGTTGCCGCGCACTGCCGGGGCTTGGCGCTGGGCAGTGAATGGCTGCGGGTTCTCCTCGACGATCCAGCACCAGTCTGCTCTCCACTCCTCCCATTTGCTGCGGAGCTCCCCCTCCAGATAAGCTTCCTTCTTGCCGGCTCTCGAGATCCAGGCGATTCCGCCGGATAAAGGCTCTCCTCTCTCGACCCGGGTCATAAAGAAGTGGCGGAAAAGAGCTACGTTTGGGTGGACTCTGACAAAGTTTTCGTAGAGATGCGCGAAAACTGCCATGGTCAGAACAGCATTGGGGGTGAAGTCAAGGAGGTGGAACCCGTAGGTGTTCATGATATCGCAGAAGAATTCAGAGAAGGGCGGGCAGAGCCCGCAGTAGAAGAACAGCGCGAAGAAGGGATATCCGTTCGGAGCCCGTTCGGAAGCGGCGGCGGAGAGTACCTTCGTGCGCGGATGCGCTCGCGTCTCCGTCGACCAGAAGAGGTAGTACCACTCCCTCAGCTCCTTTGCGGCGAGCTCGGGGGGGGGGGGGGGGGGGGAAGTTGCCCGCTCCTTTCGCAGCACCTCAAGCCGCATCGCCTCGGCCGACTTCACGGCCTTCCCGCCTTTCGGAGCCATGGCGGAGGTGGTGGAGATCGACGGTGTTGGTGGCGATGGGGGGCGGAGCACTGCTCTCTCTCGGCTTTGGAAGAAGGGGGGAGCGGCGGAGATTTCTGAGATTGGAAGTAGCAACTGGCGAGATGGAGGAACTGCCCCTGTTTCCCCTGCTTATAAAGAGGGAGGGGGCGGACGTTCCGTTTTTCCGAATAAAGAACCACCCACGATCTCTCCCACGATGCCGCATTCAACGCGTGCCGTTAGGGGAGAGCGCGGTGGATACGGAGTAAGATACGGCGTAAACCAGGCCGCGCGTGCCCGTGCCTGTTTTGGGCCTGGCCCAACAGCGCTCGACACTGTGTGTGGCCTAGGCCCGGGGGCTCCTGTCGGTGTACTAGAGTAGGGGTACCCTAGTATCCCGAACTTGTGCACGGGCAGTCGCAGCGCCCCGCGGCAAGGCTTGCCGAGTGACCGCCAAGGTCCTCCGTGGTTCCTTTGGAGCCATTCAAGAACAAAGTGTTTAAGCCAAGGAGACAAGACCCCGGCAAGAGGAGCTTGCCGGGAAGGCCAACCAAGGCATTTCAAGGAACTTGCCGTGACGCGCCACGCGTCCCGGCAAGGCCCGGTGAGCGACAAGCTTCCAGGCGCGGCAAGACAACGACCGCGGCAAGGCGCTTGCCGCGGCAAGCTACCACTATGAACCTACGCTCCAGCACATCCACCAACGTGTCGCCCTGGGACCATTCCAGGCGCGCGTGGCGAGAGGCTGTGCAGCCAGCGGTGCGAGGTGGCAAGCGGCACTGACAAGATAGACATCGTGGCAAGCGGTGGCGTCCCTGACGGTCCCTGTTTGCACTTTTTGGGTGACGCAGACGGGCATTTAATGCCCTTGTCCCCTGCCATCAGGGGTAGGTAGGATACAATGTACAAGTAGGTGTACCAACCACAGTTCTTTTACATTTTTACCCTTGCATGCGTTGCCACCTGTCGGTGACCCCTTGAGCGTATAAAAGGAGGCCCATGCGCAACGTCGAGGGGGGTTCGAAACCAGAAAGCACTCACGCTCGGTCTCGTTAGCGACTAGTGTGTACTGTAGCATTTAGCGCTCCCGAGCAAGAACACAATACAAACCACAAAGCAGCAGTGGGAGTATTATCTCTCCGGAGAGCTCCGAAGCTGGGTAAACCGCTCGTGTGCTTCACCTCGATCCGCTCTTCGTGCGATCTCCGCCCCCCGCCGAACCGAAAGGGGCTCCGGTCCCATAGGTGTTCGTTCCCAGGACAGAGACTGAAGGAAATATGCCCTAGAGGCAATAATAAAGTTATTATTTATTTCCTTATTTCTTGACAAATGTTTATTATTCATGCTAGAATTGTATTAACCAGAAACATAATACATGTGTGAATACATAGACAAACATAATGTCACTAGTATGCCTCTACTTGACTAGCTCGTTGATCAAAGATGGTTGAGTTTCCTAGCCATAGACATGAGTTGTTATTTGACTAACAAGATCACATCATTAGGAGAATGATGTGATTGACTTGATGTAGCGACCAGACCTCAAACAGTCTGATCTTTGTGCATCAATGTCATCCCTGGATCGGGAATGCTGACACGCACAGTACTTGAAGGATTTATAACAGAGTAGCTTATTACATCAGATGTCTCAAAAGAGAACTTATTACAATAAATATGGCTTAAGGCCATCTAATAACGATAACAGCGGAATGCTTGGAAGATAAGCGAGTCCATCAACTCCAACGGCATCACTGAGTATAAGATCACATAAAGCCAATTTTTCCCTACTGCAAAGGAATTAGTTTTATTTAACTATCATGGTGGTTGTTAAACATCGAGAAGGGTACTCCAAATCAATCCCAATTAAGCATCATCATTAATCCCAACAAAATTTAATTAAGTAACATGATGAGATTCACATGATAATCCAAGTACTAGATACTCAAAACGTCCATAACCGAGGACACGGCTAACCATGATTAGTTTATACACTCTGCAGAGGTTTGCGCACTTTTCCCCGCAAGACTCGATCTCCTCCGCTTGATTTCTCGTACTACATGGTGTTTGAGAAACGGATGACCGAGACACAGTCTTTAGAAGCATTAACTCTCTACACCGGGTAGACAGTACCAACCTACATCCCCTACATCTGCTAGTCTACCTCTTCAAGAGCTCACGCAACTTAATCAACTATGCTAGAGCACATAGTAGCTTGCGGCTGCACACGAAAGTTTTTAGCATGAATAATCTCATGATCCCTTTGAGCCTGGGTGGCGGTCCATAGGAGAATCACACGGTACCCCGGGATTTCCAAAAATACAGGCAACACTGGGTTCTCCAGGTGCCTCAATCCACCCAGATGTAAATTTAAGTTGCCACCTTAAGTAAACCATTAATTAAACAATCTCACATCTGTCATGGAAACACTCACCAATCCACGTCTACTAGCATAGCATGGCAATATAAGCAAACATAGAAGTAACTCCCAAAGGTTTGATAATAAACAGGTAATAGGTTCTACCTCATCTACTTCCCAAAACCCACATGTCAATCAGATCCTAAGCATGCAATTGTTTAAGGATTGATCTAATGCAATAAAACTGGGTAGTAAAGAGGTATGATCAAAGTGTTACTTGCCTTGCTGATGATCCGGGAAACCTAGAGATTCGAAGTAGCAAGCGGCACTACGGGTACTCTATCACAAACAAACAAGCATACAATAAGCACTCATCTGATGCACAGGTAAAACTCAAATAAGATGTCTAACTAGAAAGTTCAGCTTAAGAACTCCGGTTTGCAAAAGAATCAAATCAAACGAAGCAACGAAACTCAAACGTCGAAAGAAACAAGCTTCGTTTACTAATCTGGACCTAAGTCAAATTTAAACAGTAGGAAAAACTTGTTTGAGTTGGTTAAACGGAAAGAGGGTTTCGAGACGAAATGCTAGGCGCTTGAATCGCCTAATTCTGATAAACGAGCGAAAAGTTATACTAAAACGAAAATCGGATTAAAAATCGCGATCAGAAATAATCGCGGAAAATCCGAGAAAAAGAAAAAAAAGGACGAACAGGCTAACGAACGAACGTTCGCTGTCTGCGGCTAATCGACGAAAACCGTTCGTTAAAACAAACGTACGGACGAACGTCCGCCAAACTAACCGAAAAGAAAAAATAAATAAAACTGATCTATAAAAAAATAAAAATAAACCGGGGTTCTAAAAGAAAACCGACGATTTTCTCTCGAAAACCGCGGCGGCGGCGGCGGCTACCTCCGGCGGGTCTGGCGAATGAGGCGGCGGCTCCGGCGGCAGTGGGGCAGCGGCGTCGGGCGGCAGGGCGGCAGGATCGGGTGGCGGCGGCGTCGGCGGCGGCGGCGGGGCTCGGGCACGGCTAGGGTTTTGGGGTGGGCTGCGGAGCGGCTCCCCCGTCTAATAAGGCTGGCCGGTCCTAGAGTCCCAGGCGGACACGGCCCAGTAGGTCGGTTAGCTTTTTTTTTAAACATTACACGCATAAAAACAATTAAAAGCAATACTAAACGGACTCCAAAAATCTCGAAATAAATTTTCCCTGGCTTTTAAAATCAAGCCGGACAAGATGAACATTTATTTGGGGCCTAAATGAAATTTTGAAAAATGCGCATTTTTCCTACATTCAAATAAAATAGCAATAAACTCCAAAATAAAATCTTATTTGATTTTATTATTAAATCCTAAATATTTCTTTATTTTGGGAAATTCATTTTATTCCCTCTCTCATATTTTTATAATAGAAATAATTGAAGATAAAATAATTAAAATCAAATGATCCTATTTTCAAAATTTGAGAAAACTCAAATATGAAAATAACGAAATCCCCAACTCTCTCCGTGGGTCCTTGAGTTGCGTAGAATTTCTAGGATCGAGCTAAAATGCAATAAATATGATACGCTATGATGATCTAATGTATAACATTCCAAATTGGAAATTTGGGATGTTACAAACCTACCGCCCTTAAGATGAATCTCGCCCTCGATATTCGGGTTGGCTAGAAAATAGGTGAGGGTGGTCCTTCTGTAGATCTTCCTCTCGCTCCCAGGTGGCTTCGTCCTCGGTGTGGTGGCTCCACTGAACTTTGCAAAACTTGATAACCTTGCTGCGGGTGACTCGGCTGGCATACTCGAGAATCTTGACTGGCTTCTCTTCATAGGTCAAATCACTATCCAACTGAATCGCTTCCAGCGGCACTGTATCTCTCAGCGGTATATCAGCCATCTCTGCGTGGCACTTCTTCAACTGGGAAACGTGGAACACATCGTGAACTCCTGACAATCCTTCGGCAATTCCAACTTGTAGGCAACTTCTCCCATACGCTCCAAAAGTTTGTATGGTCCCACAAAACGTGGCGCTAATTTCCCCTTAACTCCAAAGCGCTTAACTCCTCGAAGTGGAGATACACGAAGATAAACTCTGTCTCTGATTTCGTAAACAGTCTCCTTACATTTAGAATCTGCGTAGCTCTTCTGCCTGGACTGGGCTACTTTGAGCCTATCGTGAATCAACTTCACCTTCTGTTCAGACTCCTTAATCAAATCCGCTCCAAACAACTAGCGGTCTCCAACTTCATCCCACGATAATGGGGTCCTGCACCTCCTTCCGTACAAGGCTTTGAAAGGGGCCATCTTCAAGCTCGATTGATAACTGTTGTTGTAAGAGAACTCTGCATATGGCAGATTGTCGTCCCAACTAGATCCATAATCTAGTGCACAAGCTCTCATCATGTCCTCCAGAATCTGATTGACTCTCTCGGTCTGTCCATCTGTCTACGGATGAAAAGCTGTACTGAACTCTAGCCTGGTACCCAAAGTTTCGTGCAACTGATTCCAGAACTTTGAGGTAAACTGGGTTCCTCTATCTGATACAATGCTCCTCAAAACTCCATGCAGACATATGATCCTGGTGATGTAGATCTTTGCCAACTTAGCACTGGTGTAGGTAGTCTTCGCTGGGATGAAATGAGCTACCTTCGTCAAATGATCGACTACAACCCATATCGAGTCATAGCCTGAACGAGTCCTGGGAAATTCCGTGATAAAATCCATGCCTAGCTTATCCCACTTCCATTCGGGTATCGGCAATGGCTGTAGCAATCCTACTGGCTTCTGATGCTCTGCCTTTACTCTCTGACATACATCACATACTGCTACATATTCCGCAATATCCTTCTTCATTCCGGTCCACCAGAAAGTGTCCTTCAAATCCAAATACATCTTGGTATTTCCTGGGTGAATCGAATACGACGAATCATGGGCCTCCTGTAGAATCAACTTCCTGATCTCCGGGTCATTAGGCACATAAATGCGGTCCTCAAACCATAAGGTATCATGCTCATCCTCAGGAAATCCCTTAGCTTTTTCTTTGCTCATCTTCTCCCTTATCTCGGCAATCTCCTTGTCAGTCTTCTAGGCTTCTCTGATCTTATCCAGCAAAGTAGACTAAATCTCCAATGCTGCTACATAGCCTATCGGAACTATCTCCAAACATAGTTCGCGAAGGTCCTCAGCTAACTCCTTTGGTAACCCTCCGGTCATGAGTGTGTTTACATGGCTCTTACGGCTCAACGCATCGGCTACTACGTTAGCCTTTCCGGGGTGATAATGTAATCTCATATCATAATCCTTGATGAGCTCCAACCATCTCCTTTGCCTGAGATTCAACTCCTTTTGTGTGAAAATGTACTTCAAAATCTTGTGATCCGTGTACACCTCACAATGGTTTCCGATGAGAAAATGTCTCCATGTCTTCAATGCATGCAATACGGCTGCTAACTCCAAATCACGCGTAGCATAATTCAACTCATGAGGCTTAAGCTGTCAAGAGGCATACGAAACAACTCTTCCTTCCTGCATAAGCACTGCTCCAAGTCCTAGACGAGAAGCGTCGCAATATACTTCATAATCCTTACACTGATCGGGCAGAATCAATACTGGTGATGTAACCAAATGTTTCTTCAACTCCTGGAAACTGGCCTCACATTCCTCAGTCCATTTAAACTTGGTGTCCTTCTTCAACAACTCTGTCATGGGCTTTGCAATCTTCGAGAAATTCTCAATTAACCTCCGGTAGTATCCTGCGAGTCCGAGAAAACTCGGATCTCTCCAACTGTTGTTGGGGCTTCCCAATTTGTCACAGTGACAACTTTGGTGGAGTCTACTGTGATCCCTTCTCCGGATATAACATGCCCGAGAAATCCAACTTCCTTCAACCAAAACTCACATTTGCTGAACTTGGCATATAACTGATGTTCTCTGAGCTTCTCTAGTACCAAATGCAAATGCTACTTATGCTCCTCTTCATTCTTCGAGTAGACCAAAATATCATCAATAAACACCACGACGAACTTATCCAGAAACACCATAAACACCTTGTTCATCATGTTCATGAAATAGGCAGGTGCGTTAGTCAGACCAAATGACATAACGGTATACTCATACAGCCCGTACCTGGTGGTAAAAGCCGTCTTGGGTATATCCTACTCTCGAATCTTCAACTGATGGTATCCTGATCGCAGATCGATCTTGGAAAACACCTTAGCTCCTTGCAATCGGTCAAACAAGTCATTGATCATCGGTAGTGGGTACTTATTTTTGATTGTCACCTCATTCAATCCTCGATAATCAACAACCATCGTCAGTGATCCATCCTTCTTCTCCACTAGAAGCACTGGCGATCCCCAAGGTGAAGAGCTTGGGCGAATATAGCCTTTATCCAATAACTCCTTAATCTGCTTCTTAATTTCCTCCAAATCTTTTGCGGGCATCCTGTACGGTCTCTTAGATATCGGCCCTGTGCCTGGGAAAAGCTCAATCAAAAACTCAATGTCTCTATCCAGTGGCATGCCTGGCAACTCCTCTGGAAATATGTCAGGAAAATCCTTCACCACTGGTACTTCTTCCTGTACAACTCCTGATAAGGAATTTACTTGAGTCCTCTTTGGCACATGCCGGGATACATACTTGATCCTTCTTCCTTCTGGCGTGGTAAGCAAAATCGACTTACTGGCACAAGCAATGTTCCCTCCATACTTCGATAACCAATCCATGCCTAATATCACATCCAGTCCTTGTGATTCTAGTACTATTAGGTCTGAGGGAAACACGTAGTTACCAATCCTTAATGGTAACCGATCACACCATAGACTAGCCATATACTCTGCTCCTGGCGAGGTTACTAACATGGGTGACCTAAGGGCTTGGGTTGGCAGGTTATACTTATCCACAAATCCCCTTGATATGTATGAATGCGATGCACTAGTATCAAAAAGAACGATTGCAGTAAATGACTTAACAAAAAACTTACCTGTTACTGCATCTGGCTGGGCTTCAACCTCCTCCATGCTAACGTGGGTCACCTGTCCTTTGTTGAAAGGATTGGGCTTCTTCCCAGAACTTCCATTACCGTTTCCATTTTTCGCTTCAGGACATTCGGTGGCATAATGTCCAGTCTTCTGGCATTTGTAACAGGTGATGTGGCTCAGATCCCTCTTGGCTGGTGTTGATGGGTTGGTGCGGTTCTGTCCGTTGCTTCCTCCATTCCCATTACCATTCTTGGGGCCACTATGGTTGTGCGAACTACCTCCTCCATGGGTATGCTGAAAATGTCCTCCCGAGTTTGGGGTAAAACGAGGCTTCTGCAGAGCTCCAAAATTGTACTTCCCTTGTCCATACTTCCTCTTGCGGCTGTCAATTTGCTGCTGCTTCCCTTCAATCATAAGAGCTCTATCTACCAACTCCTGGTAGTTGTTGAAGGTTGCTACCATCAACTGCATGCTCAGCTCATCATTCAGTCCTTCCAGAAACTTCTCCTGCTTAGCTGCATCAATAGCAACGTCATCTGGGGCATAACGTGCTAGCTTACTAAAGTCATCCACATACTGGCCAATAGCACGTCCTCCCTGGCGTAGGTTGCAAAACTCACGCTTCTTCAAGGCCATTGCTCCTGCTGAAACATGGGCAGTACGGAATGTTGGGGAACGCTGCATAAAATAAAAAATTTCCTACGTTCACCAAGATCACTCTATGGAGTCATCTAGCAACAAGAGAGAGGAGTGCATCTACATACCCTTGTAGATCGCGTGCGGAAGCGTTCAAGAGAACGGGGTTGAGGGAGTCGTACTCGTCGTGATCCAAATCACCGGAGATCCTAGCGCCGAACGGACTGCACCTCCGCATTCAACACACGTACGGTTGGGAAGACGTCTCCTTCTTCTTGATCCAGCAAGGGGAAAAGATAGGTTGATGAAGATCTAGCGGCACGACGGCGTGGTGGTGGATGCAGCAGTGATCACGGCATGGCTTTGCCAAGATTCTGCGAGAGGGAGAGGTGTTACAGGGGAGAGGGAGGTGCCAGAGACTTGGGGTGCGGCTGCCCTCCCTCCCCCTCTTTATATAGGCCCCCTGGGAGCGCCGGCCCTAGGAGATGGGATCTCCAAGGGGGGGGGGGGGGCGGGGCGGCGGCCAAGGGGGTGGCTTGCCCCCCAAGGCAAGTGGAGGCGCCCCCACCCCTAGGGTTTCCAACCCTAGGCGCAGGGGGGCCCAAGGGGGGCGCACCAGCCCACCAGGGGCTGGTTCCCCTCCCACTTCAGCCCATGGGGCCCTCCGGGATAGGTGGCCCCACCCGGTCGACCCCCGGGACCCTTCTGGTGGTCCCGGTACAATACCGGTGACCCCCAAAACTTTCCCGGTGGCCGAAACTCTACTTCCAATATATAATTCTTCACCTCTGGACCATTCCGGAACTCCTTGTGATGTCCGGGATCTCATCCGGGACTCCGAACAACTTTCGGGTTACTGCATACTCATATCTCTACAACCCTAGCATCACCGAACCTTAAGTGTGTAGACCCTACGGGTTCGGGAGACATGCAGACATGACCGAGACGCCTCTCCGGTCAATAACCAACATCGGGATCTGGATACCCATGTTGGCTCCCACATGCTGCTCGATGATCTCATCAGATGAACCATGATGTCGAGGATTCAATCAATCCCATATACAATTCCCTTCGTCAATCGGTATGTTACTTGCCCGAGACTCGATCGTCGGTATCCCAATACCTCGTTCAATCTCGTTACCGGCAAGTCACTTTACTCGTATCGTAATGCATGATCCCGTGACCTGACACTTGGTCACATTGAGCTCATTATGATGATGCATTACCGAGTGGGCCCAGAGATACCTCTCCGTCATACGGAGTGACAAATCCTAGTCTCGATTCGTGCCAACCCAACAAACACTTTCGGAGATACCCGTAGTGCACCTTTATAGTCACCCAGTTACGTTGTGACGTTTGGCACACCCAAAGCACTCCTACGGTATCCGGGAGTTGCACAATCTCATGGTCTAAGGAAATGATACTTGACATTTGGAAAAGCTCTAGCGAAACGAACTACACGACCTTTGTGCTATGCTTAGGATTGGGTCTTGTCCATCACATCATTCTCCTAATGATGTGATCCCGTTATCAATGACATCCAATGTCCATAGTCAGGAAACCATGACTATCTGTTGATCAACGAGCTAGTCAACTAGAGGCTCACTAGGGACTTGTTGTGGTCTATGTATTCACACATGTACTACGATTTCCGGATAATACAATTATAGCATGAACAATAGAAAATTATCATGAACAAAGAAATATAATAATAACCATTTTATTATTGCCTCTAGGGCATATTTCCAACAGTCTCCCACTTGCACTAGAGTCAATAATCTAGTTACATTGTGATGTATCGAACACCCATTGCGTTCTGGTGTTGATCATGTTTTGCTCTAGGGAGAGGTTTAGTCAACGGATCTGCTACATTCAAGTCCGTATGCACTTTACAAATATCTATGTCTCCATCTTGAACATTTTCACGAATGGAGTTGAAGCGACGCTTGATGTGCCTGGTCTTCTTGTGAAACCTGGGCTCCTTGGCAAGTGCAATAGCTCAGTGTTGTCACAGAAGAGTGTGGTCGGCCCCGACGCATTGGGTATGACTCCTAGGTCGGTGATGAACTCCTTCACCCAGATAGCTTCATGCGCTGCCTCCGAGGCTGCCATGTACTCCGCTTCACATGTAGATCCCGCCACGACGCTCTGCTTGCAACTGCACCAGCTTACTACCCCAGCATTCAAAATATACACGTATCCGGTTTGTGACTTAGAGTCATCTAGATTTGTGTCGAAGCTAGCGTCGACATAACCCTTTACCACGAGCTCTTCGTCACCTCCATATACGAGAAACATATCCTTAGTCCTTTTCAGGTACTTAAGGATGTTCTTGACAGCTATCCAGTGTTCCATGCCGGGATTACTTTGGTACCTTCCTACCAAACTTACAGCAAGGTTTATATCAGGTCTGGTACAGGTCATGGCATACATGATAGACCCTATGGCTGAGGCATAGGGGACGACACTCATCTTTTCTCTATCTTCTGCCGTGGTCGGACATTGAGCCGAGCTCAATTTCACACCTTGCAACACAGGCAAGAACCCCTTCTTGGACTGATCCATATTGAACTTCTTCAATATCTTATCAAGGTATGTGCTTTGTGAAAGACCTATGAGGCGTCTCGATCTATCTCTATAGATCTTGATGCCTAATATGTATGCAGCTTCTCCAAGGTCCTTCATTCAAAAACACTTATTCAAGTAGGCATTAGTGCTGTCCAAAAGTTCTATATCATTTCCCATCAAAAGTATGTCATCCACATATAATATGAGAAATGCTACAGAGCTCCCACTCACTTTCTTGTAAACGCAGGCTTCTCCATAAGTCTGCATAAACCCAAACGCTTTGATCATTTCACTAAAGCGAATGTTCCAACTCCGAGATGCTTGCACCAGCCCATAGATGGAGCGCTGGAGCTTGCATACCTTGTTAGCATTTTTAGGGTCGACAAAACCTTCCGGCTGCATCATATACAGTTCTTCCTTAAGATGACCGTTAAGGAATGCCGTTTTGACGTCCATTTGCCATATCTCATAATCATAGTATGCGGCAATTGCTAACATGATTCGGACGGACTTCAGCTTCGCTACGGGAGAGAATGTCTCATCATAGTCAATCCCTTGAACTTGTCGATAACCCTTAGCGACAAGTCGAGCTTTATAGATGGTAACATTACCATCCGCGTCCATCTTCTTCTTAAAGATCCATTTGTTTTCTATCGCTCGCCGATCATCGGGCAAGTCTGTCAAAGTCCATACTTTGTTTTCATACATGGATCCTATCTCGGATTGCATGGCTTCAAGCCATTTGTTGGAATACGGGCCCGCCATTGCTTCTTCATAGTTCGAAGGTTCACCGTTATCTAACAACATGATTTCCAGGACAGGGTTTCCATACCACTCTGGTGTGGAACATGTCCTTGTGGACCTACGAAGTTCAGTAGTAACTTGATCCGAAGTACCTTGATCATCATCATTAGTTTCCTCTCTTGTTGGTGCAGGCACCACAGGAACATCTTCCTGAGCTGCGCTACTTATCGGTTCAAGAGGTAGTACTTCATCAAGTTCCACTTTCCTCCCACTTACTTCTCTCGAGAGAAACTCTTTCTCCAGAAAGGACCCGTTCTTGGCAGCAGAGATCTTGCCCTCGGATCTTAAGTAGAAGGTATACCCAATGGTTTCCTTAGGGTATCCTATGAAGACGCATTTTTCCGACTTGGGTTCGAGCTTTTCAGGTTGAAGTTTCTTGACATAAGCATCGCATCCCCAAACTTTTAGAAACGACAACTTAGGTTTCTTCCCAAACCATAATTCATACGGTGTCGTCTCAACGGATTTGGACGGTGCCCTATTTAAAGTGAATGTAGCTGTCTTTAGAGCGTATCCCCAAAATGATAGCGGTAAATCAGTAAGTGACATCATAGATCGCACCATATCCAATAGAGTGCGATTATGACGTTCGGACACACCGTTACGCTGAGGTGTTCCAGGTGGTGTAAGTTGTGAAACGGTTCCACATTTCCTTAAGTGCGTACCAAATTCGTGACTTAAATATTCTCCCCCACGATCTGATCGTAAGAACTTTATCTTTCGGTCACGTTGATTCTCTACCTCATTCTGAACTTCCTTGAACTTTTCAAAGGTCTCAGACTTGTGTTTCATCAAGTAGACATACCCATATCTACTCAAGTCATCAGTGAGAGTGAGAACATAACGATATCCTCTGCGAGCCCCAACGCTCATTGGACCGCACACATCAGTATGTATGATTTCTAATAAGTTGGTTGCTCACTCCATTGTTCTGGAGATCAGAGTCTTGGTCATTTTGCCCATGAGTCATGGTTCGCATGTGTCAAACGATTCATAATCTAGAGACTCTAAAAGTCCATCAGCACGGAGCTTCTTCATGCGCTTGACACCAATGTGACCAAGGTGGAAGTGCCACAAGTATGTGGGACTATCGTTATCAACTTTACATCTTTTGGTATTCACACTATGAATATGTGTAACATTACGCACGAGATTCATTAAGAATAAACCATTCACCAGCGGGGCATGACCATAAAACATATCTCTCATATAAATAGAACAACCATTATTCTCGGATTTAAATGAGTAGCCATCTCGAATTAAACGAGATCCTGACACAATGTTCATGCTCAAAGCTGGTACTAAATAACAATTATTGAGGTTTAAAACTAATCCCGTAGGTAAATGTATAGGTAGCGTGCCGACGGCGATCACATCGACCTTGGAACCATTCCCGACGCGCATCGTCACCTCGTCCTTCGCCAGTCTCCGCTTATTCCGCAGCTCCTGCTTTGAGTTACAAATATGAGCAACCACACCAGTATCAAATACCCAGGAGCTACTACGAGCACTGGTAAGGTAAACATCAATTATAACTATATCACATATACCTTTGGTTCCGCTAAGTACTTGGGGCAGTTCCGCTTCCAGTGACCACTTCCCTTGCAATAAAAGCACTCAGTCTCAGGCTTGGGTCCATTGTTTGACTTCTTCCCGGCAACTGGCTTACGGGGCGCGGCAACTCCCTTGCCGTCGTTCTTGAAGTTCTTCTTACGCTTGACTTTCTTGAACTTAGTTGTTTTATTCACCATCAACACTTGATGTTCCTTTTTGATCTCTACCTCTGCTGATTTCAGCATTAAATATACCTCAGGAATGGTCTTTTCCATCCCCTGCATATTGAAGTTCATCACAAAGCTCTTGTAGCTCGGTGGGAGCGACTGAAGGATTCTGTCAATAACCGCGTCATCCGGGAGATTAACGCCCAGCTGAGTCAAGCGGTTGTGCAACCCATACATCTTGAGTATGTGCTCACTGACAGAACTATTTTCCTCCATCTTACAGCTGAAGAACTTGTCAGAGAATTCATATCCCTTGACCCGGGCATGAGCTTGGAAAACCATTTTCAGCTCTTCGAACATCTCATATGCTCCGTGTTGCTCAAAACATTTTTGGAGCCCCGGTTCTAAGCTGTAAAGCATGCCGCACTGAACGAGGGAGTAATCATTAGCACGAGACTGCCAAGCGTTCATAACCTCTTGGTTCTCTGGGATGGGCGCTTCACCTAGCGGTGCTTCTAGGACATAATCTTTCTTGGCAGCTATGAGGATGATCCTCAGGTTCCGGACCCAGTCCGTATAGTTGCTGCCATCATCTTTTAGCTTGGTTTTCTCTAGGAACGCGTTGAAGTTGAGGTGCACATGAGCGTTGGCCATTTGATCTACAAGACATTTTGCAAAGGTTTTTAGACAAAGTTCATGATAATTAAGTTCATCTAATCAAATTATTCAATGAACTCCCACTTAGACAGACATCCCTCTAGTCATCTAAGTGAAACATGATCCGAGTCAACTAGGCCGTGTCCGATCATCACGTGAGACGGACTAGTTAACATCGGTGAACATCTTCATGTTGATCGTATCTTCTATACGACTCATGCTTGACCTTTCGGTCTTCCGTGTTCCGAGGCCATGTCTGTACATGCTAGGCTCGTCAAGTCAACCTAAGTGTATTGCGTGTGTAAATCTGGCTTACACCCATTGTATTCGAATGTTAGGATCTACCACACCCGATCATCACGTGGTGCTTCGAGACAACGAACCTTCGCAATGATGCACAGTTAGGGGGAACACTTTTCTTGAAATTATTTCGAGGGATCATCTTATTTAAGCTACCGTCGTTCTAAGCAAATAAGATGTAAAACATGATAAACATCACATGCAATCAAATAGTGACCTGATATGGCCAATATCATATTGCTCCTTTGATCTCCATCTTCGGGGCGCCATGATCATCTTCGTCACCGGCAAGACACCATGATCTCCATCATCATGATCTCCATCATCGTGTCTTCATGAAGTTGTCACGCCAACGACTACTTCTACTTCTATGGCTAACGCGTTTAGCAATAAAGTAAAGTAATTTACATGGCGTTCTTCAATGACACGCAGGTCATACAAAAATAAAGACAACTCCTATGGCTCCTGCCGGTTGTCATACTCATCGACATGCAAGTCGTAATTCCTATTTACAAGAACATGATCATCTCATACATCACATATATCATTCATCACATCCTTTGGCCATATCACATCACATAGCACTTGCTGCAATAACAAGTTAGACGTCCTCTAATTGTTGTTGCAAGTTTTTACGTGGCTTCTATAGGTTTCTAGCAAGAACGTTTCTTACCTACATAAAACCACAACGTGATATGCCAATTTCTATTTACCCTTCATAAGGACCCTTTTCATCGAATCCGCTCCAACTAAAGTGGGAGAGACAGACACCCGCTAGCCAATTTATGCAACTAGTGCATGTTAGTCGGTGGAACCTGTCTCACGTAAGCGTACGTGTAAGGTCGGTTCGGGCCGCTTCATCCCACGATGCCGCCGAATCAAGATAAGACTAGTAGTGGCAAGAAAATTTACAACATCTATGCCCACAACAAGCTTGTGTTCTACTCGTGCATAGTAACTACGCATAGACCTAGCTCATGATGCCACTGTTGGGGAACGTTGCGTAAAATCAAATTTTTCCTACGTTCACCAAGATCAATCTATGGAGTCATCTAGCAACGAGAGAGAGGAGTGCATCTACATACCCTTGTAGATCGCGTGCGGAAGCGTTCAAGAGAATGGGGCTGAGGGAGTCGTACTCGTCGTGATCCAAATCACTAGAGATCCTAGCGCCGAACGGACGGCACCTCCGCGTTCAACACACATACGGTTGGGAAGACTTCTCCTCTTTCTTGATCCAGCAAGGGGAAAGGAGAGGTTGATGAAGATCCAGCAGCACGACGACGTGGTGGTGGATGCAGCAGCGATCACGGCAGGGCTTCGCCAAGCTTCTGCGAGAGGGAGAGGTGTTACAGGGGAGAGGGAGGCACCAGAGACTTGGGGCGCGGCTGCCCTCCCTCCCCCATCTTCATATAGGCCCCCTGGGGAGGCACCAGCCCTAAGAGATGGGATCTCCAAGGGGGGCGGCGGCCAAGGGGGTGGCTTGCCCCCCAAGGCAAGTGGAGGCGCCCCCACCCCTAGGGTTTCCAACCCTAGGCGCAGGGGGGCCCAAGGGGGGGCGCACCAGCCCACCAGGGGCTGGTTCCCCTCCCACTTCAGCCCATGGGGCCCTCCGGGATAGGTGGCCCCACCTGGTGGACCCCTGGGACGCTTTCGGTGGTCCCGGTACAATACCGGTGACCCCTGAAACTTTCCCGGTGGCCGAAACTGCACTTCCTATATATAATTCTTCACCTCCGGACCATTCCGGAACTCCTCGTGATGTCCAGGATCTCATCCGGGGCTCCGGACAACTTTCGGGTTGCTGCATACTCATATCTCTACAACCCTAGTGTCACCGAACCTTAAGTGTGTAGACCCTACGGGTTCGGGAGACATGCAGACATGACCGAGATGCCTCTCCGGTCAATAACCAACAGCGGGATCTGGATACCCATGTTGGCTCCCACATTCTCCTCGATGATCTCATCGGATGAACCACGATGTCGAGGATTCAATCAATCCCGTATACAATTCCCTTTGTTAATCGGTATGTTACTTGCCCGAGACTCGATAGTCGGTATCCCAATACCTCGTTCAATCTCGTTACCGGCAAGTCACTTTACTCGTACCGTAATGCATGATCCCGTGACCAGACACTTGGTCACGTTGAGCTCATTATGATGATGCATTACCGAGTGGGCCCAGAGATACCTCTCCGTCATACGGAGTGACAAATCCCAGTCTCAATTCGTGCCAACCCAACAGACACTTTCGGAGATACCCGTAGTGCACCTTTATAGTCACCCAGTTACGTTGTGACGTTTGGCACACCCAAAGCACTCCTACGGTATCGAGGAGTTGCACAATCTCATGGTCTAAGGAAATGATACTTGACATTTGGAAAAGCACTAGCGAACTGAACTACACGATCTTTGTGCTATGCTTAGGATTGGGTCTTGTCCATCACATCATTCTCCTAATGATGTGATCCCGTTATCAATGAAATCCAATGTCCATATCAGGAAACCATGACTATCTGTTGATCAATGAGCTAGTCAATTAGAGGCTCACTAGGGACTTGTTGTGGTCTATGTTTTCACAGATGTATTACGATTTCCGGATAATACAATTATAGCATGAACAATAGACAATTATCATGAACAAAGAAATATAATAATAACCATTTTATTATTGCCTCTAGGGCATATTTCCAACACGGAAAGCCTGCTGAAACTGATCCCATGTGACAGTGTCGATAGGATAAGTGGCTGTGAAATTCTCCCACCATGATGCTGCGGGTCCATCAAGCTGATGTGCGGCAAAACGCACCTTCTCCGCATTTATGCATCCTGCAGTGGTCAACTCCCTTCCCATCTTGCGGAGCCAATCATCTGCAACTATCGGCTCGGTGCTACTGGAGAACACCGGCGGATTCAGCCTCAAGAAATGGGCTAAGTGATCAACAGGTGGTGGTGGTGGTGGGTTGTTGTCGTTGTGGTTCCCCTGATTCTGATTCTGGACTAGTATCTGCATCAATGCATTCTGCTGCTGGATCAACTAGGTGAGCTCCGGTGGGAAAGCAAATCAATTGTCACGTCTCGGAGGCATCTGAGGGTTTTAGAAAAGATGAGAATATAGAATAGAATGAGGTCTAGAGAGAAAACACTACCCATATGCACATGAGACAAAAGCAAACAATATCACTTCAATCAATTCAACAAGGGCATACAACGGTCTAACTATCGTATTAAAAGTGCTCACACTATACTATATACATGGGGGAATACTACTACTGTCATGGTGGTCGACTAGAAAAACTGCTCAGATGAAGACTCCATGATATCTTCTCCAGCTTCATCAACATAGTCATCATCGCTATCGTCTGGGTCCAAGTCGGTGTCGTCGATGATGATGTAGTTCTCTGGACAAGTGCAATCATCATCTTCTCCTCAAGTCGCGGGAAATCCCATGAATACCTTTAGTTTCTTCTTCAGATCATCATTCTTCTCCATGAGTGTTGTCATTTCCTCTTCATATCCATCGCGCGTAGACTTGAGTTCTTCCTCCAGCTTCGTGATCTTGGTCATGGCCTTCTTCATATCCATCATGCCTGCGCACATCTGGTTCTCCTGGCGACATATGTGCTGGTTTAACTCCTGGATGAAAGCTGCAATTGATCTATCCTTCCTGGTGCTGATCATCTCCCATTGCTCATCTCGGCGCCCACAAATCTGATATATAGTATCCTTGAGATCCTTGTCGAAAACTTCTCCAATGCGTCCCATGGTGATGTGAGCTGCCATGCTCTTTCCTAGACTCCAGGTTGGTGCATCAAAGGAAAACTCTATGGGCTGAGTGACTGGCATGAACGTTCTTCCTGGAACTTGAACTTGAATCATCCAACGCTCCTCTTTGGGTAAAGTGGCGATGTAGGTCCCGGTGAAGCTTGGTACTCCAATGTTCAGGTATTGAGTGACTTCCTTCAAGTAGCGTCCAAAGGGTGTATCTTCATCCGGTTGCGTGAACTTGTTCCTTGAATCCGCCATCCTAAAAGAGTAGAAAAGATGAGGAGTCAGAAATGAGAAGAGAGAGAGAGTAGTGATCTAGGGCTTTAGCTTAGTGGTTGTGTCCTACAGTCAGCGTGTGCTCTGATACAATCTTGTAGCAACCAGACCTCAAACAGTCTGATCTCTTTGCATCAGTGTCATCCCTGGATCGGTAATGCTGACACGCATAGTACTTGAAGGATTTATAACAGAGTAGCAATCACACACTTATTACATCGGATGTCTCAAAATAGAACTTATTACAATAAATATGGCTTAAGGCCATCTAATAACAATAATAGCGGAAGGCTTGGAAGATAAGCGAGTCCATCAACTCCAACAGCATCACTAAGTATAAGATCACAACCTAAGGCACCTTACTCGTCGTCTGAAAAGTCTGCAACATGAACGTTGCAACCCGAAAACGGGTCAGCACATGGAATATGCTGGCAATATAACACATAGATAGTAATGAAAGAAATAATGCTATACTACATGCATATATGGCTAGTGGAAAGCTCTATGATTACAGTTTTTGCATGAAGCCAATTTTTCCCTACAGCAAAGGACTAAGTTTTATTGAACTATCATGATGGTTGTTAAGCATTGAGAAGGGTACTCCAACTCAATCCCAATTAAGCATCATCATTAATCCCAACAAAATTTAATTAAGTAACATGATGAGATTCACATGATAATCCAAGTACTAGATACTCAAAATGTCCATAACCGGGGACATGGCTAACCATGATTAGTTTATACACTCTGCAGAGGTTTGCGCACTTTTCCCCGCAAGACTCGATCTCCTCTGCTTGATTTCTCGCACTACATGGTGTTTGAGAAACGGATGACCGAGACATAGTCTTTCAAAAGCATTAACTCTCTACTCCGGGTAGACAGTACCAACCTACATCCCCTACATCTACTAGTCTACCTCTTCAAGAGCTCACGCCACTTAATCAATTATGCTAGAGCCCATAGTAGCTTGCGGCTGCACATGAAGTTTCTAGCATGAATAATCTCATGATCCCTTTGAGCCTGGGTGGCGGTCCATAGGAGAATCACACGGTACCCCGGGATTTCCAAAAATACAAGCAACACTGGGTTCCCCAGGTGCCTCAATCCACCCAGATGTGAATTTAAGTTGCCACCTTAAGTAAACCATTAATTAAACAATCTCACATCTGTCATGGAAACACTCACCCAATCCACGTCTACTAGCATAGCATGACAATATAAGCAAACGTAGAAGTAACTCCCAAAGGTTTGATAATAAACAGGTAATAGGTTCTACCTCATCTACTTCCCAAAACCCACATGTCAATTAGATCCTAATCATGCAATTGTTTGAGGATTGATCTAATGCAATAAAACAGGGTAGTAAAGAGGTATGATCAAAGTGTTACTTGCCTTGCCGATGATCCGGGAAACCTAGAGATTCGAAGTAGCAAGCGGCGCACTCTGGGTACTCTATCGCAAACAAAAAAGCATACAATAAGCACTCATCTAATGCATAGGTAAAACTCAAATAAGAGGTCTAACCAGAATGTTCAACTTAAGAACTCCGGTTTGCAAAAAGAATCAAATCAAACGAAGCAACGAAACTCAAACGGCGAAAGAAACAAGCTTTGTTTACTAATCTGGACCTAAGTCAAATTTTATAGTAGCAAAAACTTGTTTGAGTTAGTTAAACAGAAAGAGGGTTTCGAGGCGAAACTCTAGGCGCTTGAATCGCCTGATTTCGATAAACGAGCGAAAAGTTATACTAAAACGAAAATCAGATCAGAAATCACGATCAGATATAATCGCGGAAAATCCGAGAAAAAGAAAAAAACCGGGGAACAGGCTAACGAACGAACGTTCGCTGTCTGCAGCTAAACGACGAAAACCGTTCGTTAAAACGAACGTATGTACGAACGTCCGTTAAATAAACTAAACCGAAAAGAAAAAAAATAAAACCGATCTATAAAAAAATAAAAATAAACCTGGGTTCTAAAAGAAAACCGATGGTTTTCTCTCGAAAACCGCAGCGGCGGCGGTGGCTACCTCCGGTGGGTCAGGCGAACGAGGCGGCGGCTCCGGCGGCGGCGGGGCGGCGGCGTCGGGCGGCGGGGCGGTGGGATCGGGCGGCGGGGCAGCGGGATCGGGCGTCGGCGGCGTCGGGTGCGGCTAGGGTTTCAGGATGGCTGCGGGGTGGCTCCCCCGGCTTATAAGGCCGGCCGGGCCTAGAGTCCCAGGCGGACACGGCTTGGTAGGTCGGTTAGTTTTTTTTTAAAACATTACACGCAGAAAAACAATTAAAAGAAATACTAAACGAACTTCAAAAATCCCGAAATGAATTTTCCCCGGCTTCTAAAATCAAGTCGGACAAGATGAACATTTATTTGGGGCCTAAATACAATTTTGAAAAACGCGCATTTTTCCTAAATTCAAATAAAATAGCAATAAACTCAAAAATAAAATCTTATTTGGTTTTATTATTAAATCCTCAATATTTCTTTATTTTGGGAAATTCATTTAATTCCATCTCTCATATTTTTATAATATAAATAATTGAAGATAAAATAATTAAAATCAAATGATCCTATTTTCAAAATTTGAGAAAACTCAAATATGAAAATAACAAAATCCCCAACTCTCTCCGTGGGTCCTTGAGTTGCGTAGAATTTCTAGGAATGATGATCTAATGTATAACATTCCAAATTGGAAATTTGGGATGTTACACTTGACCCATTCCGTTAGCTTTGCACTTGATCGTTTAGTATGTTGCTATTGCTTTCTTCATCACATATACATGTTCCTATGACTATGAGATTATGCAACTCCCATTTACCGGAAGAACACTTTGTGTGCTACTAAACGTCACAACGTAACTGGGTGATTATAAAGGAGCTCTACAGGTGTCTCCGAAGGTACATGTTGAGTTGGCGTATTTCGAGATTAGGATTTGTCACTCCGGTTGTCGGAGAGGTATCTCTGGGCCCTCTCGGTAATGTACATCACTATAAGCCTTGCAAGCAATGTGACTAATGAGTTAGTTGCAGTATGATACATTACATAATGAGTAAACAGACTTGCCGGTAACGAGATTGAACTAGGTATTGAGATACCGATGATTGAATCTCGGGCAAGTAACATACCGATGACAAAGGGAACAACGTATGTTGTCATGCGGTTTGACTGATAAAGATCTTCGTAGAATATGTAGGACCCATAGGGTCCGCACGCTTAAAGTTTCAATGATGATTATATTATAAGTTTATGAGTTTTGATGTACCGAAGGTTATTTGGAGTCCTAGATGTGATCACGGTCATGACGAGGAGTCTCGAAATGGCCGAGACATGAAGATTGATATATTGGAAGCCTATATTTGGATATCGGAAGTGGTCCGGGTGAAATCGGGATTTTACCGGAGTACCGAGGGGTTACCGGAACCCCTCGAGGGCTTAATGGGCCATAGTGGGCCTTAGTGGAGAAGGGGAGAGGAGGCTAGGGCAGGGCCGCACACCCCTCCCCCTAGTCCGAATAGGACAAGGAGAGGGGGGCGGCGCCCCCCCTTTCCTTGCTCTCTCTCCCTCCTCTTTCCCCCTTTTCCTAATCCAACAAGGAAGGGAGGGAGTCCTACTCCCGGTGGGAGTAGGACTCCTCCTGGCGCGCCTCCTCCTGGCCGGCCGCCCCCTTCCCCCTTGCTCCTTTATATACGGGGGCAGGGGGGCACCTCTAGACACAACAACAACAGATCATTGATCTCTTAGCCATGTGCGGTGCCCCCCCCCCCACCATAGTCCTCCTCGATAATATTGTAGTGGTGCTTAGGCGAAGCCCTGCGACAGTAGAACATCATCATCATCACCACGCCGTCATGCTGACAAAACTCTCCCTCGACACTCGGCTGGATCAGAGTTCGAGGGCCAACATCGAGCTGAACGTGTGCTAGAACTCAGAGGTGCCGTGCTTTCGGGGCTAGATCGGTCCGGCCGTGAAAGACGTACGACTACATCAACCACGTTGTCCTAAAAGCTTCCGCTTTCGGTCTACGAGGGTATATGGACACACTCTCCCCTCTCGTTGCTATGCATCACCATGATCTTGCGTGTGCGTAGGAATTTTTTTGAAATTACTACGTTCTCCAACAGGCGGCCCCCCTTTCCTTCTCTCCTTCCCCTCCTTCCTTCCCCTCCTAGTTGGACTAGGAAAGGGGGAACCTACTCCTACTTGGTGTAGGATTCCCCCCTTAGGGCGCTCCCCTTGAGGCCGGCCAACCCCCTCCTCCACTCCTTTATAAACGGGGGAGGGGGGCACCCCATAGACACCCAAGTTTATCAAGTTGATCTTTTAGCCGTGTGCGGTGCCCCCCTCCACAGATTTTCACCTCGGTCATATCGTCGTAGTGCTTAGGCAAAGGCTTGCACCGGTAACTTCATCATCATCGTCACCATGCCATCGTGCTGACGGAAATCTCCCTCGGCCTCAGCTGGATCTAGAGTTCGAGGGACGTCACCGAGTTGAACGTTTGCAGATTGCGGAGGTACCGTGCGTTCGGTACTTGATCGGTTGGATCGCGAAGACATTCGACTACATCAACCGCGTTACTTAACGCTTCCACTTCTGGTCTATGAGGGTACGTGGACACACTCTCCCCCTGGTGCTATGCATCACCTAGATAGATCTTGCGTGATGGTAGGATTTTTTTTTGAAATTACTGCGTTCCCCAACAAGAGAGGTTAGTGAAAGGAAGTGGGGAGAAGAAGCTGCAATGGGGTTTTGGGGGGGGGACAAAGCAGTTGTGTTTTCTCCTTTGTTCTCCTCTGCTCTCTGTGACAGGATGTGGGAGCAGTGGAGCGGGGTGGTAGTGTGGTGGGGTTGTTTTTTCAGTTACATGGCAACTGCGGAGAGGTTCTGCTATTAGGAGGCTGTCTTAGTGCGTTGGAAATCTGGAACATCGTCGCCTCTTTTTTCGAGACAACTTCAAGTATGCACGCAACTGTGAGAAAATGTGATGATTGTGTTTTCGTTGAATTTTCCTATTAAGTGCACTTCTTCGGTACCTTGACAGACCTTCCTATGTACACAAAGGGTCCTGCATGCAAGAGATTTTTATTCTTCATATATTGTATTATATCGGATTAGGATTCATACAGATGTACGCACATTACTTTTTTGATGGAGTTCTTTCTTATTTTCTCTTTTTTTATAGGTGATGGTGATGCAACTTTTGTGTGGATGGAGGGTAGTGTTTGATAGGGGTACCAGACTGCTTTGCTTAACTAACAGGGTTGCATTCTTCATTTTAGCCCTACTACAATGCAGCAGAAAGAGAACTGCATTTCAGAAGTAGCAATACTTCATGCTTCACGTGACGAACTGCATTGTTGTAGGTCACGGACTCCATTTGTACGTTGACTTCGGGCTTCCTGCATTTTATTTATGGGAGTGAACTGTTGTTTTTGGTAATGCCCACACACATTTTTCTGTGGTTGTTACTCATTTATAAAATGTTTCTCATTTTCTTTAATGTTTTATTTTTGTACTTATTGTTTTTTAGTGGGCTGTGTTATTTTAACTACTCTAGCGTGTTGGGCCTATGTTAGAGGAGTGAAAACGCATTCGGCCCAAGTAAGTTTGTCAGCACGGCTAGCTCCCGTTGCATTGTGTGTGAGCGGTATTGTTTAGTCCCACCTCACCCGAGGAGAGCGTGCTCGACCTCTTTATAAGCGTTGGCAAGGCAGCCGTATCGAACTCCCCTGGTTACTTATTTGGGCGCTTATACATGGCGCTCGTTGCTCTATCCTCTCTGACCTGTGGGCCCACGTGTGCCCGGCCCTATGCATCGTGGCTCAGAACGACTCACCTACTTGAAGGAAATATGCCCTAGAGGAAATAATAAAGTTATTATTTATTTCCTCATATCATGATAAATGTTTATTATTCATGCTAGAATTGTATTAACCGAAAACATGATACATGTGTGAATACATAGATAAACTTAATGTCACTAGTATGCCTCTACTTGACTAGCTCATTAATCAAAGATGGTTATGTTTCCTAACCATAGCCATGTGTTGTCATTTGATTAACGGGATCACATCATTAGGAGAATGATGTGATTGACTTGACCCATTCCGTTAGCTTAGCACTTGATCTTTTAGTATGTTGCTATTGCTTTCTTCATGACTTATACAAGTTCCTATAACTATGAGATTATGCAACTCCCGGTTACCGGAGGAACACTTTGTGTGCTACCAAACGTCACAACGTAACTGGGTGATTATAAAGGAGCTCTACAGGTGTCTCCAAAGGTACATGTTGAGTTAGCGTATTTCGAGATTAGGTTTTGTCACTCCGATTGTCGGAGAGGTATCTCTGGGCCCTCACCGTAATGCACATCACTATAAGCCTTGCAAGCAATGTAGCTAATGAGTTAGTTACGGAATGATGCATTACGTAACGATTAAAGAGACTTGCTGGCAACGAGATTGAACTAGGTATTGAGATACCGACGATCGAATCTCTGGCAAGTAACATACCGATGACAAAGGGAACAACGTATGTTGTTATGCGGTTTGACCAATAAAGATCTTCGTAGAATATGTAGGAGGCAATATAAGCATCTAGGTTCCGCTATTGGTTATTGAACAGAAACAGTTCTAGGTCATGTCTACATAGTTCTCGAACCCGTAGGGTTCGCACGCTTAAGGTTTCAATGATATCTTTATATTATGAGTTTATGAGTTTTGATGTACCAAAGTTTGTTCGGAGTCCCGAATGAGAAAACGGACGTGACGAGGAGTCTCAAAATGGTCGAGACATGAAGATTGATATATTGGAAGCCTATATTTGGATATCGGAAGTGTTCCAGGTGAAATCGGGATTTTACCGGAGTACCGGGAGGTTACCGGAACCCCCCGGAGGCTTAATGGGCCTACATGGGCCCTAGTGGAGAGGAAGAGAGGAGGCAAGGGCTGGGACGCACCCCCTCCCCCTAGTCCGAATAGGACAAGGATAGGGGGGCGGCGCCCCCCCCTTTCCTTCCTCTCTCCCTCCTCCTTCCCCCCTTCTCCTACTCCAACTAGGAAAGAAGGGAGTCCTACTCCCGGTGGGAGTAGGACTCCCCCTTGGCACGCCCTCCTTGGCTGGCCGCCCCTCCCCCTTGGCTCCTTTATATCCGGGGGTAGGGGGGCACCTCTAGACACAACAATTGATTTCTTGGTCTCTTAGCTGTGTGCGGTGCCCCCCTCAACCAAAGTCCCCGATAATATTGTAGCGGTGCTTAGGCGAAGCCCTGAGACGGTAGAACATCAAGATCGTCACCACGCCGTCGTGCTGACCGAACTCTTCCCCGAAATTCTGCTGAATCAGAGTCCAGGGATCGTCATCGAGCTGAACGTGTGCTAGAACTCGGGGGTGCCGTAGTTTCGGTGCTTGATCGGTCGGGCCGTGAAGACGTACGACTACATCAACCGTGTTGTTCTAACGCTTCCGCTTTTGGTCTACGAGGGTACGTGGACAACACTCTCCCCTCTCGTTGCTATGCATCACCATGATCTTGCGTGTGCGTAGGAATTTTTTTTGAAATTACTACGTTCCCCAACACTACTATGGGCGCAAACCTACTACGATACTGGCTGGGGCCGGTTGCACTTGGGTGGTAAATTTTTTAAATATCTTCCCTCTTAGGTATCTTTTTCAAATGTACGGGCGTGCACTGCTTAGTAAATCATCTTGCACTACATTCATCTGGTTTGTGTACTGCATGTGCACACATTCTGCACTACACATTTTTGTGCACTGCATGCTGGTCGCACTTTTCTTTATTGTTTTTCCTCTTGCTATCCTTTTTTCTAGTGTACGGGTGTGCGTTGTGCACTGCACGAAAGAGCTTCTCTTGTGCTTCATTTTGAGCATGTACTTCACTTCATGCACACATATTGTGAACTGTCTGGTATTACTTTGAAGAACTGCAATGACTTTTATTTAGAATGGTCTGTGGATTATAATATTTTAGAAATATAAATATTTAATGATCCGCGGTTAGTTCATGGGAAGTGCTGCAGTCAAAGTACACCTTTTTTGGTCCTTTTTCTTTGGTAACATAAGACTTCATTAATTGTCCTTCATTCTTGGTAACATAATTTTCATTAAGTCTCGTTTAATTTTCAGTTTTGACCATTTTGCATTCCTATTATATAAATGTAGGCCAACTTTTACCCTTCCTTTGGAGTTCATTCTCCTCTGGCTGCAACTTCTCTCCTTTCTCCAGCCTCTCTTTGTTTCTTTTCATTTTCTACTTTTTTTTTGCGATGGCTCCAGGCCACTGCGCGAATCTCTCCTTCTGCGGTCATGGTTTTGGTGTGTCGATGCACTGCGATTGCTCAGCTTGTTTGCGGGCCTGTCGTGCTCGCCAGGGGGCGGGGCAAGGTCTTGTGCCGAGCTAGGCGAGCGGAGCAACTTGCATATGGCACAACATTCACGGAAGGATTGGATATGAGCCACATCATCGTTGTTGCGTTCTATTCTGCCCTGCTTCGCCATGGCCTTGGCCAAACAAGTCCTTTTGTCCATCAGCTTACGCCAACAGACGTGGAGACTCACTACAAGATGGTATTTTTTGCTTGATCTGATTTTTTCTTTGTGTTTTCTATATATTTTTTGTATAATTCCATTCTAGTATGAACTTCCAGTGTTTTAGGAATGCACTTTTTTGTTTTATTGAAGTGTACTACACTGTGTACTTATTTCTTGTTTTTATTTTTTTGCTTGTGTGCATGGAGCTTGTGTTTTAGTTTGCATGGTTACAATATGTGAACTGCTGAGATATTGGACGAGCAATAGTGGTTTCCACATTTTTTCCCGCTTTGTGCGGTGTGTACTAAATGTAGCTAGTCTCGAGAACTGCATGATAGTTTGAAGCGTACTGCATATTTGCAGGTACCGTATTGCATATTAAATTGTTTTTTGTATGTACTGCTTGTTGGACTGTTGTGCACTTCATCTACCTCATGTCTGTACTGTGTGTAGGTTTTTACTGCTCTGTGCATAGTATGAGAATTATACTGCTAGTATCGTCCTCAAACAGTTTTATTATTTTTTGCAGAAAATCCCTCACGAGCTATTAGGTATCTCCGGCTGAAGAAGAAGAAGGGAATTCTCCAAGTTGTTCTTGGCAATGGACACCTAAAACCAGCCAAGTATCATGTAGGTGTTGATGGGCGGCTGTATCTGCAGAAAGGCTGGAAGGAATTTGTCATTGATAATGGCCTGAAGTCTGAGCAAGTTGTTGTCCTCAACTTCTTTGAACTCGAGGATCATATGGTTAGAATCACGTTTACCGTGATTGGATAAGGTTATGAGGTTGATTGTAATAAGTACTTCTACCTATCAAACTCTTCAACTTTTGATGTGTTTTCTAATAAGCACTTTTAGGATCTGAACTACTTGAATTATAAGTCAGAACTTCGTGCTACTTGTGAGCTAACTTAGTTTTTATGGGTTGTGGATCAAAATGTGTCAATGTTTACTCTATACATCATTTCTCTCAATATGGTTTACTCTATACATCATTTCTCTCAATATGGTTTAGTTGAAGGACTCATAGTCAGTGCGAAATTTGTGTTTACACAAAATTTAAACTGATACATAAGTCATACAGATATGCAAACTGCTATGTATATTATTAATTTATTGAACTTCATCTATTTGGTTGTTAACCTGTTGCTTCTTCGCTGTGACTGGAGCATGTCTAATGTCGCACTTTCTTTGGGTTTTCATGGCGGCGTTGCTGGTTCTTTTCTTTGCACTGTTGTGTTTGTAGCCCCTCGCATGCTAGTTGATGGTGGCTTTTGTTTTCCAGCACTGTGAACTACAATCTTCCTTGCTCCACGCGTGCTGGTAGATGGCGGCTTTGGTTTTCCAGAGCGGTGAACTGCAGTCTTCTTTGCTCCTTTCGTGCTGGTTGATGGCGGCTTTTGTTTTCCAATGATGTGAACTACATCCTTCGTTGCTCCTCGCATGATGGTTGATGGCGGATTTTGTTTTCCAACGCTATGAACTGCATCCTTTCGTGCTCCTACCTAGTTTTTTGTATGTGGTGTCGTTCTCCATTGTTTCTGTACAGCAGCGTTCCCTTGTGCCGTCTATCTTTTGTTTGGTGGTCTTGTGGGCATTGTTTGATCATGTTCTTCGTCCTCTTCACTCTGTTCCTCCACTTCTTCATCTGCTTCTTCATAAGGCACTCTTTCTTCAGTTTCTTCATGTTCTTCGTCCTCTTCATATCTTGTTCTTCCTCCTCTTCTTCATCTCCTTCTTCATAAGCCATTTCTTCTTCAGTTGTGTCACCATTTTCTTCCGTGATTTCATCTTCATCTTCTTCGTTTTCAGATCTTGCTCTTTTGAGCCAGGTTCTTTAATTGTGTCTCTTCCTCCTTTTGCAGATGCTGCAACGTCTCGGTTTTGTCCATTTCTTAGTGTTGTCAGCGGAATCTCTGTTTGGTTGTGCATCGCCATGTCCATGGTGTTCTTGTTCATGTCTTTTTTACATGTCCAGGAATTGTGGCCGCTTATTTCATTACATGTCTTGCACCTGTTTATTCCGAGTGGGTGACCATCATTGTCTAGCTTAGGCTGTGGCTTACTGTTTTTGTCATCATTTTTCTCCTTGCATGCAACCTTTTTTTGGGTTGCGGCACCCCCTTTCTTCCTTCCTCTTGTGTTTGAAGCAGGAGGTGGAAGAATTGTTTCTTTTTTCATTGCACCAGTTGTGTTGTGTTCTGTATTTTCTACTTGCTCGGCATTATTGTCATGCTGGGATTTCTCTGCTTGCTTTACTTTTGCTGCTTCTTCTTCTTCTTTGTTGAGCACATCAACTTCCTCGATTAGTGCCCTCATACCAGACAACGCTCTATGGCACGCAGCGTCGGACCTTGTCGCTCTATTTGCAAGGTCCATTGTTGTTTCTGTCAGCAATTTCCCAGTGTTGTTTGTTCGTAGTCTCTTCTGTCAAACATTGCATTTGACCTTGCGTTCCGGGTGTATCTTTTCATGATGTACACCTCAGGAATCTTGAGTATTCTCAGATGAGAAAGGATACATAACACATGGACGCAAAAGACCCCTGTAGACAACACATTTTTTTTCTTTTTTTGTAAGTGAACTGCATGAAATTAATAAACACATTTTTTTATTTGTTCATTCTTAAAGAAGTGAACTTCACCTTGGTCTTGTGAAGTACTCATGCATGTGGACTTTTATAGTTCAGTAAGTGAGGCTTCATGCATGACTATCAGAAATTAGGATTTTTTTTGCTAGCGAGTCGCACCTGTGTGTGTACAGAGTTTGCACTCACGTTCATACACACCTTTCTCTTCATCGGCGACCACTTGGAAATTATGCCTTGCCCAGTCAAATGCATCCGATCTGTTGTAGTGGTGTACAAGGTTCTTTGTCGGTTTCTCAGGGCACCGTTCTACTCTGAATGCAGTGCTGCAGTAGAGTGTTTCTTTGAAATCTGCAAAAACTGCCCTTGTGTACACTTTTGATAGCTGAACTTCGAACGCAAATTGGGTTGTTGTCTTTACCTCCAACTGCATGATCAGAAATGCAGCGTTAGGAATCAGAGAAATGAAAATTTTGTTTGTTTTTGTAGTTATATTTAGCAATTTTTTATGGATATTTTTATTTACCTCATTTGCTACTGTCTCTACGTGCTCTATGGCCTTCCTGGTCTGAATGCACTTGTCCACCTATTAAGCAAATAGATGGAGGTCATGGTTCTCTTTGATGAAGTTTTTCTTCGATATGCGGTTCATGCTCTCGCTTCTTTGCGTGGAAGTCATCCGACCATAGAAAATTTCCTTGTTGTAAGCTGAGATCCACTCGTGCCTGTCATCCCACAGTGAATTCATCACTTCGTCATTTTGCAAGTTGTATTTCTGAATGCGGTCTTTCCATGCCCGTTCAAATTCTGACGACATTGGTGGGTGGTTCAGCACCGCATTGAGGTCATCCTTTAGTTTCTCATGTGCCTTATACAGCAAGGTGAGGTGGTCTTTGTACTTCTTCATGATATGCCACCGACCTAACATATGTAATGTATCTAGGAGGATAGTTTTTAATGTTGCCTTCAATGAAGAACGTTGGTCTGAAAAGGCACAAATAGTGATTTTCATTAAGTTGCTTGTGTGTAAGAAAGACGGAAGAAATAGAAGTGTACAAAACAAACGTAAGTATACAGGTGTTGTTTTTTTGTACCTGTGAGCACGTAGATTGGCGGCTTGTTGTTCATACACCTCAGGAATATCTTGCAAACCCACTCGAACGACGGTATTGTTTCATCTCGCACAAGGGCGATAGCAAATATGGTACTCTGTAGATGATGGTTCACTCCCACGAAGACTCCCAGCAGCATGTCGAATTTGTTAGTTTTATATGTCGTGTCAAATGTAACGCAGTCTCCAAAATCTTCATACGATCGTTTGCAACTTGCATTAGCCCAAAATACGTTTCTTACATGTTTATCTGCATCAACGTCATAATCATAGAAGAACTCTAGGTTTATAATTTGCATCTTCTCGGAGAAATCCAGAAGTTTCTTGACGTCATGTTGGGACTCTTCTCTGGCAAACTTTTGTTTCCTGCATTTCAAACGCAACACAAACTCATCTCATCAAACAGGAAATAATTACCAACAGAATGCTCAAGCGATATGCTCTATGACATGCTTACTTGTTGACCCAGTCGCGGCTAGTATGTCCCATGTACTGTAGACCACCGGATATACGCGACAGCGTTGAGATCATCTGCGCGTGTGTGTGGTTGTCCAGCTGCATGTCCTTCATCAACTGGTCAATCAAAGGATCGTCTCTTTTGTGCGAGCGCATGTGCAGAAGCATCCCGGGGCTTTCTAGCATCTTGTGATTGTGATTTAGTTCAACCATTTCTATCACAAATTCGCCATCCTTCCTCTTTTTGACTCTGATTTTTGCCTTGCAGCCAATCCTTTTTGATGTCTTCTCACATTTCCGGTCATAATCTGACACAGTCTGCTTGTGCGCCCCTTCTCTTGAGTAGACAATGTAGGCATTTGTCTTGTGTTTTGCCCTCTTGCGTATGCCAAACCCTGCATATCTTGCATAATTGTTGTAAAAGTCCCTTGCTTTGTCGTACGTGGTGAACTTCATTCCAGCCGCAGGTATGAGGTTCAGCGGCATGTTTTTATCCTGCATCAAGTGCAGTACTCTATGAGATAAAGTGTTATGTTCTGTTTAAATACCAGGAGTGCATACGAGTTTAATAAAGCACTGCATTGTTCCTAAGTTTTCAGAAGAATTGACTGTATTAGATGTTAGGCCAAACCTCACAAGAAATATCAGTGTGCACTTCAATGTTATTTGAATGGATTGCAAATACTTTTTGTTTTCAAGACATAAACTTACATGTGTGTAATGTCGTTCATCCGATGGCGTTTGCAGCTCGCCGGGTTGTATTGGACATGGCGAGGTTATAGCAGATCTATGTAGTTGAGGATCTCGCGGCCGCAAGAGTGAGGAGGATTTGTATCCGCCGTTGACTTTTGATCGAGGCGCCCTTCACTACAAAAAAATACACTTCCATGATGATATGTGTTTGTCACAGTAGGTCACGTTTTCTGTCATGCATTTACATCCATGACAATTTTATGATAAAATCAGGATAGTCATACCTGTGCTGTCGTAGAAGTGTTCCATGACATTACCAAAATTATCATCACGGAAGTGTCCACTTCCATGACGATAAATTGCACGTCATAGAAGTGCTTTCGTCAAGGGTGACCGACACGTGGGATCCACCATAACGGAACGCCGTTAAGCTATCGGGTCCGGTTTTGGATCCGATAACCCGTTAATAGCCCCGACCAATGGGGATTTTCCACGTGTAAAATCATCATTGGCTGAAGGAAACACGTGTCAGCTCACCGTTGGGACAGATGTCATCCACTCATTCGACCGAAGGCGCCTATGATACGTCGACACGTGGCACGGCCCAACAGAGGCCCATTCCTGTGAATAGGACGGCCCGTTTGACTTGGTCAAAAGGTGGCGGCCCGGCCAACGGAAAGCATGTTAACGGCGTGTTCGCATATAGCCCATTTATAGCCCGCTAACCCAGGGCCCGTTATGACCTATCTGAATTAGGCCCAGTAGCGTCATATGGGCCGTGCAATATGATTCCATTCCGTTTTAACTTCCAGCCCATGTATGGCCCATGACGTCTTTCGGCCCATATTAGGCCCTTTGTAACTCTTGGCCCATTAACGGCCCGTGGTGAAACTGGCCCGTAATGAACAGTGTATCACTTTATACCCATTAACGGCCCATTATTCCATTGGGCCGTTTCAAGCCCACGTTATCTTTCGGCCTTCTCAGGGCCAATTTATTCTTGGGCTCATTTCCAGCATTCGTTTACTTATGGCCCATTATTGTAATTTTCTGCTGGTGGGCCAAATTCAGCCCGTGGATACAGTCGGCTCATTTGTGGCCCGTTATTATGTTGGGCCCTTTTCATAGCGTCATCAAATTTGGTCGATTAACGACAGCCCATTATGGTCGGGCCATGAACTTACGATTCCAACTCTAGCCCGTTTACGACCATAATGCGGTCTGTTATTGGCCAATGTTTGGCCAATCGATCATACGGCCCGTAGAAGGCCCATTGATGATACGGCCCGTAGAAGCACCATTGTGTCTACGGCCCGAAGAAGGCCCATTGTGTCTACGGCCCATAGAAGGCCCATTGTTTCTACGCCCGGTAGGAGGCCCACTGTTTCTACGGCCCGTAGAAGGCCCATTGTTTCTACGGCCCGTAGTAGGCCCAGTGTCACTACAGTAAATATGTAGCCCATGGTTATTGTGGCCTAGTTTTAAAAAAATAGGTTATTGCGGCCACTAGCAAACCGTGGAAAAAGAACTGCACTCAACAAATAAACAAGACAACAAGGAAATAAATAAGCAAGTAACTTACGCTAGGCTATCACGGCTATTACACATATTACATCCACTAGGCATCAAAGTTCGTCACCAGTGCAAATATATGGAACAAAGTAGCATATCATATACACTGGTTGTCAAAGTTGGCGACCAGCGCAAATAAACGCCGCAGCAAAACAAATCTAGAACTGAAACCACTTCAGAAGATCTCAAGAAACAATATCCTGGGTACCCATAATGCTGGCAAGATGCTTAGCAAGCTTATTAAGTTTCTCTTGTTTGGCGCTTAAATCCTCCAGCACTTGTTGTTGCACCAGAAAGTATGCATGTGAATTCTGCAGGGACTTCCTCCGTCCTTCAGCTTCCTGTCGCAGCACATCTGATCGATGTCTTTCAACTTGAAGTTGAGACTCAAGAAGACGAACTAATTCAAGCTCCGAGTTCGAAGAGCTTGTGCCAGCAGTAGTGGCCAGTAACTCGAACACTACATCTAGAAGGACTTTTGGGTTCTCTCACTGCCGTCAAGATAGTTTTTATCAGCTTTCTTGGAGACCAACAGGGATGTCTCACTATCTTGAACCTTATCTGTATTACTTCTTTTACCATTGCATAACTGGGCACTGTTCTCCAATATTTTGTCTGCATTCTAAAATAGAAACAAGCAGACACATCACAGGTTTACCATGTTATATATGAAACTCATTTTGGTAAATGAGTTCAGTAGTAAAGTGGACAGGATAACAGCATGAAACAAACATATATCTATGTACCATGGTCACTTTATGGTCTATTTCATTCTAGTTTTTGTTGCCAAAGCAAGATAGAGACACAGTTCAAATAATATTTGTTCAAGACAAAGCAGAATAGACAGAATATAAGTGTGGGACACTATAGAGCAATAAAAACACTTGTAATGTGCATGACATGAGAACATAACTGTTTATTCAATTGAAACTCAAATCAACATAGAGCAGGTTACAACAGCAAACCAGTTAAAGAAACAGGTTTAAAACATACCTATTGCACCATTGGAGTTTCAATTCCATCCTTCAAATTTGAAAATAGTTGCTATGCGTAAATACAGTAATGCAAGAGCAAAGAGTATGAACCATAGCTACAGAACCTAACCTGAGAACAAATATTCTTCTCCTTTAAGCGTTGAGTTGGGATTCAGAGTGGTCGTCCTCGTGCTTTGGGCACTACAGTTCCCTTACTAACTGCTCGTGTTTGGGTGCTCTGTGGTGGAGACGGTGTTGTGTCAACTAGAACTGGGTTACTATCTGCAAGGGTTGGGGTTAGGAGGGGTGTAGCTGGTTGCCTGTCCAACTGGGTAGGGGTACAATCTGCGGGAGTCTGGGTTATGTGTGGTGGAGCTGGTTCTTGGGTAAGTACAACCGTGATTCTATCTGCATCAACTGGTAGCACTATCTTTTCTGAAGACCGTACTGTTACTCCCGTAGATACTGCCATCACCCTCTCCAATTCAAATGGCTAATAAACAAGAAAAGTAATTGAAAGTACATACATTGTACAATAGACATGTGTAATGGATAGTGGGGAATAAAAGATGGCATGAAATAATTCACATTTATGTTGTCTAACCAAACAGGATAGCATGACACAATTTCACATATATGATGGCTAACTAAACAGGATAGCATGACACAATTTCACATTATGATGGCTAACTAAAAACGATGGAAAGACATAGTTCAAAATATGATGACTATGTAAATAGGATGACATCTTATAACTATATAATGTGTTTATTAAATAGGTTGGCATGCCATAATTCACATACATTCACGGATAGAATGCCATAATTCAAAATATGATGACTGTAAACACTAAACATGATGAGATGGTATAACTATATGATGTCTTTATTAAATGGGTTGCCATGCCATAATTCAGATAGATGCTGTGTATGTACTATGTAAACATGATGGCATGATATAATTCAAATATATGATTTATATAGTAAGCAAGTAAGCAGATGGCAATCCATATATGATGTAAAAACTAAGCAATGCAAGACAACATGCATGACATGGGTAATACAACCCTGCCAAGTTTGAGCATAGACGTCAGGGGGGAAATAGGACTGGTCATCAGTCTCTGAATCCTTCTCTGAGGAGTTCTCTGTAACCAGCAAGATGTCTGCTTCAGCAGGTAGCATTGTCTGCTCTGAATACCTTGTTTTCACTCCAGATACTTCCATCACTGCTTCAAATGGCTGATGCACAGGAAGAGTAGTTGAATATACAAACATTGTAGACAAATGGAACACGTAATACAAAAAAATTATTGCATGATATAATTCACATACATGATGACTAGCTAAGCAGCATGACATTGCATAATTCACATATATAATGCCTTCATGATATAATTCACATACATGATGATTGGCTAAGCAGCATGACATTGCATAATTCACATATATAATGCCTTTGCAACAAGATAGCATTACATAATTCACATATATAATGTCTTGCAACAAGACGGCAATGCATAATTCACATATATGGTAATTAGACACTAAACAGGTGGCATTCACACAAAGCACGTCTAAACAAATCAAATGACATAGCAATGCAAGACACCATACGCACGATATGAGCAACATAACCCTGCCAAGTTAGAGCATACACCTTGGGGGGATATGACTGGTCATCTGTCTCTGAATCCTCCTCTGAGGAGCTATCCGTAACCAGCGAGATATGCGCTTCGTCTGATAGCATAGTCTGCTCTGAAGACCTTGTTTTCACTCCAGAATTTTCCATCACCGTGTCAAATGGTTGATGCACACGAAGAGCAGTTGAATGTACAAACATTGTTGAAAAATGTAATACATAACGAAAAAAGGATGGCCTGATATAATTTACATATAAGATGACTAGCTAAGCAGGATGGCATTGCAAAATTCACATATATGATGCCTGGCTAAACAAGATGGCGTTGCATAATTCACATGAACGATGAATAAACTAAACAGATGGCATTCGCACAAAGGATGTCTAAACTTAGTAGATGACATATTTGATGTATAAAGTAAGCAATGCAAGGCATCATATGCATGATATAACCAACATCAGCATGCGAAGTTAGAGCAAAGACCTCAGGGGGTAAATATGAGTGGTCTTCTCCTTCTGAATCCCCCTCAGAGTAGATATCTTCCTCTCTATTACAATCCGAAATGGGTGGAGGGGGGGCCGCCTTTGCGCCTACCATGGAGTGACGTTTGCATGAAATTTTATTGCCACGCAAGGCTCGTCTCTCTTGCTCTACATGTTCAGTTCCATTGTTTACAATAACTGTCATGCATAGGAATAAAATATAGTGAGATTATGTAAGGAGTGCATGCAGAAATCCAGAGTTGTGGTAGCAAACTGTGGATAGACCCAAAACCAATAATAGCAGGCAGATAATGGCTTCAGTTAAAAAATACAGATAATGGCTTCTTTACTGTTTGTTTCCCACCCAACATGAAACTCACAGTAGACCCCGGAGATTAACCAGATAGTAGATAGATACTATTGATTGCGACCCCGATATGTACCCAACAAACATTTAAAAACTCAAGTTTGACCATTAGTTTGGAGCTGACTTAGAGTCTAATCGGTGAACAGGACGATAAAGTAGCATGTAATATTAAGCGATGCATAACGTAAACAGACATGAAAGAGTGCGACCTCTCTTGCGAACCCATGTAGTCCTCGAGGTCATCTGCTCGGTTGATGATGGTAATGCTGTTTTCATGGCTGCTGGCGGCGGGTAAGAAGATATGAGGCGGCGAAAGACAGTCTGGAGGCCGGATCCCTATTGTGCTGGACCCTTCTGTCGTTGGAGCAGCTGAGCTGTGGTGGACGACTGCGCAGCAGGAGCAGGACAAGCCACACAAGGTTTTCTTTGACAACTATCTGTAAGAGAAGTAATTCTGTAAGGGCTCGTTTGAATTGGAGGTTTCCGACAATGGAGGGATAGGAAATAGATAGGAATAGGATAGGAATGCACGTGCAAAACAGAGAATTTAAAAACACTGGATTTCTGCCAATCTGGGTGTTTGATTCACAAGAATTGGAAGATCACAGGATGCAAAGAAGCATGGTGAGATTAAGTCAAACCACAAAAAATGTACAGTTATAATGCTATTATGCTACTATCTCTTAGTCTTGTGCTTCATGAATAGGAATTTGAAAAGGAGGACAAGTGGAAATTGAAATTCCTACAGTTTTTATTTCAAGGAGACACTAAAGGAACAAATCCTACAGTTTTCCTTTGTTCCATTGCTTTGAACCAAATTCATGAATAGTAGTACCATAGGAATCTTTCCAATTCCTATGTTTTTCATTCACTTTTCCTTTCAAGCACTGGCGATTCTAGTAGGCATGCTTGAGTAAGGAAAAGCCTACACTAAAAAAATGTTTTTGTGCTACTTCCATTACTTTGGACCCAGGCCACTGCCCTACTAGCTCAACTCCCAAGCCCATCGACAAATGCACAACTCAAACGCGCAGAGATAAATAATGGTGACATTCAAGAGAGTCCATCACGGATAGCTAAGTTGCTTGGTACCTCACTGCTTGTCATATAGTAGGATAAAATAATCGTATTTCATGTTACTACGTGTGCTCAGTGGAAAATATATATAACATGTAGAGTAAAAAAGAGATGCAACAAGTGTACAACCTCTTTGGCGAAGCCATGTCGATCTCAGCGTGATTGGGTTGACCGGCGAGGATGCTCTGGCTGACTTGGCTGTCGGAGGAGGGGAAGAAGATCTTAGGCGTCTAGAGATGGATCCCAAGGTACTGCTGTGCTGTGATGGAGGGTTTCATCGTTGGAGCAGCTATGGTGAGTTGTACGACGCTGAGGCAGAAGCAGGAGAAGAGAGACAACGTTAACCTGAGTGGAATTCTAATAACATCTCCAATAGATGACGTAAAATACATAACCACAAAGTGCTAGATGTAAAATACATCAGCCGCTCATCTCTGAACTTAACTGTTGAAACTGAATTTAACCGTCGAAACTGAACTTAACTGTCGAAACTGATTTTTGCTGTCGAAACTGAATTTTACAGCCGAAACTGAACACACTAGAGGTGAGGCTACACGTCAGTCGACTGACTTTTTCATCTCTGGTCAGTTGATTTTGTAGCCATTGGATACAAAATCAAGGGCCTGCAGTTCATCTTCAACCTCCACCCCCCTGAGCCGCCAGCCACCACCGGCCAAACAGTCGCCCCCCGTCGCCCGCGGTCGATGGTGCGCTGCCCCGCCCGCCCCGAAAACACTCCCCACTGCCCGCCCACCGCCGCCCCGGCCATCCCTCTAGGCCCCTCCGTGCCGAGCTTATTCTCCGGCGATCCCCACGCCACCGCCCCACCACTGCCGGCGACCACCGCCCACACCCTGAACCCTAAGATAGATAATGGGGTACCTCTCCGGCGAGCCCCCTCTCCACTGCGGCTGGTTCTTCCTTAACTCCGGCGAGCCCCTCCACCCCCTGAAAATCGACTGACCCAAAAGTCGATTCAGTCGACTGAAGTGTAGCTAAATTGGAGCAGCATCGTAAGCAAGAGCGCGAGCAAGAGCAATAGCAAGATCAGACCAGGTAGGGGACCGAGAGCAAGAGCAGAGCGGGTACACGGTGGAGCTCATTTCTGTACAAAAAGGCAGCCCACGTGGTAATTTGACACGTGTACTAGTTGTCCACTTGATGGAGGGAGGATCGTCTACCACAGGTGAACAAACAAACTGCGACTTGATGCGTTATGTTAAAAAAGAGGCAAACCATGTGGGGCCTACCTTAGAGGCAAGGCTCTATACACTAGAGTACTTTTGATGTGTCCTGTCAACTCGCAGAACAAGGAGAAGCTTGCTTAGTACGCTGTCTCCCCCGCCCACGGGCGCGGTGGTGATACGTCTCCAACATATCTATAATTTTTTATTGTTCCATGCTATTATATTACCCCTTTTGGATGTTTATGGGCTTTATTTTACACATTTATATCATTTTTGGGACTAACCTACTAACCGGAGGCCCAGCCCATATTGCTGTTTTTTTGCCTATTTCAGTATTTTGAAGAAAAGGAATATCAAACGGAGTCCAAACGGAATGAAACCTTCGAGAGCGTTATTTTTGGAACAAATCTGATCCGGAGAGCTTGGAGTGCAAGTCAAGAAGCCTCCGAGGGCCCCATGAGATAGGAGGGCGCGCGCCCCCCTATAGGGCGCGCCCCCTGTCTCATGGGCCCCTCGGGCGGCCACCGACGTACTTCTTCCTCCTATATATACCTACGTACCTCGAAAACATCCAGGAGCACCACGAAACACAATTTCCACCGCCGTAACCTTCTGTATCCGCGAGATCCCATCTTGGAGCCCTTGCCGGCACTCTGCCGGAGGGGGTAGCAACCACGGAGGGCCTCTACATCAACATCCTTGCCCCTCCAATGAGTTGTGAGTAGTTTACTGCAGACCTACGGGTCCATAGTTATTATCTAGATGGCTTCTTCTCTCTTTTTGGATCTCAATACAATGTTCTCCCCCTCTCTTGTGGAGATCTATTCGACATAAACTCTTTTTTCGGTGTGTTTGTCGAGATCCGATGAATTGTGGGTTTATGATCAAGTTTATCTATGAATAATATTTGAATCTTCTCTGAATTCTTTTATGTATGATTGAGTTATCTTTGCAAGTCTCTTCGAATTATCAGTTTGGTTTGGCCTACTAGATTGAGCTTTCTTGCCATGGGAGAAGTGCTTAGCTTTGGGTTCAATCTTGCAGTGTTCTTACCCAGTGACAGAAACGCTTGCAAGACACGTATTGTATTGTTGCCATCAAGGATAACAAGATGGGGTTTATATCATATTGCATGTGTTTATCCATCTACATCATGTCATCTTGCTTAACGCGTTACTCTGTTCTTATGAACTTAATACTCTAGATGCATGCTGGATAGCGGTCGATGTGTGGAGTAATATTAGTAGATGCAGGCAGGAGTCGGTCTACTTGTTATGGACGTGATGCCTATATACATGATCATGCCTAGATAATCTCATAACTATGCGCTTTTCTATCAATTGCTTGACAGTAATTTGTTCACCCACCGTAATACTTATGCTATCTTGAGAGAAGCCTCTAGTGAAACCTATGGCCCCCGGGTATATCTCTTATCATATTTGCTTTCAATCTACTTTATTTGCATCTTTACTTTTTGCACCTATATTATAAAATAACAAAAATATATTTATCTTATCATACTATCTTTATTAGATCTCACTTTCGCAAGTGGCCGTGAAGGGATTGACAACCCCTTTATTGCGTTGGTTGCGAGTTCTCAGTTTGTTTGTGTAGGTGCGTGGGACTTTTGAGGAGCCTCCTATTGGATTGATACCTTGGTTCTCAAAACTGAGGGAAATACTTACGCTACACTTTGCTGCATCACCCTCTCCTCTTCAAGGAAAACCAACGCAAGCTCAAGACGTAGCAGGTGGCTCACAGGATGAGGTGAAGCTTGCGTACTAGTAGTAGTACTGTACGCCTTACGCCTGCTCCCTCGCCCATGCGCGCGGTGGTGGCTCGCAGGATGAGGAGAAATTTTTACTACTCCCTCCATTTACTCCTCGTCCCTACTACCTTGCTTAAAGAGATTATCATATTGTTTGGAATATATATGTCCTTTAGTAGATTTCAATATGAACTACTAGTACATACTCAAAACAGTGATGTATATAGACGTATTTTAGACTGTAGATTCACTCATTTTGCTCCGTATGTAGAGGCCCTGTTTGGTTCATAAGTCCTAGGACTTTTTCTAGTCCCAACTAAAAAGTCCCTACTCTTTAAAAAGTCCCTCCCTGTTTGTTTTCAGGGACTAAAGAGTCCCTAGTTTCTCCCTAGAGGTTATTGAATGACCATGTTACCCCTAGTATACAGAAAAATAACAACCAAAAGACACCATGGGGCGGTGGGGCAATGGGTGCAGGGAGGGGCATCGTTGGAAAAGTCCCAAAAAGTACCAAAAAGACACTCCTTCAGAGTCTTCTTCATTTAGTCCCAAAAGCAAATTTTAGTCCCTAGTAGTCCCTCCTGTTTGGTTAAAAAGTCTCTAAGAGGGACTTTTTCTAGTCCCTACACTAAAAAGTCCCTGGAAACAAACACCCCCTGAAACAGACGTACTAGTACGCACTCTCCCTCGCCCCTCGACCCTCGCCCACATGGTGGATGTGCAGCAATTCATCCGGTCTCATATAGCCAGAACGATATATACTGCAGTACCATTATTGCTCGACTTCCCGAAGAGGCAAAGAGCCAATCGCAAGGTTAATATTTTCGAGATGCCAAGCGCAAAGTTTATAGGAGAACGAGTAGTAGGTGCCGCGTCATTTATAAATAAAGTTTTTTTTTCTTCAGTGGCACGTACGCAATATAATAGGTTCATATGGAGAGAAAAGGAAACTGCTCCACTATATACATAGTCAGGACGGGCCAGCCTACACGGTTGCTTGTTGGGGTTGCTCTCTTCACACTCTCTCGCACAAAACGACTGTGGCCAAATCTCTAACATCCCGGCGGATCACATCCAACGGGGGAAGGGGTGGATGATTAGTGTAGATGCGGTCGCCGTTGCCGACGGCGAAAACCCACTGTCGGCACGTCCCGATCAGGGGTCCCCATCGTTCTCGCTCACAAAGCTGGTGAGGTTGCCTTCGTCCCTTGCTCACTGCCGCGGCGCGGGCAGTTGCCACCTCCCGCCGCCCTCCTCAATGTTGAGCTACGTCCCGACATCCCTCAGGTACAACTCCCTTTATAGACGGCTTGCACCACTGCTCCAGCTGCCCACATCACTCCATGTGGATATTTCTCTACTTCTTTGCCCCGCACATACCTCGACTGGCTTCTACCTACTGTATTTGTCATGAGTTTATGTCTCATCAACTAGTCCCAGTAATCTTATTCTAATCACACTTCTTCAATTTCTTTGCCACACGGATGCTCATCTTGATTTTGGTGAAACTACACAAAATGATCTAATGGTTAGAGGGTTGCAAAATTCATTTCTTGGGAAGCTCGAACGTTGCCAGCAAATTAAAGCCTAGTTAGGGTTTATGGTTCAAGGCTAGGGACTGCATGGGTCATTTTTTTCTTTAGCTGCCTCTGTTCCAAAATAAGTGTCAACTTTAGTAGTAGTACAACTTTGTACTAAAGTTTGCATGGAGGGAGTACATATTTGCTATGATCTGTCAATCATTGAGATGCAATAGCCTGCATGTTAGTCTCCTTTGTATTTGATGAAATGTTGCAACGGGCAACCTTGGATGCAAGATACATGTAACAGAAGCTGGAAGCTTCATAGCATTGTACAAATTTATCTCGCTATTAAATTACAGTACGTACTATACTAGTACTTCCTCCATTCCTATATATAAGTCTTTGTAGAGATTTCACCATGAACCACATACGAATGTATATAGATGCATTTTAAGTGTAGATTCATTCATTTTGTTCCGTATGTAGTCCACCTAGTGGAATCTCCACAAAGACTTATATTTAGGAATGGAGGGAGTACTATGTAAAGAGTTAGGTGTCGCATGGTGTCCAAAAAAATGGTGATAGTGTGAGGTGGGACATGTTATCACTGAGCCTGCGTGTTTTCACTACTCTTGCACTCCTCCGCTGTAAGAATGGAGAAAATTGTAATACAGTAGTACCTCCTTTTGCCGAAAGCGTGGGACATCGAACAGTCCTACCACCTCAGTAATAATGACTAATGAGCCATCAAATCACATAGACCCAACAGTAAGTTGGACGGACGAAGAAACCATCACTGTTGAATCCGCTTCTCCCTTCAACGCAGGCGCTAGTGAGAGCTCACGCCCGCTCTGCCCGAGCATGAACGCGCACCGATTCTTTGGAGCGGCGCTGACCGTTTCAGGTGGGAAGTGCGCGCGGGCGATGGAGGGGCTTTGGATGGGCCATGCTGGTCATGAGTGGGCATGGCAGCTGTCCGCCTGTCCCTACCGAATGCTCGGGAACGAGAGGATGCACCGACTCTCGTGGCTAAAATTGTACACTACACACCATCTCTCTGTAGGAGTAGGTCGATCTGTCGCTCTCTCTAAAACACACATGCTATTAAACATACACACACACACGCACAGACACACATAGGTTCATAGAATAGGAAAATCTTGCGAGTGCGAAGCCACAGGAAGTGAAATACAAATGGAGTATGTACAAGAAGAGAAGAGGAGACGATTATTCCATCAAACCTAGACTGAGGAGTAATACTCCCTCCGTCTAGGTGTTAAGTCATCTTACGAAAATCAGATATTCCCAAAATGTTTAGGCATCGTCCATTAACTTCGCATCTCAATCCCCTCTTGGCCTCGTCGCTAGCGAGTGTTGTTACTTAGGGAGTGTTTGGATCCTTAGCTAGAACTGCTTATAGCATAGCCGGGCAAGGTTAGGCCTTTGGAACTGTTAAAATATGTTAGCTTTTGTGGGCCAGCTAGCTTGGGTGGGCTAGAAAAACCTTTCTAGCTCAGGAGAGCCAGATTGGCTCGCTTCCGATGGCAAACTTCGCGTAGTAGTAACATAGACTAGTTACATATGCATGTTACTAGTCAAAGTTACTCACCTCTATGACCATCCTAAGAAATGTAACCATATGCTCCTTACTCTGCCTTGTTATCTCACCGGAAACCCAATGGATGGAGCGCAACTACGGGTTGATCAGTCAAGAAATCAAAGTCGGCTTGCATGCGAGTTAATACGTGCCCTGCATGGTAGCTAAAATGGCATCTCTTAGTTGTTTGGATTAATTTTTGGATTTAGAGACAGAAATCAGGGCTTTGATTGGAGGAATGACCGGTCAAGTTTCTCCTTCTCCTCCAATCTTCTTGCACGTTGGTCCTGCTGCACCTTCTAACGTGACTTATTAGACCTAGACGGAGGGAGTAGTACTAGATACGGTGGCACACTGACTTAGGTCGAATACAAGTGCCCAAAGTTGTGTGCATGTTATAATAAGGATTCACTTAAAATAGTACGTGAGCGAACAGAGGGATCAATTGGACAGTGTTCCCGAGCAGTAGCGAGATGTGTGAGGTAAGATACACCGCTGGCGCTTTTAATTTTTCTTATTAATTTGTTTGTTTCACCCTCTGATTGGTGGGACCCAACGTACTATGTGGAGCGAGGTAAGGTGACTAAGGCTGCATTATTTCTGCACCACTTTGGATAGTCTTACCACCAAAGCCACATGAGACGATTATGATTTACATCCCAATGACTCCCACACAAAAAAAACCGACATGCTTGTCACACGAATGCAGGAATGTATAAAAGGTTATTTTCCTCTCGTTGAACATAACGGGAGGGTTGTGTAGCTAGTTAGCCTATTCGCTCATCAAACTTGAGGTCTCGGGTTCGATAACTACACTTGAGCATAATTCATGCCAGGAGGATTCTTTTTTTTTGCATCGAAGTTCGGACTTTATTCAAAATAACAGTAGTCGCCAGGAGGATTCTTTGACTGGTCAAAATGGATGGATACAGAGCTATACAATCTCGTAGTGACCGTATAATCACCTCATCACGTATAAGCTGCAGCCGCGGCGCTTGTTTTCTAGGGTTTGAACTCTTCACACTCTCTCTCTAGTATATATATACACGCTGGAGCCTCAGCGCTTGTAGTTGCTCTCTTCATACTCTCTCACCCTCTCCAGATCTAAACAAGACTTCATTGGCCCCTCTCTCTCTCTCTCCCCTCACTACTGGTCAAAGAGCTGTCAGGATCCGTCCACCGGGAAGGGAAGGAGGCTTAATGCTGTCGCCGTCAGCGAGGGAGGGAATCCACTACCGGCGCAGCTGTTCACTTTCACCCAGTAGTGGCGGGAGGGCCTCCGACTCCTTCTTCACCGTCGTACATAGTGTGGGTCGAACGGCTTTCGATCGCCCGCCGAACCACACCCCAAGAACCTTAAGGTATATTTTACTTATTCCACATGCATTGCTCTAGCTGCATGCGGGCTTTTTCCGCTTCTGCACTCGCATATAGGTGTTGGATCAAACAGGAAAGTAGTGGGGAAAGTTGTACACCATGAATCTAGGACGTGGTTCAAAGAGGAAAGGAATGTGGGAAAGTAGTGGGAAAAGTTGTATAGCATGAATCTAGGACGTGGTTCAAAAAGGAAAGGAAGGGAGGAAATTAGTGGGGAAAGTTGTATTGCATGAATCTAAGACGTGGTTCAAAGAGGAAAGAAATGGGGGAAAGTAGTGGGGAAAGTTGTATACATAAATCTAGGACATGGTTCAAAGAGGAAAGGAAGGGTGAAAGTACTAGTATAGACTGGCTATCCAGCACCTATGTTGGTCAAAAAGGGAAAACAATGACAAACGCAGTACGCAAATCTATAACGAACTGATCTTTTGTTTTCGGGGACAAGGCTGTAGAGTTTGAGCAGGACTAGATTTCCTGCACTCACATAGGGAAAGGTGTCTAAAGGTAACAAAACTAGGACCAACACAAATATGCTCCTTGGTTGTTTGTTCTTTGTTGCAACAGACTGTGCATCACCCCAGTACATCGGTAGATGCACATGGTGCTGGTGCGTCCACTGTCACGCGCAACTCTTTAGTTGTTGTTAATCTCAGGCCCCGTTTGGTTAAAAACTCCCTAGTCCCTACTTGCTTGGTTCCAGGGACTAAACATGGACTAGAGGTTATTAAATGACATGCTAAAAGACCATGTTACCCCTAGTAATGAACTAATAGAGACAAGGTGCGATGTGTGGCAGGGGCAAGTGTTGGAAAAAGTCCCAAAAAGACTCTCCCTCGGGGTCTTCTTTCTTTAGTCCCAAATGCCCACTTTTAGTCCCTAAAAGTCCCTCTGTTTGGTTTAGATGGGACTAACACGGAGTTTGTTTAGTCCCTACTCCAAAATGTCCCTGTAAACAAACACCCTCTAATAATGCAGCTGGAAAATTAATGCAATGCCAAAGTTAAAAGCAAATTACATGTTTAACAAATTTTATTGTTAATATAATCTCTCTGTTAATATTAATCAATGCCACCATTTGAGAAATGCTGCTGTCTTGCTTTCTTTCCCATTTAGATAAGGTAGATGCTTCTTTTTGTTGGCTTCTGTGTCATCCACCGTTATTGACCACTAGTTGTGTCCTTTGCACCTCTGTGTAAACAAGGTTATCTACTTCACCTCGTTGCCATTGTGACCTTTTGTTGCACTACACAAAACACTTTTGTTTTAGGAGTGTTTTGTGCAGTTCAACCAAAATGTCACACCGACAATGTTGCTTGATTGCTTGATCTTAGTGGAACTGCACAAGAGGAGATCTTACTTCCTATCCGTGTTGGCAAATTTGGTTTAGATCTTCTTCTTGTGAGTTGTTTGAATTCCGCATCATGAGAGGTCAATACTAGCCTTCTTTCACATGATTCTACAGTGTGCTTTCATATGTTGTGCTATTTGTACGGTAATGTTGCTTGATTTTAGTAAAGTGCACAAATGGAGACAAGACTTCCGATCTGTATGTGCACCATAATATCCCATTGAGGTAAGATAAGGATATCACAACTGTTGGCCTGTATTTTGCTACTTTCATCAGAAAATTAATGTCATTGCTTAGTGCTATACTTGTGCTCCCTAATTGACATGCCAAATCTTACATTGAAGGTGAAGCTTGTCTGTTATTGAACCAAGTGATGAAGGGGAAGAACAAGCGGAAGAAAAACAAAAAAATCAACTCCCGGTGCTGTAATGAAGCAGTGGAACTGTGATGACACAAGTACTGATATAGTTTTGCATCTTAATTTATTGCTATGGCTAGAATGAGCAATTGTTTTGCCACTGATTTGATGCCACTCTTAATGTAATACGTAATTATCTCTACTTGTGCAAACCGGGATCTTCTTTGAAGATAACATATATTTTAGTGGAACTGCACAAGAAGATGTTGGAAACATTAAACTAATCGAGGAGTATATGGTAAGCATGGCCACCATAGTAGATAGCAACAGATGGTTCCAGAGAAGTGCTTCATCTGTATTCTGTACACAATAAGCCTCCTGAAAAAGGCTGGTACTCGCCCACTGATTTCATGCATATGATTGAGCTTTGTCATCTCTATTGGTGTTGTGCTACTGTTTAGATACTGTCATGAAAAAGTGGTATTATCCTTGAGAAGTGCTTCATCTGTGCTGTTTTAAATATTTCCTTTCCTTTTTTTGAGCAAGCATGGACGCTAGCATTTAGTTGTCATCTTGTCTTTGCACAACAGGATCCTCCTCCTCTGAAGAAGAATATGGAGTATGTGAAGTGACTAGTTCTGATTATGCCAGGATGAAGAAGCCCTGTCTATCTTCTTATCAGAAGGAGCAGTTGAAGGATGGTTACATAACTCCCCACAAGACCAAACTAACTTTAGCTCAGAAGGACTAATAAATCTCCATTTTCTTGGTGTGATGCACGAGTACAATGTTGTTCTAGGATTCTTTCCGGTGAGTTCCATTTTTCTAAAAGTGTGCTCTACATGGACGATGCAGGTGCCTATTTAAACTGTCAATTCATAGTACAGTTTCCTTTATACTAATCACTTTTTTTGTATTTATGCAAACAGGGGTGCTCAGCTTGATTTCAATGGGAACTGCACAAAATGTTCATGAATACATCGAATCATTCATTTCCACCACAAGAAAGGAGGTGCCGATAAGTTCAAGGCGTTGCAACATATAAGGGTGAAATCATACAAGCTACACGCGAATTTGGTTGATTTTGGTGGAACTGCACAAAAAGAACAGCTGGTTTCTTTAGCACGAGGTGCCATGTCGATGTCCGAACTGATGGCAAACCCTGCCCATTCCACAATCTTAGGCATTTGATATTTTGGAATGGGACAACGATACGTCCATTTTGCATCATGCTTTTATATCGATATTTATTGCATTATGGGAGGTTATTACTCATTATGTTACAATACTTATGCCTTTTCTCTCTTATTTTACAAGGTTTACACGAAGAGGGAGAATGCCGGCAGCTAGAATTCTGGGCTGGAAAAGGAGCAAATATTAGAGACCTATTCTGCACAACTCCAAAAGTCCTAAAAATCCAAGGAAGTTATTTTGAATTAATAAAAAATACTGAGCAAAGAAAATACCAGAGGGGGGCCACCCACCGTCCAAGAGGGTGGGGGGCGCGCCTTACCCCCTGGGCGCACCTCTACCTCGTGGGCCCCCTGGCAGGCCTCCGGTGCCCATCTTCTACTATATGAAGCATTTTACCCTGGAAAAAATCATAACCAAGCTTTCAGGACAAGACACCGCCGCCACGAGGCGGAACCTTGGCGAAACCAATGTAGGGCTCCGGCGGAGCTGTTCCGCCGGGGAAACATCACTCTGGGAGGGGGAAATCATCACCATCGATCCTCTCATCTGGAGGGGGTCAATCTCCATCAATATCTTCACTAGCACCATCTCCTCTCAAACCCTAGTTCATCTCTTGTATCCGATCTTTGTCTCAAAGCCTCAAATTGGTACCTGTGGGTTGCTAGTAGTGTTGATTACTCCTTGTAGTGGATGCTAGTTGGTTTATTTGGTGGAAGATGATATGTTCAGATCCTTTATGCATATTAATACCCCTCTTATTATGAACATGAATATGATTTTTGAGTAGTTATGTTTGTTCCCGAGGACATGGGAGAAGTCTTGCTATAAGTAGTCATGTGAATTTGGTATTCGTTCGATATTTTGATGAGATGTGTGTTGTCTCTCCTCTAGTGGTGTTATGTGAACGTCGACTACATGACACTTCACCATTGTTTGGGACTAGAGGAAGGCATTGGGAAGTAATAAGTAGACGATTGGTTGCTAGAGTGACAGAAGCTTAAACCCTAGTTTATGAGTTGCTTCGTAAGGGGCTGATTTGGATCCATATGTTTCATGCTATGGTTGGATTTACCTCAATACTTCTTTTGTAGTTGTGGATGCTTGCAATTGGGTTTAATCATAAGTGGGATGCTTGTCCAATAAAGGGTAGTAGCCAAGCACCGGTCCACCCACATACCAAATTATCAAAGTAACGAACGCGAATATATGTGCGTGATGAAAACAAGCTTGACGATAATTCCCATGTGCCCTCGGGAGCATTTTCCTTCATATAAGAATTTGTCAAGGCTTGTCCTTTGCTACAAAAAGGATTGGGCCATCTTGCTGCACCTTATTTAATTTTGTTACTTGTTACCCGTTACGAATTACCTTATCACAAAACTATCTGTTACCGATAATTTTAGTGCTTGCAGAGAATACCTTACTGAAAACCGCTTGTCATTTCCTTCTACTCCTCGTTGGGTTCGACACTCTTACTTATCGAAAGGACTACGATAGGTCCCCTACACTTGTGGGTCATGAAGACTCTTTTCTAGTGCCGTTGCCGGGGAGTGAAGCGCCTTTGGTAAGTGGAACTTGGTTAGGAAAAAATTTATATAGTGTGCTGAAATTTACTGTCACTTGTTACTATGGAAAGTAATCCTTTGAGGGGCTTGTTCGGGGTATCTTCGCCCCGACCAGTAGAGCAAAGAGTTTCTCCTCAACCTACTGAACCTACTGAAAAATGTTTACTTAGAAATTCCTTTGGGTATGGTAGACAAACTGCTAGCTAATTCTTTTACAGGAGATGGAACATTGCATCCCGATTTGCACCTAATTGATGTGGATGAAGTTTGTGGATTATTTAAGCTTGCAGGTATGCCCGAGGATGTTATCAAGAAGAAGCTCTTCCCTTTATCTTTGAAGGGAAAGGCATTGACATGGTTTAGGCTATGTGATGATATGGGATCATGGAACTACAACCGATTGAAATTGGAATTTCATCAGAAGTTTGATCCTATGCATCTTCTTCATCGTGATCGTAATTATATATATAATTTTTGGCCTCACGAAGGAGAAAGCATCGCTCAAGCTTGGGGGAGGCTTAAGTGAATGTTATATTCATGCCCCAATCATGAGCTCTCAACAGAAATTATTATTCAAATTTTTTATGCTCGGCTTTCTCTCAATAATCGCTCCATGCTCGATACTTCTTGTACCGGATTTTTTATGATGAAGACTATTCAATTCAAATGGGATTTATTGGAAAGAATTAAACACAACTCAGAAGATTGGGATCTCGACGAAGGTAAGGTGTTAGGTATAACACCTAAGTTTGATTGTGTTAAATCTTTTATGGATACCGATGCTTTTCGTGAATTTAGCACTAAATACGGACTTGACTCTGAGATAGTAGCTTCTTTCTGTGAATCATTTTCTACTCATGTTGACCTCCCTAAGGAGAAGTGGTTTAAATATAATCCTCCCATTGAAGTAAAAGTAGTTGCAGCTATTAAAGTTGAAGAAAAGACTATCACTTATAATGATCCTATTGTCCTACTACCTATATTGAGAAACCACCTTTCCCTGTAAGGATAAAGGATCATCCTAAAGCTTCAACTATGGTTCATAAGAGTAATACTAGAACACCTACACCACTTGAGCAAATTAAAGCTGAACCTAGTATTGCTATGGTTAAAGATCTCTTGGCTGATATTGATGGGCATGTTATTTACTTCTGTGATGAAGGTGCTAGAATTGCTAGACCCGATACTAAAAATAAACTTAGACCTGTTGCAGGCATGCCTGTTATTTCTGTTAAAATAGGAGATCATTGTTATCATGGCTTATGTGATATGGGTGCTAGTGCAAGTGCAATACCTCATTCCTTATACAAAGAAATTATGCATGATATTGCACCTGCTGAGATAGAAGAATCGATGTTAAAATTAAGCTTGTCAATAGAGATACTATTTCACCAGTTGGGATTGTTAGAGATGTTGAAGTCTTGTGTGGGAAAGTTAAATATCCTGCTGATTTTCTTGTTCTTGGTTCCCTGCAAGATAGTTTTTGTCGCATCATATTTGGTAGACCCTTCTTAAATACTGTTAATGCTAGGATAGAATGCAAAAGGGATGTTGTTACTATTGGTTTGGGGGATATGTCTCATGAGTTTAATTTTGCTAAATTTCGTAGACAACCCCATGATAAAGAACTTCCTAGTAAGGATGAAATTATTGGGCTTGCTTCTTTTGCCGTGCCTCCTAATGATCCTTTAGAACAATATTTGCTAGACCATGAAAATGATATGTTTATGAATGAAAGAGGGGAGATAGATGAAGTATTGTTTAAACAGTGACCTATTTTGAAACACAACTTGCCTGTTGAAATTCTAGGGGATCCTCCACCACCCAAGGGTGACCCCATGTTTGAGCTTAAACTACTACCTGATACTCCTAAATATGCTTATCTTGTTAAAAGAAGATATATCCTGTTATTACCAGTGCTAACCTTTCAGAGCAGGAAGAGGAGAAATTATTAAAAACTCTGAAGAAGCACCGTGCTGCTATTGGATATACTCTTGATGATCTTAAGGGCATTAGTCCCACTCTATGCCAACACAAAATAAAATTGGAGAAAGATGCTAAACCAGTTGTTGATCACCAATGATGGTTAAGTACTAAGATGAAAGAAGTGGTAAGAAAAGAAATACTAAAGCTCCTGGAGGCATGTATAATTTATCCCGTTGCTGATAGTCAGTGGGTAAGTCCTGTCCATTGTGTCCCTAAGAAGGGAGGTATTACTATCGTTCCTACTGATAAATATGAATTGATTCCGCAAAGAATTGTTGCAGGTTATAGGATGGTAATTGATTTCCGCAAATTAAATAAAGCTACTAAAAAGGATCATTACCCTTTGCCTTTTATTGATCAAATGCTAGAAAGATTATCCAAACATACACATTTTTGCTTTCTAGATGGTTACTCTGGTTTCTCTCAAATACCTGTGTCAAAAGAGGATCAAGAAAAGACCGCTTTTACTTGCCCTTTCTGTACTTTTTCTTATAGATGTATGCCTTTTGGTTTATGTAATGCACCTGCTACCTTTCAAAGATGCATGATGGCTATATTCTCTGACTTTTGTGAAAAGATTGTTGAGGTTTTCATGGACGATTTCTCCATTTATGGATCTTCTTTTGATGATTGCTTGAGCAACCTTGATCAAGTTTTGCAGAGATGTGAAGAAACTAATCTTCTCTTGAAATTGGGAAAAATGCCACTTTATGGTTAACGAAGGTATTGTCTTGGGGTATAAAATTTCTGAAAGAGGTATTGAAGTTGATAAAGGTAAAGTTGATGCTATTGAAAAGATGTCATGTCCTAAAGACATGAAAGGTATAATAAGTTTCCTTGGTCATGCCGGTTTTTATAGGAGGTTTATTAAGGACTTCTCTAAAATTTCTAGGCCTCTGACTCATCTCTTACAAAAAGATATTCCTCTTGTCTTCGATGATGATTGTGTAGAAGCATTTGAAATACTTAAGAAAGCTTTGATTTCTGCACCTATTGTTCAGCCACCTGATTGGAATTTACCCTTTGAAATCATGTGCGATGCTAGTGATTATGCTGTAGGTGCTATTCTAGGACAAAGAGTTGATAAGAAATTAAATGTTATCCAATATAATAGTAACACTCTAGACAACGCCTAGAAAAATTATGCTACTACTGAAAAAGAAGTTTTAGCAGTTGTATTTGCTTGTGATAAGTTCAAACCTTATATTGTTGATTCTAAAGTAACTGTTCACATTGATCATGCTGCTATTAAATACCTTATGGAAAAGAAAGATGCTAAACCTAGACTTATTAGATGGGTTCTCTTGCTACAAGAATTTGATTTGCATATTATTGATAGAAAAGGAGCTGAGAACCCCGTTGCAGACAACTTGTCTAGGTTAGAGAATGTTCTTGATGACCCACTACCTATTGATGATAGCTTCCCTGATGAACAGTTAGCTGTCATAAATGCTCCTCGTACTACTCCATGGTATGCTAATTATGCTAATTACATTGTTGCTAAAATTATACCACCTAGTTTCACGTACCAGCAAAAGAAAAAGTTTTTATATTATTTAATACATTACTTCTAGGATGACCCACACCATTATAAAGAATGAGTAGATGGTGTTATTAGAAATTTTGTATCTGAGCTTGAACAGGAACTGATCCTACGCAAGTGTCACTCCGAGGCTTATAGAGGACACCACGCTGGATTTAGAACATCACATAAGATATTGCAATCCGGTTTTTATTGGGCTACTCTCTTCAAGGATGCCCGTAAGTTTGTCTTGTCTTGAGATGAATGTCAAAAACATGGTAATATTAGTAGACGACAAGAAATGCCTCTGAATTATTCACTTGTTATTGAACCATTTGATGTTTGGGGCTTTGACTATATGGGACCGTTTCCTTCCTCTAATGGGTACACAAATATTTTAGTGGCTATTGATTACGTTACTAAGTGGGTAGAAGCTATTCCAACTAGTAGTGTTGATCATATCACCTCTATTAAGATGCTTAAAGAAGTTATTTTTCCGAGGTTTGGAGTCCCTAGATACCTAATGACTGATGGTGGTTCATATTTTATTCATGGTGCTTGTCGTAAAATGCTTGCTAAGTATGATGTTAATCATAGAATTGCATATCCATATCATCCACAGTCTAGTGGCCAAACAGAACTGAGTAACAGAGAGCTTAAATTGATTTTGCAAAAGACTGTTAATAGATCTAGAAAGAATTGGTCCAAGAAACTTGATGATACATTATGGGCTTATAGAACTGCATATAAAAATCCTATGGGTATGTCTCCATATAAAATGGTTTATGGAAAAGCATGTCACTTACCTCTCGAACTAGAACATAAGGCATATTGGGCCATTAAAGAGCTCAATTATGATTTCAAACTTGTTGGTGAGAAGAGGTTATTTGACATTATCTCACTTGATGAATGGAGAACCCAAGCCTATGAGAATGCCAAACTGTTTAAAGAAAAAGTTAAAAGATGTCATGAAAAAAGGATACAAAAGCGTGAGTTTAATGTAGGTGATTATGTGTTTCTATTCAACTCTCGTTTAAGATTTTTTGTAGGAAAACTTCTCTCTAAATGGGAAGGGACTTACATTATCGAGGAGGTCTATCATTCTGGTGCCATAAAAATCAACAACTTTGAAGACATAAATCTGAAGGTGGTGAACGGTCAAAGAGTCAAACATTATATCTCAGGTAATCCTATAAATGTTGAAACTAACATTATTGAAACCGTAACCCTGGAGGAATACATAAGGGACACTTTCCAGAACGTTTCAGACTCCGAAAAGGAATAGGTATGTGGTACGGTAAGTAAACCGACTCCAAAATAGTTCTAATAGCAATGCTTCTCCGTTTTGGAATATTTAAGAAAATAGGAAAATAAGAAGTAGTCCGCGAAGGACACGAGGCATCCACGAGGGTGGAGGGCGCCCCCTGCCTTGTGGGCACCTCGTTTGCTGTCCGGACTTCGTTTTCTTGCACGATACTTATTTTGGTCGGTAAAAATACATTATAGAATCTCCCGAAGGTTTTGACTCTCGTATCACACACATATCCTCTTGTTTTTGTTTTGAGTTGTTTATGCTACAGATTAGAGCAATATGTCATCCCAGGATTTGGAGGGAGAAAGCTATGCGGATGATTACCTTGCAGACCCTAAGGTCTACGGGGACTTGGAGCATTATGGTTGGACCACTTAGGAGGAAGAAGACTACGCGCCTAAGGGAAAGGAGGAGACGAGCTCAGATGAAGATGAAGTCCCATTACCTCAACCTGGGGACATGCATGTGGAGTTTAAAAAGTCAAGCCTCCCTGATAGAGCAAAGAAACCTAAGATCGAGTTTATCCCTTTTTGTCTCTTGTAGGAGAATACACAGGAACTATGCAAAAGGATATTAAGCCTTGAGCAGGAGATCGATGATCTAAGGGAGCAAAATTCCATCCTCAAGCGCAAATTAAGGAAGAAGCCTGCATCATCAACAACTCCATCATCATCACCTCCGAAGAAGGAGACATAATCACATGGGTATGGGAACTCCCCTTGGCAACTGCCAAGCTTGGGGGAGGTGCCCCTGTATCGTATCACCATCACACTCCTATCTTTACCGTTTTTATTAGTTCGTTCCCTTTGGTTATATCTGGATCTAGTAGAATAAAGTTTTTAGTATGATTTAGTTTTGACTTTTGCTTTATGATTCCTCTATGTAATCGAGTCTGTGAGCTATATATACTAAAGATTAGTCTTGAGTCAAGGGCTTTGATATCTTGCTATGAGCTTGAGAGAATAAAAGAAAAGGAAAGAATAAAAAGAAATAAAGATATCATATTGATCTTATGGAGAGTATTGACTTCACATATAAAGATTATTATGAATAAAAGTTGTTGAGAGTTGACAAACATAGTTTTGGTCATCCTTGCAATTAACAGGAAGTAATAAAGAAAGAGAGGTTTTCACATATAAATATACTATCTTGGATATCTTTTATGATTGTGAGCACTCATTAAAATATGATACGCTAAAGAGTTGATGTTGGACAAGGAATAGAATGTAATGGGTTATGTTTTCTTATATCCGAAATAAAGTATATTGTAATGGATCATCCAACATGTTGAGCTTGCCTTTCCCCCTCATGCTAGACAAATTCTTTGCACCAAGTAGAGATAATACTTGTGCCTCCAAATATCCTTAAACCCAGTTTTGCCATGAGAGTCCACCATACCTACCTATGGATTGAGTAATATCCTTCAAGTAAGTTATCATGTTGCAAGCAATAAAAATTGCTCTCTAAATATGTATGATTTATTAGTGTGGAGAAAATAAGCTTTATACGATCTTGTGATGTGGAAGCAATAAAAGCGACGAACTGCATAATAAAGGTCCATATTGCAAGGGGCAATATAAAGTGATGTTCCTTTGCATTAAGATTTCGTGCATCCAACCATAAGAGCACATGACAACCTCTGCTTCCCTCTGCGAAGGGCCTATCTTTTAATTTTGTCTTATACCTCTTACTAGAGTCATGGGATCTTCACTTTTCCTTTTTACATTTTATCCTTTGGAAAGAACCTTGTGTTGGAAAGATCCTGGCATATATATCCAATTGGATGTAAGTTAGCATGAATTATTATCGTTCACATTACCCTTGAGGTAAAAGCTTGGGAGGCAACACTATAAGCCCCTATCTTTCTCCGTGTCCGATTAAAACTTCATACCCATAAGTATTGCGTGAGTGTTAGCAATTGTGAAAGACTAAATGATAGTTGAGTATGTGGACCTGCTGAAAAGCTCTTATATTGACACTTTCTGATGTTATGATAAATTGCAATTGCCTCAATGACCGAGAGCATAGTTTGTTAGTTTTCAATGAAGTTTTTGATTCATACTTGACATTGTGAATAGATTGTTACTTGAGCATAAGAAATCATATTACTATATATATATATATATATATATATATATATATATATATATATATATATATAGATATGTTGCTGTTATAAGAATGATCATGATGCCCTCATGTCCGTAGTTTATTTTATCGACACCTCTATCTCTAAACATGTGGTCATATTTTTCGTTATCGGCTTCCGCTTGAGGACAAGTGAGTTCTAAGCTTGGGGGAGTTGATACGTCCATTTTGCATCATGCTTTTATATCAATATTTATTTCATTATGAGCTGTTATTACTCATTAGGTCACAATACTTATGCACTTCCTCTCTTATTTTACAAGGTTTACACGAAGAGGGAGAATGCTGGCAGCTCGAATTCTAGGCTGGAAAGGAGCAAATATTAGAGACCTATTCTGCACAACTCCAAAAGTCCTGAAACTCCACGGAAGTTATTTTTGGAATCAATAAAAAATACTGAGCGAATAAAATACCAGAGGGGGGCACCCACCGTCCACGAGGGTTGGGGCGCGGCTTAACCCCCTGGGCGTGCCCCCCTGCCTCGTGGGCCCCCTGGCAGGCCTCCTGTGCCCATCTTCTACTATATGAAGCCTTTTACCCTGGAAAAAATCATAAGCAAGCTTTCAAGACGAGACACCGCCGCCACGAGGCGGAACCTTAGCGAAACCAATCTAGGGCTCCGGCGGAGCTGTTCTGCCGGGGAAACATCCCTCCCGGAGGGGGAAATCATCACCATCATCATCACCATCGATACTCTCATCGGGAGGGGGTCAATCTCCATCAACATCTTCACCAGCACCATCTCGTCTCAAACCCTAGTTCATCTCTTGTATCCGATCTTTGTCTCAAAGCATCAGATTGGTACCTGTGGGTTGCTAGTAGTGTTGATTACTCCTTGTAGTTGATGCTAGTTGGTTTATTTGGTGGAAGATAATATGTTCAGATCCTTTATGCATATTAATACCCCTCTAATTATGAACATGAATATGATTTGTGAGTAGTTACGTTTGTTCCTGAGGACATGGGAGAAGTCTTGCTATAAGTAGTCATGTGAATTTGGTATTCGTTCGATACTTTTATGAGATGTATGTTGTCTCTCCTCTAGTGGTGTTATGTGAACGTCGACTACATGAAACTTCACCATTGTTTGGGCCTAGAGGAAGGCATTGGGAAGTAATAAGTAGATGATGGGTTGCTAGAGTGATAGAAGCTTAAACCATAGTTTATGAGTTGCTTCGTAAGGGGCTGATTTGGATCCATATGTTTCATGCTATGGTTAGGTTTACCTGAATACTTCTTTTGTAGTTGCGGATGCTTGCAATAGGGGTTAATCATAAGTGGGATGATTGTTCAGGAAAGGGTAGTACCCAAGCACCGGTCCACCCACATACCAAATTATCAAAGTAACGAACGCGAATCATATGAGCGTGATGAAAACTAGCTTGATGATAATTCGCATGTGTCCTCGGGAGCGTTTTCCTTCATATAAGAATTTGTCCAGGCTTGCCGTTTGCTACAAAAAGGATTGGGCCATCTTGCTGCACCTTATTTACTTTTGTTACTTGTTACCCGTTACGAATTACCTTATCACAAAACTATCTGTTACCGATAATTTCAGTGCTTGCAGAGAATACCTTACTGAAAACCGCTTGTCATTTCCTTCTGCTCCTCTTTGGGTTCGACATCCTTACTTATCAAAAGGACTACGATAGATCCCCCTACACTTGTGGGTCATCAAGACTCTTTTTTAGCACCGTTGTCGGGGAGTGAAGCGCCTTTGGTAAGTGGAACTTGGTAAGGAAAAAATTTATATAGTGTGCTGAAATTTACTGTCAGTTGTTTCTATGGAAAGTAATCCTTTGAAGGGCTTCTTCGGGGTATCTTCGCCCCGACCAGTAGAGCAAAGAGTTGCTCCTCAACCTACTGAACCTACTGAAAATGTTTACTTTGAAATTCCTTCGGGTATGGTGGAGAAAATGCTAGCTAGTCCTTATACAGGAGATGGAACATTGCATCCCGATTTGCACCTAATTTATGTGGATGAAGTTCTTGGATTATTTAAGCTTGCAGGTATGTCCGAGGATGTTATCAAGAAGAAGGTCTTCCCTTTATCTTTGAAGGGAAATGCATTGACATGGTTTAGGCTATGTGATGATATGGGATCATGGAACTACAACCGACTGAAATTGGAATTTCATCAGAAGTTTTATCTTATGCATCTTGTTCACTGTGATCGTAATTATATATATAACTTTTGGCCTTGCGAAGGAGAAAGCATCTCTCAAGCTTGGGGGAGGCTTAAGTCAATGTTATATTCATGCCCCAATCATGAGCTCTCAAGAGAAATTATTATTCAAATAATCGCTCCATGCTCGATACTTCTTGTACTGGATCTTTTATGATTAAGACTACTGAATTCAAATGGGATTTATTGGAAAGGAATCAGGTATAAAACCTAAGTTTGATTGTGTTAAATATTTTATGGATACCGAAGCTTTTCGTGAATTTAGCACTAAATATGGACTTGACTCTGAGATAGTAGCTTCTTTCTGTGAATCATTTGCTACTCATGTTGACCTCCCTAAGGAGAAGTGGTTTCAATATAATCCTCACATTTAAGTAAAAGTAGTGGCACCTATTAAAATTGAAGAAAAGACTATCACTTATAATGATCCTATTGTTCCGACTACCTATATTGAGAAACCACTTTCCCTGTTAGGATAAAGGATCACGCTAAAGCTTCAACTGTGGTTCGTAAGAGTAATACTAGAAGACCTACACCATCTGAGCAAATTAAAGTTGAACCTAGTATTGCTATGGTTAAGATATCTTGGCTGATAATATTGATGGGCATGTTATTTACTTCTGCAATGAAGCTGCTAGAATTGCTAGACCCGATACTAAAATAAATATAGACCTGTTGTAGGCATGCCTGTTATTTCTGTTAAAATAGGAGATCATTGTTATCATGGCTTATGTGATATGGGTGCTAGTGCAAGTGCAATACCTCATTCCTTATACAAAGTAATTATGCATGATATTGCACCTGCTGAGATAGAAGAAATCGATATTACAATTAAGCTTTCCAATAGAGATACTATTTCACCAGTTGGGATTGTTAGAGATGTTGAAGTCTTGTGTGGGAAAGTTAAATATCCTGCTAATTTTCTTGTTCTTGGTTCCCCGCAAGATAGCTTTTCTCCCATCATATTTGGTACACCCTTCTTGAGTACTGTTAATGCTAGGATAGACTACAAAAGGGATGTTGTTACTATTGGTTTGGGGGATATGTCTCATGAGTTGAATTTGCTAAATTTCGTAGACAAGCCCATGATAAAGAATTGCCTAGTAAGGATGAAATTATTGGTCTTGCTTCTATTGCCGTGCCTCCTAATGATCCTTTAGAACAATATTTTCTAGACCATGAAAATGATATGTTTATGAATGAAAGAAGGGAGATAGGTGAAGTATTCTTTAAACATGGACCTATTGTGAAACACAACTTGCCTGTTGAAATTCTAGGGGATCCTCGACCACCCAAGGGTGATCCCATGGTTGAGCTTAAACCATTATCTGATACTCTTAAATATGCTTATCTTGATGAAAATAAGATATATCCTGTTATTATCAGTGCTAACCTTTCAGAGCAGGAAGAGGAGAAATTATTGAAAACTCCGAAGAAGCACTTTGCTGCTATTGGATATACTCTTGATGATCTTAAGGGCATTAGTCCCACTCTATGCCAACACAAAATAAAATTAGAGAAAGACGCCAAACCAGTTGGTGATGACCAACGACGGTTAAATCCTAAGATGAAAGAAGTGGTAAGAAAAGAAATACTAAAGCTCCTGGAAGCATGTATAATTTATCACGTTGCTGACAGTCAGTGGGTAAGTCCTGTCCATTGTGTCCCTAAGAAGGGAGGTATTACTGTCGTTCCTACTGATAAAGGTGAATTGATCCCGCAAAGAATTGTTTACATGTTATAGGATGGTAATTGATTTCCGCAAATTAAATAGAGCTACTACAAAGGATCATTACCCTTTGCCTTTTATTGATCAAATGCTAGAAATATTATCCAAACATACACATTTTTGCTTTCTAGATGGTTACTCTGGTTTCTCTCAAATACCTGTGTCAAAAGAGGATCAAGAAAAGACCACTTTTACTTGCCCTTTCGGTACTTTTGCTTAGAGGCGTATGCCTTTTGGTTTATGTAATGCACCTGCTACCTTTCAAAGATGCATGATGGCTATATTCTCTGACTTCTGTGAAAAGATTGTTGAGGTTTTCATGGATGATTTCTCCATTTATGGATCTTCTTTTGATGATTGCTTGAGCAACCTTGATCAAGTTTTGCAGAGATGTGAAGAAACTAATCTTATCTTGAATTGGGAAAATGCCACTTTATGGTTAATGAAGGTATTGTCTTGGGGCATAAAATTTCTGAAAGAGGTATTGAAGTTGATAAAGCTAAAGTTGATGCTATTGAAAAGATGCCGGGTCCTAAAGACATTAAAGGTATAAGAAGGTTCCTTTGTCATGCCGGTTTTTATAGGAGGTTTATTAAAGACTTCTCTAAAATTACTAGGCCTTTGACTAATCTCTTACAAAAAGATATTCCTTTTGTCTTCGATGATGATTGTGTAGAAGCATTTGAAACACTTAAGAAAGCTTTGATTTATGCACCTATTGTTCAGCCACCTGATTGGAATTTACCCTTTGAAATTATTGCGATGCTAGTGATTATGATGTAGGTGTTGTTCTAGGACAAAGAGTTGATAAGAAATTAAATGTTATCCAATATGCTAGTAAACCTCTAGACAGCACCCAAAAAAATTATGCTACTACTGAAAAAGAATTTTTAGCAGTTGTATTTGCTTGTGATAAGTTCAGACCTTATATTGTTGATTCTAAAGTAACTGTTCACACTGATCATGCTGCTATTAAATATCTTATTGAAAAGAAAGATGTTAAACCTAGACTTATTAGATGGGTTCTCTTGCTACAAGAATTTGATTTGCATATTATTGATAGAAAAGGAGCTGAGAACCCCGTTGTAGGCAACTTGTCTAGGTTAGAGAATGTTCTTGATGACCCACTACCTATTGATGATAGCTTCCCCGATGAACAATTAGTTGTCATAAATGCTTCTCGTACTGCTCCATGGTATGCTGATTATGCTAATTACATTGTTACTAAATTTATACCACCTAGTTTCACGTACCAGCAAAAGAAAAAGATTTTCTATGATTTAAGCCATTACTTCTGGGATGACCCACACCTTCGTAAAGAAGGAGTAGGTGGTGTTATTAGACGTTGTGTACCTGAGCATGAACAGGAACATATCCTACGCAAGTGTCACTCCGAGGCATATGGAGGACACCACGCTGGAGATAGAACTGCACATAAGGTATTGCAATCCGGTTTTTATTGGCCTACTCTCTTTAAAGATGCCCGTAAGTTTGTCTTGTCTTGTGATGAATGTCAAAGAATTGGTAGTATTAGTAGACATCAAGAAATGCCTATGAATTATTCTCTTGTTATTGAACCATTTGATGTTTGTGGCTTTGATTATATGGGACCGTTTCCTGCCAGAGACTCGAAAACTTATTTGCCCATTAGTGACTTGTCAGGGAGGTGGATTTTAGCTTGTATGATAATGCTGCATCCACCTAAAGTAACGGAAGTTCTTACGTAAACTTCCTAGTAATTCCCTCTTCCTAGGTGCAGCATTACTCCTAACATTTGTAATATCAGTTTGAAACTAGTAATATTGCCGTGTCCTATTCCTGCGTTTTCAAAATCCTGCGAATCAAACAGGTCCTGAGTTGGTGATGATGTTGTGCCTCCCATCTTTCACCAATAGCCGTCGGATCTAGATCTGACACATACAAACCAAGCTTCTCCATTTTGGCAAAAATATGCCCGCACTTGTTCCCTATTTACAAACAACTCCTTGTCTCTCACACTCAGCCTTATCTCCTCCCCACCACATCTAGAAGGCTGTGGAAAAATCTAGCGCGATGGCCGCTGCCGGAGCCGTCCACCCCCAATCTTGGTGTTCTGTGCAATGCACGTGCATCTACGCACAGGAAATTATGTCAAAAAGGGCTAGTTGTAAGCAGGCTAGCTCTACAGCCATGATGATAGTGACTGCAGACGGTGAGGCTGACTATGGTATGCCGAGCACGGTGCAGGGTCTTGTCACTTAACTATGAGGAGCAGCACGTAATAATTTAACCAACGGGTAGTACAGTGCTAGTACTCCTACTACTACATTGGTAGTACTACCTCTGTCCTGGTTTACAGGTCCCCTTTGTAGTTTGTGTCAAATTTTGACTAAGGATTTAACTAATAAAATGTTAATGCATGTCAAAAAAATTATCTCATTGGATTCATATTTGAACATAGTTTTCAAAAATATAATGTTTGGTAACATGCGTAAACATTTTGTTAGTTTAATCTATGGTCAAAATTTGACATGAAATACAATGAGGACCAATAAACCCGGACGGAGGTAGTACTACTACTAGTACTAGTAGCACCACCGTCTGGATTTAGGAGTACTACCACGTCCTTCTGGATTTTATTATTTGACTAGCAATATCTAGTAATGCATGTCACAAAAAATGTACTACTCCCTCTGTAAATAAATACATGGTGTTTTATTCCTATCGGCGAGAGAACTTAATGTTTTTTTGCTAACTAGAGTAATAATAGGATTACATGCAATGAACTAAACACTGCATGTCATGTTTGCTAGTCTCTAGTCATTGAAAGCATGCACGGCCCACATCTCTCATTGGTTGATATGTCATGAAATAAGAAACAAGGAGGGACTTAATGCACCGTGCCTAAGTGTTTTGGGATTATTTGGTTTTCGTAATGTGACTTACACAACATTTTTGTTTACATGCATTAACATTTTATTAGTTAAATCAAAGGTCAAAACTTAGCGCAAAATGCAAAGGGGACCAATAAACCAGTAAACATCAAACTTCTCTCGTTTGGCCCCAACTAGAGGTCCGGTGAGATGACTATACTGCACCAGCACAGAGGGGGACGCAGCTTCATTGACTTACGGCAACTGCCTTTGGGCGAATGACACGTTGGCCCTGGAGGTGGCTGGCCCACCTATCATACAGCCACAGGCAGGTGCAGTAGAGGGCCGAGGAGTAGTACGAAATCCTATGCACCTACACACGCTAACAAAGGCCAAGAGTGATCACTCGAATCGCAAGATCAGTTGACTAGAAGCTAAGCTAGACCCATGGAGGCGATGAGCGCGAGCATCAGCCGGCTGTGCCAGATGGTCCACGACGCCGGCCTGTGGCTCGGCAACGAGCAATGTCTCCATGTAGTATTGCTTGAGGCCGCCAGGGCGAGGGGCCGCTTGGACGACAGCTTCGTCTCCTTGTTCGACGAGGTCCTTGTCGGTTTCCTCGACAAGTTCACCATCGTCAAGAAGCTCGCGGACGACTTTGACGTAAGAATCCAGCCGACGCGCCCAGGCTCTGCAATGCCCGCCACCCTCAACGGCCACTCTGGTGACAACCTCTTCGACACACCGGTGGCCCTGCGACTGCCCGCCGTCGCGCCGGAGAATGTCCACCTCGAGGTCGCGCTCGCCGCGCAGTGCCTGGCGCAGCAAGACACCATCGATATAATCACCCATGTCTACGCACAAATCATCCACAAGGACTACAACATGCAAGAGGAGGACGATAGGACGCTGGTCTTCTTGGACCACAGAGCAACCTTGGACGACACTGTTCAGAAGCACGTTGAGCTTGCCGCCAATGCCGCTGCTCCTCACACGTCGGTTGGTGGCCCGGCGCACTAGGGCGTGAGGATGTCGTTGATGGATCCGTATGTATTTTTATCTTTCCGTCAAATCCATGCAGTAGTATATGATACTACAGTAATTATCTTACCTTTTGCATCAACTTCATAATTTTCGTACATACTCCATGCATGAACGGCGCCAGAACCAAACTTCTCATTACTCTAGGCAAAATCATTATTTCCTATCTATCGATCGCGCCGTGAAGCAGAACCAAAATTTACAAGTTACGAGTTCAAAAGGAAAAGCCTGCCGTGTTCGCGTCGCACCCCCACACGGTTGGCCCGGCACGCCGCTCAAGCGGGAATGCGTGCGCTGTTGCATTTTCACTTACAAGTGGGACTGAAGTTGAGCAAACCGACTATCGGCAAACCCCCACCCCGCCCACCGCGCGATGACTGAGAAAATAGGAGGGAGAAGTAATGGCTGTAGCATGGACTCCTAGAAAATTGGTGTCGGATGGGACTTGTGTGGGTGGCGTGTGCTGTACTGCTAGACATGAATGCTAGTTATGGCCCATGCCACCCCACTATATCGAGCCTATATCGAGGTACGTAGAACAAATTTCCTGCAGTCCATGCTCAGCCCTCCTCTATCTCTCTTCTCAGCCAGCCATTGGACGTGCGGAGCCAATCATCTATTTGCTCACATGCGGTCCCACATGTCAGTGAAAACGCAAGCGGACCCACTGAACCTGCACATCTTTCACCTCGACGTGCTGGTGATGAAAAACAAATCCAAGAAAGATCTTCGGTGGCCGCTTTTGGAGTTACTCAAGAGTAGTAAGATTCTATTTACAGTTTAACCCAAGATGCACATCTTGTGGCTTCAACTACCACTCTATTTTCTTTCATGACACAACCTGGATGCTGGATGTTCCACGTGTCGGCAAAAGGAGGAAGAATCCGACCAAATCTTCGGTTGTGCTCTCGGATTAGACTAGTTGTGCTAACTTAAAAATTTTATTGTGTACTCCCTCCGTTCCAAAATACTTGACTTCCATTTGTCCAAAAATGGATGTACCTATATACTCAAACATGTCTAGATACATATATATTTTGACAAATAGAAGGCATGCATTGTGCAATGGAGGGAGTAGAATGGATGCACGTTTTTGTATTTGGAAGAAGAGTACATCCATATATTGATAGAGCGCAATTTAGTAGATGTTCTATCACTTTTAGCTAGCACAGAGGCTATAGATGAGATTAGTGCACTTGTTGATACTCCTACTTGGTATGCGTGTTGTTGCTTAGATGCAGAGAAAGACGGACCGGAGGGAGTACTAGAATAGAGGCTAGACATGAGACTAGATGCGAGGAAGCAACGTCTACTTCTTTACACACGAACAAGAAAGAAGCACGCAAGATCGAGCCTCCGCAGATCTACAATGAATGCATCGAGAAGGCACTAATCCAACTTACAGGAGTAGTAAAATGTATTCTTGTGGTTCTTGTTTTCTTTGGTCTTGCTTTTCTAGTCAAAATTATCATTGGAGTTCGTGCAAAACGGAGGTCCGTTTGGGGTCGTGCATTGCAGTTGACCTTACAAGTGGGATTGTAGTTAAGGAAACCGACTATCGGCAAACCCCCACCTCGCCCGTCGCGCGATGGCTGAGTTAGAGAAACGATGAGGTTGAAGAGATTGCTCTAGCACGGACTCCAAGAAATATGGTGTCAGATGAAAGTCGTGCTGGTGGCGTGTGCCGTACTCTTGGACGTGAATGCTTGTTCTGGCCCATGCCACCCTACTACTCCTACTACTTACTATATAGTACTACTAGTATCGAGGATTCGAGGTGCTAGTTACGTAGTACAATATGGCTACAGTAAAAACACCCGCACGACGCGCGAAGCATGTGAAGCTAGTACAAATAGTCTACTACTATTGTTGGTTGGCCTCATCCGATAACCTGCTGCAATGCACGTACAATTATGTATTCGGAAGATATTTTTTTGCCTCGTCGCACCACTCACTCACAGAAGCAACTCGAAAGCCATTCATAAATTTAGTAAGTGTATCACAGGCATATCATTTTATTACATACAACAGGTCATCAACCCACATCGACAACGAGGATACATTATAAATACTAAAGTTTTCACCACACAAAAAATAACAAGCAATGAAATGAACTTCAACTCAACCATTCCTTGGTGTTGTAAATGCTTGCTTTGAACCACAAGTGATTCTCTGGGACGGGCCATCCATTGTCGATCTGGAGACTAACGCAGGACTGATCATCCAGGCTGAAGCGGCCTACTATATCAGTACCAGGGTAGGGAACCGCCCAAATGTCCAAGGTATAGACACAGTTGCTTCTCATAAATGGTAGTAATGTTGTGTCAACAGCAGTTGGGTCGCCTTTCACCATCATTGGATAGTTTTGTCCACGGAAGAGCGAGTTTTCTCCAAGACTATCAATTCTGTACCAGGGAGAAGGAGTTGGCGCTAGCACACTAGTATCCATCCTGAATACCATGCAACGGGTGTTGGAATAGGTCCGGAGAGTGCGACCATGGGAGACTACACCTGCTTCCTTAGCAGTAACATCATCAGTAGGCTATATACACACGAGAAGAGGTGATCCATCAGAATTAGTTGCCATGCGCCAAATAGTATATGGGCGCTGCTCGTCCTCATGCTCGTGATCATCACCATCGTCATCTCCCCCTTGGTTATAAAAATCTTCAAGTATAGGTGGTGGAATGTTCGCAGGACCTTGGAAACACAAGAAGAAGGTTAATTAGTAAAGGGAAACTTGCTAACCCGCATGCATGTGGATGAAACAATTATAATTACGGTGGAAGACAAACGTACCGAAACAATGATTCCATGCAAAAACAGTGCCATGAGTGGTGGCAGCAAACACAAGGCCCTCGTATTCAATTGCATCACAGTACTCATCCGTGTACAGAAACTGATTTTTGAGCAGTATCCGTTGAGTCAAACTAGCAAGGACGGCAACAAGCTTGTCGAAGATAGCAACAACTTCATAGTTGTTGTAATTCCAAGAGCGGTTGGGAACTCGAGAAATTGCTATCTTCCGTAGAAGACAGTCACCATGATTGTATTTGAACGTGCGTACAATACCGGTGTGCTCAACCTCTGGGCAGTATGCTGAGATTTTTGGAAGTGGAACCCGGTCACGAGTGTACACATTCACAAGTTCCCACTCGCAGTTGGACCCAATGTAAACAACCCAATCTCCATTTGCGCCTGCCCAAGCCTTGCCCTCAAGCGATGGCATCTTAACATCATACGTATCATTATCAAGCGACATCAACTTGCATAGGGCGAGGCCTCCGTCATGACGGCGCCAGTCATTAGGGTCATGGCAAAGAAGTTAGGGGAGATCAAACCACTCCTTGACTCTTGGGTTCCTTGTAATGATGTTATTAGTTGAGTCAGGAATGGGCTTGAACGAACCTGCCATGCTAGCCGAGGTGATGACGTCGCACCGATCAATGAGTTCCTCCACCATGTCATCTTTCAGATCGGGGCAAGAATAACGGGGTCGTTTCCGTCTTGTTCCCTCCATGGAGAAGACGATCGAACAATGGCAGAAGAAAGGGTGAAGGGCTGAAGGAAAATGGAGGAGGGAGAGGAAGAGCGTGCGACAGCAGTTCCAAATCGAGAGGGAAAGGCGAAGAGTCGGTGGACGGTTGCCAGTTTGCCCCGATTCACAAAGGGGCGCCCCGGCCTACATGTCGGTTCTGAAATACTCCTGCTACTCGCCGTCGTCTCACTGATATTTTGGAACGGGACCACATGTCAACAAAACATGATGCGTCATTTCTCGTGCAAAATGCGATCTGGCCGCGTTGGCCCGAGGTGCCGCATTAGTTATCGACCTTTATTTTTTTAATGGCGTGCCGTTCAGTTTTGAAGCACGACTAACTGGTACTATACGCAGAGAAAATATAAACTAGTCTACCACTACTCCACCTCTAGTACTAGTAGTATAAAAAAGATATATAGGCTGGAGCTTCAGCGCTTTCTTGACAAGGGCTGCCCACTTGCTTCTCACACTACCACCCTCTCCTCAGATCTAAAAAAGACGGCCCCTCTCTCCCTCCTCACCGGTGGTCACAGATCGGGGAAGAAAAGGACGTGCGGCATTGACGCACTCGTCGTCGGCGAGCGAGGTCACGCACTGACGACAAGGTTGTCCTCTCAGACCTAGCGCCCGCGCGGGATGGCCTCCATCCCCAAGCTCGTTGTCGTAGTGTGTGCGGAGGATGACGACCACAAGCGAAGCCACTTCCCGCCGACCCTCAGGTATGCTACCTCTTTTCGACCCATACCCTTGTTCTATTGCCCCATCTGGCACGTCGTTGCATGTGGATCTTTTTCCACTCCGCCATCTTCCCAATTTGCTATCCTCTGCTCTGCTCGCCATGCAGATGAAAACCATAATTTGCACTATTAAAGGAAACCCTACTTCATGCAGACTAATCCATGTCTGGGTTAAATAAGGAAAGGAAGGGAGACTATACTGTCCAAGAGAGTAGGCATCGAACCCGCATCTAGGTTGAAAAGGGGAAAATCAGTAGCTAAGGAACGAGTCTCGTGTGTCTTGGTTGAAGAAGGGTAGAAAGGCATGACAACGCAATAGAGAATGACCAAGTTGATCGGTTTGTTGTCCTCACATAGGAAAAAGGTGGCTAAAGAGAACAAAAATGGGACGTAATCCACATATGCTGCCTGGATATTTGTTGCTCTGGGCAACCATACCTCGCTCACCACTCTGCGTCCGTGGAGGTACATCGTACTAGTGCGCCCACTCTCCGAATGGGCCTCCCATGCTCTTATTGCCACTTTTTTTGCTGTTAGTATAACGCCAGCAGTCAAGTCAAGCAATGCTACTGCTAAAGTGATGCCACATTTAACTAATGTCGCTCTCAGTCTAATGCCACCGATAAATTTAAGCAATGCCAATTAATGTCACTGGATTATTTCAGGGTTAGCTGTTGATTGTGGATGTATTAAAGATTTTTCAGCTAAGGCATTCTAATGTTGTTGCACAACCTGTAATAAACTAACTACTCTACTGTTGCACTAGCCACTGGATTAGTATATATTTGTAGTATTCGAATGGTGTTGCATTAGCGTATGGACATAAATAAAGTGTGGCAAGCTTTCCCAGATATGTGCTCAAGAAAACTACTACATGTTTTTCTAAATACTAGACGTTTGGGTACTTTAAATTGAACCACGAAAACCTCTTATATTAAGGAACAGAGGGTGTAGAGTTCACTCAAATTATCCTGGTAAAGCTAGTCACACCTTTGTTAAAATTAATGTTAATTATGTTATCGGAGGAGGTCTGTATGTTTGTCTCTAATGCCTGTCGACTACATACCCGACATCATGATGTAATGTTAAGTCATTTCCTTTTGTACGCTGTCACTGAATTGTCAAGGCGGTGATGGCATTTTATTTTAGTATAACTGCACAAAATTTGCTTAAAAGAAGAGGAAAGGTCAGGAATGGCTCAGTTTTTTAGAAAAAAACTATGTATGACTTCCTGACATCAGCCGCTGTTGCTTTATTTATTCCTTCAAACAGGTGGTTAGAAACAGTCTTGCTACCTTTTCCCATTAAGAAATTGGAATGCTTATATTTGTGAGTCTATGCTTTAACTAGTGCCACTTTTACAGTAATCACACTTTCAATATCAATGCAAACAGGGATGCTCGATTTTAGTGGAACTACACAAAAAGTCCAACTGGTTCAACATTAGGAGCATGGCTTTTACCAGACCTTTATATCCAATTGGTGGCACTATGAGCTGTTCATTAGGAAGGTACATGGTTTGCTACTATCTTGCTACTCTTTTTGTACTATCATTAGATAGTAATACTAGTGGTTTGCATGTGAATTTATTGCCAGGGTGGACCTACATTGGAGGTGCAGGATAGGATTCAATGATTGGATGCTCAATTTCGGTTGTATGGATTTCACCTCTTCCATCACTGCAAACATGGTGTGGTATATGTTTACTAGCTGCTTGATATTTGTGCAGACAGAGATGTCTGCCCGTTGCTATTTGGCAAACAAACAAAGTGTCCGCAATTTTGGTTGAACTGCACAAAAGAATAGTATAGTCACTGCATGCAGTGCCATTTGAAAATAGATACAAAGATTGGATAGTCACTTCATGGACTGCAGAAAAGTAGTACTATACTATTTACTGGCCAACACTAGGTGCTTCATTGCTTTGGTCTGATTATACAATGGGCATCATTTTACCTAAGTTAAAGTTTGTATTCCGAAAATAGTCTCGCGGTGTGATCGAGAGAACACCAAATCATATTGTAGTGGATGTTCCTCCATCATGTGTGGTTCATTCTCATGGTTCCAGCTCTGGGTGAAACCACTTACGTTTGCAAGAGGAATTGTAGACTTCACAAACAAATTTGTCTTTCAGTCTGTACTGAATGTTGGCCAAGAGAAGCATCCATGTTAGTAGGAAGAACAGATGTTTTTTCTAGATCTTTGCTTTTGGAGCTACATATTTGTATACATCTGTGAATCATTGAGATGCATTAACATGTTGATCTTATGTATGGGAATCGTACTAGTTAGTTTTAGTTGCGAGTGTTGCTACGCAACATCCAAAGTGGCTGATCTTTGCTTTTGGAGCTACATATTTTTATATGATCTGTGAATCATTGAGATGCATTAACAGTTACTTATTTTTGTTCGCTCAGTGTTTACAAGTTACTGATCGATCACTAGCTAGCCTACAAATGCGCTCCTTGCAGTTTTATTTGCGACGCAAGATGCGAAGTGGCAGTTTTTTGAATAAAAATGCCTACCTCTGAAGAAACTGACAAGCTACACTATCGATCCTACATAGATAAAAATGCCTACCTCTGAAGAAACTGACAAGCTACACTATCTATCCTACACGGATAAATAGCAGATCACGCACGTACTACCTCCTTTCCGGTTTGCAGAGCTCAATTCAAGAAACGACCTACTCGATCCTACACGAATAAATAGCGGATCACGCACGTACTAGTACCTCCTTTCCGGTTTGCAGGGATTAACTCAAACCTCTCACCAACCAAGGTGCTCCCTCCGGCCGGGTTTATTAGTCCCGTGAGCAAAGCAGCGAGACCAAGGCATGGAAATAATTAACGGCATGCAGAAGTTTAAGCCTAATTAATTCCAGCGATTTAAGTGGTTGCATGCGTGCCCTCGGCTGCGACTCGTTGCATGCTGCTTCGCGTACTGCCTGCGAGCGATTCTGAGTGCCTGCATGCAGCCGGCCGTAATTAAGGCAGCTAACTGATGCGAAAAAAGATACGCTTTAATTGTTGCGGGCTTTTTAAATCCCTGAAATCATTATTGACAAGGAGGGAGATGATTCGAGTGCACTCGTTTGACCGCCATGCTGGCGTGCGACCCAGACGGGATGGGACGGCACACTCACAATTTCAGTTTCCCTAGTTTTCCATGGCAAGCTGGCGCGCTAAGCCATTATGCATTGAATTCCGATGACCGTCGCGCTACCTTCCCCCTATAAGTACTGTTTCCTGGCCTTTTCCGGTGCTACCGTGATCCAACTCATCATATCCTCATAAGCCTCCACCGGCCCGACGTCTCTCACCACGTCCGCCATGCCCCCGCCCGTCCGCGGTAGGCGACGCCGGAGGTGGTAACAGCCGGAACTAGTTGTTGGGGAACGTAGTAATTTCAAAAAACTTCCTACGCACACGCAAGATCATGGTGATGCACAACAACGAGAGGGGAAAGTGTTGTCCACGTACCCTCGTAGACCGAAAGCGGAAGCGTTAGAACAATGTGGTTGATGTAGTCGTACGTCTTCACGGCCCGACCGATCAAGCACCGAAACTACGGCACCTCCGAGTTCTAGGACATGTTCAGCTCAATGACGATACCCGGACTCTGATCCAGCAGGGTGTCGGGGAAGAGTTCCGTCAGCACGACGGCGTGGTGATGATCTTGATGTTCTACCATCGCAGGGCTTCGCCTAAGCACCGCTACAATATTATCGAGGACTATGGTGGAGGGGGGCACCGCATACGGCTAAGAGATCTTAGAGATCAATTGTTGTGTCTAGAGGTGCCCTCCTGCCCCCGTATAGAAAGTAGCCAAGAGGAAGGGGGCGGCCGGCCAAGGAGGGCGCGCCAAGGGGGAGTCCTACTCCCACCGTGAGTAGGACTCCCTTCTTTCCTATTTGGAGTAGGAGAAGGGGGGAAGGAGGAGGGAGGGAGGAAGGAAAGGGGGGCGCCGCCCACCTCTCCTTGTCCTATTCGGACTAGGGGGGGAGGGGGCGCGGCCCAGCCCTTGCCTCCTCTCTTCCTCTCCAATAGGGCCCATGTAGGCCCATTAAGCCCCCGTGGGGTTCCAGTAACCTCCCGGTACTCCGGTAAAATCCCCATTTCACCCAGAACATTTCCGATATCAAAATATAGGCTTCCAATATATCAATCTTCATGTCTCGACCATTTCGAGACTCCTCGTCATGTCTGTAATCTCATTCGGGACTCCGAACAAACTTCGGTACATCAAAACTCATAAACTCATAATATAACTGTCATCGAAACCTTAAGCGTGCGGACCCTACGGGTTCGAGAACTATGTAGACATGACATAGAATTGTTTCCGGTCAATAACCAATAGCGGAACCTGGATGCTCATATTGGCTCCTACATATTATACGAAGATCTTTATCGATGAAACCGCACAACAACATACATTGTTCCCTTTGTCATCGGTATGTTACTTGCCCGAGATTCGATCGTCAGTATCTCAATACCTAGTTCAATCTCATTACTGGCAAGTCTCTTTACTCGTTACGTGCATCATTCCATGACTAACTCTTTAGCTACATTGCTTGCAAGGCTTATAGTGATGTGCATTACCGAGAGGGCCCAGAGATACCTCTCTGACAATCGGAGTGACAAAACGTAATCTCGAAATACGCCAACTCAACATGTACCTTTGGAGACACCTGTAGAGCTCCTTTATAATCACCCAGTTACGTTGTGACGTTTGGTAGCACACAAAGTGTTCCTCCGGTAAACGGGAGTTGCATAATCTCATAGTTATAGGAACTTGTATAAGTCATGAAGAAAGCAATAGCAACATACTAAACGATCAAGTGCTAAGCTAACGGAATGGGTCAAGTCAATCACATCATTCGCCTAATGATGTGATCTCGTTAATCAAATGAAAAAACATGTCTATGGTTAGGAAACATAACCATCTTTGATTAATGAGCTAGTCAAGTAGAGGCATACTAGTGACATTAAGTTTGTCTATGTATTCACACATGTATTATGTTTCCGGTTAATACAATTATAGCATGAATAATAAACATTTATCATGATATGAGGAAATAAATAATAACTTTATTATTGCCTCTAGGGCATATTTCCTTCAGTCTCCCACTTGCAATAGAGTCAATAATCTAGATTACACAGTAATGATTCTAACACCCATGGAGTCTTGGTGTTGATCATGTTTTGCTCATGGAAGAGGCTTAGTCAACGGGTCTGCAACATTCAGATCCATATGTATCTTGCAAATCTCTATGTCTCCCACCCGGACTTGGTCCCGGATGGAATTGAAGCGTCTCTTGATGTGCTTGGTCCTCTTGTGAAATCTGGATTCCTTTGCCAAGGCAATTGCACCAGTATTGTCACAGAGGATCTTCATTGGTTCCGATGCACTAGGTATGACACCTAGATCGAAAATGAACTCCTTCATCCAGACTCCTTCATTTGATGCTTCTGAAGCAGCTATGTACTCCGCTTCGCATGTAGATCCCGCCACGACGCTTTGTTTAGAACTACAGCAACTAACAGCTCCACCGTTCAATATAAACACGTATCCGGTTTGCGATTTAGAATCGTCCGGATCAGTGTCAAAGATTGCATCGACGTAACCATTTACGACTAGCTCTTTGTCACCTCCATAAACCAGAATCATATCCTTAGTCCTTCTCAGGTATTTCAGGATATTCTTGACCGCTGTCCAGTGATCCACTCCTGGATTACTTTGGTACCTCCCTACTAAACTTATTGTTAAGCATACATCAGGTCTGGTACAGAGCATTGCATACATGATAGAGCCTATTGCCGAAGCATAGGGAACATCTTTCATTTTCTCTCTATCATTTGCTCTGGTCGGGCATTGAGTCTGACTCAACTTCACACCTTGTAATACAGGCAAGAACCCTTTCTTTGCCTGATCCATTTTGAACTTTTTAAAAACTTTATCAAGGTATGTGCTTTGTGAAAGTCCAATTAAGCGTCTTGATCTATCTCTATAGATCTTGATGCCCAATATTTAAGCAGCTTCACTGAGGTCTTTCATTGAAAAACTTTTATTCAAATATCCCTTTATGCTATATATCTAGAAATTCTATATCATTTCCAATTAACAATATGTCACCTACATATAATATCAGAAATGCTACAGAGCTCCCACTCAATTTCTTGTAAATACAGGCTTCTCCAAAAGTCTGTATAAAACCATATGTTTTGATCACACTATGAAAGCATTTATTCCAACTCCGAGATGCTCGCACCAGTCCATAAATGGATCGCTAGAGCTTGCACACTTTGTTAGCACCTTTTGGATCGACAAAACCTTCCGGTTGTATCATATACTACTCTTCTTCTAGAAATCCATTCAGGAATGTAGTTTTGACATCCATTTGCCAAATTTCATAATCATAAAATGCGGCAATTGCTAACATGATTCAGAGAGACTTAAGCATCGCTACGGGTGAGAAAGTCTCATCGTAGTCAACCCTTGAACTTGTACAAAACCTTTCGCAACAAGTTGAGCTTTGTAGACAGCTACATTACCATCAGCGTCAGTCTTCTTCTTGAAGGTCCATTTATTCTTGATGGCTTGCCGATTGAGGGAGTCCTGGACTAGGTTGTGTCCGGATAGCCGGACTATCATCATCGGCCGGACTCCAAGACTATGAAGATACAAGATTGAAGACTTCGTCCCGTGTCCGGATGGGACTTTCCTTGGCGTGGAAGGCAAGCTTGGCGATACGGATATGTAGATGTCCTACCATCGTAACCGACTCTGTGTAACCCTAGCCCTCTCCGGTGTCTATATAAACCGGTGGGTTTTAGTCCGTAGGACACGACAACGATAACAACAATCATACCATAGGCTAGCTTCTAGGGTTTAGCCTCCTTGATCTCGTGGTAGATCTACTCTTGTACTACCCATATCATCAATATCAATCAAGCAGGAGTAGGGTTTTACCTCCATCGAGAGGGCCCGAACCTGGGTAAAAAGATCGTGTCCCTTGTCTCCTGTTATCATCCGCCTAGATGCACAGTTCGGGACACCCTACCCGAGATCCGCCAGTTTTGACACCGACATTGGTGCTTTCATTGAGAGTTCCTCTGTGTCGTCACCGATAGGCTTGATGGCTCCTTCGATCAACAACGACGCAGTCCAGGGTGAGACTTTTCTCCCCGGACAGATCTTCATATTCGGCGGCTTTGCACTGCGGGCCAATTCGCTTGGCCATCTAGAGCAGATCGAAAGCTACGCCCCTGGCCGTCAGGTCAAATTTGGAAGTCTGAACTTCACGGCTGACATCCGCGGAGACTTGATCTTCGATGGATTCGAGCCACAGCCGAGCGTGCCGCACTATCACGATGGGCATGATTTAACTCTGCTGCCGGACAGTGCGCTGGAGGCCGCACATGAGTCCGCTCCGACCCCTAATTCGGAGCCGACTGCGCAGATCGAGGATGGGTGGCTAGACACCGCATCGGGGGCTGCTACCTCTACGGCGATGGAGCCGAATACCGACCTTGTCCCTTGTGAAGCTCGTGACTCCGAGGTGCCGGACTCCTCGCCGGACTCCGAACCTCCAGCGCCCCCTCCAATTGAATCCAATTGGGCACCGATCATGGAGTTCACCGCTGTGGACATCTTTCAACACTCACCTTTCGGCGACATCCTGAATTCACTAAAGTATCTCTCGTTATCAGGAGAGCCCTGGCCGGACTACCGTCAGGACGGTTGGGATGCGGACGACGAAGAAATTCAAAGCCCACCCACCACCCACTTAGTAGCCACTGTTGACGACCTAACCGACATGCTAGACTTCGACTCCGAAGACATCCACGGTATGGACAACGATGCCGGGGACGACCAAGAACCAGCGCCTACTGGGCACTGGAAAGCCACCTCGTCATATGACATATACATGGTGGATATCCCAAAGGATGGGAATGGCGAGGGAACGGCGGAGGAAGACCCCTCCAAGAAACAGCCCAAGCGCCGGCGTCAGCGGCGCCGCTCTAAGTCCCGCTACAGCAAGAATGGAGATTCCGGCACCGGAGATAATAACACCCCAGACAGTGCCGAAGACAACCCCCTCCAGCAAGATTCAGCACAGGAGGATGAAGAAGCCAGACCTCATGAGAGAGCGGCAGATGAAGAGGTAGAGGATGATAATTACATGCCTCCCTCTAGAGACAAGGCAAGCCTCGACGACGACGAATTCGTCGTGCCTCAGGATCCCGTCGAACAAGAGCGTTTTAAACGCAGGCTTATGGCCACGGCAAACAGCCTCAAGAAAAAGCAACAAGAGCTTAGAGCTGATCAAGATCTCTAGCCAATAGATGGACTGAAGTCCTTGCGGCCGAAGAGCATGAACTCGAACGCCCCTCCAAAAGCTACCCCAAACGCAAGCTGCTCCCCCGATTAGAGGAGGAGGCATATAAACCCACATCACCAGCGCACAATATGGCTGACCGACCACCTCGCGGCCACGACAGAGAGGCCTCTAGGCCCTCCACTAGAACCGTACCCCGGCACCGCTCGAAAAGTACGAAGCCACGGGGGAATGCGCCGGACTTCCGAGACATATTGGAGGATAAGGCAAGACAATCAAGATCGATCTACGGATCACGTGGGCGCCCCACGATGCGCGATGACGACCATCGCGCCGGATACAGCAACTCCGGCCGGGCCGAACATAGTAGACAAAGCTTGCTTGAGCTACGTCGTGATATAGCCCAATACAGAGGCGCCGCACACCCACTATGCTTCACAAATGAAGTAATGGATCATCAATTCCCCGAAGGGTTTAAACCCGTGAATATTGAATCCTATGATGGCACAACAGACCCCGCGGTGTGGATCGAAGACTATCTCGTTCATATCCAAATGGCCCGCGGCGATGATCTTCACGCCATCAAATACCTCCCACTCAAGCTTAAAGGACCAGCTCGGCATTGGCTTAACAGCTTGCCAGCAGAATCAATTGGGTGTTGGGAGGACCTGGAAGCCGCATTCCTTGATAACTTCCAGGGCACGTATGTGCAACCACCAGACGCCGATGACCTAAGCCACATAATTTAGCAGCCAGATGAATCGGCCAAACAATTCTGGACACGGTTCTTAACAAAGAAAAATCAAATTGTCGACTGTCCGGATGCAGAGGCCCTCGCAGCTTTCAAACATAACATCCGCGACGAGTGGCTTGCCCGGCACCTAGGACAGGAAAAGCCGAAATCCATGGCAGCCCTCACATCACTCATGACCCGCTTCTGCGCGGGAGAGGACAGCAGGCTAGCCCGCAGTAACAACCTCAGCAAAAATTCTGGCAGTCCGGATACCAAGGACCACAATGGCAGGTCGTGTCGAAACAAGAACAAACGCCGCGTTAATGGCGATAACACTGAGGATACGGCAGTCAACGCCGGATTCAGAGGCTCCAAACCCGGTCAGCGGAAAAAGCCATTCAAAAGAACTTCTCTGGGTCCGTCCAATTTGGACCGAATACTTGACCGCTCGTGCCAGATACATGGCACCCCCGAAAAGCCAGCTAATCACACCAACAGGGACTATTGGGTATTCAAGCAGGCAGGCAAGCTAATTGCCGAAAACAATGACAAGGGGCTACACAGCGGTATCGAGGAAGAGACCCGACCGCCGAACAATAGAGGACAAAACGGTTTCCCCCCACAAGTGCGGACGGTGAACATGATATACGCAACCCACATACCCAAGAGGGAGCGGAAGCGTGCACTCAGGGACGTATACGCGATGGAGCCAGTCGCCCTGAAGTTCAACCCATGGTCCTCCTGCCCGATCACTTTTGATCGAAGGGACCACCCCACCAGTATCCGCCAGGGTGGATTCGCCGCATTGGTTTTAGACCCAATCGTCGATGGATTTCACCTCACCAGAGTCCTGATGGACGGCGGCAGCAGCCTGAACCTGCTTTATCAGGATACAGTGCGCAAGATGGGCATAGACTCCTCAAGGATTAAACCCACAAAGACGACCTTCAAAGGCGTCATACCAGGTGTAGAGGCTAATTGTACAGGCTCAGTTACACTGGAAGTGGTCTTCGGATCCCCGGATAACTTCCGAAGCGAGGAGTTAATCTTTGACATAGTCCCGTTCTGCAGCGGCTATCATGCTCTGCTCGGACAGACCACATTCGCAAAGTTCAATGCGGTGCCGCACTACGCATACCTCAAGCTCAAGATGCCAGGCCCTCGAGGAGTCATCACGGTCAACGGAAACACTGAACGCTCCCTTCGAACGGAGGAACACACAGCGGCTCTCGCGGCAGAAGTACAGAGCAGCCTCTTAAGGCAAATTCTTGAGTCCGGCCGTTAAGCGACCGGACACGGCTAAATGCGCCCGGAGTAACCTACAGCAAGACCACCTGGCACGTTTCGAGCACATGTAGCAATGCGACCCCAACCCCAGCCCTTGCAAAATTGCAAGACTGGTCCTTCGCATACATCATTACGCTCTGGAGATACCATGGGCGTAGGGGGAGGGGCGCGACCACGACAGGCCCAAAATGCGGCTTAACCAGACCAGGGGCTCCCAAGTGTGTCATTCTTTTTACTTTTTCTTTTTTATTACCCACAGGACTCCGTTCACCAGAGGCCCTGTCCGGCAGTAGACCTGCCGAACTCACGATGCAACAGCCAGGGAAGAAGAAAGGCTACGACGAGTATCCAGGTGGTCTCCATTACGAGCATTAAATATGTTTTATACACCATTCCACAGCCTACCCCTGGAGGGGGACATGTTTAATAGTCCCATCCCTTGCTTACCGCACTATTTGTATCGTTCTGCATTCATGGCAGTATTTCTTGAATAAACAATGCATCGCTTTTTGCTTATAATTGCATTTCTTTCTTATACACATGTTCATTTATGACATGTTGCATCCGTACACTTTGGTACGGCTAAATACACCAGGGGCTTAAGTTTCCCACATTATGGTGTGATAAGTCCGAACACTTTCACAAGTGCGGCACCCCGAACTTATAGCATTATATGCATCGGCTCCGAATCATGTCTTGGGTCAATAGTTGGGTTTGCCCTGCTCCCATGTTTTGGTACCTTACGTTCCATTGTATCGGCTAAGGTAGCACTGGGAGAACCACTGCGACTGCGCCCCAGTTGAGCTGGGCGAGCGCCTCAGTGGAGAAAGCTAAAACTGACCGTCATGATAAGGCGAGAGCTGGTTGCTGTTCGAGAGGTTTTTTCGAGTCCCTAAAGACTTATGCCGCTTAGAGCGAGGAACCGGCTTTGTCCTGCCCAGGTGTGGATAGCGCCCCGAACTCGGTCTGCTGAACACTAGGGGCCTCACCGAAATTTAAAATTATAGAATTCTATGGCTAAGTGAGAGTGTTCAAGCATTATAAGTCCGGTTGCCTCGTTCGTGGTGTTGAGCGCCTCCCTAGATGGACCCAAAAATGGGAACAAGAGCGCTCAAGTTTATCCTGAACACCCCAGCACTCGTGGCATGGGGGCTGAAGCCGACGACTTGCCATCTCTCAGATTTGATAAACGGCCGCACAGAAGGTAATATTTTAAATTAACAAGCGTTGCTTAGCGCATATGAACAAAGTTTTCAGCGCACAGGATAACAAAATGCGAATCTACTCAAATATTACATCTTTGGAGCACTCACCCGCAATCATGCGGGCACCCTTCAGGACACTCTTATAATACATCTCGGGCGTGGGATACTCCTTGCCCGTCGGTGGCACGTCCGTCACAAGCTTCTCAGCGTCTATCCTGCCCCAGTGCACCTTTGCATGGGGAAGGGCCCGACGGGCACCTTCAATGCAGGTGGAGTGCTTGACGACTTCAACCCATGGACACGCATCCACCAGCCGCCGCACCAGGCCGAAGTAGCTCCCAGGCATGGCCTCCTTGGGCCACAGCCGAACTATGAGGCCCTTCATGGCCTGTTCGGCCACCATGTGGAGCTCGACCAGCTGCTTCAGCTGGTCGCTAAGGGGCACCGAATGTCCGGCCTCAGCATACTGAGACCATAAGACCTTCTCCGTCGAGCTCCCCTCCTCGGCCCGGTAGAAAGTGGCAGCATCGGACACGCTACGGGGCAGATCTGCGAACGATCCTGGAGAGCTGCGAATTCGGGTAAGTAATAGGTAATTCACATTCACATGCTTGCTTTGCATGAAAAATGCCTTACCCGCCGCTATTTTCTTCGACGCCTCAATTTCCTGGAGGGCCCTGTGGGCTTCGGCCTTAGCGGCTTTGGCACTCTCAAGAGTCGACGCAAGCTCGGACTCTTGAGTCTTCGAGTCACGCTCCAAACTCTCATGCCTTTCCACGAGAGCCTAGAGCTCTTGCTATACCTCCGCCACCCGCGCCTCCTGCTTCTCTCGCTCGGCTCGTTCCGTGGCCGCATTACATTCGGCCGCGGACACCGCCTCCTTCAGGGTTGCCACCTCATTGGTAGCCCCTGGAGTACCCACGTTATCCTCGTTATTTCTCTTGCAACCAATTCCTTTTCTGTAAGGTACAACTTTAATACGGTGTTACTCACCTTCCTTGTCCTCGAGCTGCTTCTTGGCACGGCCGAGCTCGCTCTCGGACTGCTCGAGGCTCTGCTTCAAGGTATTTACCTCCGCAGTCAGTGCGGCAGAGGTCAGCAGCGCAGCCTGCAATCCCATATTGACATATTTTTTCAGGCTCCTGCGTATATCTTTTTAGATCCTTAGTCCGGCTTTTGTTTCTGAACACCGAACCGACCATCAGGGGCTACTATCTATGCGGTATTATATTACATATCTTAAAATTCTTACCTCAAAGCCTGTTAGAAGGCTGGTGCAGGCTTCGGTCAGCCCACTCTTGGCGAGCTGAACCTTCTGAATCACCGCACTCATGACAGTGCGGTGTTCTTCTTTGATGGAAGCGCCATTGAGCGCCTCCAGCAAGTTATTCGGCGCCTCCGGTTGGACGGAGGCCGCCAGTGTCACAGTCTTGCCCTTCTTACGAAGGGGCCGCTCGCTAGACTCCAGAACCACTGCAGGTTCCGGTGCGGAGTCCGGTGCAAAATCCGGGAGGTTGCCCTGCGGCACCTCCGGGGCCTCCTCCTCCTGGCGGGTCCCTTCCTGGGATCCCACCTCGACATCATCAGCGTCACGGGGGGTGGAGGCGGTCGGAAGGGTATCCATATCCGACGTGCCCAAGGACCCGCTCGACGAAGCGGGAAGATCGTCCTTGGGCAGACTACAGGTTGTATGCGGCATTAGAAAGACACCGTGTGGCAAAAAGAAAAATTATAAATCATCTAGGAGTCCGGATACTTACGATCTCGCTAGGGGCTTGGCCCTTGAGGGCCACTCCTCGTCGCCGTCGCCGACGTTGGCGGAACAGTCCGGGGGAAGGGTCCTTCCCTTCTTGGACCCTTTGGCCTCCCTCGTTGGGGAGGCCTTCCTCTTCTTCTCTCCCCCCGCTGGGGGAGAGGCCTCTTTCTTCTCCTCCTCGTCCTCGTGGGAGGAGTCCGCCTCGGAGTCATCGGACGATGAGTCCGATACCACCTGACACCGGGAACTCCTTCGGGTTCCCGTGGCCTTCTTCTCCGGCACTACGTAAAGTGCCGGGACTAGCAGCCCTGTCAAACGGGCATCCGCTGGGTCCTTTGGAAGGGGAGCCGGATAGTTAACCTGTCCAGACGTCTTCTGCCAGGCCTGTTAAAGGCATTGGGAGTTTAGATCCCGCATAAAGTCAAAACATGAAAAGCAAGTGTCCCATAAAGGATAACATGGCTTACCTTACCAGCCGGACGCTGCGAGCTGAATCCGCGATCTTCGGTAGTGGATGCGGGAGCTTTGGCGCCCTTGAACAACACCCTCCAGGCAGCTTCGTACGTAGTGTCGAAGAGCCCGCTCAAGGTCCGGTGCTGTGCCGGATCAAACTCCCACAAATTGAAGTCCCGTTGCTGGCAGGGGAGAATCCGGCGGACGAGCATGACCTGGATCACGTTGACAAGCTTGAGCTTCTTGTTCACCAGGGTCTGGAGACAGGACTGGAGTCCGGTCAGCTCTTCCGAACTACCCCATAGCAATCCCTTCTCTTTCCAGGAGGTGAGCTGCATGGGGATGCCAGATCTGAATTTGGGGACCACTGCCCATTTAGGGTCACGCGGCTCGGTGATGTAGAACCACCCCGATTGCCACCCTTTGATGGATTCCACGAAGGCACCCTCGAGCCAAGTGACGTTGGGCATTTTGCCCACCATGGCGCCTCCGCACTCCGCTTGGCTGCCCTTCACAACCTTCGGCTTGACATTGATGGTCTTTAGCCACAAGCCGAAGTGGGGCTGGATGCAGAGGAAGGCCTCGCACACGACGATAAACGCCGAGATATTGAGGATGAAATTCGGGGCCAGATCGTGGAAATCCAGGCCGTAGTAGAACATGAGCCCCTGAACAAAGGGGTGGAGTGGGAAGCCCAGTCCACAGAGGAAATGGGGAAGGAATACGACCCTCTCATGGGGCCTGGGGGTGGGGATGAGCTGCCCCTTGTCGGGGAGCCGATGCATGATGTCGTTGGACAGATATCCAGCGTTGCGAAACTTCTCTATGTGCCCCTCCGTAACGGAGGAGGCCATCCACTTGCCTCCCACTCCGGACATGGCTGGAGAAGGACGAGGTGAGATGTGCGGACTTGGGCGCTGGAGCTCGAGTGCGCGGAGATGGATAAGCAAAGGAGGAAGAAGGCGTAGGTAAAAAAAGGTGGATCCTTATCCCCTTATATATGGGCAGATGAAACTATGCGTCCCTACTGGCCTGGTAAAACTCGCTTATCTCCCAAGCACCACAATCAATGGCGCGGTTGGGTTACCCACGTCCATATTGATGAGGATCCCGGAATAAGGGGAACACGATCTCTGCTTCGCCAAGATGTGCCAAGGAAACCGCTTCGCTAAACGCGCTGAGGTGGTATAATAAAAACGATTCGAGTAAAGGCTTGGTTGTGTGTGACGTCATGCCACGAAATACGTCAGCAGATTGAACTTGTGTAAATATTATTCTCTCTACGGTGGTATGTGGAATTTATTTTGCAGAGCCGGACACTATCCTGGTGTTCACAATCTTCTATGAATTATTCGGAGGAGGAACCCGCCTTGCAATGCCGAAGACAATATGCGCGCCGGACTCGTCGTCATTGAAGCCTGGTTTAGGGGCTACTGAGGCAGTCCTGAACTAGGGGGTGTCCGGATAGCCGAACTATCATCATCGGCCGGACTCCAAGACTATGAAGATACAAGACTGAAGACTTCGTCCCGTGTCCGGATGGGACTTTTCTTGGCGTGGAAGGCAAGCTTGGCGATACGGATATGTAGATCTCCTACCATTGTAACTGACTCTGTGTAACCCTAGCCCTCTCCGGTGTCTATATAAACCGGAGAGTTTTAGTCCGTAGGACACGACAACGATAACAACAATCATACCATAGGCTAGCTTCTAGGGTTTAGCCTCCTTGATCTCGTGGTAGATCTACTCTTGTACTACCCATATCATCAATATCAATCAAGCAGGAGTAGAGTTTTACCTCCATCGAGAGGGCCCGAACCTGGGTAAAAACATCGTGTCCCTTGTCTCCTTTTACCATCCGCCTAGACGCACAGTTCGGGACCCCCTACCCGAGATCCGCCAGTTTTGACACCGACACCGATCATCGGGCAAGTCAACCAAAGTCCATACTTTGTTCTCATACATGGATCCCATCTCAGATTTCATGGCCTCAAGCCATTTCGCGGAATCTCGGCTCATCATCGCTTCCTCATAGTTCGTAGGTTCGCCATGGTCAAGTAACATGACTTCCAGAATAGGATTACCGTACCACTCTGGTGCGGATCTTACTCTGGTAGACCAACGAGGTTCGGTAGTAACTTTATCTGAAGTTTCATGATCAATATCATTAGCTTCCTCACTAATTGGTGTAGTTGTCACAGGAACCGGTTCTTGTGATGAACTACTTTCCAATAAGGGAGCAGGTACAGTTACCTCATCAAGTTCTACTTTCCTCCCACTCACTTCTTTCGAGAGAAATTCCTTCTCTAGAAAGGATCCGAATTTAGCAACAAAAATCTTGCCATCAGATCTGTGATAGAAGGTGTACTCAATAGTCTCTTTTGGGTATCCTATGAAGACACATTTCTCCGATTTGGGTTCGAGCTTATCTGGTTGAAGTTTCTTCACATAAGCATCGCAGCCCCAAACTTTAAGAAACGACAATTTCGGTTTCTTGCCAAACCACAATTCATAAGGCGTCGTCTCAACGGACTTTGAAGGTGCCCTATTTAACGTGAATGCGGCCATCTCTAAAGCATAACCCCAAAATGATAGCGGTAAATCAGTAAGAGACATCATAGATCGCACCATATCTAGTAAAGTACGATTACGACGTTCGGACACACCATTTCGTTGTGGTGTTCCGGGTGGCGTGAGTTGCGAAACTATTCTGCATTGTTTCAAATGTAAACCAAACTCGTAACTCAAATATTCTCCTCCACGATCAGATCGTAGATATTTTATTTTCTTGTTACGATGATTTTCCACTTCACTCTGAAATTCTTTGAACTTTTCAAATGTTTCAGACTTGTGTTTCATCAAGTAGATATACCCATATCTGCTCAAATCATCTGTGAAGGTGAGAAAATAACGATACCCGCCGCGAGCCTCAATATTCATTGGACCACATACATCAGTATGTATGATTTCCAACAAATCAGTTGCTCGCTCCATAGTTCCGGAGAACGGCATTTTTGTCATCTTGCCCATGAGGCATGGTTCGCAAGTACCAAGTGATTCATAATCAAGTGATTCCAAAAGTCCATCAGTATGGAGTTTCTTCATGCGCTTTACACCAATATGACCCAAACGGCAGTGCCACAAATAAGTTGCACTATCATTATCAACTCTGCATCTTTTGGCTTCAACATTATGAATATGTGTATCACTACTATCGAGATTTAATAAAAATAAACCACTCTTCAAGGGTGCATGACCATAAAAGATATTACTCATATAAATAGAACAACCATTATTCTCTGATTTAAATGAATAACCGTCTCGCATCAAACAAGATCCAGATATAATGTTCATGCTCAACACTGGCACCAAATAACAATTATTCACGTCTAAACCTAATCCCGACGGTAGATGTAGAGGTAGCGTGCCGACCGCGATCACACCGACTTTGGAACCATTTCCCACGCGCATCGTCACCTCGTCCTTAGCCAATCTTCGCTTAATCCATAGTCCCTGTTTCAAGTTGCAAATATTAGCAACAAAACCAGTATCAAATACCCAGGTGCCACTGCGAGCATTAGTAAGGTACACATCAATAACATGTATATCACATATACCTTTGTTCACTTTGCCATCCTTCTTATCCGCCAAATACTTGGGGCAGTTCCGCTTCCAGTGTCCATTCTGCCTGCAGTAGAAGCACTCAGTCTCAGGCTTAGGTCCAGACTTGGTTTCTTCTCTTGAGCAGCAACTTGTTTGATGTTCTTCTTGAAGTTCCCCTTCTTCTTCCCTTTGCCCTTTTTCTTGAAACTGGTGGTCTTATTGACCATCAACACTTGATGCTCCTTCTTGATTTGTACCTCCGCAACTTTCAGCATTGCGAAGAGCTCGGGAATAGTCTTGTCCATCCCTTGCATATTATAGTTCATCACGAAGCTCTTGTAGCTTGGTGGCAGTGATTGAAGAATTCTGTCAATGACACTATCATCAGGAAGATTAACTCCCAGTTGAATCAAGTGATTATTATACCCAGACATTTTGAGTATGTATTCACTGACAGAACTATTCTCCTCCATCTTACAGCTATAGAACTTATTGGAGACTTCATATCTCTCAATCCGGGCATTTTCCTGAAATATGAACTTCAACTCCTGGAACATCTCATACGCTCCATGACGTTCAAAACGTCGTTGAAGACCCGGTTCCAAGCCGTAAAGCATGGCACACTGAACTATCGAGTAGTCATCAGCTTTGCTCTGCCAAACGTTCTTAACGTTGTCAGTCGCATCTGCTGCAGGCCTGGCACCCAGCGGTGCTTCCAGGACGTAATTCTTCTATGCAGCAATGAGGATAATCCTCAAGTTACGGACCCAGTCCGTGTAGTTGCTACCATCATCTTTCAACTTAGCTTTCTCAAGGAACGCATTAAAATTCAACGGAACAACAGCACAAGCCATCTATCTACAACAAACATAGACAAGCAAAATACTATCAGGTACTAAGTACATGATAAATTTAAGTTCAATTAATCATATTACTAAAGAACTCCCACTTAGACAGACATCTCTCTAGTCACTAAGTGATCACGTGATCCAAATCAACTAAACCATGTCCGATCATCACGTGAGATGGAGTAGTTTCAATGGTGAACATCACTATGTTGATCATATCTACAATATGATTCACGTTCGACCTTTCGGTCTCTGTGTTCCAAGGCCATATCTTTTTATGCTAGGCTCGTCAAGTTTAACCTAAGTATTCCGCGTGTGCAACTGTTTTGCACCCGTTGTATTTGAACGTAGAGCCTATCACACCCGATCATCACGTGGTGTCTCAGCACGAAGAACTTTCGCAACGGTGCATACTCAGGGAGAACACTTCTTGATAATTAGTGAGAGATCATCTTAAAATGCTACCATCAATCAAAGCAAGATAAGATGCATAAAGGATAAACATCACATGCAATCAATATAAATGATATGATATGGCCATCATCATCTTGTGCTTGTGATCTCCATCTCCGAAGCACCGTCGTGATCACCATCGTCACCGGGGCGACACCTTGATCTCCATCATAGCATCGTTGTCGTTTACACCATCTATTACTTCTACGACTATCGCTACCGCTTAGTGATAAAGTAAAGCAATTACAGGGCGTTTGCATTTCATACAATAAAGCGACAACCATATGGCTCCTGCAAGTTGCCGATAACTTCGGTTACAAAACATGATCATCTCATACAATAAAATATAGCATCAGGTCTTGACCATATCACATCACAACATGCCCTGCAAAAACAAGTTAGACGTCCTCTACTTTGTTGTTGCAAATTTTACGTGGCTGCTACTGGCTGAGCAAGAACAATTCTTACCTATGCATCAAAACCACAATGATAGTTCGTCAAGTTAGTGTTGTTTTAACCTTCACAAGGACCGGGCGTAGCCACACTCGGTTCAACTAAAGTGAGAGAGACAGACACCCGCCATTCACCTTTAAGCAACGAGTGCTCATAACGGTGAAACCAGTCTCGCGTAAGCGTACGCGTAATGTCGGTCCGGGCCGCTTCATCTCACAATACCGCTGAACCAAAGTATGACATGCTGGTAAGCAGTATGACTTGTATCGCCCACAACTCACTTGTGTTCTACTCGTGCATATAACATCTACGCATAAAACCTGGCTCGGATGCCACTGTTGGGGAACGTAGTAATTTCAAAAAAATTCCTACGCACACATAAGATCATGGTGATGCATAGCAACGAGAGGGGAGAGTGTTGTCCACATACCCTCGTAGACCGAAAGCGTAAGCGTTAGAACAACGCGGTTGATGTAGTCGTACGTCTTCACGGCCCGACCGATCAAGCACCGAAATTACGGCACCTCTGAGTTCTAGCACACGATCAGCTCGATGACGATCCCCGGACTCCGATCTAGCAGGCTGTCAGGGAAGAGTTCCGTCAGCATGACGGCGTGGTGACAATCTTTATGTTCTACCATCGCAGGGCTTCGCCTAAGCACCGCTGCAATATTATCGAGGACTATGGTGGAGGGGGGCACCGCACACGGCTAAGAGATCTTATAGATCAATTGTTGTGTCTAGAGGTGCCCCCCTGCCCCCGTATATAAAGAAGCCAAGGGGGAGGGGGCGGCCGGCCATGGAGGACGCGCTAAGTGGGAGTCCTACTCCCACCGGGAGTAGGACTCCCTTCTTTCCTAGTTGGAGTAGGAGAAGGGGGGAAGGAGGAGGGAGAGAGGAAGGAAAGGGGGGGGGGGGGCGCCGCCCCCCTCTCCTTGTCCTATTCGGACTAGGGGGGAGGGGCGCGGCCCAGCCCTTGCCTCCTCTCTTCCTCTCCACTAGGGCCCATATAGGCCCATTAAGACCCGGGGTGTTCGGTAACCTCCCGGTACACCGATAAAATCCCGATTTCACCCGGAACACTTCCGATATCCAAATATAGGCTTCCAATATATCAATCTTCATGTCTCGACCATTTCGAGACTCCTCGTCATGTCCGTAATCTCATTCGGTACTCCGAACAAACTTCGGTACATCAAAACTCATAAACTCATAATATAACTGTCATCGAAACCTTAAGCGTGCGGACCCTACGGGTTCGAGAACTATGTAGACATGACCTAGAACTGTTTTCGGTCAATAACCAATAGCGGAACCGGGATGCTCATATTGGCTCCTACATATTCTATGAAGATCTTTATCGGTGAAACCACACAACAACATTGTCGGATTTCGGGTTCCGGCAGACCCTTGAGGTTCGAACACTGGGGTGCACACGGAGATTAAACCCTCTATCGGCTCGTTCCTTACCGAATCGCTAGGACCTAAACTACCAAACTGAACTGCACAAGAGACACGAGATTTATACTGGTTCAGGCCACCATTGTGGTGTAATACCCTACTCCAGTGCGTGGTGTGGTGGATTGCCTCTTGGGCTTGATGATGAACAATACAAGGCAGAACAGCCTTGCGAGGGTCTGTTCTTGGCTGGTGCGACGAACTGCTGGGACGACTTCAATCGCTCTATCTACTGGTTTCTTGGTGAGGATCCCGATTGCAAGGTCAGGTCCAGATGCCTCTACCCTGGGGGTGGCTAGTCCTATTTATAGGCAAAGGCCCTGGGCCTCTCCCCAAATATTGAGCGGGAAGGGCGCCAACAATTGGCCATTTTGAAGGGGAACAACGGGTACACTTATCCTGACTAAAGTTGGTCCTCGCCTATCAAAGCCTCTGGTGGTGACGCCGGCTTGAGCTCCACAACGACTTCCTCCCGGCCGTTGGGCTGGTCTTGGTCTTGTTGCACCGAAATGGATGCGTTTGCTTGATGCTCTCGCCTGCGCTTGCTCCCTTTGCACCAAAGAGGAAAGGAGGACACTGCGCGGGCTGGCGCCCGACTGGCGCCCTCGGTCGTCATGACTTACGTCATGGGCACCTCGCGAGGTACCCTGCCTTGAACTCTCCGCCTCCTCATGAGTTAGCCTGACGAGGCCGTGCCTAAGGAAGCTCCTTGTCGTCCGCCCCGTGAGGCTTGGCCCCTCACGAGGGTCTTGAGCTTGCGTTGATGAAGATGGGTTGTGCTGGGCCTCCTTTGAGCCACGCCGCAGGCCGCAGGCAGGCAAGTCTGGGGACCCCCGTTCCCATAACGCCGACAGTAGCCCCCGGGCCCACGGCGCGCCCGAACTTGGCTGAGTAGAGAGGCGAAAGGGCAAGTGCGAAGCGTCGCGGGCCCTAACAGGCCGCGGCCTTGGGCGCCGCCTGGCGATTGATTGGACGGGGGCGACTCCGCTTCCCGATGACGCCTTGGTAACCGCACGGATTCGACAAGTCCCTACATGCAAAGCGGGTCATGATTACCTGCGATCGTGGAGGTCGACGGTTGGCCTTCGCCGGCTATAAGTATGGAACGACATGCGCCCTTCCCGCTTATCCCCTCTTGCTTCTCCTCCTTCTCCATGGCTCCACCAAGGAAGTTTTCGGCCGCAGAGAAAGCAAAGGCCCGCCAGGTCGAGTCCTCTCCCCCGCCCAAGCGCGATCGAGGTCGCCCTCGCAAGCACCATGTGGCCTCCATAACGGTTCCCCTGGCCGCGGAGGTGGCTCTTAGCGCGGCGAGGAGCGGCTGGCCATGGTCGGCGGGCGTGCTCCGGCCGTGCGTCCCCCGAGGTCGCGCCTCCACACTGCAGAGGTGCTATCGGAGTTCATGGTATGGGCGGTGGAGCCGTCCGGCACCCGGCTCCAGCTCCCTCGCTTCCTCCTGGGTGAGCTCCCAGCTGGCGCCTTGGGTGGCCTCTGGCTCCAGGTGGATGGCTGCTGCAGCCGGGCTTCGTGGGCTTCGCTGGAGATCTCTGTTGCAGGGAACATGTCCCTGACCCGCGGCTGGTAGACTTTTGCTCGCGCGCGTGGTCTCTGCCACCGGTGCTCCCTGCACTTCAAGTATGACGGCGACGCCACCCTCTACGTGAGGGTGTTTGGGGAAGATGGTTGCCGCGTGGGGTGCTGCCTTGAAGACGACGACCGCGGCCGGGTACTCAGCCCCGGCGTGGACGGAGAGGGCAGTGCGCGGGCGGGCGGCGACGCCCGTGACTCCTCAAGCTTCACCAGCTCTTCTTCAGGTAGTGACTCTTCTAGCAGCGGCTGCGGCCAGCCTCCACGCCGCCGCGCCTGCTTGGAGGGTGGCAGCGGGTCTGCTCGCCGTCGCACCCCGGTGAAGCGCGAGAGGGAGTCCGCCTGAGCTCCGGAGGCAGCTCGAGTCTTCCAAGAGGGCCGGCGTGGGACGTGCTTCGCCTGCTTTTGCTCTTTTCCTTTCTTTTCTCCTGCGCAGAAAGACAGCAATGTGTGGCCCTGTGGGGGCGCGTTTGGGTTAACGTCATCAATCATTGTACTGCTTTTGTTATCCCAGTACCGTTCCTTTCTGTTGCCTGCCCATTCGCAAGTAACCCCTAGCCTCGGCCGCAGGGGCGACCGACCCAGGCCCTGTATTCGCATCGTGGTGCCCGTGGGGCATGGTTCGTAGGGGTGCTCCGGTAGTGGACCCGGGCCGTGAGACTTGAGCGATAGGGGCATGAACGCTCGCGAGGGCTCCCGGGGCTTCTGCCTCGCGAGCCCCCGTGCAAGAGAAATCGAGGCAGGAGAGCGAAAAAAGTCGAAGAACCACAGATCAAAAGGGCGGCGATAGTTTCGATAAAAACTCCAAATGGAAATGAACTAGCCAACTGCAGAAAGCAAATGAAAAAGCCGCATCCGGCACCTAGTCTAGTCTTCGACGTCTTCTCACCAGCGTGGAGCTAAGTGCTGCCACTGGGCATGGGAGGGAGCCCCAGGGCCTGAGGCCAGCACCCCTGAGACTCCGGGGCGTGTACAGCCCCAACTCATTATTACGTGAGAGTGTCACGAGCGGCGAGCTTCACAGGCGTTGGCCTTCTTCATAGGCTCCGGGCCTTTCTTCGGGGAAGCAAGCTTCACGGGCGTTGGCCCTCTTCACAGGCTCCGGGCCCTTTCCGAAATGCGACCGCTTCACAGGCGTTCGCCTTCTTCACAGGCTCCGGGCCTTTTCCAAAAAGATGAGCTTCACAGGCATTTGCCTTCTTCACAGTCTCTGGGCCTTTTCCAAAAAGATGAGCTTCACAGGCATTTGCCTTCTTCATAGGCTCTAGGCCTTTTCCAAAAAGATGAGCTTCACAGGCATTTGCCTTCTTCACAGGCTCTGGGCCTTTTCCAAAAAGATGAGCTTCACAGGCATTTGCCTTCTTCACAGTCTCTGGGCCTTTTCCAAAAAGATGGCTTCACAGGCATTTGCCTTCTTCACAGGCTCTGGGCCTTTTCAGGGGTAAAACCTCCGAAGGTGCTGGATGTTCCACGCGTTCTATATAGGTACTCCCTCCTGAGTCTCCAAGTGCACGGAGCCGGGCCTGGAAACATGAACAACCTTGAACGGGCCCTCCCACATAGGAGAGAGCTTATGCAGTCCCTCCCTGGAGAGGACCCACCGGAGCACGAGGTCCCCTACCTCGAGAGTTCTGGGGCAGATGTTGCGGCAGTGGTATCGCCGGAGTGCCTGCTGGTACCTTGCCGCTCGCAGCGCAGCTTCTCGACGACGCTCCTCCCCCAGCACGAGGTCCGTCCCCCGCATGGCGTCCTGCAGCGTCTCATCGAACGCCAGGACCCGCGCGGATTGACGCCTGACCTCGTGAGGCAGGACCGCTTCGGCTCCGTAGACTAGGAAGAAGGGGATCTCTCCAGTCGGCTTGGTTGCGGTTATGCGGATGGACCACAGCACGGACTGAAGCTCGTCATACCAGCCTCTGCCGCAGGCCTCCAGTTTCTTCTTGAATGTCCTGGTCTTGAGGCCCCTTAGGACTTCTGCGTTGGCCCGCTCAGCCTGGCCGTTGCTTCGGGGGTGCGCCACCGAAGCGTAGCATATCTGCGTCCCAAGGTTAGCACAATATGTTTTGAAAAGGTTACTGGTGAACTGCAAACCGTTGTCAGTGATGATGCGGTTTGGCACTCCGAACCGGCTCACGATGCCCTTGATGAACTTGACCGCAGAACCAGCAGGGATGGTGCGGACGGCCTCGACTTCGGCCCACTTGGTGAACTTGTCCACAGCGATGTAGAGGTAGCGATAGCCCCCTGGCGCCCAAGGAAAAGGGCCCAGGATATCCAGCCCCCAGACCGCAAATGGCCATGTAAGGGGTATGGTTTGCAAACCTCCTGCCGGCTGATGAATCTGCTTGGCATGGAATTGGCAGGCCTCGCAAGCCTTCACAAGTTCAACAACGTCGTTGAGTGCAGTGGGCCAATAGAAACCGTTGCGGAACGCCTTGCCAACAAGGGTCCGTGACGATGAATGATGCCCACAGTCTCCACCGTGAATATCTGTCAGCAGTTCCTTCCCTTGTTCCCTGGTGATGCAGCGCAGGAACACATTGTTCGGTCGTTTCCGGTAGAGCTCTCCATCCATGATGAAGTACGCCGTGGCCTGCCGCGCCACACGCTCTGCCTCTTCCTCCTTCTCCGGCAAGGTCCCTTAAGTTAAGTAGCTCCTGAGCTCTGTGATCCAACACCCCTCCTGAGGCCATCGCCAGGAGCAGGCGTGCTCCTGAGGCCGGGCCATAGGCTGGGGCTCCCGAGGCAGGTGGCTGAGGAAGCTCCACCCGAGGCTGTGCTGTGCTCGACAATGGGGGCAGGGCCAAAGGCTTGAAGAGCCATTCCTCAAAGACGCCCGGCTCCTGGGGCAACCACCTGGAGGCTCGTTTTGCGATGTCGTCGGCCTCTTGATTAGTGCCGCGGGGCACGTGCTGCAGCACCAACCCCCAGAACTGCTTCTCCATCCTGCGGACCTCCGCAAGTTAGGCCTCCATGTGCTCATCTCTTGGCTCGTATACCCTGTTGGAGAAATTGAAGAGGACCTGCGAATCGCCCTTGATGGTAAGACGCTTCACTCCCAGGGCAGCGGTGGCCTTCAGGCCTGTTATCAGTCCCTCATACTCTGCTATATTGTTGGAGACCTTCTCGCCTTGCTGGAAATAGAGCTGCACGGCGTAGTAGAGCTTGTCCTGAGTGGGAGATATGAGCACCGCCCCAGCTCCAGCGCCCTGCCTGGAGAACGCTCCGTCGAAGTACATGACCCAGCCTTCTGGCACCTCGCTTCCTGGGGAGAGGGATCGATCCTCGCCGGCCCTGAGGCCCGGTGCCTCTGTCCATTCGGCCACAAAATCTGCCAGCTCGGCCCCCTTGATGACTCTGGTCGTGCTGAATTTGAGTTGGAATGCTTGCAGTTGAATGTTCCACTCGGCGACCCTTCCGGCAGTTATGGCTCCTGAGCACCCTCTCCAAGGGTTATGCCGAGACAACCTTGATTGGATGACCCTGGAAGTAGTGCCGCAGCTTGTGCGAGGCCACCAGCAGCGCGAGGAGGAGTTTCTGCGGCATGGGGTATCGTGCCCTCGCATCCCGTAACACTATGCTGACGAAGTACACTGGGTGCTCGACGAGGCTTGGGGCATCGGTGCTGGTGGCGTCCTCTGGAAGCTGTGGTGCCTCCTAAGGTGGCGGAGCCTCCAGAAGCTGGGCGCCTGGAAGGAGGGCCTCTCCCGCCCCTGGTGCGCTCCGCTGCGGCGGCTGATCTTCTTCCGTCACGGTGGTGACCTCCGCAAGTCCCTTTTGATCCAGCTTTGGCTTGGCTCGGGTGGCTGCCGTGGTCTTGGCCCGACGCTCCTCTCTAACTGCCACCAGGGCTGCGCTAGCGGAGTAGGGAGTGGCGGCGAGGTAGAGTACCAAGGGCTCTTGAGGGCGCGGGGCCACCATCACTTGAGGGCTGGTTAGGTATCTCTTGAGATCTTGGAACGCCTTGTTGGCCTCTTCAGTCCATTCAAAGGGCCCCTTTTTCTTCATCAACTGGAAGAAAGGCAGCGCCCGCTCCCCCAATCGGGAGATGAAACGCCCCAGCGCCGTCATGCGCCCCGTGAGCTTCTGCATTTCCCTGAGGGTCTTTGGCGGGCTCATGTCCTCAACTGCCTTGACCTTTTCTGGGTTGGCCTCGATGCCTCAGTGGGATACGAGGAAACCCAAGAGCTTGCCCGAGGGAACTCCAAACACACACTTCTCCAGGTTGAGTCGCAGGCTCACTGCGTTGAGGCTCGCGAAGGTTTCCTCCAGGTCTTGTATCAGGGTCTTGGCTTCGCGATACTTCACTACGATGTCATCGACGTAGGCCTCCACATTCTTCCCGAGCTACGGGCCCAAGGTGATGTGCATGAGCCGCTGGAAGGTTGCCCCCGCGTTGCGCAGCCCAAATGGCATGCATGTATAGCAGTACACCCCACACGGGGTTAGGAAGGCCGTCTTCTCCACATCTTCCACCGCCATCTTGATCTGGTGATACCCGGAGAAGGAGTCCAAGAAGCATAGCAGGTCACACTCAGCGGTGGAATCGACAATCTGGTCGATGCGAGGGAGCGGGAACGGATCTTGTGGGCATGCTTTGTTGAGGTTGGTGAAGTCGACACACATGCATTCCTTTCCTCCCTTCTTTGGCACAACTACGGGGTTAGCCAACCAATCTGGGTATCGGACCTCACGAATAACCCCTGCGGCTTCTAGCTTGCGGGTCTCTTGGACAATGAAGGCCTGTTTCTCTGTGGACTGCCTCCTCGCCTTCTGCTTCACGGGACGCACGTTGGGGCATACGTTGAGGTGGTGCTCGATTATGCCCCGCAGGATCCCTGCCAGCTGATCGGGCTCCCAAGCGAACACCTTCTTGCTTGCACACAGGAACCTGACCAGGGCTTCCTCCTGCTTGGGCTCGAGGTTGGCGCCTATGGTGAAAGTGGCGTTAGTGGAGCGTCCTCGTCGACAGGTATCTGCTTGGTTTCCGCCTTGCCTTGGGTGAACAACAACTTCTTCTTGGCCGGCGCAGCCCCCTTGGGCTTGGGGGCTTCTGCGTCGGCGAACCGCGCCGCCTTCGCCATCTTGAAGGCGAGTTCGAGTACTCGCAGAGCACCTTCGGTGTCCCCGGGCACGGTGAGGACGCCGTTGCTTCCGGGCATCTTCATGAGGTTGTACCCCGGGTGAGTCGCGGCCATAAATTTGGCCAATGCTGGATAGCCAAGGATGGCGTTGTAGGGGAGGCCGATGGGGGCGATGTCGAAATCGACCAGCTCCGTGCGGAAGTTGTCGTAGGTGCCGAAGGTCACCGGAAGTCGGATCTGCCCTAAGGAGCCGGGTGACCCGCCTCCGACGCCCGAGAAGGGCTGGCTGGGTTGCAGCCGCTCCCGGGGTATGCAGAGGAGGTTGAAGGCCTCAACTGAGAGCATGCTGAGGCCCGCACCACCATCGATGAGGGTCCTGGTGACGGCTACCTGGCAGATGGTGGGTGTGCAGAGCATGGGGAGCGCACCCGAGCAGGCTGAGTTGGCGGGGTGGTCCTCAGAGCCGAAGGTCAGCCCGGCCGACGGCTCCGTCCGGCCCGAGGGAGCCCCCTGCCGCGTGGAGCCGGCGCCGAGCCGGCGGATGAATGGCTTGACATGGCGGTTGGAGGGCGGCGCCTGCGAGCCGCCCAGGAGGGCCGCGACAACCGAAGGAGCCGGCGCGACGGGGTGGGTGAGGAAGAAGCTGCGCGGCTCCTCCCTAGAGGTCACTGGGAAGTGCAAGGACAATGCCTGCGGCCCTTTCCCTGCCGAGCCGATGGTGGTGTTGACGGCAGGCGACGGGGAACGACGAGGACGCCCGCCGACGGGGGCCGTCTGGATGACACGGGAAGCGAGGGCGGCTCGGCGCTCGGCGCGAGCCCGACGAGCGTCAGACATGGATGCGGTGGTCGAAAGGAACAAGACGACGGAAGGCAAATTCCGGCGCACCCCTACCTGGCGCGCCAAATGTCGGATTTCGGGTTCCGGCAGACCCTTGAGGTTCGAATACTGGGGTGCGCGCGGAGATTCAACCCTCTACCGGCTCGTTCCTTACCGAATCGCTAGGACCTAAACTACCAAACTGAACTGCACAAGAGACACGAGATTTATACTGGTTCAAGCCACCATTGTGGTGTAATACCCTACTCCAGTGTGTGGTGTGGTGGATTGCCTCTTGTGATGATGAACAATACAAGGCAGAACAGCCTCGCGAGGGTCTGCTCTTGGCTGGTGCGACGAACTGCTGGGACGAGTTCAATCGCTCTATCTACTGGTTTCTTGGTGAGGATCCTGATTGCTAGGTCAGGTTTAGATGCCTCTACCCTGGGGGTGGCTAGTCCTATTTATAGGTAAAGGCCCTGGGCCTCTCCCCAAATATTGAGCGGGAAGGGCGCCAACAATTGGCCATTTTGAAGGGGAACAGCTGGTACACTTATCCTGACTAAAGTTGGTCCTCGCCTGTCAAAGGCTCTGGTGGTGACGCCGGCTTGGCTCCACAACAACTTCCTCCCGGCCATTGGGCTGGTCTTGGTCTTGTTGCACCGAAATGGGCGCCTTTGCTTGATGCTCTCGCCTACGCTTGCTCTCTTTGCACCAAAGAGGAAAGGAGGACACTGCGCAGGCTGGCACCCGACTGACACCCTCGGTCGTCATGGCTTGCGTCATGGGCACCTCACGAGGTACCCTGCCTTGAACTCTCCGCCTCCTCATGAGTCAGCCTGACGAGGCCGTGCCTGAGGAAGCTCCTTGTCGTCCGCCCCGTGAGGCTTGGCCCCTCGCGAGGGTCTTGAGCTTGCGTTGATGAAGATGGGCTGTGCTGGGCCTCCTATGAGCCACACCGCAGGCCGCAGGCAGGAAAGTCTGGGGACCCCCGTTCCCAAAACACCGACAAACATACATTGTTCCCTTTGTCATTGGTATGTTACTTGCCCGAGAGTCGATCGTCGGTATCTCGATACCTAGTTCAATCTCGTTACTGGCAAGTCTCTTTGCTTGTTACGTAATGCATCATTCCGTAACTAACTCTTCAGCTACATTGCTTGCAAGGCTTATAGTGATGTGCATTACCGAGAGGGCCCAGATATACCTCTCCGACAATCGGAGTGACAAAACCTAATCTCGAAATACGCCAACTCAAGATGTACCTTTGGAGACACCTATAGAGCTCCTTTATAAACACCCAGTTACGTTGTGACGTTTGGTAGCACACAAAGTGTTCCTCCGGTAAACGGGAGTTGCATAATCTCATAGTTATAGGAATTGTATAAGTCATGAAGAAAGCAATAGCAACATACTAAACGATCAAGTGCTAAGTTAACAGAATGGGTCAAGTCAATCACATCATTCTCCTAATGATGTGATCTCGTTAATCAAATGACAACACATGTCTATGGTTAGGAAACATAACCATCTTTGATTAATGAGCTAGTCAAGTAGAGGCATACTAGTGACATTAACTTTGTCTATGTATTCACACATGTATTATGTTTCCGGTTAATACAATTATATCATGAATAATAAACATTTACCATGATATGAGGAAATAAATAATAACTTTATTATTGCCTCTAGGGCATATTTCCTTCACTAGTGTTCGGTTTTTCACCGGAAGTCAGACGGAGGGAGGAGGCGTTCTATCTGTCTTTAGATGGCAATGCGCAGATCGAGGAGTTATTGGAGCGCGACCGCATGGTGGAGGAGCAGGAGTTGTTGGAGCGTGACCGCCTGGCGGAGGAGCAGCGTATCGCTGATTTGCGCTGCCAGTGGGACATGGAGCAGCAGCGCACCGACTACGTGGAGGCCGGCGCCCAGCAAATAGCCCTAGAGGCTGTCGGGCACGCACGCGTTCGCGACGCTAATTTTTACTACCAGCTCGTCAAGTGGGTTTCCCGCTTGGAAGCCGAAGCTTCGGCGGACCACACCGGCATGGAAAGGACCAACGCGTGCGAGCAATGCACCCTATTGCACCTCTGGCAAGTTTGAGGTGAGGTGCAGGACGCTGGTGCCGGCGTTTAGTGTGTACCACAGATGGCGGCCGACTTCGTCTAGTTAGCTAAGAGTAAGTTAGTACTTGTCTAGTGGGAGTAGATAGTTAACTTGGCTATGATGGTTGTCAACATGGAAGTTCAGTACTCTATATGTGGATTAGACCTGTTGCTTTGCTCTGAATGTTGAACTTTCTATTTGAACGTATGGAATGGGCTATTATTTTTTTAAATGGGTTGTATTTGTCCTCCACAGGTTTAGAGGCTGACTTGTGGGCCTAGCAAGTTGATGCGTACACAATCAGGAGATGATTGTACATGGAGAGGATGACAGCAGGGACCGCCAAGGTCATGGCAGTATGCAAGCAAGTGCCTCCTTATTTCAAGCCAATAAAAAAATTGCTCCTCCTAGTGGATTTCTAACATCTGGGTCCCATGCCATTGTCAACGTAGTCAATAAACGAGAGAATTGCACAACGAGCGGCTGACACTAGGGACCTAGCAGCTCGCCTAGTTATTTTTGTTTTGGATTAATTTGATAAATGCCTCCGAGAAATGCCACTGCAATTTCCAAACTTTGAAAAATGCCATTTCATGCCATTTCTAGTGGCATTTTTCGAAGTCTGGAGTGGCATTTTTCAAAGTTTGCAAACTGTAGTGGCCTTTTTCAAAGTTTGCAAAAATTGTAGTGGCATTTTTCAAAGTTTGGAAATTGTAGTGGCATTTTTATGAATCGCCATAATTGGAGTGGCATTTATCTAATTTGTTTTTGAGACGGAAGCAAGGTGTCAACTGGGTTGTGCGGGACACTCTGGCCTGTCTAGACATCCTTTTCTTTTATGTTTACCACAGACCAGCCAGTAGTTTTTTTTCTTTCTGAGAATGGCTAGCCTAGTTTTTTTGTGATTTGTCAAGTAAGTCGCTTTATCAGGCCTGTTGGGCTGCAAATCTTTCAAGACGAGGAGAGCTTCATTCGGCTGGCCGAGAAAAAATGGCCTATCAGTAATGAGAAATGGGCTGTACATTTTTAAAACACATCAAACTGGCAATTAGTTTCAAATATCTTTTTTTCATTTCAAGATTTTAAATTGCATTGATTTTTATGCATGGACAATTTATTGGATTTTATATTGATATACATTTATTTTTAAAATCGGTTTGAATGTGACTCGAAATTTTGGGATTAAAAACAGTTCAGACCGCACCGACATATGCAAAATTTCGTATAATTTTTTAACCGTGGCCATAATATGGGCTGTAATGCTAACAAAAAGAATATGGGCTCCAAAAAAACCCGTAAGAATTAGCAAATGGGCTGTAAACTATTTGAAATAATGGCAGATGGGCTGTATGCTATTTTCCACAGATTGGAGGCTTTCCCCAGATGGCCTGTATACTGTTGGATGTCCATCCAACAGCCATCGTGCTTCTTCAATCTCTGCTCTTCCTGCTCCAGCCGCTCAAACAAGCGCAGGACTGCCTGCTCCCTCCTCCCCGCGGCCGGCTGTGCTGCCGCGCAGGCCTCACCGCCCCATTGTACTCCCACCGCTGGCCTAGCCATCCCTCTACTCACCCACAGTCCCACACCTGCTGTTATTCTCTGGCGACGGCAGACGAACCAGTAAACCCTCGTACAGTCGTACTCCCCTCCGTGTGGGAAACAACTGCCGAGTCTTCCCTGCCTCCGTGTCGTTCCCTTCCTAGGCCTCGCCATCATCCACCGCCCTAGTGCTCACAGCGTGGCGTGGTCAACGTGGTCAATGACCGACATGCATCTGAAGTGGACTGTACGTGGAGAGGCTGACAGCTGGGTCCACGGCCGCATGCAAGGAAATGCCTCCTTATTACGCGCAAAATAATGATTCCTACACCTAACATCTGGGACCCACCGAAAGGGCCTCTGTATTTCGCGAAAAAACGTTATCGCCGCTGATAGCTCGGACCCACCAGCTATATCTTCGCACGCAAGGAAGTGCCTCCTTATTACCCCCAAAAAAAGAATAATCACCGTACGATGTCCACTAAGTTGACGGGGCCTACTAAGTTGATGGGGATGAAGGGCTTTGTTAACTTAGTCAATATGCACGATTCTAGCTCGACTGACCGTACGATGTCCATCCAACGGCCGTTGTGCTTCTTCAACCTCTGGTCTTCTTGCTCCAGCCGCCCAAAGAGGCGCCGGTCGTGCTGCCTGCTCCTGCCTCCAGTGGCCGGCTGTGCTGCCGCGGAGGCCTCACCGCCCCCATACTACTCCCACCACTGGCCAGGCCATCCCTCCACTCCACTCACCCACACCCCACTGTTATTTTGCAGCGACGGCAGTGCAGCCGAACCAGTGAACCTCGTACTCCTCTCCGCGTGGGCATCCACTTCCACGTCTTCCCCGGCTCCGCGTCATCCCCTTCCTAGGCCTCGCCGTCGTCCACCGCCATGGTGCTCTCGACGCGGCGTGGTCAATGTGGTCAACGACCGAATTCCATCGGAAGAATACTGTAAGTGAAGAGGCTGACAGCTGGGTCCATGGCAGCCGCAAGGAAGTGCCTCCTTATTACGCGGAAAATAATTATTCCTCCACCTGACAGCAGGGACCCACCGGACGGGCCACCAGTATTTCACGAAAAAAATGTTTGCCCCTGAATGCTGGGACCCACCCGACGGGCCACCGTATTTTGCAAAAAAAACGTTCCCCCTTCTGTTAGCTCGGACCCACCGGAAGTGCCTCCTTATTACGCACAAAAAATGAATATCCCCTACTAGCTGGGACCCACCTTGGTGGGAGGCTGACTTGTGAGCCTACTAAGTTGACGGGGATGGAGGGCTTTGTCAACCTAGTCAATATAAACGATTCTAGCTCTAGTGAGCGTACGATGTCCATCCAACAGCGGTAGTGCTTCTTCGACCTCTATCTTCTTGCTCCAGCCGCCCAAAGCAGTGCCGGTCGTGCCGCATGCTCCTGCTTCCCGTGGCCGGATGTGCTGCCGCGGAGGCCTCACCGCCCCCTACTATTCCCATCGCTGGCCAGGCCCTGCGGCGACGGCAGCCTCACACCGCAGCCAAACCAGTGAACCCTCGTACTCCTCTCCGCGCGGGCTTCCGCTGCTGCGTCTTCCCCGGCTCCCCGTCGTCCCCTTCCTAGGCCTCTCCATCATCCACCGCCCTGGTGCTCTCGGTGCGGCGTGGTCAACGTGGTCAAGGAACGACTTCCATCAGACGTGGACTGTATGTGGAGAGGCTGACAGCTGGGTCCACGACCGCAGCAAGGAAGTGCCTCCTTATTATGCGGAAACTAATTATTCCTCCAACTGACAGCGGGGACCCTCCAGACGGGCCACCGTATTTTGCGAAAAAACGTTTCCCTCCTGACTGCTGGGACCCACCAGCTGCACCTTCGCACGCAAGGAAGTGCGTCCGGGCAAAAAAAATGATTCACCCCCCTGACTGCTGGGACCCACCGGCTACATCTTCGCATGCAAGGAAGTGCGTTTGGGAAAAAAACGATTCGCCCCCCTGACTGCTGGGACCCACCGGCTACATCTTCGCACGCAAGGAAGTGCGTCTGGGCAAAAAAACAAAACGATTCGCCCCCCTGACTACTGGGACCCACCAGCTACATCTTCGCAGGCAAGGAAGTGCCTGACAATTGGGACCCACCTGGTCGAAGCGTACGTAGCGTTGTCATTCTGGTCGTGAACGTGTACGTACATACTGGTCGATGTAGAGGCACACACGTGTCGTAGTAGAGGCGCGCACGTGTCGTAGTAGAGGCGCGCACGTAGCATGTACACATACGTACAGCGGCGAGGGTGCAAGAAAGAAAATACGGCCACGTACGTACATACGGGCAGGTTCTTGAACGCCTACTCGCGCATACGTACATGGCTGGGTCGGAACGGAGTAACATCGTCGTCGTCATGTTCATGGGGAGGCAACGGAATGCGTCGTGTTCATGGGGAGGCAACGGAATGCATCGGGAGGAAACAGAACGTGTGGGAGCCAACCGGCTTGGACGGAACAGGCAATGGAAACGAGGCCTGGCGTACCGCAGAACGGAGGAAACGGCCTTGTGTTTGACCGGCCACGTTCGGAACGGGGTCCTGTTGATCGGGAGGGGTGTGGCGTACCGCAAAACGGAGGAAATGGACCTCCTACGGTCGAAACGGGGGTCATGTTGATCGGGAGGGGTGTGGCGTACTGCAAAACGGACAAAACGGACTTGTGCTGGAGCGCTACGGTCGAAACGGGGGTCATGTTCATCGGGAGGGGTGTGGCGTACCGCAAAACGGGACTCCACGGGATACTGTTCATCTCCACCGTCGACCTCCTCCAGCCTCCACGGGCTACCGTCGACCTCCTCCAGCCTCCACGGGCTCCTGTTCATCCAGCCTCCACCGCGCGCTACTCCACCGGTTACTGTTCAACTTCCCCTCCACCGTCTACTGTTCATCCAGCCCTCCACCGTCTACTGTTCATCCAGCCCTCCACACCACGGGGTCCTGTTCAACCACCCCTCCACGGGCACCCCTCCACCGTCTACTGTTCATCCAGCCCTCCACACCATGGGGTCCTGTTCATCCAGAGGCAAGGCCACCGCTCACTGTTCATCCAACCCCCCCCCCCCCCCCGCAACACTCACTGTTCATCCAAACCCGATCGGCTTCAGTTAGCAGCAGTAGCGAAGGAATCGCTCGATCGGGTTCAGTTAACAGCCATCGATCAATCGCTCGGGTTCAGTAACACGTAGCCTGCAGTGCAATCGCTCGGGTTCAGTTAGAGCCCAACGCCTCGCTCGGGTTTAGTTAGAGCCAACGCCTCGCACATGTACGAGAGAAACGCGCATCGCTCGGCCCCCGACCTCCCACCGTAATCGGCAACTCCCCGAAATTTTCCTCCCCCTCGCTTCTACCATGGTTTTTCCCGTCATGGACGGCCCAAAGAATGTCATGCAGCTGCGTCTCCTGCCCGCCCAGGACGAAAAGCCCATTTTCTATCATGATTTTTTGTCATAGAAGTAGGAGCCCACCACATCTATGATGATACCGGGTTTTGTCACAATTATCGTCATAGAAGTGTCATATGTATGACAGAAAAAAATTCGTTCGGCCCAAAAAGTCACGGATGTGTCTTTTTTTTGTAGTGTAAGTTTGTCTTGTCTTGCGATGAATGTCAAAGAATTGATAATATTAGTAGACGTCAAGAAATGCATATGAATTATTCACTTGTTATTGAACCATTTGATGTTTGGGGCTTTGACTATATGGGACCATTTCCTTCCTCTAATGGGTACACACATATTTTAGTGGCTGTTGATTACGTTACTAAGTGCGTAGAAGCTATTCCAACTAGTAGTGCTGATCATAACACCTCTATTAAGATGCTTAAAGAAGGTTATTTTCCGAGGTTTGGAGTCCCTAGATACCTAATGACTGATGGTGGTTCACATTTTATTCATGGTGCTTTTCGTAAAATGCTTGCTAAGTATGTTGTTAATCATAGAATTGCATCTCCATATCATCCACAGTCTAGTGGCCAAGTAGAACTGAGTAACAGAGAGCTTAAATTGATTTTGCAAAAGACTGTTAATATATCTAGAAAGAATTGGTCCAAGAAACTTGATGATGCATTATGGGCTTATAGAACTGCATATAAAAATCCTATGGGTATGTCTCCATATAAAATGGTTTATGGAAAAGCATGCCACTTACCTCTCGAACTAGAACATAAGGCATATTGGGCCATTAAAGAGCTCAATTATGATTTCAAACTTGCTGGTGAGAAGAGGTTATTTGACATTAGCTCACTTGATGAATGGAGAACCCAAGCCTATGAGAATGCCAAACTATTTAAAGAAAAAGTTAAAAGATGGCATGACAAAAGGATACAAAAGCGTGAGTTTAATGTTGGTGATTATGTGTTGCTATTCAACTCTCGTTTAAGATTTTTTGCAGGAAAACTTCTCTCTAAATGGGAAGGGCCTTATGTTATCGGAAGGTGGTGAACGGTCAAAGAATCAAACATTATATCTCAGGTAATCCTATAAATGTTGAAACTAATGTTATTGAAACCGTAACCCCGGAGGAATACATAAGGGACACTTTCCAGCAGCGTCGATCAATTTTTTCTTTATTCTTTAGTTGTGAAGTAAATATTGGCTCTGACATGTGAATCGCTGAGATGTATAATCATCGATTGTTTTGAATGTTCTCTATGAATTGCCAGGCATGTGTGTTTGATTGCGATGTAAAGGAACGCTAAAAAGCTGCTCAAACTCTTTGTACTCCTTCTGTTCCTTTTTACTTCTCACATTGTGAAAGTGCATACTTTTTTCTATAAGATTGTTCAAAGTAGAGATACTTTGACTGCAGACAAAACTTGTATGCAGACTAGAAAGGACCGGAGGGAGTACATGTGAAACTGCTGCAAACGAGGTGATCACCCTAGGAATAATGCTAGTACGTATTGTTTTGCATGTTCATCCAATACCAGTGATACAAGAATTCAAACTAATCGAAATAAATTCATTCATACACGGTCGGATTCATATAAACATGCTGGATTTCGTTACATTTCATACATTCTTCAACTAAAAAGGGGTGCACTGGAGGTATAATTAATTAACCGAAACTACCCACCTGTGTCCTGCTGAGCCAAACAGAAGCTTCAGGGACTTAACTGCAGGTGCAGTTGCATAACTGACATGTGTCCCAGATGCTTGTTGGGCCCACGTGTCAGTGCTACCTCTTGAGCACTGCGTTGGTTTTCCCTCGAAGAGGAAAGGGTGATGCAGCAAAGTAGCGTAAGTATTTCCCTCAGTTTTTGAGAACCAAGGTATCTATCCAGTAGGAGGCTCCTCAAAAGTCCCTCGTACCTACACAAACAAACAAGAACCTCGCAACCAACGTGATAAAGGGGTTGTCAATCCCTTCACGGTAACTTGCGAAAGAGAGATCTGATAGAGATAATAATATAAGATAAATATTTTTGGTATTTTTATGATATAGATTGAAAGTAAAGATGCAAATAAAAGTAGATTGGAAATTTATATGATAAAACATGGACCCGAGGGCCATAGGTTTCACTAGTGGCTTCTCTCAAGATAGCATAAGTATTAAGGTGGGTGAACAAATTACTGTCGAGCAATTGACAGAAAAGTGCATAGTTATTAGAGTATCTAGGCATGATCATGTATATAGGCATCATGTCCGCAACAAGTAGACCGAAATGATTCTGCATCTACTACTATTACTCCACACATCGACTGACTCCTGCCTGCATCTAGAGTATTAAGTTCATAAGAACAAAGTAACGCATTAAGAAAGATGACTGATGTAGAGGGATAAACTCAATCAATACGATATAAACCCCATATTTTTATCCTCGATGGCAACAATACAATACATGCCTTCTTGCCCCTGCTGTCACTGGGAAAGGACACCGCAAGATTGAACCCAAAGCTAAGCACTTCTCCCATTGCAAGAAAGATCAATCTAGTACGTCAAACCAAACTGATAATTCAAAGAGACTTGCAAAGATGACCAATCACACATAAAAGAATTCAGAGGAGATTCAAATATTTCTCATAGATAAACTTGATCATAAACCCACAATTCATTGGATCTTGAAAAACACACCGCAAAAAGAGTTACATTGAATAGATCTCCAAAAAGATCAAGGAGAACTTTGTATTGAGATTCAAAGAGAGAGAGAAGAAGCCATCTAGCTAATAACTATGGACCTGAAGGTCTGTGGTAAACTACTCAAAACTCATTCGAGAGGCTATGGTGTTGATGTAGAAGCCCTCCGTGGTCGATTCCCCCTCCGGCGGAGCACCGACGAAGGCTCCAAGATGGGATCTCGCAGATACAGAAGGTTGCGGTGGTGGAAATAGTTTTTCATGGTGCTCCTAGATGTTTTCAGGGTACGTGGATATATATAGGGGAAGTAGGTCGGTCAGGGGAGCCACGAGGGGCCCACGAGGGTGGGGGCGCACCCACCCCCCTAGGGCGCGCCCTCCTACCTCGTGGCCGCCTGGGCTGCTTCTTGACGTCCACTCCAAGTCTCCTGGATTGCGTTTGTTCCAAAAAGATCACTCCCGAAGGTTTCATTCCGTTTGGACTCCGTTTGATATTCCTTTTCTTCAAACACTAAAATAGGCAAAAAAAACAGCAATTCTGGCTGGGCCTCCGGTTAGTATGTTAGTCCCAAAAATGATATAAAAGTGTAAAGTAAAGCCCATAAACATCCAAAACGGGTAATATAATAGCATGGAACAATCAAAAATTATAGATACGTTGGAGACATATCAAGCATTCCCAAGCTTAATTCCTGCTCGTCCTCGAGTAGGTAAATGATAAAAATGGAATTTTTGATGTGGAATGCTACCTAGCATAATTCTCAATGTAATTTTCTTTATTGTGGCGCGAATGGTCAGATCCAAATGATTCAAAATAAAAGTTCATATTGACATAAGAAATAGTAATACTTCAAGCATACTAACAAGGCAATCATGTCTTCTCAAAATAACATGGCTAAAGAAAGTTCATCCCTACAAAATCATATAGTTAGGCTATGCTTCATTTTCATCACCCAAAATACTCCCATCAAGCACAACCCCAATTTCAGCCAAGCAATTTGTTCATACTTTTTAACGCGCTTCAGCTTTTTTCAACTCTCACGCAATACATGTGCGTGAGCCATGGATATAGCACTATGGGTGGAATAGAATATTATGATGGAGGTTGTGTGGAGAAGACAAAAAGGGAGAAAGTCTCACATTGACGAGGCTAATCAACAGGCTATGGATATGCCCATCAATTTATGTCAACATCAGGAGTAGGGAGTGCCATGCAACATATGCTCTAGAGCTATAAATGTATGAAAGCTCAACAAAAGAAACTAAGTGGATATGCATCCAACTTGCTTGCTCACGAAGACCTAGGGCATTTTGAGGAAGCCCGTTGTTGGAATATACAAGCCAAGTTCTATAATGAAAAATTCCCACTAGTATATGAAAGTGACAACATAAGAGACTCTCTATATGAAGAACATGGTGCTACTTTGAAGCGCAAGTGTGGAAAAAGATAGTAACATTGTCCCCATTTTTTTTCTTTTTTTTCTTTTTTTGGGCTTTTTTTATTTGGACTTTTTTTATTGAACTTTTTTTATTTGGCCTCTTTTTATAAGGGACAATGCTCTAATAACGATGATCATCACACTTCTATTTATTTACAATTCAAGAATTACAACTCGATACTAGAACAAAATATGACTCTATATGAATGCCTCCGGCGGTGTACCGGGATATGCAATGAATCAAGAGTGACATGTATGAAAAATTATGAAGGTGCTTTGCCGCAAATACAATGTCAACTACATGATCATGCAAAAGCAATATGACAATGATGAAACATGTCATGATGAACGGAACGGTGGAAAGTTGCATGGCAATATATCTCGGAATGGCTATGGAAATGCCATAATAGGTAGTTATGGTGGCTGTTTTGAGGAATATATAAGGAGGTTTATGTGTGCTAGAGTGTATGGTATCATGGGGTTTGGATGCACCAGTGAAGTTTGCACCAACTCTCAAGGTGAGAAAGGGCAATGCACGGTACCGAAGAGGCTAGAAATGATGGTAGGGTAAGAGTGCGTATAATCCATGGACTCACATTAGTCATAAAGAACTCATATAATTATTGCAAAAGTTTTATTATCCCTCGAAGCAAAGTACTACTACGCATGCTCCTAGGGGGGAGGTTGGTAGGAGTTAACCATCGCACGCCCCCGACCTTCACACATAAGGAAGGCAATCAAAACAGCACCCCATGCAACAAATTTGTTACACAACTTTTACCATACGTGCATGCTACGGGACTTGCCAACTTCAACACAAGTATTCTTTAAATTCACAATTACCCAACTAGCATGACTCTAATACCACCACCTCTATATCTCAAAATAATTATCAAGCATCAAATTGATCATAGCATCCAATTCACTTCCTATGATAGTTTTTATTATACCCAACTTGGATGCCCATCATTCTAGGACCAATTTTTTAACCATAGAAAATACTATCCTGTTCTATAAGACTCTCAAAATAATGTAAGTGAAGCATGAGAGATCAACAATTTCTACAAGATAAACCACCGGCGTTCTCTAAAAGATATAAGTGAAGTACTAGAGCAAAATTATCTAGCTCAAAAGATATAAGTGAAGCACATAGAGTATTCTAATAAATTCCAAATCATGTGTGTCTCTATCAAAAGGTGTGTACAGCAAGGATGATTGTGGTAAACTAAAAAGCAAAGACTCATATCATACAAGACGCTCCAAGCAAAACACATATCATGTGGTGAATAAAAATATAGCTCCAAGTAAAGTTACCGATAGACGAAGACGAAAGAGGGGATGCCTTCCGGGGCATCCCCAAGCTTAGGCTTTTGGTTGTCCTTGGATTATCTTGGGGTGCCATGGGCATCCCCAAGCTTAGGCTCTTGCCACTCCTTATTCCATAGTCCATCAAATCTTTACCCAAAACATGAAAACTTCACAACACAAAACTCAACAGGAAATCTCATAAGCTTTGTTAGTGCAAGAAAGAAAAACCACCACTTAAGGTACTGTAATGAACTCATTCTTTATTTATATTGGTGTTAAGACTACTGTATTCCAACTTCTCTATGGTTCATACCCCCCGATACTAGCCATAGATTCAACAAAATAAGCAAACAACACACGAAAAACAGAATCTGTCAAAAAAACAGAATAGTCTGTAGCAATCTGTAACTTTTGAATACTTCTGGAACTCTAAAAATCAATAGGAAGTCCTAGGAAATATGTCTATTGATCTACTTCAAAAATAATCAACTAAAAAGAACGTTTCTATGATTTATTAAAATTATTCTTGTACACGCAAAAGTTTCTGTTTTTCAGCAGAATCAAATTAACTATCACCGTAGATTATCCTATAGGTTCTACTTGGCACAAACACTAATTAAAATATAAAGCCACATCTAAATAGAGGCTAGATGATTTATTTATTACTAAACAAAAGTAAAAAGTAAGGAACAAAAATAAAATTGGGTTGCCTCCCAACAAGTGCTATCGTTTAACGCCCCTAGCTATGCATAAAAGTGAGAATAGATCTAAGTATTGCCATCTTTGGTATTCAATTCATAAGTGGCTCGCATAATAGATTCATAAGGTAATTTGACTTTATTTCTAGGGAAGTGTTCTATGCCTTTCCTCAATGGAAATTGGAATCTAATATTCCCTTCCTTCATATCAATAATTGCACCAATTGTTCTAAGGAAAGGTCTACCAAGAATAATAGGACATGAAAGAGTACAATCTATATCAAGAACGATAAAATCTACGGGCACATAATTCCTATTTGCAACAATAAGAACATAATTAAGCCTTCCCATATGTTTCTTAATAGTGGAATCCACAAGGTGCAAGTTTAAAGAGCAATCATCAAATTCATGGAAACCTAGCAAATCACATAAAGTTTTCGGAATCGTGGAAACACTAGCACCCAAATCACACAAAGCATAGCATTCTGATCTTTAATTTTAATTTTAATAGTGGGTTACCACTCATCATAAAGTTTTCTATGTATAGAAACTTCCAATTCAAGTTTTTCCTCATAAGATTGCATCAAAGCATCGACAATATGTTTGGTAAAAGCTTTATTTTGACTATAAGAATGAGGAGAATTCAACACGGATTGCAACAAGGAAATACAATCTCTTAAACAACAATTAACATAATTAAATTCCTTGAAATCCATAATAGTGGGTTCATTGCTATGTAAAGTTTTGACCTTTCCAATCCCACTTTTACCAAATTTAGCATCAAGATCTAAAAACTCCGAATCATTGGGACGCCTTTTAGCTAAAGTTGACTCATCTCCAGTCCCATCATTATCAAGATGGAACTGGGGGCCATAGGTTTCACTAGTGGCTTCTCTCAAGATAGCATAAGTATTACGGTGGGTGAACAAATTACTGTCGAGCAATTGATAGAAAAGTGCATAGTTATGAGAGTATCTAGGCATGATCATGTATATAGGCATCACGTCCGCAACAAGTAGACCGAAACGATTCTGCATCTACTACTATTACTCCAGACATCGACCCACTCCTGCCTGCATCTAGAGTATTAAGTTCATAAGAATAGAGTAACGCATTAAGAAAGATGACATGATGTAGAGGGATAAACTCAAGCAATACGATATAAACCCCATCTTTTTATCCTCGATGGCAACAATACAATACGTGCCTTGCTGCCCCTGCTGTCACTGGGAAAGGACACCGCAAGATTGAACCCAAAGCTAAGCACTTCTCCCATTGCAAGAAAGATCAATCTAGTAGGTCAAACCAAAGTGATAACTCGAAGAGACTTGCAAAGATAAGAAATCACACATAAAAGAATTCAGCGGAGATTCAAATATTTCTCATTGATAAACTTGATCATAAACCCACAATTCATTGGATCTTGACAAACACACCGCAAAAAGAGTTACATCAAATAGATCTCCAGAAAGATCAAGGAGAATTTTGTATTGATATTCAGAGAGAGAGAAGAAGCCATCTAGCTAATAACTATGGACCCGAAGGTCTGTGGTAAACTTCTCAAAACTCATCAGAGAGGCTATGGTGTTGATGTAGAAGCCCTCCATGGTCGATTCCCCCTCCGGCGGAGCACCGGTGAAGGCTCCAAGATGGGATCTCGTGGATACAGAAGGTTGCGACGGTGGAAATAGTTTTTTGTGGTGCTCCGGGATGTTTTCAGGGTACGTGGATATATATAGGCAAAGGAGGTTGGTTAGGGGAGCCACGAGGGGCCCACGAGGGTGGGGGGCGCGCCCACCCCCTATGGCGCGCCCTCCTTCCTCGTGGCCACCTCGGCTGCTTCTTGACGTCCACTCCAAGTCTCTTGGATTGCGTTTGTTCCAAAAAGATCGCTCCCGTAGGTTTCATTCCGTTTGGACTCCGTTTGATATTCCTTTTCTTACTGAAATAGGCAAACAGCAATTTGGGTTGGGCCTCCGGTTAGTAGGTTAGTCCCAAAAATTATATAAAAGTGTAAAGTAAAGCCCATAAACATCCAAAACGGGTAATATAATAGCATGGAACAATCAAAAATTATTGATATGTTGGACACGTATCAGTTAGTCAGCCAACTGCACCAGCAGTTAATTAGAAGCAGCGTCCTTCTCCAACATAGCTCTCCGACTCCACATCACCGCCAAGAAGCTAATCGGCCATCAATGGTCAACCCTCGTAGCTTGGCTTCAACCGGAGGGCAGCAGCGGTGGCCTTACTTGGACCCGAGCGGCGGCAACCTACCGTGTTCTACTCTTCCTCGTTTTCCGTGTGGCGCGACCTCATTGGCAGCGGGGCAGGGCCTCGACGGAGTAGGGCCTCTGCCTCAGTGCCGGCGGGGCGGGGCCTCGGCGGAGCTGGCGATGTCCGCTATCTCGTTGCCGGCGGGCGACGCCTCGGTGGAGTGGGGGGAATCCTCCCCCTCGTTGCCGGCAGGGTGGGGCCTCGGCTAAGTCGGCGATGTCCTCTGCCTCGTTGTTGGCGGGCTGGGGCCTTGGTAGAGCCGGCGGTGTCCTCTGCCTCATTGTTGGCGCCACGGGGCCTCGGCGGAGCAGGGCGTCATCGATGCCAGCAGAGCGGGGAGTCATCGGAGCCGGCATTGTCTTCTGCCTCGTCCTCGGTCTTGCCAAACAGCGCCTCGCCCGCTTCATCGCCCTCTTTATAGGCGGCCGCGGCCTTCGCCACCCGCATGCAGTACCGCCAGCGCTTGAGGCGGCCCTCGCGGGCAGAGTGGTTGTAGGCGGCGTTGGCCTGCGCCTCCCAAAACTGCTCGTCACGCTTCTGCCTCACCGTGTCCATGTATTGGGCACAGGCCTCGCCGATGGTCATGGTGCAATGCACCGGCGAGGATGGCGCGAAGGAGGGCGGTGGCGCCGGATCGTCAACTACCATGTGCTCCATTGGGATGTCGTCGTCCTCCGGCTGCCTGCCGGCCAGCCAGTCGGCAGCAATGTCTGCCATCTCCTTGTGGTCCGTCGTTCGCCCGTCCCGAAGAGCGCTGGAGCGCGAGGAAGCCATGGTGGGCAGTAGTGGTGTGGACAAGAGAAAGGGAACAGATGCGGATGACTGCGGCTATGGCCGTTGCAGGAGTTTATATAGCAATAGTGGGTGGTGGAGGGATGGACGTGTGGCGCCAGAGTAGCCGCCTCGTCAACGGCGTATCATTAATGTGGGCGGTTATCGGACGGACGGACAACACTTGTGTCGTTTGAAGGCTGAGCAATCGCCTGCACCGGGAAGCGGGGCGGGTGGCGCTGACCGTTTTGGGCGGAAAGCGCGCGCAGGTGAGGGAGGCGGTCTGGGTGGGCTAGGGCAGTCAGACTCGTGCTTGGCAGCGGGTCGGTTCGGCAGCCAGACATGCTGGCTCGCCAGCGAGCTCGCCGAGCTGAGCGACAACAATCAGACGATGGACGTAGCTTCCGACTAGGAGTCGGCGCCACTGTCCAAGCCGGTTCATGCCGTGTTCAACATAGAGCAGGTGCGGCCGCACTTCGACGCCCTAATGGCGGAAGAGCTACCAGCGCAGGAGGACCTGTGCTGCAACCTCCGTTTCCTCAACGAGCATCGGTGAACAAGCGAATGACAATGCCGTCGCGGACATGTGGCCCTATGATCCTAGCTTCCCGAATGAGCAGCGGGCGCTGTATCAGACCATCCGTAGGGCCCGCGAGGCCCTCTCCGTCGTCCTTCGAGTTGTTGCGCTCGCCGTGGCACCGGCGTCTCGCGTTGTCAACATGGTCAACGGATATGAGGTTGAGGAGATGACTTTACTTGGAGAGGATGACATTGGGGACCCACCAAGGCCATAGGCGCACGTACGCAAAGTGCCTCCTTATTATATAAAGCTATATTTTGTTGCTTCCTCCTAGTTTCCTAACATCACGGTCCCACACCATTGTCAACCTATGTAGGCAATAAACGAGAGAATTGCACAAGGAGCGGCCGACAGCTGGGACCAAGCAGCTCGAGCAGTATTTGTGTTTTTGAGGTGTGAGCACTGCAGAGTTTTTCTTGACTGATGTTTTCGTTGTTGTTCAGAGGAGAGAGTAGGGTATTAACTGGGTGGGCTGTGGGGCATCTAGCCCAGGCCAGATATCCAGCCCAGATATTAATTTTTTTCAAGCTGAAAATGGCTAGCCCAGCTATACTTTTTTTAGGAATACCCAGGCAAGGTCAAGTTGTTATTCTCCGCCCCGCTGGGCTGCAAATCTTTCCTAGGAGGGATGCATTAGGCTTAACAAGAAAATGGGCTTTAAGAAATAATAAATGGGATGTAACTATAAAAACTAGGCAGTAACTAATGCACCAAACACGTAATTACTTTATAAAATATTATTTTTGGATATTGAAAATTTTAATTTCGTTAATTGTTGCGCGCGCAATGTTTCGTTGGATTTTTACATAATATAAATTTATATTGAAATTGTATTTAATCTGACTAGAAATTTTGGGATAAAAATATTTCGGATCCCATCAAAATGTGGGAAATTTTATTGAATTCTGTTTTGAACGGTTGGTTAAATGGGCTGTAGTTTTAACAAATTGTAAATGGGCTGTAGTAAATTCCATTAGAATTCAAAAATGGGCTGCACATTCTTACAAATCTCAAATGGGCTATAAGTTCTCTACCACACACTTGTGGCCTTACTAAATTGACATGTCCCCTAAAAAAAAGAGTTGACGCATATGCAAGGCTTTGTCAACTTATAGTCAACACACGGTTCTAGCAGCAGTGGCCGTTGGATGTCCATCCAACGGATGCCGTGCTTCTTCTTCAATCTCGGATATTCTAGCTTAACCCACCCAAAAAATGATTCCTCCCCCTGATATCTAGGGCGCACCATTTTGGAAGCTGACTGGTGGGCCTACTAAGTTGACGCGTACCAAGGGCTTTGTCAACTTAGTCAATATAAACGATTCTAGCTGCAGTGACCGTGTGATGTCCATCCAATGGTCGTCAAGCTTATTCAACCTCTGGTCTTCTTACTCCAGCCGCCCAAAGCAGCACCAGTCGTGTCGCCTGCTCCTGCCTCCCATGGCCGGCTGTGCTGCCACGGAGGCCTCACTCCCCTACTACTCCCATCGTTGGCCAGGCCATCCCTCCACTCACCCACACCTCCTGTTATTCTGCGGTGACGGCAGCCTCACACCGCAGCCGAACCATCGAACCCTCGTACTCCTCTCTGCATGGGCATCCACTGTCGCGTCTTCCCCGACTCTGCATCGTCCTCTTCCTAGGGCTCACCATCGTCCATCGCCTTGGTGCTCCTGGCGCGGCGTGGTCAATGACCGACTTCCATCAGAAGAGTACTGTACGTGGAGAGGCTGACAGCTGGGTCCAAGGCCGCAACAAGGAAGTGCCTCCTTATTACGCAGAAAATAATGATTCCTCCACCTGACAGCAGGGACCCATCGGACGGGCAACCGTATTTCATGAAAAAAACTTTTCCCCCCTGACTACTGGGACCCACCAGCTACATCTTCGCACGCAAGGAAGTGCGTCCAAGCAAAAAAAAATGATTCGGCCCCCTGACTGCTGGGACCCACCAGCTACATCTTCGCATGAAAGGAAGTGCCTGACAGTCGGGACCCACCTGGTCGAAGCGTACGTAGCGTTGTCATTCTGGTTGTGAACGTGTACGTACATACTAGTCGATGTAGAGGCGCGCACGTGTCATAGTAGATGCGCGCACGTAGCATGTACACGTACATACATCGGCCAGTGTGCAAGAAAGAAAATACGGCCACGTACATACATACGGGCGGGGTCTCGAACGCCTACTCACACATACGTACGGCCAGGGCTTGTGTACATGGCTGGGTCGGAACGGAGAAACAGCGTCGTCGTCGTGTTCATTGGGAGCCAACGGAATGTGTCATGTTCATCGGGAGGCAGCAGAACACGTGGGAGCCAACCACCTTGGACGGAACAACTGATGGAAACAAGGCCTGGCGTACTGCAGAATGGACGAAATGGCCTTGTGTTCGACTGACCACGTTCGAAATGGGATCCTGTTCATCGGGAGGGGTCTGGCGTACCGCAAAACGGAGGAAACGGACTTGTGTTGGACCTCCTATGGTCGAAACGGGGTCCTGTTGATCGGGAGGGGTGTGGCGTACCGCAAAACGGAGGAAGCATCCTTGTGTTGGAGCGCTACGGTCGAAACAGGGGTGAGCGCTACGGTCGAAACAGGGGTCTTGTTCATTGGGAGGGTGTGGTGTACCGCAAAACAGGACTCCACGGGATACTGTTTATCTCCACCATCGACCTCCTCAAGCCTCCACGGGCTACTGTTCATCCACGGTCGACCTCCTCCAGCCTCCACCTACGACTGTTCATCCACGGGCTCCTGTTCATCCAGCCTCCACTGCGCGCTACTCCACCGGCTACTATTCAACCAACCCTCTCCACGGGCTCCTGTTCAACCACCCCACCACTGGCTACTATTCATCTAGCCCTCCACCGGCTACTGTTCAACCAGTCCTCCATGGGGTCCTCTGGTTCATCCAGCCCTCCACGGGGTCCTGTTCATCCAGCCCCAACTGGCTCGATCGATCGGGGTCATGTTCATCCAGAGGCAACACCACGGGGTCCTGTTCATCCACACCCACCGGGAACTGTTCATCCAAACCCCCCAAGCAACTCTCACTGTTCATCCAGAGGCAGCATCGATCGACTTCAGTTAGCAGCAGTAGCGAAGGAATCGCTCGATCGGGTTCAGTTAACAGCCATCGGTCGATCGCCCAGGTTCAGTAACGCGTAGCCTGTAGTGCAATCGCTTGGGTTCAGTAGGCGAATGCCTCGCTCGGGTTCTGTTAGAGCCCAACGCCTCACACCCCCGCGCATGCGTGTACGAGAGAAACGTGCAAACCTCCGTGCATCGCTCGGCCCCGACCACCCATCATAACCGGGAACACCCTGATATTTTCCTCGCCCTCGCTTCTACCACGGCTTTTCCCGTCATGGACGGCCCAAAGAATGTCATGCAGCTGCATCTCCGCCCTGCCTAGGATGAAAAGCCCATTTTCTGTCATGATTTTTTGTCATAGAAGTAGGAGCCCACCACATCTATGATGATACCGGGTTTTGTCACAATTATCGTCATAGAAGTGTCATAAGTATGACAGGAAAAAAATTCGTTTGGCCCAAAATGTCACAGATGTTTCTTTTTTTGTCATGCTTGGTGGTCACATTGTCGAAGTTGATGCAACAGGTCTACTTGGAGCTCTGTTTTTCGGTGCAGCAGGTGGAGGGTGAGCTCTGTTTTGTGGTGCAGCAGGTGGACGCGATGGTAATCCAATGTTGTGGTGTTGTCTTACTGGTGTTGTCTCACTGGATTAGTTTGAAAATTTTGGTGCGGTGGTACATCATCATAATCATCATCTCCTACAACATCATGTTCCACTGCATCATCATTGTCTGTTAGGACATGCTGTCGAAATGTAGTGAACTCGTGCTTGTACTATGGTTTGAGAAATGTTATTGGCTCATCTTCATCGTCATCATCTTCAACATCCCATCGGTGAGTGCACTCCCACGCAAAGGTGACATCGTCGTCATCTTAGACTACCTCTTCTGCCTGGAAAAAACCTCTTCCAAAGAGTATTGCCCCCTGTTTGTTGTTGTGAAGCATCCTTGAGGAATCTCAGGTGTAACCCAGCCAGTGTCTCTTTCAGAAGAAGTTTTACTCTTCTGAAAGTTGTTGTTCCCAGGGTTGTCAATTATGCGCGGCATTTTGTATCTACTGAACGTCATTTCATGCACTAAATGGCCGAGCTGCATTCTCAGGTTAAATGAACTAAATCATGCGAACTGCAATGTGTTCAAAATAGTACTACAAACTAATGCACGCTGACTACATCACCCCGCAAGGTGAACTGAAGTAACCGCACTGCATTGTTTTCCATAATGAACCTATACAATCGTGCTGCATGTCCCAGCAAGCATACTGCATTATCGAGCAACTGCACTACATTTTTTTCCACGGCAAACTGAAGTAACCGCACTGCATCGTTTTTGGAGGCGTACTACACTGCTTTGTCTAGAATAAGTAAACTGAGATAGTTGAGGAAGTGCACTACTTACCTCGTGTTGAAGTGCTTCCTTCCATTTGCAGGAATAAGCTCCCTTCTTGTCCATCTGCAGAACTTTTGCGTTCACCCGTGCAGTCCACTCGCACTTCAGAAGTTCGTGAGCGGTATTGACGTTGCTCAAGGTGAGTGGTGACGGAGGATTTTCTCTTAAAATTGTTGCAGCCTTAATCCAAGAAGCTGTTGTGGATGAAGGAACCTTGCGCACAGTCCTCCTTGCTTGAATTGGTGTGATGTCAAGGGAGCACCAATCCACATCTGATGTACACGTAATTGAAGACCCTCCCCTCAATGTTGTGGTAGTTGAAGGCCCGGAGGAGATTGGCGGCGGTGCTACCGAGTTGCTACCGCGGAAGAAGGCCGTTATGCAAGCGGGGGAGGCATTGCTCGATTGCTGCCGTGGAAGAAGGTCGAGAGGCAACGGGCAGCAGCGCTGCTTGGCCGCTGCCGCGGAAGAAGGCCGGGAAGGGAGGGGTTGCATCGCTACCGGATGTCGCTGCGGAAGAAGTCCGGGAGGTGAGGGGCGGCCTCGCTCCCAGGCCGCCGCCGCGGGAGAAAGCGGGGAGGGGAGGGGTGGCATCGGTCCCAGGCCGCTGCCGTGGAAGTTGGCCGAGAGGGGAGGGGTGGTGGCGCTCCTTGGCCGCTGCCGCAGCAGAAGGTGGGGAAGTGAGGGGCGGCGGCGCTCCCAGGCCGCTGCCACGGTAGAAGGCGGGAGGGGTGGGCGGCGGCAATCTGGTGGGGGATGTGCAGAATAAGGCAGGTGTTATTAGAATAAGGCTCTTAAGGGGTGTTATCATAATAGACCCACCCTATATATATAACTGAAATAAGATCCAATTACATAAGTGACTATACATATCATTCGCACACACCTCAATAGACAATTGCATGCATTCTAAACTAGGAGAAATGATCGTTTAGTCATCTACTTCTTTTGACGCTCTCGCCACTGCTCTGTGGCTCGATCCCTTGTCTGGGGCAGGTATAAGACACTTCCTCATATCAATTATCCACCTGTACATCTCGTAGCTTGTGTATGCATCCTTGGCTGCGTACTTGATGTGTTCTTCATCCAGTCTCTGATGCCAGACATTGTGCCAGGTGTTCTTATCCTTCTTGCTCTCATGCTTCATCTTCATGTAGTAGGGGTCGATGATGGCCGTGGCGAGGTCAACCAAGGAGTTCTCTTATTGTTTTCTCTTCCCGAGACCTTGTAGTGGTCCTGGATGTTGACAAGATTATGGAATTTCAAGCCCGAAACCTTAAGCGCTTTTAGATCGTTGGTGGTGTCCACCGTAGCGAAACTGTAGTCGGAGCTGTTGATAAACCTGGAGAAACGCTCACAAGGCCTTATGGCCAGGTGGTAGTGGTAGACAAGGACATCATGTCGCACACACAACTGTGCGACAACAACCTTCTGATCATGCCCGGCATGACCGCTGGTGAACTTGAGGCCGAAACCGACCACTTGGTACTTGTCCTCAGCAAGCAACTACTCCATAGTTTGGATGGAGCTCTCCACCGAGACCGTCTTGTTTGTGTACACCACAGAGAGGGCCTTCCCCCTCACGTGGGTGTCCACTGCATGATGTGTGGTGAACTTCCCCCTGTTGTTGTCGTTGGCTGCTGGGAGCACAATTGGAGCCACGGGGAGCGCCATTGGAACTGTTAGATGTACTCTCTACATATGTCGTCGTGGGTGTGCTTATTGTGTCGTGTGGCACGAGAGATAAGGTAAATGGCTGCAAGAATAAATGGGGGTCGGGTAGAGTGGATTCTCTACGCGTCCGCATGGCAGTTTTTGCAGCGGGGAACAGCATCGTGGCGCCACGCCCGGTGCAACCGCATGTATAATGGCAGCACGAACGTACGTGATCATCCGCTGGCCACAAACATTGGCGGTGCGCGTGGGGACAAGGGCAGAGCTCCCGGAGGACATGAGAGCAGAGCGCGTGCGGTGCGATGCGGGAAGAGCGCGCCGCGGCCGCCTCAACCGCAAGCAACCACACGCATAGAGCAGTTGAACACGCAGGGAATGGTCGTCTAGAAGCCGGCCGGCAGTTGCATCGCTGCATAGAGAGCGGCCATGTGCTACTACCTTTGTCCTGGTCTATTAATCCCCTTTATATTATGTGCCATATTTTGACTTAAATTTAAACAACAAAATGTTGATGCATGTTATAAAAATTATATAATGGGAAACTATGTTCAAATACGAATCCAACGATATAATATTTGGCGACATGCATTCGTATTTAATTAGTTAAATCTCTAGTCAAAATTTGGCACAAAAATACGTAGACAACTTATATACCAGGGCGGGGGTAGTAGGTAATTAAATCGCAAACATTTTTTTATTAACCGTAGGTGTACGTGTCCTTACGTCATCCTCTCGCACGTCTTGTCACCCCGTTGACGCAGACGGTTTCGAGCGCAAACTTGAGCAGTGCACGGGGGCGTTCTTTTGGCCAAACGATGGTGAGCCTGTTCCTGTGCAACCGCGAAGGTTCCCGATCAAGCTTCCCGCCCGACTCGGTGAAATCCCCCAAAATCCCAATGCTTACCGGCCTGCTATATAAACCCTCACAGCCGATGAGTCATGCGTGTTATTTTCCCCTCCCTCCATGTAGTTTATCTCGTTTGCTTCTCCCATAATCGCCAATGGCACTATCCGCCATCGTCGCTCAGCCACTCTGCAATCATCAGAGGACAGCTCCAACTAGGATGCTACACCGCGGCGGCGGCCTAGTCCCCAGCGTAGTGTAGTGCGCGTGGCATCCCTGTTGGGTGTTCGTGGAACACTCACCACACGCCCCGCCACCGCTGCCCGTCAGCAGTTGTTGCCGGCCGCGGTTGCCGCCACCACACCATCTGTCACCGTGGCCGCCACACCATGGTCGAAAGCCAGGGCTATCGCCCGCTCCGCTGCCATAGCCCGAAGGCGGGAGGTGGCCCTCGTGGCCGCCACCCCACTGCCGGACACCATGGCCATCACCCGCTCCACCACCGCAGCCCGAAGGCAGGAGGTGGTGGTCGTGGCCGACAATCCATCGTCGGGCATAGTGGCCTCCAGCCCATTGTCGATCGCCAGGGTCATCAGCCTCGCCATGGCCGCCCGAAGGCGGGAGGCAGACGTTGAGGCCCGCACGTGCGTCAGCGGCCTTGCGTGCTACACCGAGTTCCTGCGGGAGGAGGATGAGCGCCTCGTCGAGCACGCAAAGAGCCTTACCGTCTCCATGGCCACAGCACACGCCTCCATAGAGGCGAGGAATCAAGAGATCTACGACGAGTCCCGCCGCTTCGAGAGGGGTCGTCTGGAGCGGTAGAGGGCATTTGAGGTGAGCGTCACTGAAGGTGCAGCTGCGGCATGCACCGTATTGCAGCTGTACAGCTCGTCGGTAGGCTCCTCCTCCTCTGCCTCTTACTGAGCGAGCTCAGCAGAGGAGAGGTTGCCGGAAGTAGTACAAAGCCCCTCCGTAGTAGTATTTAGGGGCTATTTTGTTCAGTTCATCTGACTACAGATGTGGTGGAACTGTACAACATACCTAAATTAGCTAGTATATACAGTTGAACTAGCTATTTCAGTACTTGGCTGGCAGCAATTGGGGAAAAGTTTGGTCGGTTCAACTATCGAGTTGAACTGTTTGTATAAAGAACGGCTTCTTAATCTATGAATGAAATCTATCCTTAATTACTGAAGTTTAGTTGCAAAAATTAGATAGTGCTAGTGATTTTTAGCTGCATATTTTGACAAATGGCAGTGTTACAAGGTTGACAAAGGGCAATGTTACTAGATCAACAAATATCAATCTTTCTAGTTAGACAAATGGCAATATACCCAATATGACAGATGCAAATCTTACCAAATTGTCTGTACGTGGTTGCACATAGGTCATCCAAAAAAACCGTTTGCGTTGAAGGGATGTACAAACCCTGCGTGCCAGATTTTCTCTTGTCTTAGCGCCGAAGTCTCGTTTTGCATACCGTATTCAATCTGAACCGTTTGCGTTGAACAGAAGCACAAATCATGTGAGTGGTTAATTTTCCCTTGGCTTATTGAGGAACACAATAGCTCTCACTTTGCATACAGGTGTTCTATCTAAAATGTTTGCGACAAAGATCTGCACAAATCCTACTCGACACGTTTTCCCTTGGCTTACTGGGGCAGCTGTCGGTTTACATACGGGTGTTCTATATAAAACATTGTGATCAAGAGCTGCACAAACCTTGCTCAACACATTATCCCTTGGCTTCCTCGGGAAGCTGTCAGTTTGCATACGGGTGTTCTAACTAAAATGTTTGCGATGAGTGTTTTATATTTAAAAACCATTGACACTTTTTTTAAAGAAATCATTTGATAAGTCTGTATATTCAAAGAGAAAAATGCAAGTTCGTTCAAACCATATCTTTCATTCAGTCATACTATGAATTTATATTCATATGATCGAGATACCGTATTAAACCCAAAAAACTAATTCTGGCGGCGGCGGAGGCAGCATGCCACGCCGACATTGTTGTTGTCGTCCTCCGGGACGCCGTTGGTGAAGTCTTCAAGGCAGCACAAAAGTTCTTCACTTGGAAATCAAACATCATGTGGTCGCGCGATCGACGGGCGAGGCGCGGGAGTACGGCAACTCTCGGCACTACGAGGTAGTAGTCGACAGCGGCGTCCCATGCCGCTGAGGGGGGGCATGCGCACGGTCACGGCGCGGCGGGTGCAGGCAAACGCATGGGGACCGGCGCCTCGGTGGGTATAGGGGCGTGCACGGGCACGGGCATGGGCGCTGGTGCTGGCATGTACATGAGTTCGCAAGGGTCCGCGGAGAAGCCGCTGACGCCCGCGGCTTCCAGCTCTGCTATAGTGCTCAGCGACCATCCCATCAATGCTACGGGGATGGTCGCTGGCACGGGCGCGGGGATGGGAGCTGGGATGGGCGCGGGGGAAGCAACCGTCGCGGCCAGCTCGTTCAGGGCCATGTCCTTGAGGCCCAATTCCTCCTTATTTTCTATCTCCTCCGACTCAGAGTCGACTTCACCAAACTGGAAGACTAGTGGCAGATGATCCTCTGTGCCATGGTGTTGGTGGAGGTCTGCGGGAGGGGAATGGGAGGCAAACAGTAAGGCCACCCGTATTAAACAGCGGCTCGGGCGCCATTAATAGAGAGGATGCGAGCAAGGCGGGCGGCCATTGATACGTCTCCGTCATATCTATAATTTTTGATTGTTCCATGCCAATGTTATTCACTTTCATATACTTTTTGGCAACTTTTTATACTATTTTTGGGACTAACATATTGATCCAGTGCCCAGTGCAAGTTCCTGTCTGTTGCATGTTTTTTGTTTCGCAAAAACCCAATATCAAACGGAGTCCAAATGGGATAAAAACGGACGGAGATTTTTTTTTTGGAATATTTATGATTTTCTGGAAGTAAAATCAACGCGAAACGGTGTCCAGGGTGATCACGAGGTAGGGGGGCGCGCACTACCCCCCCAGGAGCGCCCCTGACCCTCGTGGTCCACCCGTAAGGCGGTTGACGCTCTCCTTTTGGCGCAAGAAAGCTAATTTTACAAGGAAGATCTGAGCGAAAGATTCACCCCAATCGGAGTTACGGATCTCCAGATATAAAGGAAACGGTGAAGGGGTAGAATCGGCCAACGCAGAGAACGCAAAAACAGAGAGATAGATCCAATCTCGGAGGGGCTCTCGCCCCTCCCAAGCCATGGGAGCCAAGGACCAGAGGGGAAACCCTTCTCCCATCTAGGGAGAAGGCCAAGGAAGAAGAAGAAGAAGAAGGGGCTCTCTCTCCCCCTTGCTTCCGGTGGCGCCGGAATGCCGCCGGGGGCCATCATCATCACCGCGATCTTCACCAACACCGCCGTCATCTTCACCAACATCTCCATCACCTTCCCCCATCTCTATTCAGCGGTGTAACCTCACTCTTACCCGCTATAATCTCTACTTAAACTTGGTGCTCAACGCTATATATTATTTCCCAATGATGTATGGCTATCCTATGATGTTTGAGTAGATCTGTTTTGTCCTAATGGCTATTTCATGATCGTTATTGGTTGGAGTTGAATGTTTTATTGTTGGTGCTGTCCTATTGTGATCTCCATGTCGCGCAAGCGTGATGGATTCCCGCTGTAGGGTTTGCAATATGTTTATGATTTGCTTATGGTGGGTGGCGTGAGTGACAGAAGCACAGACCCGAGTAAGTAGGTTATTTGCGTATGGGATAAAGGGGACTTGATACTTTAATGCTATGGTTGGTTTTTACCTTAATGAATCTTTAGTAGTTGTGGATGCTTGCTAGAGTTCCAATCATAAGTGCATATGATCCAAGTAGAGAAAGTATGTTAGCTTATGCCTCTCCCTCAAATAAAATTGCAATAATGATTACCGGTCTAGTTATCGATTGCCTAGGGACAAATAACTTTCTTGTTGACAAAAGCTCTTTAATTTTACTATTTTAGTTGTGTCTTTATCTGCCCCTAGTATTTTATTACATGTTCTTTATTATCTTGCAAACCTATCCTATCACACCTACAAAGTCCTTCTAGTTTCATACTTGTTCTAGGTAAAGCGAACGTCAAGCGTGCGTAGAGTTGTATCAATGGTCGATAGAACTTGAGGGAATATTTGTTCAACCTTTAGCTCCTCGTTGGGTTCGACACTCTTACTTATCAAAAACTGTTGCGATCCCCTATACTTGAGGGTTATCAAGACCTTTTTCTGGCGCCGTTGCCGGGGAGTCATAGCGTGGGGTGAATATTCTCGTGTGTGCTTGTTTTCTTTATCACTAAGTAATTTTTATTTGCTGTTCTAAGTTGTTCTCTATCTTTAGTTATGGATATGGAATGCAAAATACCAAAAAAATTAGTTGTACATGCTACTCATGAGGATGGGATAACTCCTAAAACCCTCGATTCTCATCATGAGAAAAATATTCTGTACTACTTTGATAATCCTGAGAAAACCCCATTCAACTTTATAATGGGAGTAACGTTGGATCAACGTGAATACTTTAGGGATTATCGCTCGACACAAAAAGGGAAACTATTATGGGATCAAATTAATATGTTGAAGTGGTATGCTAGACAACTATGCTCGGAATATGATTATACTTGTTGCTCTAGGATGAATGCTCCACACCTCCCCTTTTCATGCAAATTTAATGATAATGAACCCTTGGCTTCTTATGCTAGAGGTATATATGATTACTATGATGTGGAACAAATAGAAGAATTTGTTGCTTTTATGGGTGCTTGAAATTGAATCCATGTTTAAAGAGTTTGAGGATTTTGATGATGCTTGTTATACATCTCAAAATTTAGCTATCCTCAAGTATTGCTATGAGAATTATAAATACAATTATGAAATTAATGCACTTATTAAGAAAGTCTCCGCTGTCCAAGAAGAGAATAATATTTTGCAGGAATCTATGGAAGAATAAATTGATGAAATTGTGAGCTCATTGGATGAAAAAGATGATGAGGAGAGCGAAGAACAAAAGGAGGAGGAGCAGATTAGCTACCCGTGCCCATCTTCTAATGAGAGTAACCCTCCAACTCATACATTATTTAATTCCCCTTTGTGCTTACCGAAGGATGGTTGCTATGATGATTGGCATGATGATTGCTATGATGATTGTTATCATCCCGTTGATTCTCTTGAAATATCCCTTTTTGATGATGCTTTCTATGCTTGTGGCCAAGATGCCAATATGAATTATGCTTATGGAGATGAACTTGCTAAAGTTCCTTATGTTAAACATGAAATTGTTGCTATTGCACCCATGCATGATAGTCCTATTATCTTTTTGAATTCTCCCGACTACACTATATCGGAGAAGTTTGCGCTTATTAAGAATTATATTGATGGGTTGCCTTTTACTGTTACACATGATGATTTTGATGAATATAATATGCATGTGCTTGCTGCTCCTACTTGCAATTATTATGAGAGAGGAACTACATCTCCGCCTCTTTATGTTTCCAACACGATGAAATTGCAAGAATTTCTTATACTATGCATTGGCCTTTACTTGGCGTGCATGCATTGTTCTTTTATGATATGGCGATGCATAGGAAGAGAGTTAGACTTCGTTGTTGCATGATATATGTTACTTTGTGCTCACTACTAAATTAGAAATCATTGTTAAGTAAAATTGGCTTTGATATACCTTGGGATCCGGGTGGATTCATTACTTGAGCACTATATGCCTAGCTCAATGGCTTTAAAGAAAGCGCTGCCAGGGAGACAACCCGGAAGTTTTAGAGAGTCATTTATTTCTGTTGAGTGCTTTCGTATAGTTAAAAAACAGAAAAATAAAGAGGGGAAACCAAAAACTTTTCAAAAAGGAAAGTGAAAGTGAGAAAGACAAGTATTGTTGAAGTGGGAGCTAGCCTTGAACTTTGTTCATGCTCACGGAGACTTTGTGAATCTTGATTACAGAAACTTTTCAACAAAAATAATTATCCCCTTGTACAATTCCATTGTATTATAAAAATAATGTGCCAAGGTTTTCCTTTAGGATGTTTACAATGCTTGTTGGTTTGTACGCTGTTGGACAGAAACTTTGGCTGTAGTGCGCGATTTTACATTTTTAACTGGAACGTCAATTGGTTCTGATTCTTTTTGCACTGTCTTGCTATACAACTTTTCATAATTTTGGTAGAATGTTGGGGTAACATAAGTATTTATGATTTTATGGAAGTAAAATCAACGCAAAACGGTGTCCAGGGTGGTCACGAGGTAGGGGGGCGCGCCCTACCCCCCAGGCGCGCCCCTGACCCTCGTGGTCCACCCATAAGGCGGTTGACGCTCTCCTTCCGGCACAAGAAAGCTAATTTTACAAGGAAGATCTGAGCAAAAGATTAACCCCAATCGGAGTTACAGATCTCCGGATATAAAGGAAACGGTGAAGGGGTAGAATCGGCCAACACAGAGAACGCAGAAACAGAGAGATAGATCCAATCTCGGAGGGGCTCTCGCCCCTCCCAAGCCATGGGAGCCAAGGACCAGAGGGGAAACCCTTCTCCCATCTAGGGAGAAGGCCAAGGAAGAAGAAGAAGAAGGGGGACTCTCTCCCCCTTGCTTCCGGTGGCGCCGGAACGCCGCCGGGGGCCATCATCATCACCGCGATCTTCACCAACACCGTCGTCATCTTCACCAACATCTCCATCACCTCCCCCATCTCTATGCAGCAGTGTAACCTCTCTCTTACCCGCTGTAATCTCTACTTAAACATGGTGCTCAACGCTATATATTATTTCCCAATGATGTATGGCTATCCTATGATGTTTGAGTAGATCTGTTTTGTCCTAATGGCTATTTGATGATCGTGATTGGTTTGAGTTGTATGTTTTATTATTGGTGCTGTCCTATGGTGCTCTCCGTGTCGCGCAAGCGTGAGGGATTCCCTCTGTAGGGTTTGCAATATATTTATGATTTGCTTATGGTGGGTGGCGTGAGTGACAGAAGCACAGACCCGAGTAAGTAGGTTGTTTGCGTATGGGATAAAGGGGACTTGATACTTTAATTCTATGGTTGGGTTTTACCTTAATGAATCTTTAGTAGTTGCGGATGCTTGCTAGAGTTCCAATCATAAGTGCATATGATCCAAGTCGAGAAAGTATGTTAGCTTATGCCTCTCCCTCAAATAAAATTGCAATAATGATTACCGGTCTAGTTATCGATTGCCTAGGGACAAATAACTTTCTTGTTGACAAAAGCTCTTTACTTTTACTAATTTAGTTGTGTATTTATCTAAATAGCCCCTAGTCTTTATTTACGCGTTCTTTATTATCTTGCAAACCTATCCTATCACACCTACAAAGTCCTTCTAGTTTCATACTTGTTCTAGGTAAAGCGAACGTCAAGCGTGCGTAGAGTTGTATCGGTGGTCGATAGAACTTGAGGGAATATTTGTTCTACCTTTAGCTCCTCGTTGGGTTCGACACTCTTACCTATCGAAAACTGTTGCGATCCCCTATACTTGAGGGTTATCAGCCATGGAAGTCAAAGGGCTCGCTTCCCAGTGAGCCCGCACAGCATATAGCTTGCACAGTTTCCGGTGAGCCTACGCACTGGAGGACGGCTTGCATGCCTATCGATCAGCCTGCGCAGCGGACTGCGCTTCGCACGCCTCCCGTTCAGTCAAGCAGTAGTCCGCACGGCACCTCCTAGCCATTAAAAGAGTGACGCGTGGCGTCACGTCACAACAAAAAAATACGCTTCCATGATGATACGTGGTTGTCGCAGTAGGTCACGTTTTTTGCCATGCATGTACATCCATGATGATTTTATGACAGAATCAAGATAGTCATACATGTGTTGTCGTAGAAGTGTTCCATGACATTACCAAAATAATCATCACGGAGGTGTCCACTTCCATGATGATAAATTGCGCATCATAGGAGTGCTTTCGTCAAGGGTGACCGACATGTGGCATCCACCATAACGGGTCACCATTAAGCTATCGGGTTCCGGTTTGGATCCGATAACCCGTTAACAGCCCCGACCAATGGGGATTTTCCACGTGTAAAATTCTCATTTGCCGAAGGAAACACATGTCAGCTCGTCATTGGGACAGATGTCATCCCTACAATGGACGGAAGACGCCTATGATATGTCGACACATGGCACGGCCCACTTAAGGTAAAAAGGTCGACCAAGCTAAAAGCCCACCATATGTTTTCCGCACTAGTGGCCTGGCCCGTTAACAGCCTGCCATGTTTTGGGCCAAATTGAGGCCCATATCAGATCAGGCCCGTTCACAGCCTACCATGTTTTGGGCCAAGTTACAGCCCATATGGATCAGGCCCATTAACAGGCCTCTGTTCTTTTGGGCCCATTCTAAGCCAGGTTTGTATTTCAGCCTGTTAAAGGCCCGTTTACTAGTTTGGCCCGATAATAGTTTCGGCCTGTTAGCGGCCCGTGGTGCATCTGGGACGTTGTCGAGCCGGTTTAACTTTTGTCCATTTAACGGCCTATGCAAAAATTGGGCTATTTCTTGTCCGAAGTAACTTTAGGCCTCTTAACACCCCGTAGTCTTTGTGGATAAATTTCAGCCCAACTGGCCTATTGGCCTATTAATGGCCCATGTAATAGTTGGGCCTAATTACAACCCGTGTTTAATCCAACCCATTTATAGCCCATCTGATAATGGCCTGTGACACTGTTGGGCCTACCGCCCGCATTGATACTGGTCTACTTAAAGCCCATAATTTTATTGGGCCAAACAGGGCCCAAGATATATTTTGGCCTGTTAACGGCTCGTCCTATTTGGGTCAAACATGGGCCTTTGGCAGTTTTGGCCTGTATTGGCCCATGAATTTTTCGGTGCAACGCTAGCCCAATCTAGTTTTTAGCCTATTAAAAGCCCATGGTATTCTCTAGCCTAGCTGGCTAGAACTTTACTCGGCCTGTTAAAGGCGGAAAACTACTATACGTTAGACCTGCTAATGGCCCAAGATGATTATAGGCACACGTTTTGGCCCATATGAGTAACGGGCCGGCCTGAAGATCGACAACATTGAGATCCATTGAACCTTCCGGCCTAAATTACAGCATACCAACCAAGAATAAACCTAGACTATACAATAATGAAATTACGACATATTACATCCACTAGTAATCAAAGTTCGCCACCGGTGATAATAAAGCGCAACATGACCGCAGTTTACATACACTGGGCATCAAAGGTCGCCACCAGTGCATACAAACGCGCCGACAAAAGAATATACAAAACTGAGAGCACTTTAGAAGGCATTAGACCTGGCCAGGACGGGCACCGCAAGTTGCCGAACAAGCTGATGGGTTGTGTCAAAGATAGATGCTCCATCCCTAGGTGTATAGCACCAAAGCGCTTAGGCAGTACTCTGAGATCTTCCTTGCATCATTGACATCAAGTCAGAGCTTAGCTGAAGCATGCCTTTACGCTTTAAGTTGAGACTGAAGAAGTCGAACTTATTGAGGCAGCGACTGCACAGAAGTTGTCTCACAGCTGCTAGTGAGTAGCTTCAACTCACTGTCTTCATTAAGACAGGACCTTGGGGTCATCTCTCTCTCTTCAAGACTATCTTCCCTAAAGTTCTGCCTGGCATAAGAGATACGACTCTGAAAGAGAAACAAGGAGACACGTAACAGGTTTGACAATTATATAAGCAAATAAATGGATCTGTTCTGCATAGGGAACATGTTTTTACAACTACAATTTAAAACTGGTAGTTGTTGCAAACATCCAATCAGATGTAAACAACAAAGTAAATAGCAGTGGAGGAAATGATGCCTATCCAAATCTATACTAGGACAAAGTTTGAAGGCTTGAGAAGGATGAACTTACATTACATGTTAAAACGGGCTAGACAAATCCCTTCTCCATGTCTATGGAAGGATAATTCTATAAATTCCCCAAAGAAACTTCTTTATAAGTGTTGTGATTATTTGACATTTTGCAAAGAGTAAATATAGATCAAATAATATTGGAAGAAATAGAGGATAATGAAGCTTAGGTGCAGACTGATTGTAATAGCAATTAATTAAGTACAGCATTACAAGGCAAAAGGTACTGACAAGAGGAATGCAGACATCAACGTGTGCAGTGGCATTGGCTTTATTCAACATTTTGGTAAGAGAAAATGTAGATCTGGTAATTTGGAGGAAGTGGAGGGCAGGGCAGATAAGATGCATAGTAATGCTAAACAATCAACTATCTCGCGATGCAAGTACAGTAATACCACCATCGTCCGTTATTACTTGTCGCACAAATGGATGTTTCTACCACTATTAATTTCTAAATACATCCAATTGATGATCAATTATATCCATACAGAGGGAGTACATGACAATAGGTACTTACATGAGCAATCCAAAACTTCACAACCATTGTGTTAATTCTACATTTATATAAGAGTAAACATAGATCTTGTAATTTCGAGCAAAGGGAGGATAAAGAAGCGAACATTTACAGTGATGCTACATAATCAAACAGCAATGAATGTAAGTATGCTGACAAAGGGCAAGAGGTACTGACAAGAGCATGAAGTGCCCAGTATTGTCATGAGATCCTATTATCCTTTGAGCAAGGAGATTCATCTGAAATTAGTTTTAATACAAGAGAGAAGGTAAGGCACATGCAGAAATTTAGGAGTTCAAATTTTGAATTGATATCATAGACAATACCTGACGTTGGGCTCCCTGCAGTTCTAATAGGGGTTTGGCTAGTGGAGTAGGGGTAAAGTGCGGTACAGTTGGGCTTGTGATTTCCGTGGCTGCTGGTCTATTTGATTTAATAGGTATCACTACCTTCTCCAAATACCTAGTTTGTACTCCTTGAGGATCTGCACTCACCCTCTTCCTTTTGGACATCTATTACGGAAGAACAACATTTGATTGGAAAAATGTAGTATGATGACACATGGAATAGGTACAGAAAATGGATATGCGTGGCATATACTCATATATGATGCTTAAACTAAGCAGATGGTGGTGTAACAAAGTAGAAGTAATGTAAGATGTCATATGCAAAATATGTGCGACCAATACAACCTTGCCAAGTTAGAGCAAGCACCTTGACGGGTGAATAAGATAGGCCATCCTCCACCATGCAAAGTTTGTTAGCCAGTGGATTGTTTCGCAATATTCCTCTCGTGCGCCCATTCTCATATTCATTTTGATCATGTTCAATACCTCACATGCATGAAAACATAAAAACAAGTGAGATTATCTTGATAATGCATAAGTGATTCTAATCCAATACTACCTCCCTGTAAACCCCTTTGTGCTATCTCTGCAATTCTTCTGAGAGATGCCATGCATGCTGTAATTTGGTGTGCATTAATATAATGCGGCCTACTACTCAAAATATGAGAGCTCCAGAAGTGATGATACTTCGTAGATGACAGCTTCAACATATAGTTAAGAAGAACAAGTCGACCTGGCCTGACAAGTTCAAAATATACTAAGGAGAACAACTCGACCTGACTAGTCGACCCCAAATGTCTCTGCTACTCTTCCCAACAAGGAACATGCTTATTAAAGAAGAGAAGAGGGGCATGTTAAAGAAGAGCAGAAGAGCAAGCAGATTGAAGATATTAAAAGGTTTTCTATACAATGTATGTTGCCCACCCATGATGAACCAGAGCGCACAGAGAAATATTATTCCTTCTGGTCTCTCCATATGTGGCTCACGTGCATTTTGAAACTAAAGTAGGAACATTTAGCTGGCCAATTAAACATGTCTCAGTTTTACTAATATGAGCATAATATCATATTTGAATTTGTACAACCAATCTTGTTTAGCTCGATGAGTGGAGCAGTGCTATTAGGACACGAACCACGTAGGCTGACTGTGGTCATCATAAAATGGGGAAACCATAAGCATGATGGGTATAGTGTTGACCGTGGCAGTGGGATGGCAGATCTGATGCCGCAAACTGTGCAAAGGGTAGTTAGCAACCGATGTTTGCTTTGAAATAACAACTAAGATTTGGTATGGACAAGAAAGTACAGTCAACAAGCGACAACGAAATGCAATTATGTTGTCTCTCTATATGTCGCGACATGCATTTGGAAACTCAAGTGGGACCTTTAGCTAACCAATTAAATGTGTCTGTTAACTAATATCAGTATCATATCACAATCATATTTGAACAACTAAGCTTTTGAATTATGAGTGATATGTTGTTTATCTTGAAGGGTGGAGTACTGCTAGTACGATAGAAAGCACCTACGCAGATCATAGTAGAGTAGATAAAAGGGAAAAACCCTAAGCATCAAGAGTAAAATCAGGAAAGTGGAACTAGCTGGACCATATGGGCTTGTATTGTCGGTACGACAAGAAAGAGCTACATAAGAACAAAACAATGCCATGGCCCACCCAGCCCTAGTCCAATATACAAAGGAGTGAAGGTAAATTTGTACCAAAATTTGGGATCCCCTGTAGTCTAAGCCATCCGGGCCGCCCAATATTTTAATTGTAGCTCCACCGGTGTGTGGCGCACATGCTTTTCGAAACAAATATAGGAACATTAGGTGACCAATTAAACGTTCTCTATTTTAGTAATATATGAGCTTCATATCAGATTTTTATATCAACAACTAAGCTTTGTAATTATGAGTGGCATGTTCTTTTGTAGCGACCCGACCTCAAACGGTCAAGTCTCTGTGCATCAGTGTCATCCCTGGATCGGTGATGCTGACACACATAGTACTCGAGGAATTATAACAGAGTTTCAATCACACACTTATTACATCGATGGTCTTAAAAGAGAACTCATTACAATAATATGGCTTAAGGCCATCTAAAAGATAACAGTGGAAGGCTTGGAAGATAAAGTGAGTCCATCAACCCCAACGGCATAGCTGAGTGCACGACAACGACCTAGCGCACCTTACTCTTTGTCTGAAAAGTCTGCAACATGATATGTTGCAGCTCGAAACGGGTCAGCACATGGAATATGCTGGCAATGTAACCCAAAAGAGAATGAACAGAATAAATGCTATCACTACATGCATATATGGCTGGTGGAAAGCTCTATGGTTAATGTTTTGCATAAAGCCAATTTTTCCCTACAACAAAGGAATATATTTTATTTAACTATCATGGTGGTTCTTAAACATTGAGAAGGTTCCTCCAACTCAATCCCAATTAAACAGTATCAATTACCCAACAAATTAATTTAGAGTGATGAGATCAACCTGATAATCCAAGAACTAGATACTCAAGATGTCCATAACCAGGGACACGGCTAACCATGATTAGTTTGTACACTCTACAGAGGTTTGTGCACTTTTCCCCACAAGACTCAATCTCCTCCATTAGATTTCTAGCACTACATGGTGTTTGAGAAACGGATGACCGAGACACAGTCATTCAGAAACATCACCTCTTTACTCTGGGTGGACAGTTACACCTACTTTCCCTTACATCTGCTAGCCCACCATTGAAAGAGGTCATGCAACCTACTCAACTATGCTAAAGCCCATAAGAGATTGTGGCTGCACACGGAAGTTTCTAGCATGAATAATCTTATGATCCCTTTGAGCTTGGGTGGCGAACCATGGGATGATCACACGGGTACTCCGGATATCCTAGGACAACACTGGATTCTCCAGGTGCCCGCAACCAATCCACCCAGATGTGTATTCAAGTAGCCACCTTAAGTTAACTATTAATTAACAACTCTCACATCTGTCATGGATACACTCAACCAATCCATGTCTACGAGCATAGCATAGCAACCTGAGCATAACGTAGAAGTAACTCCCAAGGGTTTGATAATAAAAGGGAAATAGGTTCTACCTCATCAGCTACTTCCCAAACCCACATGTTATTCAGATCCTAATCATGCAATGTTTGAGGATAGGAACCAATGCAAAAAAACTAGGTAATAAAGATATGATGAAAGTGTTACTTGCCTTGCTGATGATCTGCAAACCCTAAAGACTCGTAGTAGCACCCTTCGCACTCCAGGAATTCTATCGCAAACAAACAATAGCATACATAAGCACTCAAGCATAGATGCATGGGTAAAACTCAAATAACAATATTCAATCTTAAAGTTCAACTGAAGAGCTTGGATTTGCAAAAAGAATCAATCGAATCGGAGCTACGAAACTCAAACTACGATCAAAAGAAGTTCGAAAATAAAATTGCTTGCAACCAAATTTTAATTTGTCAAAACCTTGATCAAGTTGATTAACTGGAAAGAGGGGCTCGAGTCGAAGATTTTGGCATTGGTTTCACCGGATACCGACTAACGCTTAAAAAGTTGCAAGGGTTTGAAGATCAGGGGCTAATCTACGATAAAAATAATCGAGGATATGCCCTGGCGAAAATAAAACAGAAAAGGAAAAATCTATCACACGAACGTCCGCTAATATAGACAAACGAACGAATTCATTCGTTAAAACGAGCTAACGAACGAACGTTCGCAGATTAGATCTAAACCGAGAAAAAAACTGATATAATAATAAAAAAAATGAACTAGTTTTTTTTAAAAACCCGAACGGTTTCTACCTAAACCGAGCAAAAAACCGGCGGCGGCGGCGGCTAACTCCGACGATGGCGGGGCGGCGTGCGGCGGCGGTCGGTGACGGTGGGGCGAGGCGGCGGTGCGAGGTGGCGACGCGAGGCAGTCGGTGGCGGCACATCAGTGGCGGCGGCGGGGCGAGGCGGCGGTGCGAGGTGGCGGCGCGAGGTGGTCGGCGGCGCGGCGCTGCGTGGGCCGGCGGTGGCGGCTGCGGCGGCGGAAGTGGCGGCGGCGGCAGTAGGGTTTGGTGGGCGCAGGGCTCGAGGCAGGCGGCGGCTAGGCTGAGGCGGGGCCTCGAGCTCGCCTTTTAAAGGGCCGGCCGGGAGGAGTCCGTCTCGGGCACGTCCCAAAGGTCGGTTCATGATTTTTTTAAACAGACGGAGTAAGTAAAGAAAAAGAAATACCAAACGGAGTCCAAAAATCCCGAAATAAATTTTCACGGTCCTCTAATAATATTTAGGACAAAGTGAACATTTATTTGGGATAAGAATGAAATTTTGAAAAATGCATATTTTTCTAATTCAAATAAAATAGCAATAAAAATCCAAATAAAATATTTATTTAATTTTAGCATTTTTCCTCCAATATTTCTTTTATTTTGGAGAAGTCATTTTATCTCCTCTCTTTTATTTTTAATATATAAAATATTCGGGAATAAAAACACTAAAACCAAAATGATCCTCTTTTCAAATTTGAGAAAATTCAAATATGAAAATAATGAAATCCCCAACTCTCTCCGTGGGTCCTTGAGTTGCTTAGAATTTCTAGGATCAAAACCAAAATGCAAATAAAATATGATATGCATATGATGATCTATGTATAACATTCCAAATTGAAAATTTGGGATGTTACAAACCTACCCCCCTTAAGATGAATCTCGCCCTCGAGATTCGGGTTGGCTAGAAAATAGGTGTGGGTGGTCCTTCCGTAGGTCTTCCTCTCATTCCCAGGTGGCTTCATCCTCGGTATGGTGGCTCCACTGAACTTTGCAAAACTTGATAACCTTGCTGCGTGTGACTCGGCTGGCAAACTCGAGAATCTTCACTGGTTTCTCCTCGTAAGTCAAATCACTATCCAGCTGAATCGCTTCCAGTGGTACTGTATCTCTCAGAGGAATATCGGCCATCTCTGCGTGGCACTTCTTCAACTAGGAAACGTGAAATACATCGTGAACTCCTGACAATCCTTCTGGCAATTCCAGCTTGTATGCAACTTCTCCCATGCGTTCCAAAACTCGGTATGGTCCCACAAATCTCGGGGCTAACTTTCCCTTAACTCCAAAACGCTTAACTGCTCGAAGCGGGGACACATGAAGGTATACTTTGTCCCTGACTTCGTATACTGTCTTCTTGCATTTAGAATCCGCGTAACTCTTCTGCCTGGACTGGGCTACCTTGAGTCTGTCGCGAATCAGCTTAACCTTCTCTGCGTACTCTTTAATCAAATCTGGTCCGAACAATTGTCGATCTCCTACTTCATCCCACAATAATGGTGTCCTGCACCTTCTTCCATTCAAGGCTTCGAAAGGGGCCATCTTCAAACTGGCTTGATAACTGTTGTTATAAGAGAACTCTGCATATGGCAAGTTGTCGTCCCAACTAGATCCATAATCTAGCGCACAAGCTCTCAACATGTCCTCCAGAATCTGATTGACTCTCTAGGTCTGTCCATCTGTCTATGGATGGAAGGTTGTACTGAACTCTAGCCTAGTACCCAAAGTCTCATGCAACCGATTCCAAAACTTTGAGGTAAACTGGGTTCCTCTATCTAATACAATGGTCCTCAGAAGTCTATGCAGACATAAGATCCTGGTCATGTATATCTTCGCCAACTTAAAACTCGTATAGGTGGTCTTCACTTGGATGAAATGAGCTACTTTTCGTCAACCAATCAACTACAACCTAGATAGAGTCGTAGCCTGAACGAGTCCTGGGCAATCGAGTGATAAAATCCATGCCAAGCTTGTCCCACTTCCATTCGGGTTTCGGCAATGGCTGTAGCAATCCATCTGACTTCTGATGCTCTGCTTAACTCTCTGACATACATCACATATTGCTACATACTTGTCAATATCCTTCTTCATTCCTGTCCACCAGAAACTTTCCTTCAAATCCAGATACATCTTAGTGTTTCCTGGGTGAATCGAATACGGTGAACCATGGGCCTCTTGCAGAATCAACTTCCTGATCTCAGGGTCATTAGGCACATATATGCGATCCTCAAACCATAAAATATCCTACTCATCCTCACGAAATCCTTTAGACTTTCCTTTGCTCATCATTTCATTTATCTCCGCAATCTCCTTGTCAGTCTTCTGGGCTTCTCTGATCTTACCCATCAAAGTGGACTGAATTTCCAATGCTGCGACATAACCTCTCGGAACTATTTCCAAACATAGGTCGCGAAGATCTTCTGCTAACTCCTTGGGTAATCCTCCGGTCATGAGCGTATTAACATAAGTCTTGTGACTCAACGTATCTGCTACTACATTAGCCTTTTCGGGATGATAGTGCAATTTCATATCATAATCCTTAATGAGCTCCAACCATCTCCTTTGCTTGAGGTTCAACTCCTTCTGTGTGAAGATATATTTCAAACTCTTATGATCCATGTATACCTCACAGTGGTTTCCGATGAGAAAATTTCTCCATGTCTTCAGCACATGCACTACGGCTTCTAACTCCAAATCATGTGTAGCATAATTCAGCTCATGAGGTTTAAGCTATCCTGAGGCATATGAAACAATTATTCCTTCCTGCATAAGCACTTCTCCAAGTCCTCGACGTCAAGCGTCGCAATACACTTGATAGTCCTTTCATTGATCTGGAAAAATCAGCACTGGGGCTGTAACCAAACGTTTCTTCAACTCCTGAAAACTAGCTTCACACTCCTGAGTCCATTTAAACTTGGTGTCCTTCTTCAACAACTCTATCATGGGCTTTGCAATCCTAGAGAAATTCCCAATGAACCTCCGATAATATCCTGCGAGTCCGAGAAAACTCCTGATCTCTCCAACTGATGTGGGTTCCACCCATTTAGTCACAGAAACAACCTTGGTGGGGTCTACTTCTATTCCTTCTCTGGATATAACATGTCCAAGAAATCCAACTTCCTTTAACCAAAACTCACACTTGCTGAACTTGGCATACAACCGATGTTCTCTGAGCTTCTCAAGAACCAAACGTAAATGTTCCCTGTGCTCCTCTTCATTCTTCGAGTAGACCAAAATATCATCAATGAACACCATGACGAATTTATCCAAAAACTCCATACACACTTTGTTCGTCATGTTCATGAAATAGGCACGCGCGTTAGTCAGACCGAATGACATAACGGTATACTCGTATAGCCTGTACCTTATGGTAAAAGTTGTCTTTGGTATATCCTCCTCTCGGATCTTTAGCTGATGGTATCCTGATCGTAGATCGATCTTGGAAAATACTTTAGCTCCTTGCAACTGGTCAAACAAATAATTGATCCTCGACAGTGGGTACTTGTTCTTGATTGTTACTTCATTCAATGCACGATAATCAACAACCATCTTTAATGATCCATCGTTCTTCTCCACTAGAAGTACTGGGGCTCCCCAAGGTGATGAACTGTGTCGTATGTAACCTTTATCCAGTAACTCCTTAATCTTCTTCTTGATTTCTTCCAAATCCTTTGCAGGCATCCGATACGGTCTCTTTGATATTGGCCCAGTGCCTGGCGAAAGCTCAATCAAAAACTCAATGTCTCGATCTGGTGGCATGCCTGGTAACTCCTTCGGAAATACGTCGGGGTAATCCTTCACCATTGGTACTTCCTCCTATACAACTCCTGAGAAGGAATTCACTTGAGTCCTCTTCGGCACATGCCAGGATACATACTTGATCCTTCTTCCTTCTGTAGTGGTGAGCATAATTGACTTACTGGCGCAATCGATGTTTCCCCCATACATCGATAACCAATCCATACCCTATATCACATCCAACCCTTGCGATTCTAGAATTATTAAATCTGAGGGGAAAACATGCCTACCTATGGTCAATGGCATCTGAAAACATCTTGTGCTTGCCATATACTCCGCTCCTAGCAAGCTTACTAACATAGGTGTCTTAAGAACTTTGGTGGGCAACTTATAATTATCCACAAATCCCGTTGATATGTATGAATGTGATGCACCAGTATCAAAAAGAACGATTGCAATAAATGACTTAACCAAAAGTTTACCTATAACTGCATCTGGCTGCTCTTCAATCTCCTCCACGTTAACATTGTTCACTTGTCCCCTGTTGAAGGGTTGGGCTTCTTCCCAGGCTTCCATTGCCATTTCCATTCTTTGCTTCAGAACACTCGGTGGCGTAGTGTCCATTCTTCCCGCACTTGAAACAAGTAATGTGACTTAGATCCTTCTTGGCGGGCGTTGCCGAGTTGGGGCGGTTCTGGCTGCTGCTTCCTCCGTTCCCATTCCCATTCTTGGGGCCACTATGGTTATGCTAACTTCCTCCATTGAGATTGTGGCCTCCGTGGTTATGCTGAATGTGTCCTCCCGAGTTCGGGGTAAAATGAGGTCTCTGCTGAGCTCCTGAATTGTACTTCCCTTGTCCATACTTCCTCTTGCGGCTCTCTATCCGCTGTTGCTTCCCTTCAATCATAAGAGCTCTATCTACCAACTCCTGGTAGTTGTTGAATGTTGCCTTGATTCTGATTCTGAACTAATATCTGCATCAAGGTATTCTGTTGCTGGATCAACTGAGTGAGCTCCGGTGGGAAAGCAAATCCATTGTCACGTCTCGGAGGCATCAGATGGGTTTAGAAAAGGTGAGAAAACAGAATGGAATGGGGTCTATAGGGAAAACACTACCCATATGCACATGAGACAAACACATTCATATCACACCAATCAATTCAAACAAGGGCGTACAATCGATCTAACTACCATTACAGAAGTGCTCAGACTAATACTATATACATGGGGGAATACTACTAATATTATGGTGGTCGACTAGCAGTTTTGATCGGTGGAAGACTCCATGATATCCGCTCCAGCTTCGTCTTCGAAATCATCATCACTACTATTGGGGTCAGAATCGGTGTCGTCGATGATGATGTAGTCCTCAGAATGGATGTCCATGGAATGGTCGTCATCTCCTCCTGGCGCGGGGTCTCCCATGAATACTCCTAGATTCCTCGTCAGGTCGTCATTCTTCTCCACTAGTATTGTGATTTCCTCCTCATATCCATCTCATGTAGACTTGAGTTTCTCTTCTAGCTCCATGTTCCTGGTCATCACCTTCTTCAGATATATCATGCTTGCGCACACCTGGTTCTCTTGGCGACGAATGTGCTGGTGTAACTCCTGGATGAAAGCTGCAATGGATCTGTCCCTCCTGGTGCTGATCATCTCCCATAGCTCATCTCGGCGCCCACATATCTGGTAGATAGTGTCCATAAGATCCTTGTGATAAACTTCGCCGATGCGTCCCATGGTGATGTGGGCTGACATGCTCTTTCCTAGACTCCAGGTTGGTGCATCAAAGGAAAACTCTATGGGTTCAGTAACTGGCGGAATGTTCTTCCTGGAACTTAAACTCGAATCATCCAATGCTCCTCCTCTGGTAAAGTGGTGATGTAGGTCCCAGTGAAGCTTGGTATTCCGATGTTCAGGTACCTAGTGACTTCCTTCAAGTGTCACCCAAAAGGTATGTCTTCATCTGGTTGTGTAAACTTGTTCCTTGAGTCCGCCATCCTATAGAGTGGAAAAGGGAGAGGAGTCCGAAATGAGTAGAGAAGAGTGACCTATGGTTTAACTTAGTGGTCGTGTCCTACAATCAGCTTGTGCTCTGATACTATCTTGTAGCGACCCGACCTCAAACGGTCAAGTCTCTGTGCAACAGTGTCATCCCTGGATCGGTAATGCTGACACGCACAATACTTGAGGATTTATAATAGAGTTTCAATCACACACTTATTACATTGAATGTCTCAAAAGAGAACTCATTACAATAATATGGCTTAAGGCCATCTAAAAGATAACACGAGAAGTCTTGGAAGATAAAGTGAGTCCATCAACTCCAATGGCATAGCTGAGTGCACGACAACGACCTAGCGCACCTTACTCTTCATCTGGAAAGTCTGCAACATGATATGTTGCAGCCCGAAATGGGTCAGCACATGGAATATGCTGGCAATGTAACCAAAAAGAGCAATGAACAGAATAAATGCTATCACTACATGCATATATGGCTGGTGGAAAGCTCTATGGTTAATGTTTTGCATAAAGCCAATTTTTCCAAACAACAAAGAAATATATTTTATTTAACTATCATGGTGGTTGTTAAACATTGAGAAGGTTCCTCCAACTCAATCCCAATTAAACAGTATCAATTACCCAACAAATTAATTTAGAGTGATGAGATCAACATGATAATCCAAGAACTAGATACTCAAGATGTCCATAACCAGGGACACGGCTAACCATGATTAGTTTGTACACTCTACAGAGGTTTGCGTACTTTTCCCCACAAGACTCGATCTCCTCCGTTAGATTTCTCGCACTACATGGTGTTTGAGAAACGGATGACCGAGACACAGTCTTTCAGAAACATTAACTCTTTACTTTGGGTGGACAGTTACACCTACTTTCCCCTACATCTGCTAGCCCACCACTGAAAGCAGTCATGCAACCTACTCAACTATGCTAGAGCCCATAATAGTTTGTGGCTGCACACGGAAGTTTCTAGCATGAATAATCTTATGATCCCTTTGAGCCTGGGTGGCGAACCGTAGGATGATCACACGGGTGCTCCGGGATATCCTAGGACAACACTGGATTCTCCAGGTGCCCGCAACCAATCCACCCAGATGTGTATTCAAGTAGCCACCTTAAGTCAACCATTAATTAACAACTCTCACACTGTCATGGATACACTCAACCAATCCACGTCTACGAGCATAGCATAGCAACCTGAGCATAACATAGAAGTAACTCCCAAGGGTTTGATAATAAAAGGGCAATAGGTTCTACCTTATCAGCTACTTCCCAAACCCAAATGTTATTCAGATCCTAATCATGCAATGTTTGAGGATTGTAACTAATGCATAAAAACTGGGTAATAAAGATATGATCAAAGTGTTACTTTCCTTGCTGACGATCTGCAAACCCTAGAGACTCGTAGTAGCACGCTTCGCACTCCGGGAATTCTATCCCAAACAAACAATAGCATACATAATCACTCAAGCATAGATTCACAGGTAAAACTCAAATAAGAAGATACAATCTGAAAGTTCAACTGAAGAGCTTCGAATTGCAAAAAGAATCAATCGAATCGGAGCTACGAAACTCAAACTACGATCAAAAGAAGTTCGAAAACAAAAATGCTTGAAACCAAATTTTAATTTGTCAAAACCTTGATCAAGTTGTTTAACTAGAAAGAGGGGCTCGAGGCAATGATTTTGGCATTGGTTTCACTTGATACCGACTAACGGTTAAAAAGTTGCAATGGTTTGAAGATCAGGGGCTAATCTGCAATAAAAATAATCGCGGATAGGTCCCTGATGAAAATAAAACAGAAAAAGAAAAATCTATCGGACGAACGTCCGCTAACATAGACAAACGAACGAATTTGTTCCTTAAAATGAGCTAACGACCGAACGTTCACAGATTAGATCTAAACCGAGAAGAAAACGATCTAATAATAAAAAACGAACTAGGTTTTTTTTAAAACGAACGGTTTTTACCTAAACCGAGCAAAAAACCGGCGGCGGCGGTGACTAACTCCGGCGACGGCGGGGCAGCTTGCGGCGGTGGTCAACGACGGTGGGGCGGTGGCGGTCGGCGGCGGGGCGAGGCGGCGGGGCGAGGTGGTGGCGCGGGGCGGTCGGCGGCACGACGCTGCGTGGGGCGGCGGCGGCAACGGAGGCGGCAAAAGTGGCGGCTGCAGCGCTATGGTTTGGCGGGCATGGGGATCGAGGCGGGCGGTGGCTGGGCTGAGGCGGGGCCTCGGGCTCGCCTCTTAAACGGCCGCCAGGGAGGAGTCCGGCTCGGGCACGGCCCAAAGGTCGGTTCGTGATTTTTTTAAATAGATAGAGTAAATAAATAAAAAGAAATACCAAACGGAGTCCAAAAATCCTGAAATAAATTTTCATGGTCCTCTAATGATATTTAGGACAAAGTGAACATTTATTTTGGCTAAGAATGCAATTTTGAAAAATAAATATTTTTCTAATTCAAATAAAATAGCAATAGAAATCCAAATAAAATATTTATTTGATTTTAATATTTTTCCTCCAATATTTCTTTTATTTTTGAGAAGTCATTTTATCTCCTCTCTTTTATTTTTAATATAGGAAATATTCGGGAAGCGAAACACTAAAACCAAAATGATCCTCTTTTCAAATTTGAGAACATTCAAATATGAAAGTGATGAAATCCCCAACCCTCTCCGTGGGTTCTTGAGTTGCTTAGAATTTCTAGGATCAAAACCAAAATGCAAATAAAATATAATATGCATATGATGACCTATGTATAACATTCCAAATTGAAATTTGGGATGTTACATATTTCGTTTGATGGGTTGAGGTCTTGAGGAGCAGTGCTAGCACGACATGAAGCACCTATGATGATGGTAGTGAATATAAAGGGGGGAAACCATAAGCTTTACAAGTATAGTGACCGTGCCATGGAGAATCTGAAGATGCAAACCAGACAAAGGCTACTTTGCAACCAATGTTTGCTTTCAACTAGCCACTATGATTTGGTACAGACAGGAAAAGTACAGTAACACGTTAGATCTATTTTCCGGGTGAGATCAATAACTTAAGAAGATATGAAAGAGTACCACCTCTCTTGCGACGGCGTGTATGCCCTTGTTGATACATTGAGGGTGCTGCGGGTGCAATGGCTGTCGGCGGCACGGAAGAAGACTTTAGACGGTAGACGGCCGGGTCGGGGGATAAGTCTTGTTGCCGTGGACGAGGCGGTCGTAGGAGCGGCAATGGCAAGGTGAATGACAATGCTGATGAAGCGAGAGGACGCGATGAAAGGATCCTTGTCCGGCGCCGTGGATGAGAGACGTCCATCTCTTGCAGTAGACGACGGGGTAGGGGTAGCGGCTCTGGCAAGGTGGAGTATGGGGTGGCGGACAGAGGAGGCTGGCCGCGGTGGGAGGTTGTTGTGGCGCCGAGGATGTATGAATGGGGAAATGGGAGGGGAGTGGGGATCTCAAACTTTGGGACGCGCTTGTTTGAAATGTGGGAAAGTTACGAACTTATCCCCCGTTTAAAATTTTGGACATCACGTCGGTTGGGGATAGGACTGTAATATCGCATCTCCCCAATATTTGTCGGTAGTGATTTCGGGCGAGGAGAGGGTGTTTTGCCGCCCACAGTTGGTGCCCACGGTGTATGAACGGGGCTTACAGCTAGGGCGGCTGTGTCATGTCTGAGGGCAGTTACACATCTGCCCCTATTTAAAATATTTGCCTACAACAATTTCGGACGAGGAGAGTTTTTGCCGCCCACCGTGTATGAATGGGGAAATGGAGGGCGAGACACATGTCTTTCAGACGATCTTGAATCAAATGTGTTTTGCCGCCCAGGTTAGGTGCCCACCGTGTCTGAATGGGCTCAGAGGCGGCCGTGTCACGTCTGATTGAACTTACTAGTCTACCCCTATTGACAATAGTGGAAATCGGGTCGATTAGGATGTGAAGTGTCAGGGGTAGATAGTAATTTCCATCTCGCAAACACTTGCTTCGGGCAGCCGACAAATGATAGTGGGTGATTTGTCGCTTTGTTGAAAATTTGGGAGAATTAGCCTTCACGTTTACCCTGGGTCCTGGCAACTAAATTCCAATCCAATTTGTATTCGATTACGAATATCCATACATCATTCTGCGTTTTGTTATTTAGTTCTTCAAAACCACGACAAAGATTTATTCCACCTTTATATATGATTATGATTTAGAAATGTCGTGATCTTCGAATTCAGTAGGTTGGATACATTTTGAGTCAAACAGTTATTGCATCCAATACAATATGCTGACACGAAAAATAGTTCACCTTATGTCAATCATACAAGTACTGAGGATTACCTTGCCTAAAAAATTCAAATCATTACAACACATGGACAACATAGGGGATCTTACAACATAATCCATTCAGAGACATGACAACATGCAAGTATAATAATCTAATGACAAGTTCAATTGGTATCTAAAGAAGAACTAGGATTACCCTGGGCTTCAGATAGCAGAAGCAGCAGGACCTCCTATGTCTTCAAATGCAACATTCTTACTTCCTCAAATTCTTGGGTTGCTTGCATAATGCGTGCATCTAATTGCATATTTTCCAGCCTAAAGATCAAGATTACCTCATTCATTGCAGCCACACCAATTCTTTCCTCCTCTAGTAGAGCCTCAAGAACTATAATATATGTGCTCAGACTGCTTTCCAGTGGTGTTGCCTCTGAACTGCTACCATCTGGTAACATGGATGGTGCACTGCTTCCACAAATAGATTATGGGGTTGTACATTGTGTCCTAGTGTCAACGGCATCCTGAAAGGTATCCGCTGGACATAAGTAAGAGATAGTTATCGCATGATCCAGGCAGTAAGCTTACATGGTAAACGACATACGAATTATTAATGAGATGGCAAGCTATATTTAAATGGTTTGAAGCAGCATCAGCCGAAAGGAAATTAAAATGGTAGGACGAAACTAGGGATGTAAGTGGCAAATAAACGGCGTCCGCCAGTCCCATTTAGTTAGTTTTTGCAAGCTCCCTATTTTCCTTAAAAAACAAAAACTCTTTTGAACTATCATACCACTAGTGGACTATAATCGGGATAAAACGGGACTCAGTTGACATCCCTAGTTCAAAGGGAGTGTACCACTGCTATATTTAAGTTGCCAAGGCATCTAAGCAGTTGAAATAATCTCACTTAACGGTGTGGCCTCATATAACTACGAAGATAGTCTCGTGATGAAGTTCATAGGAAAAGTTAAGGAGTCAAATGAACTACGCATGCATTTCTTTACGATAGTACAACAGACACTGCTGACATATTGGCCAACTTAGGTATAGCCTAACTAGTAACAAACAAGCATTCAAATGAAGCAATACAGCAAAGCAGACAACTGAACTATTTGTAATTCTGTAGGATTACAGGTTGAGGGCACAAGCCAAGATAGCAGCCCACACGCATTACATTTCATATGTACTAAAATAAACTGGCTTACCATATGTTGCTGTGAAGCCTCGCTACTATTGCAATGTTCTTTGAAGATATCGTCAGCATCCCATGGTTGCAAATCTAGTTGTTGTATTTTATTCTGCACCTCTATTTAGGTAAAATTAATTTTAATCGCATGCACTGGTTCGAATTGATCATCAATGGTTCATCTAAACTAATGAAAGAAGGGTGTGTGCTTACAGGACAATATATGTGCTTCACTCTATTTTTATGCTTGTTCAAGGTGCCAACCCCAAAAGAACAAATATTTTGCTTGATGGGGTTGGCAGCTCCATAATTAATAAAAGCATCAAATTAATCATGCAACTTGGGAAGATCGAGAATGCACAAAAAAGTAGGGTCTATTTGGTTTGTAGTCTAGCGTGGCGAAGCTAAAGTGTGACCAGCCACACAAGTATGGCAAGCCACACAAGTGTGGCTGAGAAATTGGACGCCAAACTTTGGCAAAAGTTGGCAAAACAATTGTCTCTATGATAAGTGGGCCATAGGGGCAATAAAGTGTGGCAAAAACCAAACACATGCCAACTAAACCGTGGCTGCCAAACTTTGGCTTGGCAAACTGTGGCTAGGAACCAAACAGCCCCGTAATGAATAGATGCTCGGAACAGTGATGTAATAAGTAGCATCAGAAAATGTAGGGTAAAACGAACAAAAAGCAGTGGAACCACATGGTAGTTTGCTGATGTGTAATTAAGCATAGAGAACATGAAGCATTCTGATGGAACCAATAGGTGGCATCAGAAAAACACCATTATCGTAAATATAGCATGCAAGAAGTAAAATAGGAGGCAGTGATATCTAGGAAGTACCGTAATACTTAGGACAAAACTAAAGCATTGTAACTATAGGTGCAGTGGTTTGTAATTTAGCACATGTAACATATTCACTGCCAGAAGTATGGCCCTACAGGTGCAATCAGAATAATGTGTCTCATGAAAAATTGAATGATACCCTGAAGAAATTCAAAGGTGCGGTGCTTATGCTAAGAAAGTGAATGTAGGCGCCGGCGGTTGGATAATAGTACCTGATTCTCGGTGATGTATGGGTATCGTTGTCATACTTGGTAGCTAACGATCGTCGATGGTGCTCTTGTTGCGGTTGAGTTTGGGCTGGCTGTTGCCGTTGCTGAAGCGGCTCCGGTGCTTCGGTTGCTGCGCCTGTTGACATACAAGAAAGCTCAACTGTGGTAAGTGAGCAGTTCCACGATAAAGAAGAGAAAAACCGAAGGAGTACAAATTGAAATAACCTGATGAGGCTACAGGATCAAAGCACGGCTAGTGGAGTTGAATATGGCGTCCATGGAGTGGGCCCGGTGTAGTGGACGAAGGCGTCGGCAAAGCGCATCTGATGCTGTGTACACTGCTTTCGGTGAGGCGGATCTGTTGCGGCGGAAGAGGGCTTGTATGAAGGGCCAGCAATGGGGTAGACGAGGGAGTTAGTGAAGGGCCTACACTGTGGTGGACGAGGGTGTCGGTGAGGCAGATCCAGTGCGGTGGACCATGATGGTGATCAAGGAGATCTGGAGTGGTGGACAAGCGAGTCGCTGAAGCGGCTCCGGTGTAGTGGTGAGTTGGTAGTTGGGGGTTCCAAGGTGTGGAAGGTAGATCTAGCAGGGTGTGAGGTCCACCTCTGCGGCGGAGGACTAGATTCGGCGGCTTGGCGTGGTTGGGGGGTCAGGGAGGGGCTCTGCGGAAGAATGTTGGGGGAAAAGAGGGGAAAACAAGGGAGTTACCAAACTAGCCCTTTTCCGTTCATGTGGCAGGGGTAAAATAGGAATATCACAGGGCTAAACTTTCGGGCGCGAAATATTTCGATGTGAGCGGGAAGTTTGAAAGCTTTCGATGCGTGAAATTAAGTGTTCTACTCTTGTACGGCTGACTATGATATCATGGCCGGGAATTTATTTATGTGTATGTGTATGAATAAAGTGGATGATTATAAAGTTTGAACATGCCCGTATGTGTATATCTCTAGGTTTGATATATGAATTTGAAATCACGACATCCCAGCTTAAAAAATGTACCTTCGATTAAATGAATTACAAAAGCTAATGATGGAGTCGAATTCCAAAATTCCAATCTTTGTAATTCTGGTACTTCAAAGTATATCACGCATGGTCAAAAGTATCATTATCTCATAGTCCAAACTTTGAAACAAATTGATCAACCATGACTGCACACACTATTTACCATATATATCTCAATTATGGTAGTCTCTCAAATATAGACACCTCACTCTTTATCTGAAGGCACACCCCCCCCCCATCCCCCCCTCCCCCCCCCCCTCCCCCGCACACACAAGTCGTTCTCTCCCCCGGACACAAACACTAGAGCACATTAAACACCCCCTCTCTTCTAAAGTCCGGACCCCAATATAGGGCTCTATCACTTTGTCTCTCAGGCATGCACACATCTCTTGTCCCACTCTCTAGGTCTCCCGGCATCTCTCTTTCCTAAGCACACGCACTATATAGAGTGTATCTTTCCCATACACACAAAACGTTGCCCCCAAATGTCTATCTCCCTAGTTATGTGGTTCTCGCACACTCACCTCACACACCACCCCCACTACAAACAAGCACACTTTGTCTCCTTGTGCACCACTCTCCTCTTTCTATCTCTCCCACATGCGGACCCGCCTTAGCTCCTTCCCTATATACATATATGTCATGACCCTTTCCATAGCTCCCTAATGTATCATCGTTCTCAATCTCACACGTTGTTCTCTACACAATCTATTCTAGATCTCTCATGAAGTCCCTATCACACACACGATGACTCACTTCCCTTCCGTATCTGCACACATCGGCCACTTTTGAACAACATCAACATTGTCTCCCTATCTATACGCCACTTCTGCACACAAACGACCCCTCTCTCTCCTACTCTCTCCCTCTCTCTCCCTTGCTCTATCTCTCTCCCTCTCTCTCTCTCTCTCTCTCTCTCTCTCTCTCTCTCTCTCTCTCTCTCTCGCTCGCTCTCGCTCGGTCTCACACCCATCTCCCACACACACTCGATGTCTCTCCCAAATAGTCTGCTCCCCACCCACACCCATGCTATCCCGCTACTACACATGCCTTTGTCTCTCTTTGACACACATGTCATACCATTCCCCCTTCCCTATACTAGGTTTACATCATTAGTGGTCTTTCTTCTACACATACACACACTCCCTCTCACACACATGCACGCGCACAAACACACATAGACACGCACAAACACCCATCTATCTGGATCCTTCATTTAAGACATACACCCTTGCATATTCTCTCCAGCTCTAGGTATGTATATATCCCCCCTCTCTCTAGCTCAGATGCACACCAAAATTCTCCATCTCTCTAACTCACACATCTCTCCCCATGTGCGCATGTGTATCTCACACATTCACTCTATGATTATGTCTATCTGTCTCCATGTTACACAACACAAAGCCCCATGCACATGTCTCTCTCTATCCTCCACAAACAAAGACACAAAGAATTTCTTATCATTGCCTCGGTCTCTACACATATCACACGCGCACGCTGTCTCCCTCTCTCGCACACACGCTCAACAAAGGTTTTCCGGTGAATAAGTTACCGTCTATTCATCAACAATCGTGGCAGTACGGCGAACACGAGACGTGAAAAGGAATAAATCTACATGTGCTTAGACCACCTAGTATGACTACTAGGACTAGAGCAAGCCGAAAGCGTGCCGCCGTCACCCCTCCTTATCAGCGATGGGAAAACCTTTTGTTTTACACAGTCGAGAAGTCATCATGCTACGTCCCTACATGCTCAGCCGTTGAATAGAATTTAGATACAAGTTTATGGAAACAAGTATTGGTAATACGTTTGTATCTCCATACATATATCTCTTCTCTTATAAAAAATGGGTTGGTGATGATGGTACGCCTGCCATCTTGCAATATAGACCGTCCGATCTATATCTGACGAATAGAAATTAAACTAAAAGGTACCCGCACCCTCTCTCCACATTTTCAGACAAGGCCTACTCTCGTTCATCCTTATCTCTCACAATCTCATTGTTGAGCAATTAAAAAAGGAAGCCTCTGGAACAAACTGGCATGGTGGTCGCTGCCAGCATCGTCCATCCCCATGCCTCCGCTCAGTCCAACCACCAATCACCACCACGCCCCACTCCTCCTCACCTTATCTCTCGTCTTTCTTGAGATATCATTAGTTTTTACACATGGGATTACCCCCGCATGGGTCAATCACAACAGGTATTTTTATTAAAAAAATGCATCTTGATGTTCCATGCAATGCACGAACATGATGCTAGTACTCCTACAAAAGACTTAGTTGGTGATGATGGCGTGTCTGCCATCCGTTATTTTTTACCATCAGATCTACATCTAATGACTGTGAGGTAAGTTGTTGCCTTTTCTCAACAACATCCCACTTCTCTACCAACTGGCAGAAAAACCCTTAATTAGTATCTTAAAACCAACCACATCCCTCCCTCACCTCACGAAGGCAGCCCAAGGAATATATTCTAATTGAAACATAATATATCTCTAGTGATATATGTATATCAAAATTAGAGTGTTTTCTATCAAGTTTGTGAATAAGTATTATTCTAATTATGATACGTTGCAATGCACGTGAACATTGCTACTATTGCCAACCATGAAAAAATGCTAGTATTTCCATAGTTTCGGGTTTTCCATCATGATATTAGTCACTCATGGTTGATATGTAGTTTTAATTACGTACACATAGGCACTATGTAACTAGCCGTGCTTATTGGCTTCCAAAGCTGAACTTTCACTCCTACTTACAGCATGTAGAGTATTTAACAAAAAGCTACCACTTTCAACCAGCCCTAGGAAGAAATAATTGTACAAAAAATAGCAAAAACATACCCAAAATTTCTTAATCTACGCCAAAAAGCTACTACCTAGTGCCGATTAGGCACGTTCAAACCTGTTTATGACAGGGTTGAACCCACACGTCCGTGCTGACAAGGCAGCTTAAACCAACACATTTTGTTTGACTGTTGACACAAGGGACCCACATCTGACCTTCTATCCTATTCTTCCTCCTCCAATCATTATTTTTCCCAAACATTACTTCAAACAATACTGATGTGTGTTCGTCGGTGGCGCCGGTGATGAGTGAAATGGCCGCTGCTCCGCCGAACAGGCCGAACACCACGCTGGCCTCCGCACGGGTTGGCTGGCTAGCCCGAGCGTGACTCACGCGCGAGCAAGGCGCTGTGTTGGCCTTCGCTCTAGCCAGATGGCTGGCCTTAGTGATGCGAGCGTGAGTAAGCCACCGCACTACCGTGCCAAACTAGCTACCAAACCTTGCAGACAAGCAGCTGGATGCATCCAGCAGGGTGTGTGCTATCTTGGCTAGCTAGTGGCCGCGAGCGCCGGACAGAGCTGGCATCTGGGCTGCCGCAAGATGGGCTCCGCATCACCGGCGGTTTTGACCTCGCCTTCTGCCGGTGGTGGCAGCTGCGTCCCATGGCCGAGGATGACTAGGTGTGGACGGGCTTGAGGTAGGAGGTCACTCGGGGATTTTTGTCCAGACTGACATGTAGGTCCCACATGTCATAACGCCTAACTTGTCGGTCGAATAGAAGGCGTTGACTTAAGGGGCGACATGGGTTGAAACGTGCCTATAACGACACTTTGTAGAGTAGTCGTTTCTTGGTTGGGCTGGTTGGTAAGTGGTGGTAGTAGTTTCTTGGCATTATTAGTGGTTTCTTGTAAGGAACAATGTACTAGCGACGAAAGGCGATTCTAGGTTGTGTTGTACTCCAACGAGTACTACTAGTAGTTGCGGGAGTGTATAGCTCATTTTGTGCGTTCGATCCCGTCTGAACGCACGACGACCTTTTTTTAAATAGTAACCTCGCTGCGAGCCAATATTGTAGACTGGTAGTTAGACTTTTGAAGTCAAACGGACGTGTCGCACGACAATCTGGGTGCACTGGATAATCCAGCCACGGGAACGGGTTTTCCCTCCCATCATCTCCTGGCTCGCGTACTAGAGTAGTACTCCTATATACTTGCCTGTGTGCTCGTCCTAGCCGCAGCTCACTTGCAACTTCCTCGTCATCTAGCATATTTAAACTAGTGCCTCCCAATTAAGCCAGAGGAGCTGGAAAAGTCTGGCACGGCATTGGGAACTGTGCAATATGGCTCTTTACGTAAAGTGCTAGTTGTGGCATTGCACGCATGGACTTCGCTCCATTATCGGCTCTATAAAAGAAATTCCTCTTGATGTGATTTTTTTAAACGGGGGCAAAAGCTTTGCCTCATCTCATTCATAAAGAAGGAACTACTAACAAAGTTCAACGAGATCCATTACACCTCCACAAATGGAAGCGAAAAGCCTAGTCTCATTGTATCAAAGAACTCAAATGTTCTACCCCCGCAGTAATCGACGCTGATAAATAGGCTGCTAGTGTGTGTGTGAGAGGAGCGGCTGAGTAGGCCAGCTACACGCTTGAATACAGCACAGAGAGTACGCACTACGCAGGTGTACTTTCCCTTCATTGATAGTACAATGATGGTTCTAGATAACAGTAGTACCCCCACCCCACTTGCAACTGTAGCTCCTTGGCCTTGAGATTCAAGAGTTGAAAACTGGTGCAAGATAGAAGTGCAGTACATCGCACTACTAGTTGAGAATGTAGTAGTACTACTACTGCTACAGTACGAGTACATAGTAAATAATAGCCTCACCATCGCGGGGCACAAGTCACTACCACTATGCGTGCCCGCATACGAGGCCCTGCGGTTATGCTCTTATCTCCTCCTCGCCAGTTCCCCTACCCCCGAAGAGACCAAGGTAGTTTGTTGCTGCTCCCATGGATTCGCCAGGCGGTTCTCCTCCTCATCAGGGTTGGGAGACCTTGAATGACGATCCTCTGGGAGAAATCGCATGCCGCTACAACGTCCTCACCGCCGCAAGACTCGGTGCTTCCTGCACCAACTTTTTTAAGACGGTGCTTAAACAGGTTTGAGAAAAGGCCATGCTTGTTGGTCTTCCATGCGTCCTCGAGGAGAAGGTTATTCTATGGAACAATCCTTCAAACAGTCCACCGCTCCCAGGCCATGGTTGCAGGTTGACTCCGCTAGAGTTGCAGACGTTGAGAGGTAGTCAGATTTTGTCCGATGAGCAGGTCAGTCATGGAGTTTGATCATGTAGTCTATATTCTAAATATAGTGCTTAGTTATTACATCCCATAATTTCTCCCCTGCCCACCGTCTTACATATAGGTATGGGTTGGTGCCAACGAAAATTAGCTTGCATACCTCTGCTACCTCTTGAGCATGCGTTGGTTTTCCCTTGAAGAGGAAAGGGTGATGCAGCAAAGTAGCATAGGTATTTCCCTCATTTTTTGAGAACCAAGGTATCAATCCAGTAGGAGGCTACACTCAATCCGGTTTTCGATGTTAGGCTTAGGTGAGTGGTCTGGGTAGTAGACCAGCTAGCACCCCTTCATCGTATGGATAGGAGTAGCGGCATATGTTGCCAAGATGGTGGATTCGGGCATTTTGTTGTAATACTTTGTAAGGTCCTCGAGAATAATCAATAAAGTGGTTGTATGCATCTCCCAGATGCAGAGGCTAGGGGTCATCCTCCTTTTCTTAAAAAAGGAGGCTACACTCAAATCTCTCGTACCTGCACAAACAAATAAGAACCTTGCAATCAACGCGATAAAGGGGTTGTCAGTCCCTTCACGACCACTTGCAAAAGTGAGATCTGATAGAGATAATAAGATAAATATGTTTGGTATTTTTATGATATAGATTGGAAACTAAAGATAGAAAAATAAAATAGATCGGAAACTTATATGATGGAAAATAGACCCGGGGGCCATAGGTTTCACTAGTGGCTTCTCTCAGGATAGCATAAGTATTATGGTGGGTGAACAAATTACTGTCGAGCAATTGATAGAAAAGTGCATAGTTATGAGAATATATAGGTATGATCATGTATATAGGCATCAAGTCCGCGACAAGTAGATCGAAACGACTCTGCATCAACTACTATTACTCCACACATCAACCGCTATCCAGGATGCATCTAGAGTATTAAGTTCATAAGAACAGAGTAACGCATTAGGCAAGATGACATGATGTAGAGGGATAAACTCAAGCAATATGATATAAACCCCATCTTTTTATCCTCAATGGCAACAATACAATACGTGCCTTGCTGCCCTTGCTGTCACTGGGAAAGGACACCGCAAGATTGAACCCAAAACTAAGCACTTCTCCCATTGCAAGAAATATCAATCTAGTAGGCCAAACCAAACTGATAATTCGAAGAGACTTGCAAAGATAAAAAATCATACATAAAAGAATTCAGAGGAGATTCAAATATTGTTCATAGATAATCTTGATCATAAACCCACAATTCATCGGATCTCGACAAACACACCACAAAAAGTATTACATCGAATAGATCTCCAAGAAGATCGAGGAGAACTTTGTATTGAGATCCACAGAGAGAGAAGAAGCCATCTAGCTAATAACTATGGACCCAAAGGTCTGAGGTAAACTACTCACACTTCATCGAAGAGGCTATAGTGTTGATGTAGAAGCCCTCGGTGATTGATTCCCCATCCGGCGGAGCGCCGAAAAAGGCCCAAGACGGGATCTCACGATTACAGAAGGTTGCAGCAGTGGAAATAGGGTTTCGTGGTGCTCATGGATGTTTTCACGGTATATGAGTATATATAGGCGAAAGAAGTAGGTCGGTGGAGCCAGGAAGGGCCCCCGAGGGTGGGGGGCATGCCTACCCCCCTGGGCACGCCCTCCTGCCTCGTGGCCGCCTCGTTGCTTCCTTGACGTCCACTCCAAGTCTCCTGGATTGCGTTTGTTCCAAAAACAATTCTCCCGAAGGTTTCATTCCGTTTGGACTCCGTTTGATATTCCTTTTCCGCGAAACACTGAAATAGGCAAAAATAACAACAATTTGCACAGGGCCTCCGGTTAATAGGTTAGTCCCAAAAATAATATAAAAGTGCATAATAAAGCCCATTAAACATCCAAAATAGATAATATAATAGCATGGAACAATAAAAAATTATAGATACATTGGAGACGTATCAACCTCCAGCCGGATACCACCATCATTTTGCACAACACCCATAGCATTGCGGCTGTTCCCGTAGACCCCCTCTCCACCATTGGGATCGGCCTTCCGGACTGGCTGGGCTTGAATACGTATGATGATGCCTACATGAGATTGAAGAAAATAGCAATTGTGGACCCACCGACAAAGCGACACGCCTACGACGATTACTATCTTATTGCGGTGTTCGACATAAGGATTGCCATCAATACAAGAGGTAGTAACGGCAGAGGCTGGCACATGTTGGTGAAGGAAATATACCCTAGAGGCAATAATAAAGTTATTATTTATTTCCTTATTTCATGATAAATGTTTATTATTCATGCTAGAATTGTATTAACCGAAAACATAATACATGTGTGAATACATAGACAAACATAGTGTCACTAGTATGCCTCTACTTGACTAGCTCGTGAATCAAAGATGGTTAAGTTTCCTAGCCATGGACGAAAGAGTTGTCATTTGATTAACGGGATCACATCATTAGGAGAATGATGTGATTGACTTGACCCATTCCGTTAGCTTAGCACTTGATCGTTTAGTATGTTGCTATTGCTTTCTTCATGACTTATACATGTTCCTATGACTATGAGATTATGCAACTCCCGTTTACCGGAGGATCACTTTGTGTGCTACCAAACGTCACAACGTAACTGGGTGATTATAAAGGAGCTCTACAGGTGTCTCCGAAGGTACATGTTGGGTTGGCGTATTTCGAGATTTTGATTTGTCACTCCGATTGTCGGAGAGGTATCTCTGGGCCCTCTCGGTAATGCACATCACTATAAACCTTGCAAGCAATGTAGCTAATGAGTTAGTTACAGAATGATGCATTACATAACGAGTAATGAGACTTGCCGGTAACGAGATTGAACTAGGTATTGGATACCGACGATCGAATCTCGGGCAAGTAACATACCGATGACAAAGGGAACAACGTATGTTGTTATGCGGTTTGACCGATAAAGATCATCGAAGAATATGTAGGAGCCAATATGAGCATCCATGTTCCGCTATTTGTTATTGACCGAGAATAGTTCTAGGTCATGTCTACATAGTTCTCGAACCCGTAGGGTCCGAACGCTTAACGTTACGATGACAGTTATATTATGAGTTTATGAGTTTTGATGTACCGAAGGAGTTCGGAGTCCCGGATAAGATCGGGGACATGACGAGGAGTCTCGAAATGGTCGAGATGTAAAGATCGATATATTGGACGACTATATTCGGAGTTCGGAAAGGTTCCGAGTGATTCGGGTATTTTTCGGAGTACCAGAGAGTTACGGGAATTCGCCGGGTAGTATATGGGCCTTATTGGGCCATACGGGAATAGAGGAGAGAGGCCAAAAGGAAGGAGGCCTGCACCCCCCCTCTGGTCCGAATTGGACAAGGGGCACAGCCCCCTTTTCCTTCTTCCTCTCCCCCTCTTTCCCCTTCTCCTACTCCAACAAGGAAGGAGGGAGTCCTACTCCCGGTGGGAGTAGGACTCCCCTTGGCGCGCCCCCTCCTAGGGCCGGCCTCCTCCCCCTTTGCTCCTTTATATACGGGGGCAGGGGGGCACCCCATGACACACAAGTTGATCTACGGATCGTTCCTTAGCCGTGTGCGGTGCCCCCCTCCACCATATTCCACCTCGGTCATATCGTCGCGGAGTTTAGGCGAAGCCCTGCGCCGGTAGAGCATCATCATCGTCACCATGCCGTCGTGCTGACGGAACTCATCCCTGACACTTTGCTGGATCGGAGTCTGGGGATCGTCATCGAGCTGAACGTGTGCTGAACTCGGAGGTGCCGTACGTTCGGTACTTGGATCGGTCGGATCGTGAAGACGTACGACTACATCAACCGCGTTGTCATAATGCTTCCGCTTACGGTCTACGAGGGTACGTGGACAACACTCTCCCCTCTCGTTGTTATGCCATCACCATGATCTTGCGTGTGCGTAGGAATTTTTTTGAAATTACTACGTTCCCCAACAGTGGCATCCGAGCCAGGTTTTATGCATAGATGTCATATGCACGAGTAGAATACAAGTGAGTTGTGGGCGATACAAGTCATACTGCTTACCAGCATGTCATACTTTGGTTTGGCGGTATTGTGAGATGAAGCGGCCCGGACCGACATTACGCGTACGCTTACGCGAGACTGGTTTCACTGTTACGAGCACTCGTGCTTAAAGGTGGCTGGCGGGTGTCTATCTCTCTCACTTTAGCTGAATCGAGTATGGCTACACCCGGTCCTTGCGAAGGTTAAAACAGCACTAACTTGACGAACTATCGTTGTGGTTTTGATGCGTAGGTAAGAACGGTTCTTGCTAAGCCCGTAGCAGCCACGTAAAATTTGCAACAACAAAGTAGAGGACGTCTAACTTGTTTTTGCAGGGCATGTTGTGATGTGATATGGTCAAGACGTGATGCTATATTTTATTGTATGATATGATCATTTTTTATAACCGAAGTTATCGGCAACTGGCAGGAGCCATATGGTTGTCGCTTTATTGTATGAAATGCAAACGCCCTGTAATTGCTTTACTTTATCACTAAGCGGTAGCGATAGTCGTAGAAGCAATAGATGGCGTAACGACAACGATGCTACGATGGAGATCAAGGTGTCATGCCGGTGACGATGGTGATCACGACGGTGCTTCGAAGATGGAGATCACAAGCACAAGATGATGATGGCCATATCATATCACTTATATTGATTGCATGTGATGTTTATCCTTTATGCATCTTATCTTGCTTTGATTGACGGTAGCATTTTAAGATGATCTCTCACTAAAATTATCAAGAAGTGTTCTCCCTGAGTATGCAACGTTGCGAAAGTTCTTCGTGCTGAGACACCACGTGATGATCGGGTGTGACAGGCTCTACGTTCAAATACAACTGGTGCAAAACAGTTGCACACGCGGAATACTCAGGTTAAACTGGACGAGCCTAGCATATAACAGATATGGCCTCGGAACACGGAGACCGAAAGGTCGAGCGTGAATCATATAGTAGATATGATCATCATATTGATGTTCACCGTTGAAACTACTCCATCTCATGTGAGGATCGGACATGGTGTAGTTGATATGGATCACGTAATCACTTAGAGGATTAGAGGGATATCTATCTAAGTGGGAGTTCTTAAGTAATATGATTAATTGAACTTTAATTTATCATGAACTTAGTCCTGGTAGTATTTTGCAAATTATGTTATAGATCAATAGCTCGCGTCGTTGCTTTCATATGTTTATTTTGATATGTTCCTAGAGAAAACTATGTTGAAAGATGTTAGTAGCAATGATGCAGATTGGATCCGTGGTCTAAGGTTTATCCTCATTGCTGCACAGAAGAATTATGTCCTTAATGCACCGCTAGGTGACAGACCTATTGCAAGAGTAGATGCAGACGTTATGAACATCTGGCTAGCTCAATATGATGACTACTTGATAGTTTAGTGAACCATGCTTAACGGCTTAGAATCGGGACTTCAAAGACATTTTGAACGTCATGGACCATATAAGATGATCCAGGAGTTGAAGTTAATATTTCCAACAAATACCCGTGTTGAGAGATATGAAGTCTCCAACAAGTTCTACAGCTAAAAGATGGAGGAGAATCGCTCAACTAGTGAGCAAGTGCTTAGATTGTCTGAGTACTACAATCGCTTGAATCAAGTGGGAGTTAATCTTCCAGATAAGATAGTGATTGGCAGAGTTCTCTAGTCACCATCACCAAGTTAGTGGAACTTCGTGATGAACTATAATGCAAGGGATGACGAAAATGATTCCCAAGCTCTTCGTGATGTTGAAATCGACGAAGCTAGAAATCAAGAAAGAGCATCAAGTGTTGATGATTGACAAGACCACTAGTTTCAAGAAAAGGGCAAAGGGAAAGAAAGGGAAACTTCAAGTAGAATGGCAAACAAGTTGTCACTCCCGTGAAGAAGACCAAAGCTGGACCAAAGCCTGAAACTGAGTGCTTACACTGCAAAGGGAATGGTCACTGGAAGCGGAAATGCCCTGAATATTTGGTGGATAAGAAGGATGGCAAAGTGAACAAGGGTATATTTGATATACAGGTTATTGATGTGTGCCTTACTAGTGTTTATAGTAGCCCTTGAGTATTTGATACTTGTTCAGTTGCTAAGATTAGTAACTCGAAACAGGAGTTACAGAATAAACAGAGACTAGTTAAAGGGTGAAGTGACGATGAGTGTTGGAAGTAGTTCCAAGATTGATATGATCATCATCGCACACTCCCTATACTTCCGGATTAGTGTTAAACCTAAATAAATGTTATTTGGCATTTGCGTTGAGCACGAATATGATTTGATCATGTTTATTGCGATACGGTTATTCATTTAAAGTTAGAGAATAAATTGTTATTCTGTTTACATGAATAAGACCTTCGATGGTCATACACCCAATGAACATAGTTTGTTGGATCTCGATCATAGTGATACACATATTCATAATATTGATGCCAAAAGATGAAAAGTTAATAATGATAGTGCAACTTATTTGTGGCACTGCCGTTTGGGTCATATCGGTGTAAAGCGCATGAAGAAACTCCATAAAGATGGATTTTTGGAATCACTTGGTTATGAATCATTTGATGCTTGCGAACCGTGCCTTTTGGGCAAGATGACTAAAACTTCGTTCTCCGGAACAATGGAACGAGCTACTGACTTATTGGAAATAATACATACCGATGTATGCAATCCAATGAGTGTTGATGCTCATGGCAAGTATCGCTATTTTCTGACCTTCACAAGATGATTTGAGCAGATATGGGTATATCTACTTGATGAAACATAAGTCTGAAATAGTTGAAAGGTTCAAAGAATTTCAGAGTGAAGTGGAAAATCATCGTAACAAGAAAAATAAAGTTTCTACGATCTGATCATGGAGACGAATATTTGAGTTACGAGTTTGGTCTTCAATTAAAACAATGTGGAATAGTTTCACAGCTCACGCCACCTGGAACACCACAACGTTATGGTGTGTCCGAACATCGTAACCGCACTTTATTGGATATGGTGCGATCTATGATGTCTCTTACTGATTTACCACTATTGTTTTGGGGTTATGCATTAGAGACAGCTGCATTCACATTAAAAGGGCACCATCTAAATCCGTTGAGATGACAACATTTGAACTGTGGTTTAGCAAGAAACCCAAGTTGTCGTTTCTTAAAGTTTGGGGCTGTGATGCTTATGTGAAAAAGTTTCATCCTGATAAGCTCAAACCCAAATCGGAGAAGTGCCTCTTCATAGAATACCCAAAGGAAACTGTTGGGTACACCTTCTATCACATATCTGAGGGCAAGATTTTCGTTGCTAAATTCGGATCCTTTCTAGAGAAGGAGTTTCTCTCGAAAGAAGTGAGTGGGAGGAAAGTAGAACTTGATGAGTTAACTGTACCTGCTCCCTTATTGGAAAGTAGTTCATCACAAGAACCAGTTCCTGTGACAACTACACCAATTAGTGAGGAAGATAATGATATTGATCATGAAACTTCAGATCAAGTTTCTACTAAACCTGGTAGGTCTACCAGAGTAAGATCCGCACTAGAGTGGTACGGTAATCCTATTCTAGAAGTCATGTTACTTGACCATGATGAACCTATGAACTATGAGGAAGCGTTGATGAGCCCAGATTCCGCGAAATGGCTTGAGGCCATGAAATCTGAGATGGGATCCATGCATGAGAACAAAGTGTGGACTTTGGTGGAGTTGCCCGTTGATCGGCAAGCCATATTGTACAAATGGATCTTCAAGAGGAAGACAGTTACTGATAGTAGTGTTACTATCTACAAAGCTCGACTTGTCGCAAAAGGGTTTTCGACAAATTCAAGGTGTTGACTGCAATGAGATTTTCTCAACTTTAGCGATGCTTAAGTCTGTCCGAATCATGTTAGCAATTACCACATTTTATGAAATCTGGCAAATGGATGTCAAAACTGCATTCCTTAATGGTTTTATTAAAGAAGAGTTGTATATGATGCAACCAGAAGGTTTTGTCAATCCTAAAGGTGCTAACAAAATGTGCAAGCTCCAGCGATCCATCTATGGACTGGTGCAAGCATCTCAGAGTTGGAATGTATGCTTTGACAAGATGATCAAAGCATATAGTTTTGTACAGACTTACGGTGAAGCCTGTATTTACAAGAAAGTGAGTGTGAGCACTACAACATTTCTGATAAGTATATGTGAATGACATATTGTTGATCGAAAATAATGTAGAATTATTCTGCAAAGCATAAAGGAGTGTTTGAAAGGAGTTCTTTAAAAGAAAGACCTCAGTAAAGCTACTTACGTATTGAGCATCAAGATCTATTGAGATAGATCAAGACGCTTGATAAGATTTTCAATGAGTACATACCTTGACAAGTTTTTGAAGTAGTTCAAAATGGAACGGTCAAAGAAAGAGTTCTTGCCTGTGTTGCAAAGGTATGAAATTGAGTAAGACTCAAATCCCGACCACGGCAGAAAATAGAAAAGAGAATGAAAGACATTCCCTATGCCTCAGTCATAGGTTCTATAAAGTATGCTATGCTAAGTACCAGACCTATTGTATACCTTGCTCTGAATTTGGCAAGGGAGTACAATAGTGATCTAGGAGTAGATCACTGGACATTGGTCAAGAATATCCTTAGTGAGGACTAAGGAAATATTTCTCGATTATGGAGGTGATAAAAGAGCCCATCGTAAAGAGTTACATTGGTGCAAGCTTTTAGACCGATCCAGATGACTCTAAGTCTCAATCTGGATACATATTGAAAGTGGGAGCAGTTAGCTAGAGTAGCTCCGTGCAAAGCATTGTAGACATAGAATATTTGCAAAATACATACGGCTCTGAATATGACAGACCCGTTGACTAAGCTTCTCTCACGAGCAAAACATGATCACACCTTAGTGCTCTTTGGGTGTTAATCACATAGCGATGTGAACTAGATTATTGACTCTAGTAAACCCTTTGCGTGTTGATCACATGACGATGTGAACTATGGGTATTAATCACATACAGATGTGAATATTGGTGTTAAATCACATGGTGATGTGAACTAGATTATTGACTCTAGTGCAAGTGGGAGACTGAAGGAAATATGCCCTAGAGGCAATAATAAAGTTATTATTTATTTCCTTATTTCATGATAAATTTTTATTATTCATGCTAGAATTGTATTAACCGGAAACATAATACATGTGTGAATACATAGACAAACATAGTGTCACTAGTATGCCTCTACTTGACTAGCTCGTGAATCAAAGATGGTTAAGTTTCCTAGCCATGGACAAAAGAGTTGTCATTTGATTAACGGGATCACATCATTAGGAGAATGATGTGATTGACTTGACCCATTCCGTTAGCTTAGCACTTGATCATTTAGTATGTTGCTATTGCTTTCTTCATGACTTATACATGTTCCTATGACTATGAGATTATGCAACTCCCGTTTACCGGAGGAACACTTTGTGTGCTACCAAACGTCACAACGTAACTGGGTGATTATAAAGGAGCTCTACAGGTGTCTCCGAAGGTACATGTTGGGTTGGCGTATTTCGAGATTAGGATTTGTCACTCCGATTGTCAGAGAGGTATCTCTGGGCCCTCTCGGTAATGCACATCACTATAAACCTTGCAAGCAATGTAGCTAATGAGTTAGTTACGGAATGATGCATTACATAACGAGTAAAGAGACTTGCCGGTAACGAGATTGAACTAGGTATTGGATACCGACGATCGAATCTCGGGTAAGTAACATACCGATGACAAAGGGAACAACGTATGTTGTTATGCGGTTTGACCGATAAAGATCTTCGTAGAATATGTAGGAGCCAATATGAGCATCCAGGTTCCGCTATTGGTTATTGACCGAGAATAGTTCTAGGTAATGTCTATATAGTTCTCGAACCCGTAGGGTCCGCACGCTTAACGTTACGATGACAGTTATATTATGAGTTTATGAGTTTTGATGTACCGAAGGAGTTCGGAGTACCGGATGAGATCGGGGACATGACGAGGAGTCTCGAAATGGTCGAGATGTAAAGATCAATATATTGGACGACTATATTCTGAGTTCGGAAAGGTTCCTAGTGATTCGGGTATTTTTCGGAGTACCGGAGAGTTACAGGAATTCGCCGGGGAGTATATGGGCTTTATTGGGCCATACGGGAATAGAGGAGAGAGGCCAAAAGGAAGGAGGCCTGCGCCCCCCCTCTGGTCCGAATTGGACAAGGGGCGCAGCCCCCTTTTCCTTCTTCCTCTCCCCCTCTTTCCCCTTCTCCTATTCCAACAAGGAAGGAGGGAGTCCTACTCCCGGTGGGAGTAGGACTCCCCTTGGCGCGCCGCCTCCTAGGGCCGGCCTCCTCTCCCCTTGCCCCTTTATATACGGGGGCAGGGGGGCACCCCATAACACACAAGTTGATCTACGGATCGTTCCTTAGCCGTGTGCGGTGCCCCCCTCCACCATATTCCACCTCGGTCATATTGTCGCGGAGTTTAGGCGAAGCCCTGTGCCGGTAGAGCATCATCATCGTCACCACGCCGTCGTGCTGATGGAACTCATCTCCGACACTTTGCTGGATCGGAGTCCGGGGATCGTCATCGAGCTGAACGTGTGCTGAACTCAGAGGTGCCGTACGTTCGGTACTTGGATCGGCCGGATCGTGAAGACGTACGACTACATCAACCGCGTTGTCATAACGCTTCCGCTTACGGTCTACGAGGGTACGTGGACAACACTCTCCCCTCTCGTTGCTATGCCATCACCATGATCTTGCGTGTGCGTAGGAATTTTTTTTGAAATTACTACGTTCCCCAACAGTTGGCCGCGGCAGATTTGTACCCCTACACGTTCGAAGACGTCGTGCACCATGTAGGCCGCATCTTCGCGGTGACAAGCCAGGGGACTTGTTTCATCTGGTTGCCATCCTACGGTATGGGAGATTACAAACGGAATGCACAAACCATCATTTGCATCCTAACGGTACTCCATTATTTTGCAGGGACCATTCATCCCCCGATCAAAATAAGATCGCCGATCCTGGATGTGCATTTGCATCCGCTATTCAGTCTAACCTGGAACCTTGTAGCTGACTTTGGCATATTGGGATGAACTATCTTAGCATTCGTTACCCATGGTACCACTGATGTGCAACATGGTCACACAATCTACCACAGTCGGACCATCACCATCTACCCAGGTATTATATTTTCTCATTGTTGTGTGTTAGAGTAGTAGAGTAGTACTTGTTATTTATTTTATTTTCTTGACTGGGACATGCTTACTGTACTAGCATTACAATTTAGTATTATATTTTTTTAACCTTCTCGCCTTCTCTTTCATTGTTTTACTGCTTACTAGTACTAGTAGGAGTACTTTTACCTTGGAGGACGTGTATAGCTAGCTAGGCCCTTGAAGACTTGAACCCACTAGCTCCCACCATTTTTGTTTTTCCATGTCTTATACTATCTCATCCATGTAGCCAAGAGTGGCTATATATAATAAGCCGGTTATTTTACTTCCTCTATACCAGAGTAGTACTATTTGTTGCACAGTATTACTGACCGCCATATTTGAGCACAACATATTATGCATGGACCTTGACTATGTATGTCACCATGTGTCCAGATCTGAGATGATGCGTGTACCAGATGAACAACGCCGAGTTCGACCCCCGGTGTCGAGGAACACTCTTGGAGAGTACTCGCTTTTCATTGGGGACAACTACCCCATTGTGAAGCGGCCACCTTCCGTGCATGACACCGAAGGCCTGCCGTTCATGAAGCATGGTTGTGTCTTCAGTGCGCACCGCTGGATGAACAACATGCTGGGACACACTATCCCTGAGTTATGCCACTTCAGCTTGGATGAGTCTCCATCATGTGGAACCGGACTAGAAAGCCGCGACAATGATTCCCGTTGACCACTTCTATGGACCGTGCCATCCATGAAGAACACCTGGGACTGGAACCTGGAGGAGGACATGGAGCCCATCTATAACGTGTAAGTGGAGTATGGTAAATTGTGAATGGCAGCGCTGTGAATATATGTAGACTAGTCGTGCACAAATTTGTCACATGAAGTGGAGATGGACTTGTGTGGCATACTGGCATCTGTCCTTTAGAATTTATTACTATTAAGTGTGTTATGTGTACATGCAACTTGTGTGGTTGCTGCACGGGCTCCAACAAGCTCTTTGAGAAAAAAAAAAGGTGGCCCAACTTCGGATATAGGTGACGTGGCGGCATCATACAATAGCATCGTTCGCTATAGTTGTAGTACTCATACTAGGACGACAACTCCTATAAAAATTGCTCTTGGCTCTTTTCCTCTTCGGGAGATTCAACAGTTCGTACTCGTGTGAACCTTGCACTTGGCTCTTCGCCTCTTCGGAAGGTCCAACAATGATGATACTATAGTACAATATGCTTCTGGCAATCTGACACCGAATGAACTATTGCACGTCCACCGCGAGGGCGAGGGCGACGGTGAGGGAGAGGGAGAGGGCGCAGTAGTCAAAACCCTCTCCCCGTCCTGTGAGCCACCGCGTGCGTGGGCGAGGGAGAGGGCGTAGGCATGCATAGTAAGCAAGCTTCTCCTCGTCCCGTGACTGTGAGTCAACGCGCGTGGGTGAGGGAGAGGGTATAGTAAGCAAGCTTCTCCTCGTTCGGCGAGTTGACGGGATACATCAAAGCAGTACTAGTCCATACGGTGTCCTTTCCGGTTAATATGGCTTAATTTGAAATGAGAAAAATATAATGGCGGTCAACGTATGCAACAATACGCTCATTACGGTCACTATATAGTTTTGCGGTGATTATACGGTCACTAGCTCACCGTAGAGCACCGGATTGCACCCTACTAACCGGCCATATAGCTGACATGGCACTTTGTTGACTGGTTAAATTGACACCTAGTTTTTGGGTCCCACCTGTCAGTTGGCAGAGCAAAGAAATCAGTTAACAAAACTTTACGCAGCAACGACAGGAGTCCAACCCTTGCGCGCGAACCACCCTGGTTGTGTATGTTGCATGCACGTCTACTCAACTCCCTCGGTCTTCCAACAAAGATTGTACATCTACACTTCCAATGCACTTAGGCTTTAATCTAATCGATATTGATTGACTGATGCACCAACTTGTGCTCTAGCTATAGGCTACATGTCTATCCTTAATTACAGCATGCAACAACCTTCATTTAATCTTCTTCTCTCAATGGTCGCATGCACACATAAGTCTGCTACTTTTGGGCGTTAATTATGCAATGAAGTTCTGGTTCCTCATGGTCAATGTGTAAATCTCTATATGTACAATCTTTCACAGACAGAGGAAGTAAGTTGAGCACTTGAGCGTGAGCGTGTGTGTCGCGCCATGTGTTGTGTGTACGTGTGAGTGTTGCATGTTGTATGCATGCATGAGGCTTTTACTCCCTCCCATTGACATGTTCATATTTCAAGCTTCATTAAAATGTTGCATGCAAGAATTAAGAGAAAACTCACCAATGTGTGTAAAAGTTCTGGTCATTTGTTCCTCACGCATACATACCAATTAATACGTTCATAAACACAATTCTCTTGAGGAAAATGAGCCCATTATTGAGTACTTTCGGAAAAAAAAATCTTCGGGCACTCATCATTTACTACTCCTTGGTTGATGATTTTTTTTATTGACCTATATATAAACCTCCGTCCTGGTTTAAGGGTCCCCTTCGTAAATTTTTACCATAAATTTAACTAACAAATTGTCAATGCATGTCATAAAATACTATACCATTAAAACTATGTTCAAATACGAATCCAGTGATATGATTTTTGGTGAAATGCATTAACAATTTATTAGTTAAATAGATGGTCAAAATTTGACACAAAATACTAGTAGTAGTCCTATATTATTGGCGTCGGGTGCCTTGGCCAATGTTTCATCTGGTTGGACATGATGAGAGTAGGCATAGGGATACTCTAGGTAGGAAGTGTTGGCGATCCATTATTCCCCATCTCAGTCAGAGGGAACTATTCAACTAGTCTTCACAGTGAAATGACAATACATGCTGGAGCAGATGGGACACTTAATTAATAAGCTGAATCAGCCTTACCCAGTACTGCCATCGTGTTTGCCAGTGGAGCACGCTTCCGCAAATACGCCTACACACCTCTCTCTTCCATTAACTGACATATGGGCCCTCTTGAGGTAGACCCACATGTCATCGGCTTAACTATTTACACTCCAAAGGATGGTATATCCTGGTAGTAGTACTAGTAGAATTGAGATTTAATGCACTTTCTTCCCCGTCTTTCCCTCTTCTTCCTCCTCTCTTCCCCATCGTCGGCCGCACATCATTTTCCCCCGTTCACTGCTCGCCCGCCCGCATCATCTTCCTTGGTACCTCATGCATACCATATCCCCCGCTCACTGCTCGGCCACACAAGCCATCTTCTTCGCTCGCCCGCCCGAATCCACTTCCACGCTCGCTCGCAGGCACCGAAAACCCCGATCACTCAGTGCCCTAAAAAACTCTATGGAAGAACGGACTGAAATGCAGAGCCGCAATTGGAATTCCCTCCCGATGTTCTCTTAGAGCAGATCTATTATTGTATGTACCTGCTCAGTACCATCCGTCTGGCCGCATGCTCGGTGTCTTTGTACCGTCTACTCGTCTGCAACCGGCCGGCCCTTTTAAAGACACCCTGCTTGCTGATGCCCGATCCTCGTAGGTGGCATAGACACCGACTTGATGATCCTATGGAGGTTGCCGTGGTGACCCTCTACATGCTACCACTACCCGCCCACCTGTCCTTCATGTGCCGCCACTACTGGGCGGGCATGAAGGCCAATTGGATCGTCCTCATCCACCAATCCGATAGTCCGTGGCGTCTCATGGATATCTACACCCAGTTAGAGATCACCCTTCCATCGTTGGATACCGCCGCCATCGAGCCTCATGGCCCGCTGGACACTCCTGCCTACTGCGCACGAGACGCATCGAGCTTTTGGTGCGACCTCCGTTTGTTGAAGGTTGTAATCTATGAAGTTCCCACACCATCAAAAGACTACATGGATTATAAGCTCATTGCCTTGTTTGACATGGGATTAGTCTATCTGGAATCCGGTCACCATACATGGTTATGGATCATCGTAAATCCTGTTGAGCCTCCATTTTTGTCTGATGCTATAGTACACGATGGCATCATGTACGCGGTCGACAAACAGATTGGCTGCCTATACTGGTGGAATCTATCCTCGTGTAATTGTTCTATCTCATCTCATCTTTACCTTGTGAATACGACTGCCTGTTGATTGTTACAAATTTAGAATAGATAGTATTTTTATAACCACATCATTGCTATATGTTCCTCTCATTTCCTAGATTTTTGTGACCACACATGTTATTGTTAGAGTTGATATGAGAACAATTGGCATCTAATGATTGTTTGCATAGATATTATGAGTATAACCTCATGATTGCTATATGTTAATCTCATTTCCAAGATTTTTATAACCACACATGTTATTGTTTAGAGTTGATATGAAATAGTAGTAAGTGCTATGGTAGAATATGAGTAGGCCCTGTCATAGCTGTTTTCCTCTCATTGTTACATGATGTTTGAACCATGACATATTGTCAGGGAAACCGATCACCTATGGGGTCGCAAGGATCCCTTCTACGTTCGGCGGGGGTTTAGTTGTACGAAGAGCAGGTCGAGCCATTAGCACATAGGGGATTTTTATCCATCTTCGGGCCGCAAAGATGCGTAATACCCTAGTCCTACTTGTCTGGTTATATGGGTGTTCTTGAGCTCTTGAACTAGCTATGGTGCGTGCTTTGTCCAAAAGTCCGAATCCTCTCACTGTATGCCTTGGGCCTCCTTTTATATGCAAAGGGGTTGCCACAGTGGCACACAGGAGGTGAAAAGCTACAGTTGTACGAGCTTATCGCTTGATCAACGTAGGACAAGCGCATTTAATGTGTTGCCTACGTGTCCTCTCCCTTTATTGGGGATAGCAACAGAGGCCATCTCGTCCGTCGCCGCTCCTCCTCGCCTTGACGTGCGTCCAAGTTGACAAGGCATGCAGCGCCACGCTGGCTAGCTATCTGCTGTGTTGGTGCAATGGTAAGCTTCCACAAAGATCTGCATGCCGCCACGCAGGTGCCTGCTTAGTTGGCCCGCCTATCGTTGCACTGGAGTGGTAGTGAGCTGGCGAAACCTTGCCGGGAGCGGGTCTGGCCGCGGCCCAGCGGTCGTCCCTGGCAAGGCTTGCCCGGGGCCTTGGAGTCTTCCCCGGCAAGGGTCTTGCCGGGGGTCTTTGTCTTCTGGTCCCATGTGGATCTGTGGGCTGTCAATCTTTATGAGGATTTGCATGCTATCGAGCATGCGCTTTCCAGATCTTGGTCTTAACATTGTCGATGGTGTCAGAGCTCTCAGCCCCAAGGGTGATGGACTTGCTGGTGTTAATGTAGGTTGCCCTGGCAAGGCCCTTGCCTGGGGCAGTCCAACTTGCCCCTCGCCCTTCGTGCTTTGAGTGTCTGTTTTGGTAGTCTTCGGGCTTTGCCTTCCTCTACCTTGCCGGGCCCTGCCGTAGATGTGGCTGCGACTGCCCGTGCACTAGTAAGGGGTACAGAAGTACCCACACTTGTACACCGATAGGATCCCCCGGGCCTGGGCCGCACATAAGCGCAAGGCGTAGTTGGGCCAGGCCCAAGGCAGTGCACGGGCGGGCATGGCAGAAATGGATCGCCACAATCTTTCTGTCAGTTGCGCTTCCCCACGACCCGCATTGAGTGCGTGACATGGGGGTCGCGCATGGGATGGGCATGGCACGCATGCATCACCCTGCAGTAAATGGTAAAGAGCTGGCCCGTGCCTTCCCCATAAAAAGGGAAAAACCGTAGGGGCGCTGGTCATTTACCTTCTCTGCTTCTCCCGATCTTGGAACCGTTGTTCCCCTCTTCTTCCCCAAATCCGAACCAGAGCTCTACACCCCCACCTGCCACCGCCCCGCCTCCATTGCCTCTCGGTCCCCTGCTCCTTTTTAGTCGCCATGGCGCCTAAAGCTAGCAAGGGCAAGGGAGGGAGCGGCCAAGGCTGCTGCGGGGAAGGAGGTGCCGGAGAGTGAGCTGGCGAAGATGCGGAAGAAGCATGCCCTCTTCACTCCAGCGATCGATGTGATCACACTCAGGGACCAAATCCAGTGCTTGTGGGGGAGATAAACAACGGGGCATCCCGCCACGCAGGTCATGTCCGCCCCCTTCGCCAAGCCTGTCCCGAATGTTTATCCTTTCTTTGTCGATTACTTCTCTTGCGGGCTCTGTCCCCCTTTCTCAGATTTCTTCAATGATATCATGCATACCTACGGCTTCCATCTCCTGGATTTCGCGCCGAATGATGTGGCATGCATGGCCCTCTTTGGCCACCTTTACGAGGGCTTCGCTCGACTCCACCCTAGCACGGCGCTTTTTGCAACTACTTCGTCCCCCGTATCCAGCAAGGGGATGCCATTACTCGTTCTGTTGCTTGGATCCGGAGACCTCTATGCAAGGGCGCATACCCGGAGGGTTTCCAGAAGGAGCGGTGGGAGGAGTGGCGAGGCCGGTGGTGCTGGATTGTGGAGAAAAAGCCACGGCTGTTTTGCATGGTCCGCTAGATTCCGCCGGTCCATGGTGATGAATGGAGAGACTCTGATCCCAATGATGCGAAGCTCACGGTCGCCACCACCAAAATCCTCCGCCCTGTCTCTACCAGCCGCACACTAGAGATGATTGGGGCCGACTTCATTCGTCGACGCATCGCTCCCTTGCACTAGAAGGGGAGGCCGACCTGGGATTTCAAGAACATCGTGGACATCATGAGGCTCTGCCCTGGCTTGAAGCACAACTTCACAGTGATGCAGCGCGCGCCCGTCTGCCAGAGGCTCTTCCAACTCAAGATTGACAAGGACAGCAACGCCGAGAGGACCGGCAAGACCGTCCACCCATTCAGGGTGCCGGCAAGGGTGCATCCATTGAGAAACAACTCCTGCCTGACCGAGATCATTACCATGATGCCAGCCTTCAACGCTGATGGCCTGGATCCAACCTGGGCCGAGCTAGCGGCGGAGTTGGTGCAGCAGTTCTTTGACAACCTGTCTGAGGGCACCGTCCACGTCGAGCTAGAGCTCATCCGTGCCACCACTAACGAATAGGTAGCGTACATTGCTGCCAGGGCAAAGGAGGCTGAACTTGCTGCGGAGGCCGACAGTTGTGGCACCATGGAGGATGAGGCCGAAGCGGCCGAGGAGGAGCAGACATTCCTCTGGTGGGTGCGGCCTGCCGGGGAGGCCAGCGGTGCTGGTGTCGGGGTTTCCCCTGCCGTGGAGGCGACCGAGGAGCCAGCTGATACGTCTCCAACGTATCTATAATTTTTGATTGCTCCATGCTACTTTATCTACTATTTTGGACTATATTGGGCTTTATTTTCCACTTTTATATTACTTTTGGGACTAACCTATTAACCGGAGGCCCAGCCGAGAATTGCTGTTTTTTGCCTTTTTTAGTATTTCGAAGAAACAGAATATCAAACGGAGTCCAAACGGAATGAAACCTTCGGGATCGTGATTTTCCAACCGAACGTGATCCAGGAGACTTGGACCCTACTCCAAGAAGTCCCCGAGGAGGTCACGAGGGTGGAGGGCGCCCCCCTGGGCGCGCCACCTACCTCGTGGGCCCCTCGGAGCTCCACCGACGTAATCCTTCCTCCTATATATACCTACGTATCCCCGAACGATTAGATGAGGAGCCAAAAAACCTAATTCCACCGCCAAAACCTTCTGTATCCACGAGATCCCATCTTGGGGCCTGTTCCGGAGCTCCGCCGGAGGGGGCATCCACCATGGAGGGCTTCTACATCATCACCATAGCCCCTCCAATGAAGTGTGAGTAGTTTACTTCAGACCTTCGGGTCCATAGCTAGTAGCTAGATGGCTTATTCTCTCTTTTTAGATCTCAATAAAATGTTCTCCCCCTCTCTCGTGGGGTTCTATTCGATGTAATCTTCTTTTTGCGGTGTGTTTGTTGAGACCGATGAATTGTGGGTTTATGATCCAATATTATCTATGGAAAATATTTGATTCTTCTTTGAATTCTTTTATGTATGATTGAGTTATCTTTGCAAGTCTCTTCGAATTATCTTTTTGGTTTGCCCAACTAGATTGGTAGTTCTTACAATGGGAAAAGTGCTTAGCTTTGGGTTCAATCTTGCGGTGTCCTTACTCAGTGACAGAAAGAGTTGCAAGGCACGTATTGTATTGTTGCCATCGAGGATAACAAGATGGGGGTTTTATCATATTGCATGAATTTATCCCTCGACATCATGTCATCTTGCTTACGGCGTTACTCTGTTTTTACTTAATACTCTAGATGCATGCTGGATAGCGGTCGATGATTGACTAATAGTAGTAGATGCAGAATCGTTTCGATCTACTTGTTTTGGACGTGATGCCTATATACATGATCATTGCCTAGATATACTCATAACTATGCTCAATTCTGTCAGTTGCTCAACAGTAATTTGTTCACCCACCGTAGAATACTTATGCTCTTGAGAGAAGCCACTAGTGAAACCTATGGCCCCCGGGTCTATTCTCGTCATATCAATCTATATCACTCTATTTACTTGCTTTGTTTTTACTTTGCCTTTACTTTTACTTTGCATCTATCTATCAAAAATACCAAAAATATTATCTCTATCAGATCTCACTCTCGTAAGTGACCATGAAGGGATTGACAACCCCTAAGAGTTGGTTGTGAGTTGCTATCGTTTTGTGTAGGTACGAGGGACTTGTGCGTGGTCTCCTACTGGATTGATACCTTGGTTCTCAAAAACATAGGGAAATACTTATGCTACTTTACTGCATCATCCTCTCCTCTTCGGGGAAATCCAACGCAGTGCTCAAGAGGTAGCAAGAAGAATTTCTGGCGCCGTTGCCGGGGAGGCTCACGCAAGCAAGTCAACAATACCAAGTACCCATCACAATCCCTATCTCTCGCATTACATTATTTGCCATTTGCCTCTCGTTTTCCTCTCCCCCACTTCACCCTTGCCGTTTTATTCGCCCTTCTTCCGTTCGATCTTATGTTTGCTTGTGCCTTCTTTTTGCTAGCATCTTCTCTTGCTAAAAGTTTATGGATCCTCATCCACTTGCTAATCTCTTTAAGAGATCCAATTATGTTGAACCTATTGCTAGTGAGTTGAGTGCACTAGATTATCTTTATGAGGTTTTGCTTGAAATTCGTGAATCTGAAAATTGTAATGAAATACTTTATAAAGGAATTCACGATAGATCTTTGAATAAAAAGCATGATTGCAATGATTTTATAAATTCTATTGATGTCAATTGTGTTAATAATATGCAAAACCCTAAGCTTGGGGATGCTAATTTTGCTATGTCTACTACTTGCTGCGATGATCATGATTGGGGTGATTCTTCTTATGATCTTGAAAATTTATTTAAACCTCATGATGAATATGAGATTGATAACAGTGTTTGCAATATTATTAAAAGTGGGTTTGGAGAGGTCATGACTTTAGTTAATATTAATCCCACTATTTTGGAAGAGTGTCAACTTTGCATGCATGTGGATCATGTTGAAAATATTTTATGTGATAGCTATTTTGTTGAATTTTCTTATGATCCCACATGTAATTATTATCAGAGAGGAAAATATGGTCTTAGAAATTTTTATCTCACTAAATTACCTCTCGTCATGTTGAGATTGCTATCGTCTCGTTCTTCTTCCTTGCATATGCTAGTTTTTGCTTGCCTTGCAAATTTGTTTGCTTATAATATGCCTATGCATAGGAAGTATGTTAGACTTAGATGTGTTTGTCACGTATTTCATGATGCTCTCTTTGCGCTTCGAATCTTGTCTTTCATGTGAGCATCATTAAAATTATCAATGCCTAGCTAGGGGCGTTAAACGATAGCGCTTGTTGGGAGGCAACCCAATTTTATTTTGTGTTTTTTTGCTTCTGTTTAGGAATAAATAATCCATCTACCTTCTGTTTGGATGTGGTTTTATGTTTTAATTAGTGTTTGTGCCAAGTAGGACCTATAGGATAACCTACGATGATAGTTGATTTGATTCTGCTGAAAAACAGAAACTTTGCGCGCACGAATTTAGTTATGATAAATCACAGGAACGTGCTTTTGCGTTGATTCTTTTTTATGCTGATCAATAACCAAATTTTACAGGACTTCCTATTTTGAGAGAAATTTTAGAGTTTCAGAAGTTTTCGTTAGTTACAGATTGCTACAGACTGTTCTGTTTTTGACAGATTCTGTTTTTCGTGTGTTGTTTGCTTATTTTGATGAATCTATGGCTAGTAAATTAGTTTATAAACCATAGAGAAGTTGGAATACAGTAGGTTTAACACCAATATAAATAAATAATGAGTTCATTACAGTACCATGAAGTAGTCTTTTGTTTTCTTTCTCTAACGGAGCTCACGAGATTTCTGTTGAGTTTTGTGTTGTGATGTTTTCAAGTTTTGGGTGAATTCTTTTGATGGATTATGGAACAAGGAGTGGGAAGAGCCTAAGCTTGGGGATTCCCATGGCATACCCAAGATAATCCAAGGACACCAAAAAGTCAAAGCTTGGGGATGCCCCGGAAGGCATCCCCTCTTTCGTCCACTTCCATCGGTAATTTACTTGGAGCTATATTTTTATTCACCAACATGATATGTGTTTTGCTTGGAGCGTCTTGTATTATTTGTGTCTTTGCTTGTTAGTCTACCACAATCATCCTTGCTGTACACACCTTTTGAGAGAGTCATACATGAATTGGAATTTGTTAGAATACTCTATGTGCTTCACTTATATATTTTGAGCTTGATAGTTTTGCTCATAGTGCTTCACTTATATCTTTTGAGCGTGATAATTTTTGCTTTAGTACTTCACTTAGATATTTTAGAGCACGGTGGTGGATTTGTTTTAAAGAAACTATTTGATCTCTCATACTTCACTTATATTATTTTGAGAGCCTTTAATAGCATGGTAATTTGCTTAATGTTAATATACTTGGTGTTCAAGATATGTGAAACTTTCTTTTGAGTGCGTTGAATACTAAAGATAAGTTTGATGCTTGATAATTGTTTTCAGATATGAAGATGGTAATATTATAGTCATGCTAGTTGAGTAGTTATGAATTCAAAGAATGCTTGTGTTGAAGTTTGTGATTCCCGTAGCATGCACGTATGGTGAACCGTTATGTGATGAACTCGGAGCATGATTTATTTATTGATTGTCTTCCTTATGAGTGGCGGTCGGGGATGAGCGATGGTATTTTCCTACCAATCTATCCCCCTAGGAGCATGCGCGTAATACATTGCTTTGATAAATTCTAGATTTTTGCAACAAGTATATGAGTTCTTTATGACTAATGTTGAGACCATGGATTATACGCACTTTCCCATCCTTCCACCTTTGCTAGCCTCTCTAATACCGCGCACTTTTCGCCGGTATCATACACCCACCATATACCTTCCTCAAAACATCCACCATACCTACCTATCATGGCATTTTCATAGCCATTCCGAGATATATTGCCATGCAGCTTTCCACCGTTTCGTTTATTATGACACGCTCCATCATTGTCATATTGCTAGCATGATCATGTAGTTGACATTGTATTTGTGGCAAAGCCACCGTTCATAATTCTTTCATACATGTCACTCTTGATTCATTTCATATCCCGGTATACCGCCGGAGGCATTCATATAGAGTCATACTTTGTTCTAAGTATCGAGTTGTAATTGTTGAGTTGTAAGAAAAATAAAAGTGTGATGATCATCATTATTAGAGCACTGTCCCAAGTGAGGAAAGGATGATGGAGACTATGATTCCCCCACAAGTCGGGATAAGACTCTGGACGAAAAAATAAAAAAAAGAGGCCAAAAAAAGGCCCAAATAAAAAAATGAGAGAAAAAGAGAGAAGGGACAATGCTACTATCCTTTTACCACACTTGTGCTTCAAAGTAGCACCAAGATCTTCATGATAGAGAGTCTCTCATTTTGTCACTTTCATATACTAGTGGGAATTTTTCATTATAGAACTTGGCTTGTATATTCCAATGATGGGCTTCCTCAAAATGCCCTAGGTCTTCATGAGCAAGCAAGTTGATGCACACCCACTTAGTTTCTTTTGTAGAGCTTTCATATACTTATAGCTCTAGTGCATCCGTTGCATGGCAATCCCTACTCACTCATGTTGATATCTATTGATGGGCATCTCCATAGCCCGTTGATACACGTAGTTGATGTTAGACTATCTTCCCTCTTTTTGTCTTCTCCACAACCGCCCTTCTATTCCACCTATAGTGCTATATCCATGGCTCACGCTCATGTATTGCGTGAAGATTGAAAAAGTTATGAAAATGTTAAAGTATGAAACAATTGCTTGGCTTGTCATAGGGGTTGTGCATGATTTAAATATTTTGTGTGGGGAAGATGGAGCATAGCCAGACTATATGATTTTGTAGGGATAACTTTCTTTGGCCATGTTATTTTGAGAAGACATCATTGCTTTGATTAGTATGCTTGAAGTATTATTATTTTTGTGTCAATATGAACTTTTGTCTTGAACCTTTAGGGTTTGAATATTCATATCACAATTAAGAAGATTTACATTGAAATTATGCCAAAGTATCACTCCGCATCAAAAATTCTTTTTTATCATTTACCTACTCGAGGACAAGCAGGAATTAAGCTTGGGGATGCCTGATACGTCTCCAACGTATCTATAATTTTTGATTGCTCCATGCTACTTTATCTACTGTTTTGGACTATAGTGGGCTTTATTTTCCACTTTTATATTACTTTTCGGACTAACCTATTAACCGGAGGCCCAACCCAGAATTGTTGTTTTTTGCCTTTTTCAGTATTTTGAAGAAACAGAATATCAAACGGAGTCCAAACGGAATGAAACCTTCGGGATCGTGATTTTCCAACCAAACGTGATCCAGGAGACTTGGACCCTACTCAAAGAAGTCTCCGAGGAGGTCACGAGGGTGGAGGGCGCGCCCCCCCTGGGCGAGCTCCACCGACGTACTCCTTCCTCCTATATATACCTACGTATCCCCGAACGATCAGATGAGGAGCCAAAAAACCTAATTCCACCGTTGCAACCTTCTGTATCTACGAGATCCCATCTTGGGGCCTGTTCCGGAGCTCCGCCCGAGGGGGCATCCACCACGGAGGGCTTCTACATCATCACCATAGCCCCTCCGATGAAGTGTGAGTAGTTTACTTCAGACCTTCGGGTCCATAGCTAGTAGCTAGATGGCTTCTTCTCTCTTTTTGGATCTCAATACAATGTTCTCCCCCTGTCTCGTGGAGATGTATTCGATGTAATCTTCTTTTTGCGGTGTGTTTGTTGACATCGATGAATTGTGGGTTTATGATCCAATATTATCTATGGAAAATATTTGATTCTTCTCTGGATTCTTTTATGTATGATTGAGTTATATTTGCAAGTCTCTTCGAATTATCTTTTTCTTTTGGAAAACTAGATTGGTAGTTCTTGCAATGGGAGAAGTGCTTAGCTTTGGGTTCAATCTTGCAGTGTCCTTATCAGTGACACAAAGAGTTGCAAGGCACGTATTGTATTGTTGCCATCGAGGATAACAAGATGGGTTTTTATCATATTGCATGAATTTATCCCTCTAGATCATGTCATCTTGCTTACGGCGTACTCTGTTTTTACTTAATACTCTAAATGCATGCTGGATAGCGGTCGATGAGTGGAGTAATAGTTGTAGATGCAGAATCGTTTTGATCTACTAGTTTTGGACGTGATGCCTATATACATGATCATTGCCTAGATATACTCATAACTATGCTCAATTCTATCAATTGCTCAACAGTAATTTGTTCACCCACCGTAGAATACTTATGCTCTTGAGAGAAGCCACTAGTGAAACATATGGCCCCCGGGTCTATTCTTATCATATCAATCTATATCACTTTATTTACTTGCTTTGTTTTTACTTTTCCTTTACTTTTACTTTGCATCTATCTATCAAAAATACCAAAAATATTATCTCTATCAGATCTCACTCTCGTAAGTGACCGTGAAGGGATTGACAACCCCTAAGAGTTGGTTGTGAGTTGCTATCGTTTTGTGTAGGTACGAGGGACTTGTGCGTGGTCTCCTACTGGATTGATACCTTGGTTCTCAAAAACTGAGGGAAATACTTACACTACTTTACTGCATCATCCTCTCCTCTTCGGGGAAATCCAACACAATGCTCAAGAGGTAGCACCGGCTGAGGAGGCGTCCGAGGCGGACAAGCCCTCGGCCCCAAAGAAGAGGCGTGTCTTGCGACGGACCGACTCTAACGAGCCCGTACGCCTCGGCAGGGCCACGCAGCGGCAAGGGACTCAGGCGGAGCCCATGCGCCAGACGAGGCGCGTGGCTGCGAAGGCGTTGGAGGAGGCCGTAGCGGCGAAGAGAGCCGCAGCCGCAGCTTACACCTTGACTAGACATGCTGCCGCTTCTTCCTCCTCGACCAGACGTGCCGCCGCTTCTCCCTCCATCGAGCGCGGAAGGACTCCTGGGATCCGTCCCAGTGGCCAAATATGACCTTGGGTCATTCAGCCCGAGGAAGAAGAGGAGGGAAGAAGAAGAGGAGGACGAGTATGTACTCTACTTCCCCCATCTATTCTCTGATTCCTTACTTGAATCGCTTTATCTTGACTTGACCTCATTGATGCAGCGACACGGAGACGCTGGCCCAGAGGGTGGAGAAAAGAGGCAGGGCCAGGACGAGTGCTGAACCCCCGACACGTACTCCTTGTGTGTCGGGGATGATCTTCACCAGCCCGGAGTCTAGCCCCCAGCGCAGCCCCCACTCCAGCCCCCAGCGTAAGTTTGCCACTTATTTCTTGCCGGTGGGCGTTGGAGTGTGTCTTCTTATTGACGACCTTGCTGGGACCGCGAGAGGGGAGCAGCAGCAGGAGGAGCCCCGAAGGGCTGCCCCCGACATGCCGCCCCCATCAACTACACTGACCGGAGGGGCATCCCCGGCAAGAGCACCTACGGACGAGCCCATGCGCTCGGAGGAGGAGGAGGCGGCCACAGGCGCCGGTGACCCCGTCCCGGCAACAGATGTTGTCGGGGAGGGGGACGCATCCTCCCCACCTGCCACGGGTAAGTACATGCCTTCTGCTTCTTGCCATTATTGCTTCAACTTCTTTCCTTTCCTCGGTCTTGAGTTGTCCTGATTTTGGCTTTGCCTTTCCCCCTTCCTTGGCTTCAGATCCTCCCTTGGAAAATCAGGAGGACGTCGATGCCGTGATCATGGAGACCGCCAAGGACGTCGAGGCCGAGGCCACCAATATTGCTGCCAAGGAGGCCGCCAAGGGACCCACCGAGGAGGCCGCCATGGGGCTTGCTGGGGAGGCCGGCAAGGACCCTACCGGGGAGGAGGTGGCCGAGGAGCCTGCCGAAGAGGTCGGCAAGGCTGCCGCCGAGGAGACCACCATGGGGCCTACCAGGGAGGCCGGCGAGGCCACCACTGGATAGGCCGCCAAGGATCCTACTGGGGGGGAGGTGGTCAATGACCAACCTTCCTCCTCCTCAGCCTCTGCCCTGAGTAGGTACTTGAAGGTTGACGATGACCTCTTCAGCAGCATCCCAGGAGCGGCAGGCACCAGGGCGCCAATCTAGGGGGAGGTCTTTAATGAGGAGATCCTCACTCCTGCCGGGCTCCAGGTTGTTGACGAACCGAACATCAGCACGGTGGCTCCAAGGAGGATCAACTCCTTCAGGCCATGAGCACTAACTTACACAAGCTCCAAGCTCTCCATCAGGCTCGCACGGAGAAGGTGGACTCCTAGATGGCGGCTGTGGAAAAGGCCGAGGCGGACTTCCAGGAGCATGTCGCTCAGATGAAAGCCTGGTTTGACGAGGCTCAGGAAGATCTGAGGGCTTCCCAAATCCAACTGAGCGAGCACCAACAGGACCTCCTTCTGAAGTGGGCCGACATGGACAAGGAACATGAGGTGGCAATGGCCAAGGCTGCCAAGGAAGAGTCCGACCAGATGTAGCACCGCATCTCACTCGATGTCTAGGAGGAGGACTTGGTCGCTCGCGAGGCGGCGCTTGCCGCCACGCCTCGCGCCAAGGACAAAGAGATCAAGAAGCTCGTTGCATAGCAGACCCAAGGCCTGGCGCAGAAGCAGCAGGAGGCGCTTGATGCTGTGGCCCTTGACCACACCGGCAACCTGAAGGAGGTCGTCGACTGTACTAAGGTGGCAGAGGCAACCAGGATTGAGCTGGCCAGCAAGGTGGAAAAGCTGGAGGCAAACCTGGCAAGGCTCACCCGGGAGATCTCCACGCTCAAGGATGACAGAGAGAAGGCTCTTTACGACCTGGCGGAGATGCAGACCACCATATTTGACAAAACCAAGCTGCTCTCCAAGGCCAATGAGTCCATTGATGATCTGAAGCTGAAGCTGGACAGCCAGGAGAAGATGCTCTCGGTGTCCCAGGCTCGTGAGTAGATCCTGGCCAAGGATCTCGCGGACAAGCAGCTGCTGCCGCGGACTGCCGCCTCTTCCCACAACAAGCTTATGGAGAGCATGAAGCTTTGGACCAGCCACCTTGTGGATATCGCGGAGAAGCTCACTATGCAGCTGACTGCCATGGGCATGCCAAACTTCAGGTTCTCCCGCGAGGCGAACGTGGCCGAGATCGCCTGGCTATCCCTGTTCTTCGAGCGTGTCCTTGATGATCTGCAGCTGCTCCAATCCACTAGGGCGGCCTACCTGGTGGAGGAGTCCCGACAGCTTTACCGGGATGCCTTGATCAAGGTGCTCACCAAGGTTGCGCATTGGAACCCCAGCGTCGACTTTGCTTAGGCCCTCGACAGCTAGCCGGAGGACGTCGACCGTCAGGCGCTCGAGGAGCGCATCAAGCCCATCATAAGCTGCATCAGCGGAGTCGTGAGACTGGAGGGCCAGCACTAGGATTAACTACTTCGTTCCTTGTTGCCGCTGGGAGTTCATACCCAGGACAGATTATCTTAAGTTAGAATCGCGACAAATTTTGATGTAATGTAACATTTGCTGTGCTTTCAACTAGTTGCATGTTATCTTCCTGTTTTAGTTTATCCTTGTATTTTCTGCACCCTACGCTTAGTTGGATAGGCCTACCGGCATGCGCACCCCTTGTCGTAGGTGCTAGAAGGACGGATCCTTAGCAGCCTGCAGAGGGCGTCTATGCCAGCAGGTTACCTTGCTGCTCTTGGCGCAGTCACTTGAAATGTCGAGCGGACTCGAAGCAGAACAGGGTCGTTGTTGATTACAGCAAGGTACCCCACCGTTCTTAGCAGAGTGCAGCACCCAAACTGTTGAGCGGACTCGAAACAGTACAGGGGCGTTGCCAATCGCGGCAGGGTTCCTTTCGCGTGCAGGTTCTCCATAAAAGGATCAAAACCATCAAGGGGGATAACCTTATAAAAAGGAATAATTACTCAAAGTTTAGTTGACTTAGCTTTTTGTTGCAGTGCAGATCATCGTCGCGGCCGTAGACGATGCTGCTCGCTTGGCCCTTTGCACCAGGATGGCGCGGACGGCCTCGATCGGGCCGGCCACTGCAGTCGTCTTCTTCTTTGGAGCCATGGCGATGAAGAAACTACTTCACTAACCTACAGACTAGATTCTCACAACTAACTCCCCCTATCTGGCGCGCCAAAGATGTCGGGGAAACCGATCACCTATGGGGTCGCAAGGATCCCTTCTACGTTCAGTGGGGGGTTAGTTGTACGTAGAGCAGGTCGAGCCGTTAGCACACATGGGATTTTGATCCAGGTTTGGGCCGCAAAGATGCGTAATACCCTAGTCCTGCTTGTCTGGTTATATGGGTGTTCTTGGGCTCTTGAACTAGCTACGGTGCATGCTTTGTCCAAAAGTCTGAATCCTGTCACTGTATGCCCTGGGCCTCATTTTATATGCAAAGGGGTTGCCATTGTGGCACACGGGAGGTGGCAAGCGACAATAGTACAATCTTATCGCTCGATCAACGTAGGACAAGCGCATTTAATGCGTTGCCTACGTGTCCTCTCGCTTTGTTGGGGACGACAACAGAGGGCATCTCGTCCTTCGCGGCTCCTCCTCGCCTTGACGCCTGTCCAGGTTGACAAGGCATGCAGACCCATGCTGGCTAGCTAGCTTCTGCGTTAGCGTAATGGTAAGCTTCCACGAAGATCTGCATGCCGCCATGCAGGCGCCTGCTTAGTTGGCCCGCCTATGGTTGCACTGGAGTGGTGGTGAGGTGGCGAAACCTTGCCGGGCGTGCTTGTTTTGCCTTCCTATGCTAGTTGATTATTGTTCCCATAAGTTGTTTGCTTACAAAATCCCTATGCATAGGAAGTGGGTTAGACTTAAATATGCTAGTCATATCTTCATGATGCTCCAATTATGTTTCAATACTTATCTTTTATATGAGCATCATTGTCATCATCATGCCTAGCTAAAAAGGCATTAAAGAAAAGCGCTTGTTGGGAGACAACCCAATATTTACCCTTACTGTTTTTGTGTGTTCACATGATTATGCTACTATAGTAATCATGTTTTATAGGTTTTATTTCAATAAAGTGCCAAGTAAGACCTTTAGGATAGCTTACGGTGATAGTTGTGTTGATCCTGCTGAAAATCAGAAACTTTTGCACCCAGTAAATTAGTTTTTATAATTCACAAGTACGTGATTTTGATCTAATTCTTTTTGCTCTGGATTTGTAAACAAATTTCTCAGGATTTCCTATTTTTGTAGGATTTTTGGTGTTCCAGAAGTATATGCTTGATACAGATTACTACAGACTGTTCTGTTTTTGACAGATTCTGTTTTCTATGTGTTGTTTGCTTATTTTTGATGAATCTATGAGTAGTATCGGAGGGTATGAACCATAGAGAAGTTGGAATATAGTAGGTTTAACACCAATATGAATTTAGAATGAGTTCACAACAGTACCTAAGTGGTGATTTATTTTCTTATACTAACGGAGCTTACGAGTTTTCTGTTGAGTTTTGTGTTGTGAAGTTTTCAAGTTTTGGGTAAAGATTCGATGGACTATGGAATAAGGAGTGGCAAGAGCCTAAGCTAGGGGATGCCCAAGGCACCCCAAGGTAATATTCAAGGACAACCAAGAGCCTAAGCTTGGGGATGCTCCGGATGGCATCCCCTCTTTCGTCTTCGTCCATCGGTAACTTTACTTGGAGCTATATTTTTATTCACCACATGATATGTGTTTTGCTTGGAGCGTCATTTTGTTTTATTTTGTTTTGCTTGATGTTTGATTAAAATACATTAAATCTGAAATTATATATGTTTCATATGCTTACCCCATTGGGAGTAATGACTACACATCTAAGTAGTAGAGGTGGTAAATTTATTGAATGTTAGCAAACATTGTATTGGTCACTTGAACAATTCATGAAAGAATATTGAGGGAAGAGAGATTTCACATATAAATATACTATCTTAGACATCTTCTATGATTGTGAGCCCCATTAATTATTTTCACCTGAGCAAATTAGTTGAAATTGGACAAGGAAGACAACATAATGAGTTATGCTTGGGTATATTTGTATAGAAGTTATATTGTTATAGATACTCCAACATGTGGTGGTTGATGTTTAGAATCCTTTGCTAGCCAAATTATCTGTACTAAGTGGGAATACTTCTTGTGCATCCAAATTCTTTGAACCAAATTTCTTCCATGAGTGTCCACCATACCTACCTATATGCGGTATTTACCTGCCGTTCCAAGTAAATTTTCATGTGCCAAACTCTAAACCTTCAAATAATAATCTTTTTTCTATGCCCAAATCGCTCATGTAGCGACTAGGGGCTGTCAGTATCTTCCATGCTAGGTGGGTTATTCGCACGATGAGTGGACTCCGCTCATCATTCACGAGAAAAATGGCTGGTAACTGGGATGCCCAGTCCCAGGATCAAAATATCAAAATCAAATCAAAATAATTGCAAACAAAACTCCCCCAGGATTGGTGTTAGTTGGAGGCACTCGTTGTTTCGGGCAAGCCATGAATTGATGATTGTTGGTTGAGGGGGAGTAAAAACTTTACCATTCTATTTGGGAACCGCCTATAATGTATCTAGTATGGAAGACACTGGGAACCCTTGGTTGTTATGTTGACAATGAAAGCATACCTCTCAAAATTATTTTCATCTCTGTTTAAAAGCTTCGAGCTCTGGCACCTCTGCAAATCTCTGCTTCCCTCTGCGAAGGGCCTATCTTTTATTTTTATGCAAGAGACTGTAGTATTCCTTCTCATTCCAACCTACTCTTTAGTTGGCAAGCATCATGTGATGGGGAAAGATCTAAGCATATATGGCCATTCAAATATATTTGATCATGAATTATTACTGTTGACAATTATCTTTTGATAAGTAAGTTGGGAGGCGAAACATTAAGCCCCTATCTTTCTCTGTGTTCGATGGATGCTATTTGTTCTAAAAATATGCTTTGAGTGGTAGCAATCATGGAAGACTATATGATAGTTGAGTATGTGTGATTTGCTGAATCAAAGCTCTTACATAGACCCTTCCTGAAAATAAGATGAACTGCAATTGTTTGATGACTCAGAACATAGTTTGCTAGTTTTCTAGAAAGTCTTTGATCTATGCTTGAACATGTGAATAGCTTGTTACTTGATCATGAAAAGTTTTATGAGATGAGATACTATTATGACATATATTGATGCTAGAAAAGGTGACTGAAATTATCATTGATCAAACTTGTGCACCTGCTAGCATTCACACTTCTTAAATTCTTTCTTTTATCATTTACCTACTCGAGGACAAGCAGGAATTAAGCTTGGGGATGCTGATACGTCTCCAACGTATCTATAATTTATGAAGTATTCATGCTATTATATTATCTGTTTCGGATGTTTATGGGCTTTATTATACACTTCTATATTCTTTTTGGGACTAACCTATTAACCGGAGGCCCAACCCAAATTTCTGTTTTCTTGCCTATTTCAGTGTTTCGAAGAAAAGGAATATCAAATGGAGTCTAAACGGAATGAAACCTTCGGGAGAGTTATTTTTGGAACGGAAGCAATCCAGGAGACTTGGAGTGGAAGTAAGGGAAGCTTCGAGGTGGCCACGAGGCAGGGAGAAGCGCCCTACCCCCCTAGGCGCGCCCCCACCCTCGTGGGCCCCTCATGGCTCCCCCGACCGACTTCTTTCGCCTATATATGTCCATATACCCTAAAAACATCAGGGAGCACAATAGATCAGGAGTTCCGCCACCGCAAGCCTCTGTAGCCACCAAAAACCAATCGGGACCATGTTCCGGCACCCTGCCGGAGGGGGATCCCTCACCAGTGGCCATCTTCATCATCCCGACGCTCTCCATGATGAGGAGGGAGTAGTTCACCCTCGGTGCTAAGGGTATGTACTAGTAGCTATGTGTTTGGTGTCTCTCTCTCTCTCGTGTTCTTGAGGTGATACGATCTTGATGTATCGCGAGCTTTGCTATTATAGTTGGATCTTATGATTTTCTCCCCTTCTACTCTCTTGTGATGAATTGAGTTTCCCCTTGAAGTTGTCTTGTCGGATTGAGTCTTAAAGGATTTGAGAACACTTGATGGATGTCTTGTCGTGCTTATCTGTGGTGACAATGGGATATTCACATGATCTACTTGATGTATGTTTTGGTGATCAACTTGTGGGTTAATGAACTTATGCATAGGGGTAGGCACACGTTTTCGTCTTGAATCTCCGGTAGAAACTTTGGGGCACTCTTTGAAGTACTTTGTGTTGTTGAATAGATGAATCTGAGATTGTGTGATGCATATCGTATAATCATGCCCACAGATACTTGAGGTGACATTGGAGTATCTTGGTGACATTAGGGTTTTGGTTGATTTGTGTCTTAAGGTGTTATTCTAGTACAAACTCAATGATAGATCGAACGAAAAGAATAGCTTCATGTTATTTTACTACGGACTCTTGAATAGATCGATCAGAAAGGATAACTTTGAGGTGGTTTCGTACCCTACAATAATCTCTTCGTTTGTTCTCCGCTATTAGTAACTTTGGAGTGACTCTTTGTTGCATTTTGAGGGATAGTTATATGATCCAGTTATTTTATTATTGTTGAGATAACTTGCACTAGTGAAAGTATGAACCCTAGGACTTGTTTCCTAGCATTGCAATACCGTTTATGCTCACTTTTATCGCTTGTTACCTTGCTGTTTTTATATTTTCAGATTACAAAAACCTATATCTATCATCCATATTGCACTTGTATCACCATCTCTTCGCTGAACTAGTGCACCTATACAATTTGCCATTGTATTGGGTGTGTTGGGGACACAAGATATTCTTTGTTATTTGGTTGCAGGGTTGTTTGAGAGAGACCATCTTCATCCTACGCCTCCCATGGATTGATAAACCTTAGGTCATCCACTTGCGGGAAATTTGCTACTGTCCTACAAACCTCTGCACTTGGAGGCCCAACAACGTCTACAAGAAGAAGGTTGTGTAGTAGACATCACGGTCCAGCTTGCCCCTCACCCCTCGTGCTTTGAGTGCTTGTTTTGGTAGTCTTCGGGCTTTGCCTTCCTCTGCCTTGCCAGGTCCTGCCGTAGATGTGGCTGCGACTGCCCGTGCACTAGTAAAGGGTACAGAAGTACCCACACTTTTGTACACCGAAACCTATTGCTAGAATATGAAAGCCATTGGCTTATTTTTTTAACTTGGGGTGTGATTATGACCACGGCATTGCAATTCTCTGTCTATGATATGTGTCACTTTTATAATAATCTTAATTCCACACATACTCTGAACATGATTGTATATTTTTGTCATTTTGGTCTCCAATTTGATTTGTTGTAGCAGACCTAAATGTGCTGGCCTTCATGATTCCAGGGCCTGGAATCATACCATTCAATGGGTGGTGGTTTATCGCTTGTTCAACTGACGGCGGCCATTTGATGCTCATTTGCACGTATCAAATTGACCAAACCATATCGTCAAACCACATGCAGCACAATGCTTGGGGCGTTTGTGACTGTGATGGCTATGACTGCTTCGTGTTTGAGAAAGATCCTAGCTATGTTGGGCTAGGCATATTGAACTGGAGATGGGTTTACAGCCTCAGCAACCACTCCATATTCCTTGTGCTCAATTATCCGATCATCCAACCAATCATCGATCATATCACCGGCGATGGTTACCGTGCTATGCAACTTCCATTCGCCAGGGCGAACTGTGTTTATACATCGTACCATGGGTTTCATGAATCACCATATCCAGAGATTCGTCGACACAGGTTGTTGCCAGGTAATTTTCAGTGTGTGAAAGCCATCAAGCCTCCATGCGATGAATGGCTTTTGCAAACCCGACATGCGGCGATGTGGTTCATGCCAACAGCAAATATGCACAACTTGATTCGTACTGATATCTAGACTGGGTCATGTATCCTGCTGCTGTAGCATGACCCTCTTTTGTTGAATATTATGTACTGTTGTTAGTTTGAAGGATAGATACCTTTCTGGGATCAAGTGCATCCTAACTCACCTGCGTAGGATGTACTGATAATGATAATGGAGATGTTGTGTGTGTGTGTGTGTGTCTCTCTCTCTCTCTCTCTCTCTCTCTCTCTATATATATATATATATATATATATATATATATATATATATATATATATATATATATATATATATATATATATATATATATATATATATAGACACACACACACAACACATACATAAACACTATTCTGATCACGGGATCAGAATAATATTCTGATCACAACATGAACTTCCCGAGTAACGCGTCTGACCTTCCCCAAGTACTAAGTTGAACTTCAGCTAAAATGTGTCCAAATGGGGCTTGCGATATACCGTTGGAAAGCTATGAACACCAATATCACGACCCAAGTTAAATTTTTGGCAAAATGTAAGCGGTTTAAGAGCAGTTTTGGAAACCGTTTTTTCTTCATACAAAAAACGTGAATCGTATTTTCGATCGCATTTCTAAACCATTTATCGGAATGAGGTAAATAATATGGCGTTGGAAAGCTACTGCAAAACCGCTCCTTCTACATGTTGAAAGTTTTCTCTAATTCCCTATGGATAAAGAGTAATTTGGAATATCGTAAAATTTTGTAAACAGAACAACCGAGTTCATATTTTTAATGTAATCTCTAAACGGCTAATCCAATTGAGGCAAATGATATGGCGTTGGAAAGCTTGTGAAAATGCGCTACTTTTTCATGTTAAAAGTTTTTACCAATTTGGAACTGTTTAAAAGTAATTCAGAAAACGGTGCAAGTTCCACTGAGTTCGTATTTTTGACCTAATTTTTTAACCGTACGTCCGAATGCAACAAATGATACGGCGTTGAAAAGTTTGAAGTAACCTGAAACTATTTCGTATATATTGTTTCTCCAAATTCCTTACTGTTTTAAGTCAAATTTGAAAATGGCTAAAAACGTGTTTTTGGCATAATTTCTACAAACTTTATCAGAATGGGGCAAATAATATACCGCTGAAAAGCTACGTAAAATGCAAAACTTTTTCATGTTGATGGTTTTCTCTGATTCCTAGCCGTTTTCAGGTAATTGCGAAAATGGTGAGATCATTCGTTCTGCCTTGATCGCGAAACTGATTCTTCAAAAATGCACCGCGTGAAGAACCTGAACTTCTCGGCACGTGTACTTGAACTTCACTCTGTTTTTTACGTGCTTTTTTGGCTCGCAGCTCTCCACCCACTCACCGGAATTGAGCAAGTGACCTATCGATGGAAAGCTGCTGTAAATACGCAACTTTCCCGTGTTGATTATTTTTTCATACTCGTGACGGTTTTAAAGTTTTTCATCCCAAATTCATTCAGTGTAGTAATTGAACTTCTTGTTGTTTTCATGTTGAACTTCTTGCTATTTTCACTCTGACGTATTTTTGATAACGAGGAAAATCTGAGTTTTCTATAATCATCGAACTTCTACATCTTTTTAATATGGTCTTCTTGGTTTTATTTCTTAATCATTTTTTATGAATAAAAAAATTTTAAGACACCAAAACAACATTTTTGTGTGTGTTTTTGCATTGGTTTGCACATCAAACCGCGCCATCTTTAGAAATTGAGCTTCTCCTTTTCTTTTTATTTTCTTTCAACATTATTTAGCACGTCGAACCATGTCATCTTTAGAAATTGAACTTCTCCTTTCTTTTTGTTTTCTTTCAACATTGGGTTGCACGTCGAACCGCTTCATCTTTAGAAATTGAACTTCTCATTTTCTTTTTGTTTTGTTTCAACATTGGTTTACACGTCGAACCGCGTCATCTTTAGAAATTGAACTTCTCCCTTTCTTTTTGTTTTCTTGCATGTTTTACCTTGCATGTTTAAATTTATTTTGAACTTACTGAGATAACACACTTGACCTTCTCGAACAAAACATTTTGAGCTTCACAAAACATAAATTAAAGCCAAACTTTTGACCTACAAAGCATGTACAATTTTCTCTACTTTTTCAAGAATAACGTTGAAATCGCCCTGCTAGTTTGACATGAACTTCTACTGCACATTTTCAAACGTTAGTTTGATATTTCTACAGGAACACCATCCATACAAAGCACCTCTATCGCGAAACAGATTCTTGGAAAATGCACCGCGTGAAGAACCTGAACTTCTCGGCACGTGTACTTGAACTTTACTTTGTTTTTCACGTGCTTTTTTGGCTCGTAGCTCTCCATCCACTCACCAGAATTGAGCAAGTGATATACCGATGGAAAACTGCTGTAAACACTCAACTTTCCCGTGTTGTTCTTTTTTTCATACTCGCGACGGTTTTAAAAGTTTTTCATGCGAAATTCATTCAGTGCAATAGTTGAACTTCCTGCTGTTTTCACGTTGAACTTCTATGACGTTTTTTCATTTGTAATTTTCACATCCATTCGTTAGTGTTACACAAATATTATTCCTTTTGTACAAACCACTCTCACAATAATTTTTTTTAATTTCTCCGACCGAGAACTTGAACTTATAAGAACAAAACTTTTAATCTTGCTTTTTTGTTCTTTTTAATACAAAATGCAAACCGTGTAGTACGTGAACTTCTAGCAGTTCTCAATCTGAACTTCTCTCGGTTACGTGAAAATATCTGAGTTTTCTATGAATATTAATCTGAATTTTTTTATCTTTTTTTATGAATTCTCAAGTGCTCTATTTTTAAAAGTTGAACTTCTTGTTATTTTGTTTTTGAACTTCTTGTTTCCATTCTTTAATAACGAGGAAAATCTGAGTTTTCTCTAATCATCGAACTTCTTCATTTTTAATATGGACTTCCTGGTTTTATTTCTTAATCCTTTTTTATGAATAAAAATATTTTAAGACACCAAAAACAACATTTTGTGTGTGTTTTTGCATTGGTTTGCACATCAAACCGCGTCATCTTTAGAAATTGAACTTCTCCTTTTCTTTTTGTTTTCTTTCAACATTGGTTTGCATGTCGAACCGCGTCATCTTTAGAAATTGAACTTCTCCTTTTCTTTTTGTTTTCTTTCAACATTGGTTTACACGTTGAACCGCGTCATCTTTAGAAAAAAATGATTCTTAAGTAAACATTGAACACACATTTATAGGAATTGAACTTCATACTTTAATTTTTGTTAGAAGCAAAAAGAATGAGTTTTATTTGTATAGATCGAACTACTCTATTTTTTAAATTTGAAATTCCTGATATTCTTTTAAATCAAATTGCTCCAAAAAAAATAAAAATGACAAAAATAAAAATGACAAAAATGACAAAAGAAGATGTTTTATTGACATCGAACCGCTCCAATATTTTTTCTATTTTTGAACCTCTTTGTGTATGTTTAGAAACGGGAAAAAATAGAGTTCTTTTTACTAAATGTCTAACTTCTTCGTTATTTTGAATTGAACTTCTTGGTTTATTCATTAGTAACGGGAAACATTCGAGTTTTTCTAATAAATACCAAACTGCTCCGCTTTTTGAAATTAAACTTCTTGGTTTTTTATTTAGTAACGAGGAAAATCTAGGTGTTTCATATACATTGAACTATTCTATTTTCTAAAACTGAACTTCCTGGGTTTTTCAATTTGCACTTCTTGGTATTATTCATTTGTAACGGAAAGAATCCTAATTTTGTAAACATCGTACAACTTCTTGGTTATTTCAAACTTAACTTCTTGGTTTATTCGTGTTTTTATTGTTTTAGAAATGAGCTTTTTTTTCTTTTTTTATGAACATCAAACCGCTCTATTAATTTAATTTGAACTTCTCTGGTTTTTTTGCAAAATGGAAAAACAGTTCCATTTGTAGAAGTTCATAATTAATTCATACAAAACTTCTCCACGATAGGTTAGAAGGGCTCAGCGTAGAGCCATTTACATAAGGAAGAGTTGCTGAAACAATAGAACACATTTTCTAGAATGTGAATACGGAGTGAAGAAGATCAACACATTGGACTGGACACGTACCAATCATTAGAGAAATTTGTTGTCTTTAAAATTTTCAATTACTGGGTAGTTCTTCTACTTGACCTGTCCACATAATAATATATGAACTTCTCAGAAACTTATTTTCATTAAGCACATTTAAGTACATAACATACAAGAAGGAGGTCAAAGATGTGAGCGCGGATGCATCTACATGTAGGAAAGTTTTTGGGTGCTCTTTTTTTAATAGTGCAAGGTCAAAAGAAGTCTCATATCCATTAAACATCTACAATATTAACTCTCAAACATCAGCAAAACAACTTGATGAAAAACAGTACCGGTTCTCATTTGGCATATCTCAACAAGCATATACAGAGCACGTAATCAGAACCTACTCTCGACATAAATTCACCGTCGATGTTTTATTGCCTCCTGGCCTGTTCTCCTAGAGAAAGACAGAGGAGATGCGGGACTATGTGCATGCTGCCCCACCAATACTTTTTGAACTTCCATTTTTTTTGGAACCATGATCATGGGGAAGTTCAATGAAATTTGCCAGGGAAGGTCACTGAGAGAAGCGACAACAAGTAACACACGAGCGATGGCGACCATATGGCCAGCTTGCGGCGAACCGACAACCTGTACTCGAGGAAGGAAGCTGCACTGCAGTTGAAAGTCCAAGAACCGGTGTCGCATGATGCCGAGCGTGGGGAAGATGACCGGAGCTGGTGCAAGGTGGTTCACCGCGCGGGGGGTCGCACTATAGGACGGTGACGCAGACAACGACTACATCGGCCTGGAGCAGGAGGCCGCCCCGTGCACGCCGCTTCCCATGCCTTGCCAGGGGTTGTGGCCGGCTGGATCCGGCCGCCCCCTCGACTGGATCGGTGATGAGGTTTGCGGGGGCCGCATGATCCACGCGGTGGCTGGGTCCGCTGCACGGCAAAGGGCGGGCTAGCACGCGAGGGATGGCGGCGCTTGGAGGTGAGGATGAGGGCGCGGCGGCGGGGTTCTCCGAGGAGGGCGTGCGCAGGAGTGGGGATCGGGGATCCGGGGAGGTGGCTCGGCTGCAGGGGGAAGCGGGGGTGTGGCGGCTGCGCGGGCCGGGGAAGGAGGCGGCGGTGGTTGTGCGGGCCGGGGAGGGAGGCGGCGGTGGCTGCGCGGGCGGAGGGAGGTGGTGGCCTCGCCGGCCAGGAAGGGAGGCGACGGTGGCCGCACCGGCCAGGGAGGGAGGCGGTGGTGGCAGTGTGGTGCGGATCGGGGAGGGGATCGTGGGGATCGTGGGGGTGGGTGGAGATTTTTTTTTCTTTTTTTACGTCCACTGTACCGATTCGGGTGTTTGGAAGGATCCCATCACTCCTTATATATATATATATATATATATATATATATATATATATATATATATATATATGGTGGGTCTATTATGATAACACTATTTAAGACCTTATTCTGATAACACTAGCCTTATTCTGCAAACACTCGCGAACACAGAGAAACAAAATCGACCACCCGCCCACCGCAAAGCGAGCTGCAGATATAAACAAAAAAAAAGTCCCGCACTGGTTCGCTTTTCCCTAGCCAGTCTGATCCACGCCGACCACCCCTCCCCACCAACCTTCCTCCCGACCTTCTTCTGCCGCCGCGGATCCGGTCATGCTGCCCACCACGGTGCTCCCTTCCCTTCCCCAGCCGCGGCTCCCTTCCCTTCCCCAACCACCTACCCCCACCGACGCTTGAACCGTCCGCGCCACGGCACCGCCCCTCATAACCATGGGGAGCACTGCCCCAACCCGCCGCCGGTCAGGCCTCGCGCCGTCCCGCCACCTCCCACCTCCCACCGCACCTTCCTTCCGCCCGTCGACCCACCCCACCGTCGGCCTGGGCTGGCACCGCCCCTGCTTTGCGTTGCCCATCACCCATGCCCAGATCCGCCGCTTGCCATCTATCTAAATCGAGCCGCCGCCGCCGGTGCACTTCTCCTGGCCTACCTCCCCTCCTCCTCTATCTCGGGGCGGTGACTAGCCGTAGCGACGAATGGCTCCATCGCTCTGGCTTGCCAGCCACAGCCGAGGCACTTCTCCTCCCCTACACAGCCAACGATCCAATTCAATTTTGGTTTTTTTTAGTGTTATGCAGTTCGGTTCAATGTTTATGTGCATTTAACATTTGATTTTTTTTCTCAGGATAGAACTGCAAAAAGTAAGGAATAGCTCCGCCCTTGGTTCACAATCTCTCTGGTGGGTCTCCGTCGAGTAGTTCTCCCCACACGCAAGGCCTCCCAACGACAAGAACCAGCGACCTAACCTCCCCCCATTCCCGACTATGCAGTTTGTCTAGTTTATAGGCTCTTGGCTGCAGTTTGTTATTTGAAAAAAGCCCAAACCTCACTTCATTTGGTTTGTCCTCAATGGAGCGGCTCTGGGTTTCTTTTTGATAAATTATGCAGTTTGTGTGTATTGTGAAGTCCTTTGTTTATATTTGAGAGGTTCGTTCAACTCTGCAGTGCTGTTCTATTTATTTGATGAAGTCCTTTTAGTTTTGCAAATTCTCAGGGACAAGAGACTGTAAACTGCCGGTGCTTTCGTCGTGGCAGTAACACTAACAGAATGAGAGAAAGGGCCTTGGGACACTATGCGGTGCAAGCACCACATCTTGGCCAGACCAAGAAAAGGCCAAGGCAATTGGCAGCTAACCTCGCCGTTGGGGATAGGGTATCACCTCCTGTGAGGTTCGCTGGCGTGCTCTATGTGCTACGCAACACTGCTCTTTGCAGTTCGACTGGTAATGTATGAGAGAACAACGACGTCCATGTCGTTAGCATGATATAGTTTTTCAGGGGTTTGCACTGCACGTGTGTGGCCAGAGAGGAAAAGGAAGTGCTATCCATGGAGGGTGCAACCAATATTGTTCTCTTGGATCTGTGTAGCCCGTCTCTGGCTTGTCTTGCCCATTCCGAGATAGTTTCTTCTGCCTGTACTCTGAACTCTATAGTTGAGTGCCCAGCAATATCAGTTGTTTAGTTGTTGGGTGGGGCTGATTAATTTTCTTGCAGCAAATCAAGCAAGCGTGGTCGCAAGAAAAGTCTGTAATTCACTGCAATTAGATCAACCAACAATTAGAGTTGGCTGCTAATGACCATGTTCTGATCGGTATGCTTCACTCTGGTTTTGCTTTTGACACTTGTCACTACTTTTTGCTGCTATTGTAATCACAGGAACGGAGCTGGGCATGCGCAGAGACAACTTGTATCATCATGGTTGCAAAATAAGAGGGAAACCCGTCCATCATTTTTACAAGGCAAGAGTAGAAAAAGGATTACTTACCGACGATCTCGACAGCATAGCAGGGAAGCTGATGAACATCCGCCACTAGTTCCGAGCCGAGCCGGGGAGGAGATCACCACCACACATGACTAGCTAGAGGAGTGCAAGGGAAGCAACCAACCATGAGAAGTCCTTCATGTTGTCGCAGTAGTGCACTTGACTTGCAGCAGTGCGTTTGCTGTGGCTGTGCAGCACGGGTGTGCAGTCCACTATTTGACTTTTTGTTTTGTGTTTTTGAGGTGGTCGAGGTCCGTGGGGTATGGGCGTGCTGTTGCGACACCCATGGTCTGTGGGGCATGGGCGTGTAGTATGCCGCTGGGGTGTGATCTAGTGCAGCTCGACTAGTCCACAATTGCGTTTCGGCGGGTGACAGTGTTGATTGTGTGTATGTATTTGTGTCGTTGTGTAAAAATAATGAATGGATATATATGTTCTGAAGCTCACTTTGTTCTCCCATGTGGTTCGCTATAAAACTGCTCCGTGGTTCACTATATCAATGCAATTGCAGTGCGCTTGGTCCTCGGATGTGGCTCACTTCTAAGAGTGATGTTGTTCGCTTGCGCACAATCTGGAAGTGCAATTTTTTTTAGCAAAACAACAAAAAAGTAATGCGGTTCACTTCAATATATGATGTGGTTCACTTGCCCTAGTCTCTGTGGTCCGCTCCCGTTCATAAAAAAATTGAAAAAAAGACAATAAAAACTCGTATGGGAAAATTTACGTCCCACAAAAAAATTATGCAGTGCACTTGTCGGTCTGATGACGTGAGATTTTTAGTCTAAACAAAGTGCACTGCACCTCGTTTGGTAACATTTATGTCCCATAAAAAAGAAATCATGCAGTGCACTTGTCTGTTCACTTTTCATAGTCTTGCGGTTCACCAACACTCGACATGAAGTGCACTCCACCTTGTTTAGGAAAATTTACGTCCCACAAAAAAGAAATCATGAAGTGCACTTGTCGGTCGGATGAAGTGCGGTTTAAGCCCCAAAGCAGTGCGGTTTTCTTTCTGATGCAGTACATACGACGATTTTGGATTGCGAAAAAACAGAGTGTCCACATTTCGATAAAATCAAAATTCCTCTTCAACCGTAATGAATCTGAGAGAGTGTTCTACATGAAAAGTTGCGCCTCATCAATATCTTTCTAATGGCGTATAATTCAAATCATTTTGACCAGCAGTTTGAATTTTTTTTATGAAAAACGTCCACTACCTCCCATTGTCAGCCGCACGATTTTCAAAATTAACTAAAAACCGTATGGAATCTAAAAAATATTCCTACATACGAAAGTTGCGCCTTGTCCGTAGCTTTCCAACGGCGTATCATACTCCTCATTTCGGCAAACGGTTCAAAAACTGGAGCTAAAACAGTACTGAAAATATAAAAAAAATCAAAAAAACCTAATTCCGCGATTTAGTAAATTTGAAACTGCTCTTAAACCGTAACGAATTAGAAAAACTAATAGATATGAAAAAGATGCGCCTCGATGATATCTTTCTAACGGCGTATCATTTGCTTTATTCCGATGAACAGTTTAGAAAAAATCGCGAAAATACGCTCGCTGCCACTCGTCGTTCGCCGCACCATTTTTGAAACTGCTCTTAAAACGCAAGAAATCTCGAAAAGTTTTCAACATGGAGAAGTTGCTCCTAATTCATAGCTTTCCAACGGTATATTATACGTCTCGTTTCGGTAAACGGTTAAAAAACTAGAGCAAAAACAATACCAAAAAAACACTGCGTGCAGTTTTTTACGACACGAAGTTCACTAGTGTGTATTGCAGTGCCCTTGCTACAGAAAGTGCAGTGCACTTGCGTTGAGCGTGCAGTGCGGAAGTGTTATCAGAATAGTTATTCTGCTAATATTAGCAGAATAGACCGGTTATATGTGTGTGTGTGTGTGTGTGTGTGTGTGTGTGTGTCTATATATATATTCTGTTACCCTATTTGAACTGATGAATTCAAGCGGTTGAACTAATGAAATTCGAGCGGTTGAATTGATGCTTTCTGTTGCTGTTAAAAATCGTCTTATTTAGTTCAAATTTATTGCAATTTTTTTTTGTCGAAATGGGGCGTGTAATATATCGTTGAAAAGCTCTTGACATCCACATTACAATCTTATAATTTGTTTTTGCAAAAAAAATTATGATTTAAGAGCAGTTTTGAAAAAAAGTTTTTTTCAAAACCGAATACGCGAATCGTATTTTTGACTTAATTTTCAAACGGTTTGTCGGAATTGAGCAAATGAGATGGCGTTGGAAAGCTTGTGAAAATCCGCATCTTGCATATATATACTATTTTTTTCAAATTCTATATGTTTTAAAAGTAATTTGAAAAACGGTGAAATTCTGGGCGAAATGTTTTTTCACTGTTTGTTGCAAATGGTTTGTCGGATTGACGCAAATGATATGGCATTGGAAAGCTAGGGAAAATGCGCAACTTTTGCATATAGAAAGTTTTTTCTAATTCCTTACGGTTTAAATACGAATTCAAATACGGTTTAAATTGGTTTTGAACACGGTTTTTTTTTAAGTTTGTCGAAATGGGGCAAATAATATACCGTTGGATAGCTACCGAAAATGCGAAACTTAGTCATGTTGGACATTTTCTCTACCTCGCAACCGTTTAAGAGTAATTTGGAATACAGAAAGACGGATTCTGCTGTTTTCCCGTATGAAAAACAGAGTACTCGTACTGATATGTGTGCGTGTTTGTACTGAGCTATTTTTTAGAGTAATTTTGACATATTCTGAAAAAAGAGTACTTGTACTGATGTTTGCATGGGTTTGTACTAAGCATGTTTTCACTAACTCGCTTTTGCTTTGTTTTTGGGTAATATTTTTGCTCGTAAATTTTCAACGGTTTACTGTATCGTCGCTCCTGTACTTGCATGGTTTGTTTCATCGAACTGAATGATATTTTATTCAAAAAGAAAATGTTTTGTTTTGTTATTTTTTTTGCACTCAACATTTTTTTGACAACGATGTTCTGAACTTCTTTCATTTTACGACTTGTACTGAGGTACTTACTAAGTAGGATTTTCATGGGGTTTCTTTTTTTGCTTGAATTTTTAGAATTTGAATTTCTGTCATTTCTTTTATTCCGAACGGACCATCGTTTTTAACTTGTACTGAGGTACTTACTACGCCCGAACTGGGGTGGCTGTCGCGTGTCTCGGCGAGGAAGAAGACGAAGCTCGGGGGCGAGGTACTTACAATTTTTTATATTTTTTTGAACTTCTTTGCATTTTCACGAAACTGATTGCGGTTTATTTTTTGAGCTTATATGCTAGTAATATATGTACTTTTCAGCACTCATATAAAGAGTAGAAAACGTGGAGAGAAATTTTCAATGGTTCACGGTATCATCGTCCGCGAACTTGCATAGTTTATATCGCTGAACTGAATGACAATTTTTTTAAAGAAAATGTTTTGTGTGTGTTTATTTTAACTAACATTTTTTTCAACGATGTTATGAACTTCTCTCATTTTACGACTTGAACTTTTACCATTTGAATTTTCGTGGGTTTTCTTTTTTTTGAGCTTTTTTTCCAAACTTATCTAGGAAATCGTGTTGAACTTGTTGTGTTTTTACATTTTGAAAGCTAGCAAAAAAAAAAATTGAAGTTACTGACTCATTTCAGGATATCAGAGATAGAAATTGCCATCACCAAAATCAAGCATTAATCCAATCAAAGAGATGAAATACATTGACTTCACTTCCAAAAGTAATACATGTTCTACGACCGATGTAAAGACATGTAGAAGAATATTTCTTAGCAAAATGAACTACAGACCGTCGGGACTAGTACAAAATGAGCTACCAGTACTGTAGATATTAGCAAATTTGAACTTTTGTGTTTGTACTGACCATTTTTTCAGGGATGAGACGTCATTTTGTTCCGTGGAATGTCGATGCCATTTATTGATTCCAAAAAAGATAGCAAGATGACACATGGATTCAAGATGTACTTAAACCGAAACAATCCATATTTTCTGGAGAAATTGCAGAGCAGCACAACAAAGGTTACATGTTTTCTGTAGTTGAGAGAAACAAGTTCATATTATCAACAGTACACCTACCATGCCATGTTCTTAACTGAACATATGCATTTATTTCAGAGGTGGTGTTACATCCTGTGATATAAATGAAAATTACAGCAAAACAAAAAACCTGCAAGAGAAGCATTTTGCCAAACCAAAAGATAATTGAACCATTGGATCTTGAGTTGATGTACTGCATGCACTTCTTTGTTTGTACGGGACGCACCTCTCTTTTTGTGGTTCATATACTGAAGATCCTTCAATTAAGTTATCAACACACCGTAGCAGGCATGCTTGCCACCTATCTTTTGGATGCACTCCCTTGTCATTTTCTATTGCTAATTAGAGCACTTCAGGAGAACCGACTCATGTGCGAATGTGTAGCTGGCTTCAGACTAGATAGTACTCTGGCAATACCTGTGCAATTGAGCAACAAGTACAGAACAGGAGAAGCAACCAGGAATCATTCGCATGAAGAGTACTGAATAAAAATAAGAATTGCACTGATCTAAAATTAGTTTTAAACTGAGGGCGTCACTTTGGTGTGTGATCATTTCTTGTGAACATTCAATTAAACATGCTTGGTGTCACTTGATGCAAGAAGGTGGTGTCAATCAAACAATAGCTTTATTTGGCAACAAAGAAACATCAAGAAGGATATTTCATTTCTTGTAAGCAAATCAACAAAAACCTTAATTCACAACAAGTAGAGATGAAGTAGCATCACCAGTACATATAGGAGACTCATAGGCGAACTCTTAATATACAAGCAAAGTAGGACACTAGCTTTGTTTCCACACTTGTAAAAGCATGACCAATGCAACCAACAGCAGTACAGAATCAGTCATTACACGAGTTCGATAATGCCACAACATGAAAAGAGGAATGGGGAAGGCCAGACCTTGTCGTTGTGTCATTGAATGGCCTCGGCTATCGGCCGTGAACGGACTGTGGCGCCGGCGGCGAACACCACATTGGAAGAATGCTCATGGGTGCGCCTGCCTCTACTCATGAGCTCCTGCATCAATGTGGGTTCAGCATTCTGAACTACCGCAACACTAGCCACCCGCATCAGAATAACCTTTTGGTGCAAAACTATTGTACAATAAAAACACTCAGTTTTATTTTGCTCACACACACACACATAGTATTGTCATATGTGTTTTTCACAAACTGATGATAGTTCACATACTAAACTGGCACACCTAGTTTGCGTTTCAGGAAATAAAATAGATGTCCTCGAGGTGAGTTTATGAGGGAGGGTCCATAGCCTCAGTATGATCCGGACCACGGCTGGAGCTGTGAATGGTAGTGAAGCTCCACATTCTCCGTCATCGGTGAGCTCCGACCATTGATCACACGAAGGAGGAAGCCATGTACTGATGAGAATTCACATATTGAACTGGCACAACTAGTTTTGTGTTTCAGGAAATAAAATAGATGATAGTTCGTTATGATGATGATATTTTAGCATTTCTTCCCATGGAAGAAAATCACCTGAATTTAAAAAGGTCTGGAAATCACAAAATAAAATGCATTCAAGTAGCAAAATTAGGAAGGGATCAGATAACACATTTTAATTTGAGCAACTCCTTAGTGGGACATCACTTACAATTGCAGCGCTAGTTAACAATTGTTAGACATATTGATTGCTCAAATATAATGTAGGACTGAGAATTCGTGTTTGTTCAGCATGAATTTTGAGAACTAATTAATCCCTAGAGGCTGGATGATCTTCTATAGGAGTGATTACTTGTTCTATGATCTCTGCCTTGATGAGATGTAAAGACTAGGTTCAGTTCCAAAAAAGTTATTTAGCTTTCACTATGGTTTACTGGCCTTTGTTGTGCATTTCCAAGATCAAATGAAGTGTCAAATTTCCCATTAAGTATGACGAGCTGACTGAAGAACATTTCTGTACTACTGTATTCAACTTTGAAGCTAAATAACATATGTGCACAGAAAAGTAGACACCTGGAGAGTGTGTCCTCTCAATGTCTAAAAACTTGTCTATTTCAAAATGGAGCGACTACAGTCTACCACCCAACAAGAGCAGAGCACATTTCAACAGTAGATAATACTCCTAGGTCAGAATAAATGAACACAAATAATCATCCAGATAGCTCGAGAATCATAGTAACTGCCGTGAGAAGTTGGCATTTCATGAAACTGTTCTAAAAGACGAAGGCTGAAACTAAACTAATCAAAAGCTCCATCCATCCGTCGCTAGGAAGATAAGCAGAGAGGTGACAAAATTTTCGTACCAGCGTGAGCATATCCTTGAGCACGGAGGTGACCTACTCGCCGCCGCGGAGGAGGGTGTCGCACTCGATGGGGTCCACTTAGCAGGGTCGTCCCCGAGTGGGGACGGCGAGGCGATTGGGAGGGGCACCTTGGGCTTCACGCCCAGGCAGACGACGAGGGTAACTCGGGAGGGGACCCGTGTCCTGAGGAGGGAGGCGGCGGGCCTACAGGGCAAGCAGGGGAGCACGGCGGTGGGAGGGGCGAGGGATAGGGAGAGATCCGCCACCGGAGGGATCTGCATCACCGGTCGTGGTGCGCGTCGTCGGGAGGAACGGCGGAGGGGCGTCGCCGTGCAGTGGGGGGTGCGGCGCGTCACCGGAGTAGGCGTCGTGCATTGCCGGGAGGTGGGGAGGCGCGTGGCCAGGAGGTGGGGGAGGAGCGGCGCGTGGACGGGAGGTGGAAGGGGCGGCACGTCGGCGGGAGGTGGAAGGGGCGGCGCGTCGGCGGGAGCTAGAAGGGGCGGCGCATTGGCGGGAGCTAGAAGGGGCGCCGCGTTGGCGGGAGCTGGAGGGCGCGGCGATGGGGTAGGGTGTGGCAGGGCGGTGAGGCGGCGCGCGATTGGGGATCGGGAGGGAGGTAGGTGGGTTCGGGAATGGTCGGTCCTGTGTACTGGTTCGGGCCGGTGGGCTGGATTAGGGACATCGAGTCGCGCATCGCTCCTATAGGGGGCGAGGGGTAACAGAATAATATTCTGTTATCGGTAACAGAATAGTCCAGCCCTAAATATATATATATATATACATATATATATATATATGTCAATTAGGCTTCAAGTGCATACTTGTTCGTGAAAGTGTTGTCCAAATGGAATTATATTTTGTATTACTCATCTAGCCTACAAAGTCTGTCGACAGCCTTGTGACTTCTTACTCCATTTCTAAATTTGCACTAGTCCTCTATATCGTATATTGTGCTACTCGTACTAGTACCTCCCTCCTGGTTTATTGGTCTCCTTTGTAATTTGTGTAAAATTTTGACCATAAATTTAACTAACTAAATGTTAATGCAGTCACAAAAAATTATATTGTTTGATTCGTATTTGAACATAGTTTTCAATGGTATAATTTTTGGTCACATGCGTTGATATTTTGTTAGTTAAACCTATGATTAAAATGTGACACTAAATACAACTAGTAAGTAGTACAGTAGTAGAACTAGTATACGTCGATCAAATTATTCATCATGTCCTAACATTGAATTGACGTGACAACACGCTGCGCGTGAGGTGATGCAAGAGTCCTGGGGGTGTGTTCGGCTCACCCCTCTCGTACTACAACGGCAATCTCGCATTCTCTATAAAATCACTCCCTCATTCTCTCCCGGTCTCCCCTCCTCCCAGCCGCCGCCTTGTTCCGATCCATTTGGTACGATGAGCGATGAGGTACTGGAGTTGCTATACTCCATTGCAAGTAGGCAAAAGGAAGACGCTGAAAAAATCGACCTCAACAAGGATGCTCTTCAAGCTAGCCGAATGAAGGAAGGAACCAGCGAGGCCACTCCTGTGACTATTCATCCCGTCACCCTGTATTATGATTTCGATCTTTATGGGGTTTTTCAAGTCTTTAGAGTTTACATGTAGCAATGAAGCCGAGACCCCAGTTTGTTCAGGTATTGGCGACTTTAGATTTGGTGTACCATTTATCTGCCGAAATCTTTCATTATTTACTTAAAATAGCCGATTGATCATACATTGAGTACCATTTAACTGGAATTAACCGATGCAAGTCCAAGAAGGATTGGCCGGTGCTGCTGGCTGGCGTCAAGTTCGATCCCATGGATAAGGAGCTGATCGAGCACCTTGAGGACAAAGTGAGTGCTAACAGTGTGAGATCTCACCCTCTCATCGATTTGTTCATACCAACCATCGACAGCAAGCACGACATATGCTACACCCATCCTGAGAAACTTCCAGGTGAGACACCGATCGGCCCTGTACTTGCACAAACATATTGCTTTGTTTATAGCTCTATTTTTCTTTTTAGACGCAGACCTAGTGAAGCAATTACAATTTGACAGTTAATAAAAAGTGAAACAAGTGACTGCAACATGCCAAGATGTTACGAAAAGCCAACTACGTACAGTGAAACATGTATTCGACAATACTGCAGGTATCACACTAAGTGGCCTAAGCAAGCATTTCTTCCAGCGCAACTCCAGGGCGTTCAAAAGGGGCACCCGGATGCGTGCAAGATACAATCAGAGTGCAGCGTGCACGTGATGTGGCACAAGACCGGCAATACCATGTCGGTGATGGTCAACGGCCGGCAGGCGGGTAGCAAAAAGGTTCTGGTGCTTCACACCAACAAGAACTTTGACCATCAGACCAACTGGGTGATGCACCAGTACCACCTTGGGGACCTGGAGCAAGAGAAGGAGCAGGAGCTGGTCCTATGTAGGATTTTCTACCAGACGAACACTAGGGCCAGGACTAAAAAGATTATAAGTTAGTTTGGTATTGGTACTTGTACTACTTGGTCGTCTGCAAGTTGGTATTTTTGTTAAGGGTCTTTTGGTATGAACTTGGCATTTGCTTCCAACCATCATGTCAAGGGTCGATGTGGATATAAAGCTGAATCATTTGTTTCGAAAAGAATTTTCAAGCACCTGATTTTTATTTGATGGGTAGCATAAGCACCTCCGTTAGAATTCCCAGTTCTCCAAAAAATTTACATCTTTGAAGTACGCTGGGGATCCATCTGGTTTCACAGGATGATAGTTTGACACAGCATGTCGAAACTGGGCTGTGGCATGCCAAGCCCAGCTGCCAATAGTTAAAAGAGTGAGCGATGGATTTGGGCCTTCCGGAATAGTTAAGTGTCGCAACCTCGATCATGAAGTGCCTCCCATGGACTACAAAAGGCCTAGTCTGTTATTATTAGTTGAAACATGTAAAATATTCAACAATGAAAAACAAATATGTAAAATGCAATGAATTTAGTCCACTTTCACTGAAAACCATCCGATTTGCATGAAATTCGTTCGTGGAACCACAAGACGGCTGTCCATACAGAGCCTAACCGTACGGAACCAACAGTTCCATGTCCGTACGCAAGCAAGTGCATGCACTTATAATTACAATGGAAAAATAATGCTAACGTCTGAGACGGTGATACCCATGAAGTCTTCAATGTAGTCAATAAACGAGAGAATTTTGCAAGTATAGACTGATAACTGGGATCCAGCAGGTATATTGTTTTTTAGGTCGAGCAAGTTTCAACTGGGCTGTAGACTGCCAAGGCTTGGTTTGTTTTTAACAGGCCCAACCCATGACGACAATGGGACACAAAGATCCAGCAGGTATCTATTGTTCTCTGGCCCGCCAACCTTAGTTATATTTTGTCTTAGAACATCCGCAGGTAGTTTTTTTACTAAATCAAACACACAGCCTATGTCCTACTTGAAATGCCATGTCCTACTTCCATTTTCTAATCTCTACCTATAGTTTTACTAGTTCATATACATATATTATTATATTGGAAATACATAAAGTTCCCTTTCATCTTTACATCTTTATTTTTTTGTTTTGCCTTCCAGTGCTGATTTTTTTACCAGTGGTTTTCCCTTAATCCAACTCAATTGTCCCACGTCTTATTTGCTTACAAAAACAAAATGATATTTTTTGGCAAATCAATAATTTCTTAAAAAATAAATGTTTATCACTCCACCAAAATATGCAAAATAAGGTTGAACTTTTTGACCGTGGTCCGGGGCAGAAAATGGGCTGTAATAAATTCCTTAAGAATTAGCAAATGGGCTTATTAAAAAATAGCAAATGGGCTCTATGTTGTTTGCCATAGATTTGGAGGCTGACTTGTGGGCCTACTAAGTTCATGCGTACACAAAGTTTCTCAAAAAAAGAAACTTAGTGAACAATCGACTCTACCAGCGTCAGACTGTTAGATGTCAATCTAACAGCAATCGTGCTTCTTCAGTCTCTGATCTTGCTTCTCCAGCCGCCCAAACCAGCGCTGGCGGAACCACCTTCTCCTGCCTCCAGTGGCTGGCTGTGCTGCCGGGCAGGTCTCATGGCCCCACCATACTCGCATCCCTGGCCTGCCTATCCCTCTACTCACCCACACCTCGTGTTATTCTCCGGCGATGGCAGCCTCACACTGCAGCCGAACAAGTAAACCCTTGTACCCACTCCATGTGGGAAACAACTGCAGAGTCTTCCTCGGCTCCGGGTCGTTCCCTTACTTGGCCTCGCCATCATCCACTGCCTTGGTGCTCTCGGCACGGCATGGTCAACGAACGACATCCATCGAAAGAGGACTGTACGTGGAGAGGCTGACATCTGGGTCCACGGCCGCACGCAAGGAAGTGCCTCCTTTTTTTGCATGTAGGAAGTGCCTCCTTATTACGCGAAAAATAATAATTCCTCCTCCTGATAGCTGGGACCCACCAGAAGGGCCTCTGTATTTCGTGAAAAAAACATTCCCCCTGCTGACAGCTCAGATCCACCAGCTATTACGCACAAAAATAATGAATAGCCTGGCTGCTAGGTCGGTCGCACCATATTTGGAGGCTGACTAGTGGGCCTACTAAGTTGACGGGGACGCATGGCTTTGTCAACTTAGTCAATATAAATGATTCTAGCTGTGGTGACCATACGACGTCCATCCAACGATTGTCGTGCTTCTTCAACCTCTTGTCTTGTTGCTCCTGCCGCTCAAATCAGCGCCGGTTGTGCCGCTTGCTCCTGCCTCCCGTGTCAGGCTGTGCTACCAGGCAGGCCTCACCACCCCACCCTACTCCTACCATTGTCCAGTCCTTCCCTCTACTCACCCACACCCCCTGTTACTCTCCGGAGATGGCAGCCTCAAACCGCAGTCGAAGGAGTCAACCCTCATACTCCCCTTCGGATGGGCATCCACTGCGACGTATTCCCCGGCTCCGGGTCATTCCCTTTCTAGGTCGCGCCGTCGTCGACCACCTTGGTGCTCTCGCAGGGTACAGCGTCATCAACACGGTCAACGAATGACAGCCATCAGAAGAGGAATGTAAGTGGAGAGGCTGACAGCTGGGACCATGGCCGCACGCAACGAAGTGCCTCCATATTTATGCATAAAATAATGATTCCTCCACCTGACACCTCGAACCTACCGGAAGGGCCTTTGGATTCCGCAAAAAATGTTCCCCCTAACAGCTGGGACCCACCGGCTTTATCTTCGCACGTAAGGAACTGCCTTCTTACCCCCTGACGGCTGGGACCCACCAGGTTGAAGTGAAGGTAGCATTATCTGTCCGGCCGCGAACGTGTATGTACGTAGCGGTCGACCGGTCTCTCTGCAGCGACGTACCGTGGTCGAGTAAGGAGCAACACGTGTTGCAGTAGAGGCGCCGACGTAGCATGTCATGCAGTCCCGTCTGTATCATGTACACGTACGCGTGGCCACGCTGCAATACTAAATACGACTACGTACGTACATATGAGCAGGGTCTCGAACGCGTACTCGCGCATATGTATGGCCAGGGCTTGTGTACAGGGAAAGGCAATGGACGACAACGACGTCGTCCTATTCATCGACAGCTAACCGGCTGGGTCGGAACGGAGGAAACAACGTCGTCTTCACCGAGAGCCACGGGTTGGAATGCATCATGTTCAATGGGAGCGAAGCCACTGGGTCGGGATGCGTCATGTTCATCGGGAGCCAACCGGCTTGGATGGAATAGCCGAAATGAGGCCTGGCATACTGCAGAACGGAGGAAACGGGCCATTTGTTCGACCGCGTACGGTCAAAATGGGGTCATGTTCATCAGGATGGGTCTGGCGTAACGCAAAACGATGGAAATGGACTTCTCTTCAACCTCCTACGGTCGAAACGGGTCCTATTGATCGAGAGGGGTGTGGCGTACCGCAAAACAGAGGAAAGGTACTTCTCTTCGACCTACTACGGTCGAAACAGGGGTCGTGTTCATCGGGAGGGGTGTGGCATACCGCAAAACGGGACTCCATGGTCTACTGTTCATGCACCATCTACTGCCTTGCTCCAGCCTCCACGGGCTACTATTCATCCACCGTCGACCTCCTCGAGCCTCCACCTACGACTGTTCATCCACGGCGTCTCCCTCCTGCCTCCACCCGCTACTATTCATCCATGGGCTCCTGTTCATCCAGCCTCCAACGGCTACTGTTCAACCACCCCTCCATGGGCTACTGTTCATCTAGCCCTCCACCGGCAACTGTTCAACCAACCCTCCACGGGGTCCTGCACATCCACCCCCAATCGGCTCGATCGAGGTCCTGTTCATCCAGCAGCAACGGCCTCTACCCCCACGGGGTCCTGTTCATCCAACCCCCACCAGGAACTGTTCATCCAACCCCCAACAATGCTCACTATTCATCAAGAGGTGGCAGGCCGATCGGCTTTAGTTAGCAGCAGTAGCGAAGGAATCGCTCGATCGGGTTCAGTTAACAGCGAGGGGTCGATCGATCGCTCGGGTTCAGTAACGCATAGCCAATGCAATCGCTTGGGTTCAGTAGGCGAATGCCTCACTCGGGTTCAGTTAGAGCCCAACGCCTCGTACCCACGCACGTACGTGTATGAGAGAAACACGGAAACCTCCGTGCATCGCTCGGCCCCGATCACCCGTCGTAACTGGGAACTCCCCGAAATTTTCCTTGCCCTTGCTTCTACCATGATTTTTTCTGTCATGGACGGTCCAAAGAATGTCATGCAGGTGCGTCTCTGGCCCCCAGGACAAAAGGCCCACTTCTGTCATGATTTTTTGTCATAGAAGTAGGAGCCCGCCACATCTATGATGATACGAGGTTTTGTCATAATTATCATCATAAAAGTGTCATAAGTATGACAGAAAAAAATTCGTTCGGCCCAAAATGTCACGAATGTGTCTTTTTTTTGTAGTGTGTGAATGCTTAACAGAATGCACACGAGTTAATTTATACAAAAGGTTTGATATGTTAAAGTGGTGGCTATTTATTTCAAAATGCCTTTGTTGGCTGTTATTCAAGTGCGTCATCTCTCCAAATGGCACGAAAAATACCACAACATGTTGGGTGCCATTCCATGATAGCATGCCAAATTTCATGAATTTTTAAACAAGCTTTGGATTTACTAGAATTTAAAAACAACGTATCTCAATGTTTTCCCGGCAATCAACAGTGCCCTGGTGTTTGGAATTCATTCCAATTTCTTGCATGGGACCTAAGCATGCACCTAAGGACACACATTTGATATGTCAACGCATTTTTCTACACGGAGCATGTGCATGTTGTTCAAATTTGAATTATGCACATAACATGCCTAGAAAACCTAGTTAATGTATAAAAATGTCCAAGCGAACCCCGAAAAATCCAAAAAATTGACACAACAGTCATGTTGTTCTATGTTGATACTAGAAAATTTTGAAAGAAAAAGGAGGCAACAGATATCGTTTCGTCCCCAAAGGTGGCATGTTCCCTATCGAAACCATCAGGCTTGTTGTGAGAAGCTCTTGTTTGGAGAAGCTTATACCCAAACCTGCCCCAAATGGGACAAAAAAATTGCCACAACATGTTGATGCCACTCCATGATAGCATCCCTATTTTCATGAATTTTAGACGATTTTTTGATTTACTTGAATTTAAAAACCATGTATATCAATGTTTGTGGCCGAGTGACGGTGGCAAGGTGTTTGACATTCATTCCCATTTCTTGCATGGGACCTAAGCATGCAACCAAGGACATATATTTGATTTTTCAACCAATTTATATGCACTTGAGCATGTGCCTATAGTTCAAATTTGAATTATCCAGATAAATGCATAGAAAACTCAGTTAATGTATAAAAATGTCCAAACGAACCACGAAAAATTCCAAAATTGAACACAACACTCCTGTTGTTCTATGTTGACACTAGAAAAATATTGAAATCAAGACGAGGCAATGGATATCGTTTCGTCCAGAAAGGTGAAATGTTTCGTACCGCAACCATGAGGCTTGTTGTGAGAAGCTCTGGTTTGTGACAAGCTCATACCCCAACTTGCCCCAAATTGGACAACATTTTACCATGGCATGTTGATGCCATTCCATGATAGCATGTCAAGTTTCATAAATTTCAGATGCGTTTTTGATTTACTAGAATTTAAAAACCATGTATCTCAATGTTAGCGGGCAAGCGACGGTGGCAGACGTGTTTGACATTCATTCCCATTTCTTGATGGGACTTAAGCATGCAACCAAGGACACACATTTGAATTTTGAACCCATTTATATGCACTGGAGCATGTGCATGTAGTTCAAATTTGAACTATGCACATAAATGCATAGAAAACTCACTTAATGTATAAAAGTGTCCAAGCAAACCCCAAAAAATCCCAAAAAAATTGACACAACACTCCTATTGTTCTATGTTGACACTAGAAATTTTTTGAAAGGAAGAAGATGCAACGGATATCGTTTTGTCCCCAAAGCTGGCACATTCCCTACCGAAACCATCATGCTTGTTGTGAGAAGCTCCGGTTTGCGAGAAGATTATGCCCAAACCTGCCCCAAATTGGGTAATATTTTTATCATGGCATGTTGATTCTGTTCCATGATATCATGTCAAGTTTCACGAATTCAGATGAGTCTTCGATTCACTAGAATCTTAAAACTATTTATCTCAATGTTAGCGGTCGAGCGACAGTGTCAAGGTGTTTGACATTCATTCTCATTTCTTGCATGTGACCTAAGCTTGCAACCAAGCACACACATTTGATTTTCAACCCATTTTTATGCACTGGAGCATGTGCATGTAGTTCAATTTTGAATTATGCACATAAAGCCTAGAAAACTCAGTTAATGTATAAAAATGTCCAAATGATCCCCAAAAATTCAAAAATTTAACATGACACTCCTGTTCTTCTATGTTGACACCAGAAAAAATTGAAAGCAAGAAGAGGCAACGAATATCGTTTTGTCCACAAAGGCGACACGTTTCCCTACCGGGACCATGAGGCTTCTTGTGAGAAGCTCTGGTTTGTGAGAAGCTATGGCACCCCGGCTCAGAGCAACCAGTTTATCTTGTATTGCCAGCCCGGAGACCATGTCTTCTGGCAACACACAACCTCTTGGTACAGAATACAACCGCTTTATTGATGCTAGCGGAACATGTTTCATATTACAACAAGTTGCGAGGCCAGGCGGCACACACGGTGCGGCTGAACAATATGTACATTATTTGGTGAACATAAAGGGGCCTTAATCACGACGACTACACGACAGCGGAATGACGATGAAGCGGGACTCCATAGTACAGGGACACCGAAGTGGACACGATCTAGACTCGGATAGCACTCCGTTCCAACGAGACTTTCCTGAAAGTTGGCATGACACGACAGGTCAGTACATTGCATGTACTTGCAAGCTCACAACAAGCATAAGCATAATGACAAACAATATCATGATGATTAACCAATTTAATCATTAATGCAAAATCATACTAGAAATGTCGTGATCAAGATCTCGTGACTCAAGTTGGTGCTCCCTTTCAGCAATGAGGGCCTTGTTTACCCGAGTTTGGAAATCGGTGAAATAAAACATACTGAGGGTGCATCGGAGATGCTGGTTTAGTCCCCCAAGAAACCTGTCAATCTTTCTTTCTTCGGTGGCCACATCGTAAAGGGAGTAACGGGCCAAATGATTGAACTTATTCAAATATTCACTCACAGACTGACTTCCTTGGAGGAGCGCGAGGAATTCACACTGCTTGACCTCCATAATTCCAGCAGGAATATGGTATTTACGGAACTGATCCTTGAATTTTGTCTAGGTGATTTCTTCATCAGTAGGCCACATGGCTTTTGCATTTTCCCACCATATGGCGGCAACTCCAATATAATGAGTTGCAAATGGGACTTTGTCATCCTCCTTAGTACGAAAAATCTCAAGCTTCTTCTCAATAGTTTGTAACCAGTCGTCTGCGTCCAAGGGATCAATAACCTGACTGAAGCTGGGAGGGTTGGTTCTCTGAAAATCTGACAATTTGGAGTGATGACCGTTTTGATTTCCATTCTGCCCAACCATAGCTTGCACGCTTCTCAATATTTCAATTAGATCATTATTCCTCCTTTCCTCAAACATACGGAGAATTTTCTCGGTGGAGGGCGGATTTGGCGGTGGTGGAACTGTAACGCCCTCGATGCGGCTATATCTCCCACGTGTCGAAGCATGACTTAGAGGCATAACCGCATTGAAAGCAATGTCGCAAGTGAGGTAATCTTCACACAACCCATGTAATACATAAGGGAAAGAGATACATAGTTGGCTTACAGTCGCCACTTCACATAATACATAAATAAACATCCATCATCCAGATTACACTCAAGGTCCGACTACGGAACCAAAATAAAAGAAGACTACCCCAAATGCTACGCAGATCCCCGATCATCCCAACTGGGCTCCACTACTGATCGTCTGGAAACGAAACATAGTAACGACCATGGTCCTCGTCAAACTCCCACTTGAGATCGATTGCGCCTCTTGCGCTGGTATCATCGGTACCTGCATCTGTTTTCGTAGAATCTGTGAGTCACGGGGGCTCAGCAATCTCACACCCGCGAGATCAAGACTATTTAAGCTTATAGGTAGGACAGAGTGGTGAGGTGGAGCTGCAGCAAGCGACTAGCATATAGGGTGGCTACATTCGCAAAAGAGAGCGAGAAGAGAAGCATGGCACGATCGTGAAGCTAGTAGCGATCAAGAAGTGATCCTAGAGCAACCTACGTCAAACATAACTCCAACACCGTGTTCACTTCCCGGACTCCGCCGAGAAGAGACCATCACGGTTACACACGCGGTTGATGTATTTTAAATAAGGTCAACTTCGGGTTTTCTACAACCGGACATTAACAAATTCCCATCTGCCTAATAACCGCGGGCACGGCTTTCGAAAGATAATACCCTGCAGGGGTGTCCCAACTTAGCCCATCATAAGCTCTCACGGTCAACGAAGGATAAACCTTCTCCCGGGAAGACCCGATCAGTCTCGGAATCCCGGTTTGCATGACATTTCGACAATGGTAAAACTAGACCAGCAAAGCCTCCCGAATGTGCCGACAAATCCCGATAGGAGCTGCACATATCTCGTTCTCAGGGCACACCAGATGGGCAAGATGTCGGGTTGGTAAGACCCTGGTTGCCCAGGGGACGCCGAACATCGCCCAGGTTGGACCAGCATTCGAAGGAACACTAACCCGGGGGGGGGGGGGGGGGGGGGGGTAAATAAAGATGACCCTCGGGCTCGCGAAAACCCAAGGGAAAAAGGCTTAGGTGGCAAATGGTAAAACCAAGGTTGGGCCTTGCTGGAGGAGTTTTATTCAAAGCGAACTGTCAAGGGGGGTCCCATAAATCACCCAACCGCGTAAGGAACGCAAAATCAAGGAACATAACACCGGTATGACGAAAACTAGGGTGGCAAGAGTGGAACAAAACACCAGGCATAAGGCTGAGCCTTCAACCCTTTACCAAGTATATAAGGTGCATTAATTAAACAGGAGATATTGTGATATCCCAAAGTATCCATGTTCCAACAAGGAACAAACTTCATCTTCACCTGCAACTAGCAACGTTATAAGAGGGGCTGAGCAAAAGCGGTGACATAGCCAAACAACGGTTTGCATAGGATAGGATGGTTAGAGGCTTGACATGGCAGTATGGGTGGCATAATATAGCATGTGGTAGGTAACGTAGCATAGGCATAGCAAAAGAGCGAGCACCTAGAAAGCAAAGATAGAAGTGATTTCGAGGGTATGGTCATCTTGCTTGCAAGGTTCTCAGAGTTATCGAAGGCTTGATCCTCAAAACGTTCTCAACAGGTTCCTCGTGCATGTACTCGTCTCCCGGCTCTACCCAAAGCAAGAACACAAGCAATGGAACCACAATCAAACATGGAGCAATGCACAAGCAATATGATGCAATATATGACATGATATGCGAGATGTGATGCAATGCATATGTGTGCTCCGGAAGGAAAATCATGAACAAGGCATCAACTTGGCAAACCAAGTATGCCGCTGGAAAGATGAGATGATTTCGGTTGAAATCGATATAAAGATCACCGGAATCGGATGCACGGTTTGCAAATGGCAAGCAAAACAAGAATGACACAAATCTGCGATTAACAGCACGATGCTACTTAGCATGCAACAAGAAGCAATGCTACAGCACCCCAACATAAAAACAAAGCATATGGCAGTGATCTACAGGATATGCTTAACAAAATAGGAACACTGAGCTACGGCTAAATCACATCGTAACAGGTTCAAACAAGCATGGTGAAAGTGCAAAAAAATATCAGGTTTGACATGGCATAAACAACATCAGGTAGCAATGTTCAGAGCAAGTTATCAACAAGCTACAGGAACTTCTAATAGAAAAAACAAGACATGGCAGGAATCTACTCAAAGCATAGATCAAAAGTCCCTTACTGACCATAAGCCAAAAAGGATCATAAGAAATGATGGCACCCATGTAAACATAGCAAGTTTCATTACAGATCTCAGACTTTGCAGAAAAACTGGACATGGGAAAAACAGATAACAAGTAGGCATGTTCGTGAGCTCGATGCACTCACTACAGAGCATTTCCTGATAAACTAAGCATACATCCATCAATAAGACATGGCACAGAAGCTATACATGGCAAGAACAACATCATAACATACAAGGATCAACTACAACAACCTTGTAAAAATTGAATATCATGTAAACAATCTGCCAGGAAACATTTTGTAGCAAAAGTAGAGCACGAAAATGACTTGCTAGACTACTCCATAATTGCCAACAAAGGCATGGATGGATAGAGCACATCCATATGTTCAAAACACCCTTACTGATCATGCTCAAAATGGGCATAGATCTCTCTGTAACAACATGAACACATGGCATAAAAATAACAGTAGGACATGACAGTGAAAATACCAAGTCCCTGAAATCAGCAACATTATGATCCCTAGTTTGCATGCTTGTGCTAGTCACCACAGAGATCAAAAAAATACATGGCATACACCTCTGGAAAGATAGCATGGCATTGTTCAAAACACATGTAGGACTCAAGTTCATAGGGTGCACACATCAATCATGGCAAAAATGACAAAAGTGCATGTTCTGTTAAGAAACAGAAACTAACATTATATAGCCCTCTTCCAACAGCTTTTCGGGCATCAAGATGAGCTCAAACGAAAATGGTGCAATGAGATGAAATGATGTACTCATTGAAACGAACAATTCGGTATGCTACACGCCCAAAACGGGGCCACGGGTGCAAAGTTATAACATGATGAACATGCAACAAAATACTGATAGAAAATGACTTAGGGGATAATCGGGGGAGAAGAAAGTCAACCCAGGGGCAGATCTGGATCCGGCTCGGCACGGATCGAGGATGGCCGGAGACGGGGCGGTGCAGCTGCCGGAGGACGGCGTAGGCGGACGGCGGCGCGGGACGGCGACCGGAGGCGGCGGCGGCGCGGCCGGGCGGATGGACGGCGAGGTCCCGGGCGCGAGCCGGGCGGCGCACGAGGCGGGCGGCGACCGGAGGCGAGGTCCGGCGAGGGTGAGGCGCGACGGCAGCGGCGACTCGGTGCGAGAGCGGTTGGCGGGGACACGGGCCGCGGGGGCCGGCTGCGGGCTCCGCGGGCCGGCGGCGATGTGGGCGCGGGATCGCCCATGTGGCACGCTGTGGTTGGCCGGGGCGGCGGCGGCGGACGCGTCCGGCGCCGTCCGGACGTGTCCGGCGCGGGAAAAGGAGCGGGGAGCTAGGGTTAGGGTGGATTGATCCGAAATTTCGGGAGGAGGGGTGTTTTTATAGGTAGAGGGAGCTAGGAGGCTCCAAATGTAGTGAGGTTTTCGCCCACACGATCGTGATACGACGACGGAGAGCATGGAAGTGACTTAGATGGGTCTTTGGGCTGTTTGGAGGGGTGTTGGGCTGCAACCCAAAAGAGGCCTATGCGGTTACCTGGTTAACCGTTGGAGTATCAAACGACCTCCAAATGGCACGAAACTTGACAGGTGGCCTACCGGTGGTGTACCAAGGCCACTTGGCAAGCCTTGGTCCATTCCGAGAACGTCTAACACCCGCTCACGAAAAAGAGACAAGAGGGGTGCGCCGGTGCATGTGGGAGCGTCGGAATGCAAAACGGACAACGGGGAAAATGCTCGGATGCATGAGACGAACACGTACGCAAATGAGATGCACATGATGACATGATATGAGATGCATGACATGAATAAAATGCAAAACAAAAGACAAAACCCAACCACGGAGGGAATATCATAGCACATAGCCGTAAATGGCAAGAGTTGGAGTTACAAATATGGAAAGTTACATCCGGGGTGTTACAACACTCCACCACTACAAGAGGATCTCGTCCCGAGATCTAGGACTGAAAGAACTCCGGATATTCAGAACGGAGGTGATCCTCGCGCTCCCAGGTGGCTTCTCGGTCGGAATGGTGTGACCACTTCACTTTCAGGAATTTGGTTGACTTATTGCGAGTCTTGCGCTCGGTTTCTTCAAGAATAGCAACGGGGTGCTCATGATAAGAGAGGTCTTCTTGGAGGTCAATTTCTTCGAAGTTGATAGTGCACTCAGGAGTCTTGAAGCACTTGCGAAGCTGTGACACGTGAAACACATCGTGCACGTTTGCAAAATTGGGCGGAAGCTCAAGTTGATAGGCGAGATCGCCTCTTTTGCCAATGATCTTGAAAGGACCCATGTATTTAGGGGCAAGCTTCCCTTTGATACCGAAGCGACGAGTGCCTTTCATTGGAGAGACGCAGAGGTAGACATGGTCTTCGATTTCAAAAGCCACATCACGGTGCTTGTCATCATAATAGCTCTTCTGGCGCGATTGCACGACCTTGAGATTCTCACGAATGACTTTGCACATTTCTTCAGCTTCTGTGATCAAGTCGTTGCCAAGAAGTTGGCGTTCACCTGTCTCGGACCAATTGAGAGGAGTACGACACTTTCTGCCATAGAGAATTTCGAATGGGGCCTTGCCCGAACTTGCTTGGAAGCTGTTGTTGTAGGAGAACTCGGCATATGGAAGACAATCTTCCCAGTTCATGCCAAAGGAAATGACACAAGCCCTGAGCATGTCTTCAAGGATTTGATTGACTCGCTCGACTTGGCCACTTGTTTGAGGATGGAAAGTTGTGCTGAAACGAATGTTGGTGCCCATGGCCTTCTGAAAGGAGTCCCAGAACTTAGAAGTGAAGATGCTTCCACGTTCTGAAGAGATCAATTGTGGAATACCGTGCAAGGAGACAATTCTGGAGGTGTATGGCTCTGCCAACTGAGCTGCTATGATAGATTCTTTGATAGGAAGGAAATGAGACACTTTAGTAAGCTTGTCAATGACAACGAAGATAGCATCATTTCCACGCTTGGACTTAGGAAATCCAGTCACGAAGTCCATCTCGATATGATCAAACTTCCATTCCGGAATAGCAAGAGGTTGGAGGAGACCAGCTAGTCTTTGGTGTTCTGCTTTCACCCTTCTGCAGACATCACATTCATTCACGAATTGAGCAATTTCTCGCTTCATTCGAGTCCACCAATACGACTGCTTGAGGTCATGGTACATCTTCGTACTTCCAGGATGAATGGATAGGAGGGAATTGTGTGCCTCATTCATGATGACTTTTCTCAGATCGCCTTTGGGAACCACAATTCGATCCTCGAAGAAAAGAGTATCTTTGTCATCCAAGCGATAGCTCTTGTATTTGGAACTGCCCTTGTCAATACCACGTTTCACCTTCTTCACCATGGTATCCAGGAGTTGTGCCTCACGAATTTGATCTTCCAAAGTAGGAGAGACTATGAGGTTGGCAAGAAGGCCTTGAGGAACAACTTGAAGATTCAGCTTGCGGAAAGCTTCACAAAGATCCGGTTGGAAAGGCTTGAGAATTAAGCTGTTGCAATAAGCCTTTCTGCTCAGAGCATCTGCAATCACATTCGCCTTGCCAGGAGTATATTCAATACTTGTATTGTACTCTTGAATCATTTCGACCCATCGAGTTTGCCTGAGGTTGAGGTTGGGTTGAGTGAAAATATACTTGAGACTCTTGTGATCGGTGAAAATGTCCACTTTCCTTCCCAACAAGAGATGTCTCCATGTTATTAATGCATGGACAACTGCCGCCAACTCAAGATCGTGAGTGGGGTAGTTCTTTTCGTTGGGCTTCAACTGACGAGAGGTATAGGCCACAACTTTCTTCTCTTGCATTAACACAGCACCGAGACCTTGAAGAGAAGCATCACAGAATACTTCGAATGGCTTGGATTCATCAGGAGGAGTCAAGACAGGAGCTGTGACTAGCTTCTCTTTGAGGGTGTTGAAAGCAACGTCACACTCAGGCATCCAGACATACTTCACATGCTTCTGGAGGAGGTTGGAAAGAGGCTTTGCAATCTTAGAGAAGTTCTCAACGAATCTTCGGCAATAGCTTGCAAGACCAAGAAAACTGCGGAGCTGCTTGACATTCTGAGGAGGTTCCCAATTCACAATTGAAGACACCTTCTCGGGATTAACAGCGATGCCCTTGGCGGAGATGATGTGACCAAGATAAAGAACTTCATCAAGCCAGAACTCACATTTGGAAAACTTCGCATAGAATTGATGCTCTCTGAGCTTGTCGAGCACCAATCGCAAATGTTTGGCATGATCCTGCATGTTCTTGGAGAAGACCAAAATATCATCGAGATACACCAGGACGAATTCATTGGTGTAGGGGTTGAAGATAAAGTTCATCATTCGAGAGAATGTTGGAGGAGCATTGACAAGGCCGAAAGACATGACAGTATATTCATAAGAACCATAGCTTGTTCTGAATGCTGTCTTGGGAATATCTTATTCACGAATGCGAATCTGATGATAACCCATACGAAGGTCAAGCTTGGAGAATACTTTAGCACCTTTGAGTTGCTCGAAAAGCTCATTGATGTTGGGAAGTGGATACTTGTTCTTGATTGTCTTCTTGTTCAATGGACGGTAATCAACACAAAGTCGGTCCGTGCCATCCTTCTTCTGGACAAAAAGAACTCCACAACCCCATGGAGATGAACTCGGTCTGATCAAACCCAGACGCTCTTGTTCATCGAGCTGTTTCTTCAATTCCTTCAGTTCTTCAGGTCCAAGCTTGTAAGGACGCTTGCAAACGGGTTCAGTGCCAGGCTCAAGATCGATAACGAATTCGACTGGCCGATGCGGAGGCATACCCAGAAGCTCTTCTGGAAAGACATCTTGGTACTCACAAACGACTGGAATCTGAGAGATTGCATGTAGCTCGCCCTTCTCATTGAGAGAAAACAACCGAATGGTTTCATCATGAGCGGCATAGATGATAACATCCTCAGAAGAGTGTGTCAATTGAATTTCTCTGGCAGCACAATCAAGCTGAGCCTTGTGCTGAGAAAGCCAGTCCATACCGAGAATTAGATCAATATCAGAGTCGCCAAGAACCATTGGAGAAGATAGAAATCTATAGTCGCCCATCTTGATAGAAACATCCGGAGCCACCATTTTGGTGTTCATGAATAAACCCAGAGAGGAAACCGCTATCGGCTTAGGCAGATCAATAGTGTGCAAATCGTGCATGGATGCAAAAGGCTTTGATATGAATGCAATAGAAGCACCCGTATGAAATAAAACTTTTGCAGGAATATCATTAACTGGAAGATTACCCATTATCATGTCAGTAGATTCCTCCGCTTGCGCTGCATTCATCATGTTCACCTTTGCAGACTTGGGATTATGCTTGACCACTGCATTGCTGGAAGATCTCACAGGAGGAGGAGGCGGAAGGCGCCTTTGGTTGAAGCATTTGTTCGCATAGTGACCTTTCTGCTGGCACTTGTTGCAAGTCACCTCTGAGAGCGGACGGTGATAAGGAGCATTTGATCTTGGAGCTTGAGAATTTGACTTGTTCTGATGGCTTGGGTTGGGTGGGTGGGAAGATCCACGACCACCTGAGTTCTTCTATTGGTAAGACTGACGAAACGGAGGAGGAGGAAGGTAGAACTTTTGCTGCTTAGCTGCCACTTGAGAGGAAGAAGAAGACTGAACTGCATCCCTCATTCTCTTCTTAGAAGCTTCACACTTGAGGTGAGCACCTTCTTGCTTGAGGGCCATATTGTAGAATTGATCAAACTGAGTAGGCTCAACAAGAACAAGAGCTAACTGCAGATCCTCTCTAAGGCCACCTCTGAATTGATAGATCATACTATTTTCATCAGGAACGTCTTGTTTAGCGAAGCGAGCAAGTTTCTGAAACTGCTTGTTGTATTCGTACACTGACATGTTGCCTTGCTTGAGATTGCGGAACTCCTCACGCTTGCTCTCAACAACACTGGTAGGAATGTGGTGAGCTTTAAAGTCCCGACAGAAATCAGTCCAAGTAATCACTCGACCTCCTCTGGAATCCTTGTATTGCTGGAACCAATCAGCTGCCTGATCCTTGAGCTGAAAAGAAGCGAACTTTACGTAGTCCTCAGGCCTGACATTGCTGTGTTCGAAATGCTTGTTGATATCCATGAGCCAATCGTCGGCGTCTGTGGCCTCGACACAGTAGCTGAAAGACTTCAGCTGATTTGCAAGGAACTGATTGAGGGTAGGAAACTGAGGCTGATGGTTAAACTGCCCTTGACCTTGATTCCCTTGGTTGCCTTGGCCTTGGTTGCGTTCTTGCATCAGTTGAATCAACAACTGAGCGTTGGCGTTTGTGGTTGCCATCAAAGCTTGCCATGCCTCCGGAGGCGGAGGTGGAGGTGGAGGGTTCGCCTGACTCCCATCACTGTGTTCCGGATTCTGACGCGTTGGCGGAGCCATCCTGAACAGGGTGACATCCGTTAGCAACTTCATTGACAGATAGACAAGTTGAATCAACGGATAGAAATTGCAACATATAGTCTTAACAATAAACATTCGAACAGGGATGAACGAATGAATTCCAAAGTAAACATCACGTCCATTAAGGTGAGAAGCCACTTGATAAGAGATTGATGAATGAAAAAAAACAAGGTACAACTGGAACAAATAAGTGGTAAGGATTACCCAATCACAAACTAAATATCTGCAGGAAGAAATGCTAGAGCTACTTGAATCCCACCTATAAACTCCCGAAACTTTCCGGTTATGCAATCAGGTGTTGGGGATACAGGGGAAGCAATATATCTCACCCAAACTAACAATCCCTACATCCAGTTGTATCCATCCGTCAACACATAACCAAGAAACCTTCGGAAATCGTGTACCTCAACCTTCGAAAAGCATCCGTTATACGAGTTATGGCAATACTCCCGAACTCCCCAGTACTAGGTGACGTCGAGGTTATCTCACCAACAACTGCATAAAAGAGATTTTCGATGTCGGCAAAACTCAGGTATTCCAGAACTGCAACGATAAAATTGTGACGACAACACCTCAGAGCTCAACTCCCCGGGACACTGCCACAACCCCTAAATGTTAGGAGGCACCAAGAACAATGTTCTCGTCACAAAACCATCGGAATGATTCCAAGATACCCGCGTGATCCTAAAAAAATTTAGTGAAATTTGAGGAGAGGAAAGTCAAAACTTCTACGTCAGGAGACCTTACCAGAGCGACGAAGGGACTGAGGAGTAAAAAGAATCCTACTCTCTAATATATATAATCCTAAGACTCAAAACATTTTTGTTCTAAACTCAACATCGCCAGCAAACAATCAAGCAGGGGGCTCCTAAGTCGGGGATGGCTCTGATTACCAACTTATAATGCCCTCGATGCGGCTATATCTCCCACGTGTCGAAGCACGACTTAGAGGCATAACCGCATTGAAAGCAATGTCGCAAGTGAGGTAATCTTCACACAACCCATGTAATACATAAGGGAAAGAGATACATAGTGGGCTTACAGTCTCCACTTCACACAATACATAAATAAACATCCATCATCCAGATTACACTCAAGGTCCGACTACGGAACCAAAATAAAAGAAGACTACCCCAAATGCTATGCAGATCCCCGATCGTCCCAACTGGGCTCCACTACTGATCGTCTGGAAACGAAACATAGTAACGACCACGGTCCTCGTCAAACTCCCACTTGAGATCGATTGCACCACTTGCGCTGGTATCATCGGTACCTGCATCTGTTTTGGTAGAATCTGTGAGTCACGGGGGCTCAGCAATCTCACACCCGCGAGATCAAGACTATTTAAGCTTATAGGTAGGACAGAGTGGTGAGGTGGAGCTGCAGCAAGCAACTAGCATATAGGGTGGCTACATTCGCAAAAGAGAGCGAGAAGAGAAGCATGGCACGGTCGTGAAGCTAGTAGCAATCAAGAAGTGATCCTAGAGCAACCTACGTCAAACATAACTCCAACACCGTGTTCACTTCCCGGACTCCGCCGAGAAGAGACCATCACGGTTACACATGCGGTTGATGTATTTTAAATAAGGTCAACTTCGGGTTTTCTACAACCGGACATTAACAAATTCCCATCTGCCTCATAACTGCGGGCACGGCTATCGAAAGATAATACCCTGAAGGGGTGTCCCAACTTAGCCCATCATAAGCTCTCACGGTCAACGAAGGATAAACCTTCTCCCGGGAAGACCCAATCAGTCTCGGAATCCCGGTTCGCATGACATTTCGACAATGGTAAAACTAGACCAGCAAAGCCTCCCGAATGTGCCAACAAATCCCGATAGGAGCTGCACATATCTCATTCTCAGGGCACACCGGATGGGCAAGACGTCGGGTTGGTATAGACCCTAGTTGCCTAGGGGACGCCAGACATCGCCCAGGTTGGACCAGCATTCGAAGGAACACTGACCCGGGGGGGGGGGGGGGTAAATAAAGATGACCCTCGGGCTCGCGAAAACCCAAGGGAAAAAGGCTTAGGTGGCAAATGGTAAAACTAAGGTTGGGCCTTGCTGGAGGAGTTTTATTCAAAGCCAACTGTCAAGGGGGGTCCCATAAATCACCCAACCGCGTAAGGAACGCAAAATCAAGGAACATAACACCGGTATGACGGAAACTAGGGTGGCAAGAGTGGAACAAAACACCAGGCATAAGGCCGAGCCTTCCACCCTTTACCAAGTATATAAGGTGCATTAATTAAACAGGAGATATTGTGATATCCCAAAGTATCCATGTTCCAACAAGGAACAAACTTCATCTTCACCTGCAACTAGCAATGCTACAAGAGGGGCTGAGCAAAAGCGGTGACATAGCCAAACAACGGTTTGCATAGGACAGGATGGTTAGAGGCTTGACATGGCATTATGGGTGGCATAATATAGCATGTGGTAGGTAACATAGCATAGGCATAGCAAAAGAGCGAGCATCTAGCAAGCAAAGATAGAAGTGATTTCGAGGGTATGGTCATCTTGCCTGCAAGGTTCTCAGAGTTGTCGAAGGCTTGATCCTCGAAAGCGTTCTCAACAGGTTCCTCGTGCACATACTCGTCTCCCGGATCTACCCAAATCAAGAACACAAGCAATGGAACCACAATCAAACATGGAGCAATGCACAAGCAATATGATGCAATACATGACATGATATGCGAGATGTGATATGCAATGCATATGTGTGCTCCGGAAGGAAAATTATGAACAAGTAATCAACTTGGCAAACCAAGTATGCCGCTGGAAAGATGAGATGATTTCGGTTGAAATCGATATAAAGATCACCAGAATCGGATGCACGGTTTGCAAATGGCAAGCAAAACAAGAATGACACAAATCTGCGATTAACAACACGATGCTACTTAGCATGCAACAAGAAACTATGCTACAGCACCCCAACATAAAAACAAAGCATATGGCAGTGATCTACAGGAGATGCTTAACAAAAGAGGAACACTGAGCTACGGCTAAATCACATCATAACAGGTTCAAACAAGCATGGTGAAAGTGCAAAAAAATGTCAGGTTTGACATGGCATAAACGGCATCAGGTAGCAATGTTCAGAGCAAGTTATCAACAAGCTACAGGAACTTATAATAGAAAAACAAGACATGGCAGGAATCTACTCAAAGCATAGATCAAAATTCCCTTACTGACCATAAGCCAAAAAGGACCATAAGAAATGATGGCACCCATGTAAACATAGCAAGTTTCATTACAGATCTCAGACTTAGCAGAAAAATTGGACATGGGAAAAACAGATAACAAGTAGGCATGTTCGTGAGCTCGATGCACTCACTACAGAGCATTTCATGATAAAATAATCATACATCCATCAAGAAGACATGGCATAGAAGCTATACATGGCAAGAAGAACATCATAGCATACAAGGATCAACTACAACAACCTTGTAAAAATTGAATATCATGTAAACAATTTGCCAGGAAACATTTTGTAGCAAAAGTAGAGCACGAAAATGACTTGCTAGACTACTCCATAATTTACAACAATGGTATGGATGGATAGAGCACATCCATATGTTCAAAACACCCTTACTGATCATGCTCAAAATGGGCATAGATCTCTCTGTAACAACATGAACACATGGCATAAAAATAACAGTAGGACATGACAGTGAAAATACCAAGTCCCTGAAATCAGCAACATTATGATCCCTAGTTTGCATGCTTGTGCTAGTCACCACAGAGATCACAAAAATATATGGCATACACCTCTGGAAAGATAGCATGGCATTGTTCAAAACACATGTAGGACTCAAGTTCATAGGGTGCACACATCAATCATGGCAAAAATGACAAAAGTGCATGTTCTGTTAAGAAACAGAAACTAACATTATATATCCCTCTTCCAACAGCTTTTCGGGCATCAAGATGAGCTCAAATGAAAATGGTGCAATGAGATGAAATGATGTACTCATTGAAATGAACAATTCGATATGCTACACGCCCAAAACGGGGCCACGGGTGCAAAGTTATAACACGATGAACATGCAACAAAATACTGATAGAAAATGACTTTGGGGATAATCAGGGGAGAAGAAAGTCAACCCAGGGGCAGATCTGGATCCGGCTCGGCGTGGATCGAGGATGGCCGGAGACGGGGCGGTGCAGCTGCCGGAGGACGGCGGAGGCGGACGGCGGCGCGGGACGGCAACCGGAGGCGGCGGCGGCGCGGCCGGGCGGACAAACGGCGAGGTCCCGGGCGCGAGCCGGGCAGCGCACGAGGCGGGCATCGACTGGAGGCGAGGTCCGGCGAGGGCGAGGCGCGACGGCGGTGGCGACTCGGCGCGGGAGCGGGCGGCGGGGACACGGGCCGCGGGGGCCGGCTGCGGGCTCCGCGGGCCGGCGGCGATGTGGGCGCGGGATCGCCCACGTGGCATGCTTTGGTTGGCCGGGGCGGCGGCGGCGGACGCGTCCGGCGCCATCCGGACGTGTCCGGTGCGGGGAGAGGAGCGGGGAGCTAGGGTTAGGGTGGATTGATCCGAAATTTCGGGAGGAGGGGTGTTTTTATAGGTAGAGGAAGCTAGGAGGCTCCAAATGGAGTGAGGTTTTCGCCCACACGATCGTGACCCGACGACGGAGAGCATGGAAGTGACTTAGATGGGTTTTTGGGCTGTTTGGAGGGGTGTTGGGCTGCAACCCAAAAGAGGCCTATGCAGTTACCCGGTTAACCGTTGGAGTATCAAACGACCTCCAAATGGCACGAAACTCGGATGCATGAGACGAACACGTATGCAAATGAGATGCACATGATGACATGATATGAGATGCATGACATGAATAAAATGCAAAACAAAAGACAAAACCCAACCACGGAGGGAATATCATAGCACATAGCCGAAAATGGCAAGAGTTGGAGTTACAAATATGGAAAGTTACATCCGGGGTGTTACAGGAACATACGGCTTGGGGGAGTGTCCTGCCTGTCATGTAGAATGACGAACAGGGACATCCTCACAAGTGTCGCTAGTTCTACCTCCACGCGTCATCCTATTGTTTGTTTTTCCCAAGAAAACGCAATCGAGATGAGCAACATCCAAATAAAAAAATACAATGGGGAAAAACCAGCGACAAAACTCGAATGAAAGCAAAATCACGAAGGAAACACGTCGAATAAAAGAAAGTTCCAACATAATTATACATAGACTCGTACATAAAAGATTAATGACATAATAAGTTCAACTACTCTCATACATGAAACAGAACATCATGACTCGTATGACTACATCCGTACATCAACCTGACAACTGCGGATACTCGAGCGCTCTAATGCTCTACTGGTGCTGCGGGGTCCTCTCCTGAAGCAAACTCGGATCCTGAACTGACGACGTTAACCGAGACCTTTGGGTTAAAGGTAACACGACCACGCTGCCTCGAGGGTTCTCCCTCCGGAGCAAGTGCAGGATGGGGCTGAAGCATCGGGACTACGGGGATAGTGAGAAGGGAAACCCACTCAGCAGGAGCACTGAGAGGATTCACGGTCGAGGTGCCCGAGCTACTCGGAGGAGTAACCGGTGAAATAGGTGAGCTAGAACTGGATGGAATATAAGGAGTAAATCCCATAGACGATGGAGTAGTGAAAGCTCTAGTAGCGGCTAAAGTAGTGCGAGCACGAGTCAGCTCTCGAGCCAGCTCGTGAATCAGAAGGTAGCTAGTAGTGATGTAGCGAGAAAGGTGGCTAGCAGTACTATCAGACTCCAGATCAATGATAGGAAAACGGACATGACCATTTACATGTAAGGAGGGATAGTAGTGGAAACCTTGATGGTTCTGCATTCGGACCTCGTTATAGCGCAGCTTGACGAGGACCTCAAATGCAGCAAACTGGACAGCCTGAGAAGCGTTAGAGGCAAAACCGCTCCTGGAGGTATGAATGTAAGTGCTGGAAGATGAACTGGTGCGCAGAGTAATCACTTCGTGATACTCATACACTGAGTCTGCTAGACACTCCCGGTACACATGATAGACTGGGTCGTCACCGAGAGGGTACAACGGATGCCGCACGTTACGAAGGAGATACGACGACGTGTATGGCATCAGCTGCAACTGGCATGGATACGGCACCGGAGCCATCTACACTCACAGCCATTAGTAGGTTAGAAATAAAAATAACCGAGTGTATGCAATGCAACAACCAGCTACAAACACTATCGTACTCAACTTTTACTCTAACTAACGTCTAGTAACACGGTAGTAGTCTAGCATGTCCTACAGTCGGCATGGCTCTGGTACCAAGCATTGTGGAACCCCGGCTCAGGGCAACCGATTTACCTTGTATTGCGAGCCCAGAGACCATGTCTTCTGGCAACACACAACCTCTTGGTACAGAATACAACCGCTTTATTGATGGTAGCGGAACATGTTTCATATTATAACAAGTTGCAAGGCCAGGCGGCTCACACGGTGCGGCTAAAAAATATGTACATTATTTAGTGAACATAAAGGGGCCTCGATCACGACAACTACGCGGCAGCGGAATGACGACGAAGCGGGAATCCATAGTACAGGGACACCAATGTGGACACGATCTAGACTTGGACAGCACTCTATTCCAATGAGACTTTCCTGAAATCTGGCATGACATGCCAGGTCAATACATTGAATGTACTTGCCATCTCACAACAAGCATAAGCATAATGAGAAACAATATCATGATGATTAACCAATTTAATCATTAATGCAAAATCATACTAGAAATGCCGTGGTCAATATCTCATGACTCAAGTCCCTCGGACTTGCTTACCAAATGGTGATCTCTCTCGAATCACAAACAGGCCAACATCTTGGTCTCCATCACCAAACAGGTTTCTCAACCATCCTCTTTCCAACAGTGCAAAGTTATTATCTTAAGTGTGCAAGATTATTTAAACATTGACCCATGGTGTGACCTACTTTCGAGCGTGTCCGTAATCGTGGACTCGGCTATCGATAGACTAAATACACTCTACAGAGGTAGTGCACTGTACACACACCACGGAACCCATGGCCTCGCACTCCCATTCGGGTGGACCAACGACATTCCGACAGAACCCCTCCATTGCCATGACACTCTACCGGCCACTCCGACTGACTCCCACTAGGCTAAGTCCTGGGTGGCCCCGTGTCTACCAAAGACACCAATAGCCACCGTCATGGCAAAAACATAAACGGTCCCAAATGGTGACAAGGTACTATAACAACAATGGGCACACAAGGTTATGTCTGCTTACCGGGCCAGGGTAATGCACGCCCATAACCTTCCCTTGTTGGAGGCACCCACCAGAGGCATGACAAAAGACCGAATAAAGGCCTTCCCATAAAGGCAAATGTGGTTGCACTTGGAAAAACTCGATTTAGTGGCACCATCACTCAATCAACGATATGTTCAAGTTGAGTTATTATCAGGTTCAAATTAAAGATAAAATAATTGGTGTCATGATATGCCATGCAAATGCATTCATATAACATGCATCACTTATCATTTGAACAATAACGGATCAACTATACCAAGCACTAACCATACATATCAGAAACTAAGAACACTTGTTATGATTATTCAGCAAACTAACCGTGACAATAACTTAGCATAATTCTTTTCTCACTCAAGAAAATATTATCCAAACTAATTCTTTTTCATAAACAAATTATTTCTTCATAATCAAGGTTAACTTCTAATGACTTAAACTAACTTAGTTAGCTTTAACCTACTGCAAACAAACATATCAACACAATCAAGCATTCAACAGAATAAATGTATATATTTATTTTGGTGATTTAAATGCATGAACTAAATTATTCATTCAAGTTGAAAAAACACAAATATTGCAATGGCACCATGAAAATGTTTATGTGGCTTGCCTTAGTGCAGGTGAGGTTGACACTACTCCTGGTGATCCTCAAGACAAGCTTCACCTTATGAAAACAATTAAAAACATAAAAAGACAACATAAAGAGACACTCTGAAATTCACCAGAAAATCTAGACACCAAAGAAAAATCTCATTTTTGGTCTGCTGCTAGATATTTTCATCCAAAACACAATGCAAAAAGAATCAATTCATTTGGACTTATGGTTAAAAAGCTGTAGCTGTTTGAAGTTCTCTGTTTAAATTTGAAATTTGATTAAAATAAAAACAGAACTGGGGGGGGGGGGGTTGATGTCAAAGACGTAAACCCTCCGGGTGCCTCCACTCGTACCGCTTCGGGTGCGGCCAGAGTGGCTGATAGGGGGCCCCGCTAGTCAGGTGAGAGGGAGGGAGAGAAGGAAACAGACCACGGCGAGCCTCCACCGGAGCACATGCCGGCGGGGAGGGCATCTTGGCCGGAGCTAGTGGGATAGATCAAGAGAGAATACCGAGGCGCACCTGCCCATACCTGTAGATTAGCTAGGGGCGGTCGGACGGCGTCGGAACGGGCCTCTCCAGCGGCGACAGAGAGCGGAGGTTGCCGGAGTTGGGGATGACAGCGACCAGAGGCTGCACCAGTGGTTCCAACCGGGTCGGACGGCACCACTGAAGCACGGCGGAGGCTCTGGATGAGTGGCCCGAGCCTGGGAGGGGCTAGAGTGGTGGAGACGAACAGACGGGATCGCCGACGAGCTCGAGCTCAGGGACGGCGGCTCGAGGCCTGTCCGGCTGGGCTACGGCTTCCTACGGTCTTGTGTAGTGTGTGAGGTGGGTTGGTAATGCTCGAGAGGGATGGGGATGGCTGCATTTATAGGTGAGCGAGAGGAGGGGATCTGGCTCCGCCCGAGGACACCTGGACACGGCGCCCGGTGATGAACAACGTCAGTGAGCGAGGGGGGAGGCAATGCAGCTCACGCGGGCACTATGGGTGGGCGGCGACGAGCACGGGATCGAGGGGGGTGGCGACGAGCATGGTGCGTGGCGCACCGTTCTGTTGGCCATACCGCGCCCGTTCTCGCTGCGGCGAGCTCCGGCATCGGCGAGCGCTAGGAGGGAGTTAAGGGACTAGAGACAAGGATGGTGGCGAGGTTTGGCGAGGTGCGGCAGCCTGGGAAGCAAGCACGCGACGCACAGAGTGCTCAGCGGCACCCAGAGCGGGTCGGTTAGTAGGCTGGCACCGTGCACACGTGTGGTCACCACGTGCACTTCAGCATAGAGCCATGGCTGCCCCCAATTTCATGTCTGGCGTGTAGTCCTTATTGTTTAGGGTTGTGCCAATGCTTTGAGTCGAGCTCAGGTGCTGTAAGTTGGAGTGTTACTTCATGGTAAGTTTCTGGACAGAAACTTTGAAAGTTAACTATGGTCAAACTACTCAGAGTTGGGAGCTAAGCTTTGGAGGTTAGCAATCAACTAGGAAGGTAATGATGCACAAGAAAATGCAGCAGCATTGGAGCAAGTAAAATGGTAGTTGCCGTAGAAACTACCATTTCTGTCCAAAACAGAACATATTTTCTGTAGCAAAAATATTCCAAAAGGTGATGCAATATTTTTGCTCAGGAAGGTTCCCTAGGGTTCGAAGGATATTTGGGAATTTTCTCAGATTTTTGTGGGCAAGAAAAATTGGGGTTGCTTTTGGATACATGTGTCTGGTTAGGGTTTTGGAGTAGAAAATGAATATTCTTCATTTAAGAAAAATATTCATAATATTATTTTGAGGTTGACCAGAGAAGTAATGATCGCTAGAGAGAGAAATGAGTCACTTGGGTGAAAATCAAGGTGATGCCCAAGTGTTTAAGTCCAACTGAAATGATTCAGAACTCCAAATTCAAACCAAAACCAAATAAAAAAATCAGAAAAGAAAAGAGGGCAAAAACCAGGCTTTCACAAACCTCCCCCACTTAGGATGAATCCCGTCCCCGAGATTTAGTTACTCGGGAAAGCAATTCTGCATAGTTTGTCTTTAGAAACTCCTCTTGTTCCCAAGTTACTTCTGCCTCTGTGTGGTGCTTCCACTGAACCTTGTAAAATATTCTCGTCTTACTACGTGTGACCCTTTCCATCTCATCCAAAATTCCGAATGGTCTTTCTTCATACGTTAAATCCTTAGCCAACTCTATTTCTATCATAGTTGTCTTTTTCTCGGGCGGTGATATACATCGTCTCAACTGGGAGACATGGAACACATTGTGCACTTCTGACAATTATGGGGGCAGTTCCAACTGATATGCAACAGTACCCACTCTGGATGTAACTGGGAACGGACCAATAAACTTGGGTGACAATTTTCCGCGAGTCTAAAACCTTTTAACTCCCTTCATAGGAGTGACTCGGAGGTATACATTTTCTTCGGGTTCAAAAATGACCTGTCGGTGCTTTGCATCAATGTAACTCTTTTGTCGGTATTTGGTTAATCGCAATCGGTCTCTGATTTCCCTGACTTGCTTTTCGGCTTCCATCATGAGATATGTTCTGAAAATACGGCTATCTCCGGTTTGAGACCAATTCATTGGGGTGCGGCACTTACGACCATACAGAGCCTCATAAGGTGACATCTTTAAACTGGCCTGGAAACTATTGTTGTTGGAGAACTCAGCATATGGCTGACAGTCTTCCCATTTAGGCCCTTGGTCCAAGGCACATGCTCGAAGCATATCTTCAAGTATTTGGTTTACCCGCCCAGTCTGTCCATCGGTCCGAGGATGATAAGAAGTACTATATGTCAGCACTGTCCCAAAGCTTGATGGAGATGGGACCAGAAAGCGGAGGTAAATAGTGACCCCTGGTCGGAAGTTATTGTTCGAGGTACCCCATGTAGACTGACTATTCTGGACACATACAATTGTGCGAGCTGATCGGCACGGTATGTGGTTATGATGGGAATAAAATGAGCTACCTTGGTTAAAGTGTCCACTATGACCCATACTGCATCATTGCCTCACTGAGTTTTTGGTAGCTCTATGATAAAAATCCATGCAGACATCATCCCACTTCCATCGTGGAACGGGTAACGGTTGGAGGAGTCCGGCTGGTTTCTGGTGTTCTGCCTTTACTTTGTTGCATATGTCGCAACATGCCACAAAATAGGCAATGTCTTTCTTCATCCCATCCCACCAGAATATTTGTCAAAGGTCTTCGTACATTTTAGTACGTCTAGGGTGAATAGAATACAAAGATTCGTGTGCTTCAAACAGTATTCTCTTCCTTAAATCTTCTTGCCTTGGTGCACAAATCCTTCCACGGAATCGAAGTGTACCTTGCTGATCCTTAGAAAAGTCTGGGGTCTGTCTTGCTAACATACGCCTGGCATGTTTTTGTAGGACTCGGTCATTCGGCTGGGCCTTGCAGATCTCATCCTCGAGGGTAGGAGTAATTTCCATAATATTAGCAAGACCAGCATCAACTATGACCAGATTGAGCTAAGCAATCTCTTCTTGGAGTTCGGGAGGCAAGGATTCCATCATGGTATTTAGACTCATAGGCTTTCTACTGAGTGCATCAGAAACCATGTTGGCTTACCCGGGTGGTAATTAATTCCAAGATCATAGTCCTTGACTAACTCAAGCCATCTTCGTTGGCGGAGATTCAAATCTGGCTGAGTGAATATGTACTTGAGACTTTTGTGGTCGGTAAATATTTGGCACCTTTTTCCAATGAGATAGTGTCTCCAAATTTTTAGAGCGTGAACCACCGCGAACAATTCCAGATCATGAGTAGGATAGTTCCCTTCGTGGGGTCGCAGCTGTCGAGATGCATATTCTACCACCTTGCCATCTTCCATAAGTATGCATCCAAGACCTTGTTTGAAAGCGTCACAGTATACATCAAAGTCGCGGTAGATGTCTGGAAGAGTCAACACATGTGTTGTTGCCAGTCTAGTTTTAAGCTCATTGAAACTTTTCTCGCAATCCTCACTCCATTCAAATTTCTTATCTTTCTTGAGAAACTCTGTCATTGGCTTGGCAATCTTAGAGAAACCTTTAATGAAACGACGATAGTATCCGGCTAATCCAAGGAAACTCCAGATTTGAGATTGTGTCGCAGGTGCCAACCAATCAAGTACGTCCTTTACCTTGCTTTGATCTACGGCTATACCTTCCGCAGACAGTATATGCCCAAGAAATCCAATTTTCTTGAGCCAAAACTCGCATTTACTGAATTTGGCATTCAGTTGATGGTCATGGGGTCTTTGTAGGACAACTCTGAGGTGTCCTTTGTGCTCTTCTTCACTTTTTGAGTATATGAGAATATCATCGATGAAAATGAGTAGTGAACGCGGTCTTAGGAATATCTTCCTTTTTAATCTTGAGTTGGTGGTATCCTGTCCTTAAATCAATTTTGGAGAACACTTTTGCCCCACTGAGCTGATCAAATAAGTCATCAATCCTGGGCAGTGGATACTTGTTTTGATGGTGACATCATTCAGCTGACGGTAATCCACGCACATACGGAGACTACCATCTTTCTTATCCACAAATATAGCAGGTGATCCCCATGGTGAAGAGCTGGGACAGATATAACCTTTCTGGAGCATCTCATCAAGTTGTTTCTTTAGCTCCTCTAATTCTGATGAAGGCATCCGATAATATTTCTTGTATAACGGTGTGGTTTTGGGCACAAGATCTATTGCAAACTCAAGCTCTTAGTCTGGCAGCATACCTAGCAATTCTTCTGGGAATACATCGGGAAACTCACTGACCACAGGAATTAATTCCAATTCACCAGCCACAGCGGTGAAGACCATTTCTTTCTTGGGTATGCTCCTGCGGGCATAGAATTTTGTAGTCTGCCCCTCTTGACTTGTCAAGGTGACTTCGCGGGTCGTGCAATTTATGCGTACTTGATAATGGGTTAACCAATTCATCCCCAAAATAATGTCCAACTTAACATACTCAATGACTATCAAGGAAGTTGGAAAAATGGAATCCGTTGATATTGATTTCTAGATTACGGCAGACCAGATTGCTTCTGAGCAAAGATCCCGGGGATTGTACCAGCATATTCTTGCTCAAAATTGAACAAGGAAATTTGTTTTGGGCAACAAAACTCCGCAAAATAAAAGAGTGGGAAGCCCCGGAGTCAAATAAAATTATGGCAAGTATGCTATTAACAGAAAACATACCAATGACAACTTCGGGGGTTCTCTTGGGCTTCGTCTGTAGAGAGGTGATGGACTTCCCTGGTGATGTTTTGGTGGACAGGGTATGTCCCCATAAAGTTGAGTTGTGGCCTGAATGGAGCATTAGTCTTGCCGTTCTTGGGACACTGCCTAGCATAATGTTCGGTTTGCCCACATATGAAACAAGAATTGTTGCGCTGGCACTCTTCTCACACCGGGTTGGTTACGACATTCTTGACTTGTGTAGTGGTTTTGTTAACATTCTACTGTCGATTGGGCTTGTACTCTACTTGAGTCTGTTGCCAGGTACGAGCCTTTTGCATTGGCTGAACCTCCTTCCTTGGCTCGAACTTGGGCTTGTGATCGTTATTTGTAGGCTTGATGTCATGTATAAGTTTGTGCTCCCTTTCAGCAATGAGGGCCTTGTTTACTAGAGTTTGGAAATTGGTGAAATCAAACATACTGAGGGTGCATTGGAGATGCTGGTTTAATCCCCCAAGAAACCCGTCAATCTTTCTTTCTTCGGTGGCTGTCGGTGTCAAAACCGGCGGATCTCGGGTAGGGGGTCCCGATCTGTGCGTCTTAGGCTGATGGTAACAGGAAGAAAGGGACACAATGTTTACCCAGGTTTGGGCCCTCTCGATGGAGGTAAAACTCTACTTCCTGCTTGATTGATATTGATGATATGAGTAGTACAAGAGTAGATCTACCGTGAGATCATAGAGGCTAAACCCTAGAAGCTAGCCTATGATGATTATGATTGTAATTGTGATCGGCCTTCTAAGGGCCAACCTCTCCGGTTTATATAGACACCGGAGAGGGCTATGGTTTACAAGGAGTCGGTTACAAGGAAGGAAACACAATATCCGGATCGCCAAGCTTGTCTTCCGCACCAAGGAGAGTCTCATCCGGACATGGGACGGAGTCTTGAGTCTTGTATCTTCATGCTCCAACAGTCCGAACGATATATGTAGTCCGGCTGTCCGGATACCCCCTAATCCAGGACTCCCTCAGTAGCCCCTGAACCAGGCTTCAATGACGATGAGTCCGGTGCGCAGTTTTGTCTTCGGCATTGCAAGGCGGGTTCCATCTCCGAATACTTCAAAGTACCTATTACAACGAATAGTGCCCGGCTTCCCATCAATGTTGTATTCCTCGGCTTCTGTGCCTCAATAATGAACATCCCCATGTGTCGAGCGAATGCGAGGAGCCGAGGTACTTTTGCATTTGCCACCCCCAATCCTGCGGGTTAACCATCTATTTGAAGAGACGGGGATTTTCATATCCAAACCTTACTCTCCTCCCTCAAGCAAGCATCCGATCAAAGCGCCCCGGAAAAACCATTCCAACATGGCCGGTTGTCGCAGCTCTTCTTCTCGCTCTCCTCGCTCCAAGCCGGGGGACTGGGAAGAGTGTTCAGTTCCTCATAGCCGTTTGATAGAGTTACAAACCCAAGGGTTTCTCCCACCGGCGTTCATGGTCCCCGTCCGAGCCGGAATAGCCACCTATAATGGCGGGGAACAAGTGGAGGGATCTCCTAATCCATCTCCAAAGGAACGAATATGCATCATCCCGCATCTGCTAAGGGGCGTCGGGTTTCCCATCCACCCGTTCCTTCGCGGGCTCCTGGAGTTCTACGGCCTCCAGTTGCACAACCTCACCCCTGCCTCCGTGTTGCATATAGCAGGATACGTCGCCCTTTGTGAGCTATTCCTAGGTTGCGAGGCTCACTTTGGGTTATGGAAGAAGCTGTTCTGCCTTGTCCCCCGTAACCAGGGAGAATCACTATGTCAAGTGGGCGGAGCTGAGGTATGGCGCGTCGCTGAGACCGGATACCTATCCGGCACTCCCAAGAAGGCACCGTAGAACTGGCCCTCAGAGTGGTTTTATGTTGACGACGTTCCCCTTCCGGATCCAGTCCGGACAGGTCTCCCTAAGTTTAACAATGCTCCGTCGAAGGTGCGTCGAAGCTGGCGCCCTCGGGGCCCCCAAGAGGAGGATGCCAGAGAGATACATTTTCTGATGAGCCGGATAAAGTTACTGGCCAAATCCGGGCTGACGATAGTCGAGGTCATGGTAATATGCATAATGCAGGGAGTGCAGCCGCTTCAATATCGGGGGAAGCCCATGTGGCACTACAATGGGGAAGATGACACCACCCACTGTGGACGTAAAGGTCCGGACTCTGCCACTGCTCTTGCAAGGATATTGTCTGATTTATACAAAGGAGAGTGTCGGTGTCAAAACCGGCGGATCTCAGGTAGGGGATCCCAAACTATGCGTCTAGGCAGATGGTAACAGGAGACAAGGGACACGATGTTTTTACCCAGGTTCGGGCCCTCTCGATGGAGGTAAAACCCGACTCCTGCTTGATTGATATTGATGATATGGGTAGTACAAGAGTAGATCTACCACGAGATCAGAGAGGCTAAACCCTAGAAGCTAGCCTATGGTATGATTGTTGTTCGTCCTACGGACTAAAACCCTCCGGTTTATATAGGCACCGAAGAGGGTTAGGGTTACACAGAGTCAGTTACAATGGTAGGAGATCTACATATCCGTATTGACAAGCTTACCTTCCACGCCAAGGAAAGTCCCATCCGGACACGGGACGAAGTCTTCAATCTTGTATCTTCATAGTCCAGGATTCCGGCCGAAGATGATAATTCGGCTATCCGGACACCCCCTAGTCCGGGACTCCCTCAGTAGCCCCAGAACCAGGCTTCAATGACGACGAGTCCAGTGCGCATATTTTCTTCGGCATTGCAAGGTGGGTTCCTCCTCCGAATACTTCATAGAAGATTTTGAACACAAGGATAGTGTCCGGCTCTGCAAAATAAGTTCCACATACCACCGTATAGAGAATAATATTTACACAAATTCAATCTGCTGACGTATTCCGTGGCGTGACATCACACCACGACCAAGCCTTTATTCGAATCGTTTTTACTGTTCCACCTCAGCGCGTTAAGCGAGGCAGTTTCCTTGGCACGTCTTGTTAAAGCTGACATCGTGTCCCCTTATTCCGGGATTCTCATCAATACGGGCGTGGGTAACCCAACCGCGCCATTGATTACGGCGCTTGGGAGATAAGCGAGTTTTACCAGGCTGGTGGGGACGCATAGTTTCGTCCGTCCATATAAGGGGATAAGGATCCACTTTTTCACACACGCCTTCTTCCTCCTTTGCTCATCCATTTCCGCGCACTCAACCTCTAGCGCCCAAGTCCGCACATCTCGCCTCAACCTTCCCCAGCCATGTCCGGAGGGGGAGGCAAGTGGATGGTCTCCTCCGTCACGGAGGGGCACATCAAAAAGCGGCGGAAGGCCGGATACTTGTCTAGCGACATCGCGCATCGGCTCCCTGACAAGGGGCAGCTCATCCCCACCCCCAGGCCCCATGAGAGGGTGGTGTTCCTCACCCACTTCCTCCGCAGACTAGGTTTTCCACTTCACCCATTTGTCCGGGGGCTCATGTTCTACTACGGCCTGGATTTCCACGATCTGGCACCGAATTTCATCCTCAACATCTCGGCATTCATCGTCGTGTGCGAGGCCTTCCTCTGCATCCAGCCTCACTTCGGCTTATGGCTGAAGACCTTCAATGTCAAGCCGAAGGTAGTGGGCGGCCGCCAAGCGGAGTGCGGAGGTGCCATGGTGGGCAGGATGCCCAACGTCCTATGGCTCGAGGGCTCTCTTATGGAGACCATAAAGGGGTGGCAATCGGGGTGGTTCTACATCACCGAGCTGCGTGACCCTAAATGGGTGGCGGCCACCGAATTCCGATCTGGCTTCCCTACACGGCTCACCTCCTGGAAGGAGACGGGCCTGGCATGGGGTAATTCGGAAGAGCTGACCAGACTTCAATCCTGCGTCCAAAGCCTGGTGAACAAGAAGCACAAGCTTGTCAACGTGGTCCAGGTCATGCTCATTCGCCGGATCCTCCCGTGCCAACAACGGGCCTTCAACTTGTGGGAGTTTGATCCAGCACAGCACCAAACATTGAGCAGGCTCTTTGACACTATGAACGAAGATGCCTGGAAGGTGCTGTTCAAGGGCGCCGAGGCTCCCGCATCCGCTTCCGAAGATCGCGGGTATAGCTCGCAGCGTCAAGCCAGGGAGGTAAGCTATTTTACCCTTTACGGGACTCTTCTTATCCATAGTTTGACTCTATGCGGGATCTAAACTCCCTTACCTTTGACAGGCCTGGCAAAAGACGTCCGGGCAGGTTAACTATCTAGCTCCCTTGCCAAAAGACCCAGCGGACGCCCGATTGATGGGGCTGCTGGTTTCGGCACCTCACGTGTTGTCGGACTCATCGTCCGACGATTCTGAGGCGGACTCCTCCTGCGAAGACGGAGAGAAGGAAAAAGAGGCCTCTTCCCCAGCGGGGGGAGAGAAGAAAATGAAGGCCGCCCAAATGGGGGAGGCCGAAGGGTCCAAGAAGGGAAGGACCCTCCCTCCGGACTACTCCGCCAACGCCGACGACGGTGAAGAGGAGTGGCCACCGAGGACTAAGCCCTTGGCGACATCGTAAGTGTCCGGATACCAGAATAACTCATGGCATTTTGTTTGTCGCATAAAATCTCCTAACGCCAAATATAACCCTACAGCCCGCCCAAGGATGGGCTCGACACTTCAACGAGCGGCTCCCTGGCTTCGTCAGACATGAATAGCACTTCACTTCCGGCCGTCTCCTCTCCTCACGCTGCGGACGACACCATGGTGGGGTCCCAAAAGGGGCCCAACCAGGAGGAGGAGGTCCCGGAGGTTCCGCAAGGCAACCTTCCGTACTTCGGGCACAAGGGGGATCAAACCCCGAAGGGTTCTGAGTCCAGCCCTGGGCCGGACTCCGCACCGAAACCTTTAGTGGTTCCAGAGTCCGGCAGGCAGCCCCTTCATAAGAAGGGCGAGATTGCGACACCGGTGACCTCCGTCCAACCGGAGGCACCGGATAATTTGCTGGAGGCGCTTAACGGCGCCTCCATCAACGAGGAGCACCGCACTGTTATGAGTGTGGTGATCCAGAAAGTTCAGTCCGCCAAGAGCGGGCTGACTGAAGCCTGCGCCAGCCTTCTAACAGGCTTTGAGGTATGTATTAAGATATGTAAAAATATTACCGCATAGACAGTAGCCCCTGATGCTCAGTTTGGTGTTCGGAAAGAAAAGCCGAATTGAGGATCTTAAAAGATATACGCAGGAGTCTAACATAAGTATGTCAATATGGGAATGCAGGCTGCGCTGCTAACCTCTGTCGCACTGACTGCGGAGGTCAATGCATTGAAGCAGAGCCTCGAGCGGTCCGAGAACGAGCTCGCAGTTTGGTGTTCGGAAAGAAAAGCCGAATTGAGGATCTTAAAAGATGTACGCAGGAGTCTAACATAAGTATGTCAATATGGGAATGCAGGTTGCGCTGCTAACCTCTGTCGCACTGACTGCGGAGGTCAATGCATTGAAGCAGAGCCTCGAGCGGTCCGAGAACGAGCTCGGCCTTGCTAAGAAGCAGCTCGAGGACAAGGAAGGTAAGTAATACCTTATGGAAGTATATATAAAAGATGTGGTTGCAAAAAATAACAGGAATAACGTGAGAATTGCAGGGGCCACGAACGAGGTGGGGACCCTAAAGGAAGCGGTGTCCAGGGCCGAAAGCAATGCGGCCGCGGAATGCACCGAGCGAGAGAAGCAGGAGGCGCGGGTGGCGGAGGTGCGGCAAGAGCTCCAGTCTCTCGTGGAAAAACACGAGAGTTTGGAGCGTGACTCAAAGACTCGAGAGTCCGAGCATGCCTCGGCTCTCGAGAGCGCCAAAACCGCTAAGGCTGAAGCCCAAAAAGCCCTCCAGGAAATTGAGGCAATAAATAAGATAGCGGCGGGTAAGGCATTCTTCATGCAAAGCAAGCACGTGAAAGTGAATTACTTGTTACTTACCCGAATCCGGAGCTCTCCAGGAGCATTTGCAGATATGCCCCGCAGTGTGTCCGACGCTGCCGCATTCTATCGGTCCGAGGAAGGGAGCTCGACGGAGAAGGTGTTCTGGTCTCATTATGCTGAGGCCGGATACTCGGTGCCCTTGAGCGACCAGCTGAAGCAGCTGGTCGAGCTCCATAAGGTGGCCGAACAGGCCTTGAAGGGCCTCATTGTTCGGCTGTGGCCTAAAGAAGCCATGCCTGGGAGCTACTTCGGGCTGGTGAGGCGGCTGGTGGATGCCTGTCCATGGATTGAAGTCGTCAAGCGCTCCGTCTGTATCGAAGGTGCCCGTAGGGCCCTTGCCCGTGCTAAAGTGCACTGGGGCAAGATGGACGCTGAGAAGCTTGTGACGGACGCTCCACCGCCGGGCGGGGAGTATCGCACGCCCGAGATGTATTATGCGGGCGTCCTGAAGGGTGCCCGCCTTATAGCGGGCGAATGCTCCAAAGATGTAATTTTTTAGTACACTCGCATTTGTTATCCTGTACGCCTGAAAACTTGTTCATATGCGCTAAGAAACGCTTGTGAATTTAAAATATTACCTTCTGTGCGGCCTTTTATTAAATTCGAGAGATGGCGAGTCATCCGCTTTTGCCCCCATGCCACGAGTGCTGGGGTGTTCGGGATAAACTTGGGCGCTCTTTTTCCCATTCTTGGGTCCTTCAAGGGAGGCGCTCAATGCAACAAACAAGGCAACCGGACTATAATGCTTGAACACTCTCACTTAGCCATAGAATTCTATAATTTTTTATTTCGGGGAAGCCCCTAGTATTTGGAAGACCGAGTTCGGGGCGCTATCCACGCCTGGGCCGGACAAAGCCGACTCCTCGCTCTAAGCGGCATAAGTCTTTAGGGACTTGAAAAACCTCTCGAACAGCGACCGGCTCTTGCCCTATCATGACGGTCAGTTTTAGCTTTCTCCACTGAGGTGCTTAACCCAGCTCAACTGGGGCACAATTGCAGTGGTTCTCCCAGCGCTACCTTAGCCGATATAACGGAACATAAGGTACCAAAACATGGGAGCCGGGCAAACCCAACTATTTACCCAAGACATGATTCAGAGCCGATGCATATAATGCTATAAGTTCGGGGTGCTGCACTTGTGAAAGTGTTCGGACTTATCACACCATATTTTGGGGTAATTAAGCCCCTGGTGTATTTGGCCATACCAAAAGCGTACGGGTGCAACATGTCATAAGTGAACATGTATAGATAAAATAAAAAAAGGAATGCAATAATAGGCAAAAGCTATGCATTGTTTATTCAAAAAAGCTGCGGTAAAAGCAGAATGATACAAATAGTGCGATAAGAAAGGGATGGGACTATTTGCCATGTCTCCCTCCAGGAGCGAGCTGCGGGATGTTATGTAAAACAAGTATACTGCTCGTTATAGAGACCACCTGGATACTCGACGTAGCTTTCTGCTTCCCTGGCTGTTGCATCGTGTGTTCGGCGATTCTACTGCCGGACGGGGCTTTTTGAGAAAGGAGTCCTGAAAGTAAGAGAAAATAGAAGAATGACACAATTGGGAGCCCCTGGTGCGGTTGAGCCGCATTCTGGGTCTGCCGTGGTCATGCCCCTCCCCCTGTTCCCATGGTATTTCCAGAGCGTAATTATGTACGCGTAGTACTGGTTTCGCAATTTCGCGAGGGCTTGGGATGGGGCCGCATTGCTACGCGTGCTCGGAACGTGCCATGCGGTCTTGTTGTAGGTTACTCCGGGTGCGCTTGACGGTGTCCGGACATTTAAGGGCCGGACTCAAGAATTGCCTTAAGAGGCTGCTTTGTATTTCTGCCGCGAGGGCCACCGTATGCTCCTCCGTTCGGAGAGAGCATTCGGTGTTCCCGTTGACCATAATGACTCCTCGAGGGCCTGGCATCTTGATCTTGAGGTATGCGTAGTGCGGCACCGCATTGAACTTTGCAAATGCGGTTCTTCTGAGCAGTGCGTGATAGCCGCTGCGGAATGGGACTATGTCGAAGATTAATTCCTCGCTTCGGAAGTTATCCGGTGATCCGAAGACCACTTCAAGTGTAACTGAGCCCGTACAGTTGGCCTCTACACCTGGTATGACGCCTTTGAAGGTCGTCTTTGTGGGTTTAATCCTTGAGGGGTCTATGCCCATCTTGCGCACTGTATCCTGATAAAGCAAGTTCAGGCTGCTGCCGCCGTCCATTAGGACTCTAGTGAGATGAAATCCGTCAATGATTGGGTCTAGAACCAATGCGGCAAATCCGCCATGGCGGATGCTAGTGGGGTGGTCCCTTCGATCAAAAGTGATCGGGCAGGAGGACCACAGATTGAACTTTGGGGCGACTGGCTCCATCGCATATATGTCCCTTACTGCACGCTTCCGCTCCCTTTTGGGTATGTGGGTTGCGTATATCATGTTCACCGTCCGCACTTGTGGGGGAAGCCCTTCTATCCTCTGTTGTTCGGCGGCCGGGGCTCTTCCTCGTCATTGCTATGCAGCCCCTTGTCATTGTTTTCGGCAGTTAGCTTGCCTGCCTACTTGAACACCCAACAATCCTTGTTGGTGTGGTTGGCTGGTTTTTCGGGGGTGCCGTGTATCTGGCACGAGCGATCGAGTATTCGGTCCAAATTGGACGGGCCCGGAGTATTTCTTTTTAATGGCTTTTTCCGCTGACCGGGTTTGGAGCCTCTAAATCCGGCATTAACTGTCGTATCTTCAGCATTATCGCCATTAATGCGGCGCTTGTGCTTGTTGCAACACGACCTGCCGTTGCTGTCCTTGGTGTCCGAGCTACCAGGGCTCTTGGTCATATTGTTACTACGAGCTAGCCAACTGTCCTCTCCCGCGTAGAAGCGGGTCATGAGTGTTGTGAGGGCTGCCATGGATTTCGGCTTTTCCTGTCCTAGGTGTCGGGCAAGCCACTCGTCGCGGATGTTATGTTTGAAGGCTGCGAGGGCCTCTGCATCTGGACAGTCGATGATTTGATTTTTCTTGGTTAGGAACCATGTCCAGAATTGTCTGGCCGATTCCTCTGGCTGCTGAATTATGTGGCTTAGGTTATCGGTGTCTGGTGGTCGCACATAGGTGCCCTGGAAGTTGTCGAGGAATGCGGCTTACAGGTCTTCCCAACAACTGATTGACTCTGCTGGCAAGCTGTTAAGCCAATGCTGCCCTGGTCCTTTAAGCTTGAGTGGGAGGTATTTGATGGCGTGTAGATCATCACCGCGGGCCATGTGGATATGAAGGAGATAGTTCTCGATCCAGACCGCAGGATCTGTTTTGCCATCGTATGATTCAATGTTTACGGGTTTGAAACCCTCAGGGATTTTATGATCCATCACTTCGTCTATGAAGCATAGTGGGTGTGTGGCGCCTCTGTATTGGGCTATATCACGACGCAGCTCAAATGAGTTTTGTCTACTGTGTTCGGCCGAGCCGGAATTGCCATATCCGGCGTGATGGTTATCATCATGCATCATGGGGCGCCCCCGCGATCCGTAGATCGATCTTGTTTGTCTTGCCTTGTCCTCCAATATATCCCGCAGGTCTGGCGCATTTTCCCGTGCCTTGGTATTTTTTGAGCGGCGCCGGGGTGCGGCTTGAGTGGAGGGCCGAGAGGCCTCTCTGTCACGGCCACGAGGTGGCCGATTGGCCATATTATGCGCTCACATTAAACCGCGGGATGGATTCTCCATGTACAATCCCCCAAACTGGGTAAGTCGTCATTCCTTTCCCCGCTTCACTTATCGTGGAGTTCTTTGCTAAGATTATCTGCCTCGATATTTCCGAGCAGGAACTGAGGAGGGCCGTAGAAGGAATCTCCAGCCCTTCCCCGCAGCCAGAGGACCCTGGAAGGGCCCTCGATCCAGGACTCGAAGAAGATCCAGATATTACTGTGGAGCTTGTAAACGGGATATTTTATCAGGCGAGCTGCGATGGCGCCTCAGTGGCTATTATTGCCGACTATCCCGGACTGCTACCTGCGTCGCGTGTAAGCCAAGCTGAAAACTCTATCCTCCAAAGAGGACTCCTACCTGATGCCATGCCTTACCCCTGAAGTGTCATGTTTTTGCAGAGACGACGGTCGGAGCGCGGGGCCGAGCCCCTATGGACCAGTAGGCAACGGGCGTCCGGATAGGGCAGGCTCAAGAGGAAGGCGGTTAGGGTCGAAACGCCGCTACAGAGGTAAGGCAAAAACCTATCCAGCAATTATTGTATTTGAAGTGTAACAGCGCCCTTCGTGTCCTGGCAGGAAGAGGAGTAGCTGGATTATATCCGGGGATCCTGCCAATCACGCCTCCACCAGCCGGATTCCAGAATCAGCTTCGAGAGAGGAGGGGGACATGGGGCCGATGCCGCATAGTTCTCCGACAGAGTACGCGGATATGCTCTCTGCCACGAATTCCGAAGTAGAGAGTGCCATGAATCACCGACGCCGACGGGCCGTACTTCGCAACAACATCTTTTCCGAAGAGGCATTTAATGCTTTCAATTTGGGAGACGCATACATCCGAGCTGCTCAAGGCGGGCTTGCTCGAGCGACGGACCAGTATATCAAAGATATATGGGTAAGAAAATTTGATAAACATTTATAGTAGTAGTCTCTGAGACTTGAAACGGTTGGAACAACTATTTTAAGGATCAATTTATGCACAGGTCCTTGTAGATAAGAATGAGCAATTGTCTCGGGAGCTGATGGACTGCAAGGCCCAGCTGAGGGCCACGGTTGCCAAGTTAGAGGAATCTCAGAAGGCCTCATCTGGTAACATTTGTCTCAATTGTACGAAGATGCACCAGTTAGTAAGTGGCTGGTATGACAAGTCTAATAGAAAATTCTGCAGACAATCCCGGGGTGAATCCGGAGGCGTAAGAGATGACGAGTCTTCAAGATGCCAATGTCCGTCTGGACGTAGAATTAAAAGACGTTCGCGCTCAGCTGGCGGACTCCATGAAGGAGAACAAAAGGCTTCGACGCGGCATTTACGGTAAGTGCCTAGACGAACTGTAGTACAGCTCGGTGAGGAAGCATATTGAAAGAATTTTACTTGCAGGAATGTTAACGGACCGCCCTGCGGAGGAGATGCCCACGTCTGCAGGCGATTTACTGCAAGACCTCTCACAACTTCATGGGGGAGCTTGTGGATATGCTTCAAGGAGCACGGCAGCGCTTCCAATTGTGGAAGATGTCAGCCTGCCGGCAAGGTGCAAGAGAAGCCTGCGCTATGGTGAAGACGCGCTACACCAAGCTGGACCCGAACCATATGGCCGAAGTCCGACCGGCGGGGCCAGATGGGCAAGAAATTCCCGTGAGTCTGGTGTATGACCAGGTAGCGTTAGCCGGAAAGTATTCCCAATAGGACTGTAAGCTAGATAGCCTGTTGGATGGTATAGAGGAGGAATATGGTCAGTCCAAGTGACTATGTAATTCAATGGACATAGGTAGTCCCTAGCCGGATTAAAATCATTTGTCATGGCGGACCTTTTCGCTTCATCCCCCGGATCCTACAGTCCGAGGTGTGTCCGAATACCCGCTCAGTCATACAGAACTAGGGTATGCATGGAAACCAGGCATAGGGGTCATAAGTGCTTGAACAGACAAGTACCCAACTAGTTATATTATATTACATGGATAGTAAGAAACATCTTCCAGGGAGAATAGTTCCATTAGGGGTTCCTTTCCCTGGGCATGCATGCGACGATGCACTTGTCCGGACTGCGAACAAGGATGCAAGATACAAAACTTCTGGGGATTTATGTTGTAATAAACGAATACATCTTTTGTTCACCGACCGAATATTCCCTTAAGGATGCTAGCTTTCGGCTTCACCCAGTCTGAGGTACACATCCGGCTGAACCGACAGTAACAATCGCAGAGGTGCTCCCCTTATGCCCTAGCAGAATTAATGGGAACGTAGGGCATAAACACAAGAGCCAAGCAACCTAGCTTGGCCACATCTTAAGTCATATCGATGCATATAATGGTGAAGAAAAGGCACATATGGAAAAAGGAACACATATGTGATGGGAAAAAAGCCATTAGAGTAATTTTATTTAGCTACCGTAGGAAGCCCCCACGTATTGCTTACACACATAGTGCCGCCAGAGTGATCCGGGCATCCGTATTGCATTAAATATTGTGTGTGAAGAGGAAAAAGGTCGAGAAAGGAAAAGGGAGGGAGCATAATTAAAAAGGAGGGGGTAAGGAGACGAACACTGAGTTCGGCGCTAGGTGTAGAATCTCCGGAGTCAGGCCGCGTTCCATGGGTTCGGCACGAGTCTGTTATCGGATGCTTTACATAAGCGGTACGCTCCTCCGGTGAGAAGTTTATCGATGACGAAGGGTCCTTCGCACCTGGGTTTGAGCTTGTCCTTCTTCTCCGGTAGGCGTAGAACGAGCTTGCCAATATTATAAGTTTTGGCTCGCACTTCTCTGCTTTGGTACCGTCGAGCCTACTGCTGATAGAATGCGGAGCGGGCTTTTGCGACGTCGCGCTCCTCCTCCAGGGCATCCAAGTTATCCTACCGATCCAACTCGGCTTCCTTCTCTTCGTACATGCGTACGCGTGGCGAATCATGTATTATGTCGCAGGGTAGTACTGCTTCCGCGCCGTACACCATAAAAAATGGTGTATATCCGGTGGTGCGATTCGGCGTGGTCCGCAGCCCCCAGAGTATGGAGTCGAGCTCTTCGACCCAGTGCGTGTACGACTCTATCAAAGATCGCACTAGTTTGGGTTTGATGCCGCTCATGATGAGACCGTTTGCCCGTTCGACCTGGCCGTTTGTTTGGGGATGGTAGACGGAAGCGTAGTCGAGCTTAATGCCCATTTTGCCGCACCAAGTTTTCACTTCATCGGCTGTGAAATTTGAGCCATTATCAGTGATGATGCTGTGGGGGACGCTGTATCGGTGTACGACCCCGGATATGAAGTCTATTACTGGTCCGGATTTGGCCGTTTTGACTGGTTTGGCTTTTATCCGTTTGGTGAACTTGTCCACCATGACCAATAAGTATTTTTTCATATGGCTTCCCCCTTTAAGAGGTCCGACCATATCCAGCCCCCATACCGCGAAGGGCCAAGTTATGGGGATTGTTTGGAGAGCGGTAGGGGGCATATGACTCTGATTGGCAAAGAGCTGGCAACCGACGCAGTGTTGGACAAGGTCATGTGCGTCTGCTCGGGCCGTCGGCCAATAGAAGCCTGTACGGAAGGCCTTGCTGACTAGTGCTAGAGTGGCGGCGTGGTGCCCGCCCAGTCCGGCATGGATTTCAGCCAAGAGCTGCCGCCCTTCCTCTTCGGAGATGCACCGGTGGAGCACTCCGGTCGCACTTTTCTTATAGAGTTCCCCTTCATGGACTTTGTAAGATTTAGAGCGCCGAACGATGCAACGTGCTTCATTTTGGTCTTCGGGGAGCTCCTGCCTGTTTAGGTAGGCCAAGAAAGGCTCAGTCCACGGGGCGATTACAGCCATGATTTCGTGGGCCGAAGATGTTATTTCGGTGGTAGAGCCTCCAATTATGTCTGATAGTTCGAACTCTGGGGTGTATTCAGATCCATGCTAGTATTGCTGGACTCCCCTTCCCATACCACGGATGGCTTGAACAGCCTTTCCAGGAATATGTTAGGTGGGACAGGGTCGCGTTTAGCGCCGATGCGAGCGAGGATATCCGCCGCTTGATTGTTTTCTCGAGCCACATGGTGGAATTTGAGCCCCTCGAACCGGGCTGACATTTTGAGGACGACACTACGGTAGGCCACCATTTTCGGGTCCTTGGCATCAAAGTCTCCGTTTATTTGTGATATTGCGAGGTTTGAATCCCCGCGCACTTCTAGGCGTTGAATGCCCATAGAGACTGCCATCCGAAGACCGTGCAACAGAGCCTCGTATATGGCTGCATTGTTGGAGTCTGTGTATAATATTTGGAGGACATACTGGACCGTGTCTCCGGTGGGAGACGTCAGGACTACACCTACTCCCAATCCGGCCAGCATTTTAGAGCCGTCGAAGTGCATGATCCAGTTAGAGTATGCGCCGTACTCTTTAGGGAGTTCGGCTTCTGTCCATTCGACGATAAAGTCAGCTAGTACTTGCGACTTGATGGCCCGCCGTGGCTTGTATGTTATGTCGAATGGAAGGAGCTCGATGGCCCATTTAGCGATCTGGCTCGTAGCGTCATGGTTATTTATTATGTCGTTGAGTGGTACTTCGGAGGTCTCCGTAATCGAACACTCTTGAAAGTAGTGTCGTAGCTTCCGGGATGCCATTAAGACCACGTATGCTATTTTTTGATAGTGTGGGTATCGGGATTTGCATGGGGTAAGGACCGTGGATACGTAATAAACCAGCTTCTGGAGCTGGAATTTGTATCCGTCAACCTCTCGTTCGACGACGAGTATTGCGCTTACAACTTGATGTGTTGTATCTATGTACGGCAGCATAGGTTTGCCGATATTTGGCGCTGTTAGGACTGGATTACTGGCCAATAAGGTCTTTATTTCGTCCAGTCCAGCCGCGGCTGCATCCGTCCACACAAAGTGTTCGGTGCACCGAAGAAGGCGGTAAAGAGGTAATGCCTTTTCTCCTAACCTGGAGATAAAGCGGCTCAAAGCAGCCACGCATCCAGCTAGTTTCTGGATGTGCTTGAGGTCTGTTGGTATAGCCAACTATGTCAGAGCTCGGATTTTTGCCGGATTCGCTTCAATTCCTCTATTGGAAACAATGAAGCCCAGCAGTTTCCCAGAGGGGACGCCGAAAACACATTTTTCTGGGTTCAGTTTGATGTTGTAAGTTCGGAGGTTATCGAACGTAAGCCTCAAGTCGTGCATTAGGGTTTCGACGTGTCTTGTTTTCATGACAACGTCGTCCACATATGCCTCCACTGTTTTGCCGATTTGCTTTTCCAGGCATGTTTGAATCATGCGTTGATAGGTTGCGCTGGCATTTTCAAGCCCGAAAGGCATAGTGTTGAAGCAGAAAGGACCATATGGCGTTATGAAAGCTGTTGCAGCTTGTTCGGACTCTGCCATCTTTATTTGATGGTATCCAGAGTATGCGTCGAGGAAACACATCGAGCCGTGTCCTGCTGTGGCATCGATGATTTGATCGATGCGAGGGAGGGGAAAGGGATCCTTGGGGCAAGCCTTGTTGAGGTCTTTGAAGTCGACGCATAGGCACCAGGATTTGTCCTTCTTTGCTACCATTACCAGATTTGCCAGCCAATCCGGATGCTTGATATCTCTGATGAATCCGGCCTCGAGTAGCTTGGCTAGCTCTTCACCCATGGCTTGCCGTTTGGGCTCTGAAAACCGCCTTAGAGTCTGCTTGACAGGTTTGTATCTTTTAGTATATTGAGGCTATGTTCGGCCAATCTGCGTCGGATGCCTGGCATGTCCGATGGGTGCCAGGCAAAAATGTCCCAATTCTCGCGTAAGAAGTTTCGCAGTGCGGCGTCCATTGCGGGGCTCAACCGTGTCCCGATGGAAGCTGTCTTCGTGAGGTCCGTTGGATGGACTTGGAATTTGACTATCTCGTTTGCGGGTTTAAATGAGGTGGACTTGGGTCGCTTGTCGAGTATCACGTCATCCCTGTCCACGGTGGCATGCAGTGTTCTTAGTTCTTCGGCTGCTAGGGCTTCGGATAATGCTTCCAAGGCTAGTGCTGTGGTTTTGTTCTCGACGCGAAGTGCGACGTCCGGATCACTGGCTAGAGTGATGATTCCATTGGGTCCGGGCATTTTGAGCTTCATGTACCCATAATGGGGTATGGCTTGAAAGCTTGTAAACGTGTCCCGCCCTAAAAGGGCGTGGTATCCGCTGCTGAAAGGAGCCACTTCGAATGTGATTTATTCGGACCTATAATTCTCCGGGGTGCCGTATACCACATCGAGTGTGATTTTCCCGCACACCGCACTTCTCGACTAGGGATAATTCCCCTGAAGGTCGTGCCGCTTTGTTCAATGCGGCTTTTATCAATTTCAATCTTGTTGAGTGTTTCTTCATAGATCAAGTTTAATCTGCTTCCGCCGTCCATGAGTACTTTAGTGAGCCGAAAGCCGTCCACGATCGGGATAAGGACCAGAGCGGCTGGTGCCCGGACGGTCTGGAATCGAGGTTTGTCACTGGCATTGAAAGTTATAGCAGTGCCGTTCCACGGATTTATTTTTGCCACATGGCAGATTTCAGCGGAGCTTCGATGAGCTCGCTTCCGCCTATTGCTTGAGGTGAAAGTCTCGAAGACTGTTAGTACCGTATTGTGTTCTTTGGCTGGATGTTGTTCTGCTTTATGGCTTACAAGAAGATCCTGTCCACTTTTTGCTACCTGCCAGAGTATCCAACATGCCCTAAGGATATGGGTTGGTGTTGTGTCCGGTGTATCGTGGAGTTTACATGGCCCATTGAGCCATTCTTCCAATACGGTTCCACGCCCTAGGGTGGGCTTTGGCTTCTTGGGGATTGGATCGGCCGACTTACGAGAGTTCGCCCGTTTAGCTCGAACAAAGGTTTTGGTGAGAGCTGGACTATCCCAAAATTCTGTTTGGGTCTTCCAGGTGCTTTTCATCGCACAATACTTCTGTACTATGGTTGCCAAATCAGCGAAGTGCACTATGTCACGGCGACTTATGGCATTAAGGATTCCTTTGTTCGTACAATTTTTGCAGAAAAGTGAGACTGCGTCCTCCTCACGACAGTCCTTGACCTTATTTAACACAAGGAGGAATCTGGCCCAGTAGCGATGTACTGTCTCATGGGGCTCTCATCTGATATGGGGGAGACGGTTTAAGTACGGGCGGGTGTTTGTAGCCGAATACGGATTCTGATTCGATCTAGCGCCCAGGGGCAGGAGAGCTTCCGAGTTCGACAGCTCGGGATCAGGGGTGTTGCCAATTTTTCCGGCCCAATGCCCGATTCTAAGTCCGGGGTCTGGGTAATGTCTTCCCTTGAGCGGATATCCGGCTCAGAGAGCTCGGTGATCCGGACAAAATTTGTCCTCAAAATAGAGGGGTAATCCGTATGTGGTTCCTCCACTACCGCTATCTCATGGGTGGCCGGCAGGGATTTAATGTCCCTTTGGTCGGGTTTAAGCCCGATCCGGTCATAGTCCGTCGCGACTCCCAAAGTGGCGATGCGATCCAAGAGCTCATTAAGGGAGGAGAGCTCTATCGGATCCATCTGTTCAGCGAGTTCCGAATTAACGCGAAGGTTATGCGTGATGACCCGAGAGGCCATCGTCGGCGCGACAGCCGATGGGGCAGCCATAATGAAGCCGCCAAGTCGGGGAGTTTGGCCTACAGCCAGCGCTCCCACAGAGGTAATGTTGTCCTTGACAACAAGACGAGCCATCGATCCTTGCAGCGACGACACAGAGGAACTCTAAATGAAAGCACCAATGTTGGTGTCAAAACCGGCGGATCTCGGGTAGGGGGTCCCGATCTGTGCATGTTAGGCTGATGGTAACAGGAAGCAAGGGGCACAATGTTTACCCAGGTTCGGTCCCTCTCGATGGAGGTAAAACCCTACTTCTTGCTTGATTGATATTGATGATATGAGTAGTACAAGAGTAGATCTATCATGAGATCGTAGAGGCTAAACCCTAGAAGCTAGCCTATGATGATTATGATTGTAATTGTGATCGGCCTTCTATGGGCCAACCTCTCCGGTTTATATAGAATCCAGAGAGGGCTAGGCTTTACACGGAGTCGGTTACAAGGAAGGAAACACAATATCCGGATCGCCAAGCTTGTCTTCCACGCCAAGGAGAGTCTCATCCGGACACGGGAAGGAGTCTTGAGTCTTGTATCTTCACGCTCCAATAGTCCGGATGATGTATATAGTCCGGCTGTCCGGATACCCCCTAATCCAGGACTCCCTCAGTGGCCACATCATAAAGGGAGTAACGGGCCAAATGATTGAACTTATTCAAATATTCACTCACAGACTGACTTCCATGGTGGAGCGCGAGGAATTCACGTTGCTTGACCTTCATAATTCCAGCAGGAATATGGTATTTACGGAACTGATCCTTGAATTTTGTCCAGGTGATTTCTTCATCAGCAGGCCACATGGCTTTTGCATTTTCCCACCATATGGCGGCCGCGCCTTCAAGATAATGAGTTGCAAATGGGACTTTGTCATCCTCTTCTTTATGAGCAATCTCAAGCTTCTTCTCAATAGTTTGTAACCAATTGTCTACGTCCAAGTGATCAATAACCTGACTGAAGCTGGGAGGGTTGGTTCTCCAAAAATCTGACAATTTGGAGTGATGACCGTTCTGATTTCCATTCTGCCCAACCATAGCTTGCACACTTCTCAATATTTCAATCAGATCCTTATTCCTCCTTTCCTCAAACATACGGATAATTTTCTCGGTGGAGGGCGGATTTGGCGGTGGAGGCGGTGGTGGAATGTACGGCTCGGGGGAGTGTCCTGCCTGTCGTGCGGAACGACAAACAGGGACATCCTCACAAGCGTCGCTACTGCTGCCTCCCCGCGTCATCCCATTGTTTGTTTTTCCAAGACAACGCAACCGAGATGAGCAATATCCAAATAAAAAAATATAGTGGGGAAAAGCCAGTGAAAAACCCGAAAGAAAGCGAAATCACGAAGGAAACACGTTGAATAAAAGAAAGTTCCAACATAATTATACATAGACTCGTACATAAAAGATAAATGACGTAATAAGTTCAACTACTCTCATACATGAAACAGAACATCATGACTCGTATGACTACATCCGTACATCAACCTAACAACTACGGATACTCGAGCGCTCTAATGCTCTACTGGTGCTGCGGGGTCCTCTCCTGAAGCAAACTCGGATCCTGAACTGACGACGTTAACCGAGACCTTTGGGTTAAAGGTAACACGACGACGCTGCCTCGAGGGTTCTCCCTCCGGAGCAAGTGCAGGATGGGGCTGAAGCATCGGCGCTACGGGGGTAGTGAGAAGGGAAACCCACTCAGTAGGAGCACTGAGAGGATTCACGGTCGAGGTGCTTGAGCTACTCAGAGGAGTAACCGGTGAAATAGGTGAGCTAGAACTGGATGGAATATAAGGAGTAAATCCCGTAGACGATGGAGTAGTGAAAGCTCTAGTAGCGGCTAAAGCAGTGCGAGCACAAGTCAGCTCTCGAGCCAGGTTGTGAATCAGAAGGTAGCTAGCAGTGATGTAGCGAGAAAGTGGCTAGGAGTACTATCAGACTCCGGATCAATGATAGGAAAACGGACACGAGCATTGTCGTGCAAGGAGGAATAGTAGTGGAAACCTAGATGGTTCTGCGTTCGGACCTCGTTATAGCGCAGCTCGACGAGGACCTCAAATGCACAAACTGGACAGCCTGAGAAGCGGTAGAGGCGAAACCGCTCCTGGAGGTATGAATATAAGTGCTAGAAGATGAACCGATGCGCAGAGTAACCACTCCGTGATACTCATACACTGAGTCTGCTAGACGCTCCCAGTACACACGATAGACTGGGTCGTCAGCGAGAGGGTACAACTGACACCACACATTATGAAGGAGATGCGGCGATGTGTATGGCATCAGCTGCAACTGGCACGGATACGGTACCGGAGCTATCTACACTCACAGCCATTAGTAGGTTAGAAATAAAAATAACCGAGTGTATGCAATGCAACAACCAGCTACAATCACTATCGTCACTCAACTTTTACTCTAACTAACGTGTAGTAACACGGTGGTAGTCTAGCGTGTCCTACAGTCAGCGCAGCTCTAATACCAAGCGTTGTGGCACTCCGGCTCAGAGCAACCGGTTTACCTTGTATTGCCAGCCCAAAGACCATGTCTTCTAGCTACACACAACCTCTTGGTACAAAATACAACCACTTTATTGATGCTAGCGGAACATGTTCCATACAAAATAAGTTGCGAGGCCGGGCGGCACACACGGTGCGCCTGAACAATATGTACATTATTTAGTGAACATAAAGGGGCCTCGATCACGATAACTGCACGGCAGCGGAATGACGATGAAGCGGGACTCCATAGCACAGGGACACCGCTGTAGACATGATCTAGACTCGGACAACACTCTGTTCCAATGAGACTTTCCAGAAATCTGGCACGACACGCCAGGTCAGTACATTGAATGTACTTGCAAGCTCAGAACAAGCATAAGCATAATGACAAACAATATCATGATGATTAACCAGTTTCATCATTAGTGCAAAATCATACTAAAAATGTCATTATCAAGATCTCGTGACCCAAGTCCCTCGGACTTGCTTACCAAACGGTGATCTCTCTCGGATCACAAACGGACCAGCATCTTGGTCTCCATCACCAAAATGGTTTCACAACCATCCTCTTTCCAACAGTGCAAAGTTATTATCTTATGTGTGCAAGAATATTTGAACATTGACCCATGGTGTGACCTACTTTCGAGCGTGTCCGTAACCGTGGACTCGGCTATCGATAGATTAAATACACTCTGCAGAGGTAGCGCACTATACCCACACCACGGAACCCATGGCCTCGCACTCCCATTCGAGTGGACCAACGACATTCTGACAGAACCCCACCATTGCCATGACACTCTCCCAGCCACTCCGACTCACTCCCCACTAGGCTAAGTCCTGGGTGGCCCCATGTCTACCAAAGACACCAATGGCCACCGTCGTGGCAAAAACATAAACGGTCCCAAACGGGGACAAGGTACCATAACAACAACGGGCACACAAGATTATGTCTGCTTACCGGGCCAGGGTAACGCATGCCCATAACCTTCCCTCGTTGGAGGCACCAACCAGAGGCATGAAAACGGACCGAATAAAGGCCTTCCCATAAAGGCAAATGTGGTTACACTAGGAAAAAATCGATTCAGTGGCACCATGACCCAATCAACGATATGTTCAAGTTGAGTTATTATCAGGTTCAACTTAAAGTAAAAATAATCGGTGTCATGATATGCCATGCAAATGCATTCATATAACAGGCATCACTTTTCATTTGAACAATAATGGATCAACTATACCAAGCACTAACCATACATATCAGAAACTCAAAACACTTTTCTGGTTATGATTATTCAGCAAACTAACCATGACAATAATATAGCATAATTCTTTTCTCACTCAAGAAAATATTATCCAAACTAATTCTTTTTCATAAACAAATTATTTCTTCATAATCAAGGATAACTTCTAATGACTTAAACTAACTTAGTTAGCTTTAACCTGCTGTAAACAAACATATCAACACAATCAAGCATTCAATAGAATAAACTTATATATTTATTTTGGTGAATTAAATGCATGAACTAAATTATTCATTCAAGTTAAAAAATCACAAATATTGCAATGGCACCATGAAAATGTTGATGTGGCTTGCCTTAGTGCAGGTGAGGTTCACACTCCTCCTGGTGATCCTCAAGACAAGCTTCACCTTATGAAAAAAATTAAAAACATAAAAAGAAAACACCAAGAGACACTCTGAAATTCACCAGAAAATCTAGACACTAGAGAAAAATCTCAATTTTGGTGTGCTGCTAGATATTTTCATACAGAACACAATGCAAAAAGAATCAATTCATTTGGACTTATGGTTAAAAAGTCGTAGCTGTTTGAAGTTCTCTGTTTAAAATTGAATTCGATTAAAATAAAAATAGAACTGGGGGGTGACGTCAAATAGGTAAACCCGCGGGGCGCCTCCACTCGTACCGCTTCGGGCACGGCCAGAGTGGCTGACAGTGGGGCCCTGCTAGTCAAGTGAGAGGGAGGGGAGAAGGAAACAGAGCACGGCGAGGTTCCACCAGAGCACAAGCTGGCAAGGAGGGCATCTTGGCCGGATCTAGAGGGATAGATCGAGAGACAAGACTGAGGCGCACCTGCCCGTACCCGTAGATTAGCTAGGGGTGGTCGGACAACGTCGGAACGGGCCTCTCCAGCGGCGGCAGATGGCGGAGGTTGCCGGAGTTGGGGATGACGGCGACCAGAGGCTGCACCAGTGGTTTCAACCGGGTCGGACAACACCACTGAAGCACGGCGGAGGCTCTGGAAGAGTGGCCCGAGCCTGGGAGGGGCTGGAGTGGTGGAGACGAACAAAGGAGATAGCCAGCGAGCTCGAGCTCGGGGACAGCAGCCTGAGGCCTGCCCGGCCTAGCTACGGCTTCCTACGGTGTTGTGGAGTGTGTCAGGTGGGTTGGTGATGCTCGAGAGGGCTGGGGAGGGCTGCATTTATAGGCGAGCGAGAGGAGGGGATCGGGCTCCGCCGGAGGACACCTGGACACGTCACCTAGCGATGAATGGCGTTAGTGAGCGAGGGGGAAGGCGACGCAGCTCAGGCGAGCACTATGGGTGGGCGGCGATGAGCACATGATCGAAGGGGATGGCGACGAACACAGTGTGTGGCGCACTGTTCTGTTGGCCAGACCACGCCCGTGCTTGCTGCGGTGAGCTCCGGCGTCGGTGAGCACCAGGAGGGAGTTAAGGGAGTAGAGACGGGGATGGTGGTGAGGTGCGGCAGCCTGTGAAGCGAGCACGCGATGCACAGAGCGCTCGGCAGCACCCAGAGCACGTTGGTTAGCAGGCTGGCACCATGCACCTGCGTGGATGCACTTCGGCATAGAGTCACGGCTGGCCCCAATTTCATGTCCGGCGTGTAGTCCTTAGTGTTTAGGGTTATGCCAATGCTTTGAGTCGAGCTCAGGTGCTGTAAGTTGGAGTGTTACTTCATGGTAAGTTTTTGGACAGAAACTTTGAGAGTTAACTATGATCAAACTACTAAGAGTTGGGAGCTAAGCTTTGGAGGTTAGAAATCATCTAGGAAGGTAGTGATGCACAAGAAAATGCAGCAGCATTGGATCAAGTAATATGGTAGTTGTTGTAGAAGCTACCATTTCTGTCTAGAACAGAAAATATTTTCTGTAGCAAAAATATTCCAAAAATTGATGCAATATTTTTGCTCAGGAATGTTCCCTAGGGTTCAAAGAATATTTAGGAATTTTCTCAGATTTTTTTGGGGAAGAAAAATTGGGGTTGCTTTGGAACATATGTGGCTGGTTAGGGTTTTGGAGTAGAAAATGAATATTTTTCATTTAAGAAAAATACTCATAATATTATTTTGAGATTGAACAGAGAAGTAATGATGGCTAGAGAGAGAAATGAGTCACTTGGGTGAAAATCAAGGTGATGCCTAAGTGTTTAAGTCCAACTGAAGTGATTCAGAACTCCAAATTTGAACCAAAACCAAATAAAAAATCAGAAAAGAAAAGAGGGCAAAAACCAGGCTGTCACAGAAGCTTATACCATAACCTGCCCCAAATTGGACAATATTTTTTACCCCCGCATTTGGATGCCATTCCATGATAGCATGCCAAGGTTCATGAATTTCAGATGAGTTTTGGATTCAGTAGAATTACGAAAGAAGGTACCTCAACGTTTGCCAGAGAGCCACGGTGCCATGGTGTTTGAAATTTATCCCCGTTTCTTGCATGGGACATAAGCATCAACCCATGGACACATTTATGATTTTACAACCCTTTTGGTGCATGGGAGCATGTGCATGTAGTTTAATTTTGAATTGTGCACCTGAAATGCCTAGAAAACCATGTTAATGTATAAAAATGTCCAAAAGAACCTTGAATAATTCCAATATTTTTGACAGCATACCTATAGTTGCATGTTCACTGCAGATAAAAGTTCTAGCAATTCAAACACCCTCCTTTGCCATTGTGACCCCATTATGTAATTCAAATCAAGACAAAAAACCAAGTAGAATGCACACAGTTTATTATCACCAACCGTGTGAAATGCAGTACAAAATATCTTAGAGCACCGTTGGAGTATAGTACGCATATGGCTTACACGACAAGGTGTGTCGGCTACATTTTACAACCGGCGAATCAAGCACACTTGCTCGCTCCCCAGATATCATTTCAATATTCAATCGTTGCCGGTGAAAGAGGGGACGTGGACCCGCGTTGTGAGGTCAACTTCGGCGGCCCACTCCGACGACAGCGTGGCCGCAGCCGCCATGCGCGTGCTAACAAGCTGCATGAGCACGGGCGCAATCTGCGACCGGGCAGCCAAGGTAGACCAAACAACCAATGTTGCTTCTCAGGTGGAGGCAGCAACATCTGCCTCGGGGATAGCAACTGGCGAGAGCGGCACAGCAGCTGCCGTTCCACAGCGGCGGCCTTAGCCCTGATGGAGGCCACCCATGCCCAGCTCCTAGTAGTGACTGCACAAATCAACTGAAGCTTCCCTGACAACGGTCGGCAACCCACGGCCGAAGAGTTGGTAATAGCCGAGGGTGTTCAAGCAACCATTTATTCCTCCGCAGCATACCTTGCCACGACGGAGCCCGTCCAAGCCCAGATCGCGGCCGCCCACGCCCAGCTTGTGGCAGCCTTTTCCGAAGAGATGGCAGATGTGGATGGCGAGATGCTTGCCGAGTGTGGTGCGATGCATGCCATGGACACCGTTCCACAGGAGATCATCGGGAGCGAGCTGGACATGGAGGAGGCGCCGGAGATCGGCGAGCACCAGCCGGAGTAGTATTCTTTGTTTTCTTTAATTAAGAGCGCTGATCCTTAATTTGTTAGAGTAATATTTAGGTTAGCTAGCCCTGTTTAATTGCTGACTTGCCCGATTAAGAAGTGTGGGTGTGATGTAGTCTCCTTTCTGTACCCAAATTATGCAATGACGTGGATGACCACTATAACCAGGGAAATTGGGACCAAAATTTGCACGTTCAAACTCATCACACATGGGATAAGCTATATAAATCGTTTGTGATGTTCACATATCATACACAGTGCTGAATAAGGGACCGTGTCTGATAACACTTTGCGTGTCAGTTCTTTTGCTGCACTGATCCAAAATTTTCCGCTTCCGCGGAAATATCTACCTCCCCGCCCCCTCCCCCTTACCAAAAGCCACATTTCCCCTATTTCCACCTTACTTTCCAAATTGAAACCTTCACTCCTTGCTTGTAGCGCCGCTTCCTCGCCGTCGACCATCCTTCACGCTGCTCAGCCTCGTCGATCCAGGCATGTAATCCATACCCAACCCCCATCCCCCTCCTCCTTCACTACTAGGGAAAACCCTAGCAGTAGCGCGTGTTTTGTGCCCACTAGTAGCCCGGGTGGCCGCGCTACTAATAAGGTGCTACAACTATTGCTTAGCAGTAACGCGTGCCATCGTGCGTACTGCTAGGACAAATAGCTGCAGCGCTTGTTCACTAACGCGCTACTGCTAAGGTATCTACTTGCATCGTGTTTTCTTTCCATCGCTACTAGTATTTTTTAGTGTATTTATGTGCCATCATACAAATATTGGTACAATACCAGCTGTTATGAGGTTTACATCATTATGTCCATAACAGTGTATTAAATGAAGGTGGATTAGGTTCAAGTGGAGGCAATATGTGGTGGATGTCAAAAGTATACTACTAATCCAAACTTGATCTAGTTTGGACTAGTAGTACTTTCGATGTGCACAACATGTTGCCTCCACTTGAATCTAATCCACTAGCACAAGCTATTTAATCATCATCATAGTCATTACCACCAACAGTATTTATTTAATCAGCACTAACACAGCTAATAATAATCATCATAGTCATTACCACCAACACTAGCTATTTTATCATCATAGTAATAGTGTAGCACATCATCATCCTCAAACTCATTTCTAGCTAGCTAATCACTCCTGCTGCTCTCTCTTAGGTAAAATAACATAAAACATATATAGCTCTCCTCCTCGATAAAACTGGAGCATGCAGATGAACCTATCTCCTAATCGTGGGTAGCGCATCTGTTTGCTGCCCCCTAGTACTTCTCTGCGCTCCCCCATCACATATTTGGTCCAGTCTTGCACTATTAAGCATCCGTCGCTAATCTTGAATGCACTAAAGTAATCTGTAGGATATCTTGGCCGTAAGCTGATAATACTCATGGTACCTTTAATCTCGATCCCATAAGGCACAACATTCATTGGGAGTCCCTGTTGAAGAACATCGTACGGTAACATACTTAGCAATGAAGTTTAGCTTCAAAAATAAAAGATGCACCGATGACAAATAGTAAAAATCTTACCATCCTTCCTAAATAGATGTGACCGTAGTTCATTACGAACACTATTGGTCGCACATTTTCAGTACTAACATTTCTAAATGCAGGAAGAAAATTTGTCTTGACAGTATCAAGATCCTCAAGCCATGAAACATAATGACTGAGCTCCTCGCAGTTGAGTTCAGCCCCAGGACAGTATACGGTCCTGTCTACCAAGTGCTGGATATGTTTGCTTGCGCGGAAATAAGCTGACAATACAAATTAGTTGTCAACTATTTTTGAATAAACAATATCAAAGACATAAATATGGTTGAGAAACTTACATAATGGTATAACTAGAGGCATTTGCACATCGACCCAGATGTCGGTATTACCTTCAATATCATCTTCCGAACGAATATCAAAGGTGATAACCATATCATGCTCAAATGCATAAGTCTTGCATAGTGCTCGCCATGTTTTGCATCCAAAATAGGTGTAGTTGTCTGAATTGTATAACTTCACATGGAAAATATAACCATGCTCGGTCTTCAAGTAAACTTTCTTTTCCTCCATACTATGACTGAAACCTATCTTATCCAATACAAAAACTCTTGCATGGCAGGGGATACGCTAGTAGAATAGTAAAAAAATATAAGTTGAAGCAAATGAAGCAGATGTCATGCTTAATCATGAAAAAAGACTTGTCGTTGTGACTTACTGTATCCACTTCGAAGTTCTCGTCCAGCTTGATGCTGAAGCGCCTATCATCATCTAGGAAGATTCCGTCGCACAGGCCACGCTCGTCTTCGCAGTATTTGCAAATACCGAAATCCTTCTCGTCGTCAGACATTTCCTATGTTCATAGTTAAAACATTAATTGAAAATCAATCGAAGACAACTACCAAGATACTCAACACACAAATCCGGGGCACTCGATATTTCCTACATATTCTAGCACAAGTCATGCCAAAATTCACGGAAAAATCCGGCATGACCTTTGCTAAAATAGGACATATCGAGCGCCTGAAATTTGCCGGAACGGAAATGAATCAACACTCCGGCAAAACATAGGCCACTCGAAGGTGTAACCTGCAAACATGACCGGCCACTTGGATATTGAGCAACAAAAGATATAAATTTCAAAATATCTTATAGGACTCAAATTAGCATGCATTCAATAAGCAAAAGTAGATCATCTCATGCGTCAGTACATCATCGAATATTATCACTAATACATCACGAATAGTGTCATACATATAACATCACTAATACAACTAAAACTCTAGCACACGACGGCTATCGGCGCGGGAGGTGGACACCCACAGAGAAGGCACCATCACGGGATCATAGCTCCAGTGAGATCCCTGGAGAACCTGCCAGGTATTGGAGAACGACATGTGCTCCAACGCAAACAAGTAGCAACGGACGTGCGCGTCCTCCTCACTGACACGGTGACGCACCACCTCCGCGGAGTCCTCGAGCCTCTGGATCGTCACTGGCCCACGCGACCACCACCAAAGAAGGTTCGGGTCAACGACAGGCTGGCTCGTCACCAACCTGCGCCCCCCGATAGGTAGCGCCTCCCAGTACCACCCCGGCGGAGCCCAGTCCTGGACATGGCCGATCTGGTCAAGCAGGTGTCGTCCTCCGCCGACTCGACGACGAGGATGCGGGATAGGCATCGTCCACGTCGAGGAGGGAAAAATTGCTTTAACTAAAAAGTCACCTAATTAGTACCTAGTTCTTACTAACTAGTTCTTACTAACTAAATAGAAGAAGGTCAAATTTTACTCGTTTTATTATGCATTGTACTAGTGTTTATTCATCATCTAAGAAAACATCACCTAAGAAAAAATCCCAGCCGCATTTGTGTCCAATTCATTTCCACCCATAGATGAACCCTAACTATTTGATGCAACTAAAATTTGAAGAACTCTATCTAGGCAGAGGTAGGGGAGGGGGAGGAGCAGGCGTGCTCACCTCGATCGGGTGCCTGCGGCGAGAGAGGGGCAGGCGGCGTTGAGGTCGGGCTTGGGGCGGCGTCCGGGGCGGCGTTGAGGTCGCGGGCGGCGTCCGGGGCGGTGTCTGGGGCAGCGTTGAGGTCGGGGGCGGCGTCCGGGGCAGTGTTCGGGGCGGCGTTGAGGTCGGGGCGGCGTCCGGGGCGGTGTCCGGGGCGGCGTTGTGGTCGGGGGCGGGGGCGGCATTGAATTCGGGGTCGGGGCGGCATAGAGGGTGTGCGGAGAGAGCGTGGCGACCGACGGGCGACGGCGGCGGCGAGAGCGGAGTAGTAAGATTTGGGGGAAGTGGCCGTGGGGAAGGACGAACGCGGTGGCTAAGTCAGAAGTAGCAGTAGCGCGTTCCTAGAAACACGCTGCTGCTACATTAGCTACAGTGCGTTTTGCGATACGCGCTACTGCTACAACTTTCTCCTTTTTCCCCTTTTCACTTATTTTTCTTCACATTTTATTTTTTTCCTTTCACCTTCTTCTATTTCTTTCATTTTCAATTACCTTTCTATTTGCTTTTCATTTAATTTTATATCCTTTAGTAGTATCTAGTTTAGAGCAAAACGCGCTGCTACAAAGAAAGTAGCAGTAGCGCGGTTCCATGTAGATCGCTAGTACTATGTGTACCATATCGGCTAAGCCGTGAGAATTTTAGTAGTAACGTGTATTCAGCGAGACGCACTACTACTACGACATTATCTGCAGCGCAGTTTCGGCAGGCTCGCTGCTGCTATTTAGCACCAGCGTGCTTCTTTGACACATGCTACTGCTAAAGTTCTGTGTATAAGGTTTTCCCTAGTAGTGCTTCCACATCCCACATGCCTCGACCGTCGGTGCGACACCTTCCACCCAAATCATTGACCCCTCCCCCAAATAAGCGCTGCCCTAAGACATGGTGCACGTAGTATAGCCAGGAGCTCAAGGTGCATTTGGTAGCGGAGAAGCAAATCACAGCCGCACGCACGGATGAGGTTGTGATGGCTGCCATTTGATATCCCACAAGTATAGGGGATCACAACAGTTTTTGAGGGTACAGTATTCAACCCAAATTTATTGATTCGACACAAGGGGAGCCAAAGAATATTTGCAAGTATTAGCAGCTGAGTTGTCAATTCAACCACACCTTGAGATTAAATATCTGCAGCAAAGTGATCAGTAGAAAAGTAATATGATAGTTTTGATAGTAGTAGCCGTAGCAATAGTAACTGTAACAGTGATAGCATTGATTTTGTAGCAAGAGTAGCAGTAACAATAGCAGTAGCAACTTAGCAAGAACAATATGAGAGAAATTCATATCCATTGGATCGATGAATTCGTTGGATGATATTCATCATATAACAGTCATAACCTAGGGCGATACGGCACCGGCTCCAGTTCATAAATATAATTTCGGCATGTGTTCCGTAAATAGTCATACGTGCTTATTGAAAGAACTTGCATGACATCTTTTGTCCTACCCTCTCGTGGTAGCAGGGTCCTATTGGAAACTAAGGGATATAAGGCCTCTTTTTAATAGAGAAATGGAACAAAGCATTAACACACGGTGAATACATGAACTCCTCAAACTACGGTCATCACCGGGAAGTGTCCCGACTTCTGTCACTCTGGGTTTGCCGGATCATAACACGTAGTAGGTGACTATAACTTGCAAGATTGGATCCAGAACATAGATATAATGGTGATAACATAAACGGTTCAGATCTGAAATCATGGCACCCGGGCCCAAACTGACAAGCATTAAGCATGGCAAAGTCATAGCAACATCAATCTCAGAACATAATGGATACTAGGGATCAAGCCCTAACAAAACTAACTCGATTACATGATGAATCTCATCCAACTCCTCACCGACCAGCGAGCCTACGAGGAATTACTCACTCCCGGTGGGGAGCAACATGGAATTGGTGATGGAGAAGGGTTGGTCATGATGAAGATTGAACATCCCCCTCTCCGGAGCCCCAAACAGACTCCAGATCTAGCCTCCCGATGAAGAACAGGAGGTGGCGGCGGCTCCATCTCGTGAAACGCAATAATTCTTTCTCCCTCTTTTTTCTCCAAATATGTGATTTTATAGTATTAGGGTTGGAGTCTGCGGGCCACCAGGTGGGGACAACCCACCTGGGCGCGCCTGGAGTGGGTGCGCCCAGGTGGGTTGTGCCCACCCAGGTGCCCCCCTCCGGTGGTTCTTGGCTCCAGAAATTCTTATTTATTGAATAAAAAATCCTTGCAAAGTTTCGTGCCAACCCGAGAACTTTTATTTATGCACAAAAACAACACTATGGTAGTTCTGCTAAAAACAATGCCAGTCCGGGTTAGTTTCATTCAAATCATGCAAATTAGAGTCCAAAACAAGAGGAAAAGCGTTAGAGAAATTAGATACATTGGAGACATATCAACTCCCCCAAGCTTAAACCTTTGCTTGTCCACAAGCAATTCAGTTGAGAAACTGAAAGTGAAAAAGAAAAACTTTTACAAACTCTTTTGCTCTTGTTTACATAAATAAGCTTAAACAACACCCAGCTTTTCAGCCAAGATTATAACTAACCATGTCAACAATAACTCTTAGAAACTATATTAACTCATATCAATGATATAATAAACGAGCGAGCAATAATAAGATATCTCAAATAACAACACTTTGTCAAAACAACCATGATATCAGTGGCGGGGCCAGGAAATTAAGATTAGGGGGGCCAAATGACCCAATTTTTTTATTACAGGGGCTAAACTACACTGATGCATGTACTTTTTCCAAATTTTGCATTGTTCATCTCCAAACTAAAAGCAAATTAGGGATGTCAGGGGGGCCAGGGCCCCTCCTGGTCCCCTATCTCCGCCACTGCATGATATAATATGAAAATAGTGTTATCTCGCTGGCCCTTTCTAAGACCACAAAACATAAATGCAGAGCACCTCCAAAGTTCAAGCAGCGACTAAACATTGTAATTCATGGTAGAAAAGATCCAGTCATGATGCACCCAACATTAGCTATACACAATGCATGAGGATGATAATAGTGCTCTCAGGTTCTGGCGCTTATTTGAGAAGGTGATGACACAACATAAAAGTAAATAGATAGTCCCTTTGCAGAGGGAGGCAGTGATTTGCAGATGTGCCAGAGCTCAAGTTTTTTAAAACAGAGGTAAATGAAATTTTGAGAAATGCACCCTTCTTTTTTACTTCGCAACCATTACTTATCGGTATCTTCCATGCTAAACACATTAGTGGTGGTTCCCAAGCGAACAAATTAAAGGTTTACTCCACCTCCACCAGCAATCACACTCCACGGTTTGTCCGAAACAACGGGTGTCGCCCATACCAACAACAGTCCAAGGGGTTTTTGTTTAATTATTTGCAATTTGAGTTTGGGACTGGGAATCCCTATTACCGCCCTCTCGTGCAAGGACGAGTGAATAAACACTCATCATGAGAATAACCCACTTAGCATGGATGATATCGACTACCTCTTGTCGCTCTATGAACAATCCACGCACACAAAAAGGATATCTATTTGAAGTTTTTAGATGTGGCACATGCAAATTTACTTAGGATGGCAGGGTAGTACCGCATATAGGTAGGTATGGTGGACTCATCTGGAAAAACTTAGGTTTCATTGTTTTGATGCACAAGCAGAATTCCCACTTGGTATAGGCGAAGGCTAGCAATTAGGTTGGGAAGCGGCCAACTAGAGAGCAAAAACGGTCATGAACATGCATTATGCATAAGTAACATTGGATACTAGCATGAGTAGGATATGAACACTATGAACATAAATATCATAGAGGCTATATTGGTTTTGATTCAACTACATTAATGAACATGTGCCAAGTTAAGCCACTCGAACATTCAGAGGAGGATACCATATCATCATACTACATCACAATCATTTTAACGCAATGTTGACATCCAAGATGAATCATTAACCACTCCTAGCTACTTAACCATGGCATGAGAAACTATAATCTCTAATTGTCATTGCAAACATGTTTGGATACTAGGTTAAACATATTTACAAAAATAGAACAAGTTGAGTTCATACTCGTTTCTCTCTACCGCAACCAGTTCATCAAATATCGTCATTATTGCCTTTCACTTGCACGATCGAACGATATGAAAATAATAATAGTGCAAGAGTGCCGTGGACTAAGCTGGAATCTGCAAACAATTTTATTCAAAAAGAAGAAAACAAGGTAATATGGGCTCCCTGTTAGATCAACAATAATGCATATGAGAGACACCCAGCATTTTCATCGTGGTCTTCTCCTCAGTACGACTCAATAAAAAGGAAAAGAAATTCAGAGAAACACAATGCAATATTTTTGGAGTTTTTGGTTTTTATCTAGAGGAAACAAACCAAAGATAGAAAAACATAAACGAAAGAAACTATTTACACGGGAGAGCTCCCAACAAGCAAAAGAACAACAAGGAAATATTTTTGGGTTTTCTTTTTAAATACTACAACTAACTACACTAGAAATAAAAATAAAAAAGAAGCAGGAAATATTTACTTTATGTATTTTCTCATGTTTTTTCAAACACACAAGAAGAAGGCGAGAAAATAAATCTAGCATGGATAATACAATGAAAAAGTGTGGACATCGACAACTGGAATGAAATGTGTGAACATGAATGTAATGTCGGTGGAAATACGTACTCCCCCAAGCTTAGGCTTTTGGTCTAACTTGGTAATCACCACTCGAAGAAACCGTGGGGTCCTATGTTAAAGTGCTGGGGAGCGGGCACCTGAGGGTGTCGGAGTTATTGGCGACGGGTATCCCAAAGACGGCAAGACAATAATTCAAGACATTGGGGCTAGCAAAGCCCCTCAGTCCATCTGCCCGGCTGCTCCTGTCGGCTGCCCGTCCGATTGCTCTACCCGGTCGGCTGCCGACTACACCGACCAGCCGGCTGCCGACTGCGCCAACCAGCCGGCTGCCGACTGCAGCCCGACCCGGCACCGACAAGACACCAACGAGACGGCCGTACCCGAGCACTATTCACGTGTCACCCCAGCCATCACGTATAGTGTCACTTGTCCCCTGTCACTATTTATAAAGTGACCCAGGGGACAAGGATGACACCCCACCATGCCTTGCCCATGCCACCACTTAGCTTAGATAGAAAGCTAGCCAAACTACATATATGAGCATCCACCCATCCATCCGGGGGGCTCATATTCACGCATGCATGGTAGCTAGCAAGATAGCTAGCTAGAACACACACACTCATCCATTTCATGCGGCCACATGCCATTCGGCCATGCACACACTTGTGCTCATATGCATATACGAGATCAGATGCACCTGGCGCTGATCTCAGATACAGCTCCAGGAGCATCTCTGTACCAGATATACCACATACATACAGACATGCATGAGTAGGGGTATTATCTCTCCGGAGAGCCCCGAACCTGGGTAAACTAGCGCGTGCTACTTGCATACCCGTCCCTGGATATTCCGGCAGGAGTCTTGCCCACCATGATAAACCATCCTTTAGCATATGTCACACCCAACCCCCTACAGAGGGTCCCACTTCTGAGGCTCCTCCTGTGCTGCAACCAGGTTGTTCCGATAGCGACAATGTCCTCAGGCATGATCTTGTATTCGCCCCGTGCAATACAATCAAACAAAGCAGGTGCGGGCAACGGAATAATATCATGGGTAATCTCACTAAAGACCAAGTTATATGGAACATCCATAGTGGTGTTCTCGCTATGGATAAAGTGGTGGTGTGCCATAGCCGAGCAATCTAAATAGGTAAAGGATAATCATGCTGGCGTATCTGAATGTTAAAGTGACTCCCCTAGTGAGTAGCATAAATATCAACATGTATTTTACCCTTGTATTTCTTAATGTGGAGGCGACGCACCACAATAGCTTTCAAGCTATAAGTGTTGTCGCCGTAAAGTGCACAACGTAAAACAGCAAAGTCTGGAGCACTGAGTGCACCTACCTTCTCTCTAGCAAGCAAACACTTTGTAAAGAATAGAGAAAAATAATGTACTGCCGGAAAGTGTAACCTAGTGGCAGTGATGCCTGATACCCCTCTCTCATCCCCCACTGTCAGAGTACAGTAAAAACCATCAAACTCCGCGGGCCTAGGCTCTACTAAACTACCATCAGAAGGGAGCAAGCATATGTCACAAAAATTCTGTAAGCGGTATCTGATGGGGTTCAGCATATAAGTTAAACTGCACTTCAGGAGGATTATTTCTACTCAAAAAATGAAAACTTTGCACAAAGGAATTTGTGAGGAGATGATATTGTTCACATTCTGCTGCGATGAAGTCAGTGAGGCCGGCATTCGCAGCATATTGTGCAAACTCTTGACGGATTCCGGCACCCTCCATGAATGGGTTATGCGGCCATTCGCATGGCCGTACCTCTGCCATTCTCCGGGTGCGGAGATCACTATCAGATGACTCCCCAATTACTCCCTTGGAGTTCTTCTTGGAAGTAAACTTCCTAAAGATACTCATCTTTTTCCTATGGACAAAATTCTGAAATTTTTAGTTCACAATTTTTTTCTCAACAAAACTTCACAAGATTGATAGCAACTACTCATAGGGTTGCATAGAGGCCATATCAAGTATTCAAACTACTTACAACTCTAATAATTCAACATTCGAGATCATCATAGCAGCACCAAGAGCCACTAATTATTCTAAATATAAACCACTAAAGAAAAAACTAATTGGATGTCAGGCCCCCGACTCAATGCCACATCGATCTAGCATGTAACACCTCATATCACTTTGCGGCATCACGCACGGTATTCCCAAGGGTGTCACCTTACCTTTGCCCGGGACCGTTTGCGCCTTTTGGCACACGTATATGATAGTGTCGCTAGCATCCATATGATAAGGAGCCCGGGCTGACATGGCTAGTCGTAAACCCAAAGTGGCACAAACTTACAGGGACAGGCATCCATGACCCAGCATCGGACGTGTCGGTCATCAGCGAGTGAATCCAGGCTGTAGCACTGGGCTAGCAGGACTCCGGTGAACCTGGCTGTAGCGGGCTAACAGGACTCCGGTATTCATCGTGTGACATTTCCCCGAAGGGACAGACACAGGAACGAAGAAGGACACATGCCGGCCAGCCTAAGTGTTCCGGAGCAGTAGCAAGCTACCATGGCTCAATGGAAGCACTAGGAGACATTTCCCGGTAAGAGAGGCTACAAAGGATAAACAACTAGATAGTCAGATCCCACACATACCAAGCATTTCAATAACATACACACAATATGCTCGATATGTGCAAATACAACATGGCATCGCAACATGACTCTACAACTCAAGTATTTTATTCGATAGGCTCCAAGGAGCGAGATATTACAAACATAGGTTTTGTGACCCAACATTCAGATCATACAAGTCAAAGCACAAGCGGAAGCTTAACATGTCTGAGTACAGACATCTACAAATGAAAAAGGCTGAGAAGCCTGACTATCTACAAGATCTTGCCAAGGCACAAGATCGTAGCTGAGGTAACAAGCTAAACGTCGAAGTCCACACGGAACTACTAGTGAGACTGAAGTCTCTCTGCAAAAACATAAAATAGGCAAACGTGAGTACAAATGTACCCAGCAAGACTTACATCAGAACTAACTACATATGCATCATTATCAACAAAGGGGATGGTGGGGTTTAACTGTAGCAAGCCAGCTTTGACTCAGTGCCTATCCTAAACTACGACTACAAGTAGCTCTTTTGAGGTGGCGCACACGAGTCCACGTATTCACCATATCAATACACCACTATGGATCCGCTCCCGTCTCCCTACTAGAATGCCATCCATAGCACTCACGCTTATATTGCGCATTTTAGAGTATCCACTTTCACTTGTCTATGAACTGTACAGGCAACCCAGAAGTCCTTTTCCGCGGACACGGCTATTCGAATAGATCATATTAACCCTGCAGGGGTGTACTTCTTCACACACGCTCTCGCTACTTTCCGCCATGTACACGTCATGTATCTCGGTAATCTTCAAGCGGAAGCCTGGCGAGGGAGTCGGCCACGACCTGACTAACCACACAAGTCTCTAGTCCAGGTTTATCGCCTATTCAGGTTCCATCCGCAAGGAGATCCGGCCGGGTTGTCGCTCACGGCCCCAAACGATGTGTGCAGGGTTCCCAAGCCCACCATCCGGGTGCCACTTGGTACACCATGCCACTACACCTAGTTTGTCCCAAGCCCACCTGTACCGGCTGCCACTTGGTAGACTACTAGCACTACCTACAAACACCAGAAACTAGTTGCAACTCCTGGACATAGATCAAGTTGATTAATAAGCCGAGAGGGGTCGAGTTACCGAAACCCAATGTGTGGTAGTAACTGTTCATGGATCACAAACACAGACCTCAGTTCCTGAGGATGGCTGCAATGAGACAACCCACCATGTACTCCTACATGGCCTCTCACCGCTACCTTTACCAAATCGTGTTCACACACTTAGCTCACACACAATAGGACATGTTCATCACCATTCCAATTCATCCCCGATAATTCGGACCTGACTCAACTCTAAGCAGTAGCAGGCATGACAACAACATGATTGAGTAGGCACAACATGGCTCAAACAACTCCTACTCATGTTAGTGTGTTTCATCTATTTACTGTGGCAATGGCAGGTCATGCAGAGGAAAAGGGGTTCAACTACCGCAGCATGTAGCAGTTGAATCGCTGCTGTCCTAATGCAGAAAAATAGAGCAGGAGCGAGAGAGTGGGATTGTATCGGAATGAACAAGGGGGTTTTGCTTGTCTGGCACTTCTGAAGGTAGTATAGCTCTTCATTGGTGTCATTGATCACATCGTCGGAACCACGTCTATCGAGAGGGGACAAACACCGACAAACAAGGAAGAAGCACAATCAATGCAATGCACAATATGATGCATGATCATGACATGGCAATATGCTGTGATTTGAGCTAATGCATCTAGCAGTAGCTAAATGGAGCTGGTTTGAATCCAAGATTCAAATTCAAACTCCACATGTGGTTATTTAAATGATATTCATACCATTTGTCCTAAACAGTAGTCATAAGTTGTTCTAACATGCATGAAACCAGTACAGATGGATAGATTGGACTTTTCTGATCATTTTTCATATATAAATTATTTCATTTGAAGTTACGGTTGAATTACTATGAATTTTTGAACTTTGTAGCATTTTCTGGAATTTCCTATATAAGAATAAATCCAGAAAATACTTATTACGTCAGCATTGCGTCAGGGTGACGTCAGCGGTCAATTGAGGTGGTCCAGGTCAAACTGACCAGTGGGTCCCGTCTGTCAGTGGTTAATTAAACTAACTAAGTTTAGTTAGCGTTTTAACTTAAGCTAACCTAGATTAATTAGGGAGGGCTGGTCCCACATGTCATAGACCCAGGGGAGGTCAAATCCCCTGGTCAACCGAGGCTAAACCACCAACGTTTAGCCGCTGGTGGCAGCTGACGCGCGGGGCACTCGGGAACGGGCTGTGGTGCCCCATTCGCAGTGTGGCTGGGCTCGTTGGAGAGCCCAGACCAGCGCGCGTCGGGTGGTGGAGCCAGCCGGGCCTGGGGCGGCCGGAGGCAACGGAGAGGAGCTCGGCCGCGGCGGCCGGAGCTCGGGTGAGGCGCGAGCGGTGGCTACGGTGCACAGGGAGGAGAATAGAGAGGGGGAGGACGAGCAGAAGCTCACGGAGATCTTCTTGGAGTGGACGGCGAGCTCAGGGAGGTGAAGACGGCGGCGAATCGACGGGCGCGGCCTCCGGTGACCGAGGAGGAAGAAGGTGGAGTAGCCGGTGATGCAGGTCGTCCCAGCGCTTGGGGCCAGGGCGGGGCGAAGCAGCGGTCGTCGGCGGTTCTTGCAGACTCAGAGGGGCAGTGTGGGGAGCACGGGGGGCGTGGCTATGGCGGCAGCGAGCTCAAGCACGCGTCTGCCATGACGTCAGGGGGGTCAAGGAGAGAGCAAAGGGGGGCGGGAATAGAGGCCGGATCGATCGGGACGGCACTGAGGAGAAGATCTGTGGCGTTGCGCTGTCCCGGGGACGCAGGCAGGCAGGTGGCGTGGCAGCACGGCTGTGCGCGTGCGTCGGGCACACGCTCGGCGTCCGACTGGCGCGGTGGAGACGATGACTGGTAGTTGGGCCAGTGGGCCGCACCGCAGGGCTGGTAAGTGGCCAGGTATTCTCTCTCTCTCTTTCTAATTCCATTTGTTTATGTTTTCTAATTTGCAGTTTGTTTTTGATCCAGTTTTAAAAACCAAATCAATTTTATAAATCCTGAAAATATTCATGAGTACTTTCTGAATTATTTCAGTGTCCCACAAATAATTCCAATATTATTTGAGCATTTAAATAATTCATAGTGTTTAAATGCCCAAAGTCAAATACAGTATGATTTAATTTAGTGACCAAATATGTCATGGAAAAATGTGCAACACCTCTGGTTATGGTTTCTAGCATTTTCCGGAAATGATGAACATTTTTGAAAGCCATTTGGATTCACTGAAAATATTTTTAGGTTGAACCTATTGAATTCCATTTGGTACTAGGGTTTGGACATCCCCATTTCAAGTTTCTTTCAAAGTTTAAACATGATGCACACATGAAGTTAGCCTAGTGCAATGCCAGAAACTAGGGATGTGACAACTCACCCCCACTAAACAAGAAACTCGTCCCGAGATTCAGGCGTAGGGTAAGATGAAGGGGAAACGCAACTAACGCAATCTTCACGATCCAGGTTGCACTTCATAAGAACGTTGACTCGATCACCATCTTTGTCTCGAGGTCTTGCTCTGGGGACTCCAACTAACATGACAATGAGAGGAAAAGGAAAACTCTAGAAGGATCGATCTTCTCGAAGATCGAACAACTCAGGATCAACTCACAGAATGAGACATAGCAACATCTCTCGAGCTGAGACATGAAGCACACATCTAGAGGGATGGAGTGGAACAAATGATGAGGGTTCACTAGGTAGACAACAATTCCATGCTTAAGAGGGTGGTGAACGGTTGTCAACGTAGCAAGGAGTTGAGTTGCCATGATGCCATAGTGGGACATCCTGGAGGAGGGTGATTCGTAGGTTATTACCTTAAGTGGCAAAAAGAATTACCTTTGATATAGAGATCATTGAGACTCTCTATTCCAGCCTAGGGTAAATCTCGAGCAATCGTTTGGAAGGGTTCGGTAGAATGGCATACCCGGATTAGAATGGATGATGTGGATTACCTTGTTGAAAACAACACAAGGGATGATTTTGCTTGTGCGTGCTCTCAAGAACTTGAGCATTTCCATCTTCATCAAGGTTTTACCAATATCTGTATCAAGGATCCTGGCAACACAACGTACTACCATGATGAATACCGGTGGAGGATGCAGATGCAAAGGAAAGATAACACTTTCTCAGATTTCACCTTGGCGAGGCTAAGGGGACCAAATCTGGATGATCGACCGAGAGACATTTAGCACTCCGCTTCTAATGTTCTCCTTGATGTGCTAGCGCAACCCATTTATTAAAATAGTTTGATACATAGAATCATCAAGTAAAAGGTCGGACTTCAAGAGCACAAGAATCCGTAAGGATTAACTATGGAGGTAAATCCTACGAAATCCTCATGGGGTGGTGGCCAACTTTCTTCAATTGAAATACTACAATAATAGGTCTTCCGGCTGGGTGTGTTGGCCATGACATCCACTTTACTGGTTATCGAGAGACCAATATTATAGCTCTTGGAAAATGCTCCAACCATTATATCTGCCTGAGATTCAGATTTGGTTGGCATCAGGATATTCTAGACTCATCAAGTCTAGGAAGGAAAATGAAAGTTTGCAACACAAATCGACAAGACGAGGTTGCGAGATTCTCGGGGAATGAACTGCAACAGCAACCTCCAAAACCTGAGCTGGTTCTGCTACAACATGTGAACACGTTGTCCGAGACAAGCATGACCACATAGTAGTCTTATAATAAAACACTACAGAGTTCAGGTGGGGAGCCACCATCGAGGACATCGAAGTCCTTGTGCACTTATCGACGAACTTCTTATCCTTGAACAAATCAATCAGTGGATTAGTGTGCTAGGGACACATATAGAATGAAGGTTGCAAGTCTCCAAACCACAGAGTACTTCGCACGTATGCATGACTGATTTGGAGTGACTCCAGAGGAAGCAACATTGACTTTCTCGCATTCATGGCGGCAACTTGCAAAAAATGCACATGAATTAGAGGAAGTCACTTCTTTCACCTGGGCATAAGCTTCATGAGCTAGCATGAACAAATGCTTTCAAAAGTTTCCAACACCAGCTTAATGTTCAACAGAATTATGGAGAAGACAAGGATGTTGTCGATGGACTCAACAACAATTCATTCAGGTTTCCATATAATTGGAGTTCCACAATTATGTGAACAAGGTGATAGCATTGGTCAGACCCAAAGAGTATAATGGTGTATGCTCGAGGAATCAACCACGAGTAAGACAACATTACGAATATCGTCGGTTCTGATTTGACTTGACAATAGCCCATGCTCAAATCAAAGATTGTTTAAGATAATAGATCCAACAACTGATCACAGGGACCAATCGATGAAGATATCATCTTTCTTCAACACACATACAAGATATCCCTTAAAATGAACTAAGTCGGACAAGCTTTTATCTTCCAACTCTCCAAGTTGTTGTTTAGCTTAACCAACTAGTTCAGGTGTATCCTGCACAGATTCTTGGAGAAGGGGTGGTTACAAGCAACCAACTTGCTCACGAACTCAACATAGTGGTCAAGTGACAACCTGGTGATACTTCCGAGAAGATATTCAGAAAATCACGAACCACCGATATGCTACTAAGCTCGAGAACAATCTTGCTTTTCAGGGCAAGATGATATGATCAAAAGAGCGAGGGTTTGACACTATCCTAACTCATTGATTGAAAAGTGCACCGGAATAAGGAGTAGGTAGCACAATCTATCTTAGGATGATGATTTAAGAACCAACATGCTAAGAATGAAATTATTGTGCTTTAACTACCAAGCAACGGAGTTGCTAGGAGTATAGATTTCACACATCACGATTCACTTGTCGGTGTTCCGGTTACCATAACACGGGGACCGAGGAATGAATAATGATGGCGAGAAGTATCACAGCATCAAGAGTTCGTAGAATGGTGTGCAATTCCCATGACATTCCTGACATAAAGTGGGTAATACTCCAGGTTAGAACAGACCAAAAGCTTGATTACATTTTGATATGCGGAATACAACTGCTTCGACCCAATCCTGGATATGGATGAGGTACTGGAGTTTGTTTCTCCTAGTCATTCCGGATAGAATGGTTTGATGGACCACAAGGGTGATAGGCATCAATGAACGAATGCACGCATACCCTTGACTATCAAGTGATAGACGGGGGTCAGAATACAACTAGAGATAACAACTCAAGGAACATATAACTTTCTGAGTTGTGGATGCATAGGTTAGTATGTTGAATCAAGTTCAACAGGTTTCTTCCGGGTAACCCATGCAGAAGAGTAGAATAGGCAGAGTCGCAATATAGAATGGAGAACCCATCAAGAGCACTCCTGTTGTGATCTTTGATCCAACAAACATCTGCCATAAGTGGTTCATAGTATTTGGAAGAAGGAAATACCACGGACCTCGAGGACTAATGCAAAGGTTACTAATTTCCTAAAGAAACTAGCAAACACTATCAACATGAGGTAAGTGGGGTGAATCTTGGGTTCAAAACCCAGAAGTAGAATACCTACTAACTAAATGGCATCACGGGATGCTTTCGAGAATAATGGCTAGAATCATCACACTAGGAACGCAAAACATGGTTCGATTACTAGGTGGCACTCTAAGACACCTAGGGTCATAATAATAACTCCAACATATATGCCAAGGCAACAGAGTACCTCAACTCACCGATTAATGTGGTTAATCTGGCCCAAAGGGACATCAGAACGGGAGGAAGGGATTTTGCAAATGCTTCAGACTATTTAGAAACCTGGGATGACTTGGACAGCATAACGGCTGTAAATGCTCAAAAATATTGGAGACATGCTACAAAAATGGTGGCATAGCCACTCATAAGCACAATATCAAGGTTTCGAGATCAACAGTTAACATACGGAGGTAGAAACTGAACTGAGGCTTAAATCCAACAATTTTACAAGTCTACGGATTAGTAACACGTGATCCTGATAGAAAGAAGAGAAAGCCTAGTTCCTTAACCCCGTAGGAAAGATAGGATGACTCAGATCAGAAGGGCATGAGGTATAAGGAGTAAAAAGAGCCTTACGTTCCCATCCCACAATCAATTCCCTTACATATAACTAAAGCATTTCTAGACTCAACTTCGACCAGTTTGGCTTGGTAACCCTACAGGCAGTCAGGCTCTGATACCAAAGCTGTCAGGCCCCCGACCCAATGTCACATCGATCTAGCATGTAACACCTCATATCACTTTGCGGCCTCACGCACGGTATTCCCACGGGTGTCACCTTACCTTTGCCCGGGACTGTTTGCGCCTTTTGGCACACATATATGATAGTGTCGCTAGCATCCATATGATAAGGAGCCCGGGCTGACATGGCTAGTCGTAAACCCAAAGTGGCACAAACTTACAGGGACAGGCATCCATGACCCAGCATCGAACGTGTCGGTCATCAGCGAGTGAATCCAGGCTGTAGCACCGGGCTAGCAGGACTCCGGTGAACCTGGCTGTAGCGGGCTAACAGGACTCCGGTATTCATCGCGTGACATTTCCCTGAAGGGACAGACACAGGAACGAAGAAGGACACATGCGGGCCAGCCTAAGTGTTCCAGAGCAGTAGCAAGCTACCATGGCTCAATGGAAGCACTAGGAGACATTCCCCGGTAAGAGAGGCTACTAAGGATAAACAACTAGATAGTCAGATCCCACACATACCAAGCATTTCAATAACATACACACAATATGCTTGATATGTGCAAATACAACATGGCATCACAACATGACTCTACAACTCAAGTATTTTATTGAATGGGCTCCAAGGAGCGAGATATTACAAACATAGGTCTCATGACCCAACATTTAGATCATACAAGTCAAAGCACAAGCGGAAGCTTAACATGTCCGAGTACAGACATCTACGAATGAAAAAGGCTGAGAAGCCTGACTATCTACAAGATCTTGCCGAGGCACAAGATCGTAGTTGACGTAACAAGCTAAACGTCGAAGTCCACACGGAACTACTAGTGAGACTGAAGTCTCTCTGCAAAAACATAAAATAGGCAAACGTGAGTACAAATGTACCCAGCAAGACTTACATCAGAACTAACTACATATGCATCATTATCAACAAAGGGGATGGTGGGGTTTAACTGCAGCAAGCGAGCTTTGACCCAGTGGCTATCCTAAACTACGACTGCAAGTAGCTCTTTTGAGGTGGCGCACACGAGTCCACATATTCACCATATCAATACACCACTATGGATCCGCTCCCGTCTCCCTACGAGAATGCCATCCATAGCACTCACGCTTATCTTGCGCATTTCAGAGTATCCACTTTCACTTGTCTATGAACTGTACAGGCAACCCAAAAGTCCTTTTCCGCGGACACGGCTATTCGAATAGATCATATTAACCCTGCAGGGGTGTACTTCTTCACACACGCTCTCGCCACTTACCGCCATGTACATGTCATGTATCTCGGCAACCTTCAAGCGGAAGCCTGGCGAGGGAGTCGGCCACGACCTGACTAACCACACAAGTCTCTAGTCCAGGTTTATCGCCTATTTGGGTTCCATCCGCAAGGAGATCCGGCCGGGGTGTCGCTCATGGCCCCAAACGATGTGTGCAGGGTTCCCAAGCCCACCATCCGGGTGCCACTTGGTACACCGTTCCACTGCACCTAGTCTGTCCCAAGCCCACCTGTACCGGGTGCCACTTGGTAGACTACTAGCACTACCTACAAACACCAGAAACTAGTTGCAACTCCTGGACAGAGATCAAGTTGATTAATAAGCCGAGAGGGGTCGAGTTACCGGAACCCAATGTGTGGTAGTAACTGTTCATGGATCACAAACACAGAACTCAGTTCCTGAGGACGGCTGCAATCAGACAACCCACCATGTACTCCTACATGGCCTCTCACCGCTACCTTTACCAAATCGTGTTCACACACTTAGCTCACACACAGTAGGACATGTTCATCACCATTCCAATTCATCCCCAATGAATCGGACCTGACTCAACTCTAAGCAGTAGCAGGCATGACAACAACATGATTGAGTAGGCACAACAGGGCTCAAACAACTCCTACTCATGCTAGTGGGTTTCATCTATTTACTGTAGCAATGGTAGGTCATGCAGAGGAAAAGGGGTTCAACTACCGCAGCATGTAATAGTTGAATCGCTGTTGTCCTAATGCAGCAAAACAGAGCAGGAGCGAGAGAGTGGGATTGTATCGGAATAAACAAGGGGGTTTTGCTTGCCTGGCACTTCTGAAGATAGTATAGCTCTTCATTTGTGTCATTGATGACATCGTCGGAACCACGTCTATCGAGAGGGGACAAACACTGACAAACAAGGAAGAAGCACAATCAATGCAATGCACAATATGATGCATGATCATGACATGGCAATATGCTGTGATTTGAGCTAATGCATCTAGCAGTAGGTTAAATGGAGTTGGTTTGAATCCAAGATTCAAATTCAAACTCCACATGTGGTTATTTAAATGCCATTCATACCATTTGTCCTAAACAGTAGTCATAAGTTGTTCTAACATGCATGAAACCAGTACAGATGGATAGATTGGATTTTTCTGATCATTTTTCATATATAAATTATTTCATTTGAAGTTACGGTTGAATTACTATGAATTTTTGAAGTTTGTAGCATTTTTTGGAATTTCCTATATAAGAATAAATCCAGAAAATACTTATTACGTCAGCATTGCGTCAGGGTGACGTCAGCGGTCAACTGAGGCGGTCCAGGTCAAACTGACCAGTGGGTCCCGTCTTTCAGTGGTTAATTAAACTAACTAAGTTTAGTTAGCGTTTTAACTGAAGCTAACCTAGATTAATTAGGCGAGCTGGTCCCACATGTCATAGACCCAGGGGGAGGTCAAATCCCCTGGTCAACCGGGGCTAAACCACCGGCGTATAGCCACCGGCGGCAGCTGACGCGGCGTGGCACTCGGGAACGGGATGTGGTGCCCCGTTCGTAGCGTGGCTGGGCTCGTTCGAGAGCCCAAACCAGCGCGTGTCGGGTGGTGGAGCCAGCCGGGCCTGGGGCGGTCGGAGGCGACGGAGAGGAGCTCGGCCGCGGTGGCCGGAGCTCGGGTGAGGAACGGGCGGTGGCTACGGTGCACAAGAAGGAGAACACAGAGGGGGAGGACGGGCAGAAGCTCACGGTGATCTTCTTGGAGTGGACGGCGAGCTCAGGGAGGCGAAGACGGTGGCGAATCGACGGGCGCGGCCTCCGGCGACCGAGGAGGAAGAAGGTGGAGTAGCTGGTGATGCAGGTCGTCCCAGCGCTTGGGGCCAGGGTGGGGCGAAGCAGCGGTCGTCGGCGGTTCTTCGGACTTAGAGGGGCGGTGAGGGGAGCACGGGGGGCGCGGCTATGGCAGCAACGAGCTCAAGCACGCGTGGGCCATGGCATCAGGGGGTGAAGGAGAGAGCAGAGGGGGGAATAGAGGCCGGATCGATTGGGACGGCACCGAGGAGAAGATCTGCGGCGTTGCGCTGTCCCGGGGACGCAGGCAGGCAGGTGGCGTGGCAGCACGGCTGTGCGCGCGCGTCGGGCAAACGCTCGGCGGCCGACTGGCGCGGTGGAGACGATGACTGGCAGTTGGGCTAGTGGGCCGCACCGCAGGGCTGGTAAGTGGCCAGGTATTCTCTCTCTCTCTCTCTCTCTCTCTCTCTCTCTCTCTTTCTAATTCCATTTGTTTCTGTTTTCTAATTTTTCAGTTTGTTTTTGATCCAGTTTTAAAAACCAAATCAATTTTATAAATCCTGAAAATATTCATGAGTACTTTCTGAATTATTTCAGTGTCCCACAAATAATTCCAACATTATTTGAGCATTTAAATAATTTATAGTGTTTAAATGCCCAAAGTCAAATACAATATGATTTAATTCAGTGACCAAATATGTCATGGAAAAATGTGCAACACCTCTGGTTATCGTTTCTAGCATTTTCCAGAGATGATGAACATTTTTGAAAGCCATTTGGATTCACTGAAAATATTTTTAGGTTGAACCTATTGAATTCCATTTGGTACTAGGGTTTGGACATCCCCATTTCAAGTTTATTTCAAAGTTTAAACATGATGCACACATGAAGTTAGCCTAGTGCAATGCCAGAAGCTAGGGATGTGACATTGGACCAATGGAGGAGTCACATACCAAGCAACAATCCCCCGAAATGGTTTCGGAAATGGAGCTTCGAGCAAAGAGATCGAAATCCACGGGTTTGAGAGCAAGAACACGAGAGAGAGAGAGAGCAATGGTGATTTTTTTTCTAGAGGTAGGTGATGAGGTGGGACGAAGAGATAAGTGAGGGGGGCCACATGGGGACCACAACCCACCAGGGCGCGCCTGGGTGTGCTGGCATGCCCGGGTGGGTTGTGCCCAGCTGGAACACCTCCCTCTAATGTTATTTGCACTAAAAAATTAATTATTCAGAAAAAATCATTTTAAATTTTCAGAGCATTCTGAGAACTTTTATTTTTGGGTCATTTTTTATTGCACGGAAAACTCAAAAAACAAGCAAGGAAGGCATTTTATTTTATTTAACTAATAAAAATAGAAAACAAAAAGTAGGGACAAAAGTTAGTGCTCACTAAATTCATCAATTTCATACCTATCAAAAATGATTCATTAATAAGGTTGATACACACCGAGTGTCGGGGCTGTGATGCGAACACGATAGGCGTGCTTTAAGTGTGCTGCCTTTTCCTTTTGAACTTGCGAAGTGTAACATTTTCTACTCTTTTCTTTCGCTTGTTCATGCGATCGATCGATAGAAATCTGGAACAAAATGACGAGGGCGGGACTTTCCCGTGCGTTAGGCAGGTTAGTTGGCCCAGTGGGTTTGAGTGACATGACGTGCTACAGTGCCGTCCGGTCTTCGCGTGTGGTAGTAGTATTGCTGGTGCGGTAAGTTTTCTTGAGGAAGCGGATTCAACGAAGTCATGATGGTTCCTTAGTGTTTCTTCGCTTGATTACTTGAAGATTTTTTGAAACAAGGTGATGACTTGAAGATTGCTCACCATGCCTCCTATGGATGTACGAGGACATGAACAACATGGTAGAGCATCTCCACCTATTCCATTTTTATGTAAGCACGCGTTTACACTCTTAAAAGGGAGAAGTGCAGAACACGGCGGATCTGATTTTGATCGAGGGATAACTGTTCCCCGTAAATGTGGCAGTTGAGTTTTTTTCTATGATCAACATACACCCTACAAAGTATCATGTTCAAATTTGGCACTTTTCCGGGTTCATTTACCATATTTAGACCATTATGTGCATTTTGTAGAAACTTACTACTGTCATCCTAATTTATTGGTACCCTTAGTATTTTGTGCCAAACTTTGACCATAGATTGAACTAAGAAAATAATAATGCATGTCACCAAAAATTATATCGTTGGATTCATATTTGAACATAGTTTCTAGTGATATTATTTGTAGTTACATGCATCAACATTTTGTTAGATAAATCTAAAGTCAAAATTTAGCACAAATGTGAAGGGACCAATAAACCAGGATGGAGTAGTAGCGTAGAAACATCAAATCTCAGCTATAGCTACACAGGTGTGATGATAAGGACGTGGAATGCCGTTCGATCACGGTGCACGCACGTGATCCGCGTGGCTGGGGTGGCGGCCAATCAGAAAGCAACCCACAATCGGGTCAGCGCACACAGTTTCCAGAGTCTACGTAAATTAACCGTGTGCGATAATAAATGACCAGGATTGAAGGGGAATCCAAATTTCCTTTATCGTCTCTCCTTGAGCTCTTTACAAAAAAATGCACTATATAGTTGTCCGGCCACTCCGCCTGAGAGCTCTCTCTCCAAGCATCGTTCATGCCTCAGTGCCGCACACTAACTGGTAAGGAAGCGATGGCATCCCGCCGCGTCGAGTTCCTCGCCGCCCACGACCGCACACAAAATGGTAAGGAAGCGATGGCATCCCGCCATGCCGAGTTCATCGTCGTTTGCGACCTCACACCTACGTGGGCGGACTTTTAAGCTACCAAGGCCCAATGGGCAGTAGAGAAAGAGGCGGACAAAACCGCACAGAGGGAGCGAAGAAGGCAAAAAGCACTCAAAAAAATAGTCCTACCGCCGCAAGAAAGAAGAGGATGCACGCACTACTGAGGAGAGCTTGGAGGAGATCCAAGCACGGTGGGATGTTGCTGGCAAGGCCAAGAACCACGGTGTCGCAGGAAACCATGGCCACCTGTGGGACCAGGACGGCCCATTGCTGGTTCGGCAGGGGGAGTCGTGTTGCACAAAGAGCAGACCAACTCAAGGCAGCGCGGCTGGGATCACACAAGCAGTTTTACCCACGTTCGGTCTACCGCGAGGCATAAAACCCTACTCCTACTTTGGTGGATTGATTGGGAAAAGGTGGTGGTGGTGTGTAGTACACTTGCCCGATAGGATTGCTTCGGGGCAGCGGCGACTAAGCGCGTGCAGGGGTGTGAGTGATCTAAACTTCCAACCTCTCAAATCATTGCCATGGGCCTCCTTTTATAGATCAAGGGGCTACCACAGTGGCAAATTGGTCATTAGACACTGATATGATAGAAAATAGTGCTATCATTCCTAACTCTGCAGGCTGATAGTATGCATTTAATGCATCGCTTAGTGACATGTCATTGGTTGCCCGGCAAGGCTTGCGGGGCTAATTCTCCATCTCCACGCCTTCTCGCTTGACACGTCTCTGGACGGGTGTCATCTATGGGTTCACTTGGTAGAAAGTGTCCACCATGTGGCGAATGGCTGCCACTTAGTCATCCCGCGTCTTGACATCGCACTGATCCATGACGTGGGTCATGGTGGAGCAGTCGGTGGGGGTGATCCGGCCTCCATGAGCCCCGGCAGGCCATGCCGGGGCACATGGGTTCTCTTCTTCTGGGGGTGGCCTTGCCCTTTGCCGGGCTCGCCTGCCCGGCAAAGGAGGCCTCTCTCTTGATAACATCTGGTCCTTCTGCCTTAGTCTTGGTTCCTTCTGATCTGTTAGCTGGTTATTGGAGTCTCTTGGTGTCTTGCTCTGGTGCTACACTCTTGATTTTGTGCCTGTGCATAGTCATGTCAACAGGCCCTGGGTCTGTTGCACCGGCAGAAGCCCCCAGGCCTGCCCCGAATGCGTTGTCGAGAGTCGCCGGGTAGGGCCTAACAAGTGCACATGCAACACTGTCCAAGAAGCTGGTCCCTTGAGATCCTATTTGCTTCTTCATTAGTCTTGATTCTGGGCCAATTTCCAGTTTTCCCGTGCATCGACCAAAGCCAATGGTGGTGGGTGTCGGTGTCAAAACCAGCGGATTTCGGGTAGGGGGTCCCGAGCTGTGCGCCTAAGGTCGATGGTAACAGGAGATAGGGGACACGATGTTTACCCAGGTTCGGGCCCTCTCTATGGAGGTAATACCCTACTTCCTACTTGATTGATCTTGATGAATATGAGTATTACAAGAGTTGATCTACCACGAGATCATAATGGCTAAAACCCTAGAAGTCTAGCCTATGAGATTGTGATTGTCCCCTACGGACTAAACCCTTCGGTTTATATAGACACCGGAGGGGGCTAGGGTTGTACAAAGTCGGTTACAGAGAAAGGAATCTACCTATCCAAATCGGTAAGCTTGCTTTCCACGCAAAGGAGAGTCCCATCTGGATAAGGGAAGAAGTCTTCTGTCTTGTATCTTCATAGCCCAATAGTCCGGTCCAAGTATATATTACGGCTGTCCGAGGACCCCTTAACCCAGGACTCCCTCAGTAGCCCCCGAACCAGGCTTCAATGACGAGGTGTCCGGCACGCAAATTTTCTTCGGCATTGCAAGGCGGGTCCCTTCTCTGATTTCTTCACCGTCCCTGACGTAAAGAGCAGTATCCGGCTTTTCATTTAATGTCGCACTCATCGGCTTCTGCACCTTCATGATTTCGGCTTCCATGTGTCGAGCGAATACAAGAGTTCGGAGCACTTTTACACATACCATCCTGACCATGTGAGAAAATTATCTATTTAAAGAGACGGGGATCTTCAGATCTAATCCACACCATCTCCCCCAAACGAGCAATCCTTGGAGCTTGCCCGCAGAAACCATCCCAACATGGCTAGCACTCCCAGCTCTTCCTCCCGCCCCCACGGCTCCAAGAAGGGCGATTGGAAAAAGTGCTCCGTGTCCCATAACCAACTGGTGAAGTTGCAGACACAGGGATTTCTTTCCCCCGCAGATCTAGTCCCCATTCGAGCGGGATTGGCTTCCTTCGACGGTGGGGAGCAGGCTTAGAACTTCCCAACCCATCTAGGGGAACGGGTATGCTTTGTTCCCTACTTATTGAGAGGCGCCGGATTTCTGATCCATCCATTCCTCCGAGGTCTATTAGAGCATTATGGACTCCAACTGCACAATTTTACTCCTGCTTCCATCCTGCAAATGTTGCTCTTTGCAAGCTATTCCTGGGTTGCGAGGTCCATTTTGAGCTATGGAAGAAAATATTCTGGCTCGTCCCTCGTAATCAAGAGGGATCAATATTTCAAGTGGGCGGCGCCGATATATGGCGCATCGTCGGGACCGGATACCTGTCCGGCATGCCGAAGAAGGCATCCGAAGAATGGCCTTCCGAATGGTTCTATATCGAGGACGTATCCATTCCCGACCCAATCCGAATGGGTGTTCCTGAATTTTCAAGTACTCCATTGAAGAAACGCCTTAGCTGGTGTCCCCGAAGCCTCAGGGAGGAAGATAGCATGGAAGTCCGCCAATTGATGAGCAAGATAAAGACGCTCGCTCAGTCCGGATTGTCAATAGTCAAGGTTATGGCGATATCCATAATGCGAGGGGTTCAGCCACTCCAATACCGAGGGCGTCCTATGTGGCACTTCAACGGAGAAGATGATGCCACCCTCTACGGTCGGAAGGGTCTGGACACTCCCACTGCTTTGGCAAAAATATTGTCGGGGAGAAACAGGAGTTCATCCGCATTAAGCCCAGAGATGGTTTTTCCATGTACAACCCTCCCGGCTAGGGTGAGTTTCCATCCCACTTCTCTACTCCATTCACTCCCTGGGTCCTTTTGCATAAATATTAATCCGTCCATTTGTAATAGGAATGGCGGAAAATCACCAAGGAGATCCACAGCCCCGCACCACAGCCAGAGGACCATAATCGGGCCCTTGACCCCGGATTCGAAGAGGATCCGGATATATTCGTGGAGATCGGGGAAGGAGTGTTTTACCAGGCGATCTATGACGGCATAAAAGTGGCCATCATCGCTGACTATCCCGGCCTTCTCCCTGCGTCGCATGTAAGTAATCAGGGGACTTATCCTTCGAAAGAATCTCCTCTTTTCGCCTTACCTACCGCACTATCTTATGCTCCAAAGGCAAGGTGATCAGCGCGCCATGCTGCACTTGAAGCGACTCGCAAGAAAGCGGCGCCCACGCCGAGCAGGCCTTCGAAGAGGAAGGCAAATATAAATGTGGCCGAGCCTTCATCGAAGAGGTATGGTTTTAAATATGCTCCATGGCTATCATCTTGGAGTATGACGCTATCCGTTGTGTCATGCCTCTACTAGCCGGATTCCGGACCCTGTCTCTAGGACTGAGGTGAATGCGGAAGTGACAATGGATTGTCCTTCAGCGGAGGATTCGGATAAAGTATCCGTCACAAACTCCGAAGTGGAAAGTGCCATGAATCATCGGCGTCGGCGGGCCGCTCTCCGCGACCCCGTTTTTCAGAAGAGGATTTCAACTCCTTCAACTCGAGCGATGCATACATCCGAGCTGCTTGAGATAGGCTTTCTAGAGCCACATACCAATATTTGAAAGATATGCAAGTAAGTTCATACTTGCACAATTCTGATAATTATATACCAGTAGGCCCCGAGACTTGAAGCACTTTAAGCAACTGATTTGAGGATCGTCGTATACCTAGGTGCTCAAAGAGAAGAAAAACCTATTGGCTCAAGAGCTGGAGAAGTGTCAGACCCAACTAGCCACAGCTACGGACGAACTGGAGAAATCCAAGAAGGCAGAGTCTGGTAATGATACCTTCCATCGAGAAAACATAATCATATACCAGGATTATTAATGCGGGTGCGTTTCTTATGGAAGTGTCGTCAGATTATCCGGGAGAGGTACTAGAAGCCGCACCGGCGGGAGGTCCTGGAGCTCAAAGGCAACTAGCTGCGGGCGAGCGTATACTGACGCGGGTTAGGGAGGAGAAAAACAAACTCCAAGATTCCGTCACGAAGCTGGGCGAAGAGCTAAAAGATGTGCGGGCCTAGCTGGCTGACTCCATGAAGGAGAATAAGAAGCTGCGATGCGGCATATTTAGTATGTGTTTAAACTTACCCCTGCATAATTTGGCTAGGAAAGAAACTGACAGAATTATGTGTGTAGGTATACTGACGGGCCATCCCGAAGACGAGGTGTCCGGATCGTCGAGCGACCTGCTACAAGAGCTGTCGCAAATGCACGAGAGAGCTCGGTAGGCGATGCAAAGCATTGCCAAGGCCTTATGGCCATCCGAATCCCCTCCAGGAAGTATGGAGGGGCTTGTACAGCTATTCAAGGGAGCGCGGCGGCACTTCCGATTATAGATGATATCGGCCTGCCGGGAAGGTGCGCGAGAGGCCTGGGCCATGGTGAAAACTCGGTATACCAAGCTCAACCCAAATCACATGGCCCGGGTCGGACCTTTAGGGTCAAATGGAAAAGAAATCCCTGTTAGTTTGGTATATGACCAGCTACAAGTAGTCGCCAAGTATTCCCAACAGGATTGTAGCCTAGATAGCCTGCTGGATGGCATATATGAAGAAGTTTTTGAGTCCAAGTGACTATCTACTTCAATTTACATATTTTTCCCTAGCCAGATTGTAAAACAATTGTCATGGTTGACCTTTTTGCTTCGACCTCCGGACCCGAAGGTGCAGAGTGTTTCCAAATACCCACTCGGTAAGATATACTGGGGTATGCGTGGAAACCAGGCGTAGGGGTCATAGTTGCTTGAACAGACAAGTATCCAGCTAGCTATGTTATATTACATTTTTGATCGTAAGAAACATCTTCTAGAGAGAATAGTTCCATTAAGGGTTCCTTTCCCTGGGTCAGCATGCGTTAATCGTGCATGTCCAAACTGTGTTTGAAAAAACCACAACATACATATCATCTGGGGGTTCATAATGTGACAAGTAAAAAACATCTTTAGTCCACCGACCGAATATTCCCTTAAGAATGCTAGCTTTCGGCTTCACCCAGTCTGAGGTACACATCCGGATGACCAGGCAGTAACAACCACAGAGGTTCTCCCTTTATGCCCTAGCCGAACTAATGGAATGAAGGGCATAAGCACAGGAGCCAGGCAACCCATCTTGGCCAAAACTTAAGTCATATCGATGCATATAATGGCGAAGAAAAGGTACATATGCGGAAAAGACACACATGTGGTGAGATTCATGCTCGGAATATAATAATAATAAGCTTCTGTACGAGAAGCCCCGAGGTACAATTGACATACATATTTTAGAATGTGTGCGTCGAAGGTGCACGGTTTAGCCGCACAAAAGCTTTAAGGCTTAAATAGAAAGAATATGTGAAAAGAGAGGAAAATAAATAATGGAAATAAAAAGGGGTAAATGAGACGAATGAAGAGTCCAGCGGTAGGCATAGAATCTTCGGAGTCTGGTCGCGTTCCTTGGGTTCGGCTCTAGGCGATTGTCTGATGCATCACGCAGGCGGTACGCTCCTCCGGTGAGAACTTCATCAATGATGAAAGGACCCTCCAACTTGGGCTTGAGTTTGTCCTTTTTCTTCTCCGGCAAGCGTAGAATGAGTTCACCAACATTATAAGTCTTGGCCCGTACTTCTGTACTTTGATATCTGCGGGCCTGTTATTGATATAATGCGGAATGGGTTTTGCGACGTCACGCTCCCCTTCCAGGGCATCTAGGCTGTCCTGCCAATCAAGCTCGGACTCTCTCTCTTCATACATGTGCACTCGAGGTGAGTCATGAATAATGTCGCAGAGTAACACAGCCTCTGTGCCGTACACCATGAAAAAAGGTGTATATCCTGTAGAACGATTGGGCGTGGTCCGCAGCCCCCAGTGTACGGAGTCGAGCTCCTCGACCCAGTGCTTGTCTGATTCTTTCAAAGACCGCACTAGTCTGGGTTTAATGCCGCTCATAATAAGACCATTGGATCGTTCAACTTGACTGTTGGTTTGTGGGTGATAGACGGGGGCGTAATCGAGCTTAATACCCATATTAGCACACCAGGTTTTTACCTCATCGAATGTGAAATTGGAGTTGTTGTCTGTGATGATGCTGTGTGGAACACCATAACGGTGCTCAACACCAGATATAAAGTCTATCACTGGTCCGGCTTTGGCCGTTTCAACTAGTTTGGCTTCTATCCACTTGGTGAATTTACCCACCATGACCAATAGATATTTTTCTTATGGCTTCCTCCTTGAAGGGGTCTGACCATATCAAGTCCCCAGACCGCAAAAGGCCAAGTGATGGGGATTGTTTGTAGAGCGGTGGGTGGCATATGGCTTTGGTTGGCGAAAAGCTGGCATCTGGCGCAATGTTGGACAAGGTCCTGTGCGTCTGCTCGGGCTGCTGGCCAATAGAAACCTGTACGGAAGGCCTTCTTACAAGGGCCCGAGCTGCAGCGTGGTGACCGCCAAGACCAACATGAATTTCAGCCAAGAGCTGCCTCCCTTCTTCCTCGGAGATACATCTTTGAAGTACTCCGGTAGCGCTTTTCTAGTAGAGTTCTCGGTCGTGAACATTGTAGGCTTTAGAACACCGCACAATGCAGCGCCCCTCATTCTGATCTTCAAGGAGTTCTCGCCTATTAAGGTAGGCCAAGAAGGATTCGGTCCATGGGGCAATGACTGCCATGATTAAATGGGCTGACGGTGTAATTTTGGTGGCTGAGCCCCCGATGATGTCGCTGTGTTCGGAGTCTGGGGTTGTAGTCGGATCCGGATTGGTGTTGCTGCTCTCTCCTTGCCACACCACGGATGGCTTGAAAAGCTTTTCCAAAAAGATGTTAGGTGGGACGGGGTCGCGCTTGGAGCTGATGCGAGCAAGAACATCCGCCGCTTGGTTACTTTCTTGAGCCACATGGTGAAACTCGAGCCCCTCAAACCAAGCTGATATTTTGTGAATGGCGTTACGGTAAGCCGCCATCTTCGGATCTTTGGCATCGAAATCTCCATTTATTTGAGATATTGCGAGGTTTGAATCCCCGCGAACTTCTAGGCGTTGTATGCCCATTGAGACGGCCATCCGAAGACCATGGAATAAGGCTACGTATTCGGCTGCATTTTTGGAGTCCGTGAATAATATTTGGAGGATGTACTGAGCTGTATCTCCAGTAGGGGATGTTAGGACAAAGCTTGCCCCTAGGCCTGCCGTCATTTTGGAGCCGTCAAAGTGCATGAGCCAGTTGGAATATGTGCCATATTCTTTAGGGAGTTCGGCCTCTGTCCATTCGGCGACGAAGTCGGTCAGTATTTGAGATTTAATGGCCCAGCGCGGTTTGTATGATATGTCGAATGGGAGGAGCTCAATGGCCCACTTGGCAATCTGGCCCGTAGCGTCGCGGTTGTTTATTATGTCGTTGAGTGGTACTTCGGAGCCCACCGTTATTGAGCACTCTTAAAAGTAGTGTCGTAGTTTCTGGGATGCCATGAAGACCGTGTATGCTATTTTTTGGTAATGAGGGTACCCGGATTTGCATGGTGTGAGGACGGGGGATACATAGTATACCGGCTTCTGAAGCGGGAATTTGTGTCCGTCCTCCTCTCGTTTAACGATATGCACCGTGCTTACGACTTGGTGCGTGGCCGATATGCATAATAACATGGGTTCGCTGACGTTCGGTGCAGCCAGGATTGGGTTGCTTGCGAGAAGAGGCTTTATTTCTTCCAATCCAGCCGTTGTTGCGTCCGTCCACTCGAAGTGATTGGTGCGTCGGAGAAGGCAATGGACTGGCAACGCCTTTTGTCCCAGTCTGGAGATAAAGCGGCTTAATGCTGCCACACAACCTGATAGTTTTTGGACTTGTTTAAGGTATGTTTGTGTAGCCAACTGTGACAAAGCTCGGATTTTCGCTGGGTTCACCTCAATTCCTCTATTGGAAACGATGAAGCCCGGAAGCTATCCAGCGGGAACGTCGAAAACACACTTTTCTGGATTGAGCTTGATGTCATATGTTCGGAGGTTGTCGAATGTGAGACGCAGATCGTTTATTAAGGACTCGACGTGACTACTTTTGATTACTACATCATCCACATATGCTCTATCTTGCCGATTTGTTTCTCTAGGCATGTTTGAATCATGAGTCGATAGGTGGCACCGGCGTTTTTGAGCCTGAAAGGCATAGTGTTGAAGAAGAAAGGCCCGTATGGGGTGATAAATGTCGTTGCGGCTTGATCGGACTCCTTCATCTTGATTTGATGGTATCCGGAGTATGCATCAAGGAAACAGAATGAGTCGTGTCCAGCGGTAGCGTCGATAATCTGATCGATGCGGGGGAGGGGGAAGGGATCCTTAGGGCAGGCTTTGTTGAGGTCTTTGAAATCGACACATAGGCGCCAGGATTTATCCTTCTTTGGTACCATCACCAGGTTTGCTAGACAGTCCGGGTGTTTTATCTCTCTGATGAATCCGGCCTCGAGTAACTTGGCTAGCACCTCCCCCATGGCTTGTCGTTTGGGTTCGGAAAAGCGCTGCAATGTTTGCTTGACCAGCTTGTATCCCTTCAATATGTTTAGGCTGTGTTCGGCCAGCCTGTGTGGGATCCCTGGCATATCAGAAGGGTGCAAGGAAAATATGTCCCAGTTTTCGTGTAGGAACGCCCGTAGTGCAGCGTCGACCGTGGGGTCTAGCTGTGCCCCGATGGATGCTGTCTTCGAGGAGTCTGTTGGGTGGACTTGGAATTTGACTATTTCGTCTTCTGGTTTAAAGGAGGTGGACTTGGGTCACTTGTCGAGGATCACGTCGTCCCTATCCACCATGGAGCGCAACGCGATTAATTCTTCGACCGCGAGGGCTTTAGACAATGCTTCGAGGGCCAAGGCTGCGGTTTTTGTTTTTGGCGCGGAATTCTATGTCTGGATCGCTGGCAAGAGTGATGATTCCATTGGGCCCAGACATCTTGAGCTTCATGTACTCGTAATGGGGTATAGCTTGGAAGCTTGAAAATGTATCTTGCCCTAACAAGGCGTGATATCCATTGTTGAAAGGGGCCACTTGAAAGGTTATCTCTTGAGACCGATAATTCTCCGGCGTGCTGAATACCACATCGAGTGTGATTTTTCCCGCACATCGCGCCTCCCGAATGGGAATAATTCCTCGGAAGGTCGTGCTACTTTGCTCAATGCGGCTCCTTTCTATTTCCATTTTGTTGAGAGTTTCCTCGTAAATGAGGTTTAGTCCGTTGCCTCCATCCATGAGCACTTTGGTAAGCCAAAAGCCGTCCACAATTAGACTGAGGACCAATGCGGCTGGTGCCCGGACTGTTCTGAATTTTGGTTCGTCACTGGCATTGGAAGTTATGGCCGTCTCGTTCCAGGGGTTTATCACTGCAACTTGGCAGACTTCGCCGAGGCCGCGGAGTGCCCTTTTGCACCTATTGTTTGAGGCGAAGGTCTCGAAGACTGTCAATACTGTAGGGTTGTTGTCTTCCATCGGATGTTGCTCTACAGTATTTTTGGTGAGGAGATCCTCGCCGCTCTTGGCCACCTGCCGGAGTATCCAACATGCCCTAAGGCTATGGGTTGGTACGGTATCCGGTGTTGTGTGTATTTTGCATGGCCTATCGAGCCATCCCTCCAGAATGGTTCCGCGCCCCATAATGGGCTTCAATTTTTTGTTATTGGATCAGGCGACCGACGAGGGTGCATCCTTTTTGTCCGGATGAGGGGTTTAGTTGAAACTGGTGGCTCCCAAGAGGCTGCGTGAGTTTTCCAGGTGTTTTCCATTGTGCAGTACTTTTGTACTATGGTTGCCAAGTCAGCGAAGTGTGATACGTGATGGCGGTTGATTGCATTGAGGATTCCCTCGTCTGTGCAATTTTTGCAGAATAATGGGATTGCGTCTTCATCACGGCAGTCTTTGATCCTGTCCTTGACAAGGCAGAATCTGGCCCAAAAGTGATGGACCGTTTCCTGGGACTGCTGTCTGATGTGGATAAGATCGCTTGTATCTGGGTGGGTGAGGGAGTCCTGGATTAAGGGGTCCTCAGACAGCCGGACTATATACGTGGACCGTACTGTTGGGCTATGAAGATACAAGACAGAGGACTTCTTCCCATGTCCGGATGGGACTCTCCTTTGCGTGGAAGGCAATCTTGGCAATTCGGATATGTAGATTCCTTTCTCTGTAACCGACTTTGTGTAACCCTAGCCCCCTCCGGTGTCTATATAAACTGGAGGGTTTAGTCCGTAGGACGACAATCATAATATCATAGGCTATACTTCTAGGGTTTAGCCATTACGATCTCGTGGTAGATCAACTCTTGTAATACTCATATTCATCAAGATCAATCAAGCAGGAAGTTGGGCATTACCTCCATAGAGAGGGCCTAAACCTGGGTAAACATTGTGTCCCCCGCCTCCTATTACCATTAGCCTTAGACGCATAGTTCGGGACTCCCTACCCGAGATCCGCCGGTTTTGACATCGACATTGGTGCTTTCATTGAGAGTTCCGCTGTAACATCGAAGATAGGCTTGATGGCACGCCTTGTTATCAAGGACAACATCACCTCCGAAGGAGCCCTGGCCTCAGGCCAAACCTTCCGGCTGGGCGGCTTCACTATGACCGCCCGTTCGGCCATCGGGCAGACGATGACTTCTCGAGTCATCGAAAATCGCCTCCGTGTCAGCTCAGAATACTCCAAATAGATGGATCCGATGGAGTTATCGTCTTTAAACAAACTCCTGGACCGCATCGCCGCCTTGGGAGTCGCTACGGACTACGATCGGACCCAGATACAAGCGACCTTATCCACATTAGACAACAGTCCCAGGAAATGGTCCATCACTTTTGGGCCAGATTCCGCCTTGTCAAGGACAGGATCAAAGACTGCTACGATGAAGATGCAATCTCATTATTCTGCAAAAATTGCATGGACGAGGGAATCCTCAATGCCATCACCACCATCACGTATCACACTTCGCTGACTTGGCAACCATAGTACAGAAGTACTGCGCAATGGAAAGCGCCTGGCAAACTCTAGCAGCCTCTTGGGAGCCACCATTTACCACTAAACCCCTCGTCCAGACAAAGGATGCACCCTCGTAGGTCGCCTAATCCAATAACAAAAAAATCAAAGCCCATTGCAGGGCACGGAACCGTCCTGGAAGGATGGCTCGATAGGCCATGCAAAATACACACACACCGGATACCGTACCAACTCATAGCCTTAGAGCATGTTGGATACTCCGGCAGGTGGCCAAAAGCGGCGAGAATCTCCTCACCAAAAATACCGGAGAGCAACATCCCATCGAAGACAACAACCCTACAGTACTGACAGTCTTTGAGACCTTCGCCTCAAACAATAGGCGAAAAAGGGCACTCCACGGCCTCGCTGAAGTCTGCCAAATTGCAGGAATAAACCCCTGGAACGACACGGCCATAACTTTCAATGGCAGTGACGAACCAAAATTCAGAATAGTCGGGGCACCTGCCGCATTGGTCCCCAGTCCGATTGTGGACGGCTTTCGGCTTACGAAAGTGCTCATGGACGACGGCAGCGGACTAAACCTCATTTATGAGGAAACTCTCAACAAAATGGAAATAGACAGTAGCCGCATTGAGCAAAGTAGCATGACCTTCCGAGGAATTATTCCCAGTCGGGAGGCGCGATGTGCGGGAAAAATCACACTCGATGTGGTATTCAGCACGCCAGAGAATTATCGGTCCGAAGAGATAACCTTTAAAGTGGCCCCTTTCAGCAGTGGATATCACGACCTGTTAGGGCGAGATGCATTTGCAAGCTTCCAAGTTGTACCCCATTACGGGTACATGAAGCTCAAGATTCCCGGGCCTAATTGAATCATCACTCTTGCCAGTGCTCCAGACATAGCACTCCGCGCTGAAAAAAAACCGCCGCCTTGGCCCTCGAGGCATTGTCTGAAGCCCTCGCGGCCGAAGAATTAACCGCATTGCGCTCCACGGTGGATAGGGATGACGTGATACTTGATAAGCGATCCAAATCCACCTCCTTTAAACCAGCTGACGAAATAGTCAAATTCCAGGTCCACCCAACGGACTCCACGAAGACAGCATCCATCGGGGCACAGCTGGACCCATGGTCGATGCCTCACTGCGGGCGTTCCTATGTGAAAATCAGGACATATTCGCCTGACACCCTTCTGATATGCAAGCCGGTCAAGCAAACACTACGGCGCTTTTCCGAACCCAAATGACAAGCCATGGGGGAAGAGCTAGCCAAGTTACTCGAGGCCAAATTCATCAGAGAGATAAAACACCCGGACTGGCTAGCAAACCTGGTAATGGTACCAAAGAAGGATAAATCCTGGTGCCCATGTGTCGATTTCAAAGACCTTAACAAGGCCTGCCCTAAGGATCCCTTCCCCCTCCCTCCATCGATCAGATTATCGACGCTACCGCAAGACACGACTCATTGTGCTTCCTCGACGCATACTCCGGATAACATCAAATCAAGCTGAAGGAATCCGATCAAGCCGCAACGGCATTTATAACCCCATACGGGACTTTCTGCCTCAACACTATGCCTTTTGGGCTCAAAAACGCCGGTGCCACCTATGAACGTATGATTCAAACATGCCTGGAGAAACAAATCGGCAAAACAGTTGAAGCATACGTGGATGACGTAGTCATCAAAACTAGGCACGTCGAGTCCTTAATAGACGATCTGCGTCTCACATTCGACAACCTCCGAACATATGACATCAAGTCTAATCTGGAAAACTGTGTTTTTGGCGTTCCCAATGGAAAGCTTTTGGGCTTCACGTTTCCAATAGAGGAATTGAGGCAAACCCAGCCAAAATCCGAGCTTTGTCACAGTTGGCAACGCTAACAGACCTTAAACAAGTCCAAAAACTATCCGGCTGTGGCAGCTTTAAACCGCTTTATCTCCAGAATAGGAGAATAGGTGTTGCCACTCTATCATCTTCTCCGACGCGGCGATCACTTCGAGTGACTGGACGCGGCAACGACCGGACTGGAAGAAATAAAGGCTCTTCTAGCAACCAATCCAATCCTGGCCGCGCCGAATGTCGGCGAACCCATGTTATTATACATATCGGCCACACACCAAGTCATAAGCGCGGTGCTCATTGTTGAACGACAGGAGGACAGGCACAAATTCCCGCTTCAGAAGCCGGTATACAACGTATCTACCGTCCTCATTTCTAAAAAATAGCATACGCGGTCTTCATGGCAACCCCGAAAGCTACGACACTACGTTCAAGAGTGCTCAATAATGGTGGCCTCCGAAGTTCCACTCAATGACATAATACACAACCGCGACTCTATGGGCCGGATTGCCAAGTGGGCCATCGAGCTCCTCCCATTTGACATATCATACAAACCGCGCCGGGCCATTAAATCCCAAGTGTTGGCCAACTTCATTGATGAATGGACAGAGGCCGAACTCCCTAAAGAATACGTCACATATTCCAACTGGGTCATGCACTTCGACGGCTTGAAAATGTTGGCAGGCCTAGGGGTATGCGTCGTCCTAACATCCCCTACTGGAGACACAGTCCAGTAAGTCCTCCAAATATTATTCACGGACTCCAACAACATAGCCAAATACGAGGCCTTATTGCACGGTCCTCGGATGGCCGTCTCCATGGGCATACAATGCCTGGAAGTGCGTGGGGATTCAAACCTTGCAATATCTCAAATAAATGGAGATTTCGATGACAAGGATCCGAAGATGGCGGCTTACCGCAATGTCGTTCTAAAGATGTCAGCTCGGTTCGAGGGGCTTGAATTTCACCATGTGGCTCGAGAAAGTAATCAAGCGGCGGACGTCCTTGCTCGCATCAGCGCCAAGTGGGACCCCGTCCCACCTAACATCTTTCTGGAAAGTCTTTTCAAGCCATTCGTGGTGTGGCAAGGGGAGAGCAGCAACAACAATCCGGACCCGACTACAACCCTAGATTCCGAATACACCGACATCACCGGGGGCTCAGCCATCGAAATTACACTATCGGCCCATGTAATCATGGCAGTCATTGCCCCATAGACTGAACCTTTCTTGGCCTACCTTAATAGGCGAGAACTCCCTCAGGATCAGAATGAGGCGTGCTGCATTGTGCAGCGCTCTAAAGCCTACAAAGTTCCTGAGGGAGAACTACAAGAAAAGCGCTACCGGAGTACTTCAAAGATGTATCTCCGAGGAAGAAGGGTGGCAGTTCTTGGCTAAAATTCATGCTGGTCTTGGCGGTCATCACGCCGCGGCTCGAGCCCTTGTAATCAAGGCCTTTCATATAGGTTTCTATTGGCCAACGACCCGAGCAGACGCACAGGACCTTGTCCAACATTGCATCGGATGCCAGCTTTTCGCCAACCAAAGCCATATGACACCCACCACTCTACAAACAATCCCCATTACCTGGCCTTTTGTGGTCTGGGGGCTTGATATGGTCGGACCCCTTAAAGGAGGAAGCCATAAGAAAAAATATTTGTTGGTCAGGGTGGATAAATTCACTAAGTGGATAGAGGCCAAACCAGTTAAAACGGTCGAAGCCGGGCCAGTAATAGACTTTATATCCGGTGTTGTGCACCGCTATGGTGTTCCACACAACATCATCACCGACAACGGCTCCAATTTACCAGCCGATGAGGTAAAAGCCTGGTGTGCTAATCTGGGCATCAAGCTCGACTACACCTCCGTCTACCACCCACAAACAAACGGTTAAGTCGAACCAGCAAATGTTCTTATTATGAGCGGCATCAAACCCAGATTAGTGCGGTCTTTGTGAGAATCAGACAAGCACTGTGTGGAGGAGCTTGACTCCGTACTACGGGGCTATGGACCACGCCCAATCGTTCTACCGGATATACACCTTTCTTCATGGTATACGACGCAGAGGTTGTGTTACCCTGCGACATTATTCATGACTCACCTAGAGTGCGCATGTATGAAGAGAGAGAAGCCGAGTTGCATCGGCAGGACAGCCTAGATGCCCTGGAGGAGGAGCGCAACGTCGCAAAAGCCCATTCTGCATTTTGTCAGCAACAGGCTCGCAGGTATCAAAGCATGAGGGCCAAGACTTATAATGTTGGTGAACTCGTTCTACGATTGCCGGAGAAGAAAAAGGACAAACTCAAGCCCAAGTGGGAGGGTCCCTTCATCATTGACGAAGCCCTCACTGGAGCAGCATACCACCTGCGTGATGCGCCAGACAATCGCCTAGAGCCGAACCCGTGGAACGCGGCCGGACTACGAAGATTCTACGCCTAGCGCCGGACTCTTTGTTCGTCTCCTTTACCCCTTTTTGTTTCCAGTATTTATTTTCCTCTCTTTTCACATTTTTCTTTCTTTTTTAAGCCTTAAAGCTTTTGTGCGGCTACACCGTGCAACTTTGACACACACATTCTAAAATATGTACGTCAATTATACCTGGGGGCTTCTAGTACAGAAGCTTATTATTATTATTATTATTATTATTATTATTATTATTATTATTATTATTATTATTATTATTATTATTATTATTTTCAGAGCATCAAGCTCACCACATATGTGTCTTTTCCGTGTATGTACCTTTTCTTTGCCATCATATGCATCGATATGACTTAAGTTTTGGCCAAGCTGGATTGCCTGGCTCCTGTGCTTATGCCCTACATTCCCGTTAGTTCGGCTAGGGCATAAAGGGAGCACCTCTGCGATTGTTATTGCTGGGTCGTCCGGATGTGTACCTCAGACTAGGTGAAGCCGAAAGCTAGCGTTCTTAAGGGAATATTCGGTCGGCGGACTAAAGATGTTTTTTTACTTGTCATATTATGAACCCCCAGATGTTATGTATGTTGTGGTTTTTTCAAACACAGTTTGGACATGCACATTAACACATGTTTACCTAGGGAAAGGAACCCTTAACGGAACTATTCTCTCTGGAAGATGTTTCTTATGATCAAAAATGTAATATAACATAGCTAGTCGGATACTTGTCTGTTCAAGCAACTATGACCGCTACGCCTGGTTTCCACGCATACCCCGGTATATCTTACCGAGCGCGTATTCGGAAACACTCCGCACCTTCAGGAACAGAGGCCGAAGCGAGAAGGCCTGCCATGACAATTATTTTACAATCCGACTAGGGACAAATTTGTCAATTCAAGTACATAGTCACTTGGACTCAAAAACTTCTTGCTCTATGCCATCCAACAGGCTATCTAGCCTACAATCCTGTTGGGAATACTTGGCGGCTACTTGTATATGGTCATATACCAAACTAACAGGAATTTCTTCTCCATTTGACCCTACAGGTCCGACCCGGGCCATGTGATTTGGGTCGAGCTTGGTATACCGAGTTTTCACCATTGCCCAGGCCTCTCGCACACCTTCCCGGCAGGCCGATATCTTCCATAATCGGAAGCACCACCGCGCTCCCTTGAGTAGCTGTACAAGCCCCTCCATACTTCCTGGAGGGGAGTCAAATGGCCATAAGGCCGTGGCAATACTTTCCATCGCCTGCCGAGCTTGCTCGTGCATTTGCGACAACTCTTGTAGCAGATCGCCCGACGATCCGGACACCTCCTCTTCGGGACGGCCCGTCAATATACCTACAGACATAATTACTGTCAATTCTTTTTCTTGCCGAACTATGTAAACTAAAGTCCGAACACATACTAAATATGCCGCCTCGCAGCCTCCTATTCTCCTTCACGGAGTCAGCTAGCTGGGCCCGCACGTCTTTTAGTTCCACGCCCAGCTCGGTATTGGCATCTTGGAGTTTGTTCTTCTCCACCCTGCCCTGTGTTAGTATATGTTCGCCCGCGGCCAGTTGCCTTTGAGCTCCTGGACCTCCCGCTCGTGCGACTCCCGGTGCCTCTTCTAGATGATTTGATGACTCTGCCATAAGATTTGCACCTGAATTAATACTCCTAGTATATGATCACATTTTCTCGATAGAGGGGAACATTACCAGATGCTGCCTTCTTGGATTTCTCCAGTTCGGCGGTAGCAACAGTTAGCAGGGCTTGACACTTCTCCAGCTCTTGAGCCGACAGGTTGTTCTTCTCTTTGAGCACCTGGGTATACAACGATCCTTAAATCAGTTGCTTAAACTGCTCCAAGTCTCGGGCGCTACTGGTATATAATTATCAGAATTGTGCAAGTATGAACTTACCCGCATATCTTTCAAATACTGATCTATGGCTCTAGAAAGCCCATCTCGAGCAGCTCGGATGTATGCATCACCTGAGTTGAAGTCATTGAAAGCCTCTTCTAAAAAACCAGGGTCGCAAAGAGCGGCCCGCCGGCGCCGTTGATTCATGGCGCTTTTCACTTCGGAGTTTGTGGCGGATACTTTATCCGAATCCTCCGCAGAAGGACAATCCGGTGTCACTTCCTCGTTAGCCTCAATCCTCGAGATAGGGTCCAGAATCCGGCTAGTAGAGGCATGACTGGCAGGATCCCCGGACATAGTCCGGCGAATGTTTTTCCTGATCAGACACAATGGATAGTGTTATACTTTAAGATGACAACCATGAGGCATATTTAAAACCATACCTCTTCAATGAAGGCTCGGCCATATCTCAATTTGCCTTCCTCTTCAAAGGCCTGCCCATCGTAGGCGCCGTCTTCTTGCGCGTCGCCTCAGGTGCAGCGTGGCGTGCCGATTGCCTCCCCTTTAGAGCATAATATAGTGCGGTGGGTGTCGGTATCAAAACCGGTGGATCTCGGGTAGGGGGTCCCGAACTGTGCGTCTAAGGCTAATGGTAACAGGAGGCGGGGGACACAATGTTTACCCAGGTCTGGGCCCTCTCGATGGAGGTGATACCCTACTTCCTGCTTGATTGATCTTGATGATATGAGTATTACAAGAGTTGATCTACCATGAGATCGTAGAGGCTAAACCCTAGAAGCTAGCCTATGATTATGATTGTTGTTGTCCTATGGACTAAACCCTCTGGTTCATAGAATCGGTTATAGAGAAGGAGATCTACATATCCGAATTGCCAAGCTTGCCTTCCACGCAAAGGAGAGTCCCACCCAGACACGGGATGAAGTCTTCAATCTTGTATCTTCATAGTCCAACAGTCCGACCAAAGTATATAGTCCGGCTGTCCAAGGACCCCCTAATCCAGGACTCCCTAAGTAGCCCTTGAACCAGGCTTCAATGACGATGAGTCCGGCGCGTAGATTATCTTCTGCATTGCAAGGCGGGTTCCTTCTCCGTATACTCCATAGAAGATCTTGAATATGAGGATCGTATCAGGATCTGCAAAATAATTTCCACATAACACCGTAGAGAACACAATATTCCACAAATCTAATATGCTGACAACTTTTCATAGGATGACATCATTGAGGGAGTCCTGGATTAGGGGGTATCTGGACAGCCGGACTGTGTACAACGTCCGTCTATTGAAGCGTGAAGATACAAGACTCAAGACTTTGGCCCGTATCCGGATGGGACTTTCCTTGGCGTGGAAAGCAAGCTTGGCGATCAGGATATTATATTTCCTTCCTTGTAACCGACTCCATGTAAACCCTAGCCCTCTCCGGTGTCTATATAAACCGGAGAGGTTGGTCCTTAGAAGGCCGATCACAATTACGATCATAGCATCATAGGCTAGCTCCTAGGGTTTAGCCTCTACGATCCCGTGGTAGATCTACTCTTGTACTACCCATATCATCAATATTAATCTAGCAGGAAGTAGGGTTTTACATCCATCGAGAGGGCCCGAACCTGGGTAAACATCTGTGTCCCTTGCTTCCTGTTACCATCAGCCTTGATGCACAGATCGAGACCCCCTACCCGAGATCCGCTAGTTTTGACAACGACATTGGTGCTTTCACTGAGAGTTCCTCTGTGTCGTCGCTATCAGGCTTGATGGCTCCTTCAGTCATCATCAACGACGCTGTCCAGGGCGAGACTTTTCTCCCGGGGCAGATCTTTGTGTTCGGCGACTTTGCACTACGGGCCAATTCGCTTGGCCACCTGGAGCAGATCGATAGCTACGCCCCTGGTCATCAAATCAAGTTCGGAAACCTGAACTACACGGCAGATATCCGCGGAGACTTGATCTTCGATGGATTTGGGCCAGCACCAGGAGCGCCGAACAGTCATGATGAGCACGGCTTAGACCTGCTGTCAGACGATGCTCGGGACATCATCCCGGCAGAAGCCTCGGATCTAAATCCGGGGCAGGTTGCGTTGCCTAAGGACGGAGGGCTGGACCTCACCCCGTAGGCCGAATCCTCATCGGTGATGGAGCCGAACACAGGCCTCACTTCTGAGGAAGCCTGTGACTCCGGACCCCCGGACTCATGTCCAGTTGTAGGATCCAGTCCGCGGACCCCCGAGCACTTCGAGCCTGATTGGGCTCCGGTGATGGAGTTCACCGCGACGGACATTTTTCAGCACTGGCGACATGATGAACTTATTGAAGTCTCTCTCTTTGTCAGGAGACTCTGGGCCGAACTATATCCGACTTGAGTGGGAAGCAGACGACGAGGCAATTTGTTGCCCACCCACCACCCACCTCATTGCCACAATCGATGATCTAACCGACGTGCTCGACTTCGACTCCGACGACATCGACGGTATGGACGACGATGTAGATTACAGGAGCCACCACTCACCGGGCTGTTGACTGCCACCTCCTCATACGATATATACATGGTGGACACTCCGAAAGAAACAAATGGCAATGAGGCAACGAAGGATAACCCCTCGGGAAGAAATACAAATGATGGGTGTCGTCGGCGCCGCTCCAAGCCCCGCCACAGCAATTCCGGCCACGGAGACGAAAATAATCCAGATGGCGCCGAAGAAGAATATGACCCTGACCAGCCCACCTTCGAGCAGGCCGAACAGGAGGATGAGCAGATCAGCCCAGAAGAACACGCGACAGACACATCCTTGGAGGAGGACAACTACATACCCCCCTCCTAAGATGAGAATAGCCTCGGCGACGACGAATTCGGCGTGCCTGAGGATCCCGTGGAGCAGGAGCGCTTCAAGCGCAGGCTTGTAGCCACTGCGAGGAGCCTGAAGAAGAAGCAGCAGCAACTCCAAGCTGATCAAGATCTGCTCACAGATAGATGGACTGAAGTCCTGGCAGCCGAGGAATACTGACTCGAACACCAAACGGCTGATCGGCCACCCCGTGGCCGGGATAAAACGGGATATCAGCCCGGATACCAGCCCGCACCCCCACGCCGATACACTACGGCTCAGGGTAACAGGCAAGACCTGCAAGATATTCTGGAAAACAAAGCAGGACAGCCAAGCACTACTGGGGAAAAGCCTAGCAGCAGCGCGTGTTTTGGCCCTCTCAGTAGCGCGGGTACCGGCGCTACTAATAAGGCGCTACAGCTAACGTATAGCAGTAGTGCCTGTTGACCCACGCTACTGCTACACATGAATAGCTGCAGCGCTCTTTAGAAAAGGACGCTACTGATATTATCTGCAGCGCCGTTTACAGGGAAGCGCTACTGGTAAGTCGGCGCTACTGCTAAATCCCCCCTCGCTACTACTAGTTTTATTAGTTTTTTCCCTGCATATTTGTTTTTTATTTGTTTTGCATTTGAATAGGCTTTATACAATAATCTTTAGCATATCATCCACATACAAATGTAATCATAGCATATACATACAATTAGTCTCATCAAATCATGTCATCATCATAATCATCATCCAACACAAAGTGGTCTCTCGTCATCAATCTCGAAAATAGCGATACAAGTCTCAATTACTTGCAAATACATCGTCATCCATCTAAACAATGATATACGCGAGAATAGCTATCACTTTGAGCACATGAGTTCGTATCCCTCTCTCGCATTAGCGTGAACCTAAACTAAGTACTGCGTGTCGCTCGAAAACCGAAAATCGGTACACCTGGGCCTGACACTCCGGCCACTTGTCGTATATATACTCCTGGTGTAGCACTTCTTCGCCATCTATGATCTATGCACCTGCATCGTCACATGAGTCGATGATATGCAACATATATAGTTGAGCAACAAAAAGAGACAGACTTGGCAAAAATAGAAACAACATATCATAAGCATAAATAACAAAGTTCATCGTACCCAAAATGACCTAACTAGAGTGATTTTCGCTAGTCGAGGAGGAGGACGGTTTAATTACATCACAAATAAAGTTTCACCGTGCATAACTCAAAGTTTTGTCATAAAAGAAAGTATGGACTAAACGGACACATTGTCATATATCGACAATCACTCCATCATGTCGTGCCATCCATCCAAGTCAGGGAGATAGTCATCGAGCTTAGTGAAAGGCTTCATGTCGAGACGCTGAGAGGCTATCCATGTTCGGACGTCTTCCCGCGACATTTGTCCTTCTACATGGAATATCCTTGTTTTTCCAACGACCTCATTCATGATGATTTGGGCAAGTTCGCGCTGGATGTTATAGAACTCAGCTCGAAGTCGATGATCCTCGATATCTCCTATGTCCTTTGCCCATTGCAGAATATGGGCATCGCCAGATCTAGGTGCCATGTGAAGGTTCTGGTGATCCCGTCGGTACTCCAGTATGTGGTGTAGGACATAGAATCCATCATTAAGAGACTCGTTTGGTTGCTGGATGCAGCAGAAGTTGGTCTTATGGCTGAAGGCGACCCTGCCGCCCCTTCTCTTCTTGTCCCTAACCTCTCCACCCCTTGCTTGGTAGTAAAACATAGCACTGTCGAGAACATCTTTGATGTGGGTGTAATCCTTTTTGTGAATGTTCTTCGACGAGTCCAAGTAAAGAGCGTGGGAGAATCGGGGGTAGAGGATGATGAGGACGGCGCGCCCGCCGCTGCGCAAAATAAGTACACCTCGAATTAATTAGCCTCCACTGTGCAAATGAATTATTGAAATCGAAGGAAGGATAGCAGCGCGGATGACTTACACGGGATGATAAGGCACGAGAATCGCCTCCTTGTCCTTATTGGCGAGCATGAAACTGACGATGTAATCCCTTGCGTATTCACGATGCTGTGCACAGACTCCCAAGAAGCCCTCGTGCATGTAGTACTCAGCGACACAGATAAAATGTATCTGCTCAACCCCAATGATGTAGTTCATGTGCAAGGCATAAAGGCGGACAAAAGTAAAATCCAGCTTCTTCACGTGAAACATGTCGAATATGTAATCGAATCGGAGGAAGAACTTATCCGCGGGGAAGCAGTCGACGTACGACCTTTGCCGCGGAATGTTAACCACGTAGAGTGGGTATCCTGGATCTTTCGAGGCGATGAGGCCTTTCTCTACCCGCAGCACATCGTCATGAAGTCTCCTTAGATCGCCGAATCTGGCCGTAGCGCTGTTTCAGGTAGGATTGGTCGACCGGGGATATGCCATTTATCCGCATTGGGGATATCTACACGGTCCTGAAGCCGAGGCTGCTGAGGCGGCTGGATCATAGAATCAGCTTTTTTGCCTTTCCTCGCTCTCTTCCCAGGCTTCTTTACCACCGGATGGTCGTCAATAACACGTTGAGACGGTAATTCAGGCACCGACTCATGATGCTCAAACCCTGAGGAGGCGCCAGTATAGACATACTATTCAGCCCCATCGTCATCCTCATCCTCATCCATGGCGACGTCATCAGCGACTAATGGAGCCACCTGCTTACCCCGTCCGCTATCACCCAACCCGACACCCAACGCTAATTGGGTAGGTTGGGTGTTGATGTTCATACCTTGCTGAGGCTGCATGCTCGTGGGTGTGCTCCCGGCCGCCTCCAGACGAATCAGACTCTTTAGCCACAATAGGACCCACCCATTGCAACAATCACCAAGCCGTCGTGGGGTCTCGTCGTCATCCCCCACTAGTATTAGAGGAGGCAAATTCTCGTGGCCCGATTTGATACTGGCCACGGAAACCTTGAAGACGTTCGGGGGGATCGACCGGCTGTGGAACAATGGTTCCTTCGGCTCCATTATCGTCCCCTTCCCCACGTCCACCTTCTGTTCGCCGATGGTGTACAATATGGTGCACGGGGTTTCGTCGGCCTGCAAAGAAAAGTCTGCGACGTGAGACATCCGAAAGGTAACGAAAACGGGAGATTATACATTTATATTGAAGGGGGCCGGTGTGGCAGATACCGTGAGGGCGTCGAGCTCAGCCAAAGAGGAGGCACCACCAAGCACGTCCGGTGCGGCAGCCGGTGCGTGAGCCGGTGCGGGAGCCGGTGCGGGAGCAGGTGCGGGAGCCGGTGCGGGAGCATGTGCTGCCAAGAAGTCAGCAAGGGGAAAGTCCTCTGCATTTTTTTTTGGATTTTCCCTTGTCCAAGTGTGAACGCCCGTCACCAAGGAAGTAGATATATCTGCAATCGCCTGTTTTGCGGCAGCTACCGCTGTTGCGACTGTCTGAGATGATTTCTTCTCAACCGCAATCTCAACCTTATTGTCGATGCTTTCTTCAGTTAACCTCCATCTTTCCTTTTTCTCCTTCGTGGTCTCACGGTAGTACTTCTTCCATGTGGCGCCGTCTCCGACACCGTGCACGCGTCCATACGACGGTCGAGTATCCACCGGTTGTTGTTTCAATATGTTCAACGCCCGGTTGAATGGAGTGTCCCACTTGGGCCTCGCCAATGCCTCAGACGGCGAGTCGCTTTCGGCCGCAATCCAGTGCTTCTCTCTTTGCAAAAGGCACAAGCATCGTTTACAAATATGACTAACGTGTGCAGTCGAATTGACCAGAAACTAAAATTACCAGCAGTCTCATGAACTCCGTAATGACCGGTGTTGTCTCATAAACCTTCTTCAGTGGGTCCCAACGGTGGCGGGCCCTAAGGACGTCATGCTCCTGCGGGACGGTGAAATCCGCCAAGGGGTCTGGGATGCCCAGACTCGTGGCTTCCGCGTCCTCCTTGGCCAATTTTGACCTCTTTCTGCCGTAACCACGGCTTCCGAGGTGGTGGGTCCCAATGTTCCTCTTTTGAAGCCCCTTCATGTACTTAGACTTTTCTTTGGCAGCTTCGACCTTGCAAGCCTCCTTGAATATTTGAAACTGCTCTTCCGTGATTGTCGGACTTTCCTTTACAATCTCGAAGTAGGGTTCCCCGTCGTTGATCTTTGCTTTCACTCGATTTTTCCAGGTGGCCAATGCGTTGCTAAACTTGGTCATGGCGTGTTTGTTTATCTTCTTCATTGTCGGGTCCTTGTCTGGATCTTCATAATCCTTCTCATTCCGGCCCGGGAACAAGAATATCTGGTGAAACTTCTTTAGGAGGGAGCTCCTCATATTTTCTATCTTCTTTAGATTCTCATCGTTGATGGTGGCGGTTGTCCGTATGATGCAGCCTATTTGATTGCCATAGCACGCGCGCGCTTCCTCGAGCGCCTTTGGCTCAAAATTGCCGTTGTCCACCTCCGTGACCACCAGTCTAGTAGTCCTGAGTTTGTTAGGAACCCGTTGCATCTTTGCTTTCGGTTCTACACTGGCTCCGCTCCCCGAGGCAGCACCGGTCTCAGCGCCGGTCTCAGCCTCAGCACCGGTCTGCGTGTCGGTCTCAGCACCGGTCTGCGTGTCGGTCTCAGTCCCCGATGCCACCGGTGGGCCCAGCAACAACATCTGTTGATCGTCGGTAAGGCTAAAAAATTTGTCTGCCGCCCGGTAGATGTCGTCGCAATCACCAGAACCCTGTCCTTCATCGTTGCTAGCCATGTTTCCTATGATTAAATCTAGTCAATTAATTCTAGACCTAATAAAATGAATAATAACATAAAAAGGGACAATTGTTTTGCAGGAATGTTGACTCCTTCCTGGTGCGGCAAATCCGGGGCACTCGATATGTCCTAGTTTGTAGCACAAGTCATGCTGAAATTCACGGGAAATTTCGGCATGACCTTTGCTAAAATGTGGACAAATCGAGAACCTGAAATTTGCCGGAACAGAAATGAATCAACATTCCGGCAAAACATAGGCCACTCAGCATCATTCCCTGGAAACAACAAAGCCACTTGGGCACAATCGAACAACTTCAATGAAAAGATATAACATGACCACTTCAATGAAAAATAATATTTGCCTAAATTCTTTTCCTTGAAAAATAGTGGTCTTTTCAAAAATCAAAAACCTTTGCCAATCTACTTATCCTAGCTTGTTAATCCAACGAACCTAATTAACCTACCTATTTAACCTAGTTAGTTAATCTAGTTTACCTAGATAATTAACCCTAATTAAACTAGTTAACGCAGCTAGTTCTCTGTCAAAGCCTAAAATAAATTTTTTCACTAATTAACATGGATAATTAACCTAATTAAACTAGTTAACCTAACTAGTTCTCTGTCAAAGCCCTAACTAAGTTGTTGCACTAACCTAGATAATTAACCTAATTAAACTAGTTAACCTAACTACTTCTCTGTCAATGCCCTAACTAAATTTTTGCCCTAACCTAGATAATTAACCTAATTAGACTGGCTAACCTATGCATGAGAGAGAGAGGAGGGGTGGGGGCTTACAGATGATGGCTCCAGTGGTGGCGATGGAGGCAGTGGTGGCGAGGGAGGCAGGGGCATCTCCGGTGACGGCGAGGGAGGCAGGGGCGTCTCCGGTGACGGCGAGGAAGGTGGCGTCGACGGCGGCTCCGGTTGCGTTGACGAGGCCGCGCGGCTCTGTGGCGTTGGGGGCGGCTCCGGTGTCGTCGACGGCGCACGGCTCTGGTGGTGTCGTCGGCGGCGGCGAAGTGGGGCGACGGCGGCGCGCGGGGTGGGTTGAGGGATTTGGGGAGAAGTGGTGACCGGGCCGGGGGGAAACGGTTTTTTGGCTAAGTCAAACTCAGTGGTAGCGCGTTTTGGAAAACGCGCTATAGCTAAGCTAGCTATAGCGGTTTCTGCAAAACGCGTTGCTGCTATAGCTATGTAAATTTCTTCCTTTTTTAATTTCCCTTTCTGTTTCTATAGCGGGGGTCTAAGACACGCGCTGCAGCTACGTTAGCTATAGCGCCTCTTACAAACAAACGCTGCTGCTATGCCTTCCTCCGATTTTCTCTTTTTCGTTTATTTTGCTTTACATTTTATTTTTCCCTTTCTCCTTTTTCTATTTCTTTCATTTTCATTTACTTTTCTATTTGTTTTTCATCTTATGTTATTTCCATTAGTAGTAGCGCTGTTCCGAGGAAACGCGCTGCTAATTATGCTCTAGCAGTAGCGCGTTTCTGCGAAGCCCACTACTGCTATGTGTAGCCCAGCATTCTGCCAATGGTAATATTAGTAGTAGCGCTTTCTCGCCCACAAGCGCTACTGCTAAGTTTGTATCTGTAGCGCGGTTTTCCTTAGATCGCTACTGCTATATAGCACTAGCGCGCTTTTTTGACCCGCGCTGTTGCTAAATTTCTGTGTATAACGTTTTCCCTAGTAGTGAAGATCGATCTACGGATCGAGGGGGCGCGCCCCAGCGCGCGACGGTGACCGTCGCACCGGATATATCATCAACTAGTCTGGCCGGACCGAACTCAGCAACCCAGACCAATCCGACCTACGTAGCCACATAGCCCGACACAGAGGCACCGCACACCCCCTCTGCTTCACTGACGAAGTGATGGATCCTGAACTCTCAGAAGGGTTGAAACCCGTAAACATCGACTCGTATGATGGCACGACAGACCCCGTAGTATGGATCGAATATTTCCTTCTCCACATTCACATGGCACGTGGAGATGATCTACACGCCATCAAGTATCTTCCCTTTAAGCTCAAAGGACCAGCCCGACACTGGTTAAACAGCCTGCCAGCAAATTCCATTGGCAGCTAGGAAAACCTGGAAGACGCATTCCTTGATAACTTCCAAGGCACATATGTGCGACCACCAGAGGCTGATGACCTGAGCCACATCACTCAACAGCCCGGAGAGTCAGCTCGGAAATTCTAGACTCGGTTCCTAACTAAAAAGAACCAAATAGTCGACTGTCCGGACGCCGAAGCCCTGGCGGCTTTTAAAGCATAATATCCGCGACGAGTGGCTCGCTCGACACCTCGGCCAGGAAAAACCCAAGTCCATGGCAGCTCTCACGACACTAATGACCTGCTTTTGTGCGGGTGAGGATAGCTAGTTGGCTCGCAGCGGCACCACGCCACATTCCGGCACTTCGGATGGCCGCGATACTAACGGAAAGCCACAACGCAACAAACATAAGAGACGAAACAATGGTGACAACACTGAACACACGACAGTCAACGCCGGATTCAGCGGATCCAAGTCCGGACAGCGGAAAAAGACGTTCAAAACAAATAATCAGGGACCGTCCAGTCTGGACCGCATAATGGAGCGCTTGTGCCAAATTCATGGCACACTGGACAAACCAGCCAACCACACCAATAGAGACTGCTGGGTGTTCAAACAGGCCGGTAAGATAAACGCCGAAAACAAGGACAAGGGGCTGCACAACGACGATGACGAAGAGCCCCGGCGTCCGAACACGGGGGGACAAAAGAAATCCCCTCCCACCAGGTGAAAACGGTCAACATGATCTACGCCACCCACATCCCTAAGCGGTAACGGAAGCGGGCACTATGGGACGTCTATGCAATGGAGCCAGTCGCCCCCAAGTTCAATCCATGGTCAACTTGTCCGATCACCTTTGACCGTAGGGATCACCCTACTAGCATCCGTCACGGCGGCTCAGCCGCATTGGTCTTAGACCCAATCATCGACAGATTCCACCTCACGCGTGTCCTTATGGACGGCGGCAGCAGCCTGAACCTGCTTTATCAGGACACAGTGCGCAAGATGGGCATTGATCCTTCAAGGATCAAGCCCACCAAAACTACCTTTAAAGGTGTTATTCCTGGAGTAGAAGCCCGCTGCACGGGCTCTATAACATTGGAAGTGGTCTTCGGATCCCCGGACAACTTCAGGAGCGAAGAGCTAATCTTCAACATCGTCCCTTTCTGAAGTGGCTACCACGCACTGCTCGGACGAACCGCTTTCGCTAGATTAAATGCGGTGCCACACTATGCATATCTCAAGATCAAGATGTCGGGACCGCGCGGGGTCATCACTGTCAATGGAAATATGGACCGCTCCCTTCGAACAGAAGAGCATACGGCAGCCCTCGTGGTAGAAGTACAGTGCGGCCTCCTCCGACAAACCAATCCGGCGACAACTTCGAGCACTGTCAAATGAGTCTGGAGCACCCCGCAACAGGATCATCAGGAACGTCAAGATCATGATTAGCAGTTCGGCCTCCGCTCAAGCCCCTCCAAAGCAGCATTCGAGCCACGCGTACACAATTACGCACTCAAGATACCTTGGGCATAGGCAGAGGCGCATCACCGACTCAGTCGATAATGCGGGTAACCGCTAAATACCTTCATACTCTTTGCCTCTTACCTTTCAGGACACCGCGTTAGTGCAGCATCCTCAGAAGAGTCGAATTGCCGGACTTATAGGGGAGAGACATCCAAGGAGGCAACAGACGTGCAGAACAGAAGAAAACCCAGGTGGAATCTATTTGCGGTCATTATACCTGCTTTATCTATTTGTACACAGCCTGCCCCTGGATAGGACATGTCAAATAGTCCTATTTATCTCCGCTTAATGCACCCATTGTAAACATACGCCTAAACGTATTTTTCGTCAATGGGAGATTGTATATAGCGTCAGCTTATTATCCTTATTTGAGCATTTTTTCTCTTATAAATGTTTATTTGATATTGCATCCATACACTTTGGTGCGGCCAGTTTGCCAGGAGCTTCTCACGGCGCCCCGTAATACGACAAATAAAGTCCGAACACTTTCAACAGTGCGGCACCCCGAACTTATAGCATTATATGCATCAGCTCCGAATCATGTCTTGGGTCTACAGTTGGGATAGCCCGGCTCCCCTGTTTTGGTGCCTTACATTCTGTTATATCGGCTAAGCTAACGTAGGGAGAACTACTGCGATTGTGTCCCAGTTCTTCCGGACGAGCACCTCAGTAGAGAAAGCCGAAAACTGACCGGTATGATGTGGCGAGAGCTGGTCACTGTTCGAGAGGTACTAAAGTCCTTAAATATTTTCCACTTTAGACAATAAATCGGCTTTGTCCGATCTAGGCATATATAGCGCCCCAATTCGGCCTTCCGGATTCTAGGGGCTTCGCCGAAATTTAAAATTGTAGACTTCTATGGCTAAGTGAAAGTTATAAAGCCGCATAGTCCGATTGACTCGTTCGCTGCGCTGGACACCTCCTTAAAGGACCAAATATTTGGATAAAGAGTGTCCGGGTTTTCCACGAACACCCCAGTGCTAGTCACATGGGGGCGGAAGCCGACGACTGGCCTACTTTCAGGATTTTATAAACAGCCGCACAGAAGGTAATATTTTAAATAACAAAAGCACTACATAGCGCAAGTAACTTCGTCCTTAAAATACAAACATGACAGAAGTGAATTCATTCAAAATGGTGTCCTTGGTACATTCGTCAGCGACGAGACGAGCACCCTTCATAATGCCATCATAGTACAGCTCGGGATGGCGATGCGCCTTGCCCTCCGGCGGCCCGCCCTTGACCAGCTTCTCCGCATCCAGCTTGCCCCAATGCACCTTGACGCGGGCAAGGGCCCGGCGGGCACCCTTGATGCACATGGATCGCTTGATCACCTCAAGCCGCGGGCAGGCATCCACCATATGCTTGATCAGGCCGAAGTAGCTACTGGGCATGAGCTCACCAGGCCACATCCGGACTATGAAACCTTTCATAGCCAGTTCGGCCGCCCTGTGGAGTTCGACCAACTACTTCAGTTGGTCACTCAGAGGCATCGCGTGTTCGGCCCCAGCATACTGGGACCAGAACAACTTCTCCGTTGAGTTCCCCTCCTGGGCACGGTAGAACTCCGCATCGTCTGATATCCTGCGTGGAAGATCTGCGAATGCCCCTGGAGAGCTCCGAATTCGAGTAAGTAAAAGAAACGCCTCCTCCACATGTTTGCTTTGCATAAAGAACTTCTTACCAGCTGCTATCTTCTTGGCCTCCTGGATCTCCTGCTGTGCTTTCTCAGCTTCGGCCTTGGCGTCTTTTAAACTCAGAAGGGCCTTCGCAAGCTCGGCCTCTTTCGCCTTCAAATCATGCTCCACGGACTCGCATTTCTTGCTGAGGTCCTGGAGCTCGGCCTCACCCACCTTAGCACTTTGCTTTTCGTGCTCCTTACACTCCGAGGCTGCCCTGTCTTCGGCCTCGGACAGCGCCTTCTTCAGGGACGCCACTTCGGCAGTGTCCCCTGTTACACGGTCACGACACTTAGGTGTTAGACCCACCGATTCTGCCTATCCTTAAATGCATAAGAACAGGAATTAGATACCCTTGTTCTCTTCGAGCTGCCTCTTCGTGAGGTCGAGCTCTCCCTGCGCCTGCTCCAGGTCCCGCTTTAGTTCGGCAACCTCGGTAGTACAGGAAGTAGCAGCAAGCAGCACAGCCTGCTTATTCACAATAATACTTATGATTAGACTCCTGCGGATTATAATTGACCCTCTACTTGGCTTTTCTTTCCGAACACCAAACAGAGTATCAGGGGCTACTACCTATCGGGTGGTACTTTTGCACATATTTATTACTTACCTCGAAGCCTGTTAGGAGGCTGGTGCAAGCTTCGGTTAGTCCGCTCTTGGCGGATGAAACCTTCCGAATCACCGTACTCATATGAGTACGTGCCCTTCATCCAGGGAAGCACCGCGAAGCGCTTCCAGCAGACCGTCCGGCGCTTCATGCGCAATGGATGTCCGTGGCACACACGGCTCACCCTCCCTAGCGACGGGTCGCTCGCCTGGGTCCGGAACCATCGAAGGTTCCGGAATTGTGTTCGGCTGAGAGCCCGGCTGGCCATGGCTCTCATCGACACGATCTACGGGGATCTTGAACCCCGCGTGTCCGACGTCTGGGACCCCGTCTTGGGGCGTCTCCAGAGTCACCTCCCCCCGCTCTAGGAGCCTTCGGGACAACACCTCCATGTCATCTGCGTGTTGAGGAGTAGTGGCTGTCGGAAGCGAATTGATCTCTAAATCACTCAGGGACCCGGAGGAAGACACTTCGGGGAGATCCCTGGCCGGACTACACGTATATTCGGCATTATAAAATGCAAAAACTATGAAGTGAAATCGTGAAAGAATGCGGACACTTACGATCGCACTAGGGGCTTCCCCCTGGGCAGCCACCCCTCCTCACTATGAGCGGCCGTGGCAGAATAGTCCGGAAGGGGCACCTTCCCCTTCTTGGACGCCACAGCCTCCCCCGCCGGGGTGGCTTTTCTTTTCTTCCCCTCCCAGTGCGGGGAGGTGTAATTTCTTCTTGATTGCCCCCGCCTCCGCGGGAGGAATCTGTCTCGTCGTCATCCGACGACAGGGGTATGACGGCCTTGCACCGGGGGCCTTTTCTGGCCCCCTGGCACGCCTCCCCGGACCCCTCATCCTTTCCAGATGGGGCGTCTTCTTCTTCTTCCTCCTCCCCTTCGTGGGAGGAGTCCGCCTCCTTGTCTTCGGACAAGGCCTCTGGCACAACCTTACGCCGAAAACCCTTTCGGATCCCCGGGGCCTTCTTCTCGGCTTTCTTCCCCGGCACCTTGTACGGTGCCGGGACCAGCATCTCCGTCAGGAGAGCATCGGCTGGGCCTTCTGGCAGCGGAGCCAGGCAGTAAACCCGCTCTGCTGTCTCCACATAATCCTGAAGCAAATATGCACAACTACTTAAAGCACGCCCATAAATATATTGGGGAGAACTGGGTCGGGTGTCAGTCGGAGAACTCACCGGCCTAGGAGCCCGCGCGGCGTGACGTCCGCGGTCCTCGGATGTGGGAGGAGTTACTTCGGAGGCCTTGAACAGCACCTTCCATGCGCCTTTGTGCGTCATGTCGTAGAGCCTCTGGAGCGTCTGGTGCTCTGTTGGGACGAACTCCCACAGATTGACTGCCCGCCTCTGGCAGGGCAGGATCCGGCGAACGAGCATGACCTGGATCACATTGACAAGCTTTATGTTCTTGTCCTTCATGCTTTTTACGCATGTTTGGAGTCCGGCCAGCTCCGTGGAATCACCCCAGGACAGGCCCTTCTTCTCCCAGGAGGTGAGCCGCATGGGGGCTCCGGATCGGAACTCGGGGGCCGCTGCCTAGTTGGCGTCGCGCGGCTCGGTGATGTAGAACCACCTCGATTGCCATCCTTTTACGGTCTCTGCAAAGGAGCCGTCGAGCCATGTGACGTTGGGCATTCTGCCCACCATGGCCCCTCCGCACTCCGCCTGCTGGCCGCTTACCACCTTCGGCTTCACGCAGAATGTTTGTAGCCATAGGCCAAAGTGACGACAGATGCGGAGGAAGGCCTCGCACACGACGATGAACGCCGAGATGTTGAGGACTAAATTAGGGGCTAGATCATGGAAATCTAGCCCGTAGTAGAACATGAGCCCACGGACAAAGGGATGGAGTGGAAATCCCAGTCCACGGATGAAGTGGGCGACGAATACGACCCTCTCATGGGGTCCTTGGGGCGGAATGACCTGCCCGGCGTCTGGTAGACGGTGCGCTATGTCCGTGGACAAGTATCCGGCCGCCCGAAGATTTGCGATGTGCTTCTCCTTGATGGTGGAAGCCACCCACTTCCCTCCTGCTCCGGACATGTTTAGCTGTGCGGGGAAGACTTGGGCTTGGGCGCTGGAGCTCGAGGGGGCAAGAGTGGGCAAAGGAGGAAGAAGGCGTGGGTGAAAATGGGGGAATCTTATCCCTTTATAGAGGCACCGAAAGCGGTGCACCTCCCCATTTTCCCATTGGGAATCGCTTGTTTCCGAAGCGCCACGATTAATGGCGTGGCGAGATTACCCATACCCGTATTGATGAGAATCCCATAATAAGGGGACGCGATCTCTGCTTTGACAAGACGTGTCACAAAAACTGCCTCGTAATATGCGTTGTAGCTGGTTGTGGGAAAACAGATCGAATAATGATTCGACCGTAATAACATGTCACGTCATCAGAAAAAGTTGTCAGCAGATTGCATTTGTGAAATATCATTCTCTCTACGGTGGCATATGAAGATCATCTCGCATATCCGGACACGGTCTAAGTGTTCGATGATTACTTTGGAGTATTCGGTGGAGGAACCCGCCTTGCAATGCCGAAGACAATACTGCGCGCCAGACTCATCGTCATTGAAGCCTGGTTCAGGGGCTACTGAGGGAGTCCTGGATTAAGGGGTATCCAGACAGCCGGACTATGTACAACGTCCGGACTATTGTAGCGTGAAGATACAAAACTCAAGACTTCGGCCCGTGTCCGGATGGGACTTTCCTTGGTGTGGAAGGCAAGCTTGGCGATCCAGATATTATATTTCCTTCCTTGTAACCGACTCCGTGTAAACGCTAGCCCTCTCCGGTGTCTATATAAACTGGAGAGGTTGGTCCTTAGAAGGCTGATCACAATTACAATCATACCATCATAGGCTAGCTCCTAGGGTGCCTCTACGATCTCGTGGTAGATCTACTCTTGTACTACCCATATCAACAATATTAATCAAGCAGGAAGTAGGGTTTTACCTCCATCGAGAGGGCCCGAACCTGGGTAAACATCTGTGTCCCCTGCTTCCTGTTACCATCAGCCTTGACGCACAGATCAGGAGCCCCTACCCGAGATCCACCGGTTTTGACACCGACAATCATGTCGCGGCCCGGTCATTACGAACCGTTTTTCCTAGTCTGCCACTGCACGTGTTGCGAGGCGGTTTTATTGGCACGTCTTGTCGAAGCAGAGATCGTGTTCCCCTTATCACGGGATTCTCATCAATACGGGTGTGGGTAACCCAACCGTGCTTGTTAGTATGACTCCTCGATTTTAGGCAAGTTCCAAACAGCCACGCAAAGGACGCTTGATATTCACCCTCTTTATAAAGGGGCCAAGGCCTGTCCTTTTCTTCCCATGCTCGATCATTCCCTTCCCCCACCTCGAGTTCCAACACCCAAGGCTCAGGCTAAGCGCTTCGGACTTTCAACCATGTCCGGATCCAACCTTCAAGGCCGGTGGATGGCCTCCTCTGTCATAGAGGAGGACATCAAGAAACATAGGGAGGCCAGGTATCTGACCACCAAAATCCCGCATAGGCTGCCTACTTAAGGGCAGGCCATCCCCACTCTTGAACCCAAAGAGAGTGTCGTATTTGTTTCCCACTTCCTCCGACGGCTAGGCTTTAGTCTTGATCCCTTTGTTAGAGGGCTCATGTTCTATTACGGGCTAGATTTCCATGATCTAGCTCCATATTCCATCCTTCACATATCGTCGTTTATCGTCATGTGTTAGGCCTTCCTCCGCATGACCCCACACTTTGGCTTATGGCTCAAGACCTTCAATGTGAAGCCGAAGATGATCGATGGGCGATACGCAAAATGCGGAGGCGCTACAATAAGAAATGGCACCGATGCCCTATGGCCAAAGGGTTCCTTCCCGGAGGTGTCCGACTTATGGCAACGGGAGTGGTTTTACATCACAGCTCCCAGAGGTACAAAGTGGGCGGCCGCCCCCGCCTTCTATTCGGGCCCTCCGCCCCAACTGGCGGCATGGGTCAACAAGGGGCTGAACTGGGGGCCAGTTAATGACGTGCTGACATTGCAAAGCCGCATCTGATATCTCCTCAAGAGGGATGTCAGTCTTGTCAAGATAATGCAAGTAATGCTAGTTTGTCGGGTCCTGCCATGCCAATCTCGATCTCTCCGTATGTGGGAGTTCAACCCGGAAGGACCGCGAACTATTCAACAATTCTTCCGCGTGACGCTTGAAGAGATGTATGGATTGTTCTTCGGATCACGAGTAAAGTGTCCGAACACCACCGAGGATGTGGGTCTCAACTGCAACCATCCAAATACCCAAGTAAGTAATTCCACGACTGAACATGCTGTCTTTTTATTTGTCACAACATCATTCTGAAAAATTGCTCTCGGCCCCCTTCCCGAAGGCTCACCGGATCCTGTACTAACCAGGATGCTTGAGCGCACACCTTATCAAGTGCCATCAGGAGAAGATGAAGGGAGGAATAGAAGCCGAAAGCAGGCTTCACACATTACACATCCAAACCGGGGGAATTAGTGTCTCCGCGAAGGAGGATAATCGGGGAGATGAATCTAGAATCCCCTCTCCCCAAGGGAAGAAAAGGGCCGCCTCTGAAGACTTGGAAACAGAGGTTTCCAAACAATAGAAGAAACCTTCGCCAGGGGCCCTGCCCGGAGGGCGTCCTTACCGCACAGCGCCCGCAAGGGGGCCAGCCCTCAACCGAGCTGTAAGTGAACAAAAGTACTTTGGTAAATATATCCTGCTTTATCTCTGAGAACAATAACCGAGACATATATCTTGCAGTCCGGCTTGTAGCCCTTCTTGACAGAGTTCGTCTTTGGGGGATCTTCTTCCGGAGATGATGGAGAGCGAAACGCCTCCTCCTGCCTCCCCGCCTCATGGGGCGGATGACCCCCGAGGTGTCGTCACGGAGGATTTCTCCTGATCCGCAAAGGCCAGAAGGTAACTCTTCGGCCGCCCGAAGTCTGGAGTATTCGGCTCCTAAGGAGAGCAACAGAAAGAGTACGGGACTGTCCGGTGCACAATTGGACACACTGATGGGTCTTCTGGAGCAAGTGGCTATCTCAGAGGCACATCGTACCTTAATGGGTACGGTGGTTGAGAGGATTTCATCCGCCAAAAACGGATTAAATGAAGCTTTTACGAGCCTGCTAAGAGGCTTTGATGTACGCAAAGTAATATATATGTATTTTTGACGGTACCACACACACTAGGTGTGCTCTGTATAGATAGTACCCCCTGAGACTCTGGTTGCCGTCCAGAGGCGGCAAACAGAGGATGATAGTCCCAGGTAATGATCGCGCTGCTTTCATGTGCAGGCGGCTGAGGGTCCAGCGGCTGGCCGGACTGCTGATTTTGCCGAACTGAGGCAACAACTTGACGTGGCGGATGCCGACATCATGCTTGTGAACAAGCGGCTTGACGAGGCATAGGGTATTTATTGTCGGGTGGTCAGAAAATATTAAGAGGAGAATGATGCTAGTATCTATAATATGCTTTGACTGCAGATGGAGCTACTGCCATGGAGACCCTTCGGGCGAAACTTGCCCGAGCCAAGGAACAAGCTAGGAGAAGTGATGCAGCCACCCTAAAGGCGACTGAAGAGTTAAAAGCCGAACAGGCTGCTCATCGCCAGTGCGAAGATAAAATAGCCAAGATGGCTGTTGAGCTGAAAGATACTGCCGGCCGATATGAGCTCCTCGAAAAGCAAAGACAAGCGAAAACGGCTGACCTAAAGAAGGCCTTGGAGGCATCCAAGGAAACTCGCTCTGAAATCAGAGCGGCACGGGAGGAGCTTCGTCAAGACGGAGATATCACGGCCAAGAAGCCCTTTTTGCTGCAGATGAAGTTCAAAGATCCGAAGTATGCCCCTCTGGATCAGTTATGGAGTCCTACAGACACGTACTTTTAGTTGGCAAAGAGTGCTGCTGATGCGACCGAGTTTTTCAAAGATCAGAAAGATCATGAGGTGGAAATGTTGTTCTGGTCGCAGTCTAGTGCTCCAAAGCGTCCGCTGCTGTTAAATGAACAAATGGCCGAGTGGGCCAAGCTCCTTAGGTTGTCCGGGCTTGCCATGAGGTCTATCGTGGATCATCTTTGGCCGAAGGGACCAAGGCCAGACAATTATTTTGGTTTAGTGCAACGATTCCTTGGTGGTGTGCCGCATATCGACGTTGTAAAGAGGTTGGCGTGCATAGAGGGTGCGTGGATGGCTCTTGCCCGTGTTAAAACATATTGGGCAGGGATGGAGGCCACCGCTATTGCAACCAGGGGTTCGGCCGGAGGCCAGGGCTCGCCCGAGCACTATTTTGAAGAAGTTCTAGAAGGCGCCCGTTTAATAGAGGCTCAGTGCTCGAAGAGTACCATGTTCGAGTGACATGTATCTGAATTGTAAAACAATGCTATTTTGATTATAAAGGCTGTGTTTATACTTTTGTCGAAAGTATTATAGTGCCTCCTATGCGGCCGTTTATGTATGTATATAACATGAAAGTTTGCAGTCGTCGGCTTCAGCCCCCATGCATATAATGCGGGGGTGTTCGAAAAAGCGCGTAATCACACTTGATCCAACGTCTTGGTCTGTTAAGGAGGTGATAGTGCGGCGAACAAGGCAATCAGACTATATAGCTTTAACACTTTCACTTAGCCATAGAAGTTTGACGGTGGGGCTACTATATAGCCCCTGGTACTTCCGCGTTCATCCGAATACGGTGCGCGTATGTACATGACTGGGAAACCGGTCCTTCTTTAATGCGGAGGAATCGCGAAGATTCCGCTGAGACATCGAGTGGTTGACCAGTCTCGCACTTTATCATGACAGTCAGTTTTCGGCTTTCTCTACTGAGGTGCTCATCCAGATGAACCAGGGGACAATCGCAGTAGTTCTCCCGGTGCCACCTTAGCCGATAGAGCGGAACCTAAGGTAGCAAAACATGGGAGCTGGGCAAACCCAACTATTGACCAAAGACATGATTCGGAGCTGATGCATATAAGGCCAAACTCACGACGTCGAACACTCCCTAAGGTATTCGGACTTTACAACATATACTGGGCTGAGTAACGCCCTCGATAATGAGCCCTGAGTTTCCAGGTACATGCATTAGTCTGGCGTGACGAAATGCCAATAATGCCAGTATCCCTCTCGGTTGTGTTAAGTGCCCGGAGGGTATGAAGCAACAAGATACACTAAAAAAATGTTTACACAGGGTCTTAATCTAAAAAGAAACCTTTGAGCGGGGCCCTCTGCACGTCTGCGCCTTTGTCTCAGTTGTGCTGTATCCTGGAAGGGTGTACCACGGTGATCATCTATAAAAAAGAAAAATCTAGGTGAAAGACTTTGTGTGAAATGTTGGTTATTCTGAACGAACCATGAAAATGCAATATGTTATTGTATTAATAGGGTCAAGCCAAACTATGGGCCTTTTTACATGCAGGCAGCCCCTAGCACCACCTATGGGGGTATATCTTTTGACCCAAGCCCAGGTTTATCTAGGCTGCTACAACTAGTGGTGCGCCAGACTCATCTAACCGTGTCCGCGGTCTTGACGACCGATCATTTATTCTGGTTGGAGAGGCCATTCGGTTTTCGGCCGCTAGAGCTACCACATATTCTTCCGCATGTAAGGAACACTCTGTATTTCCGCTAACTGTGATGACGCCACGTGGACCGGGCATCTTAAGTTGAAGATAAGCGTAATGCGGTACTGCATTGAAACAAGCGAAGGCCGTTCTAGCCGCTTCGAAATGGAGCGATGTCGAAGACTAATTCTTCGCTTCAGAAGTTGTCGGGAGAACCGAATACAACCTCTAGTACTAGAGAGCCTGTGCAGAAGGCCTCTACGCCTGGTATTACTCCTTTAAAGGTAGTATTACTTTGGCTGATTCTTGACGGGTCTATCCCCATTTTGCAGACAGTGTCCTGATATATCAGATTGAGACTAGTGCCACCATCCATAAGGACTCGGGTGAGATGGTATCCATTAATCATTGGGTCGAGCACCAAGGCAGCCGATCCTCCGTGCCGGATACTAGTCGGATGATCCCTGCGATCAAAAGTGATCGGGCAGGCCGACCAAGGATTGAACTTGGGGGCGACGGGCTCTACAGCGTATACGTTTCGGAGTGCGCGTTTGCATTTCCTCTTTGGTATGTGAGTTGCGTATATCATGTTCACTGTTTTGACCTCTCATGGAAATTTTTTATGTCCCCAATGTTCAGCTGGCGAGGCTCATCCTCGTCTTCACTTGGCATCTCCCTCCCCTTGTGTTCGGTGTTTAGTTTGCCTTCCTGCTTGAAGACCCGGCATTCTCTGTTGGTGTGATTTGCAGGTTTTTTGGGGGTGCCATGAATCTGACATAATCTGTCCAGAATCTTGTTTAGGCTGGACGGCCCATCTCTGCTGCCTTAAATGGCTTTTTCCATTGACCAGGTCGAGAGCCCCTGAATCCGGCGTTGACCGCCATGTTGTCTGGGCTGTCTCCATTGTTTCGATGCTTGTTTTTATTGCATCGCAGCTTCCCATTGCCATCCCTGACTTCGGATGTGCCTGGGTCGCTGGTGCCGCTACAGGCCAGCCAACTGTCCTCGCCCGCGCAAAAGCGGGTCATAAGGCTTGTTAGGGCTGCCTTTGTCCTCGGCTTTTCCTGGCCGAGGTGTTTGGCAAGCCATTCATCCCGGACACTATGCTTGCAAGCCGCTAAGGCTTCGGCATCCGGGCAGTCGATGATTTGATTCTTCTTAGTGAGAAATATGTTCCAAAGCTTTCAGGTTGACTCTCTGGGCTGTTGAATTATGTGACTTAAATCGTCTACATCCGGAGGTCGGACATAGGTCCCTTGAAAATTAGCCCTAAAAGCATCCTCAAGATCTTCCCAACTTCTAGTTGAGTATTCGGGGAGGCTTTTTAACTAGTGCCGAGCTGGTCCTTTCAACTTGAGGGGCAGGTATTTGATGGCGTGGAGATCATCTCCGCGAGCCATGTGGACGTGAAGGATAAAGTCCTCAATCCAGACCCCAGGATCTGTCGTTGTATCGTATGTCTCTATGTTCACAGGTTTGAATCCCTCTGGAAATTCATGATCCAGCACCTCATCGGTGAGGCACAGGGGGTGCGCGGTACCCCTGTATTTGGATGTGTCATGGCATTCTTCTGACGGTTGTGTTTGGTTTTGATTCCGAGCTGTTATTCTGTCAGTATAGTCGTTTGGGCGGCCATGATCCTGTGCCGGAGCGTGCTTCCTAGATCCGTAGATGGACCTGCCCATACCGGCTTTTTTGTCCAGGTGCTCACGTAAATCGTGCGCTGACTTATGTGCGGCGTCATTAGCCGCCATGTCGCGGCCACGGGGTGGTCGGTCCGGCTGATCGGCCGTTTTATTTTTCTCTGGGCTGTCGAATTCGGGCAGCAGCTTGCACTTTGGATAGATCTTTATGTGGCGATCGCCACCGTATTTTTCTTCAGTGTCGAGCACTTTGCTCCATCTACGGTTGAGCGTATCCTGCGTGGGCTTAAGCTTTTGCTTCTTCTTCTTCAAGCTCCTCGCGGTGGCAATAAGCCTTCTATGGAGGTTCTCTTGTTCCAAGTGCCTTTCCGGGATGATATGTGCATCGTCGTCCGGACTGTTCTCCTCTCTGGAGACAGGTTGATGAGTTTTACCCTCGGCATCGCCGTGATCGGACATCAGCTCCGGACTATGTTCGCCGTCCCGTGGCTTATCCTACTCCATCGCTGGGTCCATGGGTTCATCGTTTCCTTTGGAGTCGACCGGGGTATTGTTCTTTCTTGCGCTGTTATCGCTGTTTTTACTGAGGCGGGATTTGGTGCGGTGCCGACGTCGTCGCTTTGGTTGCTTCTCAAGGGGGTTATCCTCCGTTGCATCCTCGCCGTTATTTTCTTTGGGTGTATCCACCATGTATATATCATTTGATGAGGTGGCTGTCCAGCGCCCTTTAGGTGGTGGTTCCTGTTCTTCTCCTGCATCGTCCTCCATACCGTCGATGTCTTCAGAGTTGAAGTCAAGCGTGTCGGTTAAGTGATCAACAGTGGCTACCAAATGGGTGGTGGGTGGGAAACGAATTTCTTCGTCGTCGGCTTCCCACTCAAGCCGAACATAGTTCGGCCAAGAGTCTCCTGATAGGGAGAGGGATTTCAGTGAATTTAGCACGTCGCCCAAAGGTGAGTGCTGAAAGATATCAGCGGAGGTAAACTCCATGATCGGCGCCCAATCAGAGTCGATAGGCATGGATGCGCGTGGTTCGGAACCTATGACCGGAGACGAGTCCGAGGGTTCGATGACACAAATTTCTTTGGATGTGAAGTCTATGTTCGGCTCTAGCGCCGATGAGTGTGCAGCCTCCGTGGCGGGGTCTATCCACCCGTCCTCTGATGGCGCGATCTGCTCCGGATCTAGGGCCGGGGCAGCTGCCGGTGCGTTCTCCTGAACATTGTCTAATGGCAGATCTAAGTCATGCTCCTCGTGACTGTGCGGCGCACCTGTTATGGGCTCGAATCCGTTGAAGATCAAATCTCCGCGGATGTCGGTGGTGTAGTTCAGGCTTCCAAACCTGACCTGATGGCCAGGGGCGTAGCTATCGATCTTCTCTAGATGGCCAAGTGAGTTGGCCCGCAGTGCGTAGCCGTCGAATACGGAGATCTGCCCAGGGAGGAAAACCTCACCCTGGATCGCATCGTTGAAGATGATTGAAGGAGCCATCAAGCCTTATCGTGACGACACAGTGGAACTCTCAATGAAAGCACCAATGTCAGTGTCAAAACCGGCGGATCTCGGGTAGGGGGTCCCGAACTGTGCGTCTAAGGCTAATGGTAACAGGAGGTGGGGGACACAATGTTTACCCAGGTTCGGGCCCTCTCGATGGAGGTAATACCCTACTTCCTGCTTGATTGATATTGATGATATGAGTATTACAAGAGTTGATCTACCACAAGATCGTAGAGGCTAAACCCTAGAAGCTAGCCTATGATTATGATTGTTGTTGTCCTACGAACTAAACCCTCCGGTTTATATAGACACCGGAGGGGGCTAGGGTTACACAAAGTCGGTTACAGAGAAGGAGATCTACATATCCGAATTGCCAAGCTTGCCTTCCATGCAAAGGAGAGTCCCACCCGGACATGGGACGAAGTCTTCAATCTTGTATCTTCATAGTCCAACAGTCCGGCCAAAGTATATATTCTGGCTGTCTGAGGACCCCCTATTCCAGGACTCCCTCACTGGGTAAGGCGGAAAGGGGAAACTCTCTCAAAGGACAAGTCTCCTGATTACTTATATGTGACGCAGGGAGAAGGCCGGGATAGTCATCAGTGATGGCCACTTCGGTGCCGTCACAACTCGCCTGGTAAAACACCCCTTCCCCGAGATCCACGAATATATCGGGATCCTCTTCGAATCCGGGGTCAAGGGCCCGATTCTGGTCCTCTGGCTGTGGTGCGGGGCTGTGGATCTTACTGGTGATTTTCCGCCATTCCTGTTATAAATGGACGGATTCATATTTATGAAAAAGGATTCAGGGAGTTAATGGAGTAGAGTAGTGGGATGGAAACTCACCCAGCTGCGAGGGTTGTACATGGAAAATCCATCCCTGAGCTTAATGCGGATGAACTCCTGCTCCTCCCCATTGTATAATTTGGACAGTATTTTCGCCAAAGTAGCGGAAGAGTCTGGACCCTTCCGACTGTAGCGGGTGGCATCATCTTCTCCATTGAAGTGCCACATGGGGTGCCCTCGGTATTGGAGTGGTTGAACCCCTCGCATTATGGATATAGCTATAACCTCGACTATTGACAATCCGGATTGAGCGAGTGTCTTTATATTGCTCATCAATTGGTGGACTTCCATGCTATCCTCCTCCCTAAGGCTCCGAGGACGCCAGCTGAGGCGCTTCTTCAATGGAGCACTTGAAAATTCAGGAAGGACCCTTCGAATTGGGTCAGGAAGGGAGACATCATTGACATAGAACCATTCGGAAGGCCATTCTTCGGATGCCATCTTCGGCGTGCCGGATAGGTATCTGGTCCCGACGATGCGCCATATCTCGGCTCTGCCCACTTGGATATGGATCCCTCTTAATTACGAGGGACGAGGCAAAACAGCTTCTTCCATAACTCGAAATGGGCCTCACAACCGAAAAATAGCTCGCAAAGAGAAACGTACCCAGCGATGTGCAGGATAGAGGCAGGAGTAAAATTGTGCAGTTGGAGGCCATAGTATTCTAGAAGCCCTCGGAGGAACGGATGGATTGGAAACCTGACGCCTCTTAACAAGTAGGGGACGAAGCATACTCGTTCCCCCCTGGATGGGTTGGGGAACTTCTCCGCCTGCTCCCCACCGTCGAAGGAAGCCAATCCGGCTCGTATGGGGACTAGATCTCTGCGGGGGGAAGAAATCCCTGGGTCTGTAGCTTCACCTGTTGGCCGTGGGATATGGAACACTTTTCCCAATCACCCTGTTTGTGGCCGTGGGGGTGAGAGGAAGAGTTGGGAGCGCTAGCCATGTTGGGGTGATTTCTGCAGGCAAGCTCCAAGGATTCCTCGTTTGGGGGAGATGGTGTGGATTAGATCTGAAGATCCCCGTCTCTTTCAATGACCCGACCTCTCACATTCGCTCGACACGTGGAATCCGAAATCACGAAGGTGCAAAAGCTGATGAGCGCGACATTAAATGGAAACCCGGATACTGCTCTTTAAGTCAGGTATTTTGAAGTGTTCAGAGAAGGAACCCGCCTTGCAATGCCGACGACAATCTGCTTGCCAGACTCATCATCATTGTAGCCTGGTTCGGGGGCTACTGAGGGAGTCCTAGATTAAGGGGTCCTCGGACAGCCGGACTATATACGTGGGTCGGATTGTTGGGCTATGAAGATAAAAGACAGAAGACGTCTTCCCGTTTCCGGATGGGACTCTCCTTTGCGTGGAAGGCAAGCTTGGCGATTCAGATATGTAGATTCCTTTCTCTGTAACCGACTTTGTGTAACCCTAGCCCCCTCTGGTGTCTATATAAACCGGAGGGTTTAGTCCGTAGGACGACAATCATAATCTCATAGGCTAGACTTCTAGGGTTTAGCCATTACGATCTCGTGGTAGATCAACTCTTGTAATACTCATATTCATCAAGATCAATCAATCAGGAAATAGGGTATTACCTCCATAGAAAGGGTGCTGTAACGCCCCGGATTCGATGCACCAGGTGTCTTCCAGTTATTCGCCGTCGTTGCCATGTCATTTGCTTGCGTGTTTCAATTTGCCATGTCACCATATGCATTTCATATCATGTCATCATGTGCATCTCATTTTGCATACGTGTTCGTCTCATGCATCCGAGCATTTTCCTCGTTGTCCATTTTTCAATCCGGCACTCCTATGTCATCCGGCGTCCCCTTTTTGTCTCTTGTTGTGAGCGGGTGTTAAACGTTCTCGGAATAGACCGAGGTTTGCCAAGCGGCCTTGGTATAGCACTGGTAGACCGCCTGTCAAGTTTCGTTCCATTTGGAGGTCGTTTGATGCTCCAACAGTTAACCGGGGAACCGTAAAGCCTCTTTTGTGTGCAGCCCAACACCCCTCCAAAGTGGACCAAAACCCATCCAAACCCCCTCCATGCTATCGGTCATTAGATCACGATCGTGTGGGCGAAAACCGCACCTCATTTGGACTCTCCTAGCTCCCTCTACCTATATAAACACCTCCCCCTCCGAAATTTCGGGTCCAAACCCTAGCCATCTTCATCCTCGCGCCACCGGACAAAAATCCCCGCCGCCGGACATGTCCGTCCGCCTCCCACGCCCAATCCGCCGCCGCCACGTCATCGCGGCCAGCGCCCCACCTCGCCGCCGCCGCCCGGGGCCCAGATCCAGCCCGCCTCGGGTCGGATCGGGCCACGCCGGGCCCGCGCCGCCCGCGCATTCCTCCTCCCGCCGGAGCGCGCCCCCGCCGCCTCCGCTGTCGGACCGCCGTCGCCCCGCCTCCATCGCCGCCCGCCGGCGCCTCCGCGCTGCCATCCCAGCAGGTCCCCACCGCCTCCGCCGCCGGACGCCCCACGCCCCGCCGCCTCTCGCCACCTCACCGGCGTGCGTCGCCATCGCCGTCGACCCCGACCCGCCGGAGCCGCCGAGCACTCCAGCCGCGCGCCTCCCCGTCGCCTAGCTGCCTCCCCCGCCGGGATCCGGCCAGATCAGACGAGATCCGGCCCGGATCCGTCGATCCCAGCGAACTCTGACCGCCGCACTGCTCATCTCCGGCGAGATCCGCCGCCACCTCGCCCGCTTTGACTTTTCCCCGAGGTGGATTTCTCTCCAAGTCCCCGTAGTTTTTCACATTCTGGTGCTATGTTTGACATGCCATAACTCCATGCATACTGCTCCGTTTCGTGCGTGTAATATGTCAAAATGTTCGGTGTCAGATGCTCTACATTTCATTCCATTGCACCATGTTCATTTGAGCTCATCTTGATTCCTGAATCATCGTTGCAAGAGTGCTATTTTATGTTAATCTGCTAAAACTGTTATAACTTGCTGTTTTGTTTTTTCATTGGGTTTTGTGTGTGCATCCTATGAGCATGAGCTCTACATGTGTTTTGTGCTACATCATGCCATCTTCTCAGTGGTGCCATCCTTGCATTTTTGTGGTTCTTGTACTTAGTGCATCGAGCTTGTTTAGTAGGGTACTTGCTGTTACTGTTTTGCTAGGCTGTTTCTGCTATATCTTGGTGCTATGTAAACTTGCTGCTACAAGTCATTCTATGCATAATCTGGAGATGTTCACTAAGGATGTTTTGTTATACATGTCATGCACTATCCATTCATGCCCCTGGTTGCATTTATAGCCTGTTGTAACTTGTTTTTATCTTGCTCCAAACTTCCTAATAATGTTGCTGTCAGCCTGTTAACATTAAGTTCAGTTTTGCTATGTGTTTTTGTAGTGATCGATGCACCCTATGAAATTGTTCTTGCCATGCTTAGCTTCTCAAACATATCTTATAACTGTTGGTTGCCTTGTCATGCCATGTATTGCTCTGTGGTGAGTGGTTCAAGCTCACCAACATGCCTACTTATTGTTGTTCCTGCCATGTATGAATCTGTCACATCATTTGCCATGTTTACATGGGTGCCATCTTATTTTCTGTGCCCTTTTGGCTCATGTTCAGTAAGGGAGTTTTTTTCTATGCAATTAGTAGATTCATGCCATGCCTTTGTTTGCCATGATAAGTTCCTGTAGCATGTCGTTTGATAGCTCTAAACATTGCAACCTGATGTTATTTCTCTTAAGCCTGAAACTGTTATTATTTGCAATATTGCCATGCCCTTTTGAGCATGTTCTAGTGATTTCTGGAGATATCTCAGTGTTCATGTTTTGTCATGCTTTACCTGTACTTCATGTCCATGCCTTTTGTTCTTATGTTGGGGTGCTGTAGCATATTGTTTTGATGCTTGCAAGATGCCTAGTTGCTGTTTTGGGCAGCTTGTCCTTTAAACTTCTATTGTGTGTATGTGTTGAACCGTTGCTTCGTTTTGAGTGTGCTCTATATGAAACTTGCTTGATTTTGCATATAGTTTCATATTATCATGTTGCATCAATGTTTGAGAGTCTTTGCTTGATGTTTGTATGCATTTTGCATCTATGCCATGTGTAACTTGTTTTGCTCATATCTTCTAGGCCGTAGGTCTGAATTAAATGAACTTTATATGTAACTTGACTAGAATCTCTTGTAGATCATCTTGGTGCATCTTAAATTGCTGTTTAACAACTTGAACATAAGGTTTATTCAGTTCTGGACCAATTTCTAAATTTTCATATGAGGTCTTACCGAAATTGTTATATGTTGTTTGAAAGGGAAGAGGAGTAATTCAAAACACCTACGTCAAGATTCCTGACTAGAGCGACGAAAAGGCTGAGGAGTAAAAAGAATTCCTACTCTCCGATATAACTAGACTCAAAAATCAGTTTTCTTCTAGACTCAACAACGACCAAACTACACGATCAATCAAGGGGGGCTCCTAAGGTCGGTCGAGGCTCTGATACCAACTTGTCACGCCCAATATGCGACCCTGTCCAAAAAGAACTCGAAGGTCCCACCAAGGATAGACCCGCATATTGAAACACTTTTGCAAGGTGGATATAATTACATCAACATTACATACGTCATGGGCTAAGTTGGGACACCCCTGCAGGGTATTATCTTTCGAAAGCCGTGCCCGCGGTTATGTGGCAGATGGGAATTTGTTAATGTCCGGTTGTAGATAACTTGACACCAGATCCGAATTAAAATGCATCAACCGTGTGTGTAGCCGTGATGGTCTCTTTTCGGCGGAGTCCGGGAAGTGAACACGGTTTTGGGTTATGTTTGACGTAAGTAGGTGTTCAGGATCACCTCTTGATCATTGCTAGCTTCACGACCGTTCCTTTGCTTCTCTTCTCGCTCCTATTTGCGTATGTTAGCCACCATATATGCTTAGTCGTTGTTGCAACCTCACCACTTTACCCCTTCCTTTCCCATTAAGCTTTGCTAGTCTTGATACCCATGGTAATGGGATTGCTGAGTCCTCGTGGCTCACAGATTACTACAACAACAGTTGCAGGTACATGTTATGCGATGATCATGACGTGAGAGCGATGTTTGCTTGTTTTGGAGTTCTTCTTCTTCTTCTGCTTCTTCGATCAGGGGATAGGTTCCAGGTCGGCAGCCTGGGCTAGCAGGGTGGATGTTGTTTGAGTTTCTATTTGTGTTTCATCCGTAGTCGGATGGTGATCTTGTGTAAGATGATGTTGTATTCGTGGGGAATTGTATGCCTCTTGTATGTATCCCCATCTATTATGTAATGTTGATGTAACGATATCCACCTTGCAAAAGCGTTTCAATATGCGAGTCTATCCTTGGTGGGACCTTCGAGTTCCTTTTGGACAGGGTCGCATATTGGGCGTGACAAGCGCGAACCTGGGTAAACATTGTGTCCCCGCCTCCTGTTACCAATAGCCTTAGACGCACAATTCGGGACCCCCTACCTGAGATCCGCCGGTTTTGACACCGACAATGGGTGGGTGGTTTTAAATCCGAACACTGTCCCAATCTGGGGTCCAGAGTTTGAGAAACATCCGAGCTTAACATTTCGGGCTCCAGGATATCGACAAAATTTTCAGGCCCACAGACCCACTCTAGGTTCGGCGCATCGAGCAAGTCTTCCCGCGGGCAGGTGTCCCGCTCTGTGAGCTCGGCAATCCGAACATAGTTCAAACTCAATATAGAGGAAGAGCTGTTGTGCTGCTCCTCCACTACTGCTATCTGATGGGTGATCGGTGGAGATTCTATTTCTCTCTGATCGGGTTTAAGCCCAATCCGATCGTAGTCTGTAGCAATTCCCAAGGCGGCGATATGATCTAGGAGTTTGTTTAAAGACGACAACTCCGTCCGATCCATCTGCTTAGAGTATTCTAAATTGACGTGGAGGAGATTTTCGATGACCCGAGAAGTCATCATCGGTGCGACGGCAGAACGGGCTGTCATAGTGAAGCCGCCCAGTCGGAGGGTTTGGCCTGAGTCCAGGGCTCCTCCGGAGGTGATGTTGTCCTTGATGACAAGGCGAGCCATCAATCCTATCTTCGACGTCACAGCGGAACTCTCAATGAAAACACGAATGTCGGTGTCAAAACTGGCGGATCTCGGGTAGGGGGTCCCGAACTGTGAGTCTAAGGTCGATGGTAACAAGAGAAGGGGGACACGATGTTTACCCAGGTACGGGCCCTCTCTATGCAGGTAATACCCTACTTCCTGCTTGATTGATTTTGATGAATATGAGTATTACAAGAGTTGATCTACCACGAGATCGTAATGGCTAAAACCCTAGAAGTCTAGCCTATGAGATTATGATTGTCCCCTACGGACTAAACCCTCTGGTTTATATAGACACCAGAGGGGGCTAGGGTTGTACAAAGTCGGTTACAGAGGAAGGAATCTACATATCCGAATCGCCAAGCTTGCTTTCCACGGAAAGGAGAGTCCCATCCGGATATGGGAATAAGTCTTCTATCTTATATCTTCATAGCCCAATAGTCCGGCCCAAGTATATAGTCCGGCTGTCCGAGGACCCCTTAATCCAAGACTCCCTCAGTGGGGCCGCTCCAGTAATGGCCTGTGAATGACTTTAATGCATGGGATAGAAACTACAAATTTACTCTTCCCATCGTGCCCTTATACTTAGCCATGTATGCCGCATGCATCGCGCGGGGTCGGTAACAGAGGCGCATTGCCTGGGAGAGCCTGATGGCGAGGGCCCGACTTCCTTGAACTGGTGGAGGAGGGTGGTGGTCACTCGCAGTGGATCCAGCCCCAGCCCCCCTCCCCCCCGCATGCCTATCAAAGGGAGAGCGAGGATGAAGCGGAGGCACCCAAAGGCATCCACTTCTTCTTCTGTCTTGCTCCATCTTGAATATGCTAGGAAGGGGATCCTGGGGCTTGATACGTCTCCAACGTATCTATAATTTATGAAGTATTCATGCTATTATATAATCCGTCTAGCATGTTTTATATGCATTTATTGTTGGGGAACGTTGCAGAAAATTAAAAAATTTCCTACGGTTTCACCAAGATCCATCTATGAGTTCATCTAAGCAAGGAGTCATGGGAGAGAGTTTGCATCTACATATCACTTGTAGATCACGTGCGGAAGCTTGAAAGGTGATGATGGAGTCGTACTCGGCGTGATTCAGATCACCGATCTCCAAGTGCTGAACGGACAACACCTCCACGTTCAACACACGTACGGGACGGGAGACGTCTCCTCCTTCTTGATCCAGCAAGGGGGAAGGAGAGGTTGAGGAAGCTCGCTCCAACGGCAGCACGACGGCGTGGTGATGTTGGTGCAGCAGTACTCCGACAGGGCTTCGCCAAGCGCTTAACGGAGGAGGAGAGGTGTTGGGGAGGGGAGGGGCTGTGCCTTCGAGTTGTGTACAGCAGCCCTCCCCCCACCACTCTATTTATAGGGGAAGGGGCAAGGGGGGCCGACCCCTCTAGATGGGATCTAGAGGGGGGGCGGCGGCCAGGGAGGGGAGGCTTGCCCCCCAAGCAAGGGGGGCGCCCCCTTTAGGGTTTCCCCCCCAACCCTAGGCGCATGGGCCCAAGGTGGGGGGGCACGCCCAGCCCTCCAGGGGCTGGATCCCTCCCCTTTGCGTCCCATGTGGCCCTCCGGGAGGGGTGGCCCCTCCCGGTGGACCCCCGGACCCCTCCGGTGGCCCCGGTACAATACCGATAACCCCCAGAAACTTTCCGGTGTCCGTATGACAACTTCCCATATATAAAACTTCACCTCCGGACCATTCCGAAACTCCTCGTGATGTCCGGGATCTCATCCGGGACTCCGAACAACATTCAGTAGTCACATACTAGTCTTCCTAATAACCCTAGCGTCACCGAACCTTAAGTGTGAAGACCCTATGGGTTCGGGAGACATGCAGACATGACCGAGACCACTCTCCGGTCAATAACCAACAGCGGGATCTGGATACCCATGTTGGCTCCCACATGCTCCTCGATGATTTCATCGGTTGAACCACGATGTCGAGGATTCGATCAAACCCCGTATGCAATTCCCTTTGTCAATCGGTACGTTACTTGCCAGAGACTCGATCGTCGGTATCCCAATACCTTGTTCAGTCTCGTTACCGGCAAGTCACTTTACTCGTACCGTAATGCATGATCCCGTGGCCAACACCTTGGTCACTTTGATCTCATTATCACGATGCATTACCGAGTGGGCCTAGAGATACCTCTCCGTCAAACGGAGTGACAAATCCCAGTCTCGATCCGTGTCAACCCAATAGATACTTTCGGAGATACCTGTAGTGCATCTTTATAGTCACCCAGTTACGTTGTGACGTTTGATACACCCAAAGCACTCCTACGGTATCCAGGAGTTACACGATCTCATGGTCGAAGGAAGAGATACTTGACATTGGCAAAGCTCTAGCAAACGAACTACACGATCTTTGTGCTATGCTTAGGATTGGGTCTTTTCCATCACATCATTCTCCTAATGATGTGATCCCGTTATCAACGACATCCAATGTCCATCGCCAGGAAACCATGACTATCTGTTGATCACAACGAGCTAGTCAACTAGAGGCTCACTAGGGACGTATTGTGGTCTATGTGTTCGCACGTGTATTACGATTTCCGGATAATACAGTTATAGCATGAACAAAAGACAATTATCATGAACAATGAAATATAATAATACTTTTATTATTGCCTCTAGGGCATATTTCCAACAGTCTCCCACTTGCACTAGAGTCACCAATCTAGTTACATTGTGATGAATCGAACACCCATAGAGTTCTGTTGTTGATCATGTTTTACCCGCGAGAGAAGTTTAGTCAACGGATCTGCGACATTCAGATCTGTGTGCACTCTGCAAATCTCTATGTCTCCATCTTGAACATTTTCACAGATGGAGTTGAAACGACGCTTGATGTGCCTGGTCTTCTTGTGAAACCTGGGCTCCTTGGCAAGGGCAATAGCTCCAGTGTTGTCACAGAAGAGTTTGATCAGCCCCGACACATTGGGTATGACTCCTAGGTCGGTGATGAACTCCTTCACCCAAATCGCTTCATGCGCTGCCTCCGAGGCTGCCATGTACTCCGCTTCACACGTAGATCCCGCCACGATGCTCTGCTTGCAGCTGCACCAGCTTACTGCTCCACCATTCAACATATACATGTATCCGGTTTGTGACTTAGAGTCATCCAGATCTGAGTCGAAGCTAGCGTCGACGTAACCCTTTACGACGAGCTCTTCGTCTCCTCCATAAAGGAGAAACATGTCCTTTGTCCTTTTCAGGTACTTCAGGATATTCTTGACCGCTGTCCAGTGTTCCTTGCCGGGATTACTTTGGTATCTTGCTACCAAACTTACGGCAAGGTTTCCATCGGGTCTGGTACACAGCATGGCATACATAATAGATCCTATGGCTTAAGCATAGGGGATGACACTCATCTCTTCTTTATCTTTTGCCGTGGTCGGCGACTGAGCTGAGCTCAATCTCACACCTTGTAACATAGGCAAGAACCCTTTCTTGGACTGATCCATTTTGAACCTCTTCAAAATCTTATCAAGGTATGTGCTTTGTGAAAGACCTATGAGGCATCTCGATCTATCTCTATAGATCTTGATGCCTAATATATAAGCAGCTTCTCCAAGGTCCTTCATTCAAAAACACTTATTCAAGTAGGCCTTAATGTTGTCCAGAAGTTTTGTATCATTTCCCATCAAGAGTATGTCATCTACATATAATATGAGAAATGCTACAGAGCTCCCACTCACTTTCTTGTAAACGCAGGCTTCTCCATAAGACTGCATAAACCCAAACGCTTTGATCATCTCATCAAAGCGAATGTTCCAACTCCGAGATGCTTGCACCAGCCCATAAATGGATCGCTGGAGCTTGCATACTTTGTTAGCGTTCTTAGGATCGACAAAACCTTCCGGCTGCATCATATACAACTCTTCCTTAAGATGTCCGTTAAGGAATGCCGTTTTGACGTCCATCTACCATATCTCATAATCATAGTATGCGGCAATTGCTAACATGATTCAGACGGACTTCAGCTTCGCTACGGGAGAGAATGTCTCGTCGTAGTCAATCCCTTGAACTTGTCGATAACCCTTAGCGACAAGCCGAGCTTTATAGATGGTAACATTACCATCCGCGTCCGTCTTCTTCTTGAAAATCCATTTGTTTTCTATCGCTCGCCGATCATCGGGCAAGTCTATCAAAGTCCATACTTTGTTTTCATACATGGATTCTATCTCGGATGTCATGGCTTCAAGCCATTTGTTGGAATCTGGGCCCGCCATCGCTTCTTCATAGTTCGAAGGTTCACCGTTGTCTAACAACATGATTTCCAGGACAGGGTTGCCGTACCACTCTGGTGCGGAACGTGTCCTTGTGGACCTACGAAGTTCAGTAGCAACTTGATCCGAAGTACCTTGATCATCAACATTGTTTTCCTCTTCAGTTGCTGTGGGCATCACAGGAACATTTTCCTGTGCTGCACCACTTTCCCGTTCGAGAGGTAGTACTTCATCGAGTTCTACTTTCCTCCCACTTACTTCTTTCGAGAGAAACTCTTTTTCCAGAAAGCATCCGTTCTTGGCAACAAAGATCTTGCCTTCGGATCTTAAGTAGAAGGTATACCCGACAGTTTCCTTAGGGTATCCTATGAAGACACATTTTTCCGACTTGGGTTCAAGCTTTTCAGGTTGAAGTTTCTTGACATAAGCATCGCATCCCCAAACTTTTAGAAACAACAGCTTAGGTTTCTTCCCAAACCATAATTCATATGGTGTCGTCTCAACGGATTTAGACGGTGCCCTATTTAAAGTGAATGTAGCTGTCTCTAGCGCGTATCCCCAAAATGATAGCGGTAAATCGGTAAGAGACATCATAGACCGCACCATATCTAATAGAGTGCGATTACGATGTTCGGACACACCGTTACGCTGAGGTGTTCCAGGCGGCGTGAGTTGTGAAACGATTCCACATTTCCTTAAGTGTGTACCAAATTCATGACTTAAGTATTCTCCTCCACGATCTGATCGTAGGAACTTTATCTTTCGGTCACGTTGATTCTCCACCTCATTCTGAAATTCCTTGAACTTTTCAAAGGTTTCAGACTTGTGTTTCATTAAGTAAACATACCCATATCTACTCAAGTCATCAGTGAGAGTGAGAACACAACGATATCCTCCGCGAGCCTCAACGCTCATTGGACCGCATACATCGGTATGTATGATTTCCAACTAGTTGGTTGCTCGCTCCATTGTTCCGGAGAACGGATTCTTGGTCATTTTTCCCATGAGGCATGGTTCGCATGTGTCAAACGATTCATAATCAAGAGACTCTAAAAGTCCATCAGCATGGAGCTTCTTCATGCGCTTGACACCAATGTGACCAAGGCGGCAGTGCCACAAGTATGTGGGACTATCGTTATGAACTTTACATCTTTTGGCATCCACACTATGAACATGTGTAATATTACGCTCGAGATTCATTAAGAATAAACCATTGACCATCGGAGCATGACCATAAAACATATCTCTCATATAAATCGAAAAATCATTATTCTCAGACTTAAATGAGTAGCCATCTCGTATTAAATGAGATCCAGATACAATGTTCATGCTCAAACTTGGCACTAAATAACAATTATTAAGGTTCAAAACTACTCCCGTAGGTAAATGTAGAGGCAGCATGCCGACGGCGATCACATCGACTCTGGAACCATTCCCGACGCGCATCGTCACCTCGTCCTTCGCCAGTCTCCGTTTATTTCGCAGCTCCTGCTGTGAGTTACAAATATGAGCAACGGCACCGGTATCAAATACCCAGGAGTTACTACGAGTACTGGTAAGGTACACATCAATTACATGTATATCAAATATACCTTTGGTGTTGCCGGCCTTCTTATCCGCTAAGTATTTGGGGCAGTTCCGCTTCTAGTGACCCTTCCCCTTGCAATAAAAGCACTCAGTCTCAGGTTTGGGTCCATTCTTTGACCTCTTCTCGGCAACTGGCTTACCGGGCGCGGCAACATCCTTGCTGTCCTTCTTGAAGTTCTTCTTGCCCTTGCCCTTCTTGAACTTAGTGGTCTTATTGACCATCAACACTTGATGTTCTTTCTTGATTTCAGCCTCTGCTGACTTCAGCATCGAGAACACTTCAGGAATGGTCTTCACCATCCCCTGCATGTTGTAGTTCATCACAAAGCTCTTGTAGATTGGTGGGAGCGACTGGAGGATTCTGTCAATGACCGCCTCATCTAGGAGGTTAATGTTCAGCTGGGTCATACGGTTGTGCAACCCAGACATCTTTAGGATGTGCTCACTGACAGAACTGTTTTCCTCCATCTTACAACTGTAGAACTTGTCGGAGACATCATATCTCTCGACCCGGGCATGAGCTTGAAAAACTAGTTTCAGCTCTTCGAACATCTCATATGCTCCGTGATGCTCAAAACGCTTTTGGAGCCCCGGTTCTAAGCTGTAAAGCATGCCACACTGAACGAGGGAGTAATCATCAGCACGAGTTTGCCAAGCATTTATAATGTCTTGGTTCTCTGGGACGGGAGCGTCACCTAGCAGTCCATCTAGGACATACTGCTTCCTGGCAGCTATGAGGATGATCCTCAGGTTCCGGACCCAGTCCGTATAGTTGTTGCCGTCATCTTTCAGCTTGGTTTTCTCCAGGAACGCGTTGAAGTTCATGTTGACATTAGCGTTGGCCATTTGATCTACAAGACATATTTGCAAAGGTTTTAGACTAAGTTCATGATAATAAAGTTCTAATCAAATTATGAACTCCCACTTAGATTAGACATCCCTCTAGTCATATAAGTGTCACACGATCCGAGTCGACTAGGCCGTGTCCGATCATCACGTGAGACGGACTAGTCATCGTCGGTGAACATCTTCATGTTGATCGTATCTTCCATACGACTCGTGTTCGACCTCTCGGTCTCCGTGTTCCGAGGCCATGTCTGTACATGCTAGGCTCGTCAAGTTAACCCTAAGTGTTTTCGCTGTGTAAAACTGTCTTACACCCGTTGTATGTGAACGTAAGAATCCATCACACCCGATCATCACGTGGTTCTTAGAAGCGACGAACTGTAGCAACGGTGCACAGTTAGGGGGGAACACTTCTTGAAATTTTTTTAAGGGATCATCTTATTTACTACCATCGTCCTAAGTAAACAAGATGCATAAACATAATAAACATCACATGCAATTATATAGTTGTGACATGATATGGCCAATATCATATAGCTCCATTGATCTCCATCTTCGGGGCTCCATGATCATCTTGTCACCGGCTTGACACCATGATCTCCATCATCATGATCTCCATCATCGTGTCTTCATGAAGTTGTCACGCCAATGACTACTTCTACTTCTATGGCTAACGCGTTTAGCAATAAAGTAAAGTAGTTTACATGGCGTTCTTCAATGACACGCAGGTCATACAAAAAATAAAGACAACTCCTATGGCTCCTGCCGGTTGTCATACTCATCGACATGCGAGTCATGAATCCTATTACAAGAACATGATCTCATACATCACAATTCATCATTCATCACAACTTCTGGCCATATCAGATCACATGATCAATCGCTGCAAAAACAAGTTAGACGTCCTCTAATTGTTGTTGCATCTTTTACGTGGCTGCAATTGGGTTCTAGCAAGAACGTTTTCTTACCTACGAATAACCACAACGTGATTTTGTCAACTTCTATTTACCCTTCATAAGGGCCCTTTTCATCGAATCCGCTCAACTAAAGTGGGAGAGACAGACACCCGCCAGCCACCTTATGCAACTAGTGCATGTCAATCGGTGGAACCGGTCTCACGTAAGCGTACGTGTAAGGTTGGTCCGGGCCGCTTCATCCCACAATACCGCTGAAGCAAGAAAAGACTAGTAGAGGCAAGCAAGTTGACAAGATCCACGCCCACAACAAAATTGTGTTCTACTCGTGCATTAGAGAACTATGCATAGACCTAGCTCATGATGCCACTGTTGGGGAACGTTGCAGAAAATTAAAATTTTTCCTACGGTTTCACCAAGATCCATCTATGAGTTCATCTAAGCAACGAGTCATGGGAGAGAGTTTGCATCTACATACCACTTGTAGATCACGTGCGAAAGCTTGAAAGGTGATGATGGAGTCGTACTCGGCGTGATTCAGATCACCGATGTCCAAGTGCTGAACGGACAGCACCTCCGCGTTCAACACACGTACGGGACGGGAGACGTCTCCTCCTTCTTGATCCAGCAAGGGGGAAGGAGAGGTTGAGGAAGCTCGCTCCAACGGCAGCATGACGGCGTGGTGATGTTGGTGCAGCAGTACTCCGACAGGGCTTCGCCAAGCGCTTAACGGAGGAGGAGAGGTGTTGGGGAGGGGAGGGGCTGCGCCTTGGAGTTGTGTACAGCAGCCCTCCCCCCACCCCTCTATTTATAGGGGAAGGGGCAAGGGGGGCCGACCCCTCTAGATGGGATCTAGAGGGGGGGCGGCGGCCAGGGAGGGGAGGCTTGCCCCCCAAGCAAGGGGGCGCCCCCTTTAGGGTTTCCCCCCCAACCCTAGGCGCATGGGCCCAAGGTGGGGGGGCGCGCCCAGCCCTCCAGGGGCTAGCTCCCTCCCCTTTGCGGCCCATGTGGCCCTCCGGGAGGGGTGGCCCCTCCCGGTGGACCCCCGGAACCCCTCCGGTGGCCCCGGTACAATACCGATAACCCCCAGAAACTTTCCGGTGTCCGTATGACAACTTCCCATATATAAAACTTCACCTCCGGACCATTCCGGAACTCCTCGTGATGTCCGGGATCTCATCCGGGACTCCGAACAACATTCGGTAGTCACATACTAGTCTTCCTAATAACCCTAGCGTCACCGAACCTTAAGTGTGAAGACCCTACGGGTTCGAGAGACATGTAGACATGACCGAGACCACTCTCCGGTCAATAACCAACAGCGGGATCTGGATACCCATGTTGGCTCCCACATGCTCCTCGATGATTTCATCGGTTGAACCACGATGTCGAGGATTCGATCAAACCCCGTATGCAATTCCCTTTGTCAATCGGTATGTTACTTGCCAGAGACTCGATCGTCGGTATCCCAATACCTTGTTCAGTCTCGTTACCGGCAAGTCACTTTACTCGTACCGTAATGCATGATCCCGTGGCCAACACCTTGGTCACTTTGAGCTCATTATGACGATGCATTACCGAGTGGGCCCAGAGATACCTCTCCGTCATACAGAGTGACAAATCCCAGTCTCGATCCGTGTCAACCCAATAGATACTTTCGGAGATACCTGTAGTGCATCTTTATAGTCACCCAGTTACGTTGTGACGTTTGATACACCCAAATCACTCCTACGGTATCTAGGAGTTACATGATCTCATGGTCGAAGGAAGAGATACTTGACATTCGCAAAGCTCTAGCAAACGAACTACACGATCTTTGTGCTATGCTTAGGATTGGGTCTTGTCCATCACATCATTCTCCTAATGATGTGATCCCGTTATCAACGACATCCAATGTCCATAGCCAGGAAACCATGACTATCTGTTGATCCCAACGAGCTAGTCAACTAGAGGCTCACTAGGGACGTATTGTGGTCTATGTGTTCACACGTGTATTACGATTTCCGGATAATACAGTTATAGCATGAACAAAAGACAATTATCATGAACAATGAAATATAATAATACTTTTATTATTGCCTCTAGGGCATATTTCCAACATTTATATCCCATTTTATATGATTTTTGGGACTAATCTATTAACTTAGAGCCCAGTGCCAGTTCCTGTTTTCTCCTTGTTTTTGAGTTTTACAGAAAAAGGAATACCAAACGGAGTCCAATTGACATGCCAATTTTTGACGATTTTTTATGGACAAAAAGAAGACCACAGAGCATCGGAGTTGGGCCAGAAGAGTCCCGGGCTGCCCACGAGAGTGCCCCCCCTCCTAGGGTGCGCCCCCTTGTCTCGTGGACAGCTCGGATACCCCCATGACGTGAAACCAACGCCAAAAATTCCTATAAATAGAGAAACCTTTGGGAATTAACCTAAATCGGAAGATCCGCCGTCGCAAGCCTCTATCGCCACGAGAAATCAATCTAGGCCCTCTCTAGCACCCTGACAGAGGGGGCCATCATCACTGGAGGCCATGGAGGAGGATCTCGGAGGGGGCATCATCACCATGAAGGCCAAGGACCAGAGGGGGAAAGCCATGGAGGAGGAAGCACAAGGGGGAGAACCTCTCCTCCTCTCTCTTGGTGGCACCGGAGTGCCATCGGGAGGGGAATCATCGCCGCAGTGATCGTCTTCATCAACATCACCATCATCATCACCATCCTCACCTCTTTTACGCAGTCCACTCTCCCGCACCCTGCTGTAATCCCTACTTGAACATGGTGCTTTATGCCGCATATTATGATTCAATGATGTGTTGCCATCCTATGATGTTTTGAGTAGATATCTTTTGTCTTTGGGTTGATTGATGATCTAGATTGGTATGAGTTGTATGTTTTACTTTGATGCTGTCCTATGGTGCCCTCCGTGTCGCGCAAGCGTGAGGGATTCCCGCTGTAGGGTGTTGCAATACGTTCATGATTCGCTTATAGTGGGTTGGTAAGTGACTGAAACACAAACCCGAGTAAGGGGGTTGTTGAGTATGGGAATAAAGAGGACTTGATGCTTTAATGCTATGGTTGGGTTTTACCTTAATGATCTTTAGTATTTGTGGATGCTTGCTAGAGTTCCAATCATAAGTGCATATGATCCAAGTAGAGAAAGTATGTTAGCTTATGCCTCTCCCTCATATGAAATTGCAATAGTGATCACCGGTCTTGTTAACAATTGCCTAGGACAATTCCACACATCGATCCACCATTATTCCACACTCGCTATTTATATTATTTAGTAATATATTCTAACTTTACGATAACAGCACCTACTTTTATATTTTAGCTCTCCGATATCATAAAAAGTTATCCCCTTCATACCCACAACATAGTTTTATTTCTCGTTGCTACTTGGAAGCAAACGTTCGGTGCGCGTAGAGCCGTATCAGTGGCAGATAGGGCTTGAGAGAATATTGATATTACCTTTGGCTCCTTGTGGGTTCGACACTCCATACATATCACTTCCACCTTTGGGAATTGCTACGATGATTCCCTGCACTTGGGGATCATCAAGCTCTTTTCTGGTGCCGTTGCCGGGGAGCAATAGCGTGGGGTTGATATCCTCGTGTGTGCTTGTTTGCTTTCTTCACTAAGTAGATTTTGTTTTTCCCTTTTGTTTCTGTCTAGTTGTGGGTGAAACATACAATTTTTTTTCAAAAGAATGAAAATACCAAAAAAATATTTACTTGCCTCTCATGCCTAAAAACGTTTTTCAAAAAGAGAAGTGATAGGAAAGTTATGCATTGAAGAAGTGAGGGTCGACCTTGAGCACTCCTGTTCATGCTCACGAAAACAATATAGAATTTTTCATGGAAGTTTCTGTGTAAATAATTATCCCCATGTATATATCATTTGTATTATAAAAATATTGTTCCTACCTTTGGTTTTAGTTTGATAAGATTGCTTGCTTACTATGTGCAGAACAAAAACAGAAACTTTGGCTGTAGTGCATGAATTTACATTTTTTACTGGAAAGTCAAATGGGTCTGAAGCGGTTTGCACATTACTTCTGTACAAAATTTTCAAATTGTCAAATTTATTTCATAATTTTTGGAGTTACAGAAGTTTACTAAACTTCCAGATTACTACAGACTGTCCTGTTCTTAACAGATTCTGTTTTTCGCTTGTTGTTTGCTTAGTTTGATGCATCTATGGCTAGTATGTAGGGTATGAACCATAGAGAAGTTGGAATACAGTAGGTTTAACACCAATATAAACAAAGAATGAGTTAATTACAGTACCTTAAACTGGTAGTTTGCTTTATTACACTAACGGATCTCACAAGTTTTTGTTTAAGTTTTTGTGATAGAAGTGTTTGAAGAACGAGGAGTTACCGATGTGAGAAGAATAAAGAGAGACAAGAGTTCAAGCTTGGGGATGCCCAAGGCACCCCAAGTAAATATTTCAAAGGATACTCAAGCATCTAAGCTTGGGGATGCCCCGGTTGGAATCCCATCTTTCTTCTTCAACAAATATCGGTATACCTTGGTTTTTGTTTTGTTCACATTGTTTGTTCCCTTTGTGTTTTTGTTTTTCTTTAAGAATCATGCTAGTATGAGATAGCACTTCATTGACTTATAGAATACTTCATGTGCTTCACTTATATCTTTTAAGTATGATCTTATAGAATTGCTCTTTGTGCTTCACTTAAATCATTTGAGTATGGTTTTATAGAATGCTTCGTGCGCTTCACTTATATATTTTGAGTTTGGATATTGGCTAGTCTATATTAATTGTAGAATGCTCCAGGAACTTCACTTATATCTTTTGGAGTATGAATAATACTATAATTTAAAGTGGGTTTGGAAGAGTGTCAACTTTAGGAATTAGTGATCCCACTATCTTGGAGGGTGTTGAATCTCCGTACGATATTTATGAAAGTGGATTTGGAAGAGTGTCAACTTTAGTTAGTATTCCACTATTTCGGAAGAGATTCCAATTGAGTTTGAGAACAAAGTTGCTATTCATGATGCTACTGAAAATTATTATGAGGGAGGAATATGTGCTTGTAGGAGTTGCAATAATGTCAAGTTGCCTCTCTATGTGCTTAAAGTTTTGAAGTTATACTTGTTTTGCCTTCCTATGCTAGTTGATTCTTGTTCCTATAAATTGTGTGCTCACAAAATCCCTAGGAATAGTAAGTGAGTTAGATTTAAATGTTCTAGTCATATTCTTCATGATGCTCTCTTTGTGTTCCAAATCTTTTCTTTTATGCGAGCATCATTGAAATCATCATGCCTAGCTAAAAGGCATTAAAGAAAAGCGCTTGTTGGGAGACAACCCAATATTTACCCTTACTGTTTTTTGTGTGTCTACATGATTAAGCTACTGTATTAATAATGTTTTATAGCTTTTGTTTCAATAAAGGGCCAAGTAAGACCTTTGGGAAGACTTGGGTGAAAGTTAATGTGATCTTGCTGTAAAAAACAGAAACTTTGCACTCACGAGATTAGCTGTCATTTTTTACAGAAGAGTGATTTTGAGTTGATTCTTTTTGTAGAAGATTAATAGACAAATTCCTCACGTCCGCCAATTTATTTACTAATTTTTGGAGTAGCAGAAGTATGATTATTGTTCAGATCAGTACAGACTGTTCTGTTTCTGACAGATTCTGTTTTCATTGCATAGTTTGCTTGTTTTCTAGTTTCTATGGCTTATATTTCTCAATATAAATTGTAGAAATGATATGGCACTGTAGGCATTATGTGAAAACAATTATGAACCTTGTCTTTTACAGTACCAAAGTTCATGGTTTACTCTTTATCATACTAACCTATCTCACGAAGTTCCATTAAGTTTTGTGTGATTGAAGTTTTCATGTTTTGGGTGAGATATCGATATGAGGAGAATAAGGAGTGGAAAGATCCTAAGCTTGGGGATGCCCAAGGCACCCCAAGGTAATATTCAAGGAAGACTCAAGTGCCTAAGCTTAGGGATGCCCCGGAAGGCATCCCCTCTCTCGTCTTCAAAACTATCGGTACATCTTACTCGGAGCTATATTTTTATTCGTCACATGATATGTGTTTTGCCTGGAGCGTATTTTCAATTTTACTTGATATTTGAATAAAATCATTGGATCTGAAATATTGAATAAAAAGGAACCCTCCCATGGCTAGTTAATTATTTGACTACTCAGTGTCTTTCACTCATATCTTTTGGAGTAGTTTGTCATTTACTCATGCGCTTCATGTATATCCTATGAGTAAATGGGGGAATGAATTGAATGTCATAAATCTGAACTTTTATATGTTTCATTTGCTTATAACATGGTTAGTGATGACTTCACACATAGAAAGTATGAGGCATAAAAGTTGTTGAGAGTTGGCAAACGTAGTTTTGGTCATCGTTACAATTAATAGGAAGTAATAAGGAAAGAGAGGTTCACATACAAATATATTATCTTGGACATCTTTTATGATTGTGAAGCACTCATTAAGTATGACATGCTAAAAGAGTTGACGTTGGACAAGGAAGACAACGTAATGGTTTATGTTTTCCGACATCTCAGTTAAAGTATATTGCAATTGACCTTCCAAACATGTTGAGCTTGCCTTTCTCCCTCATGCTAGCCAAATTCCTTGCTCCAAGTAGAGATACTACTTGTGCTTCCAAATACCCGTAAACCCAGTTTTTCCATGAGAGTCCACCATACCTACCTATGGATTGAGTAAGATCCTTCAAGTAAGTTGTCATCGGTGCAAGCAATAAAAATTGCTCTCTAAATACGCATGACTTATTAGTGCAGAGAAAATAACCTTTGTACGATCTTGTTGTGGAAGTAATAAAAGCGACGGACTGCATAATAAAGGTCCACATACAAGGGGCAATATAAAGTGACGTTCTTTTGCATTAAGATTTTGTGCATCAACCCTAAACACGCATGACAACCTCTGCTTCCCTCTGCGATGGGCCTATCTTTTACTTTATGTTTTTACTTTTTACTTGAGTCAAGGTGATCCTCGCCTTTCCCCTTTTTCATTTTATCCTTTGGCAAGCCCCTCGTGTTTGAAAGATCATGATATATATATCCAATTGGATGTAAGTTAGCATGGGCTATTATTGTTGACATCACCTAAAGGTGAACATGTTGGGAGGCAACACAATAAGCCCCTATCTTTATCAGTGTCCGGCTGAAACTCCATAACCACAAGTATTGCGTGAGTGTTAGCAATTGTAGAAGACTATATGATAGTTGAGTAGGTGGACTAGCTGAAAAGCTCTATTCTTGACTGTTTCTGATGTTACGATAAATTGCAGTTGCTTCAATGACTGAGATTATAGTTTGTCAGTTCTCAATGAAGTTTCTGAACCATACTTGACATTGTGAATAGATTGTTACTTGATCATGAAAAGTTTTATGAGATAAGCTACTATTATGACACATATTGATGCTAGAAAAGGTGATTGAAATTATCATTGATCAAACTTGTGCACCTTCTAGCATTCACACTTCATAAATTATTTCTTTTATCATTTGCCTACTCGAGGAAGAGCAGGAATTAAGCTTGGGGATGCTGATACGTCTCCAACGTATCTATAATTTATGAAGTATTCATGCTATTATATTATCAATCTAGGATGTTTTATATGCATTTATACGCCATTTTATATGATTTTTGGGACTAACTATTAACTTAGAGCCCAGTGCCAGTTCCTGTTTTCTCCTTGTTTTCAGTTTTACAGAAAAGCAATACCAAACAAAGTCCAATTGACGTGCCAATTTTTGACGATTTTTTATGGACCAAAAGAAGACCACAGAGCATCAGAGTTGGGCCAGAAAAGTCCTGGGCTGCCCACGAGAGTGGGGGCGCCCCCCCCCCTCCTAAGGCGCGCCTCCCCTGTCTCGTGGACAGCCCGGAGACCCCCCCCCCCTGACGTGAAACCAACGCCAAAAGTTCCTATAAATAGATAAACCTTTGGGAATTAACCTAGATCGGAAGTTCCGCCGCCGCAAGCCTCTGTAGCCACGAGAAATCAATCTAGGCCCTCTCTGGCACCCTGCCAGAGGGGGCCATCATCATCGGAGGCCATGGAGGAGGATATCGGAGGGGCATCATCACCATGAAGGCTAATGACCAGAGGGGGAAAGCCATGGAGGAGGAAGCACAAGGGGGAGAACCTCTCCTCCTCTCTCTTGGTGGCACCGGAGTGCCATCGGGAGGGGAATCATCGCCGCGGTGATCGTCTTCATCAACATCACTATCCTCACCTCTTTTACGCGGTCCACTCTCCCGCACCCCGCTTTAATCCCTACTTGAACATGGTGCTTTATGCCGCATATTATGATCCAATGATGTGTTGCCATCCTATGATGTTTTGAGTAGATATCTTTTGTCTTTGGGTTGATTAATGATCTAGATTGCTATGAGTTGTATGTTTTACTTTGATGCTGTCCTATGGTGCCCTCCGTGTCGCGCAAGCGTGAGGGATTCCCACTGTAGGGTGTTGTAATACATTCATGATTCGCTTATAGTGGGTTGGTGAGTGACTGAAACACAAACCCGAGTAAGGGTTTGTTGTGTATGGGAATAAAGAGGACTTGATGCTTTAATGCTATGGTTGGGTTTTATTTTAATGATCTTTAGTATTTGTGGATGCTTGCTAGAGTTCCAATCATAAGTGCATATGATCCAAGTAGAGAAAGTATGTTAGCTGATGTCTCTCCCTCATATGAAATCGCAATAGTGATCACCTGTCTTGTTAACAATTGCCTAGGACAATTCCGCACATCGGTCCACCATTATTCCACACTTGCTATTTATATTTTTTAGTAATATATTCTAACTTTATGATAACAGCACCTACTTTTATATTTTAGCTCTCCGATATCATATAAAGTTATCCCCTTCATACCCACAACATAGTTTTATTTCTCGTTGCTAGTTGGAAGCAAACGTTCGGTGCGCGTAGAGTCGTATCAGTGGCAGATAGGGCTTGAGAGAATATTGATCTTACCTTTGGCTCCTTGTGGGTTCGACACTCCATACTTATCATTTCCACCTTTGGGAATTGCTACGATGATTCCCTGCACTTGGGGATTATCAGGGCTAGCCTCCAGGCTTTAGCTTCGGGTCGAAAATGCTGAGTGCAGGTGCTAGAGCTTGGGGAGTGAGCATGGTCAAAGCCCAAGGGGAGGGGCTAGGGATCATTGGAAATCCCTGTACAGCCCCTCGCCTTAGAGCTGGAGTAGATGTTGACAAGGGTCACGCCTTTCCTGCCTGCCAAGGAGGGGAGCGGTGCGCTTCTTGCCCCTTGGCCGCCTTGGTCGTTCGCCGTCTCTTCGGAGGGGGTGCTGGATGGGGGTCTTGGCGCTTTCCTGGCGAGGTGTTGATGAAGATGAAGCTAGGGAAGATGGAGAAGGCGGGAGGCAGGTTATCAGGATGGAGCACGACTGCATCGACGCGTTCGTCTCGTCCTGACATCATGCCGCCTCGTCTTCTCGTTCCTCCCTTCCTCCCTGGCACCATCATCACCGGCCTCCTGGTCACCAGGTAGGTGGTTGTCTCTTGGTGCCTTCGCCTCCTCCAGCAGTCTTCCAGCTAAGCTTTAGAGGACGACTCCACTTTCGCTCGAGCTGGGGCTTCTTGAGCTCCTCGGCGGTGGCGACCAAGGGCGTCTCTGGGCCGTCTCCCTCCTTCGCAGCTTCGCCACTCCGATCTTGTCAAGCCTCATGCCTGGCAGGCCTTGACGAGATTGGGGTGGATTCTAGCACTGCTCCAGGCCTCTTTCTTCTCTCTGTATATCATGGGGGGAGAAGGAACAGGGAGAGGAGTTTACAGGGCACTTATCTTTTTTCAATCTTAAATCTATAGGCACTTGCCAAATTTTAATTCAAATAATGTAATCTCTCATGCCCATGTTTGTGTTCTGTAATGTTGTACTCGTATCAGCATGTTAATGAAAAAGATGAACCTTGCCAAGAACCCATGCATGTATACGTCCATGCAGAGGTGAGATGCCTCTTTAGTATAAATAAACGAGTTTGCCCCAGCAAGCTATCCTACCGGTCCTCTTTTTGTCTGCCGGAGAACCTTATCTGCGGATTACAGACAGAAGGACCACCCCCCCCCCACCAACTTCCCTTTACCAAAGGCAACTACAACCACCCTGACTGAAGCAGTGTTCAGGCCAGGAATGGGAGCACCTAAGTCTAAAAGGAGTGGCGAGGTTTTCTAATGAACAAGTGATAACTTACAAAACACGATTGGACAGGAGGTAGAACTTATCTATTTGGCTTGCCGGGATCGTAGTGCCGGGAATCTTGTCATCCCTTTGTTGAAGCCAAGTCCATGGTGAGAACCTGTAACTTCATGCAGATGAGAATGAATGCAGGATGCAATCCTATCTATATGCAGATGCAGGTGCTCATGAAATGCTTATGCAGTAATCTGAAATGCTCATGCATGCATGCAATCTAGGTTGGGGCCCCTCTACAATGCTTCTTTATTCTCGCACGGGGTCATCGCCCCAGCTTTGTACAAGGGGTTACATGCAACTGAGGCAAGGCCTGTACAAATGGGTGGCTGCCGGGCCCTCGCCTTATGGGTAGAACTTGCAGAGATGCTCAATATTCCATGAGTTTTGCAACAGAGTGCCATCTCCGGTCTCTAGACGGACTGCACCAGGTCTGGTGACTCGTACTACCCGGTAAGGGCCTTCCCACTTCGGTGACAGCTTGTGTGTACCCTTGGCGGACTGAATGCGCCTAAGCACAAGGTCACCTTCCTCAAAACTCCAGGCATGAACCCTGCGGCTATGATAGCGATGCAGGGCCTGCTAATAGTGTGCAGCACGCGTAGCAGCCCGGAGATGGTTCTCCTTGAGTCGCACAGCATTGTCACGGCGGTGCTGATCTTGCATGATCTCGTCGTAAGCAAGTACTCGAGGTGACCCATAAATGAGTTCCATGGGGATAACTGCTTCTGCCCCGTAGACCAGGGAGAAGGGAGTCTGCCTGGTAGCCCGGTTTGGTGTCGTTCTGAGGGACCAGAGAACTACCGGCAACTCCTTTATCCACCGACTGACGTGCTTCTGCAGCGTATCAAAGGTTCTTGTCTTGAGTCCGTGTAGCACTTCAGCGTTCGCCCTCTCCGCTTGTCCATTGCTCCAGGGGTGTGCCATAGAGGCGAATGAGATCTTGCATCCGAGGGCATGAACATATTGCATGAAGGCGCAGCTCGTGAACTGGGTGCCATTGTCAGTGATGATCCTTGCCGGAACTCCAAAATGACACACCGGATCTTTCAAGAACTTGATAGCTGACTGAGCAGTCACCTTCTCATGGTAGTCACTTTCGGCCACTTTGTAAACTTGTCAATGGCAACAAACAAGAATTCAAAGCCCCTGATTGCTCGGGGGAAGGGGCCGAGGATATCGAGCCCCCAAACTGAAAATGGCCATCATATAGGGATTGTCTGAAGCGCTTGGGCAGGCAGGTGGGTTTTCCTGGTATGGAATTGGCAGGCTCCACACTTAGTGACCAGCTCGACTGCATCTTGGAGGGCTGTGGGCCAATATAATCCTTGCCAGAATGCTTTCCCAACTAATGCCCTTGATCCAATGTGGGAGCTGCACATTCCGTTGTGTATCTCAGCCAGCAGTTCCTTTCCCTCTTCCCGGCAGACACACCTCAATTTCACACCGTTGGTCCTCCTTCTGTATAGAGTGTCATCGACAAACTGATACATATTGGCTCTCCGGGCTACTCTTTCAGCTTCGTCTTGATCGTCGGGAAGCTCCCCGGTTTGGAGGAAGTGGACAATGTGCCTTGCCCAAGTTGGAGCCTATGGATCGCAACGAGGACTAGAGGCACCTCCTTTGCTACGGGAGCACTGGCCTCGTGCACGGGGTCCATGGACCCGGTAGGAGGGGGTGGTCTGCCAGGTTGTGAGGAGTTGTTTCCGGCAGGGTCTCTGCCGGGAGCGGACTGGTCTACTGGGAGAAGCTTTCCGGTGTCCAACTTTCTCCTCTTCCGAGCCATTGTAGTTGGGGATATGGAGGGCTGAGTAAGACGGAGAACAAAAGTCCCTGGTTCCACAGGAAGCTTCTGCGCAGCACACGTTGACAGATGATCAGCTATGTTGTTTTCCGCACGGGGTACGTGCTCTGTTTGCAATCCATCAAAGTGCTCCTCTAATCTTCTCACTTCCTCGACGTATGCCACCATTAATGGACTTTGATAATCCTTGTTAACTTCCCTCACCACCAGCCGTGAGTCTCCTCGAATGATCAGCTTCTTAATTCCCAATTCTGCTGCAATCCTGAGTCCGACAAGTAGCCCTTCTTATTCTGATGTATTGTTGGTGGCTTCTTCGCATGCAAAATGCATCTGAACGACGTACTTCAAGTGCTCCCCGGTGGGGGCAACGAGAAGAATGCCAGCCCCCACGTGTTGCATGGAAAAAGCACCATCAAAATACATGATCCATTCTTGGGGTGATTTCTTGCTGGGGACAACTGTCTCTGTCACTTCCTCATCAGGGGTTGGTGTCCATTCAGCAATAAACTCTGCCAATGCCCTGCTCTGGCAATTTGATGTGCTCTCAAACCTCAAGCCAAAGCTGGATAGCACCGAAGCCCACTCCACTATTCTGCCGGTTACCTCAAGGTTTCAGAGTATCCATTGCAACAGGAAACGAGTAACAACCATGATCTCATGGTCTTGGAAGTAGTGGCGCAGTTTCCTTGAGGCCATGATGAGGCCATAGATCAACTTTTGCACGCCAGAGTACCTCGATCTAGCCCATGTAACAAGGAGATGACGAAGTACACTGGGTGCTGCACCACTTTCTTCCTTGGCGCGTCCTTCGGGTTGTCATCGTTGCCGTGCTCGCTGCTGCTCTGTCCTTTTCTGGCCCCGCTGGCCTCTGCTCACTCTCTTTCTCATCCACTTCTTGTTGTGCTACTAAGGCTGCACTGACCACTTGATTTGTGGCCGCCAAGTACAACAACAACGGCTCCTGAGGCTTGGGTGCAACCAGGGTAGGCACAGAGGACATGTAGGTCTTTAGCTCTTGCAAAGCTGCATCTGCTTCAGGGGTCCATTTCATGGGACCTACCTTCTTCAAAATTTTGAAGAATGGCAGGGCACGCTCGACAGACTTGGAGATGAATCTGCTAAGCACGGCAACGCATCCTGTCAGGTGCCTCACATCTTTGACGGTTCTTGGCGCTTGGATCTGCTCGATGGCCTTGATCTTGTCGGGATTGGCTTCGATCCCCCTATGGGACACGAAGTATCCAAGTAGCTTGCCGGAGGCGACACCAAACATACATTTCTCTAGGTTTAGCTTCAAGTTGATCTTGCGCAGATTTGCAAATGTCTCCTCCAAATCCTGAATGAGAGTTGCTCTGTCTTTGGTTTTAACCACAATGTCATCCATATAAGCCTCAATGTTTCTGTGTAGTTGAGGTTCAAAACCAATCTGGACTGCCCATGCAAAGGTGGACCCGGCACTCTTTAATCCGAACGGCATGCGGACAAAGCAATACGTACCACATGGAGTGATGAATGATGTCTTCTCCTCATCCTCCTTCGACATGAAGATCTGGTGGTACCCAGAATAGGCGTCCAGGAATGAGAGCAAATCGCAACCGGAGGTGGAATCCACTATCCGATCAATACGCGGCAAGACGGGTCCTTTGGGCAAGCCTTGTTGAGGTCTGTGAAGTCAATGCACAGCCTCCATTTCCCGTTCGCCTTCTGGACTACTACTGGGTTTGCTAGCCAAGTGGGATGTAGCACTCCTCTGACCAAACCAGCTGCTTCAAGCTTCTTGATCTCTTCTGCAATGAATTGCTGCCTCTCCAATGCCTGCTTCCGGACTTTCTGCTTAATAGGTCTGGCGTGTGGGCAGACAGCAAGGTGGTGCTCGATTACCTCCCTGGGAACAATGGGGATATCATACGGATGCCAAGCAAACACATCGATATTCGCCCGCAGGAAGGCAACGAGCGTGCTTTCCTATTTGTCATCAAGGGTGGCGTTGATGGTGAAAGTACCATCAACGCCAGCCAGCCCTGCCGGGACCTTTTTCACCTGCGGAGCACCAACCTTGGATCTCTTGCTGTTAGAACACTCTGGTACGTCGTCAACGGGTGCCGTGCACTCAGAGGGGGCATGCTTCCCGGACTCTTTGCCAGAGGCCCTACAATCCTGTTTCTTCCATTTGCTCTCCTTGGCGGGAACTGTTGCCGTCACAGCCATTGCCGCGACCGTGTCCCTGTACATCTTGTCCACACAAATGATGGCATCTTTCTCATCTGACGGGATGGTGAGGACTCCCAGTGGCCCAGGCATCTTCAGGGTATTGTAGGCATAGTAGGATGCCGCCATGAATTTAGCCTAGGCAGGGCGTCCAAGGATCCCATTGTACGGCAGGGGGAGGTCAACTACGTCAAACACAATCTTCTTAGTCAGGTAGTTAAGCTCTCTCCCAAACGTTACTAGTAACGTAATCTTCCCTTTAGGATGACTCCTGCCGGGGTTGACTCCATGAAACGTGTCTGTAATCTCCAACTCTTTTTCTGCTATGTGAAGCCTGTTGATAACTGCCGAGGAAATCAGCTTCAGTCCGGCCCCACCGTCCACCAACATCTTTGTGACCCTGAGGTTGCGAATTGTTGGAGAAACCAACAAAGGCAGGCATCCTACCGCAGTGGTGTGGCTAGGATGGTCCTCTTTGTCTAAGATGATGGGCGTACGTAACTATTTGAGCAGCTTCCGGGCCTCCGGCACTGGTTCCACGACATTGACTTCCCGAGCCCATCGCTTGAGTTGGCGATGAGAGGCATGCAAAGATGCACCTCCGTCAATTCACAGGGCATCTGTGGCCTTCTGAAACTCCTGCTCACTGGTTTCCTCTTCATCCCCCTTGTCACTCTCATCACCACAGACTTATTTCTCCTGGCCCCCTGCGGGTTTTCCTTTGTGTCGAAAGGGCTTGCCGGGGCAATTTTCTCCATCGCCTCGGCCCTTACCGCCAGTGACATTTTGACCCTTTTCCTTATCTCGCTTATCATATTCTGCTCTCTATCTCTTGACCAATTGCTCGACCTGATAGCACTCCTGAAGGTCGTGGCCCTTGGTCTAGTGGATCTTGCAGTATGGCCCATCGCCCTTCCCGGCTTTCTCGGCAGCTGCGGCCTCCCGGCAATCGGTGCACGCGGCAACCTCCTTGTCGGGAGCCTCAGTCTTGGCAATCTTGCCGGTACTAGGGGTGCCCGACCCTTCAACAATCAATACTGCTTTATCCCTTTGCTTCTTACCGCGCATCTTAGGCTTCTTCTGGCTGGTGGATTCATCATCATCCTCTGAATCAACATCAATGCAATCTTATTCTCCAGGCAACTTCCTCCCTTCCTCCATTAGGGCACACTTATCCGCTGGGGTGTACAGCTCCTTCATAGTCTTTTGCAACCACACGTTCATCTTGGCACGAATTCGACGGTTGCACAAATTGGACTGGAAGGCAGCTATCACGGTTGCGGGATGGATATTTGGAATATTCCTATGAACTTTACTGAACCTCTGCAAATACTTACAGAGGGTTTCTCCTTCCTTCTGTTGGAGAAGCTGCAGATCGCCGGGGCGGCCCGGCTCTTGGTGGCCACCGGTGAAAGCGATGATGAACTCGTGGCACAGATCTGCCCACAACAAAATGGAGTTCTCCGGCAGATGCATCAGCCAGGACCTCACGTTGGATTTGAGTGCCAACGGGAAGTAGTTGGCGAACACCTTCTCATCTCTTCCCCCTTGCATCCTGAACAGCAATGGTGTGGATGCTCAGGAACTCTGCCGGGTTCAGCCTTCAATCATACTTCTCAGGTATCTCTGGCTTGAACGTGCAAACGGACGGCCAATAGACTTGCCGCAACTCATGGTTGAAGGCAGGGTAGCCACCCTTGAAGGGTAGGAGCCCGTCTGCACCAGGAGTGGGCTCATCGACATCAGGGCCGCCGCACACGTCGGATCGGAGGAGGTTGCCGCGGTGTTGCTCGATGACGCACATGTCTCCTCTCCGCCCATCTTTCGGGATTCGCCATTGGCCTCGAGGGGGATGGTGGAGGTGTCGCCTGCTCCAGCCACACCCCCGGAGTGTTCGCTCCCTCGTGCATCTCCCCCCCCCCCCCCCCCGCAGCATTGGAGGCCGCAAGTAGAGGAGTCGTCGAGGTGGACGGATGAGCTGAAGGAGCTGATTTCTTCTTGGGCGCCATGGTCGATGGTGCTGTCGACGATGCAGACGGCGATGAAGATGACGCACTACTCACATCTTCAGGTTCGCGCAAGCGATCCCCCTACTTGGCGCGCCAAAGATGTCGCGGGAAACCACGACCACCTATGGGACCAGGACGGCCCCTTGCTGGTTCGGCAGGGGGAGTCTCGTTGGACAAAGAGCAGACCAACGCAAGGCAGTGCGGCAGGAATCACACAAGCAGTTTTACCCAGGTTCGGGCTGCCGCGAGGCATAAAACCCTACTCCTGCTTTGGTGGATTTATTGGGAAAATGTGGTGGTGGTGCATAGTACACTTGCCTGGCAGGGTTGCTTCGGGGCAACGGCGACTAAGCTCGTGCGGGGGTGTGAGTGATCTAAACTTCGAACCTCTCAAATCGTTGCCATGGGCCTCCTTTTATAGATCAAGGGGCTACCACAGTGGCAAATTGGTCATTAGACACTGATATGATAGCAAATAGTGCTATCATACCTAACTCTGCAGGCATATAATGTGCATTTAATGTGCTGCTTAGTGTCATGTCATTGGTTGCCCGGCAAGGCTTGCTGGGCTAATTCGCTAGCTCCATGCCTGGTCGCTTGACACGTCTCTGGACAGGTGTCATCTGTGGGTTCACTTGCTAGAATGTGGCGGCCTTGTGGCAAATCGCTGCCACTTAATCATCCTGCGTCTTCACACCGCACTGATCCATGACGTGGGTCGTGGTGGAGCAGTCGGTGGGGTGATCTGGCCTCCGTGAGCCCCGGCAGGCCCTGCCGGGGCACATGGGTTCTCTTCTTCTGGGGGTGGCCTCGCCCTTTGCCGGGCTCACCTGCCCCTCAAAGGAGGCCTCTCTCTTGATAACATCTGGTCCTTCTGCCTCAGTCTTGGTTGCTTCTGATCTATTAGCTGGTTCTTTGAGTCTCTTGGTCTCTTGCTCTGGTGTTACACTCTTGATTTTGTGCATGTGCGCAGTCCGGTCAACAGGCCCTGGGTTTGTTGCACCGACAGACAGCGTCCAGCCAGCATGCCCTGATGCTTCCACTTGCCAGGATCGCGGCGCTAGCTACTGCAACACTGAGGAGAGATGGGCAGATATCCAACCATAGTGGGGTGCCGCCTACAAGAATGACAAAGACAACGATTATGTCTAGCCAACATGTGAGAAATAGTAGTAGTAGTAGTTAGTGTTTGTGTGTGTGTGTCTTGTAGCCCATACATCTGTTTAGTTAATTACAAGCATCTATTAGTTACTATTGTAGTTTTAAGAGCAAATTACCAATATATAGGAATTTAAGTTGGTATCTATTATCAACATACAATGTCGATAAGTGGCCTACTTTTAGGCCTTTGTCTGTTCCTTAACTTGTGTTCACTGAAGTTTTAGAGCCGGACCCCGGCCCTAAATCCACTCGGCAACGTCCGCGTGGTAAAAAAAATCACCCAACCCGCAGCCACACGAGTGCCCCTCAACGTGGGCATCTCAAGGGTGTCAACTCATAACTACGGCCACACCACGCTGGAGAGACCCCCCAGGAAACATTGCTCCAATTCCTAAGGGCGTCAACTTGCAACTACGGCATGTGTGATAATAGACTCGCTCCAATTGATACTCTGCTGGTGTATAGTACTATAGCTAGCAGTATTGCTAATATAGTAGTTTTCTTCAAGAAGCGGAACTCAACCAAGTCATGATGGTTCCTTCATCCGAGCAACTTATAGTGGGAAAGGTTGGGCTTGTGATTTGACAGATCATTAGTCATTATTACTGCGGCGCGATGACTGGGGTGACTCTCCCCTCGAGTTATGCGTGTTGCACTCTAATTTTGGTGCATGGCAAGTGGACCAAGATGGTCGGCATCCCACACATCGACGAGCGAAAGTATTCTTTCCGATATCGAGGAGGGGCAAGGAAACCACATGGTATATTAGTATCACTGCTGATTTATATTTATTTATTTATTTGATGAAAGCTAGCGTTTCAAATCTTACAAGGGAGGAGTGCGAAACATGGCACGTGTTGGATGTCCCACACATCAGCGAAAGGAGTGGGACATGAATAGCATTGTAGAGCGCGATGTCTACTATGCAACTTCTTCTTGTAGACTCATGTTGGGCCTCCAAGCGCAGAGTTTTGTAGGACAGTAGAAAATTTCCTCAAGTGGATGACCTAACGTTTATCAATCCATGGGAGGCATAGGATAAAGATGGTTTAACTCAAACAACCCTACAACCAAATAAGAAAGAGTCTCTTGTGTCCCCAAAACACCCAATACAATGGTAAATTGTATAGGTGCACTAGTTTGGCGAAGAGATGGTGATACAAGCATAATATGGATGGTAGATATAGGTTTTTTATAATCTGAAAATAAAAAAACAGCAAGGTAACTAGTAACAAAAGTGAGCGAAAACGGTATTGCAATGCTTCGAAACAAGGCCTAGGGTCCATAGTTTCACTAGGGCAAGTTCTCTCTACAATGATAACATAATTAGATCATATAACAATCCCTCAACATGCAACAAAGAGTTACTCCAAAGTCACTAATAGTAGAGAACAAATGAAGAGATTATTGTAGGGTATGAAACCACCTCAAAGTTATTCTTTCTGATCGATCTATTGGGCTATTCCTATAAGTGTCACAAACATCCCTAGAGTTCATACTAAAATAACACCTTAAGACACACATCAACCAAAACCCTAATGTACCTTGATACTCCAATGTCACCACAAGTATCCGAGGGTTTGATATACGATATGCATCACACAATCTCAGATTCATCTATTCAAAGAGTTCCCCAAAGTTTCTACCAGAGTGCCCCAAAGTTTCTACCAGAGAGTCAAGACGAAAACGTGTGCCAACCCCTATGCATAAGTTCACAAGGTCACAGAACCCGCAAGTTGCTCACCAAAACATACATCAAGTGGATCACATGAATATCCCATTGTAACCATAGATAAGCACATGCAAGACATACATCAAGTGTTCTCAAATCCTTAAAGACTTAATCCGATAAGATAACTTCAAAGGGAAAACTCAATCCATTACAAAAAGGTAGAGGGGGAGAAACATCATAAGATCCAACTATAATAGCAAAGCTCGCGGTACATCAATATTGTGCCATATCAAGAACATGAGATAGAGAGATCAAAACACATAGCTACTGGTACATACCCTCATCCCCGAGGTTGAACTACACCCTCCTCGTCATGGAGAGCGCCAGGATGATGAAGATGGCCACCGGTGATGGATCCCCCCTCCGGCAGGGTGCCGGAACAGGGTCCCGATTGGCTTTTGGTGGGTACAGAGTCTTGCGGCGGCGGAACTCCGGATCTAGGTTCTGTTCTGGAAGTTTGGGGATATATAAGAGGTGTTGGCGTCGGGAACAAGTCAGGGGGGGTCCATGAGGCAGCCATAAGATAGGGGGCGCACCCAGGGGGTAGGGCACGCCCCCACCCTTGTGGTGGCCTCAGGACTCCTCTGGTCCATCTCCGATGCTCCGTGGGCTTCTTTTGGTCCATAAATAATCACCATAAATTTTTAGGTCAATTGGACTTCGTTTGATATTTCTTTTCTGCGAAACTCAAAAACAAGGAAAAAAACAGAAACTGGCACTGGGCTCTAGGTTAATAGGTTAGTCCCAAAAATAATATAAAATAGCATATAAATCATCCAAGATGGATAATATAATAGCATGGAACAATCAAAAATTATAGATAAGTTGGAGATTTATCAAGCATCCCCAAGCTTAATTCCTGCTCGTCCTCGAGTAGGTAAATGATAAAAAACAGAATTTTTGATGTGGAATGCTACCTAACATATTTATCAATGTACTTTATAGTGGCAATAATATTCAGATCCATAAGATTCGAAACAAAAGTTTAGTATTAAGATAACAACGATAATACGACAAGCATACTAATAAAGCAATCATGTCTTCTCACAATAACATGGCCAAAGAAACTTATCCCTAAAAAGTCATATAGTGTGGCTATGCTGCATCTTCATCAGACAAGATATTCAAATCATGGCACAACCCCAATGACAAGCCAAGCAATTGTTTCATACTTTTAATATTCTCAAACCTTTTCAACTTACACGCAATACATGAGCATGAGCCATGGACATAACACTATAGGTGGAATAGAATATGGTGGTTGTGGAGAAGACAAAAAGAAGGAGATAGTCTCACATCAACTAGGAATATCAATGGGCTATGGAGATGCCCATCAATAGATATCATTGTGAGTGAGTAGGGATTGCCATGCAACGGATGCACTAGATCTATAAGTTTATGAAAGCTCAAAAAGAAACTAAGCGGGTGTGCTTCCAACTCGCTTTCTCACGAAGACCTAGGGAAATTTGAGGAAGCCCATCATTGGAATATACAAGCCAAGTTCTATAATGAAAAATTCCCACTAGTATATGAAAGTGATATCATAGGAGACTCTCTATCATGAAGATCATGGTGCTACTTTGAAGCACAAGTGTGGTAAAAGGATAGTAGCATTGCCCCTTCTCTCTTTTTCTCTTTTTTTGTTTTTTTGGGCCTTCTCTTTTTTGGCCTCTTTTTTATTTTTATTATTTTTTTATTTTTTGTCTGGGGTCTCATCCCGACTAGTGGGGGAATCATAGTCTCCATCATCCTTTCCTCAATGGGACAATGCTCTAATAATGAAGATCATCACACTTTTATTTACTTACAACTCAAGAATTACAACTTGAAACTTAGAACAAAATATGAATCTATGTGAATGCCTCCGGCAATGTATCGGGATGTGCAATGAATCAAGAGTGACATGTATGAAAGAATTATGAAAGGTGGCTCTTCCACAAATACGATGTCAACTACATGATCATGTAAAGCAATATAACAATGATGAAGCGTGTCATAATAAACGGATAGTGGAAAGTTTCATGGCAATATATCTCGGAATGGCTATGGAAATGCCATATCAGGTAGGTATGGTGGCTGTTTTGAGGAGGGCATATGGTGGGTGTATGGTACCGGTGAAAGTTGCGCGGTACTAGAGAGACTAGCAATGGTGGAAGGGTGAGGGTGCGTATAATCCATGGACTCAACATTAGTCATAAAGAACTCACATACTTACTGCAAAAATCTATTAGTCATCAAAACCAAGCACTACGCGCATGCTCCTAGGGGAAGGGTTGGTAGGAGTTAACCATCGCGAGATCCCGACCACCATACAAAGGATGACAATCAATAAATACCTCATGCTCCAACTTCGTTATATAATGGTTCACCACACGTGCATGCTACGGGAATCACAAACCTCAACACAAGTATTTCTAAAATTCATAATTACTCCACTAGTATGACTCTAATATCACCATCCTCATATCTCAAAACAATCATAAGGAATCAAACTTCTCATAGTATTCAATGCACTTTATATGAAAGTTCTTATTATATCCCTCCAGGATGCCCATCATATTAGGACTAAATTCATAACCAAAACAAATTACCATGCTGTTTAAGACTCTCAAAATAATATAAGTGAAGCACACTAGAGCTCAACAATTTCTTCGAAATAAAACCACCGTCGTGCTCTAAAAAGATATAAGTGAAGCACTAGAGCAAATGACAAACTACCCCAAAAGATATAAGTGAAGATCAATGAGTAGTTAAATAATTGTGTGCTATGTGAAGACTCTCTAACATTTAAGAATTTCAGATCTTGGGATACTATTCAAACAGCAAGCAAAACAAAATAAAATGACATTGCAAGGATAGCACATATCATGTGAAGAAGCAAAAACTTAGGCTCAACCAAAACTGACCAATAGTTGTTGAAGAAGGAAGGTGGGATGCCAACCAGGGCATCCCCAAGTTTAGATGCTTGAGACTTCTTGAAATATTAATTAGGGATGCCTTGGGCATCCCCAAGCGTGAGCTTTTTTGTCTCCTTAATTCCTTTTCTATCATGGTTTCCCTAAATCTTAAAAACTTCATCAACACAAAACTCAACAAGAACTAGTGAGATAAGTTTGTATAACTCAATGCAATAACCTTATCATTCTCTACTGTAGAAAATCCCTAAAATTATTATTTGATATTTCCTACTAAATGCCTCTGCATATTTAACACCCATATCCTCAAATAGAATCATTAAACAAGCAAACATATGCAAACAGAACAGCAATCTGTATAACCAGGTCAGTCTGTAAAGAATGCAAGAGGAATCATACTTCCCTAACGTCAAAAATTCTAAAAAATTACCACACTGTAGAAAATTTGTTGTTACTCATTGTGTCAAAATTTCAAGATTTTCTCATGTTCTGACTATTCACCAATACTCAAAACATAACAGCAAACTTTCTGTTTTCAAAACAGCAACGTATAGACTTGTAAAATAAGCATGGTAAAGGCCATACTTGAATTTTCTATTGAACTAAAAGATATAAAACATGTCGCTGAATAAAATAAAGCAAATAGAAACAAAATAAAATGGCGCTCCAAGAAAAACACATATCATGTGGTGAATAAAAGTATAGCCTCAAGTAAAGTTACCGATGAACGAAGACGGATGAGGGGATGTCATCCGGGGCATCCCCAAGGTTAGGCTCTTGGTTGTCCTTGAATATTACCTTGGGGTGCCTTGGGCATACCCAAGCTTAGACTCATACCACTCCTTATTCCATAGTCCATTGAATCTTTACCCAAAACTAGAAAACATCACAACACAAAACTCAACAGAAAATCTTATGAGATCCGTTAGTATAAGAAAGCAAATCACCACTTTATGGTACTATTGTGAACTAATTCTAAATCCATATTGGTGTTTTATATACTGTATTCCAACTTCTCCATGGTTCATACCCCCCGATAATACTCATAGATTCATCAAAATAAGCAAACAACACAATGAAAACAGAATTTGTTTAAAACAGAACATTCTGTAGTAATCTGGAATCTTTCCATACCTCTGTAACTCCAAAAATTCTGAAAAATTATGACAATCTAGGAAATTTGTATATCAATCTTGTGTAACAAAATCATGTCAAAATCACGTTCCAATGAATTTTCAAATTTCTTGGACTGAGCACAAAAGTTTCTGTTTTTGCACAGAATCAAGTCAACTATCATCCACACTATCCCAAAGGATTTACTTGTCACTTTATTGAAACAAAAGCTATAAAACATGATTACTACAGTATCATAATCATGTGAGCGCACAAAAACGGTAGGGTTAAATATTGGGTTGTCTCCCAACAAGCGCTTTTCTTTAATGCCTCTTTGACTAGGCATGATGATTTCAGTGATACTCACATAAAAGATAAGAATTGAAACATAATGGGAGCATAATGAAGCATATGACTAGCACATTTAAGTCTAATCCAGTTCCTATGCACAAGGATTTTGTGAGCAAACAACTTATGGTAACAAGAATCAAATAGCATAGGAAGGTAAAACAAGCAAAACTTCGAGATTTTCAACACATAAAGAGAAAAGTTGATATTATTGCAATTCCTACAAGCATATGTTCCTCCCTCATAGTAATTTTAAGTAGCATCATGAATGAATTCAACAATATAACTATCACATAAAGCACTCTTTTCATGATGCATAAGCATAGAATTTTTACTACTCCCTACATAAGCAAAATTCTTCTCATTCATAGTAGTGGGAGCAAACTCAACAAAATAACTATCATGTGAGGCATAATCCAATTGAAAATTAAAATCATGATGACAATTTTTATGGTTATCATTATTTTTTATAGCATACATGTCATCACAATAATTATCAAAGATATCAACTTTGTTCTCATAATCAATTGGAACCTCTTCTGAAATAGTGGATTCATCACTAAATAAAGTCATGACCTCCCCAAATCCACTTTCACAATTATCACAATAAGATTCAACACCCTCCAAAAGGGTGGGATCATTACTTCCTAAAGTTGACACTCTTCCAAACCCACTTTCATCAATTTAATCATCATAAAAAGGAGGCATGCTATCGTCATAATAAATTTGCCCGTCCAAACTTGGGGGACTAAAAATATCATATTCATCAAACATAGCATCCCCAAGCTTGTAGCTTTGCATATCATTAGCATCATGGATATTAAAGGAATTCATACTAACAACATTGCAAACATGCTCATGATACAAAGATTGTATGCCAAACATTTTACAGACTTCTTCTTCTAACACATGAGCACAATTTTCCTTTCCATCATTTTCACAAAAGATATTAAAAAGATGAAGCATATGAGGCAACCTCAATTCAATTTTTTCGTAGTTTTTTTATAGACTAAACTATTGATAAAACAAGAAACAAAAAGATTCATTTGCAAGATCTAAAGATATACCTTCAAGCACTAACCTCCCCGGCAACGGTGCTAGAAAAGATCTTGATGTCTACTAGGCAACCTTCTTCTTGTAGACTCGTGTTGGGCCTGCAAGCGCAAAGTTTTGTAGGACAGTAGGAAATTTCCCTCAAGTGGATGACCTAAGGTTAATCAATCCATGGGAGGTGTAGGATGAAATTGGTCTCTCTCAAACAACCCTGCAACCAAATAACAAAGAGTCTCTTGTGTCCCCAACACACCCAATACAATAGTAAATTGTATAGGTGCACTAGTTCGGCGAAGAGATGGTGATACAAGCGTAATATGGATGGTAGATATATGTTTTTTATAATCTGAAAATATAAAAACAGCAAGGTAACTAGTAACAAAAGTGAGTGAAAACGGTATTGCAATGCTTCGAAACAAGGCCTTGGGTTCATACTTTCACTAGTGCAAGTTATCTCGACAATGATAACATAATTAGATCATATAACAATCCCTCAACATGCAACAAAGAGTCACTCCAAAGTCACTAATAGCGGAGAACAAATGAAGAGATTATTGTAGGGTACGAAAACACCTCAAAGTTACTCTTACTGATCGATCTATTAGGCTATTCCTATAAGTGTCACAAACAGCCCTAGAGTTCATACTAAAATAACACCTTAAGACACACATCAACCAAAACCCTAATGTCACCTAGATACTCCAATGTCACCACAAGTATCCGTGGGTTTGATAATACGATATGCATCACACAATCTCAGATTCATCTATTCAAACCAACATAGAGAGCTTCACAGAGTGCCCCAAAGATTCTACCGGAGAGTCAAGACGAAAACGTGTGCCAACCCTTTGCATAAGTTCACAAGGTCACAAAACCCGCAAGTTGATCACCAAAACATACATCAAGTGGATCACGTGAATATCCCATTGTCACCACAGATAAACACATGCAAGACATACATCAAGTGTTCTCAAATCCTTAAAGATCAATCTGATAAGATAACTTCAAAGGGAAAACTCAATCCATTACAAGAAGGTAGAGGGGGAGAAACATCATAAGATCCAACTATAATAGCAAAGCTCGCGGTACATCAAGATCGTGCCATATTAAGAACACGAGAGCGAGAGAGAGATAGAGAGAGAGAGAGAGAGATCAAAACACATAGCTACTGGTACATACCCTCAGCCCCGAGGGTGAACTACTCCCTCCTCGTCGTGGAGAGCGCCGAGATGATGAAGATGGCCACCGGTAATGGATACCCCTCCGGCAGGGTGCCAGAATAGGTTCCCGATTGGTTTTTGGTGGGTACAAAGGCTTGTGGTGGCGGAACTCCCGACCTAGGTTCTTTTCTGGAAGTTTGGGGATATATAAGAGGTGTTGGCGTCTGGAATAAGTCAGGGGTTCCATGAGGCAGCCACAAGATAGGGGGGCGCGCCCAGGGGTTAGGGCGCGCCCCCACCCTTGCGATGGCCTTGGGACTCCTCTCGTCCATCTCCGATGCTCCGTGGGCTTCTTTTGGTCCATAAATAATCACCATAAATTTTCAGGTCAACTGGACTCCATTTGATATTCCTTTTCTGCAAAAATCGAAAACAAGGAAAAAAAGAAAAACTGGCACTGGGCTCTAGGTTAATAGGTTAGTCCCAAAAATAATATAAAATATCATATAAATGCATATAAAACATCCAAGATGGATAATACCTAATATAATAGCATGGAACAATAAAAATTTATAGATGCATTGGAGATGTATCAGAGCGCCTCCACTTCTTCCATTTCTAGGTCGAAGACCACACGTAGTACTAGTAAATAACAATACGAAGTGCGACTCGGATGGACAGACGTGTCTAGTCGGTAGGTCTCGGACCATACACGTAAACAAATATCCAACCTAATATGTGCCTGCAATTAATATAGTAGAGTACTTAGGCACATAGGAGTACATCATAATATCACCATGCATTGCACGTACAACATTTGGTGGTAGTAAGACAAATGGATATATGCCACGCGGGTTCATACTATTTGTGCCTGGCTACTTCACTACACTAACCAGGTTCGTACATCCCTGGGTACATGTCCGTCTCATAGTTCCTGTCCCACATGTTCTTCATAGGTGGCACGATCCATAACGGTGGGTGTCGGTGTCAAAACAGGCGGATCTCGAGTAGGGGGTCCCGATCTGTGCGTACCAGGCTGATGGTAACAGGAAGCGAGGGACACAATGTTTACCCAGGTCCAGGCCCTCTCGATGGAGGTAAAACCCTACTTCCTGCTTGATTGATATTGATGATATGAGTAGTACAAGAGTAGATCTACCACGAGAGCGTAGAGGCTAAACCCTAGAAGCTAGCCTATGATGATTCTGATTGTAATTGTGATCGGCCCTCTAAGGACCAACCTCTCTGGTTTATACAAACACCGGAGAGGGCTAGGGTTTACATGGAGTCGGTTACAAGGAAGGAAATACAATATCCGGATCGCCAAGCTTGTCTTCCACGCAAAGGAGAGTCCCATCCGGACACGGGACGAAGTCTTGAGTCTTGTATCTTCTCGCTCCAATAGTGCGGACGAAGTATATAGTCCGGCCGTCCGGATACCCCCTAATCCAGGACTCCCTCAGTAGGACCTGAACCAGGCGTCAATGACGATGAGTCCGACGTGCAGTTTTGTCTTCGGCATTGCAAGGCGGGTTCCATCTCCGAATACTTCAAAGTACCTGTTACGACGAATAGTGTTCGGCTTCCCATCAATGTTGTACTCCTCGACTTCTGTGCCTCAATAATGACCATCTCCACGTGTCGAGCGAATGCGAGGAGCCGAGGCATTTTTGCATTTGCCTTCCCCAATCCTTCAGGTTAACTGTCTATTTGAAGAGACGGGGATTCTCATACCCAAACCTCACTCTCCCCCCTTGAGAAAGCATCCAACAGAGCACTCCGGAAAAACCATTCCAACATGGCCGGTCGTTGCAGCTCTTCTTCTCGCTCCTCTTGCTCCAAGCCGAGGGACTGGGAAGAGTGTTCAGTTTCTCACAGCCGTTTGATAGAGTTACAGACCTAAGGGTTTCTCCCACCGACGTTCATGGTCTCCGTCCCGATCCGGAATAGCCACTTATAATGGCGGGGAGCAAGCAAAGGGATCTCCTAATCCTTCCCCAGAGGAGCGAATATGCCTCATCCCGCATCTGCTAAGGGGCGTCGGGTTTCCAATCCACCCATTTCTTCATGGGCTTCTAGAGTTCTACGGCCTCCAGTTGCACAACCTCACCCCTGCCTCCGTGCGACATATAGCAGGATACGCCGCCCTTTGTCAGCTATTCCTAGGCTGCGAGGCTCACTTTGGGTTATGGAAAAAGCTGTTCTGCCTTGTCCCTCGTAACCAGGAAGAATCCCTATGTCAAGTGGGCGGAGCCGAAGTATGGCGCATCGCCGAGACCGGATACCTATCCGGCACTCCCAAGAAGGCACCGGAGAACTGGCCCTCGGAGTGGTTTTATGTTGACGACGTTCCCCTTCCGGATCCAGTCCGAACAGGTCTCCCTGAGTTTAACAACGCTCCGTCGAAGGCGTGTCGAAGCTGGCACCCTCGGGGCCCCCAATAGGAGGATACCAGAGAAATATATTTTCTGATGAGCCGGATAAAGTCACTGGCCAAATCCGGGCTGACGATAGTCGAGGTCATGTCAATATGCATAATGCGGGGAGTGCAGCCGCTTCAATATCGGGGGAAGCCCATGTGGCACTACAATGGGGAAGATGATGCCACCCGCTGTGGCCGTAAAGGTCCAGACTCTGCCACTGCTCTGGCAAGGATATTGTCCGATTTATACAAAGGAGAGGAGGAAGAATTCCTTCACATTAAACCGCGGGATGGATTCTCCATGTATAACCCCCCAAACTGGGTAAGTCGTCATTCCTTTCCCCGCTTCACATTTCGGCGTTCTTTGCTAAGATTATCTGCCTTGATATTATCTGAGCAGGAACTGAGGAGGGCCGTAAAAGGAATCTCCAGCCCTTCCCCGCAGCCAAAGGACCCCGGAAGGGCCCTCGATCCAGGACTCGAAGAAGATCCGAATATTACCGTGGAGCTTGTCAACGGGATATTTTATTAGGCAAGCTGCGATGGCGCCTCACTAGCTATTATTGCCGACTATCCCGGACTGCTACCTGCGTCGCGTGTAAGCCAAGCCTAAAACTCTATCCTCCAAAGAGGACTCCTTTCTGATGCCATGCCTTACCACTGAAGTGTCGTGTTTTTGCAGAGACGACGGTCGGAGCGCGGGGCCGAGCCCCTAGGGACCTGTCGGCAACGGGCGTCCGGATCGGGCAGGCTCAAGAGGAAGGCGGTTAGGGTCGAAATGCCGCTACAGAGGTAAGGCAAAAACCTGTCCTGCAATTATTGTATTTGAAGTGTAACAGCGCCCTTCGTGTCCTGGCAGGAAGAGGAGTAGCCGGACTATATCCGGGGATCCTGCCAATCACGCCTCCACCAGCCGAATTCCAGAACCGGCTTTGAGAGAGGAGGGCGACGTGGGGCCAATGCTGCATAGTTCTCCTGCAGAGGACGCGGATATTCTCTCTGCCACGAATTCTGAAGTAGAGAGCGCCATGAATCACCGGCGCCGACGGGCCGTACTTCGCAACAACATCTTTTCCAAAGAGGCATTTAATGCTTTCAATTTGGGAGACGCATACATCCGAGCTGCTCAAGGCGGTTTTGCCCGAGCGATGGACCAGTATACCAAAGATATACGGGTAAGAAAATTTGATAAGCATGTATAACAGTAGCCCCTGAGACTTGAAACGGTTGGAACAATTGTTTTAAGGATCAATTTATGCACAGGTCCTTTTAGATAAGAATGAGCAATTGTCTCGGGAGCTGGAGGAGTGCAAGGCCCAGCTAAGGGCCATGGTTGCCAAGTTAGAGGAATCCCAGAAGGCCTCATCTGGTAACATTTTTCTCAATTGTACGAAGATGCACCAGTTAGTAAGTGGCTGGTATGACAAGTCTAACCGAAAATTCTGCTGACAATCCCGGGGTGAATCCGAAGGGCGTAAGAGATGACGAGTCGTATCTCAAAAGGCAACTAAAGGCTGGCGAGCGCATTCTTACGCAAGTTAGGCAGGAGAAGAACAATCTTCAAGATGCCAATGTCCGGCTGGACGTGGAATTAAAATACGTCCGCGCTCAGCTGGCGGACTCCGTGAAGGAGAACAAAAGGCTTCGACGCGGCATTTATGGTAAGTGCCTAGACGAACTTTAGTACATCTCGGCGAGGAAGCATATTGAAAGAATTTTACTTGCAGGAATGTTAACGGGCCTCCCTGAGGAGGAGATGCCCTCGTCTACAGGCAATTTACTGCAAGACCTCTCACAACTGCACGAGCGAGCTCGGCAGGTGATGCAGGGCGTTGCTCAGGCCTTGTGGCCATCAAGCTTCCTGCCGAATGGCATGGGGGAGCTTGTGGATATGCTTCAATGAGCAAGGCGGCGCTTCCGATTGTGGAAGATGTCAGCTTGCCGGCAAGGTGCAAGAGAAGCCTGGGCTATGGTGAAGACGCGCTACACCAAGCTGGACCCGAACCATATGGCCGAAGACGGACCGGCGGGGCCAGATGGGTAAGATATTCCCGTGAGTCTGGTGTATGACGAGGTAGCGTTAGCCGCAAAGTATTCCCAATAGGATTGTAAACTAGATAGCCTATTGGATGGTATAGAGGAGGAATATAGTCAGTCCAAGTGACTGTGTAATTCAATGGACATAAGTAGTCCCTAGACGGATTAAAATCATTTGTCATGGCGGACCTTTTCGCTTCAGCCCCCGGATCCTACAGTCTGCGGTGTGTCTGAATACCCACTCAGTTATACAGAACCGGGGTATGCGTGGAAACCAGGCGTAGGGGTCATAAGTCCTTGAACAGACAAGTACCCAACTAGTTATGTTATATTACATGGATAGTAAGAAACATCTTCCAGGGAGAATAGTTCCGTTAGGGGTTCCTTTCCCTGGGTATGCATGCGACGATGCACATGTCCGGGCTACGAACAAGGACGCAGGATACAAAACTTCTGGGGATTTATGTTGTAATAAACGAATACATCTTTTGTTCACCGACTGAATATTCTCTTAAGGACGCTAGCTTTCGTCTTCACCTAGTCTGAGGTACATATCTGGCTGAACCGGCAGTAACAATCGCAGAGGTGCTCCCCTTATGCCCTAGCAGAATTAATGGGAACATAGGGCATAAACACAAGATCCAGGCAACCCAGCTTGGCCACATCTTAAGTCATATCGATGCATATAATGGTGAAGAAAAGGCACATATCGAAAAAGGAACGTATATGTGATGGTCAAAAAGCCATTAGAGTAATTATTTTTAGCTTACATATAGGAAGCCCCCAGGTATTGCTTACACACATAGTGCGGCCAGAGTGATCCGGGAGTCCGTAATGTATTAAATACTTCATGTGAAGAGGAAAATAGGTCGAGAAAGGAAAAGGGAGGGAGCATAATTAAAAAGGAGGGGGTAAGGAGACGAACACTGAGTCGGCGCTAGGCGTAGAATCTCCGGAGTCTGGCCGCGTTCCATGGGTTCGGCTCGAGTCTGTTATCGGATGCATTACGTAAGCGGTACGCTCCTAGGGTGAGAACTTTATCAATGACAAAGGGACCTTCCCACTTGGGTTTGAGCTTGTCCTTCTTCTTCTCCAGTAGGCGTAGAACGAGCTCGCCAACGTTATAAGTGTTGGCCCGCACTTCTCTGCTTTGGTACCATCGAGCCTGCTACTGATAGAATGCGGAGCGGGCTTTTGCGACGTCGCGCTCCTCCTCCAGGGCATCCAAGCTATCCTGCCGATCTAACTCGGCTTCCTTCTCTTCGTACATGCATACGCGTGGCGAATCATGTATTATGTCGCAGGGTAGTACTGCTTCCGCGCCGTACACCATAAAAAATGGTGTATATCCGGTGGTGCGATTCGGCGTGGTCCGCAGCCCCCAGAGTACGGAGTCGAGCTCTTCGACCCAGTGCCTATCCGACTCTGTCAAGGATCGCACTAGTATGGGTTTGATGCCGCTCATGATGAGACCGTTTGCCCGTTCGACCTGGCCGTTTGTTTGGGGATGGTAGACGGAAGCGTAGTCGACCTTAATGCCCATTGTGCCGCACCAAGTTTTCACTTCATCGGCTATGAAATTTGAGCCATTATCAGTGATGATGCTGTGGGGGACGTCGTATCGGTGTACGACCCCGGATATGAAGTCTATTACTGGTCCGGATTCGGCCGTTTTGACTGGCTTGGCTTCTGTCCATTTGGTGAACTTGTCCACCATGACCAATAAGTATTTTTTTCTTATGGCTTCTCCCTTTAAGAGGTCCGACCATATCCAGCCCCAAGACCGTGAAGGGCCAAGTTATGGGGATTGTTTGGAGAGCGGTAGGGGGCATATGACTCTGATTGGCAAAGAGCTGGCAACCGATGCAGTGTTGGACAAGGTCCTGTGCGTTTGCTCGGGCCATCGGCCAATAGAAGCCTGTGCGGAAGGCCTTGCTGACTAGTGCTCGAGTCGCGGCGTGGTGCCCGCCCAGTCCGGCATGGATTTCAGCCAAGAGCTGCCGCCCTTCCTCTTCGGAGATGCACCTTTGGAGCACTTCGGTCGCACTTTTCTTATAGAGTTCCCCTTCACGGACTTTGTAAGCTTTAGAACACCGAACGATGCAAAGTGCTTCATTTTGGTCTTCGGGGAGCTCCTGCCTGTTTAGGTAGGCCAAGAAAGGCTCATTCCACGGGGCGATTACAACCATGATTTCGTGGACCAAAGATGTTATTTCGGTGGTAGAGCCTCCGATTATGTCTGATAGTTCGGACTCTGGGGTGTATTCGGATCCGTGCTAGTATTGCCGGACTCCCCTTCCCATACCACGGATGGCTTGAACAGCCTTTCCATGAATATGTTTGGTGGGATAGGGTCGCGTTTAGCACCGATGCGGGCGAGGATATCCGCTGCTTGATTGTTTTCTTGAGCCACATGGTGGAATTTGAGCCCCTCAAACCGAGCTGACATTTTGAGGACGACATTATGGTAGGCCGCTATTTTTGAATCCTTGGCATCAAAGTCTCCGTTTATTTGTGATATTGCCAGGTTTGATTCCTCGCGCACTTCTAGGCATTGAATGCCCATAGAGACTGCCATCCGAAGACCGTGCAACAGAGCCTCGTATTTGGCTGCATTGTTGGAGTCTGTGTATAATATTTGGAGGATGTACTGGGCCGTGTCTCCAGTGGGAGACGTCAGGACTACACCTGCTCCCAATCCGGCCAGCATTTTAGAGCCGTCGAAGTGCATGATCCAGTTAGAGTACGCGTCGTACTCTTTAGGGAGTTCGGCTTCTGTCCATTCTGCGACAAAGTCAGCTAGTACTTTCGACTTGATGGCCCACTGTGGCTTGTACGTTATGTCGAATGGAAGGAGCTCGATGGCCCATTTAGCGATCCGGCCCGTAGCGTCGCGGTTATTTATTATGTCGTTGAGTGGTACTTCAAAGGCCACCATAATCGAACACTCTTGAAAGTAGTGTCGTAGCTTCCGAAGAAGGCGGTAAAGAGGTAATGCCTTTTCTCCTAACCTGGAGATAAAGCGGCTCAAAGCAGCCACGCATCCAGCTAGTTTCTGGATGTGCTTGAGGTCTGTTGGTATAACCAACTGCGATAGAGCTCGGAATTTTTGCCGGATTCGCTTCAATTCCTCTATTGGAAACAATGAAGCCCAGCAGTTTCCCAGAGGGGACGCCAAAAATGCATTTTTCCGGGTTCAGCTTGATGTCATATGTTCGGAGGTTATCGAACGTAAGCCTCAAGTCATCTATTAGGGTTTCGACGTGTCTTGTTTCTATGACCACGTCATCCACATATGCCTCCACTGTTTTGCCGATTTGCTTTTCCAGGCAAGTTTGAATCATGCGTTGATAGGTTGCGCCGGCATTTTTAAGCCCGAAAGGCATAGTGATGAAGCAGAAAGGACCATATGGCGTTATGAAAGCTATTGCAGCTTGGTCGGACTCTTCCATCTTTATTTGCTGGTATCCAGAGTATGCATCGAGGAAACACAGCGAGTCGTGTCCTGCTGTGGCGTCGATGATTTGATCGATGCGAGGGAGGGGAAGGGGATCCTTGGGGCAAGCCTTGTTGAGGTCTTTGAAGTCGACGCATAGGCGCCAGGATTTGTCCTTCTTTGGTACCGTTACCAGATTTGCCAGCCAATCCGGATGCTTGATATCTCTGATAAATCCGGCCTCGAGTAGCTTGGCTAGCTCTTCCCCCATGGCTTGCTGTTTGGGCTCTGAAAACCGCCTTAGAGTCTGCTTTACAGGTTTGTATCCTTTTAGTATATTGAGGTTATGTTCGGCCAATCTGCGTGGATGCCCGGCATGTCCGATGGGTGGCAGGCAAAAATGTCCCAATTCTCGCGTAAGAAGTCTTGCAGTGCGGCGTCCATTGCGGGGCTCAACTGTGTCCCGATGGAAGCTGTCTTCATGGGGTCCGTTGGATGGACTTGGAATTTGACTATCTAGTCTATGGGTTTAAATGAGGTGTACTTGGGTCGCTTGTCGAGTATCACGTCGTCCCTGTCCATGGTGGCATGCAGTGTTGTTAGTTCTTCAGCTGCTAGGGCTTCGGATAATGCTTCCAGGGCTAGTGATACGGTTTTGTCTCGGTGCGAAGTGCAACGTCCGGATCACTGGCTAGAGTGATGATTCCATTGGGTCCGGGCATTTTAAGCTTCATGTACCCATAATGGGGTATGGCTTGAAAGCTTGTAAACGCGTCCCACCCTAAGAGGGCGTGGTATCCGTTGCTGAAAGGAGCCACTTGGAATGTAATTTCTTCAGACCTATAATTCTCCAGGGTGCCGAATACCACATCGAGTGTGATTTTTCCCGCACACCGCGCTTCCCAACTAGGGATAATTCCCCTAAAAGGTTGTGCTGCTTTGTTCAATGCGACTTTTATCAATTTCCATCTTGTTGAGTGTTTCTTCGTAGATCAAGTTTAATCCGCTTCCGCCGTCCATGTGTACTTTAGTGAGCCGAAAGCCGTCCACGATTGGGCTAAGGACCAGAGCGGCTGGTGCCTGGGTGGTCTGGAATCGAGGTTGGTCACTGGCATTGAAAGTTATAGCAGTGTCGTATCCTGGATTTATTTTTGACACATGCCAGATTTCAGCGGAGCTTCGATGAGCTCGCTTGCGCCTATTGTTTGAGGAGAAAGTCTCGAAGACTATTAGTACCATATTGTGTTCTTTGGAGGGATGTTGTTCTGCTTTATAGCTTACAAGAAGGTCCTTGCCACTTTTTGCTACCTGCCGGAGTATCCAACATGCCCTGAGGCTATGGGTTGGTGTTGTGTCTGGCGTACTGTGGAGTTTACATGGCCCATTGAGCCATTCTTCCAATACAGTTCCACGCCCTGGGGTGGGCTTTGGCTTCTTGGGGATTGGATCCACCGACTTACGAGAATTCGCCCGTTTAGCTCGGACAAAGGTTTTGGTGAGAGCCGGACTATCCCAAAATTATGTTTGGGTCTTCCAGGCGCTTTCCATCGCATAGTACTTTTGTACTATGGTTGCCAAGTCAGCAAAGTGCACTATGTCGCGGCGACTTATGGCATTAAGGATTCCTTTGTCCGTACAGTTTTTGTAGAAAAGTGAGACTGCGTCCTCCTCACGACAGTCCTTGACCTTATTTAACACAAGGAGGAATCTGGCCCAGTAGCGATGTACTGTCTCATGGGGCTCTTGTCTAATATGGGAGAGACGTTTTAAGTACGGGCGGGTGTTTGTAGCCGAATCCGGATTCTGATTCGATCTAGCGCCCAGGGGCAAGAGAGCCTCCGAGTTCGACGGCTCGGGATCTGGGGTGCTTCCCAATTTTTCCGACCCAATACCTGATCCTAAGTCTGGGATCTGGGTCATGTCTTCCCTTGAGCGGGAGTCCGGCTCAGGGAGCTCGGTGATCCGGACATAATTATTCCTCAAAATAGAGGGGTAATCCGTATGTGGTTCCTCCACTACCGCTATCTCATGGGTGGCCGACGGGGATTTAATGTCCCTTTGGTCGGGTTTAAGCCCGATCCTGTCATAGTCCGTAGCGACTCCCAAAGCGGCGATGCGATCCACGAGCTCATTAAGGGAGGAGAGCTCTATCGGATCCATCTGTCCGGCGAGTTCCGAATTGACGCGAAGGTTATGCGTGATGACCCGAGAGGCCATCGTCGGCGCAACAGCTGATGGGGCAGCCATGATGAAGCCGCCAAGTCGGAGAGTTTGGCCTACAGCCAGCACTCCCCCAGAGGTAATGTTGTCCTTGACAACGAGATGAGCCATCGAGCCTTGCAGCAACGACAAAGAGGAACTCTCAATGAAAGCACCAATGTCGGTGTCAAAACCGGCGGATCTCGGGTAGGGGGTCCCGATCTGTGCGTCTCAGGCTGATGGTAACAGGAAGCGAGGGACACAATGTTTACCCAGGTTCGGGCCCTCTCGATGGAGATAAAACCCTACTTCCTGCTTGATTGATATTGATGATATGAGTAGTACAAGAGTAGATCTACCACGAGATCGTAGAGGCTAAACCCTAGAAGCTAGCCTATGATGATTACGATTGTAATTGTGATCGGCCCTGAGGGAGTCCTGGACTGGGGGGTGTCCGGATAGCCAAACTATCATCATCGGCCGGACTCCAAGACTATGAAGATACAAGATTGAAGACTTTGTCCCGTGTCCGGATGGGATTTTCCTTGGCGTAGAAGGCAAGCTTGGAAATACGGATATGTAGATCTCCTACCATTGTAACCGACTCTGTGTAACCCTAGCCGTCTCCGGTGTCAATATAAACTGGAGGGTTTTACTCTGTAGGACAACAATCACAACAACAATCATACCATAGGCTAGCTTCTAGGGTTTAGCCTCCTTGATCTCGTGGTAGATCCACTCTTGTACTACCCATATCATCAATATCAATCAAGCAGGAGTAGGGTTTTACCTCCATCGAGAGGGCCCGAACCTGGGTAAAAACATCGTGTCCCTTGTCTCCTGTTACCATCCGCCTTGACGCACAGTTCGGGACCCCCTACCCGAGATCCGCCGGTTTTGACACCAACATTGGTGCTTTCATTGAGAGTTCCTCTATGTCATCACCGATAGGCTTGATGGCTCCTTTGATCATCAACAATGACGCAGTCCAGGGTGAGACTTTTCTCCCCGGACAGATCTTCGTATTCGCGGCTTTGCACTGCGGGCCAATTCGCTTGGCCATCTGGAGCAGATCGAAAGCTACGCCCCTGGCCATCAGGTCAGATTTGGAAGCCTGAACTGCACGGCTGACATCCGCGGAGACTTGATCTTCGACGGATTCAAGACACAGTCGAGCGTGCCGCCCTGTCACGATGGGCATGATTTAGCTCTGCTGCCGGACAGTGCCCTGTAGGCCGCACACGAGTCCGCTTGGATCCTCAATTCGGAGCCAGCTGCCCAGATCGAGGACGGGTGGCTAGACACCGCCTTGGGGGCTGCTACCCCTACGGCGATGGAGCTGAATACTGACCTTGTCCCTTATGACGCTCGTGACTCCGAGGTGCCGGACTCCTCGCCGAACTCCGAACCTCCTGCGCCCCCTCCAATCGAATCCTATTGGGCGCCGATCATGGAGTTCACCGCTGCGGACATCTTTCAACACTCACCTTTTGGCGACATCTTGAACTCGCTAAAGTACCTCTCGTTATCAGGAGAGCCCTGGCCGGACTGCGGTCAGGACGGTTGGGATGCGGACGACGAAGAAATTCAAAGCCCACCCACCACCCACTTTGTAGCCACTGTCGACGACCTAACCGACATGCTAGACTACGACTCCGAAGACATCGACGGTATGGACGACGATGCCGGAGACGACCAAGAACCAGCGCCTACGGGGCACTGGAAGACCACCTCGTCATATGACATATACATGGTGGACATCCCAAAGGATGGGAATGGCGAGGAAGCGGCGGAGGAAGACCCCTCCAAGAAACAGCCCAAGCGCCGGCTTTAGCGGCGCTGCTCTAAATCCCGCCACAGCAAGAATGGAGATTCCAGCATCGGAGATAATAACACCCCAGAGAGTGCCGAAGACAACCCCCTCCAGCAAGATTCAGCACAGGAGGACGTAGAAGCCATCCCTCATGAGAGAGCGGCAAACGAAGAGGTAGAGGATGATAATTACATGCCTCCCTCCGGAGACGAGGCAAGCCTCAACGATGACGAATTCGTCGTGCCCGAGGATCCCGTCGAACAAGAGCGTTTCAAATGCAGGCTAATGGCCACAGCGAACATCCTAAAGAAAAAGCAGCAACATCTTACAGCTGATCAAGACCTGCTAGCCGACAGATGGACTGAAGTCCTTGCGGCCGAAGAGTACGAACTCGAACGCCCCCCCAAAAGCTACCCCAAACGCAAGTTGCTCCCCCGATTAGAGGAGGAGGCATATAAACCTGCATCACCAGTGCACAATACGGCTGACCGACCACCTCGTGGCCATGACAGAGAGGCCTCTAGGCCCTCCACCAGAACCGTAACCCGGCACCGCTCGAAAAGTACGAAGCCACGGGGGAATGGCCGGACTTGCGAGACATATTGGAGGATAAGGCAAGATAGTCAAGACCGATCTACGGATCGCGTGGGAGCCCCACGACGTGCGACGACGACCGTCACGCCGGATACAGCCACTCCGGCCGAGCCGAACACAGTAGACAAAGCTCACTTGAGCTACGTCGTGATATAGCCCAATATAGAGGCGCCGCACACCCACTATGCTTCACAGATGAAGTAATGGATCATCAAATCCCCGAAGGGTTTAAACCTGTGAACATTGAATCCTACGATGGCACAACAGACCCCGCGGTTTGGATCGAAGACTATCTCCTTCATATCCACATGGCCCGCGATGACGATCTTCACGCCATCAAATATCTCCCACTCAAGCTTAAAGGACCAGCTCGGCATTGGCTTAACAGCTTGCCAGCAGAATCAATTGGGTGTTGTGAAGACCTGGAAGCCGCATTCCTTGACAACTTCCAGGGCACATATGTGCGACCACTAGATGCCGGTGACCTAAGCCACATAATTCAGCAGCCAGACAAATCGGCCAGACAGTTCTGGACACGGTTCTTAACAAAGAAAAATCAAATTGTCGACTGTCCGGATGCAGAGGCCCTCGCAGCCTTCAAACATAACATTCGCGACGAGTGGCTGGCCCGGCACCTTGGACAGGAAAAGCCGAAATCCATGGCAGCCCTCACATCACTTATGACCCGATTCTGCGCGGGAGAGGACAGCTGGCTAGCCCGCAGTAACAACCTCAGCAAAAATTCTGGCAGTCCGGATACCAAGGACCGCAATGGCAGGTCGCGTCGCAACAAAAACAAACGCCACGTCAACGGCGATAACACTGAGGATACGGCAGTCAACGCCGGATTCAGAGGCTCTAAACCCGGTCAGCGGAAAAAGCCATTCAAAAGAACTACTCTGGATCCGTCCAATTTGGACCGAATACTCGACCGCTCTTGCCAGATACATGGCACCCCCGAAAAGCCATCTAATCACACCAACAGGGATTGTTGGGTATTCAAGCAGGAAGGCAAGTTAATTGCCGAAAACAATGACAAGGGGCTGCATAGCGATGACGAGGAGGAGACCCGGCCGGCGAACAATAGAGGACAGAAGGGTTTCCCCCCACAAGTGCGGACGGTAAACATGATATACGCAACCCACTTACCCAAGAGGGAGCGGAAGCGTGCACTCAGGGACGTATATGCGATGGAGCCAGTCGCCCCGAAGTTCAACCCATGGTCCTCCTGCCCGATCACTTCTGATCGAAGGGACCACCCCAACAGTATCCATTACGACCCAATCGTCGATGGATTTCACCTCACCAGAGTCCTCAAGGACGGCGGCAGCAGCCTGAACCTGCTTTATCAGGATAGAGTGCGCAAGATGGGAATAGACCCCTCAAGGATTAAACCAACAAAGACGACCTTCAGGGGAGTCATACCAGGTGTAGAGGCCAATTGTACAGGCTCAGTTACACTGGAAGTGGTCTTCGGATCCCCGGATAACTTCCAAAGCGAGGAGTTAATCGTCGACATAGTTCTGTTCTGCAGCGGCTATCACGCTCTGCTCGGACGGACCGCGTTTGCAAAGTTCAACGCGGTGCCGCACTACGCATACCAAAAGCTCAAGATGCCAGGCCCTCGAGGAGTCATCACGGTCAACGGAAACACTGAACGCTCCCTCCGAACGGAGGAACACACAGCAGCTCTCGCGGCAGAAGTACAGAGCAGCCTCTTAAGGAAATTCTCGAGTCCGGCCGTTAAGTGACCGGACATGGCTAAACGCGCCCGGAGTAACCTACAACAAGACCACCTGGCACGTTCCGAGCACGCGTAGCAATGCGGCCCCAACCCCTGCCCTTGCAAAATTGCAAGACTGGTCCTTTGCATACATCATTACACTCTGGAGATACCATGGGCATAGGGGGAGGGGCATGACCACGACAGGCCCAGAATGCGGCTCAACCACACTAGGGGCTCCCAAGTGTGTCACTCTTTTGTTTCTTTTTTCTTACCCACAGGACTCCGTTCACCAGAGGCCCTGTCCGGCAGTAGACCTGCCGAACTCACGATGCAACAGCCAGGGGAGGAGAAAGGCTATGACGAGTATCCAGGTGGTCTCCATTACGAGCATTAAATCCGTTTTATACACCATTCCGCAGCCTACCCCTGGAGGGGGACATGTTTAATAGTCCTATCCCTTGCTTACCGCACTATTTGTATCGTTTTGCATTCATGGCAGTATTTCCTGAATAAACAATGCATCGCTTTTTGCTTATAACTGCATTTCTTTCTTATATATGTTCATTTATGACATGTTGCATCCGTACACTTTGGTACGGCTAAATACACCAGGGGCTTAAGTTCCCCACACTATGGTGTGATAAGTCCGAACACTTTCCCAAGTGCGGTACCCCGAACTTATAGCGTTATATGCATCGGCACCGAATCATGTCTTTGGTCAATAGTTGGGTTTGCCCGGCTCCCATGTTTTGGTACCTTACGTTCCGTTGTATCGGCTAAGGTAGCACTGGGAGAACCACTGCGATTGCGCCCCGGTTGAGCTGGGCGAGTGCCTCAGTGGAGAAAGCTAAAACTGATCGTCATGATAAGGCGAGAGCTGGTCGCTGTTCGAGAGGTTTTTTCGAGTCCCTAAAGACTTATGCCGCTTAGAGCAAGGAGCCGGCTTTGTCCGGCCCAGGCGTGGATAGCGCCCCGAACTCGGTCTTCCGAACACTAGGGGCTTCGCCAAAATTTAAAATTATAGAATTCTATGGCTAAGTGAGAGTGTTCAAGCATTATAAGTCCGGTTGCCTCGTTCGTTGTGTTGAACGCCTCCCTAGATGGACCCAAAAATGGGAACAAGAGCGCTCAAGTTTATCCCGAACACCCCAGCACTTGCGGCATGGGGGCTGAAGCCGACGACTTGCCATCTCTCAGATTTGATAAACGGCCACACAGAAGGTAATATTTTAAATTAACAAGCGTTGCTTAGTGCATATGAACAAAGTTTTCAGCGCACAAGATAACAAAATGCAAGTCTACTCAAATATTACATCTTTGGAGCACTCACCCGCAATCATGCGGGCACCCTTCAGGACACTCTTATAATACATTTCGGGCGTGCGATACTCCTTGCCCTCCGGCGGCGCATCCGTCAGAAGCCTCTCAGCGTCCATCCTGCCCTAGTGCACCTTTGCACGGGCAAGGGCCCGACGGGCACCTTCAATGCAGGCGGAGTGCTTGAGGACTTCAACCCAGGGACACGCATCCACCAGCCGCCGCACCAGGCCGAAGTAGCTCCTAGGCATGGCCTCCATGGGCCACAGCCGAACTATGAGGCCCTCATGGCCTGTTCGGCCACCTTGTGGAGCTCGACCAGCTGCTTCAGCTGGTCGCTAAGGGGCACCGGATGTCCAGCCTCAGCATACTGAGACCAGAAGACCTTCTCCGTCGAGCTCCCCTCCTCGGCCCGATAGAATGCGGCAGCATCGGACACGCTGCAGGGCAGATCTGCGAACACTCCTGGAGAGCTCCGAATTCGGGTAAGTAATAGGTAATTCACATTCACATGCTTGTTTTGCATGAGAAATGCCTTACCCGCCGCTATCTTCTTCAACGCCTCGATTTCCTGGAGGGCCTTGTGGGCTTCGGCCTTAGCGGCTTTGGCACTCTCAAGAGCCGATGCAAGCTCGGACTCTCGAGTCTTTGAGTCGCGCTCCAAACTCTCATGTTTTTTCATGAGAGCCTGGAGATCTTGCTGCACCTCTGCCACCCGCGCCTCCTGCTTCTCTCGCTCAGCTCGCTCCGTGGTCGCATTGCGTTCGGCCGCGGACACCGCCTCCTTCAGGGTTGCCACCTCATTCGTGGCCCCTGGAGTACCCACGTTATCCTTGTTATTTCTCTTGCAACCAAATCCTTTTCTGTAAGGTACAAATTTAATCCGGTGTTACTCACCTTATCTTGTCCTCGAGCTGCTTCTTGGCACGGCCGAGCTCGCTCTCGGACCGCTCGAGGCTCTGCTTCAAGGTATTGACCTCCGCAGTCAGTGCGGCAGAGGTCAGCAGCGCAGCCTGCAATCCCATATTGACATATTTTTTCAGACTCCTGCGTATATCTTTTAGATCCTCAGTCCGGCTTTTGTTTCCAAACACCGAACCGAGCATCAGGGGCTACTGTCTATGCGGTATTATATTACATATCTTAAAATTCTTACCTCAAAGCCTGTTAGAAGGCTGATGCAGGCTTCGGTCAGCCCGCTCTTGGCGAGCTGAACCTTCTGAATCACCGCACTCATGACAGTGCGGTGTTCTTCTTTGATGGAAGCGCCGTTGAGCGCCTCCAGCAATTTATCCGGCGCCTCCGGTTGGAAAGAGGCCGCCGGTGTCGCAGTCTTGCCCTTCTTACGAAGGGGCCACTCGCCGGACTCCGGAACCACTGCAGGTTCCAGTGCGGAGTCCGGTGCAGAGTCCGGGAGGTTGCCTTGCGGCACCTCCGGGGCCTCCTCCTCCTCCTGGTGGGTCCCTTCCTGGGATCCCACCTCGGCGTCTTCAGCGTCACGGGGGGTTGAGGCGGTCGGAAGAGAATCCATATTCAACGTACCCAAGGACCCGCTCGACGAAGCGAGAAGATCGTCCTTGGCCGGACTACAGGTTGTATGCGGCATTAGAAAGACACCGTGTGGCGAAAAGAAAAATTATAAATCATCCAGGAGTCCGGATACTTACAATCTTGCCAGGGCTTGGCCCTTGAGGGCCACTCCTCGTCGCCGTCGCCGACGTTGGCGGACCAGTCCAGGGGAAGGGTCCTTCCCTTCTTGGACCCTTTGGCCTCCCTCGTTGGGGAGGCCTTCCTCTTCTTCTCTCCCCCTGCTGGGGGAGAGGCCTCTTTCTTCTCCTCCTCGTCTTCATGGGAGGAGTCCGCCTAGGAGTCATCGGACGATGAGTCCGATACCACTTGACGCCGGGAACTCCTTCGGGTTCCCGTGGCCTTCTTCTTGGCCTTCTTCTCTGGCACCACATAAAGTGCCGGGACCAGCAGCCCCGTCAAACGGGTGTCCGCTGGGTCTTCTGGGAGGGGGGCCGGACAGTTAACCTGTCCGGACGTCTTCTGCCAGTCCTGTTAAAGGTATTGGGAGTTTAGATCCCACATAGAGTCAAACTATGAAAAAATATGAGTGTCCCATAAAGGATAACATAGCTTACCTCGCCGGCCGTGCGCTGCGTGCTAAATCCGCGATCTTCGGTTGCGGATGCGGGAGCTTCGGCGCCCTTGAACAGCACCCTCCAGGCAGCTTCGTACGTCGTGTCGAAGAGCCCGCTCAAGGTCCGGTGCTGTGCCGGATCAAACTCCCACACATTGAAGGCCCGTTGCTGGCAGGGGAGAATCCGGCGGACGAGCATGACCTGGATCACGTTGACAAGCTTACGCTTCTTGTTCACCAGGGTCTGGAGACAGGACTGGAGTCCGGTCAGCTCTTCCGAACTACCCCATAGCAAGCCCTTCTCTTTCCAGGAGGTGAGCTGCATGGGGATGCCAGATCTAAATTCGGGGGCCGCTGCGCATTTAGGGTCACGCGGCTCGGTGATGTAGAACCACCCCGATTGCCACCCTTTGATGGATTCCACGAAGGCACCCTCAAGCCAAGTGACGTTGGGCATTTTTCCCACCATGGCGCCTCCGCACTCCGCTTGGCTGCCCTTCACAACCTTCGGCTTGACATTGAAGGTCTTTAGCCACAAGCCGAAGTGCGGCTGGATGCAGAGGAAGGCCTCGCACACGACGATAAACGCCGAGATATTGAGGATGAAATTTGGGGCCAGATCATGGAAATCTAGGCCGTAGTAGTACATGAGCCCCCAGACGAAGGGGTGGAGTGGGAAGCCCAGTCCGCGGAGGAAGTGGGGAAGGAATACGACCCTCTCATGGGGCCTGGGGGTGGGGATGAGCTGCCCCTCATCGGGCAGCCGGTGCGCAATGTCGCTGGACAGGTATCCGGCACTGCGCAGCTTCTCGATGTGCCCCTTCGTAATGGAGGAGGCCATCCACTTGCCTCCCGCTCCGGACATGGCTGGAGAAGGTCGAGGTGAGATGTGCGGACTTGGGCGCTGGAGCTCGAGTGCGCGGAGATGGATAAGCAAAGGAGGAAGAAGGCGTAGGTAAAGGAGGTGGATCCTTGTCCCCTTATATATGGGCGGATGAAACTATGCGTCCCTACTAGCCTGGTAAAACTCGCTTATCTCCCAAGTGCCGCAGTCAATGGCGCGGTTGGGTTACCCACGTCCGTATTGATGGGAATCCCGGAATAAGGGGAACACGATCTCTGCTTCGACAAGACGTGCCAAGGAAACCGCTTCTCTAAACGCGCTGAGGTGGTATAATAAAAATGATTCAAGTAAAGGCTTGGTAGTGGTGTGACATCACGCCACAAAATGCGTCAGCAGATTGAACTTGTGTAAGTATTATTCTCTCTACAGTGGTATGTGGAATTTATTTTGCAGAGCCGGACACTATCCTGGCGTTCACAATCTTCTATGAATTATTCAGAGGAGGAACCCACCTTGCAATGCCGAAGACAATATGCGCGCCGGACTCGTCGTCATTGAAGCCTGGTTCAGGGGCTACTGAGGGAGTCCTGGACTGGGGGGTGTCCGGATAGCCGAACTATCATCATCGGCCAGACTCCAAGACTATGAAGATATAAGATTGAAGACTTCGTCTCGTGTCCGGATGGGACTTTCCTTGGCGTGGAAGGCAAGCTTGGCAATACGGATATGTAGATCTCCTACCATTGTAACCGACTCTGTGTAACCCTAGCCCTCTCCGGTGTCTATATAAACCGGAGGGTTTTAGTCTGTAGGACAACAATCACAACAACAATCATACCATAGGCTAGCTTCTAGGGTTTAGCCTCCTTGATCTCGTGGTAGATCCACTCTTGTACTACCCATATCATCAATATCAATAAAGCAGGAGTAGGGTTTTACCTCCATCGAGAGGGCCCGAACCTGGGTAAAAACATCGTGTCCCTTGTCTCCTGTTACCATCCGCCTAGACGCACAGTTCGGGACCCCCTACTTGAGATCGCCGGTTTTGACACCGACAGGCCCTCTAAGGACCAACCTCTCCGTTTTATATAAACACCGGAGAGGGCTAGGGTTTACATGGAGTCGGTTACAAGGAAGGAAATACAATATCCGGATCACCAAGCTTGGCTTCCACGCAAAGGAGAGTCCCATCCGGACACGGGACAAAGTCTTGAGTCTTGTATCTTCTCGCTCCAATAGTCCGGATGAAGTATATAGTCCGGCCTTCCGGATACCCCCTAATCCAGTACTCCCACAGTGGGCAACCGGAGTCCATATCATCACAGCTTCTTAGTGTGGCTCCCCAAGATGGAGACTCATCTGAAATGAAGCAGCATAGATCAGGGATAGTGGCGTTCAAGATATGAATCCGTCAGTGCACAACGAAAACGCATTTGTCCTTCATGAACGGTAGGTTGTAGGCGTCGTGCACGGAAGGTGGCATCGTTTTCACTATGGGGTAGCTGTCCCCAATGAAAACCGAGTACTCTCCAAGTGTGTTCATACGCACCCAGGTAGCATCATGGGGGTCGAACACGCCGATGTCCATCTGGTACACCTGGCATCTCAAACCTGGATACATGGTGACGTGCATGGTTATGGTCCATAAAGTATAATTAGGTGACGTAAGTAGAGTATCCTGATTAAAATAAAATACTTTATATTTCTTATTTCTATGAGATGGAAGGAAAGTAATGTATAGACCAGCGGCGGCATGGGCGATGACAAACAATTTGAGTGTTACCTGTACATTAATTAAAGTAGGAGAAGTTTTGTTTGATGGGATTATGGATACCTAGCTAGTACTACACGCAATTAAAATTGTTAAGTCCTATATAGTTTATTACAACTGGCATTATAAAATGGCGTAGATGACTATCCCAATCAATAAAGAGAAAGGAAAGAAATACTCCTACTCTTGGAGTATAAAGAGACATGTACTGAAATGTTATAAGATGACATGGGAATAAGATATACGATAGCTCCTGGATCTACTACTCTTATATCTTAGAGAATGGATTACCTGGGTACATGATCAGGGTCCGATCGTGATAGATCGTGGCACCTTGTTGCCCTTCAGTGGTACCATGGGTAACGACCGCTAACATAGTACGTCCCAACTGGGTGTCATCAGCTACAAGTTCCAAGTTAGACCAAATGCCCCATGGACATCCATGATCGGCGATCTAATTATGATTGGGAGATGACTTTGCCCTGCATAATCGTGCAAACAAGGCAGAATTCATAGAAACCAGACGAAAATCATTACATTTTGAAAACTTTTCATATAAACCAGATGAAATACATTACAATTTTCATACAAATCGGAGTAAAACCTACTCTAAACATACTCTAGATGGTCGTCGGTGTCCGTCCCCCATGTCTAGGCATGAGCCCTGAGAACTGAAGCTCCGGCTATTGCCTTCGCCTTTCGCTGATCCGACTCGGCGCTCTCCAGCTCCGCCTTCGTAGCCTTCTCCTCCGGTGCTCCAGGAAGTGAAAATTTCCACCTCCACGTCATCTCCAATTGGATAATCGACCCTCGATGTCATTCCCAATGAGCTTAGATTTGACAGGAGGGGAGAAAAGGTTGCCTTCTTGGTACCCGAGCGGCGGCCACCTGCCATGCACTACTCTTCCTCGCTGCCGGCGGCGCCCGCGCATACATGCCGGCTTCTTAATCATGGGGGCAAGCGCGGCCGGGGTGGAGCCGGCAATGCCCTTCTTTTGCTTCAGCGACAGTCCATCCCAAAGGGCTTTGGAGCGCGACGAGGCCATGGTGGGAGTGGTGTCGAGAGGAGAAAGGGACTATAGGAGGATGACTATGGCCATGGCCGGGGCTGAAGTTTATATAGCCGGCAAATGGCGATGAGCGGCGACAGGTGGACGAATGGGTGATGTCGGAGTAGGTTCCTCAGCAACTTCATGTTATTAATGTGGGTGGTGCACGAACAAATAGTCGGTCCTGGTATCATTTCAACGCGGAGAAGTTGCGTGCATCGGGAAGCGGTGCTCTCTCGGTCATCATGCTGCTTCAATGTGGGCACCAGTGAGAGGTTGCCTCCGCTTTGGTCGGGCATTAATGTGGCACTGACGCTCTGGGGTGGCACTGACCGTTCCAGGCGGGAAACACGCGCCAACAAGGGAGGGGGTTTGGGTGGGCCAGGGCGGTCAGACGCGGGCGTGGTGGTTGTATTGATTTTGTATTGTTTCACGCATAGTACTGGTAGTTTGCAAAACTACTCAATTATTGCACTCAGTTTCCTAAAAAATTGTGGTAAAAATTGTTAATTGCAATGCATGCATGCATGACCAATATAAATGACCAATAAAAAACTACTACATGCATGCAACAATTTAATGCACATTGTAATCTCAACATGTAATGGGGAGCTCTAAATTTGAATTTGAAACTTAACAAATGGAAAAACTATAATGCTCTGATTCCAGAGGCAGGGCAGCTGCGATCCGGGCTTCGCACTGCCTCCAGATCTCTGGAAGAAGATCAAAGTGCCACTCCAGCGGGGGCATGGCGTATGTCATTACCTTCGGCCGGGCCATGGCTATCGGGCAACGGCGACTGGAGAAGAGGTGGCGGGAGGGGAATGAATGCGGCTACTATTTGGGTTCTCCGTCTAGCTTAAATAAATGCGCTCCATCACGTGTACCTGCGCGTGCACAAATTGTACACATACAGTTCTATTTAGGGGGGTCACGTAACTGGTATGTGTGTGAGATTCTGAGAGACAGAGTGTGTGTGTGTGCGCCTCTATTCTTTGGACATTTACTCCACCTTTTTGCATCAAGATATAACTATAATGGTACTACACTTTAGCTTGTGATTTACGTGGCCATATTAATGTGGTTGTGTAAAAAATTGTCACTTACTTCTCGTGATTTGCATTACATAATTATGAGAAGTTTGCTAACTACTAAAATAAAGTGGAATTTGTCCATGTTATATAAGTAAATTAAGGTGATTGATTATCATACGTGTAAGGTTGGACGAAGGGTGGTAGGAACAAATGCTCCACCTAGAGCATGTGTGTCTGATATGGAGTCTTAAAGTGTGTGTGTGTGTGTGTGTGTGTGTGTGTGTGTGTGTGTGTGTGTGTGTGTGTGTGTGTGTGTGTGTGTGAAACTGAATCTTCTATAGGGAAAGTAATTAAGTGTCTGTGGATTCATCATAGAGAGGTATTGTGTATGGCAGAGGCCTCCAAAGAGGGGGGTACGAGAGAGTAGAGGCCCGTAAAGAGGGAAGAGAAGGAGTGTGCGTGTGAGAGGAGTGGACATCCAGATAATGTGTTTGTTCGAGAGACACCGAGGAAGACTACTATCGATGGTACATGTAGGTGGGATTTAAACGAAGGGATAGTCTTATTGGTTTCTGGGATAGAGGGAGGAGTGAGAGAGGGGTAGCTAGAAGGAGATAGTTAAGTGTGAGTGTGTGTTTTAGAGAAGAGACCCATCTAGATGGAAGTCATGTGCACACAAGAAGAGAAATATTCGATGTGGGGTGAGGGTTGAGGGTAATTAACTATCTATGGAGACATATGAGACCTTTGAATGTGCATGTGCAAGAGGTATACATACGTGTGATGTGTGTGTGTGTGCGCGCGTGCACGCATGATCGAGATAAAAGAAAGGAGACATAAGTCATAAGATCAACGGAATGGGAGAGATGGATCAGTGTGATAGTATGCATGCATGTGAAAGTGGAGGAAGAAGGCCCGATGATTGAGCATGTGTTTTTGTCTTTAAGAGAGAGTGGCGTGGGCTTCAGCATCCATCTATGGCTAGGAGAGAGAGCGAGACACAACGTATGTGCAAAAGAGATCGACCTATAGATGCATGTATAGAGAAGTAGATATAGTGTGCGTGATAGGAAGCAAGAGTGTGTGCGAGAAAGAAAGGTTGATGGAGAAGCATATAGATAGAGAGATAGAGATGCTAGCTAGAGGGACATCGACTAGTTTTTGTGTTAGAGATAGCAGTCGAGTGGTTCGGAGGGGTGAGTTATGTGTGTGTGAGAGAAAGATAAAAAGAGGGTGAATGACTGCATGTAGAGAGAAACATATATAGTGTGCGTGATAGGAAGCAAGAGTGGGGGAGAGAAAGAAGGTTGGTGGAGAAACATAGAAATAGAAAGATAGAGATGCTAGTTAGAGGGAGATCGGCTAGTGTGTGTATTAGAGATAAGAATCGAGTGGATCAGAAGGCTGAGTTATGTGTGTGGGTGTGAGAGATATAGAGAGAGGGTGCATGTGAGTGACATAAAACGAATATTAGAGAGAAATGAGATCACGAGAGACGGAGTTTTGTGTTTGCGAGAGAGAAAGATATTTCACAAGGAGAGTTGTAGCTAGAGAGACATATTGGGGAACGCGAGATATCCCTATGGTGAGGGGGTGTGTGAGCGGCATACGAAGGGAATGGTGGAGAGCTTTGAGACCCTGCGAGATGGAGTTTGTGTTTGCGTGTGTGTGTGAGAGAGAGATATTTAAGAGGGAGAGTTGTAGCTACTGAGACATAGGGAGCGCGAGACATCTCTATGTGAGAGGGTGTGTGTGAGTGGCATACATGGGAATGGTAGAGAGAAATGATACCATGGGAGACGAAGTTTGTTTGTGTGAGAGAAAGAGATTTCACAAGGATAATCATAGTCAGAGAGAATCATAGTTAGAGACACATAGTAGGGAGCAAGATATACTTCAGAGAGATAGAGTGAAGGTCAAGGGAGAGAGTATCGTCGGTGTGTTATGAAGATAAAAGACTGTTGCCGACAGACAAGTAGCCCGATTGATACCCGAGAGACGGTGAAGGCGTATAGGTCTAGAGAGAGATATAAACATTAGTGATAGCTATATGAGACGAATATCTGGATTAAAGGGGGTTCAAATATTTAAACTAGAGATCAGGACATCGATAATATCAGAATGAAAATTGGTCTATCAAACATGCATATTCATTTGAATTTGGGGACACATGTAGTGTTATTTAGTTTATCAATATTAGTGATCCATAGATTTCTTAATTAGAGACAATGCATGGTTTATATGCAATTAATGTCTAAATGGGATTACACTATATGTTGCATGTGTCAAACACATTATACATGTTTGAGAAGTAAAAAAACCATGAAACACACATTAATTAGAGACAGTTAGCGAGGAATGCATACATTGGTTTTCAACATAAAGTGGTTTCAAATATTTGAAAATTCAAATTAAGATGGATTCAGCCTTATGAATCTGAGACCATGCCATTTATAAACCATATTTATGTATAAAGAGTTTTGTGCTTTTGAAAGTATATATAAAAAATGATGTATATAGATTTGTATTCGAATACAAAATGGATCCTGCCCAAAAAAAATAATACAAAATGGATTCGAATTGAGTTGGCATGGTAAACGTGAAATCTTTTTCTTCAAAAATTTGAACAAAGCGGCGAAACTCACAGCAACTGCCCGGAACCAAAATCTGGGAGATGGGAATTACTGCCTATCCCTGACACGCAAAGCCTATCGGCTCCATTTTTATAGGTTTCGATAGGGGTAGGCATGCAATTTCACTCAAACATGACATAACCACCTCCGCCTCTCACCTCCCTGGATTCATACACGATGAGCGCCAAAACATAGTTTCTCCTCGGCCAAAATCGCCTCTCACCCTGATTCATACACGGTGGGTGCCAAAACAAACTCTCGTCGGCCGAAATCTCCGTCGGCAAATATTCAGCGTATGCGAGATTATCGGCATATCGCCAACCGACAAATATTGTTGTCATGTAGAAAATTATAAACAGGGGCTAAGTTTGTGACATGTCTCCAATGTATCTATAATTTTGATTGTTCCATGCTGTTATATTATCATTCTTGGATATCTTACCATCATTTTATAGCAACTTTATATCATTTTTGGGACTAACCTATTGACATAGTGCCCAGTGCTAGTTGCTGTTTTTTGCTTGTTTTTTACATCATAGAATATTAGTACCAAATGGAGTCCAAGCACAACGAAACTTTTTGGAGATTTTTTTGGACCAAAGACACCTTGGGGGCCAAGTAAGCACCAAAGGGGATCCCCATGCGGACCACAAGACACTTGGGCACGCTAGGAGGCCCAGGCACGCCCAGGTGGGTTCTGGGGCCCATGGAAGTCGCCTACACTGCCTCTTCACCCTATAAATCCCCAAATATTCCAGAAACCCTAGTGGAGTCGACGAAACACAATTCCAGCCGCGCAAGTTCCAGAACCACGAGATCCAATCTAACACCATCACGGAGGGGTTCATCTGTTGGAAATATGCCCTAGAGGCAATAATAAAAGTATTATTATTATATTTCCTTGTTCATGATAATTGTCTTTTATTCATGCTATAACTGTATTATCCGGAAATCGTAATACACGTGTGAATACATAGACCACAATATGTCCCTAGTGAGCCTCTAGTTGACTAGCTCGTTGTGATCAACAGATAGTCATGGTTTCCTGGCTATGGACATTGGATGTCGTTGATAACGGGATCACATCATTAGGAGAATGATGTGATGGACAAGACCCAATCCTAAGCATAGCACAAAGATCGTGTAGTTCGTTTGCTAGAGCTTTTATAATGTCAAGTATCTTTTCCTTAGACCATGAGATTGTGCAACTCCCGGATACCGTAGGAGTGCTTTGGGTGTACCAAACGTCACAACATAACTGGGTGGCTATAAAGGTGCATTACAGGTATCTCCGAAAGTGTCTGTTGGGTTGGCACGAATCGAGACTGGGATTTGTCACTCCGTGTAAGCGGAGAGGTATCTCTGGGCCCACTCGGTAGGACATCATCATTTGCGCAATGTGACCAAGGAGTTGATCACGGGATGATGTGTTACGGAACGAGTAAAGAGACTTGCCGGTAACGAGATTGAACAAGGTATAAGGATGCCGACGATCGAATCTCGGGCAAGTACAATACCGCTAGACAAAGGGAATTGTATACGGGATTGATTAAGTCCTTGACATCGTGGTTCATCCGATGAGATCATCGTGGAACATGTGGGAGCCATCATGGGTATCCAGATCCCGCTGTTGGTTATTGACCGGAGAACGTCTCGGTCATGTCTACATGTCTCCCGAACCCGTAGGGTCTACACACTTAAGGTTCGATGACGCTAGGGTTATAAAGGAAGTTTGTATGTGGTTACCGAATGTTGTTCGGAGTCCCGGATGAGATCCCGGACGTCACGAGGAGTTCCGGAATGGTCCGGAGGTAAAGATTTATATATGGGAAGTCCTATTTTGGCCACCGGAAAATGTTCGGGTTTTTTCGGTATTGTACTGGGAAGGTTCTAGAAGGTTCCGGAGTGGGGCCCACCTGCATGGGGGGACCCACATGAACGTGGGTAGTGGGGGCAAGGCCCCACACCCCTGGTCAAGGCGCACCAAGATCCCCCCTTAGAAGTAATAAGATCATATCCCGAAGGGATAAGATCAAGATCCCTAAAAAGGGGGGATAACAATCGGTGGGGAAGGAAATGATGGGATTTCTTTCCTCCCACCTTGGCCAACGCCCCAATGGACTTGGAGGGCAAGAAACCAGCCCCTCCACCCCTATATATAGTGGGGAGGCGCATGGGAGCATAAGACGAAGTTCTGGCGCAGCCCTCCCCCTCTCCTCCTCCTCCTCTTCTGTGGTGCTTGGCGAAGCCCTGCAGGATAGCCACGCTCCTCCATCACCACCACGCCGTTGTGCTGCTGCTGGATGGAGTCTTCCTCAACCTCTCCCTCTCTCCTTGCTGGATCAAGGCATGGGATACGTCACCGGGCTGTACGTGTGTTGAACACGGAGGTGCCGTCCGTTCGGCACTTGATCATCGGTGATTTGAATCACGACGAGTACGACTCCATCAACCCCGTTCACTTGAACGCTTCCGCTTAGCGATCTACAAGGGTATGTAGATGCACTCTCCTTTCTACTCATTGCTGGTCTCTCCATAGATAGATCTTGGTGATACGTAGGAATTTTTTTTGAATTTCTGCTACGTTCCCCAACAGTGGCATCATGAGCTAGGTCTATTGCGTAGATTCTTTGCACGAGTAGAACACAAAGTAGTTGTGGGCGTTGATGTTGCTCAATATGCTTACCGTTACTAGTCCAATCTTGTTTCGACGGTATTGTGGGATGAAGCGGCCCGGACCGACCTTACACGTACTCTTACGTGAGACAGGTTCCACCGATTGACATGCACTTGGTGCATAAGGTGGCTAGCGGGTGCCAGTCTCTCCCACTTTAGTCGGAACGGATTCGATGAAAAGGGTCCTTATGAAGGGTAAATAGCAATTGGCATATCACGTTGTGGTTTTTCGTAGGTAAGAAACGTTCTTGCTAGAAACCCATAGCAGCCACGTAAAACATGCAACAACAATTAGAGGACGTCTAACTTGTTTTTGCAGGGTATGCTTTGTGATGTGATATGGCCAACAAGAATGTGATGAATGATATGTGTTGTATGAGATTGATCATGTTCTTGTAATAGGATTCACGACTTGCATGTCGATGAATATTTCAACCGGCAGGAGCCATAGGAGTTGTCTTAATTTATTGTATGACCTGCATGTCATTGAACAACGCCATGTAATTACTTTACTTTATTGCTAACCGGTAGCCATAGTAGTAGAAGTAATAAGTTGGCGAGACGACTTCATGGAGACACGATGATGGAGATCATGATGATGGAGATCATGGTGTCATGCCGGTGACGATGATGATCATGGAGCCCCGAAGATGGAGATCAAAAGGAGCAAAATGATATTGGCCATATCATGTCACTATTTGATTGCATGTGATGTTTATCATGTTTATGCATCTTGTTTACTTAGGACGACGGTAGTAAATAAGATGATCCCTTACAACAATTTCAAGAAGTGTTCTCCCCTAACTGTGCACCGTTGCTACAGTTCGTCGCTTCTAAGCACCACGTGATGATCGGGTGTGATGGATTCTTACGTTCACATACAACGGGTATAAGACAGATTTACACAGCGAAAACACTTAGGGTTAACTTGACGAGCCTAGCATGTACAGACATGGCCTCGGAACACGGAGACCGAAAGGTCGAGCATGAGTCGTATAGTAGATACGATCAACATGAAGATGTTCACCGACGTTGGCTAGTCCGTCTCACGTGATGATCGGACACGGCCTAGTTGACTCGGATCATGTGATCACTTAGATGACCAGAGGGATGTCTATCTGAGTGGGAGTTCATAAGATGAACTTAATTATCATGAACATAGTCAAAAGACCTTTTGCAAATTATGTCGTAGCTCGCGCTTTAGTTCTACTATTTAGTTATGTTCCTAGAGAAAATATAGTTGAAAGTTGACAGTAGCGATTATGCAATCAGTAGAAAGCTTATGTCCTTAATGCACCGCTCAGTGTGCCGAACCCCAAATGTCGTTTGTGGATGTTGTGAACATCAGACATACACGCTTTGATAACTACGTGATAGTTCAGTGAAACGGTTTAGAGTTGAGGCATCAAAGACGTTTTTCGAAATGTCGCGGAACATATGAGATGTTTTGAGGGCTGAAATTGGGATTTCAGGCTAGTGCCCACATCAAGAGGTATGAGACCTCCGACGTTTTTCTTAACCTGCAAACTAATGGAGAAAAGCTCAATTGTTGTGCTTGTGCTTAGATTGTCTGAGTACAAAAATTGCTTGAATCGAGTGGGAGTTGATCTTCCAGATGAAATAGTGATGGTTCTCCAAAGTCATTGCCACCAAGCTGCTAGAGCTTCGTGATGAACTATAAACATATCAGGGATAGATATGATGATCCTTGAGGTATTCGTGATGTTTGACACCACGAAAGTAGAAATCAAGAAGGAGCATCAATTGTTGATGGTTGGTGAAACCACTAGTTTCAAGAAGGGCAAGGGCAAGAAGGGATACTTCATGAAACAGCAAATCAGCTGCTGCTCTAGTGAAGAAACCCAAGGTTGAACCCAAACCCGAGACTAAGTGCTCCTGTAATAAGGGGAACAACCACTGGAGCAGGATTACCCTAGATACTTGGTAGATGAGAAGGCTGTCGATAGAAGTATATTGGATATACATTATGTTAATGTGTACTTTACTAGTACTCCTAGTAGCACCAGGGTATTAGATACTGGTTCGGTTGCTAAGTGTTAGTAACTCGAAACAAAAGGCTACGGAATAAACGGAGACTAGCTAAAGGTGAGCTGACGATATGTGTTGGAAGTGTTTCCATGTGTTGATATGATCAAAGCATCGTACGCTCCCTCTACCATCGAGATTGGTGTTTGCGTTGAGCATAGACATGATTGGATTATGTCTATTGCAATACGGTTATTCATTTAAGGAGAATAATGGTTGCTCTGTTTATTTGAATAATACCTTGAATGGTCTTGCACCTAAAATGAATGGTTTATTGAATCTCGATCGTAGTGATACACATGTTCATGCCAAAAGATAGTAATGATAGTACCACCTACTTGTGGCACTGCCACGTAAGTCATATCGGTATAAAACGCATGAAGAAGCTCCATGTTGATGGATCTTTGGGCTCACTCGTTTTGGAAAAGTTTGAGACATGCGAACCATGTCTATTGGTGTATATGCATGAAGAAACTCCATGCAAATGGACCGTTTGAACTCACTTGATCTTGAATCACTTGAGACATGCAAATCATACCACATGGGCAAGATGACTGAAATCCTCGGTTTCAGTAAAATGGAACTAGAAAGCAACTTGTGGGAAGAAATACATTTTGATGTATGCAATCCAATAAGTGCTGAGGCATGTAGTGGATATCGTTATGTTCTTACTTCACAGATGATTCGAGTAGATGTTGAGAATATTTACTTGATGAAACACAAGTCTGAATTATTGAATGGTTCAAGTAATTTCAGTGTGAAGTAGAAGATCATTGTGACAAGAGGATAAAATGTCTATGATATGATCATAGAGATGAATATCTGAGTTACGAGTTTTGGCACGCAATTAAGACATTGTGGAAATTGTTTCACAATTAATACCGCCTGGAACACCATAGTTTGATGGTGTGTCCGAACATCATAACTGCACCCTATTGGATATGATGCATACCATGATGTCTCTTATCGAGTTACCACTATCGTTCATGGGTTAGGCATTAGAGACAACCACATTCACTTTAAATAGGGCACCACGTAATTCCGTTGAGATGACACCGTATGAATTATGGTTTATAGAAACCTAAGTTGTCGTTTCTTAAAGGTTTGGGGCTGCGATGCTTATGTGAAAAAGTTTCAGGATTGATAAGCTCGAACCCAAAGCGGATAAAATGCATCTTCATAGGACACCCAAAACAGTTGGGTATACCTCCTAATTCAGATCCGAAAGCAATATGGATTGTTTCTTGAATCGGGTCCTTTCTCGAGAAAAGGTTTGTCTCGAAAAGTTGAGTGGGAGGATGGTGGAGACTTGATATGGTTATTGAACCATCACTTCAACCAGTGTGTATCAGGGCACAGGAAGTTGTTCCCGTGGCACCTACACCAATTGAAGTAGAAGCTTATGATAGTGATCATGAAGTTTCGGATCAAGTCACTGCCGTACCTCGTAGGGTGACAAGGATACGTACTACTTCAGAGTGGTACAGTAATCCTGTCTTAAAGGTCATGTTGCTAGACAACAATGAACCTATGAGCTATGGAGAAGTGATGGTGGGCCCAAATTCCGACAAATGGTTAGAAGCCATGAAATCCGAGATAGGATCCATGTATCAGAACAAAGCATGGACTTTGGTGGACTTGCCCAAAGATCGGCAAGCCATTGAGATAAATGGATCTTTAAGAAGAAGACGGACGTGGATGGTAATGTCACCATCTATGAAGCTCGACTTGTGGCGAAGAGTTTTTCACAAGTTCAAGGAGTTGACTGCGATGAGATTTTCTCATCCGTAGCGATGCTTAAGTCCGTCGGATTCATGTTAGCATTAGCTGCATTTATGAAATCTGGCAGATGGATGACAAAACGAGTTTCCTTACCAGTCTTCATATGGAAAGGTTGTATGTGATACAAATCAGAAAGTTTTTGTCGATCCTAAGGATGCTAAAAGGTATGCTAGCTCCAGCGATCCTTCCATGGACTGGAGTAAGCATCTCGGAGTTGGAATGTGCGCTTTGATAAGATGATCGAAGATTTTGGGTTTATACAAAGTTTATGAGAAACTTGTATTTCCAAAGAAGTGAGTGGGAGCACTATAGAATTTCTGATGAGTATATGTTGTTGACATATTGATGATCAGAAATGATGTAGAATTTCTAGAAAGCATATAGGGTTATTTGAAAACTGTTTTTCAATGGAAAACCTGGATTAGGCTACTTGAACAATAAGCATCAAGATCTATAAGATAGATCAAAATGCTTAATAGTACTTTCAAATGAGCACGTACCTTGACATGATCTTGAAGGTGTTCAAGATGGATCAGTCAAAGAAGGAATTCTTGCCTGAGATGTAAGGTATGAAGTTAAGACTTAAAATCTCGACCACGGCAGAATAGAGAGAAAGGACGAAGGTCGTCCCCTATGCTTTTATCATAGGCTCTCTACAGTATGCTATGCTGTGTACCGCACCTGTAGTGTGCCTTGCCATCAGTCAGTCAAGGGGTACAAGAGTGATCCAAGAATGGATCACAGGACGGCGGTCAAAGTTATCCTTAGTAACTAGTGGACTAAGGAATTTTCTCGATTATGGAGGTGATAAAGAGTTCGACGTAAAGAGTTACGTCGATGCAAGCTTAACACCTATCCGAATAGCTCTGAGTAGAGATACCGGATACGTATAATGGAGCAACAATTTAGAATAGCTCCAAGTAGAACAGTTATTTGGAATAGCTCCAAATAGAGCGTGGTAGCTGCATCTAGGAGATGACATAGAGATTTGTAAAATACACACGGATCTAAAAGGTTCAGACCCGTTGACTATAACCTCTCTCACAAGCATAACATGATCAAACCCAGAACTCATCGAGTGTTAATCACATGGTAAATGTGAACTAGATTATTGACTCTAGTAAACTCTTTGGGTGTAAGTCACATGGGGATGTGACCTTGAGTGTTAATCACATATCGATGTGAACTAGATTATTGACTCTAGTGCAAGTGGGAGACTGTTGGAAATATGCCCTAGAGGCAATAATAAAAGTATTATTATTATATTTCCTTGTTCATGATAATTGTCTTTTATTCATGCTATAACTGTATTATCCGGAAATCGTAATACACGTGTGAATACATAGACCACAATATGTCCCTAGTGAGCCTCTAGTTGACTAGCTCGTTGTGATCAACAGATAGTCATGGTTTCCTGGCTATGGACATTGGATGTCGTTGATAACGGGATCACATCATTAGGAGAATGATGTGATGGACAAGACCCAATCCTAAGCATAGCACAAAGATCGTGTAGTTCGTTTGCTAGAGCTTTTATAATGTCAAGTATCTTTTCCTTAGACCATGAGATTGTGCAACTCCCGGATACCGTAGGAGTGCTTTGGGTGTACCAAACGTCACAACGTAACTGGGTGGCTATAAAGGTGCATTACAGGTATCTTCGAAAGTGTCTGTTGGGTTGGCACGAATCGAGACTGGGATTTGTCACTCCGTGTAAGCGGAGAGGTATCTCTGGGCCCACTCGGTAGGACATCATCATTTGCGCAATGTGACCAAGGAGTTGATCACGGGATGATGTGTTACGGAACGAGTAAAGAGACTTGCCGGTAACGAGATTGAACAAGGTATAAGGATGCCGACGATCGAATCTCGGGCAAGTACAATACCGCTAGACAAAGGGAATTGTATACGGGATTGATTAAGTCCTTGACATCGTGGTTCATCCGATGAGATCATCGTGGAACATGTGGGAGCCATCATGGGTATCCAGATACCGCTGTTGGTTATTGACCGGAGAACGTCTCGGTCATGTCTACATGTCTCCCGAACCCGTAGGGTCTACACACTTAAGGTTCGATGACGCTAGGGTTATAAAGGAAGTTTGTATGTGGTTACCGAATGTTGTTCGGAGTCCCGGATGAGATCCCGGATGTCACGAGGAGTTCCGGAATGGTCCGGAGGTAAAGATTTATATATGGGAAGTCCTATTTTGGCCACCGGAAAATGTTCGGGTTTTTTCGGTATTGTACCGGGAAGGTTCTAGAAGGTTCCGGAGTGGGGCCCACCTGCATGGGGGGACCCACATGAACGTGGGTAGTGGGGGCAAGGCCCCACACCCCTGGTCAAGGCGCACCAAGATCCCCCCTTAGAAGGAATAAGATCATATCCCGAAGGGATAAGATCAAGATCCCTAAAAAGGGGGGATAACAATCGGTGGGGAAGGAAATGATGGGATTTCTTTCCTCCCACCTTGGCCAACGCCCCAATGGACTTGGAGGGCAAGAAACCAGCCCCTCCACCCCTATATATAGTGGGGAGGTGCATGGGAGCATAAGACGAAGTTCTGGCGCAGCCCTCCCCCTCTCCTCCTCCTCCTCTTCTGTGGTGCTTGGCGAAGCCCTGCAGGATAGCCACGCTCCTCCATCACCACCACGCCGTTGTGCTGCTGCTGGATGGAGTCTTCCTCAACCTCTCCCTCTCTCCTTGCTGGATCAAGGCATGGGATACGTCACCGGGCTGTACGTGTGTTGAACACGGAGGTGCCGTCCGTTCGGCACTTGATCATCGGTGATTTGAATCACGACGAGTACGACTCCATCAACCCCATTCACTTGAACGCTTCCGCTTAGCGATCTACAAGGGTATGTAGATGCACTCTCCTTTCTACTCATTGCTGGTCTCTCCATAGATAGATCTTGGTGATACGTAGGAATTTTTTTTGAATTTCTGCTACGTTCCCCAACAGTGGCATCATGAGCTAGGTCTATTGCGTAGATTCTTTGCACGAGTAGAACACAAAGTAGTTGTGGGCGTTGATGTTGCTCAATATGCTTACCGTTACTAGTCCAATCTTGTTTCGACGGTATTGTGGGATGAAGCGGCCCGGACCGACCTTACACGTACTCTTACATGAGACAGGTTCCACCGATTGACATGCACTTGGTGCATAAGGTGGCTAGCGGGTGCCAGTCTCTCCCACTTTAGTCGGAACGGATTCGATGAAAAGGGTCCTTATGAAGGGTAAATATCAATTGGCATATCACGTTGTGGTTTTTCGTAGGTAAGAAACGTTCTTGCTAGAAACCCATAGCAGCCACGTAAAACATGCAACAACAATTAGAGGACGTCTAACTTGTTTTTGCAGGGTATGCTTTGTGATGTGATATGGCCAACAAGAATGTGATGAATGATATGTGTTGTATGAGATTGATCATGTTCTTGTAATAGGATTCACGACTTGCATGTCGATGAATATTTCAACCGGCAGGACCATAGGAGTTGTCTTAATTTATTGTATGACCTGCATGTCATTGAACAACGCCATGTAATTACTTTACTTTATTGCTAACCGGTAGCCATAATAGTAGAAGTAATAAGTTGGCGAGACGACTTCATGGAGACACGATGATGGAGATCATGATGATGGAGATCATGGTGTCATGCCGGTGACGATGATGATCATGGAGCCCCGAAGATGGAGATCAAAAGGAGCAAAATGATATTGGCCATATCATGTCACTATTTGATTGCATGTGATGTTTATCATGTTTATGCATCTTGTTTACTTAGGACGACGGTAGTAAATAAGATGATCCCTTACAACAATTTCAAGAAGTGTTCTCCCCTAACTGTGCACCGTTGCTACAGTTCGTCGCTTCTAAGCACCACGTGATGATCGGGTGTGATGGATTCTTACGTTCACATACAACGGGTGTAAGACAGATTTACACAGCGAAAACACTTAGGGTTAACTTGACGAGCCTAGCATGTACAGACATGGCCTCGGAACACGGAGACCGAAAGGTCGAGCATGAGTCGTATAGTAGATACGATCAACATGAAGATGTTCACCGACGTTGGCTAGTCCGTCTCACGTGATGATCGGACACGGCCTAGTTGACTCGGATCATGTGATCACTTAGATGACCAGAGGGATGTCTATCTGAGTGGGAGTTCATAAGATGAACTTAATTATCATGAACATAGTCAAAAGACCTTTTGCAAATTATGTCGTAGCTCGCGCTTTAGTTCTACTATTTAGTTATGTTCCTAGAGAAAATATAGTTGAAAGTTGACAGTAGCGATTATGCAATCAGTAGAAAGCTTATGTCCTTAATGCACCGCTCAGTGTGCCGAACCCCAAATGTCGTTTGTGGATGTTGTGAACATCAGACATACACGTTTTGATAACTACGTGATAGTTCAGTGAAACGGTTTAGAGTTGAGGCATCAAAGACGTTTTTCGAAATGTCGCGGAACATATGAGATGTTTTGAGGGCTGAAATTGGGATTTCAGGCTAGTGCCCACATCAAGAGGTATGAGACCTCCGACGTTTTTCTTAACCTGCAAACTAATGGAGAAAAGCTCAATTGTTGTGCTTGTGCTTAGATTGTCTGAGTACAACAATCGCTTGAATCGAGTGGGAGTTGATCTTCCAGATGAAATAGTGATGGTTCTCCAAAGTCATTGCCACCAAGCTGCTAGAGCTTCGTGATGAACTATAAACATATCAGGGATAGATATGATGATCCTTGAGGTATTCGTGATGTTTGACACCACGAAAGTAGAAATCAAGAAGGAGCATCAATTGTTGATGGTTGGTGAAACCACTAGTTTCAAGAAGGGCAAGGGCAAGAAGGGATACTTCATGAAACAGCAAATCAGCTGCTGCTCTAGTGAAGAAACCCAAGGTTGAACCCAAACCCGAGACTAAGTGCTCCTGTAATAAGGGGAACAACCACTGGAGCAGGATTACCCTAGATACTTGGTAGATGAGAAGGCTGTCGATAGAAGTATATTGGATATACATTATGTTAATGTGTACTTTACTAGTACTCCTAGTAGCACCAGGGTATTAGATACCGGTTCAGTTGCTAAGTGTTAGTAACTCGAAACAAAAGGCTACGGAATAAACGGAGACTAGCTAAAGGTGAGCTGACGATATGTGTTGGAAGTGTTTCCAAGTGTTGATATGATCAAAGCATCGTACGCTCCCTCTACCATCGAGATTGGTGTTTGCGTTGAGCATAGACATGATTGGATTATGTCTATTGCAATACGGTTATTCATTTAAGGAGAATAATGGTTGCTCTGTTTATTTGAATAATACCTTGAATGGTCTTGCACCTAAAATGAATGGTTTATTGAATCTCGATCGTAGTGATACACATGTTCATGCCAAAAGATAGTAATGATAGTACCACCTACTTGTGGCACTGCCACGTAAGTCATATCGGTATAAAACGCATGAAGAAGCTCCATGTTGATGGATCTTTGGGCTCACTCGTTTTTGAAAAGTTTGAGACATGCGAACCATGTCTATTGGTGTATATGCATGAAGAAACTCCATGCAAATGGACCGTTTGAACTCACTTGATCTTGAATCACTTGAGACATGCAAATCATACCACATGGGCAAGATGACTGAAATCCTCGGTTTCAGTAAAATGGAACTAGAAAGCAACTTGTGGGAAGAAATACATTTTGATGTATGCAATCCAATAAGTGCTGAGGCATGTAGTGGATATCGTTATGTTCTTACTTCACAGATGATTCGAGTAGATGTTGAGAATATTTACTTGATGAGACACAAGTCTGAATTATTGAATGGTTCAAGTAATTTCAGTGTGAAGTAGAAGATCATTGTGACAAGAGGATAAAATGTCTATGATATGATCATAGAGATGAATATCTGAGTTACGAGTTTTGGCACGCAATTAAGACATTGTGGAAATTGTTTCACAATTAATACCGCCTGGAACACCATAGTTTGATGGTGTGTCCGAACATCATAACTGCACCCTATTGGATATGATGCATACCATGATGTCTCTTATCGAGTTACCACTATCTTTCATGGGTTAGGCATTAGAGACAACCACATTCACTTTAAATAGGGCACCACGTAATTCCGTTGAGATGACACCGTATGAATTATGGTTTATAGAAACCTAAGTTGTCGTTTCTTAAAGGTTTGGGGCTGCGATGCTTATGTGAAAAAGTTTCAGGATTGATAAGCTCGAACCCAAAGCGGATAAAATGCATCTTCATAGGACACCCAAAACAGTTGGGTATACCTCCTAATTCAGATCCGAAAGCAATATGGATTGTTTCTTGAATCGGGTCCTTTCTCGAGAAAAGGTTTGTCTCGAAAAGTTGAGTGGGAGGATGGTGGAGACTTGATATGGTTATTGAACCATCACTTCAACCAGTGTGTATCAGGGCACAGGAAGTTGTTCCCGTGGCACCTACACCAATTGAAGTAGAAGCTTATGATAGTGATCATGAAGTTTCGGATCAAGTCACTGCCGTACCTCGTAGGGTGACAAGGATACGTACTACTTCAGAGTGGTACAGTAATCCTGTCTTAAAGGTCATGTTGCTAGACAACAATGAACCTATGAGCTATGGAGAAGTGATGGTGGGCCCAAATTCCGACAAATGGTTAGAAGCCATGAAATCCGAGATAGGATCCATGTATCAGAACAAAGCATGGACTTTGGTGGACTTGCCCAAAGATCGGCAAGCCATTGAGATAAATGGATCTTTAAGAAGAAGACGGACGTGGATGGTAATGTCACCATCTATGAAGCTCGACTTGTGGCGAAGAGTTTTTCACAAGTTCAAGGAGTTGACTGCGATGAGATTTTCTCATCCGTAGCGATGCTTAAGTCCGTCGGATTCATGTTAGCATTAGCTGCATTTATGAAATCTGGCAGATGGATGACAAAACGAGTTTCCTTACCAGTCTTCATATGGAAAGGTTGTATGTGATACAAATCAGAAAGTTTTTGTCGATCCTAAGGATGCTAAAAGGTATGCTAGCTCCAGTGATCCTTCCATGGACTGGAGTAAGCATCTCGGAGTTGGAATGTGCGCTTTGATAAGATGATCGAAGATTTTGGGTTTATACAAAGTTTATGAGAAACTTGTATTTCCAAAGAAGTGAGTGGGAGCACTATAGAATTTCTGATGAGTATATGTTGTTGACATATTGATGATCAGAAATGATGTAGAATTTCTAGAAAGCATATAGGGTTATTTGAAAACTGTTTTTCAATGGAAAACCTGGATTAGGCTACTTGAACAATAAGCATCAAGATCTATAAGATAGATCAAAATGCTTAATAGTACTTTCAAATGAGCACGTACCTTGACATGATCTTGAAGGTGTTCAAGATGGATCAGTCAAAGAAGGAATTCTTGCCTGAGATGTAAGGTATGAAGTTAAGACTTAAAATCTCGACCACGGCAGAATAGAGAGAAAGGACGAAGGTCGTCCCCTATGCTTTTATCATAGGCTCTCTACAGTATGCTATGCTGTGTACCGCACCTGTAGTGTGCCTTGCCATCAGTCAGTCAAGGGGTACAAGAGTGATCCAAGAATGGATCACAGGACGGCGGTCAAAGTTATCCTTAGTAACTAGTGGACTAAGGAATTTTCTCGATTATGGAGGTGATAAAGAGTTCGACGTAAAGAGTTACGTCGATGCAAGCTTAACACCTATCCGAATAGCTCTGAGTAGAGATACCGGATACGTATAATGGAGCAACAATTTAGAATAGCTCCAAGTAGAACAGTTATTTGGAATAGCTCCAAATAGAGCGTGGTAGCTGCATCTAGGAGATGACATAGAGATTTGTAAAATACACACGGATCTAAAAGGTTCAGACCCGTTGACTATAACCTCTCTCACAAGCATAACATGATCAAACCCAGAACTCATCGAGTGTTAATCACATGGTAAATGTGAACTAGATTATTGACTCTAGTAAACTCTTTGGGTGTAAGTCACATGGGGATGTGACCTTGAGTGTTAATCACATATCGATGTGAACTAGATTATTGACTCTAGTGCAAGTGGGAGACTGTTGGAAATATGCCCTAGAGGCAATAATAAAAGTATTATTATTATATTTCCTTGTTCATGATAATTGTCTTTTATTCATGCTATAACTGTATTATCCGGAAATCGTAATACACGTGTGAATACATAGACCACAATATGTCCCTAGTGAGCCTCTAGTTGACTAGCTCGTTGTGATCAACAGATAGTCATGGTTTCCTGGCTATGGACATTGGATGTCGTTGATAACGGGATCACATCATTAGGAGAATGATGTGATGGACAAGACCCAATCCTAAGCATAGCACAAAGATCGTGTAGTTCGTTTGCTAGAGCTTTTATAATGTCAAGTATCTTTTCCTTAGACCATGAGATTGTGCAACTCCCGGATACCGTAGGAGTGCTTTGGGTGTACCAAACGTCACAACGTAACTGGGTGGCTATAAAGGTGCATTACAGGTATCTCCGAAAGTGTCTGTTTGGTTGGCACGAATCGAGACTGGGATTTGTCACTCCGTGTAAGCGGAGAGGTATCTCTGGGCCCACTCGGTAGGACATCATCATTTGCGCAATGTGACCAAGGAGTTGATCACGGGATGATGTGTTACGGAACGAGTAAAGAGACTTGCCGGTAACGAGATTGAACAAGGTATAAGGATGCCGACGATCGAATCTCGGGCAAGTACAATACCGCTAGACAAAGGGAATTGTATACGGGATTGATTAAGTCCTTGACATCGTGGTTCATCCGATGAGATCATCGTGGAACATGTGGGAGCCATCATGGGTATCCAGATACCGCTGTTGGTTATTGACCGGAGAACGTCTCGGTCATGTCTACATGTCTCCCGAACCCGTAGGGTCTACACACTTAAGGTTCGATGACGCTAGGGTTATAAAGGAAGTTTGTATGTGGTTACCGAATGTTGTTCGGAGTCCCGGATGAGATCCCGGACGTCACGAGGAGTTCCGGAATGGTCCGGAGGTAAAGATTTATATATGGGAAGTCCTATTTTGGCCACCGGAAAATGTTCGGGTTTTTTCGGTATTGTACCGGGAAGGTTCTAGAAGGTTCCGGAGTGGGGCCCACCTGCATGGGGGGACCCACATGAACGTGGGTAGTGGGGGCAAGGCCCCACACCCCTGGTCAAGGCGCACCAAGATCCCCCCTTAGAAGGAATAAGATCATATCCCGAAGGGATAAGATCAAGATCCCTAAAAAGGGGGGATAACAATCGGTGGGGAAGGAAATGATGGGATTTCTTTCCTCCCACCTTGGCCAACGCCCCAATGGACTTGGAGGACAAGAAACAAGCCCCTCCACCCCTATATATAGTGGGGAGGCGCATGGGAGCATGAGACGAAGTTCTGGCGCAGCCCTCCCCCTCTCCTCCTCCTCCTCTTCTGTGGTGCTTGGCGAAGCCCTGCAGGATAGCCACGCTCCTCCATCACCACCACGCCGTTGTGCTGCTGCTGGATGGAGTCTTCCTCAACCTCTCCCTCTCTCCTTGCTGGATCAAGGCATGGGAGACGTCACCGGGCTGTACGTGTGTTGAACACGGAGGTGCCGTCCGTTCGGCACTTGATCATCGGTGATTTGAATCACGACAAGTACGACTCCATCAACCCCGTTCACTTGAACTCTTCTGCTTAGCGATCTACAAGGGTATGTAGATGCACTCTCCTTTCTACTCGTTGCTGGTCTCTCCATAGATAGATCTTGGTGATACGTAGGAAATTTTTTTGAATTTCTGCTACGTTCCCCAACATCATCATCCTCATTGGTGCCTCTCCAATGATGCGTGAGTAGTCCACCATAGATCTAAGGGTCCGTAGACAGTAGCTAGATGGCTTCTTCTCTCTTTTTGATTCTCAATACAATGGTCTCTTGGAGATCTATTTGATGTAACTCCTTTTGCGGTGTGTTTGTTGGGATCCGATGAACTTTGAGTTTATGAGCAGATCTATATCCATGAATATTACTTGAGTCTTCTTTGATCTCTTATATGCATGATTATTTATAGCCTCGTATTTCTTCTTCGAATCTTTGGTTTAGTTAGGCCAACTAGATCGATTTTTGTTGCCATGGTAAGAGGTGCTTTGTGATGGGTTCGATCTTGTGGTGTCCTCTCCCAGTGACAGAAGGGGCAACGAGGCACGCATGTATCATTGCTATTAAGGATAACAAGGTGGGGTCTATTCCTACATGAATAGATCTTGTCTACATCATGTCATTGTTCTTATTGCATTACTCCTTTTCTCCATGAACTTAATACACGAGATGCATGCTGGATAGCGGTCAATGTGTGGAGTAATAGTAGTAGATGCAGGCAGGAGTCGGTCTACTAATCTTGGACGCGATGCCTATATATTGATCACTGCCTTGGATATCGTCATAATTATTTGATCTTATATCAACTGCCCAACAGTAATTTGTTTACCCACCGTATGCTATTTTCTCGAGAGAAGCCACTTGTCACGCCCAAGATGCGACCCTATCCTAAAGGAACTCGAAGGTCCCACCAAGGATAGAAGCGCATCTTGAAGACGCTTTTGCAAGGTGGATATCATTACATCAACATTACATAATAGATGGGGATACATACAAAAGGCATACAATGCCACACGAATACACAATACAACATACAATAACAACATCCGACTACGGATGAATCATAAACAGAAACTCAAACAATATCCACCCTGCTAGCCCAGGCTGCCGACCTGGAACCTATCCCCTGATCGAAGAACAAGCAGAAGAAGAACTCCAAAACAAGCAAGCTTCGCTCTCGCGTCATGATCATCGCATAACCTATACCTGCAATTGTTGTTGTAGTAATCTATGAGCCATGAGGACTCAGCAATCCCATTACCATGGGTATCAAGACTAGCAAAGCTTAATGGGAAAGGAAGGGGTAAAGTGGTGAGGTTGCAGCAGCGACTAAGCATGATATGGTGGCTAACATACGCAAATAAGAGCGAGAAGAGAGAACAAGCGGAACGGTCGTGAAGCTAGTAATGATCAAGAGGTGATCCTGAACTCCTACTTACGCCAAACATAACACAGAAACCATGTTCACTTCCCGGACTCCGCTGAGAAGAGACCATCACGGCTACACACGCGGTTGATGCATTTTAATTCGGATCTAGTGTCAAGTTATCTACAACCGGACATTGACAAATCCCATCTGCCACATAACCGCGGGCACGGCTCTCGAAAGTTTATACCCTGCAGGGGTGTCCCAACTTAGCCCATGATAAGCTCTCGCGATCAACGAAGGATATACCTTCTCCTAGGAAGACCCGATCAGTCTCGGAATCCCGGTTTACAAGACATTTCGACAATGGTAAAACAAGACTAGCAAAACCTCCTGCTGTGCCGAGAAATCCCGATAGGAGCTACACATATCTCGTTCTCAGGGCACACTGGATGAGCCAGACGTCGGGTTGGCATAGACCCTGGTTGCCCAGGGGGCACCGGACATCGCTCGGTTTGGACTAGCACTTAGAGAAGCACTGGCCCGGGGGGCTAAAATAAAGATGACCCTCGGGTTGGCCGACCCTAGGGAAAGGTATAGGTGGTGGTGAGGCAAATGGTAAAACCAAGGTTGGGCCTTGCTGGACAAGTTTTATTCAAAGCAAACTATCAGGGGGGGTCCCATAAATTACCCGACCGCGTTAGGAACGCAAAATCCGGGAACATAATACCGGTATGATGGAAACTAGGGTGGCAAGAGTGGAACAAAACACCAGGCATAAGGCCGAGCCTTCCACCCTTTACCAAATATATAGATGCATTAATAATATAAGAGATATTGTGATATCCCAACATAAACCCTGTCCACCATGGAGAAATCTTCAACTTCACCTGCAACTAGCAACGCTATAAGAGGGCTGAGCAAAGCGGTAACATAGCCAAGCAATGGTTTGCTAGGAAGGGTGTCAAAGGTTAGAGGTTCATGGCAATTTGGGAGGCTTGAAGAGCAAATGATAGGTAACGCAGCATAGTGATAGAACGAAGCAACTAGCATAGCAATGACAGTAGTGAGATCCAGGGTAGCTGTCATCTTGCCTGAAATCCCGCTAGGAAGAAGAACGAGTCCATGAAGAAGATGAAGCCACGAAGACGAACCACACGTAGACGAACGCATCCTCACGATCACAACGAAACGGGAACTATCGAGAAGAAGCACACAACATGGTAAACACACCACACATGAACAAGACATGATGCACAACAAGCATGATGCATGACAAGGCTACATGAAGCTACTCATGGCAAGAGATGATGCAAACAAGAACAACACATCAAAGCAAGTTTAAATGATGCCGGAAACAACATATAACAATTCCGGTAAGTCCTCATATGCATATTTAGAAATTGGCCCAGATCTGAATAAACCTTATGTTCAAGTTGTTAAACAGCAAGTTAAGATGCACCAAGATGATCTACACGAAATTCTAGTCAAGTTACATATGAAGTTCATTAGATTCAGAGCTACGGCCTAGAAGATATGAGCAAAACAAGTTAAGCATGGCATTGATGCAAAATGCACACAAACATCAAGCAAACACACCAAAACAAGGATGCAACATGATAATATGGAACTACATGCAAAAACAAGCAAGTTTCATATGGAGCACACTCAAAACGGAGCAACAGTTCAACACATGCACTCTATACAAGTTATAGCAACAATCTGTACATAACAGCAACTAGGCATATTGCAAGCACCAAAACAATATGCTACAGCACCCCAACATAAAAACAAAAGGCATGGACATGAATTACAGGTAAAGCATGACAAAACATGAACACTGAACTATCTCCAGAAACAACTAGAACATGCTCAAAAAGACATGGAAAGATTGCAAATAATAACAGTTTCAGACTTTGCAGAAATAACATCAGGTTGCAATGTTTAGAGCTATCAAACAACATGTTACAGGAACTTATCATGGCAAACAAAGGAATGGAATGAATCTACTAAACCCATAGAACAAAAGTCTCTTACTGACCATGAGCCAGAAAGGATCATAAAATATGATGGCACCCATGTAAACATGGCAAGTTATATGACAGATTCATACATGGCAGGAACAATGATAAGTAGGCATGTTGGTGAGCTTGAACCACTCACTACAGAGCAATACATGGCATGGCAAGGCAACCAACAGTAATAAGACATGTTTATGAAGCTAAGCATGGCAAGAGCAAGGTCATAGGGTGCATGGATCACTAGCAAACAATCATGGAAACATTGAACTTAATGTTAACAGGCTGACAGCAACATTATTTAGCAACTTTGGAGCAAGATAACAACATGTTCCAGTAGGCTATAATTGCAACCAAGGGCTTGAATGGATAGAGCAAGACATTTATAACAAAACATCCTTAGTGAACATCTCCAGAATACTGCACGAAATGACTTGTAGAAGCATGTTTACATAGCAACAAAATATAACAGAATCTGTCAGGAAAACAGCAACAGCAAGTACCCTCCTTAACAAGCTCCGTGGACTCAGCACACAACTCACAAAAATACATGGTTGTCACCACTGGAAAGATGGCGTGGCATAGATCAAAACACATGTAGACATCAACCTCATAGGATGCACACATCAATCATGGCAAAAATGATAAATGAGCAACTTACAACAGTTTCAGCAGATTAACAGCAACATGCACTCTTCCAACAGCATTTCGGGCATCAAGATTAGCTCAAATGAAAATGATGCAATGGAATGAAATGAAGTACTCGTCGAGGCGAACAATTTGACATATAACACGCACGAAACGGAGCTACGGATGCAGAGATGTGACATGTCAAACATAGCATGATTATTATGCAGAATTGGGGACTTAGGCGTTTCAGGGTCAACCTTCGGGTCTGCACGGATAACGAGGTTCGCCGGAGAAGGCGACGGGGAAGGCGGCCGGAGCAGCGGGGAAGGGCGGAGATGGCGGATCCGGGGGCGGGGAGACCTCCTCCGACTGGATCTCGCCGGATCCGGCGCGGGACGGCGAGGAGGCGGCACCGGCGGGCTCCGGTGCAGGCTCCGGCGGCGCGGGCGGCGCGCGGTAGGGCGCGGGCGGCGCGGGACGGCGACGGGGCCGGCCGGGGACGCTCGCGAGGCGGCGGGCTTCAGCGGAGGGCGACGAGGGGCTGGCGGCGCGGGGCCGAAGGACGGCGATGACCGGCGCCGGGGCGCAACGGCGGCGGCGGCCGCGGCGCCCGCCGGCGAGGAGGCGTGGGGAAGGGCGAGGCGGCGGACGGGCCGCGCGGTGGCGGCGGACGGGCCTGGCGGGCCCGCGGCGGACGGGCCGGGCCTGCGGCGGCGGGGCGGTGCGGGAGGCGACGTGGCGCTCTGGGATTCGCTGCGGCGGGCGGCACGGACATGTTCGGCGCGACGCGGACATGTCCGACGGCGGAGAGGAGCGGGGCTAGGGTTTGGACTGCGGGATATTCGGGGGAGGCCACATATTTATAGGTAGAGGGAGCTAGGAGTGTCCAAATGGAGCACGGTTTTCGGCCACGCGATCGTGATCGAACGACCGAGAGCATGGAGGGGAGTTAGATGGGTTTTGGGCCACTTTGAAGGGGTGTTGGGCTGCAAAGAGAAAGGAGGCTTTTGCGGTTACCCGGTTAACCGTTGGAGTATCAAACGGACTCCAAATGGCACACAACTTGACAGGCGGTCTACCGGTGCTATACCAAGGCCGCTTGGCAAACCTCGGGCCATTCCGAGAAAGTTTAACTCCCGCACACGAAAAGAGGCAAAAAGGGGTGCCGGGGACATAGGAGCGCCGGATTGCAAAACGGACAACGGGGAAAATGCTCGGATGCATGAGACGAACACGTATGCCAATGCGATGCACATGATGACATGATATAAAATGCATATGATGACATGGCAAAATGCAACACGCAAGCAAATGACATGGCAACAACAGCGAATAACTGACCAACACCTGGCGCATTGAATCCGGGGCGTTACAACTCTCCTCCACTAACAAGACATCTGGTCCCGAGATCTTAGGACTGAGACGGAAGGGAAAAGGGAAGAGGTGAAGCAAGAAATCAAGAGAAGAAGCAAAAGAATTTGAAATCGATCTTGGAAAATATCTGACTGATGAAATTCATACTTACGTCAAACTTCGAAAAGGATTTGAGAATAACTCCAGGGGAATTAGAAGAGTCAGGTAAGATCCTGGGAAAAGACCAGTGGGTTAGGGCCCACTAAAGAGAAAAACACCGTCGAAAAGGGATGTTGAACAGATAGATGATGCACCGGAACAATTGAAATATTTGAATGAGGTGGCAACCTCGAATTAATTCGAACACAGACGAATCTCCTGAGATGTCTTGAACACTCCGGAAGGATAAACTGGCGAGAGGCGAACGAGCAAGGGGAAAACATTTGAGCCGAGGAAAAGAATACGATCAACACCGAAAAACATGCATTGAGTCCACTGGAGAAGAAAAAGAGATGAAGAATGTCGAACAAAATGAGAATTCACCGGTTGAGATAATTGAGGGAAGACTGAAGAGGCTCTACACGAATGAAATAGATGGTCGAAAGAGACTCAAACTCCGGTAATAAGAGGGTGGGAGGGCGGGAAAACAAGGGTAACTTAGAAGGGGAAACCGATGAATACCTTGAAGAGAAAACACCAGTTGAAATCATTGAGAAAAGAAAGCAAAGAGTTCGCATGAGTAGGATGGATACTCGATTACGGACTCCGGTTCCGAGGAGAAAAAAGGGGAGGGTGGGTGGGAAAATAAAACAACTGAGGATTGAACTTGACAACGATGAAGAGGCTCGAGACAACTTGACAAGAAATGCACCAGACAAAAGAGGATGGAAAACTCACGAAACTAACCATGTGATCCTAAAGAAAAATTTGAACGGGAAGAGGAGTAATTCAAAACACCTACGTCAAGATTCCTCACCAGAGCGACGAAGGGGCAGTGGAGTAAAAAGAATTCCTACTCTCCGATATAACTAGACTCCGAAAACAGTTTTCTTCTAGACTCAACAACGGCCAAACTACACGATCAATCAAGGGGGCTCCTAGGGTCGGTCGAGGCTCTGATACCAACTTGTCACGCCCAAGATGCGACCCTATCCTAAAGGAACTCGAAGGTCCCACCAAGGATAGAAGCGCATCTTGAAGACGCTTTTGCAAGGTGGATATCATTACATCAACATTACATAAGAGATGGGGATACATACAAAAGGCATACAATGCCACACGAATACACAATACAACATACAAGAACAACATCCGACTACGGATGAATCATAAACAGAAACTCAAACAATATCCACCCTGCTAGCCCAGGCTGCCGACCTGGAACCTATCCCTTGATCGAAGAACAAGCAGAAGAAGAACTCCAAAACAAGCAAACATCGCTCTCGCGTCATGATCATCGCATAACCTGTACCTGCAACTGTTGTTGTAGTAATCTGTGAGCCACGAGGACTCGGCAATCCCATTACCATGGGTATCAAGACTAGCAAAGCTTAATGGGAAAGGAAGGGGTAAAGTGGTGAGGTTGCAGCAGCGACTAAGCATGATATGGTGGCTAACATACGCAAATAAGAGCGAGAAGAGAGAACAAGCGGAACGGTCGTAAAGCTAGTAATGATCAAGAGGTGATCCTGAACTCCTACTTACGCCAAACATAACACAGAAACCGTGTTCACTTCCCGGACTCCGCCGAGAAGAGACCATCACGGCTACACACGCGGTTGATGCATTTTAATTCGGATCTGGTGTCAAGTTATCTACAACCGGACATTAACAAATTCCCATCTGCCACATAACCGCGGGCACGGCTCTCGAAAGTTTATACCCTGCAGGGGTGTCCCAACTTAGCCCATGATAAGCTCTCGCGATCAACGAAGGATATACCTTCTCCCAGGAAGACCCGATCAGTCTCGGACTCCCGGTTTACAAGACATTTCGACAATGGTAAAACAAGACCAGCAAAACCTCCCGCTGTGCCGACAAATCCCGGTAGGAGCTGCACATATCTCGTTCTCAGGGCACACCGGATGAGCCATACGTCGGGTTGGCATAGACCCTGGTTGCCCAGGGGGTGCCGGACATCGCTCGGTTTGGACCAGCACTTAGAGAAGCACTGGCCCGGGGGGCTAAAATAAAGATGACCCTCGGGTTGGCCGACCCTAGGGAAAGGTATAGGTGGTGGTGAGGAAAATGGTAAAACCAAGGTTGGGCCTTGCTGGACAAGTTTTATTCAAAGCGAACTATCAGGGGGGTCCCATAAATCACCCGACCGCGTTAGGAACGCAAAATCCGGGAACATAATACCGGTATGAAGGAAACTAGGGCGGAAAGAGTGGAACAAAACACCAGGCATAAGGCCGAGCCTTCCACCCTTTACCAAATATATAGATGCATTAATAATATAAGAGATATTGTGATATCCCAACATAAACCCTGTCCACCATGGAGAAATCTTCAACTTCACCTACAACTAGCAATGCTATAAGAGGGCTGAGCAAAGTGGTAACATAGCCAAGCAATGGTTTGCTAGGAAGGGTGTCAAAGGTTAGAGGTTCATGGCAATTTGGGAGGCTTGAAGAGCAAATGATAGGTAACGCATCATAGCGATAGAACGAAGCAACTAGCATAGCAATGATAGTAGTGAGATCCAGGGTAGCGGTCATCTTGCCTGAAATCCCGCTAGGAAGAAGAACGAGTCCATGAAGAAGATGAAGCCACGAAGACGAACCACACATAGATGAACGCATCCTCACGATCGCAACGAAACGGGAACTATCGAGAAGAAGCACACAACATGGTAAACACACCACACATGAACAAGACATGATGCATAACAAGCATGATGCATGACAAGGCTACATGAAGCTACTCATGGCAAGAGATGATGCAAACAAGAACAACACATCAAAGCAAGTTTAAATGAGGCCGGAAACAACATATAACAATTCCGGTAAGTCCTCATATGCATATTTCGAAATTGGTCCAGATCTGAATAAACCTTATGTTCAAGTTGTTAAACAGCAAGTTAAGATGCACCAAGATGATCTACACGAAATTCTAGTCAAGTTACATATGAAGTTCATTAGATTCGGAGCTACGGCCTAGAAGATATGAGCAAAACAAGTTAAGCATTGCATTGATGCAAAATGCACACAAACATCAAGCAAACAAACCAAAACAAGGATGCAACATGATAATATGGAACTACATGCAAAAACAAGCAAGTTTCATATGGAGCACACTCAAAACGGAGCAACGGTTCAACACATGCACTCTATACAAGTTATAGCAACAATCTGTCCATAACAGCAACTAGGCATATTGCAAGCACCAAAACAATATGCTACAACACCCCAACATAAAAACAAAAGGCATGGGCATGAATTACAGGTAAAGCATGATAAAACATGAACACTGAACTATCTCCAGAAACAACTAGTAACATGCTCAAAAAGACATGGAAAGATTGCAAATAATAACAGTTTCAGACTTTGCAAAAATAACATCAGGATGCAATGTTTAGAGCTATCAAACAACATGTTACAGGAACTTATCATGGCAAACAAAGGCATGGCATGAATCTACTAAACCCATATAACAAAAGTCCCTTACTGACCATGAGCCAGAAAGGATCAGAAAATATGATGGCACCCATGTAAACATGGCAAGTTATATGACAGATTCATACATGGCAGGAACAACGATAAGTAGGCATGTTGGTGATCTTGAACCACTCACTACAGAGCAATACATGGCATGGCAAGGCAACCAAAAGTAAGAAGACAAGTTTATGAAGCTAAGCATGGCAAGAGCAAGGTCATAGGGTGCATGTATCACTAGCAAACAATCATGGAAACATTGAACTTAATGTTAACAGGCTGACAGCAACATTATTTAGCAACTTTGGAGCAAGATAACAACATGTTCCAGCAGGCTATAATTACAACCAAGGGCATGAATGGATAGAGCAAGACATGTATAACAAAACATCCTTAGTGAATATCTCCAGAATAATGCACGAAATGACTTGTAGAAGCATGTTTACATAGCAACAAAATATAACAGAATCTGTCAGGAAAACAGCAACAGCAAGTACCCTCCTTAACAAGCTCGATGCACTCATCACACAACTCACAAAAATACATGGTTGGCACCACTGGAAAGATGGCATGGCATAGACCAAAACACATGTAGACATCAACCTCATAGGATGCACACGTCAATCATGGCAAAAATGACAAATGAGCAAGTTATAATAGTTTCAGCAGATTAACAGCAACATGCACTCTTCCAACAGCATTTCGGGCATCAAGATGAGCTCAAATAAAAATGATGCAATGGAACGAAATGAAGTACTCGTCGAGACGAACAATTTGACATATTACACGCACGAAACGGAGCTACTTATGAAGAGATGTGACATGTCAAACATAGCATGATTATTATGCAGAATCGGGGACTTAGGCGTTTCGGGGTCAACCTTCAGGTCTGCACGGATAACGAGGTTCGCCGGAGAAGGCGACGGGGAAGGCGGCCGGAGCAGCGGGGAAGGGCGGAGATGGAGGATCCGGGGCCGGGGAGACCTCCTCCGGTCGGATCTCGCCGGATCCGGCGCGAGACGGCGAGGAGGCGGCACCGGCGGGCTCCGGCGACGCGGGCGGCGCGCGGCAGGGCGCGGCCGGCACGGGACGGCGACGGGGCTGTCCGGGGATGCTCGCGAGGCGGCGGGCTTCGGCGGAGGGCGACGAGGGGCTGGCGGCGCGGGGCCGAAGGACGGCGACGACCGGCGCCAGGGCGCAACAGCGGCGGCGGCTGCGGCGCACGCCGGCGAGGAGGCGCGGGGACGGGCGAGGCGGCGGACGGGCCGAGCGTTGGCGGCGGACGGGCCGGGCAGGCCCGCGATGGGCTTGCCGGGCCTGCGGCGGCGGGGCGGCGCGGGAGAAGACGTGGCGCTCTGGGATTCGCTGCGGCGGGCGGCGCGGACATGTCCGGCACGACGCGGACATGTCCGGCGGCGGAGAGGAGCGGGGCTAGGGTTTGGACTGCGGGAAATTCGGGGGAGGCCACATATTTATAGGTAGAGGGAGCTAGGAGAGTCCAAATGGAGCACGGTTTTCGGCCACGCGATCGTGATCGAACGACCGAGAGCATGGAGGGGAGTTAGATGGGTTTTGGGCCACTTTGAAGGGGTGTTGGGCTGCAAAGAGAAAGGAGGCTTTTGCGGTTACCCGGTTAACCGTTGGAGTATCAAACGGACTCCAAATGGCACGAAACTTGACATGCGGTCTACCGGTGCTATACCAAGGCCGCTTGGCAAACCTCGGGCCATTCCGAGAAAGTTTAACACCCGCACACAAAAAGAGGCAAAAGGGGGCGCCGGGGACATAGGAGCGCCGGATTGCAAAACGGACAACGGGGAAAATGCTCGGATGCATGAGACGAACACGTATGCTATTGCGATGCACATGATGACATGATATGAAATGCATATGATGACATGGCAAAATGCAACACGCAAGCAAATGACATGGCAACAACAGCGAATAACTGACCAACACCTGGCGCATTGAATCCGGGGCGTTACATCACTAGTGAAATCTACAGACCCCGGGTCTATCTTTTGTCATATAGCTTTCAGTTCTATTTTTATTCGCATTTGTTTTCAGATCTATCATTCAAAAAACCAAAAAATACCTTGCTGCAATTTTTCTTTATTTATTCTATTTCGTGTTTTATCAAGACCTATTTATCCAAAATTAAACAAACCGATCTATCTTTTTACCGAGGAGAATTGACAACCCCTCTTACGTGTTGAGTTGCGAGGATTTGTTCTTTGTGTGCAGGTACCGTTTACATAGTGTTGCTTGGTTCTCCTACGGGATTGATTGTGAAGCCCCCGATTCAATCGCACACTAATCATGCATGCAAACGTGTATGATCAAGATGAGGGACTCACGGGAAGATATCACAGCACAACTCTAGAAGTAAAATAAGTCATACAAGCATCATATTATAAGCCAGGGGCCTCGAGGGCCCGAATACAAGTGATCGAACATAAATGAGTCAGCGGAAGCAACAATATCTAAGTACAGACATAAGTTAAACAAGTTGCCATAAGATGGCTAGCACAAACTGGGATACAAATCGAAAGAGGCGCAGGCCTCCAGCCTGGGATCCTCCTAAACTACTCTTGGTCGTCGTTAGTGTCCTGCACATAGTAGTAGGAACCTCCAGTGTAGTAGGAGTCGTCGTCGACGGTGGCGTCTGGCTCCTAGGCTCCAACATCTGGTTGCGACGTCCCAGAAGAAGGAGGAAAAAGGGGGGAAAGAGGGAGCAAAGCAACCGTGAGTACTCATCCAAAGTACTCGCAAGCAAGCATCTACACTACATATGCATGGGTATATGTGTGTGACGCCCGGATAATCTAGCAACAATAACCTCTGCTAATGACGCCATGTCACCTCCGTTACTGTCGCTAATCTCACGTTAGTTCAAAACGATTCGAATTCAAATTTGAATTTTTGGCAAACAAACAAAGTTTTCAAACTTTAAAAGAAAAATGTTTGGACCGTGTCAAATATTGCATAGATAATGATGGTGAAGTAAACACATTTTTAGAAAGTGCATAAATATTTTAAATTGAATAAAACAGAAAGGGAAATAAATAAAAAAGAAACAAATGAAAGGAAAACAAAACAAAACAAAAACAACAGACCCCCCCCCCCCCCGCGCTGGGCCTTTTGGCCCAGCTGGCCATCCATGCGGACCCCCAGCTGCCCGAATGGGCCGGCCCACCCCGCACCCCCCACTCCCTTATCCCCCCACTCCCCAGGGTATCGAAACCCTAACCACCCACTCGCCTCCCCCCCCCCCCCCGCACTTCCCCCCACTCCTCTCCTTCCCCCCCGATCTGGATCGGGGGCTCCAACCCCGTCGCCGCTCGCTATCGCCGGCGCCGCCCCTCTCAGACTCCTTCGTCCCCTCCTCTCCTTCGCGCGGCACCTTCCTGAAGCCTCGCCCTCGACTCGTCGCCGGCCTGACGCCGTCGCCCGTCGTCGCCAACCACCGCCGTCGACTGGAGGCCCTCCGCCTCGACCGCCGCACGCCATCCGTGACTGCGCCGTCACCGCCTTGACCTCGCCGAACCTCTCCGCCGGACTGCTTCCTCTCCGTCCCGGTCGTCTTCGTCTCCTCCTCGCCAGGCTGCATCGACCCTCCGACCTCAACGCACGCCGCCCCGCTGCTGCCTCGTCAACGACCCCCCCCCCCCCCCGCTGCCTAGTCCCTACGCCCGCGGTGAGGATCCCAGTCCTCCTCCCTCCCCTACTCCGGCCACTTCGGCCATGGCCTCGCTCACCACGCCGTGCCACCCATCGCACGTGCACCACCTGTGCGTCGCCCGCGCCCCGGATCTCCCTGTCTTCTCCGCGCTCGCACGCCGCTCTGCCCCACTACGGTGCCCCCTTCCCCTACCGCTCTGTCGCTGCGGCTCACCGCCACCCCACGCCCGCTGGCCGCGTCAAGCGCCCCCCAGCGCCTCGCGCCCCTCCTGGCCTCCCCCTATGAGCTCCTCTCGCGCTCGCCTCTCCCTCCCCGCGCATCGCTAGCGCATGCGCGCACCCCCGCCGTGGCCTCCGCCGACCGCCCCGCTGGATCCAGCGGCACCGCGCGGGTCCGTTCCCTCGGGCATGCGCCCGTTCGTGCGCCCGTGAGCCCCTGCGCCCGAACGCCCAGCGCCCGTTAAGGCCCTGGGCCACTTACATGCGGGCCCCAGCGCCCAGAACGTTTATAAAATAAAAGAGTTAAAAAAATATTAAATAAATAATAATAATTAAATTAATTAATTAAGGAATTAATTAAGTTAATTAATCATAATTGGATTAACCTAATTAACTAATTAGTTTAATTAAACAGTGGTTAGATTAGTTAAACACTAATTAGGCTAATCAGTCAATGACATGTGGGACCCACCGTCGGGTTGACCAGTCAACCCTGTTGACTGCTGACGTCAGCATGACATGATGCTGACGTCATAAATCCATTTTCGAATTAAATTAAATAATTAATTAAATTCTAGAAATTAATAAAATCTTTAGGAAATCATATCTTTTAAACCGTAACTCGGATTAAATTATTTTCAACATGAAAGTTACTCAGAATGACGAGACGGATCCGGATACGCAGCCCGTTCATCCGCCACGCGTCCCAGTGAACCTGCAACATTTCACCTCCGATTCATCTGTCCGAAAACACGGAACACTGGGGATACCTTCCCGGATGTTTCCCCCCTCTACCGGTATCACCTCATACCGCGATAGAACACGTCTAGCTCTGCTTGTTGTCCTGTTATGCACTTGCTTGCTATGTATTTACTGTTTCTCCCCCCTCTTCTCTTCGGTAGACCCCGTGACGATGCTGATGCCCCTGTGGTCGACTACGTCACCGACGCCCCCTCCTTCTTGTCTGAGAAACCAGGCAAGCCCCCCCCCCCTGATCACCAGATATCGCCTATTCTCCTCTATACTGCTTGCATTAGAGTAGTGTAGCATGTTACTGCTTTCCGTTGATCCTATTATGATGCATAGCCTGACATTGTTGCTACATCTGTTGATACCTTACCTGCAATCCTAAATGCTTAGTATAGGATGCTAGTTTATCATCATTGGCCCTACATTCTTGACAGTCTGCCTTGTTATACTATTGGGCCGTGATCACTCGGGAGGTGATCACGGGTATATACTATACATACATACATACTATACAGATGGTGACTAAAGTCGGGTCTGCTCGATGAGTACCCGCAAGTGATTCTGATGAGGGGGCTGAAAGGACAGGTGGCTCCATCCCGGTAGAGGTGGGCCTGGGTTCCCGACGGCCCCCGACTATTACTTTATGGCAGAGCGATAGGGCAGGTTGAGACCACCTAGGAGACGGGTGGGCCTGGCCCTGTTCGGCGTTCGCGGATACTTAACACGCTTAACGAGATCTTGGTATTTGATCTGAGTCTGGCCATTTGGTCTATACGCACTAACCATCTACGCGGGAGTAGTTATGGGTATCCCGGCGTCGTGGTATCAGCCGAAGCCTTCTTGACGTCAGCGACTGAGTGGCGCGCGCCGGATTGGAACGTAAGCCTGCACTTGTATTAAGGGGGCTAGTTCTGCTTCCGGCCGCGTACGCAACATGCAGGTGTGCTAAGGGCGATGGGCCCAGACCCCTGTGCGCTTAGGTTTAGACCGGCGTGCTGACCTCTCTATTGTGCCTAGGTGGGGCTGCGACGTGTTGATCTTCCGAGGCCGGGCATGACCCAGGAAAGTGTGTTCGGCCAAATGGGATCGAGCGTGTTGGGTTATGTGGTGCACCCCTGCAGCGAAGTTAATCTATTCGAATAGTCGTGTCCCTCGGTAAAAGGACGACCCGGAGTTGTACCTTGACCTTATGACAATTAGAACCGGATACTTAATAAAACACACCCTTCCAAGTTCCACAAACAACCCAGTGATCGCTTTTCCACAGGGCGACGAGGGGAGGATCGCCGGGTAGGATTATTCTATACGATGCTACTGGAGATGCTACTTGGAGATGATACTTGGAGATGCTACTTGGAGGACTTCAATCTACTCTCTTCTACATGCTGCAAGACGGAGGCTGCCAGAAGCGTAGTCTTCGATAGGACTAGCTATCCCCCTCTTATTCTGGCATTCTGCAGTTCAGTCCACTGATATGGCCTCCTTACACATATACCCATGCATATGTAGTGTCGATCCTTGCTTGCGAGTACTTTGGATGAGTACTCACGGTTGCTTTCTCCCCCCTTTTCCCCCTATCCTTTCTTTCTGGTTGTCGCAACCAGATGCTGGAGCCCAGGAGCCAGACGCCACCGTCGATGACGACTACTACACTGGAGGTGCCTACTACTACGTGCAGGCCGCTGACGACGACCAGGAGTAGTTAGGAGGATCCCAGGCAGGAGACCTGCGCCTCTTTCGATCTGTATCCTAGTTTGTGCTAGCCTTCTTAAGGCATACTTGTTTAACTTATGTCTGTACTCAGATATTGTTGCTTCCGCTGACTCGTCTATGATCGAGCACTTGTATTCGAGCCCTCGAGGCCCCTGGCTTGTATTATGATGCTTGTATGACTTATTTATGTTTTAGAGTTGTGTTGTGATATCTTCCCGTGAGTCCCTGATCTTGATCGTACACATTTGCGTGCATGATTAGTGTACGATTGAATCGGGGGCGTCACAATGTGTAAATAGGCAATATTGGTGGACTGAACTGCAGAATGCCAGAACAAGAGGGGGATAGCTAGTCCTATCGAAGACTACGTTTCTGGTAGCCTCCATCTTGCAGCATGTAGAAGAGAGTAGATTGCAAGTTCACCAAGTATCGTCGCATAGCATAATCCTACCCGGCGATCCTCCCCTCGTCGCCCTGTGGGAAAGCAATCACCGGGATGTCTCTGGAACTTGTCTGGGTGTGTTTTATTAAGTATCCGGTTCTAGTTCTCATAAGGTCAAGGTACAACTCTGGGTCGTCCTTTTACCGAGGGACACAACTATTCGAATAGATAAACTTCCCTGCAGGGGTGAACCACATTTGCCAACACGCTCGATCCCTTTTGCCGGACACACTATCCTTGGTCATGCCCGGCCTCGGAAGATCAACGTGTCGCTGCCCTACCTAGGCACAACAGAGAGATCATCATGCCGGTCTAAATCCTTTGCGCACAGGGGTCTGGGCCCATCGCCCATTGCATACCTGCATGTTGCGTACGCTACCGATGAGTAGACCTAGCCTCCCTTATACAAGAGCAGGCGTTCCAGTCCAACCTAGCGCGCGCCGCTCAGTCGCTGACATCAAGAAGGCTTCGGCTAATACCATGACGTCGAGTGCCCATAACTGTTCCCACGTAGTTGGTTAGTGCGTATAGACCAGTGGCCAAACTCAGATCAAATACCAAGATCTCGTTAAGCGTGTTATTTTGAAGTAACCGCAGACGCCGACCAGGGGCCAGGCCCACCTCTCTCCTAGGTGGTCTCAACCTGCCCTGTCGCTCTGCCACAAAGTAACCATCAGGGGGCTGTCGGGAACCTAGGCCCATCACTACCTGGATGGAACCACCTGCCCCTTCAGCCCCCATCTCCGAAACACTTGCGGGTCCTCTACAAGCCGACCCGACTTTAGTCACTGATATGTCTCCACCATATCTAATTTTCCAAACACTTTTGCCCTTGTTTTGGACTCTAACTTGCATGATTTGACTGGAACTAACCCGGACTAACGTTGTTTTCAGCAGAACTGCCATGGTGATTTTTGTGCAGAAATAAAAGTTCTCGAAATGACCTGAAAATCCAAGGAGCAACTTTTTGGAATTAATAAAAAATATTGGCAAAAGAATCAAGGCCAGGGGCCCACACCCTGGAGCTCCACCGACCTCAACTCCAACTCTATATATTCACGTTCGGGGAGAAAAACCAAGGAGAAGGATTCATCGTGTTTTACGATACGGAGCCGCCGCCAAGCCCTAATCTCTCTCGAGAGGGCTGATCTGGAGTCCGTTCGGGCCCCCGGAGAGGGGAATCCGTCGCCGTCGTCATCATCAACCTTCCTACATCACCAATTTCATGATGCTCACCGCCGTGCGTTAGTAATTCCATCGTAGGCTTGCTGGACGGTGATGGGTTGGATGAGATTTACCATGTAATCGAGTTAGTTTTGTTAGGGTTTGATCCCTAGTATCCATTATGTTCTGAGATTGATATTGCTATGACTTTGCTATGCTTAATGCTTGTCACTAGGGCCTGAGTGCCATGATTTCAGATCTGAACCTATTATGTTTTCATGTATATATGTGAGTTCTTGATCCTATCTTGCAAGTCTATAGTCACCTATTATGTGTTATGATCCGACAACCCCGAAGTGACAATAATCGGGACCACTCTCGGTGATGACCGTAGGTTGAGGAGTTCATGTATTCACTAAGTGTTAATGCTTTGGTCCGCTGCTCTACTAAAAGGAGGCCTTAATATCCCTTAGTTTCCAATAGGACCCCGCTGCCACGGGAGGGTAGAACAAAAGATGTCATGCAAGTTCTTTTCCATAAGCATGTATGACTATATTCAGAATACATGCCTACATTACATTGACGAACTGGAGCTAGTTCTGTGTCACCCTATGTTATAACTATTACATGAGGAATCGCATCCGACATAATTATCCATCACTGATCCAATGCCTACGAGCTTTTCACATATTGATCTTTGCTTAGTTACTTTACCGTTCCACTGTTACAATTACTACAAAACTGCTACTGTTACTTTTGCCACCGTTACCATTACTTCCACACTACTTTGCTACTAAATACTTTTCTGCAGATATCAAGTTATCCAAGTGTGGTTGAATTGACAACTCAACTGCTAATACTTGAGAATATTCTTTGGTTCCCCTTGTGTCGAATCAATAAATTTGGGTTGAATACTCTACCCTCGAAAACTATTGTGATCCCCTATACTTGTGGGTTATCAGTCACCACCTGAATATTATGTATAGATAGTACATACCCGTGATCACCTCCCGAGTGATCACGCCCCGATAGTATAGCATGGCAGACGGACAAGAATGTAGGGCCACAGATGGTAAACTAGCATCCTATACTAAGCATTTAGGATTGCAGGTAAGGTATGGAAAATTGTAGCAACAATGACAACATGTGCAATAGATTAGGATTAACCGAAACAGTAACATGCTACACTACTCTATTTCAAGCAATACAGGGAAGAATAGGCGATATCTGGTGATCAAGGGGGGGGGGCTTGCCTGGTTACTCTGGCAAGGATGGGTCGTCAACTCCGTAGTTGAATGGGGCAGCAACAGCGTCGGTCTTGTAGTCTACCAGAGAGAAGAGGGGGAAGAAACAATGAATACAATGCAAATAGATGCATATCGATGCATGACATGAAAAGCAACGGTGCCAGGTGTGCCCTAACGCAGTAGGAGGAGATACATGCAAAGGGGGGGAACATCCGGGAAAGTATCCCCGGTGTTTCGCGTTGTCGGACAGATGAATAGGAGGGGGAAAGTTGCATGTTCTCTATGCTAGGGATGTGTGGTGGACAAACATGCTACATATCTGGATTTGCCTCGTCGTTCTGAGAAATTTTCATGTACAAAGTATTTTCATCCGAACTACGGTTTATTTTATATTAATTTCCAAAGTTTTAAATCAATTTATAAATTATTATTATTAATTTAATTCAAAAATGGCATTACTTCATCAGCATGATGTCAGCAGTCAAAAGAGGTGTTGACTGGGTCAAGCTGACGTGTGGGTCCCGCATGTCATTGACTGTTAAGGTTAATTGGGGTTTAATTAAGCAGGGTTAATTAAGATTGACTAAACTAGACTAATTATGTTAATAAAGTAATTAGTTGATTGATTGATTGATTATTACATATTTTTTATAATCTTTTCTTTTTTAAACGTTCTGGGGCGAGGCCCCACTTGTCATTGGCCCCAGGGGGCGGGGCCCAACTGTCATAGGCAGGGGGGTCCTTAGCGGGCATCGGGTGCCAGCGGGAACTGCGTGCGTCAGCCCGATTGGGCGCCTGCCCAGGCCGGTGGATGCACCGGAGCGCCGATGGCGGTGGCGAGCGAAGGAAGCGGAGGGCGGCCAGCGCGAGGTGCGGGTGAGCACGAGGCGGAGAGGCGCTTGGTACAGAGGGAGGGCGCGGACGACGACGGGCGCGGGCTGGGCGGCTGCAGGGCGCGACAATAGGTGGCGGTAGGCAGGGCCACGTGGCAGCGGCGATGAGCACCGGCGCAGTCAGCGAGCAGGTGGCATGAGAGGCGGCCAAGCAACAGCACAAGGAGGAGCGGGGTCCGGGGGCGTGGTTCGTCGCGAGGAGGACGCCGACGGGGTAGGCGCAGCCACGGCGGCGTGAGCCGCATCAGGGGAGAAGGTACAGGGGAGGGGACGTAGTAGCGGCAGGCGAGCGGGGCGCGCACGGGGTGGCGATGGGCAGCGAGAGCGAGCGCGGTGGGGCGGTGCGCGTGCGTGCGTGCAAGATGGACGAGTGGCCAGAGCGAATGACGAGTGCGAGGAGAGGAAGAGAGGTCGGGGCCTCAACGGGGTTGTAGGGCACTGGGTAGTGGGGCGTGAGGAGGAGGACGGGGACGACGGCGTCGAAGACGGGGAGGCAGTCAGGCAAGGTGGCTCCGGCGTCGAGCGGAGGGGCGGCGGCGGGCATCGAGGGCGCGGTCGTGGTCGGCGCGGCGAGGGGCGCCGTCAAGGGAGAGGGGACGGGGGCGCGAGGACGAGGGCGGGGGCCGGCGAGGCGCTCCGGGCGACGGCCATGGGGTCAGCCCCGATCCGATCTGGATCAGGGGGGAAGAGGGAGAGACGAACGAGTGGGGTGGAGTGGGTGCGGGTCGTGGGTTATGGTTTGACCGGGGTGGGGGTTATGGAGGAGTGAGGAGGGGCGGCCTGGGCCGGTTTGGGCTAGCCTGGCTAGTAGCTGGGCCGACTAGCCCAGTGGGGGGGGGGGGTCTTTGCTTTCTATTCTTTTGTTTTATTTCAATTTTTCTCTTTTTATTTATCTTCTTGTTTCTGTTTTCGTTTACTTATTTAATATTTTATAGTTTTACAAAAAAGTGAAACCCATACCTAAAATAGAGTTAAAATTATAACCACTGCCACAAAAGGTTTTAACCGTGAAGAAAACAGTTTATTATTTTATAAAATCCAAAATGCATTTATTTAATTGTTTTACCTACTATTTTAATTACTTAGTTTCATTTAAACCTTTTATAAAAATGTGGTTTCTCCATCATAATTACCTATGCATTATTTGACACAACCCGAAAAATTTAGTTTTAATATTTGAAACCTTTTGTTGTTTGCCTTTATTTTGATTTTGAATTTCGAATCGGTTTTGAACTAACACGAGATTTAACAACAATAACCGAGGTGACATGGCATCATTAGTAGAGGGTTACTGTAGCTTAATTATCCGGGCGTCACAATTCTCGTCCACTACAAGAAATCTCGTCCCGAGATTTAAGAGGGAGAGTAAGGGGGAAAGGTCTTATTATGAAATTATAACGAATCTTCTCGGTCTTGGTTGCTCTTCTCGATGAGGTCGATCCATTACGTTGATGTCTTCATTTCTCTTCTTCAGGTCATCGTGATGGAGTCGGCATCCTTTCTTCGGGAACTCCATCGTACTTACGAATAGGTAAGGGGCAGCTTGAAGATGATAGGATGCTGTAAGGGTTAATCATCTGGGGGTTATCCCATGAATGAGCATATGATTATCTCTCGAGTTGAACCAATAAAACATGTCGAGAGGAAAGTAAGAAGGTACAATAAGAAGTTTCAACCGCATAGACAATCATTCGACGTTTGAAGCAAAGTGTGAAAGGGGTCCAGAGCAACGAGAATGGATATGCATCTGATACTAGAATAGATCACTAGGAAGGTGGCCCGTGAATTACATACGAAATCAAGCACGAGGAATAACTTTGGCAACAGGGGTGTACAGGAGAATCAGGTTTCGATCCTGTGGAACTGTGGGTTATGGGCCCACCATGCGGGTTAAAATTACAAAGGCCGTTGACTTCTTGCATGGTTAGGATAGCAATGTAAGTCTGAGGCTAGCCTGTCAGTCATGTCGGCGACAACATCGGTACCAAGGGCGAGGGACGAAGAGAACCATTTTCTTCCTCGTTGAACGAGGCGGACCAATAGGAAAAGTTCTCGTCCATCGGTGGTTACCGGAAGGTCATAAAAACAATAGTAACAGGGCCAAATTGACAGAGTTGTACACTGAGGTGTTTACATAAGCAGGAGAATATTACTTCTTAGATCATATACACCACAAGATAGGTTAAGCAAAACAATAGAAAGGAAATATGATTATCAGATTAAACAGAATAATGGAAAGGAAAATGTGTTTAAACACATTTTTCAAGGGTATTTCCTTCCCAAGGACAAGAAGAGCATGATATACATGGCATGATATAGTGTAGAAAACCCTGTAAGTAAGGGTAGAGAAATTTTTTGACATTACCAATACAATGGTGTTTGATAATTGAGCAAGAAACATTTAGCATTGGGCTTCAAATGTTCTTGTTGAAAATCGGAGTACAACAGACATGCTTCGAGATAGCATTGACATGGTCTTCAAGCAAAGGTCAGACTTCGCGTACACGAAGGATTCATCAAGAACAACTTTGTAGAATAAGTCTTACCATTTCCTCATGGTAGAATGGATAACCTTGCGAAAAGGAAACTATAACAATAGGGCCTCTGGCCAGGTGTGCTAGGCATGACACCACCTTTCTAGGTCATATAACGACAATTGTCATAACTCTTGGAAATATTTTCCAAGCATCATATCTAACTGAGATTCAGATCTGATTGGTGTCAGGATACCTCAGACTCAGGATGCCTGAGAAGAAAAGCTGCGACACAATTTGACGAGATGACATTGTAAGATTCTCGGGAAATGAACTATGGAAGTGAGTTCTGAAACAAGATTTCATCATTAAACCAAGGAGAGGATGAGGGGGTGGCTGATGGACTCAGCGACAATTCCTCGAGATTTCCAAAAAGATGGATTTCCACAATCATGTGAAGGAGATAACATTTTTCAAACCAAATTACATAATGATGTATGCTCAAGGGAAACATACACAATTAAACCTTGGTTGAAAGGTGCGCCCGAAATATGGGCATAGGCAGCATGATCAATGTTAGAATGGAGATTCAATAACCAGTTGTCTAAGCATGAATGGTTGACCATTAACTTCAAAACAATAGGGTTGCTAGAATGACAGAATCCAAACTGCACCGTTCACTTGTTGGTATCCCGGTTAGAATCAACAGGGGACCAAGAAAGAATGGTGATGATGAGAAGTATCACTATACCAACAATTCTTAAGGGGTGGGGTAATCCTCACAACATCCTTGGCATAAAAGACAGTAATATTTCAAGGTAGAACATAATACAAGCTGGAAAGCAAGTTGCATCCATAATGTTGGATATCGGGTTCCGGCAAAACCCTTAAGGTTCGAACACTGGGGTGCGCACGAAGATCTCCTCCTACCGAATCTCGCTCTCAGCCTCGCCGCGATCCCTAAGCTAGATCGATGAACAACACAAGGGACACAAGATTTATACAGGTTTGGGCCACCGTTGTGGTGTAATACCCTACTCCTGTGTGTGGTGGTGGATTGCCTCTTGGGCTGATGATGAACAGTACAGAGGAAGAACAGCCTCGCGAGGAGAGGTGTTCTTGGCTAGTGTGGTGTTCTACTTGGGTAGGGTTTGATCTTTCTCTAGATGAGATGTCATTCTACTGTGGTGGCTAGCTCTATTTATAGAGGCCCTGGTCCTCTTCCCAAATATTGAGCGGGAAGGGATCCAACAACGGCCATTTTGAAAGGGGACAACTAGTACAACTATCCTGACTAAAGGTTGTCTTCGCCTGCCAAAGGTGCTGGTGATGACGTTGTCTTGGGCTCCACGGTGACCTCCGTCCTGCCGTCCTGCTGGTCTTGGTCCTGTTGCACCAATATGGAAACCTTTGCCGGATGCCTCGGTGCTCCGCGCCTGCGCTTGCCCCCTTTGCACCAAAGAGGAAACAAGGAAAATGCGCGGGCTGGCGCCCGCCTGGTCTTGATCGTCATGGCTTGCGTCATGGGAACCTCGCGAGGTACCCCTCACCTTGATCTCTCCGCCTCCTTGCGAGCCTGCCTGGCAAGGCCACTCCTAAGGAGGCCTTGTGTCGTCCGCCCCGCGAGGCTTGCCCCCTCGCGAGGGTCTTGAGTGTTGGTTGATGAAGACAAGCCATACTGGGCCACCGATTGAGCCATGCTGCAGGCCGCAAGTAGGCAAGTCTGGGGACCCCTGTTCCCAGAACGCCGACAGTAGCCCCCGGGCCCAAGGCGCGCTCGGACTTGGCTTTTTAGTGAAGCCAAAGGCCAAGTGCAGAGCACCGCGGTCCCCAACAGCCTGCGGCCTTGGTTGACGCATGGCAACTGATTGGACATGGGCATCTCCGCTTCCCCATGCTGCCTCGGCAACTGCCCGATTTGACGAGTCCCAGCTGCATGCAAAAAGAGTCATCATTACCTGTGATCGTGGAGGTCGACGATTGGCCTCCCTTGGACTATAAATACGGAGGGGCGAGAGACCCCGTTGTCCATATCTTCTTGCTTTGCTTGCTTCTTATCCCTTGCTCCATCTCCATCCTTGACGCAATGGCACCGATCTGCAGATTTTTGGCCGACGAGAAAGGGAAGGCTCCCCGGAAGGGACCTGATCCGCTCCAGCCGAAGAAACAGCCGGTCCCATGCTGCCGCGAAGAGGTTGTGAGGCTGGAGATGACGAGGCCTTGGTGCAAGCGGCCACCTCCTGGGTTCCCACTACCCCTATACGCCCAAGCCGAGGGCTCCGGAGAAAGGGATGGCGAGCGACGCCGCCCGTGCCGCAGGCGAGGTCGATGAGCCGTGGCGGCGCGCACCGTCGCTCCTGGAGTCCATGCCGTGGACTCCTCTCGCGAGCTCATGCTGCACGTGGCGATGCCTCCAAGCACCTGGATCCGCTTCCCTTCGTTCTTTTCCACCGAGATGCCGCCGAGGGGGCCTCTCGAGCTCTGGCTGCAGCACGCCGGCTGTGGCGCTCCGGCGACCGGAGCGGAGGTTGGAGTCATTGCCCCTGGCAAGGTCTTCATGACCCGAGGTTGGGGCGAGGTCGCCCGGGTCTGCCGAACAGGGGGCACCCTCGTGATTCATTTTGAATATGATGGCGCCTCCTTGTTGTCCTTCAAAGTCTTCGACGCAGAAGGCCGCCGACTGGAGTGCTGCCTAGAGGAGGCAGTCAGGATATCGATGTGGCAGGGGCTGGGCCTGCCGCTCACTTCCTCAACGGCTCCTCCGTCAGCAGCAACGATGCTTGGGAGTCCAGCGACTCTCCGAGCTCTTCGTGACCCCGGAGACGAGCGACGACAGCTACGTGCCTCCGAGCTCGCGCTGTGCCCAGAGCAAGGCGGCAGCATCAGGCCGTCGCCGCGGCTGATCTGGAGGGGGTTGACGCCGGTCGCCCGTGGCCCACTATTGATGATGGCGTCGGCCATGGAGGCGCGGGTAGTTAGGGCTCCTTAGGATTCTCGTCTTTTGTTCCCTGCGAGGAATCGAGAAAACACCCCGTGGGGGCATGTAAAGGGTCTGCGATGCCTTTTGATGATGTGATCCTTATTATGAAACTGTGCGAATGCTTGTCATGTCCCGGCTTGGTTCCCCCTTTCTAACCTCGCGACGACTTAGCGCTCTACGCTGACAGGTCCCGATCCCCAGGCAGGCTGCAGCCGTCGCTGGTATGCCAGGTCGCAATGCCGTGGTCAAGGCCAGGAGGTGAGCGGCCCGAGGTCCAGTAAGAGCCCCTGAGGCACGATGCTCAGGAGGTCCCCTTTAGAGTGCAAGCAGCCGCCAAAAGATGAGAAAGGAAAGAAATGTTGCCATCACAGAGCCACAACAAGTGAAGATTTCGCATCACAACAATTAGCTGTTCCACGCATGGAACTTATCTTGGTAATATGGAGTCGCTCCCTTGTGTTGCACCGGACTTGTACGTCGGCAGCTGTGGCGCAACTAGGTTAGGCCCTCGCGAGCTTTCCCTTTCTTCCCTACACTCTCCTTCGTGCTCTACATCCTCAGGTCCCGGCCCTCGAGCGAGCTCAGCCACCGCTGGTATGCCAGGTCACGATGCCGTGGTCAAGGCCAGGGGGTGAGGGCTGGCGAGCTAGTAAGAGCTCCTGAGTCGCGATCCTCAGGAGCCCCCCTTTTAACGCGCAAGCGATTTGCATGAGGGCAAGGAGGCCCGTGGTAGGCGGCAGGTGATAATCATGGGCAGGTTAGGCATGATAGGAAAACCAGCTTAGGTAAACGCAGAATGGATACATGCCACCGAGTCAGGCCCGAGCAGCTTGGGGATGATGCAGCCCGAGGGGCGCCCCCAGCAAGGTAAACTAAAGACATAAACAAAAGGGATACATGCCACAGGGACGGACTCACATGGTCCGGGAATGATGCAGCCCTGAGGGCGCTCCCAGCTGAAATGAACTTGGAAGATGTCACCTGGTACCATTGTAGAGGGGGTGTTGGGCTGAAGATATGGCTGAAGATGCACGGTGAAGAAGCCGACCCTCACAAGCTGCTGGAGCCTGGAGCCTCGGGAGGCTCTGCGGGTCCAGGTAGAGGACCGTCTCCATCTTTGCAAGCAGATCGCGTGGGAAAGAGAGAGAGAGAGCTCGTGGTGCCGCCCACTGTAGACCTCGGGAGGTTCCTGTAAATCAGCACGAGGAAAGCACGGGTTGCCATTGTGACTGCCGGCCGGCCATTGGTTCCTCTGAGAGAGAGGTGAGGGCACTGAGGGCCTGGTGACGTGACACGTGTGGGGCTGCCGTGGGCCTGAGCTCGACCACTCAGATTTGTCGATCTTGCAGGGACGGACCCATGCGCAAGCGTCGTGCCAGCGTGGGCAGCTCCAGTGGTAGATGTCAATCGAATAGGCGATAATCACAGGCAGGTTAGGCATGAAAGGCAAATCAGCTTAGGTAAACGCAGAATGGATACATGCCACCGGGTCAGGCCCGAGTGGCTTGAGTATGACGCAACCCGAGGGGCGCCCCCAGCAAGGTGAACTGAAGACATAAAAAAAGGGATACATGCTGCAGAGATGAACCCACACGGCCTGGGAATGATGCAGCCCTGAGGTCGCTCCCAGCTGAAATGAACTTGGAAGATCTCACTTGGTTCCATTGTAGTGGGGGTGCTGGAGCAGCTGAAGATGCGCGGTGAAGAGGCCGACCCTCATGAGCCGCTGGAGCCCTGAGCCTCGGGAGGCTCTGCGGGTCCAGGTGGCTCCTCGAGGACCGTCTCCATCTCTGCTAGGACCGAGTGATGCCTGGCCTCCTAAGCTGCCAGAATGCTCCGCAGGTGATGCTGGAAGGTGGCAGCCGCGTTCGGCAGGCCAAAAGGCAAGCGAACATAGCTATGCGGTGGACCCTCGCAGCGTCCCACGTGTGAAGGCCAGAGGCGCTCCTGAGATGCGGCTCGGTCGAGCCCTGGGACGTCGATGCAGACGCTGATACGTCTCCGATGTATCTATAATTTTTGATTGTTCCATGCTATTATATTACCCATTTTGGATGTTTATGGGCTCTACTTTACACTTCTATATCATTTTTGGGACTAACTTACTACTCGGATGCCCAGCCCGAATTGCTGTTTTTTTGCCTATTTCAGTGTTTCGAAGAAAAGGAATATCAAACGGAGTCCAAACAGAATGAAACCATTGGGTGCGATCTTTTTGGAACAAATGTGATCCAGGGGACTTGGAGTGGACGTCAAGCGACAGAGGAGGCAGCCACGAGGGTGTCCGGCGCGCCCCCTACAGGTGGGCGCGCCCCCACCCTCGTGGGCCCCTCGAGCATCCACCGACCTACTTATTCCTCCTATATATACCCATGTACCCTGAAACCATTGGGGAGCACCATAAAAAACTATTTCCACTGCTGTAACCTTATGTATCCACGAGATCCCATCTTGGAGCCTTCGCTGGCGCTCCGCCAGAGTGGGGATCGACCACGAAGGGCTTCTACATCAACACCATAGCCCTTCCGATGAGTTGTGAGTAGTTTACCATAGACCTTCGGGTCCATAGTTATTATCTAGATGGATTCTTCTCTCTCTTTGAATCTCAATACAAAGTTCTCCTCGATCTTCTTGGAGATCTATTCGATGTAACTCTTTTTGCGGTGTGTTTGTCGAGATCCGATGAATTGTGAGTTTATGATCAAGTTTATCTATGAGAAATATTTGAATCTCCTCTGAATTCTTTTATGTGTGGTTAAGTTATCTTTGCAAGTCTCTTCGAATTATCAATTTGGTTTGGCCTACTAGATTGATCTTTCTTGCAATGGGAGAAGTGCTTAGCTTTGGGTTCAATCTTATGGTGTCCTTTCCCAGTGACAGCAGGGTCAGCAAGGCACATATTGTATTGTTGCCATCGAGGATAAAAAGATGGGGTTTATATCATATTGCATGAGTTTACCCCTGTACATCATGTCATCTTTCTTAATGCGTTACTCTATTCTTTATGAACTTAATACTCTAGATGCATGCTGGATAGCGGGCGATGTGTGGAGTAATAGTATTAGATGCAGGCAGGAGTCGGTCTACTTGTCACGGACGTGATGCCTATATACATGATCATGCCTAGATAATCTCATAATTATTCGCTTTTCTATCAATTGCTCGACAGTAATTTGTTCACCCACCGTAATACTTATGCTATCTTGAGAGAAGCCACTAGTGAGACCTATGGCCCCCGGGTCTATCTTTTATCATATAAGCTTTCAATCTACTTTTACTTGCATCTTTAATTTTCCAATCTATATCATAAAAATACCAAATATATATTTATCTTATCATATTATCTCTATCAGATCTCACTTTTGCAAGTGGCCGTGAAGGGATTGACAACCCCTTTATTGCGTTGGTTGGGAGTTCTTGTTTGTTTGTGCAGGTGCGTGGGACTTTTGAGGAGCCTCCTATTGGATTGATACCTTGGTTCTCAAAAACTGAGGGAAATACAGACTCTACTTTGCTGCATCACCCTTTCCTCTTCAAGGAAAACCAACGCATGCTCAAGACGTAGCAAGCAGGATTTCTGGCGCCGTTGCCGGGGAGGTCTTCGCTCAAGTCAAGACATACCAAGTACCCATCACAAACTCATCTCCCTCGCATTACATTATTTGCCATTTGCCTCTCGTTTTCCTCTCCCCCACTTCACCCTTGATGTTTTATTCGCCCTCTCTTTCCCAATCTCCTCTCTTATTTGCTTGTCTTATTGTGTTCCTGTTTTCCCTTATGGCTTTGCCTAAGAACACCGACCTTCATCTTAGAATGTTGGAAGAGATTGAATCGAACATTAGAAGTTTCATGACTTTACAATTTGAGCATAATAGTTTCTTTAGAGAAGAGCTTAAAGAACAAACAAACTTTATGGGGTATATGAACAAAGAGCTTGATGATATGTCTAAGGAATTTTATGGATTGAACTCTCAAATTACTCGTCTTGAAAAATCAATAGCCCAAATTTCTGATAAGCAGTCCACGTTGGTCAATAAGATGGCTGCCAAACCAAAAGAGTTAGGGGAAAATAATGATGAAGATCTAAAAGTTATTGATGTGTCCCCTATTATATCCTTGTTTTCCAATATGAATCTTGATAATGATGGGACTGGAGATGAGTCAACTTTAGTTAAAAGGCGTCCCAATGATTCGGAGTTTTTAGATCTTGATGCTAAATTTGGTAAAAGTGGGATTGGAGAGGTCAAGACTTTAAATAGCATTGAACCCACTGTCTTGGATTTCAAGGAATTTAATTATGATAATTGTTCTTTGGTATAGTGTATTTCCTTGTTTCAATCCGTGTTTAATTATGATAATTCCTCTTTAAATTTGCACCTTGCGGATTCCACCATTAACAAACCTATGGGAAGGATCAACGATGTTCTTATTGTTGCAAATAGGAATTATGTGCCCATAGATTTTATCATTCTTGATATAGATTGCAATCTTTCTTGTCCTATTATTCTTGGTAGACCTTTCCTTAGAATGATTGGTGCGATTATTGATATGAAGGAAGGGAATATTAGATTCCAATTTCCATTAAGGAAAGGCATGGAGCACTTTCCAAGAAAGAAAGTCAAATTACCTTATGAATCTATCATGCGAGCTACTTATGAATTGAGTGCCAAAGATGGCACTACTTAGATCTATCCTCGCTTTTATGCCTAGCTTGGGGCTTTAAACAATAGCGCTAGTTGGGAGGCAACCCATTTTATTTTAGTTTTTTATTTTTTGCTTTTGTTTAGTAATAAATTTTTTCATCTACCTTCTATTTAGATGTGTTTTCATGTTTTAATTAGTGTTTGTGCCAAGTAGAACCTATAGGATAACCTGTGGTGATAGTTCATTTGATTCTGCTGAAAAACAGAAACTTTGCACGCACTAAAATAATTTTAGTAATTCACGTAAACGTGATTTTTCCTTGATTATTTTTTCTGTAGAGCAACAGACAAATTTCCCAGGACTTCCTATTTTGGTAGGATTTTTAGAATTCGAGAAGTATTCGAGAGTTATAGATTGCTACAGACTGTTCTGTTTTTGACATATTGTGTTTTTCGTGTGTTGTTTGCTTATTTTGATGCATCTATGGCTAGTATTAAGGGGTATGAACCATGGAGAAGTTGGAATACAGTAGGTTTAACACCAATATAAATAAAGAATGAGTTCATTACAGTAATTTATGTGGTGGTTTTTCTTTCTTACACTAACGGAGCTTATGAGATTTCCTGTTGAGTTTTGTGTTGTGCAGTTTTCAAGTTTTAGGTACAGATTTGATGGATTATGGAGTAAGGAGTGGAAAGAGCCTAATCTTGGGGATGCCCATGGCACCCCAAGATATTCAAGTATAACCAAAAGCCTAAGCTTGGGGATGCCCCGGAAGGTATCCCCTCTTTCATCTTCGTCTATCGGTAACTTTACTTGGAGCTATATTTTTATTCGCCACATGATATGTGTTTTGCTTGGAGCGTCATGTATGATATGAGTCTTTGCTTTTTAGATTACCACAATCATCCTTGCTGTACACACCTTTTGGGATAAGCCCACTTGATTAGAATTTATTAGAATACTCTATGCGCTTCACTTATATCTTTTGAGATAGATAGTTTTGCTCTTTGTGCTTCACTTATATTTTCTAGAGCACGGCAGTGACTTAATTTTGAAGAAATTGTTGATCTCTCATGCTTCACTTATATTATTTTTAGAGCCTTTTAGACCATCATGGTATTTGATATGGTTATAAATTTGGTCCTAGAATGATGAGCATCCAAGTTGGGTATAATAAAAACTATCATAGAAAGTGCATTAAACACTAGGATCAATTTGATGCTTGATAATTGTTTTGAGATATAAAGGTGGTAATGTTAGAGTCATGCTAGTTGGGTAATTATGAAATTGAGAAATACTTGTGTTGAAGTTGGCAAGTCCTGTAGCATGCACGTATGGTAAAAGTTGTGTGAAAAATTTGTTGCATGGGGTGCTCTTTTAATTGTCTTCCTTATGAGTGGAGGTCGGGATCGCGCGATGGTTAACTCCTACCAACCCTTCCCCTAGGAGCATGCGTAGTCATACTTTGCTTCGAGGGCAAGTAGACTCTTGCAATAAGTATATGAGTTCTTTATGACTAATGTGAGTCCATGGATATACGCACACTCACCCTTTCACTATGTAGCCTCTCTTGTGCCGCGTAATTTTTGCCGGTATCATGCACCCATTATTTACCATTCTCAAAAAAGCCACCATACCTACCTATTATGGCATTTCCATATCCATTCCGAGATATATTGCCATGCAACTTTCCACCGTTCCGTTTATAATGACACACTCCATCATTGTCATATTGCTCTTTGCATGATCATGTAGTTGACATCGTATTTGTGGCAAGGCCACCTTCATAATTTTTCATACATGTCACTCTTGATTCATTGCACATCCCGGTACACTGCTGGAGGCATTCATATAGAGTCATATTTTTTTCTAAATATTGAGTTGTAATTCTTGAGTTGTAAATCAATAAAAGTGTGATGATCTTCATTATTAGATCATTGTCCCAAGTGAGGAAAGGATGATGAAGACTATGATTCCCCCACAAGTCAGGATGAGACTTCGGACTTAAAAAAAGAGGCCAAAGAGCCCACCAAATAAAAAAAGAGTCCAAAGAGCCCACCAAATAAAAAAAATAAAAAAATGAGAGAAAAGAGAGAAGGGACAATGCTACTATCCCTTTTCCACACTTGTGCTTCAAAATAGCACCATGATCTTCATGATAGAGAGTCTCCTATGTTGTCACTTTCATATACTAGTGGGAATTTTTCATTATAGTAGAACTTGTCTTGTATATTCCAATGATGGGCTTCCTCAAAATGCCCTAGGTCTACGTGAGTAAGCAAGTTGGATGCACACCCACATAGTTTCTTTTGTTGAGCTTTCATACATTTATTGCTCTAGTGCATCCGTTGCATGGAATCCCTACTCACACACATTGCTATCTATTGATGGGCATCTCCATAGCCCGTTGATATGCCTAGTTGATGTGAGACTATCTTCTCCCTTTTTGTCTTCACAACCACCACCATATACCACATATAGTGCTATGTCCATGACTTGCGCTCATGTATTGCGTAAGAGTTGAAAAAGCTGAAGCGCGTTAAAAAGTATGAACCAATTGGTTGGTTCAAACCGGGGTTGTGCATGATGGGAGTATTTTGTGTAATGAAAATGAAGCATGGCCTAACTATATGATTTTGTAGGGATAAGCTTTCTTTGGCTATGCTATTTTGATAAGACATGATTATTTGCTAGTATGCTTCAAGTATTACTATTTTTATGTTTTATAAGCTTTTATATTGAATCATTTGGATCTGAAAATTCATGCCACAATAAAGAAAATTACATTGAGAATTATGCTAGTAGCATTCCACATCAAAAAATCTATTTTTATCATTTACCTACTCGAGGACGAGCAGGAATTAAGCTTGGGGATGCTTGATACGTCTCCAACGTATCTATAATCTTTGATTGTTTCATGCTATTATATTACCCGTTTTGGATGTTTATGGGCTTTACTTTACACTTTTATATCATTTTTGGGACTAACCTACTAATCGGAGGCCTAGCCCAAATTGCAGTTTTTTTGCCTATTTCGGTGTTTCAAAGAAAAGGAATATCAAACAGAGTACAAATGGAATGAAACCTTCAGGAGCGATCTTTTTGGAACAAAGGTGATCCAGGAGACATGGAGTGGACGTCAAGCAACAGAGGAGGCACCAACGAGGGTGCCCGGCGCGCCCCCTACAGGTGGGCGTGCCCCCCACCCTCGTGGGCCCCTCGAGCGTCCACCGACCTATTTCTTCCTCCTATATATACCCACGTACCCTAAAACCATCGGGGAGCACCACAAAAAACTATTTCCATCGTCGTAACCTTCTGTATCTGCAAGATCCCATCTTGGATCCTTTGCCGGTGCTCCACCGGAGGGGGAATCGACCACGGAGGGCTTCTACATCAACACCATAGCCCTTCCGATGAGTTGTGAGTAGTTTACCACAGACCTTTGGGTCCATAGTTATTAGCTAGATGGCTCCTTCTCTCTCTTTGAATCTCAATACAACGTTCTCCTCAATCTTCTTGGAGATCTATTCGATGTAACTCGTTTTGCGGTGTGTTTGTCGAGATCCGATGAATTGTTGGTTTATGATCAAGTTTATCTATGAGAAATATTTCAATCTCCTCTGAATTATTTTATGTGTGATTAAGTTACCTTTGCAAGTCTCTTCGAATTATCAGTTTGGTTTGGCCTACTAGATTGATCTTTCTTGCAATGGGAGAAGTGCTTAGCTTTGGGTTCAATCTTGTGGTGTCCTTTCCCAGTGACAGCAGGGCCAGCAAGGCACGTATTGTATTATTGCCATCGAGGATAAAAAGATGGGGTTTATATAATATTGCATGAGTTTATCCCTCTACATCATGTCATCTTTCTTAATGCGTTATTCTGTTCTTTATGAACTTAATACTCTAGATATGCTGGATAGCGGTCGATGTGTGGAGTAATAGTAGTAGATGCAGGCAGGAGTAGGTCTACTTGTCACGGACGTGATGCCTATATACATGATCATGCCTAGATAATCTCATAATTATTCGCTTTTCTATCAGTTGCTCGACAGTAATTTGTTCACCTGCCGTAATACTTATGCTATCTTGAGAGAAGCCACTTGTGAAACCTATGGCCCTCGGGTCTATCTTTTATCATATAAGCTTTCAATCTACTTTTATTTGCATCTTTACTTTTCCAATCTATATCATAAAAATACCAAAAATATGTTTATCTTATCATATTATCTCTATCAGATCTCACTTTCGCAAGTGGCCGTGAAGGGATTGACAACCCCTTTATTGCGTTGGTTGGGAGTTCTTGTTTGTTTGTGTAGGTGCGTGGGACTTTTGAGGAGCCTCCTACTGGATTGATACCTTGGTTCTCAAAAACTGAGGGAAATACTTACGCTACTTTGCTGCATCACCCTTTCCTCTTCAAGGAAAACCAACCCAAGCTCAAGACATAGCAGACGCGCAGCCCACCATCCTTGCCTGGATGGGGGGCCACACTAGGCAAGCGGCGGTCGCCGCGCATAGCTCTTGCTTCCTGAATCTCCTGAGTGGTCTTGGTGATGAACTCTTGAACGTTGGGCTTTCCACGCCCTAAGACCTCCTAAGGGAAACGTGTCGTGAAGCACGCCTCCAAGTGGTGCCCGAGCACCTACCTCGTGATGTTGGCAAAGTCCGAGGACCTCTAGAAGAGGGCCCCCGAGCCCTGCCCGAGGAGGGCGTCGGGTGCGCCTTCCTATGCGATGGAAGGAGGCGCCCCTTGCACGGGCGCCGATCCTGACGCAGCACCTCCTGAGATGCCAACCTCCCAAGGCCTTGAGGTGAGCGGTGTCTTCTTCTTCTTGGGGCTGCCTCAGGAGGGTTCTCGCCCCTGCTGTCTTTGTCGTTGATTGATGCAGGTTGGAAGGTGCGCTCGAGGGAGCACACTGCATCTCTCTCTTCGCAGGGGACCGTGATGATCCCGCCGCTTCCTGGCATCTTGAGGACATTGTTGCCATGGTGGGTCACCGCCATGAACTTGGCCGGGGCTGGATACCCGAGGATGGCATTGTACGGCAGGTGGATGTGGGCGACGTCGAAGTCGATGAGCTCGGTGCGGTAGTTGTCGCACTGGCCGAAGGTGACAGGGAGGCGGACCTACCCTATCGGGGTGGTGGAACCGTTGGTGACTCCTGAGAAAGGCTTGGTCGGCTGGAGCTGATCGTATGGCACTTGAAGGTTATCGAACATCTTGATGGTCAAGACGTTAAGCCTAGCGCCGCCATCGATGAGGGTCCTGGTAACTTGCACGTTGTTGATGACTGGGGAGCAAAGCATCGGGAGGACGCCAGCAGTAGCTGCGCACTTGAGTTGATCTGCCGAGCTGAAGGTGACGGCGCACTTGGACCACCTGAGTGGGCGTGTGGCCTCGACCTTGGGGAGGACTGCGTTCACCTCGCGAGCCAACTGCTTGAAGATGCGCTGAGAGGCTGGGGCCTGAGCTCCGCCCAAGATGCAAGCGATAGCACACGGTTCCTGGAAGCCCCCAACCCCCTCGTCATGGTGATGGTCGTCATTCCTTCTTGGCGGCGGCGGTAGAGGAGGAAGGCATGCGTTGCGCTGCGGGCGGTCCTCGCAAGGCTGATCCCTGCAGGCTCCCTCACGAGGCTGGTCTTGCCAAAGATCCTCGTGAGGTTGGTCACGCCACTCCCGGCGAGGGCCACGGTCGTCCCATCGTCCTTCGCCACGTCCTCCTCCTCAGCCGTAGCCCCGGTCGTTGCGCTCGAGGCATCGACCGAAGCGTCCTCCTCGAACGGCCCTGAGCTCCTGGCATTCATTGGTGTTGTGGGTGTGGAGGTTGTGGTAGGCGCAGAACGATCGACTGCCCTTGGACGACTCCGGCTGGTCCCTGCCGCGCTTCGTGTCTGGTTCTGCTGGTCCTTGACCTTGGCCTTCTTTTCTTCTGGGTCAACAGCTGCAAGCTCGAGGAGGGAGAGGCGTCCTTCCTCAGCTCTTGCGCACCTGGTCGCCAGGTTGAATAGCTCCAGAGATGTGCACAACTCCTCGTGGATGGCGAGCTCCTCCTTCATCTTGACGTCACAGACGCCATCAGAGAACACTGAGATGACGGCCTCGTCCGTCACCTTGGGGATCTTGGGGCGGGCGCTGTTGAAGCACTGGATGTATTTCTGCAGGGTCTCCCTAGGCTATTGCTTGATGCGGCGCTGGTCACCCGCGGGCGGGGGCAGTTGTGAGTGCCCTGGAAGTTGGCGATGAAGCGGCTGCGCATCTCGTCCCAGGAGGAGATTGAGCCAGGAGGCAGGTTCAGGAGCCAGGTGCGGGCACTGTCCTTGAGCGCCATGGCAAACCACTTCGCCATGACCTTCTCGTCTCCGTTGGCTGCCGCTGCAAGAACTCCGCGGGGGTCGGCTGTGCCGTCATAGCGAGGAGGCAGGTCCGGCTTGAACTTTCCCGGCCATGCGACGCTACGCAGCTCGGTGGTGAAGGCGCGGCAACCTGCTGTGGTCACTGGAGCCTTTTGATGATGCGGGGCTTGCTCTTGGTGGTACCCGCGCACTGCCGCCAGGGGCAGTACAGGGTCTTGGCGCACCGGTGAAGGGACGCGGTCTTGTCGTGCTGGTGCAGGAAGCACGGGAGCGCCTTCTTGAGGTCGAGGGATTTCTTGGCAGCTTCTTTCTTTCCGTGCGGGCGCTGGATGCAGCGGGTCATGTCCAGGGGCCGCGTGCTTTGGAGCCAGGGTGCCATCTTGGGGGAGAGGTGGCGGATGCGCTCCCTGAGCCGTGCCGCCCATGCCTGGCGGAGGGCGAGGTAGCGAGAGGGACGGCGCGGGAGAGACCCCTGCGGCACTGACGAGCTCGGAGATGCGAGCGAGCCATTCTTCGTAGAGGTCATCGACGGGGCGGTAGTGCAGGAGCTCACGTGCCAGGAGCAACGCGGCCTGTGCGTCCATGGGGGCGCGACGAGTGTGAGATGACGAACCAGCTGGGGTCAGCGACGGAGTGGCGGTGCGGCCTTCCCGTCACACCGAGGGATGCAACAAAGATGCTTGCTGCTCGTTCCCCACCGGGCCGGTGGCAGTGTGGGTGGCAGGCTACGGAGAACGACAAGGAGGCCCGCCGACAGGAGCCGTCTGGGTGTCTTGAGCGGCGAGAGCAGCCCGGCGCTCGTCGCGGGCTCGGCGGGCGTCCGACATGGATGCGACGAAGCGATGGGACGCAGATCAGCGGAAGGAAGATTCCGGCGAACCCCTGCCTGGCGCGCCAAATGTCGGATATCGGGTTCCGGCAAAACCCTTAAGGTTTGAACACTGGGGTGCACATGAATATCTCCTCCTACCGAATCTCGCTCTCAGCCTCGCCGCGATCCCTAAGGTAGATCGATGAACAACACATGGGACACAAGATTTATACAGGTTCGGGCCACCATTATGGAGTAACACCCTACTCCTGTGTGTGGTGGTGGATTGCCTCTTGGGCTGACAATGAGTAGTATAGAGGAAGAACAGCCTCGCGAGGAGAGGTGTTCTTGGCTAGTGTGGTGTTCTGCTTGGGTAGGGTTTGATCTGTCTCTAGATGAGATGTCGTTCTACTGTGGTGGCTAGCTCTATTTATAGAGGCCCCGGTCCTCTTCCCAAATATTGAGCCGGAAGGGATCCAACAACGGCCATTTTGAAAGGGGACAGCTAGTACAAGCTATACTGACTAAAGCTGGTCTTCGCCTGCCAAAGGTGCTGGTGATGACGTCATCTTGGGCTCCACGGTGACCTCTGTCCTACCGTCCTGCTGGTCTTGGTCTTGTTGCACCGATATGGAAACATTTGCCTGATGCCTCGGTACTCCGCGCCTGCGCTTGCCCCATTTGCACCAAAGAGGAAACGAAGACACTGCGCGGGCTGGCGCCCGCCTGGCGCCCGCCTGGTCTTGATCGTCATGGCTTGCGTAATGGGAACCTCGTGAGGTACCCCTCGCCTTGATCTCTCCGCCTCCTCGCGAGCCTTCCTGGCGAGGCCACTCCTGAGGAGGCCTTGTGTCGTTCACCCCGCGAGGCTTGGCCCCTCGCGAGGGTCTTGAGTGTTGGTTGATGAAGACGGGCCGTACTTGGCCACCGATTGAGCCACGCTGCAGGCCGCAGGCAGGCAAGTCTGGGGACCCCCGTTCCCAGAACGCCGACACATAACATGAACAAGTTTGTGACGGAAGTAAGGTAAGGATGTTGTCGATGGTAATTCAAATTACCAAGGGACAAGGATGACACTTATCATCATGAATTCGATTGATATCTTGGATGGAGTCAAAATGTTGATGATGATTACTATAAATTTTGCCCAGGGGCTCCTTAAAGAAGCAATCGAATAGCGACTGCATCAAACAAAAGGACCAATGCAGCGAAAGGTTATTGGATCCACGGATACGACATGAACTCGAAATCAAGCTTGTTGTTTGAGGTGGAACAATCAGATGAGGAAAACGACGTAAGATTAGCTCATCGTCGGAAGTTATACTCCGGGAATAAAGACTAGGTAGAACAGTTAAATTTAGCTCGCTAATGATATAGCTGATCAGGCTAGGAATGACTTGAAGGATTTTTAAACTCATAAGCAACGAAAATTACTTAGAGTAATTGAATTGGAGTGCGGAATCGATTCACTTATCGGTGTCTTTGAGTGTTTAATAACTTAGAGACCGTGAAAAATTGGAATCAGTGAGAATGTAGTACTTGATGGAGAACTCATAAGAAGTTATGGAGTTCTGTGATAATCTCAAGATACCAGGGGATAATACTCGACGATAGATCAAAGTAGAGGTTGTACTGGGGTATTGCTCTGTAGAAGGCAAGTGCTTAAACTTGCACGAGAAATAGTATTTAAAGGAGAACATGGTCGGAACCATGATTGCAAGAGGCCAGATCCCAGATATAAGATGAACTTATACCAAAGGGATAATTCATTTAAGAGAAGCTCTAATGATAAGATCTACATCGTGTCCATGGGCATGAACACAAAGTTCAAGGTCGACTCCCACTTCTCTAATGCATAACCTTTCATTCACTTCTCGCATTCGATGAGGTTGTAGTGTTGAAAATTTACCTGGCAAAATACTAGAAGAGTATGACTCGTGAAAACTTTTCGGGTTCGCACAAATCAAGGAAGGCATAGGTTAAACCCATCGGGGTATCTTAGAAACATTTACCACAAGCTTCGAGAATACTTATCACCAGCTCAAAAGTAGAGCATGCTTGGTCAAATCAGAGAACGGGATTTACCAACAGCATTAAGTATCAGGGAAAGAACTTCTCAAGGTTTTTGTATACGAAGGACACTGTCGGATGATAATTCAACAAAGAATCAGTCGGTCCAAAATGGAGCTAATGTGAGCATCAACACACAACTAGAGGAAGAAACAATACAAAGGCATTGGATCATAGAAACAACTAACTCATTCAAATCTCAAATGCAAAGGAACTATGATTTCCAATTCAAGGGATCAGAAGCAAACGCTCTGATTAAGGGTGGATAAGTTGAGTAGGTTTAGGGGTACAATCGATGGCAACTTAATTGGTCAAGATCCAGCTCATCTTTAAAATGATGTCTGAGCCGGAAGGATGAACTCTATGACACAATTGAGGATTGCGAGCATTCGCAATATATTGAATCAGCAGACTCAAAATGATAATGGAAAAGGATACCAATAAGATTACCAGACTTATGGGATTATTCATAATCCAAGCAAGGAGCAATAGGCTGCTTAGGATTTTTTGAAGATCGAATGATATTTCAGAGACTTCTGTGAAATGCAATAACAACTCAGAATGGGTGGATACTCGATAAGTGTGAGGAATTTCCGTAGGGCTGTTCATGTGGCAAGGAACTGTAAGGCAGTAGGAACAAAGTATTCTTGGAACAATAAAGAGAATTTCAGGGTATCTTGTAATAACAAGATCAACGGGGAGTGATTGTAAGGATGGCAAGTGTATGTGGCTATCCATAGGGGTTTATCATTGGAAGGGAATTGCAATAGCGATGGCACAAAGTCTTGAGAGAACTTAGGAGGGTATCTTTGAAATCCTTCGATGCACCAACCAATCATCTAGAGTGAGGGTCTCTCCGAGAGGAAGTAATTATGAGAACCTAGAGTTAGAGTTAGCAAATTTATTTAACCAGAATAGAACAGAGATCAGAGTCCCAGAGTATAGACGAGGAGTAAAAGATCCTAATACCACGCAATGGCAACGTGGGCCTGTAAGCCACACAGCCATGTTAGTAAAAGTTTTGCAACTGACTAGACTCGACTTCGGCCAAGGAGTGTGAGAGGTGGATTCCTACAAGCAGTCAGCTCTGATACCAACTTGATGACGCCCCCGATTCAATCATACACTAATCATGCACGCAAACGTGTATGATCAAGATCAGGGACTCACGAGAAGATATCACAACACAACTCTAAAAGTAAAATAAGTCATACAAGCATCATATTACAAGCCAGGGGCCTCGAGGGCTCGAATACAAGTGATCAAACATAAACGTGTCAGCGGAAGCAACAATATCTGAGTACAGACATAAGTTAAACAAGTTGCCATAAGATGGCTAGCACAAACTGGGATACAGATCGAAAGGGGCGCAGGCCTCCTGCCTGGGATCCTCCTAAACTACTCCTGGTCGTTGAGGGAGTCCGGGATTAGGGGGTCCTCGGACAGCTGGACTATATGCGTATGCCGGACTGTTGGACTATGAAGATATAGGTTAGAAGACTTCATCCCGTGTCCGGATAGGACTCTCCTTTGTGTGCAAGGCAAGCTTGGCGATTCGGATGTGAAGATTCCTTTCTCTGTAACCGACTCTGTGTAACCCTAGCCCCCTCCGGTGTCTATATAAACCGGAGGGTTTAGTCCGTAGGACAACAACAATCAGAATCATAGGCTAGCTCCGAGGGTTTAGCCTCTACGATCTCGTGGTAGATCAACTCTTGTAATACTCATATCATCAAGATCAATCAAGCAGGAAGTAGGGTATTACCTCCATCGAGAGGGCCCGAACCTGGGTAAACATCGTGTCCCCCGCCTCCTGTTACCATTAGCCTTGGATGCACAGTTCGGGACCCCCTACTCGAGATCCTCCGGTTTTGACACCGACATTGGTGCTTTCATTGAGAGTTCCACTGTATCTTCACCGTAAGGCTTGATGGCTCCTTCAATCATCTACAACAACGCCGTCCAGGGTGAGGTTTTTCTCCTCGGACAGATCTTCGTATTCGGTGGCTTTGCACTGCGGGCCAACTCGCTTGGCCATCTGGAGCAGATCGACAGCTACGCCCCTGGCTGTCAGGTTAGGTTTGGAAACTTGAACTACTCCGCCGACATCCGCAGAGACTTGATATTCGACAGATTCGAGCCTATGACAGCCGCGCCCCACCGCCATGATGAACATGACCTAAACCTGTCATCAGATGGTGTGCGGGAGATTGCACCTGTAACCGCACTGGCACTAGATCTAGAGCAGAGCGCGCCATCCGAGTACAGGAGGCTCAACCCCGCCATGGAAGTGCAGACTCAACGGCGCTAGAGCCAAACACAGATCTGACCTCCAATGAGGCATGTGTCATCGGAACCTCGGATTCGTCTCCGGCCATAGGTTCCAAACTGCGTGTATCCGCACCCATTGAATCTAACCAGGCGCCGACCTTAGAGTTGAGCTCCGTGGACATCTTCCAACACTCACCTTTAGGCGATGTGTAAAACTCATTAAAGTCCCTCTCCCTGTCAGGAGATTCTTGGCCGAAATATGTCCGGCTGGAGTGGGAAGCGGACGACGAAGGACTTCGTTGCCCACCCACCACCCACCTGATAGCCATTGTCGACGATTTAACTGACATGCTTGATTTCGACTCCAAAGACATCGACGGTATGGATGACGATGCTGGAGAAGAACAAGAACCACTGCCCACACGGCGCTGGAGAGGCACCTCCTCATACAATATATACATGGTGGAAACACCCAAAGAAGACAATGGCGATGACATGAAAGATCCAGTTGAGAATAAACTTCCTAAGAAGCATTCTAAGCGCCGACGTCAGCGGCGCCGCTCTAAGTCATGCCATGGTAAAAATAGCGATACCGGCACAAGAGAGAATATCACTCCGGACGATGCCGAAGACAACGAAGACCCCGCAAAGCCAAGCTTCGAACAGGCTGAATGGGAAGATGGGCGAGCCAACCCCGATGAATAGGCCGTGAACGATGACTCGGAGGACAGCAACTACATGACTCTCTCCAAGGACGAGGTGAGCCTCGGCGATGAAGAATTTATCGTGCTAGAGGATCCCGTCGAGCAGGAGTGCTTTAAGCGCCGCCTTATAGCCATGGCAAGGACCCTGAAGAAGAAGCAGTAGCAGCTTCAAGCTGATCAAGATCTGCTCACTAATAGATGGACTAAGGTCCTAGCAGCCGAGGAATACGGACTCGAACGCCCAACAAAAAGTTACCGGAAGCGCAAATTCCTACCTCAATTCGATGACAAGGCGCTGGAGCCGGCACTACCAGCGCATAATACGCCTGACCGACCACCGCATGGTCGGGACAAAGAGGCAATTCAGCCCGAACACAAGCCGGCACCGCGTCGCCAAATAAATAGAAACACAACAACTCAGGGATACACACATGACCTGCGGTACGACTTGGAGAACAAAGCAGGCCAAACCAGATCGATCTACGGATCGCGGGGGTGCGCCCCAACGCGCAATGACGGCCACCACGCCGGATATAACAAATACACACATGTCTGGGCCGATTACCGCAGACCGGCTCCATTCGAGCTGCGTCACGACGTAGCCCGACACAGAGGCGCCGCACACCCCCTCTGCTTCATTGATGAAGTCATGGAGCACGAATTCCCAGAAGGGTTTAAACCCGTAAACATCGAATCATATGACGGAACAACAGATCCCGCGGTATGGATCGAGGGCTTCCTCCTCCATATACATATGGCCCGCGGCGATGACCTCCAAGCCATTAAGTATCTCCCGCTAAAACTAAAGGGACCAGCTAGGCACTGGTTGAATAGTCTACCCGGAGACTCCATTGGCAGTTGAGAGAACCTGGAAGATGCATTCCTTGACAACTTCCAGGGCAATTATGTCCGACCTCCGAATGTCGATGACTTAAGTCATATGATCCAATAGCCCGAAGAGTTAGCCAGGAAATTCTGGACTTGGTTCTTAACTAAAAAGAACCAAATCATCGACTGTCCGGATGTCGAAGCCCTAGCAGCCTTAAAGCATAACATCCGAGATGAGTGGCTCGCCCGACACCTCGGCCAAGAGAAACTGAAGTCCATGGCATCCCTTAGGACGCTCATGACCCGCTTTTGTGCGGGCAAGGATAGCTGGCTAGCTCGTAGCAACAGCACCTCAAGTAAACCCGGCACTTCGGAAGCTAGAGACAGTAACGACAAGCCCCGACGCAGTAAACACAAGCGTCGAAAAAATGGTGAAAACTCTGAAGACATGACCGTCAATGCCAGATTCAGTGGCTCCAAGTCCGGGAAGCGGAAAAAGCCATTCAATAGAAACAATCCGGGCCCTTCCAGCCTGGACCGCATACTTGATCGTCCATGCCAAATCCATGGCACAGCCAATAGGCCAGCCAATCATACCAACAGAGAATGCTGGGTCTTTAAACAGGCCGGCAAGTTAAACGCCGAAAACGGAGAAAAGGGATTGCAAAGCGATGACGATGAGGATCCCTGGCCACCAAACACAGGGGGACAGAAGAAGTTTCCTTCCCAAGTGAAAATGGTGAATATGATATACGCTACTCGTATCCCCAAAAGGGAGCGGAAGCGCGCACTAAGGGACATCTGCGTGATGGAGCCAGTCGCCCCAAAATACAACCCATGGTACTCCTATTCGATCACCTTCGATCGAAGGGAGCATCCGACCAGTACCCATCACGGCGGTTCAGCTGAACTAGTGCTTGACCCTATCATTGATAGATTCCACCTCACACACATCCTCATGGACGGTGGCAGCAGCCTGAACCTACTTTATCAGGATACAGTGCGCAAAATGGGTATTGATCTGTCAAGGATCAAACCCACCAAAACCACCTTTAAAGGTGTCATACCAGGTGTAGAGGCCTGTTGTACGGGCTCAATCACACTGGAAGTGGTCCTCGGATCCCCGGATAACTTCTGAAGCGAAGAATTACTCTTCGACATCGTCCCCTTCGCAGTGGTTATCACGCACTACTCGGACGAACCGCATTTTCTCGTTTCAATGCGGTGCCGCACTATGCTTACCTTAAGCTCAAGATGCCCGGACCTCGTGGTGTTATAACAGTCAATGGAAACACGGAGCGCTCCCTCCGTACTGAGGAGCACACCGCAGCCCTTGCAGCAGAAGTATAGAATAGCCTTCTTAGGCAAAACCTCAATTCGGCAATAAAGCCCCTGGACACCGTTAAGAGGGTCCGTGCTACTCTGCAACAGGACTATCCAGCTCGTCCAGAGCTCAGCTAGCAACCCGGCCTTTGGCCCAGCCCCAGCAAAGCGGTAAAATTCATGCTGCGCGTACACAACTACGCACTTAGAATACCATGGGGATGGACGGAGGCACTGCCATACTGCGATCCACAATACGGCTCAACCGCTCTTGGATCTGCATACCTTCACTTTTTTTCTTTCTTTCAGGTTTTTTCTATTCGCGAGGCCTTTTCTGACAAACCTGCTCATCGGACCCGTAGCAGAACGGATACACCAAGAAAGCTAGGGGCTTGGATGTACAAGGGAATACCCAGGTGGTCTCTACTAATGATCATCATACCTGTTTTAAATACCCGCACGCAGCTCGCTCTTGGTAATGGCATGTTAAATAGCCTTATTTGCTTATTGCACTACTTGTATACATATGCGTTAACGTATTAATCAAATTACAGCAAAAAATATTCGGCAGTGTTTTGTTCATTACCTGATTTTTCCTTGTCTAGTTATTTTTTTAATTGCACCCGTACATTCTGGTACGCCTTAATTCGCCAGGGGCTTCATCGTACCCCATAACACGACAAGAAAGTCCGAACACTTTTACAGTACAGTTTGGCACCCCAAACTTATAGCATTATATGCGTTGTCTCCGAATCATGTCTTTGGTCAACAGTTGGGTTGCCCGGCTCTTGTGCTTGCTACCCTACATTCCGCTATATCGGCTAGGGTAGTAAAGGGAGAACTACTGCGATTGTGTCCCGGTTCTTCCGGACGAGCACCTTAGTAGAGAAAGCTGAAAACTGACTGTCATGATGCGACGAGAGCTGGTCAGCTGTTCGAGAGGTCACAAAATCCTTAACGATTTCTTCCTGATTGTGCGGTAACTAATGCATCGTGCGACGGATCGGTTTTTATCCGATCAGGTGCCTTCTAAAGCCCCAAGTTTGGTCTTCCAGATACTAGGGGCTGCGCCTACTTTTCTTTTGTCAAACTCCTATGGCTAAGTGAGGGTGATAAAGCCTTATAGTCTGATTGCATGGTTCGTCGCGCTAAACACCTCCTTTAAGGACCAAAAATCTGGATTAAAGAGTGTTTAGATTTATCCCGAACACCCCCGTACTTCCTACGTGGGGATAGAAGCCGATGACTGGCCAACTCTCACCATTAATTTAAAAAACGGCCGCACAGGAGGTAATAGTTCGAATAACAAGCATTATTTTCCATTATGATCTTGTTCCATATTACAGCATAGGGCAACATGCATACATTCATGGGAAGATAATATCCTTGGAACACTGCTCCGCGACAAGGCGGGATCCCTTCAGGACACTGTCATAATACAACTCGGGCTTGCGGTGCTCTTTCCCTTCGGGCGGTCCTTCGGTCATCAACTTCACAGCATCCATCTTCGCCCAATGCACCTTGGCACGGGCAAAAGCCATTCGTGCATCTTCGATGCAGACCGACTGCTTGATGGCGTCAAGCCGAGGACAGGCACTAACCACCCGCTTCACAAGTCCGAAGTAGCTGCTGGGAATCAGTTCGGCAGGCCATAGCTGGATAATCAAATCCCATGAGGGCTAGTTCGGCCACCCTATGCAGCTCGACCAGCTGCTTCAGCTTATTGGTAAAGGGTACTGGGTATTCTGGCGCAAGAAATTGCGACCAGAACAGCTTCTCCGCAGAGCTCCCCTCTTCAGCTTGGTAGAATTCTTTGGTGCCAGACACGCTGCACGGCAGATCCGCAAACATCCCTGGAGAACTCCGAATCTGGGCCAGTAAAAGAAATCTTTCCTTCGCGTATTTGATTTGCATAATAAAAGCCTTACCCGCGGTGATATTTCGGGCCTCTTGGATTTCCTGGAGGGCGCCTTGGGCTTCAGCCCGGGCATCGCGTGTGGATTGGCGAGCCTTGGTGAGTTCAGACTCTTGATCCTTTATAATCTGCTCCAAGGTCTCGCACTTCCCTATAGCTTCTTGGAGCTCTTGTTCAACTTCAATAACCCGGGCCTCGTGGTTTTCACGAGTGGCCTGCTCCTTGGCCACCCTTTTCTCGGCCTCGGCTACCGCCTTCTTCAGAGCCTCGACTTCGGTCATCGCTCCTATTACATAACATGACATTTTTTAGTCAAAATAACTACTCACTTGTATTTAAATACAAACAAGGTTATCCCATACCTTGGTTATCCTCCAATTGCTTCTTTACTTGGCCGAGTTCCTTTTCGGCCCGCTCCAGTCTCTGCCTCAGTACAGAGACCTCTGCAGTATGAGCGGTTGCAGTCAATAACGACGCCTGATCATTCACATAGGCATTTCCTAGTTAGTCTCCTGTGAAATGTATTTGATCCTCTGTCCGGCTTTCTTTTCGAAACACCGAACAGTGTATCAGGGGCTGCTATCTATATTATGACATTCTTTTAACTTCATTACTTACGTCAAAGCCTGTTACAAGGTTGGTGCAGGCTTCAGTCAGCCCACTCTTGATGGACTGAACCTTCTCAATCACCGCACCCATAAGGGTACGGTGCTCTTCAACAATGGAAGCGCTTTGCAGCGCCACCAATAAAGTATCCGGCACCTCAGGGTGGACTGAGGTTGCCGGTGGAATAGGCGCACCACCTTCTATTGAAGAAGGTTGCTGGTCTAACTTCGGAGCCATATTGGTCTCCGGAGTTGTCTCTAGCTGGGGGCCGAATTCAGGACGGCCCCCGCCTTCAGCATCCATGGGGGTCTGCTCCCCCATCAGTCCGGTCACCGGGGTTTGGCCTTCCGGCGCCGCCTCGACGGTCTCCCAAGCTTCACCCTGGCTTGGGCCCCTCTAGGACGACACCTCAGTGTTGTCCATGTCTTTGGGGGAAGAGGCCGTCGGGATGGTCTCGCTGTTCATCGCATCTAGGTCCAACAAATCTTCTGATGAAGATTACCCAATGTCGGACCCGGCCGGACTGCAGAACATGTGACTCAATACATTAATGCTATGCAAAAGTGAGATTCGCATATGAAGATGTCCGGGTTTTCTTTGTACTCATGATTTGTCCAGGGGCTTGACCCTGGGCTCCCACTCCGGGCTGCTGTCGGTGGTTGCGGTGGATTCGTTTGGAAGGGAGGCTTTCCCCTTCTTAGACATCTCGGCCTCCAAACGTGTAGAGGCCGTCCTCTTCTTCCCCCCCCCCCCTTGCAGGGGCGACTGGCTTTCCTCTTCTTCCTCCTCCTCTTCCTCGTCTTTTTCGACGAAGGAGTGGGCTTTGGTGTCTTCGGATGCCACGTCCGAAGTATCCTTACGACGGAGCCCGCCCCTGGTCTCCTGGGCTTCCTTCTTGGCCTTCTTCTTCGGCGCCTTTTATGGCGCCGGGACCAACATCTTCATCAGAAGTGGGCCGGCTTGTTCTTCATGCAGCGGAGCCGGACAGTAGATCCGCTATGCCTTCTGCGTCTAGGCCTGGGAGAATCGTCGGGTCAATATTAGGTGTTTTCCCCAGGCTATACAAATAGAGGATACACCTTGAAAACATATAAAGACTCACTGAACTTGCGGGGCGGGATGCTTTGTGCGCGCGATCCTCGGCGGTGTTTGTCCACGACTTGACGGGCTTGAATAGCACCTTCCAGATGTCTTTGTGCATCGTGCCGAAGAACTCCAGCAAGGTTTGGTGCTTGGCCGGATCAAACTCCCATAGATGGCAAGTCCGGCGTTGGCAAGGAAGGATCCGGCGAACTAGCATCACCTGGACCACATTGACAAGTTTGATATTCTTGTCCTCCATGCTCTTGATACGCACTTGGAGTGCCGTCAGCCTGTCAGGCGAAGGCCAGTCTAGGCCCTTTTCAGGCCAGGACATGAGCCGCAGTGGGGCTCCGGATCAGAACTCAGGGGTGGCGGCCCATTTGTCGACGTGTGGCTCGGTAATATAGAACCACTGTTGTTTCCACGACATCAAGTGCCCATAATTGTTCCCGCGTAGTTGGTTAGTGCGTATAGGCCAGTGGCCAGAATCAGATCAAATACCAAGATCTCTTTAAGCGTGTTATTTTGAAGTAATCATGGACACCAACAAGGGGCCAGGCCCACCTATCACCTAGGTGGTCTCACCTTGCCCTGTCGCTCCGCCACAAAGTAACCATCAGGGAGCTCTCTGGAACCCAGGCCCATCACTACCTGGATGGAACCACCTGCACCTTCATCCCCCATCTCCAAAACACTTACGGGTACTCTACGAGCCGACCCGACTTTAGTCACTACCTGAATATTATGTATATACAGTATATACCCGTGATCACCTCCCGAGTGATCATGTCCCGATAGTATAGCATGGCATACGGACAAGAATGTAGGGCCACAAATGGTAAACTAGCATCCTATACTAAGCATTTAGGATTGAAGGTAAGGTATGAATAACTATAGCAACAATGACAGGCCATGCAATAGATTAGGATTAACCGAAACAGCAACATGCTACACTACTCTAATGCAAGCAGTAGAGGGAAGAATAGGCGATATCTGGTGATCAAGGGGGGGGGGGGTTGCCTGGTCGCTCTAGCAAGGAGGGGTCGTCAACTCCGTAGTCAAACGGGGCAGCAGCAGCATCAGTCTCATAGTCTACCGGAGAGAAGAGGGGGAAGAAACAATGGATACAATGCAAACAGATGCATATCAATGCATGACATGACAAGTAACAGTGCCAGGTGTGCCCTAACGCAGTAGGAGGAGATACATGCGAAGGGGGGAAACATCCGGGAAAATATCCCCGGTGTTTCGCGTTGTCGGACAAATGAGCCAAAGGGGGAAAGTTGCATGTTCGCTATGCTAGGGATGTGTGGCGGACGAACGGGCTACGTATCCTGGTTTGTCTCGTCGTTCTAAGAAACTTTCATATACAAAGTATTTTCATCCGAACTATGGTTTATTTTATATTAATTTCCAATGTTTTAAATCAATTTATAAATTATTATTATTAATTTAATATGAAAATGGCATTAATGCATCAGCATGACCTTAGCATGACGTCAACAGCCAACAGCGGTGTTGACTGGGTCAAGCTGACATGTGGGTCCTGCATGTCATTGACTGTTCAGGTTAATAGGGGTTTAATTAAGCAGGGTTAATTAAGATTAACTAAAGTAATTAATTAAGTTAATTAAGTGATTAATTAATTAATTGATTATTATATTTTTTATAATCTTTTCTCTTTTTTGAACGTTCTGCGGCGGGGCCCCACTTGTCATTGGCCCCAGGGGGCGGGGCCCAACTGTCATAGGTAGGGCAGTCCTTAGCGGGCACGGGCGCCAGTGGGCACTGCGGGCGTCAGCCTGTTTGGGCGCCCACCCAGGCCAGTGGAGGCGCCGGGGCCCCGCCGGCGGCGGCGAGCAAGGGAAGCGGAGGGCGGCCAGCAGGAGGTGCGGGTGAGCACGAGGCGGAGCGGCGCTGGCTATAGAGAGAGGGCGCTGGTGACAACGTGCGAGGGCTGGGCGACTGCAGGGCGCGACCCTAGCTGGCGGCAGGCATGGCCACGCGGCCGCGGCGACCAGCACCGGCGCAGTCGGCGGGCAGGTGGCACGAGAGGCGGCAAAGAAGCAACACAAGGAGGAGCGGGGTGCGGGGGCATGGTTCGTTGTGAGGAGGATGCCGACGCGGGCAGGCACAGCCACGGCGGCATGAGCCGCATCGGAGGAGAAGGAACATGGGAGGGGTGTAGTAGCGGCAGGCGAGCGGGGCGTGCACGGGATGGCGATGGGCAGCGATAGCGAGCGCGGTGGGGCGGTGCGCATGCGTGCGTGCACGATGGACGAGCGTCCAGAGAGGATGACGAGTGCGGGGAGAGAAGAGAAGCCGGGGGCCTCACCGGGGTTGTAGGGCACGGGGCAGTGGGGCGTGGGGAGGAGGACGGGGACGACGGCGTCGAAGATGGGGAGGCAGTCCGGAGAGGTGGCTCCGGCGTCGAGCGGAGGGGCGGCGTCGGGGTGGGGGTTATGGAGGAGTGAGGGGGGTGGCCTAGGCCGGTTTGGGCTGGCCTAGCTAGTAACTGGGCCGACTGGCCCAATGGGGGGGGGGGTCTTTGCTTTCTGTTCTTTTGTTTTATTTCCATTTTTCTCTTTTTATTTATCTTCTTGTTTGTATTTTCTTTTACTTATGTAATATTTTATAGTTTGATAAAAAGTGAAACCGATACCTAAAATAGAGTTACAATTATAAACACTACCACAAAAGGTTTTAACCTTGAACAAAACAATTTAGTATTTTATAAAATCCAAAATACATTTATTTAGTTGTTTTACCTAGTATTTTAATTACTTAAGTGCATTTAAACCTTTTATAAAAATGTGGTTTCTCCATCATAATTACCTATGCATTATTTCACACAACCTGAACAATTTAGTTTTAATATTTGAAAACTTTTGTTGTTTGCCTTTATTTTGAATTTGAATTTCGAATCGGTTTTGAACTAAAGCGAGATTTAACAACAATAACCGAGGTGATGTGGCATCGTTAGTAGAGGGTTAATGTAGCTTAATTATCCGGGCGTCACATTGATACCTTGGTTTCATAACCGAGTGAAATACCTACTGTAGTTGTACTGCATCATCCCTTCCTCTTTGGGGAAATACCGACACAGTTTCAAGCCGCATCAAATGGAATTTCTAGCACCGTTTCTAGGGAGACATCATCAACATTTATTAGGTTCCTAATCACAAATCTCATCTCCTTGCAATTTACATTATTTGCCACTTGCCTCTCGTTTTCATCTCCCCCACTTCACAAAAAGCTGTCATTTTATTTGCCTTCTTTTTCGTTCGCCTTTTTCTTGTTAGATCTATCTTTTTGTTTGCAATCTTGCTTGCTTTGTCATTATGGTTAGTTCTTCCTCTATTGTGTGTACCATCGAAATTGACGTTCTTAATTTTAAACAAAGGGAATCTAAAAGATGCTTGGTATAGAATTTGAATGCTCATAATAGATCTATTCGTAAGCAATCTACCATTGTTCTTCTTCGAAGTTTTTATGTGGGCATAACCACTTGGTATTAATTCATCCTTGATACAATTACTAATGGGAATTCTTGATGTGTCCGTCTTTGGATGCTTTTAATGCAATGGGAGATCTAGTGGGTGCACCACCTATCGTTATTAATGAAACAATCTTAGCTCTTGAGCATGCTATGCAAAGATTGGATGCTATTGAAAAGAAGATGGTCACCAAAGAACAAATTGAAATTTTACTAAAAGGATGCAAAATTGTCGGATTTCGGGTTCCGGCAGGCCTTTGAGGTTGGAACACTAGGGTGCGCGCGGAGATTTTTCCCTCTACCTACCTGCTCCTCGCCGCCTTGCTAAGATATAAACTACGAAAGGAACAACACAAGAGACACAAGGTTTATACTGGTTCAGGCCACCATTGTGGTGTAATACCCTACTCCAGTGTGTGGTGTGATGGATTGCCTCTTGGGCTGATGATGGACAATACAAGGAGGAACGGCCTCGCGAGGGTCTGTTCTTGGCTCGTGCGATGAACAACTAGGGGGAGTTCAGTCGCTCTCTCTACTGGCTTCTTGGCGGGGATCCTCTCTTTTCTCTACCTTGTGGTGGCTAGTCCTATTTATAGGCAAAGGCCCTGGGCCTCTTCCCAAATATTGAGCGGGAAGGGAGCCAACAATTGGCCATTTTGAAGGGGAACATCGGGTACACTTATCCTGACTAAAGTTGGTCCTCGCCTGTCAAAGGCTCTGGTGGTGATGCCTGCTTGGGCTCCACAATGACTTCCTTCCTGCCGTTGGGCTGGTCTTGGTCTTGTTGCACCGAAATAGATGCCTTTGCTTGATGCTCTCGCCTGCGCTTGCTCCCTTTGCACCAAAGAGGAAAGGAGGACACTGCGAGGGCTGGCACCCGCCTGACGCCCTTGGTCATCATGGCTTGCGTCATGGGCACCTCGTGAGGTACCCCGCCTTGAACTCTCCGCCTCCTCGTGAGCCAGCCTGATGAAGCCGTGCCTGAGGAAGCTCCTTGTTGTTCGCCCCGCGAGGCTTGGCCCCTCGCGAGGGTCTTGAGCTTGTGTTGATGAAGATGGGCCGTGCTGGGCCCCCCTTTGAGCCACGCCGTAGGCCGCAGGTAGGCAAGTCTGGAGACCCCCGTTCCCAGAACGCCGACAGTAGCCCCCGGGCCCAAGGCATGCCCGGACTTGGCCGAGCAGAGAGGGGAAAGGGCAAGTGCGAAGCGCCGCGGGCCCTAACAGCCTGCGGCCTTGGGCACCGCGTGGTGGTTGATTAGGCGCGGGCGCCTCCACACCCCCATGACGCCTCGGCAGCTGCACGAATTGACAAGTCCCTGCATGCAAAGCGGGTCATGATTACCTGCGATCGTGGTGGTCGACGGTTGGCCTCCTCTGGCTATAAGTACGGCGCGGCGCGTGCCCTTCCAGTCTATCTCTTCTTGCTTCTCCTTCTTCCCGGTCCTTGCCTCATCTTGCTGCAATGGCTCCGATCCATCGGTTCTCTGCGGCAGAGAAAGGAAAGGCTCCCCGAGAGGGTCCTGACTCGCTTCCGCCGAAGAAACGGCTAGCCCTCTGCCATCGTGGTGAGGGTGCCCATCAGGAAGTGTTGAGGCCCTGGTGCGAGTGACCACCACCAGGGTTCCCTCTTCCCTTGTACGCCCACATCGAGGGCTCTGAAGGAGTCGATGCCGAACGCCATGGACGGCGCCGCCGTCGGCGCCGGCGGGTCACAAAGGTGTGCCTCTTTCCCCCTGGAGTCCACGCCGAGGGCTCCTCCCGAGAGTTCGTGCTTCACGCCGCCATGCCCCCTCAGTCTCGGATTCGCCTTCCTCCTTTCTTCGCCTCCGTCATCTAGCAGGGGGAACTCCTGGGGCTCTGGCTGCAGCACGCCAGCTGCAGCACCCTTGCTACCGGGGCAGAGGTCGCGGTTGTTGCCCTGGGCGAGGTCTTCATGACTCGAGGCTGGGGCGAGATCGCCCGGGTCTGCAGGACAAGGGGCGCCCTCGCGATCCACCTGGAGTACGACGGTGCTTCGGTGATTGAGGGAGTCCTGGACTAGGGGGTGTCCGGATAGCCGGACTATCATCATCGGCCGGACTCCAAGACTATGAAGATACAAGATTGAAGACTTCGTCCCGTGTCCGGATGGGACTTTCCTTGGCGTGGAAGGGAAGCTTGGCAATACGGATATGTAGATCTCCTACCATTGTAACCGACTCTATGTAACCCTAGCCCTCTCCGGTGTCTATATAAACCGGAGGGTTTTAGTCCGTAGGATATACAACCATTACAACAATCATACCATAGGCTAGCTTCTAGGGTTTAGCCTCCTTGATCTCGTGGTAGATCCACTCTTGTACTACCCATATCATCAATATCAATCAAGCAGGAGTAGGGTTTTACCTCCATCGAGAGGGCCCGAACCTGGGTAAAAACATCGTGTCCCTTGTCTCCTGTTACCATCCGCCTAGACGCACAGTTCGGGACCCCCTACCCAAGATCCGCCGGTTTTGACACCGACATTGGTGCTTTCGTTGAGAGTTCCTCTGTGCCGTCACCAATAGGCTTGATGGCTTCTTCAATCAACAACAACGCAGTCCAGGGTGAGAACTTTCTCCCCGAACAGATCTTCGTGTTCGGCGGCTTTGCACTGTGGGCCAATTCACTTGGCCATCTGGAGCAGATCAAAAGCTACGCCCCTGGCCATCAGGTTAGATTTGGAAGCCTAAACTTCACGGCTGACATCCGCGGAGACTTGATCTTCGATGGATTCGAGCCATAGCTGAGCGTGCCGCACTGTCACGATGGGCATGATCTAGCTCTGCTGCCGGATAGTACCTTGGAGGCCGCACACGAATCCGCTCCGACCCATAGTTCGGAGCCGACCGTGCAGATCGAGGACCGGTGGCTGGACACCACCTCGGGAGCTGCAACTGCTACGGCGATGGAGCCGAATACCGACCTTGTCCTTTGCAAAGCTCGTGACTCCGAGGTGCCGGACTCCTTGCCGGACTCCGAACCTCCTGCGCCTGTGCCAACCGAATCCGATTGGGCGCCGATCATGGAGTTCACCGCTGCGGACATCTTTCAGCACTCGCCCTTTGGCGACATCCTGAACTCTCTAAAGTATCTCTCGTTATCAGGAGAACCCTGGCCGGACTGCGGTCAGGATGGTTGGGATGCAGACGACGAAGAAATTCAAAGCCCACCCACCACCCACTTTGTAGCCACTGTCGACGATCTAACCGACATGCTAGACTACGAATCCGAAGACATCGACGGTATGGATGACGATGCCGGAGACGATCAAGAACCAGCGCCTATAGGGCACTGGAAGACCACCTCGTCATATACATGGTGGACACCCCAAAGGATGGGGACGGCGAAGAAGCAGCAGAGGCAGATTCCTCTAAGAAACAGCCCAAGCGCCGACGTCAGCGGCGCCGCTCTAAATCCCGCCACAGCAAGAATGGAGATTCCGGCACCGGAGATAATAACACCCCAGAGAGTGCCGAAGACAACCCCCTCCAGCAAGATTCAGCACAGGAGGACGGGGAAGCCAGCCCGCAAGAGAGAGCGGCAGACGAGGAGGATGAAAATTACATGCCTCCCTCCGGAGACGAGGCAAGCCTCAATGACGACGAATTCGTCGTGCCCGAGGATCCCGTCAAACAAGAGCGTTTTAAACGCAGGCTAATGGCCACGGCGAACCGCCTAAAGAAAAAGCAGCAACAGCTTCGAGCTGATCAAGACCTGCTGGCCGACAGATGGACCGAGGTTCTCGCGGCCGAAGAGTATGAACTCGAACACCCCTCCAAAAGCTACCCAAAATGCAAGTTGCTCCCCCGACTAGAGGAGGAAGCATACAAACCTTCATCACCAGCGCACAATACGGCAGACTGACCACCTCGTGGCCGCGACAGAGAGGCATCTGGGCCCTCCACCAGAACCGTACCCCAGCACCGCTCGAAAAGCGTGAAGCCACGGGGGAATGTGCCAGACTTGCGGGATATATTGGAGGACAAGGCAAGACAATCCAGATCTCTCTACGGATCACGTGGGTGCCCCACGACCCACGACGACTAACGTCGCGCCGGATACAGCAACTCTGGCCGGGCCGAACACAGCAGACAAAGCTCTCTTGAGCTACGTCGTGATATTGCTCAATATAGAGGCGCCGCACACCCACTATGCTTCACAGACGAAGTAATGGATCATCAAATCCCTGAAGGGTTTAAACCCGTGAACATTGAATCCTACGATGGCACAACAGACCCCGCGGTTTGGATCGAAGATTATCTCCTTCACATCCATACGGCCCGCGGTGACGATCTCCACGCCATCAAGTATCTCCCACTCAAGCTTAAGGGGCCAGCTCGGCATTGGATTAATAGCTTGCCAGCAGAGTCAATTGGGTGTTGGGAGGACCTGGAAGCCGCATTCCTTGACAACTTCCATGGCACATATGTGTGACCACTAGACGCCGATGACCTAAGCCACATAATTCAGCAGCCAGACGAATCAGCCAGACAATTCTGGACACGGTTCCTCACAAAGAAAAATCAAATCGTCGATTGTCCGGATGCAGAGGCCCTCGCAGCCTTCAAACATAACATCCGCGACGAGTGGCTGGCCCGGCACCTAGGACAAGAAAAGCCGAAATCCATGGCAGCCCTCACATCACTCATGACCCACTTCTGTGTGGGAGAGGACAACTGGCTAGCTCGCAGCAACAACCTCAGCAAAAATTCTGGCAGTCCGGACAGCAAGGACCGCAATGGCAGGTCGCATCGCAACAAAAACAAACGCCGTGTTAACGGCGATAACACTGAGGATATGGCAGTCAATGCTGGATTCAGAGGCTCTAGACCCGGTCAGCGGAAAAAGCCATTCAAAAGAACTACTCCTGGTCCGTCCAATTTGGACCGAATACTCGACCACTCTTGCCAGATACATGGCACCCCCGAAAAGCCAGCTAACCACACCAACATGGATTGTTGGGTATTCAAGCAGGCAGGCAAGTTAATTGCCGAAAACAATGACAAGGGGCTGCATAGCGATGACGAGGAGGAGACCCGGCCGCCGAACAGCAGAGGACAAAAGGGTTTCCCCCCACAAGTGCGGACAGTAAACATGATATACGCAACCCACATACCCAAGAGGGAGCGGAAGCGTGCACTAAGAGACGTATATGCGATGGAGCCAGTCGCCCCGAAGTTCAACCCATGGTCCTCCTGCCCGATCACTTTCGATCGAAGGACCACCCCACCAGTATCCGCCATGGAGGATTCGCCGCATTGGTTTTAGACCCAATCGTCGATGGATTCCACCTCACTAGAGTCCTGATGGACGGCAGCAGTAGCCTGAACCTGCTTTATCAGGATACAGTGCGCAAGATGGGCATAGACCACTCAAGGATTAAACCTACAAAGACGACCTTCAAAGGCGTCATACCAGGTGTTGAGGCCAATTGTACAGGCTCAATCACACTGGAAGTGGTCTTCGGATCCCCGGATAATTTCCGAAGCGAGGAGTTAATCTTCGACATAGTCCCGTTTCGCAGTGGCTATCACGCTCTTCTCGGACGAACCGCGTTTGCAAAGTTCAACGCGGTGCCGCATTATGCATACCTCAAGCTCAATATGCCAGGCCCTCATGGAGTCATCACGGTCAACGGAAACACTGAACGCTCCCTCCGAACGGAGGAACACACAGCGACTCTCGTGGCAGAAGTACAGAGTAGCCTCTTAAGGCAATTCTCGAGTCCGGCCGTTAAACGACCGGACATGACTAAACGCGCCCGGAGTAACATACATCAAGACCACCTGGCACGTTCCGAGCACGCGTAGCAATGCAGCCCCAACCCCAGCCCTTGCATGATTGCAAGACGAGCTCTTCGCATACATCATTACGCTCTAAAGATACAATGGGCATAGGGGGAGGGGCACGACCACGATAGGCCCAGAGTGCGGCTCAACCACACCAGGGGCTCCCACGTGCGTCACTTCCTTTTTCCTTTTTTCAACAGGACTCCATTTACCTGAGGCCCTGTCCGGCAGTAGATCTGCCGAACTCACGATGCAACAGCCAGGGAGGGACAATGGCTACGACGAACACTCAGGTGGTCTCCATTATGAGAATTAAATCTATTTGATACACCATTCCGCAGCCTACCCCTGGAGGGAGACATGTCTAATAGTCCAAACCCTTGCTTACCGCACTATTTTTATCGTTCTACACTCATAGCAGAATTCCTTGAATAAACAATACATCACTTTTTGTTTATAATTGCATTCCTTTTTTTTCATTATATGTTCATTTATGACATCTTGCATCCGTACACTTTGGTACGGCCGAATACACCAGGGGCTTATGTTCCCCGCATTATGGTGTGATAAGTCCAAACACTTTCACAAGTGCGGCACCCCGAACTTATAGCATTATATGCATCGGCTCCGAATCATGTCTTGGGTCAATAGTTGGGTTTGCCCGGCTCCCATGTTTTGGTACCTTACATTCCGTTCTATCGGCTAAGGTAGCACTGGGAGAACCACTGCGATTGCGCCCCGGTTGAGCTGGGCGAGCGCCTCAGTGGAGAAAGCTAAAACTAACCGTCATGATAAGGCGAGAGATGGTCGCTGTTTGAGTGGTCTTTTCAAGTCCCTAAAGACTTATGCCGCTTAGAGCGAGGAACCGGCTGTGTCCGGCCCAGGCGTGGATAGCGCCCCGAATTCGGTCTTCCGAACACTAGGGGCTTCGCCGAAATTTAAAATTATAGAATTCTATGGCTAAGTGAGAGTGTTCAAGCATTATAAGTCCGGTTGCCTTGTTCGTTGTGTTGAGCGCCTCCCTAGATGGACCCAAAAATGGGAACAAGAGCGCTCAAGTTTATCCCGAACACCCCAGCACTCGTGGCATGGGGGCTGAAGCCGACGACTTGCCATCTCTCAGATTTGATAAACGGCCGCACAGAAGGTAATATTTTAAATCAATAAGCGTTGCTTAGTGCATATGAGACAAAGTTTTCAGCGCACAGGATAACACATTGCGAGTCTACTAAAAAATTACATCTTTGGGGCACTCATCCGCAATCTTGCGGGCACCCTTCAGGACACTCTTACAGTACATTTCGGGCGTACGATACTCCTTTCCCGCCAGCGGCGCGTCTGTTATAAGCCTCTCAGCATCCAGCCTGCCCCATTGCACCTTTGCGCGGGCAAGGGCCCGACCGGCACCTTCAATGCAGGTGGAGCGCTTGATGACTTCCACCCAGGGGCACGCATCCACCAGCCACCGCACGAGGCCGAAGTAGCTCCCAGGCATGGCCTCTTCAGGCCACAGCCGGACTATGAGGCCCTTCATGGCCTGCTCGGCTACCTTGTGGAGCTCGACCAGCTGCTTCAGCTGGTCACTAAGGGGCACCAGATGTCCGGCCTTAGCATACTGAGACCAGAAGACCTTCTCCGTTGAGCTCCCCTCCTCGGCCCGGTAGAATGCGGCAGCATCGGACATGCTGCGAGGCAGATCTGCAAACGCCCCTGGAGAGCTCCGAATTCGGGTAAGTAATAGGTAATTCACATTCACATGCTTGCTTTGCATGAAAAATGCCTTACCCACCGCTATTTTCTTCACCGCCTCAATCTCCTGGAGGGCCTTCTGGGCCTCGGCCTTAGCGGCTTTGGCACTTTCAAGAGCCGAGGAAAGCTCGGACTCTCGAGTCTTCGAGTCGCGCTCCAAACCCTCATGCTTTTCCATGAGAGCCTGGAGCTCTTGCCGCACCTCCGCCACCCGTGCCTCCTGCTTCTCTCGCTCCGCTCGTTCTGCGGCCACATTATGTTCGGCCGCGGACACGGCCTCCTTCAGGGTCGCCACCTCGTTCGTGGCCCCTGCAGTACCCACGTTATCCTTGTTATTTCTATTGCAACCAAAATCCTTTTATGTAAGGTACAAATTTAATGCGGTGGTACTCACCTTCTTTGTCCTCGAGCTGCTTCTTGGCAAGGTCGAGCTCGTGCTCGGACCGCTCGAGGTCCTGCTTCAAAGCACCGACCTCCGCAGTCAGTGCGGTAGAGGTCAGCAGCGCAGCCTACAATCCCATATTGACATAATTGTTGGAACTCCTGCGTATATATTTTTAGATCCTCAGTCCGGCTTTTCTTTCCGAACACCGAACCGAGCATCAGGGGCTACTGTCTATGCGGTATTACATTGCATATTTTAAAACTTCGTACCTCAAAGCCTGTTAGAAGGCTGCTGCAGGCTTCGGTCAGCCCGCTCTTGGCGAGCCGAACCTTCTGACTCACCGCACTCATGATAGTGCGGTGTTCTTCCTCGATGGAAGCGCCATTGAGCACCTCCAACAAGTTGTCTGGCGGCTCCGGATTGGATGGAGGCTGCCGGTGTCACGGTCTTGCCCTTCTTATGAAGGGGCCGCCTGTCGGACTCCGGAACCACTGCGGGTTCTGGCGCGGAGTCCGGCACGAAGTCCGGGAGGTTGCCCTGTGGCACCTCCGGAGCCTCCCCCTCCTGGCGGGTCCCCTCCTAGGATCCCACCTCGGCGTCCTCAGCATCGCGAGGGGTGGAGGCGGTCAGAATGGAATCCACATCTGACGGAGCCAAGGACCCGCTTGATGAAGCGGGAAGATCATCCTCGGCCGGACTACAGGTAGTGTGCGGCATTAGAAGGACACTATGTGGCACAAAAGAGAAATTATAAATCATTTAGGAATCCGGAGACGTACGATCTTGCCGGAGGCTTGGCCCTTGAGGGCCACCCTTCGTCGCCAACGTTGGCGTCGGCGGAGCTGTCCGGAGGAAGGGTCCTTCCCCTCTTGGACCCTTCGGCCTCCCCCGTTGGGGAAGCCTTCCTCTTCCTCTCTCCCCCCTCCTGGGGAGAGTCCTCTTTCTCCTCCTCGTCTTCGGGGGAGGAGTCCGCCTCAGAGCCATCGGACGATGAGTCTGATACCACCTGGCGTCGGGAACTCCTTCGGGTTCCCGTGGCCTTCTTCTTGGCCTTCTTCTCCGGCACCACATAGAGTGCCGGGACTAACAGCCCCGTTAAACGGGTATCCGCTGGGTCTTCGGGGAGGGGAGCTGGACAGTTAACCTGTCCGGATGTCCTCTGCCAGTCCTGTTAAAGGCATTGGGAATTTTAGATCCTGCAATAGAGTCAAACTATGAAAGAAATAAATGTCCCATAAAGGATAACATATCTTACCACACCGGCCGGGTGTTTCGTGCTGAATCCGCGATCTTCAGTCGCGGATGCGGGGGCTTCTCCCCCCTTGAACAGCACCCTCCAGGCAGCTTCGTACGTTGTGTTGAAGAGCCTGCTAAGGGTCCGGTGCTGGGCCGGATCAAACTCCCACAGATTGAAGGCCCGTTGTTGGCAGGGGAGAATCCGGCGGACGAGCATGACCTGGATCACGTTGACAAGCTTGAGCTTCTTGTTCACCAAGGTCTGGAGACAGGACTGGAGTCCGGTCAGCTCCTCCGAACTACCCCATAGCAAGCCCTTCTCTTTCCAGGAGGTGAGCTGCATGGGGGTACCAGATCTGAACTCGGGGGGCGCTGCCCATTTAGGGTCACGCGGCTCGGTGATATAGAACCACCCTGATTGCCACCCTTTGATGGTTTCCACAAAGGCGCCCTCGAGCCAGAGGACGTTGGGCATTTTGCCCACCATGGCGCCTCCGCACTCCGCTTGGACGCCCTTCACTGCCTTCGGCTTGACATTGAAGGTTTTTAGCCACAAGCCGAAGTGGGGCTGGATGCAGAGGAAGGCCTCACACACGACGATAAATGCCGAGATGTTGAGGATAAAGTTTGGCGCCAGATCATGGAAGTCTAGGCCGTAGTAGTACATGAGCCCCCGGACGAAGGGATGAAGTGGAAAGCCCAGTCCGCGGAGGAAGTGGGGAAGGAATACGACCCTCTCATGGGGCCTGGGGGTGGGGATGAGTTGCCCCTTGTCAGGCAGCCGGTGCGCGATGTCGCTGGACAAGTATCCGGCGCCGCGCAGTTTTTCGATGTGCCCCTCCGATAACGGAGGAGGCCATCCACTTGCCTCCCGCTCCGGACATGGCTGGAGAAGGTTGAGGCGAGATGTACGAACTTGGGCGCTGGAGCTCGAGTGCGCGGAGCTGGATAAGCAAAGGAGGAAGAAGGCATAGGTAAAAAAGGTGGATCCTTATCCCCTTATATATGGGCGGACGAAGACTATGCGTCCCCACCAGCCTGATAAAACTCACTTATCTCCCAAGCGCCACCATCAATGGCGCGGTTGGGTTACCCACGTCCGTATTGATGGGAATCCCGGAATAAGGGGAACACGATCTCTGCTTCGACAAGACGTGCCAAGGAAACCGCTTCGCTAAACGCGCTGAGGTGGTATAATAAAAAATGATTCAAGTAAAGGGTTGGTGGTGGTGTCACGTCACGCCACAAAATACGTCAGCAGATTGAACTTGTGTACATATTATTCTCTCTACGGTGGAATGTGGAATTTATTTTGCAGAGCCGGACACTATCCTGGTGTTCACAATCTTCTATGAATTATTCAGAGGAGGAACCCGCCTTGCAATGCCGAACAATATGCGCGCCGGACTCATCGTCATTGAAGCCTTGTTCAGGGGCTACTGAGGGAGTCCTGGACTAGGGGGTGTCCAGATAGCCGGACTATCATCATCGGCCGGACTCCAAGACTATGAAGATACAAGATTGAAGACTTCGTCCGGTGTCCGGATGGGACTTTCCTTGGCGTGGAAGGCAAGCTTGGTGATACGGATATGTAGATCTCCTACCATTGTAACCGACTCTGTGTAACCCTAGCCCTCTCCGGTGTCTATATAAACCGGAGGGTTTTAGTCCGTAGGATATACAACCATTACAACAATCATACCATAGGCTAGCTTCTAGGGTTTAGCCTCCTTGATCTCGTGGTAGATCCACTCTTGTACTACCCATATCATCAATATCAATCAAGCAGGAGTAGGGTTTTACCTCCATCGAGAGGGCCCGAACCTGGGTAAAAACATCGTGTCCCTTGTCTACTGTTACCATCCGCCTAGACGCACAGTTCGGGACCCCCTACCCGAGATCCGCCGGTTTTGACACCGACAGTGATGTTCTTCAAGGTCTTCGATGCGGAGGGTCGCCGGCTAGAGTGCTGCCCCGAGAGAGGTGGTCGAGACCCTGCTACGGCGAGGCCGAGGCCAGCTAACCGCTCCCTTGGTAGCTCCTCGGGCGGTGAAGGCGCCGGAGGACCCAGCGACTCCGCCAAGCTCTTCGCGACTCCGGAGACGAGTGACGACAGCTACAAACCCCCGAGCCTGCGCCCCTCCCGGAGCAGGGCGGGTTCGTCAGGCCGTCGCCGCCTCTAATCTGGATGGGGGTTGGCGCCGGTGCCGGACGGCCCACTGTTGATGATGGCGTCTTTTGCAGGGGCGCGTGTAGTTAGCGTCCTTTAGGATCTGTTCCCTACGAGGAATCAAAAACGCGCCCCGTGGGGGCTTGTAAGGTGCCTGTGGGCCTATCTGTTAATATAATCCTTCCCATGGAGTAGAGCAAGTTGCTCATTCCGTCTTAGCTCAGTTCTTCCTTTCGAACCTCGCGAGGGCTTGATGCTCTGCGCCGACAGGTCCTAGTCCCAAGGTGGCTTCAGCCGTCGCTGGTATGCCAGGTCGCGATGCCGTGGTCAAGGCCAGGAGGTGAGCAGCCCGAGGTCCGGTAAGAGCCCCTGAGTCACGATGCTCAGGAGGTCCCCCTTAGCGCTCAAGCAGCCTTCATTCGTGAGAAAGGAGAGCGACGTCGCTAACACGGGATTGCATTATGTGTGGGGACGGTGCCATGGTAGCTGGGGCTTCCGGGTGGTGACTTATCTCAAGAATCAGGGACCACTCCCTGGTGTGTCGCCTGGTCCATGCATTGGCAGGCGAGGGGTTTCTTGGCGAGGTCCTCGCGTGCCTCTCCCCTCTCGCCTTCGCTCCCCTTTCTGCTCTACGTCCTCGGGTCCCGGCCCTCGAGCGAGTCTCAGCCGTCGCTGGTATGCCAGGTCACGATGCCGTGGTCAAGGCCAGAGGGTGAGGGCTAGAGAACCGGTAGGAGACCTGAGTCGCGATGCTCAGGTACCCCCTTTAACGTGTAAGCGGCTTGCGCAGACGAGAATGAAGAAGACACCGTGAGGGCCTCGCCTGACGCTGCTCCTTGAAGAGATCCTGCAGGCTCATCACAGAAAGAACGAGTGTTCGCCGTGACAATCGATAATCAGCCGTTGGTTGCTCTGGAGAGGTGGTGAGGCACTGAGGGCTCGACGAGGTGGCACTATGCGGGGCTGCCGCGGCCAGAGCTCAGCCATTCAGGTTTGTTGGCGTTGCAGGGATGGACCCATGCGCAAGCGTCGTGCCATTTGGGAGCAGCTCCATCAGTTGGTGTCAGTCGAGCGGGCAACTAGGTCAAGCATGTTAATCACGGAGGAGTGAATTCATTCAAATAGAAGCTGGGAAGGTGGACATCGCTGGGTCTGGCCCGAGCGACTTGGGGATGATGTAGCTCGAGGGGCGCTCCCAACAAAGTAAGCTAGGAACATGAAATAAAAGGGATACACACCGCAGGGACGGACCCACGCGGCCTGGGAATAATGCAGCCCTGGGGGGCGCTCCCAGCTGGAAATGAAACTTGAAAGATGTCACCTGATGATGTTGAAGATGAAGGGGTGTTGGTGTAGCAGGCGTAGCGGGCTGCGGGAGCCGATCTTCACGAGCCCCCAGGCCCAGGAGCCTCGGGAGGCTCTGGGGGCGCTGGTGGCTCCTCGCGAACCATCTCCATCTCCACCAGGACTGCAGAATGCCTGGCCTCCTGAGCCTCCAGGATGCTCCTTATGAGGCGCTGGCACACCGCAGCCGCGTTCGGCAAGCCGTAAGGCTTGCGAACATAGTTGTCGGGTGGACCTCCGCAGCACCCCAATTGCGAGGGCCAGAGGCGTTCCTGAGAGGCGGCTCGGTTGAGCCCTGGTATGTCGATGCAGACGCGCAGCCCACCATCCTCCCCTGGATGGGGGGCCACAGCGGGTAAGCGGCGGCTGCTTCTCATGACTCTTGACTCCTGTAGCTCCTGAATGGCCTTGCTGACGAACTCCTGAGGGTTTGGCCCTCCTTGCCTTGCTCCTTCTTGGGGGAAACGTGCTTCGAAACATGCCTCCAAGTGGTGCCCTAGTGCCTCCCTCGTGACCCTGGCGAGGTCGACGGCCCTCCAGGGGAAAGCCCCCGAGCCCTGCCTGAGGAGGGCGCTGGGCGTGCTTCCCTATGCGATGGAAGGAGGTTCCCCCTGGGCGGGCGCGGGCCCTGAGGGGCCTGCCTCCTGAGGGGTCGGGTCGGATGATGTCTTCTTCTTCTTGGGGGCGATCTCGGGAAGCCTCCTGCTTCCGCGATCCAGGTCTTCCAGTGATGTGGCCTGAAAGGCTCGTTCGAGGGAGCACACCGTGTCTTTCCCTTCGCAGGGTACCGTGATGACTCCACCACTTCCTAGCATCTTGAGGACGTTGTAGCCGTGGTGGGTTATGGCCATGAACTTGGCCAGCGCTGGGTACCCGAGGATGGCGTTGTATGGCAGGCGAATGTGGGTGACGTCAAAGTCAATGAGTTCGGTGCGGTAGTTGTCGCGCGCCCCGAAGGTGACAGGGAGGCGGACCTGCCCAATCGGGACCGTGGAGCCGTCGGTGACTCCGGAGAAAGGCTTGGTTGGCTCAAGCTGATTGTAGGGCACTTGGAGATTGTTGAATTTTTCCACAGACAGGACGTTGAGCCCTGCCCCGCCATTGAAGAGGGTCCTGGTGACTAGCAAGTTGCTGATGATTGGGTAACAAAGCATTGGGAGGACTCCGGCTATGGCCGCGCACTTGAGCTGATTAGCTGAGCTGAACGTGATGGTGCATGCCGACCACCAGAGAGGGCATGTGGCCTCAAGCTTGGGGAGGACTGCATTTACTTCGCGGGCGAACTGCTTGAAGATGAGTTGAGAGGCTGGGGCTTGAGCTCCGCCCAGGATGCAGGTGATCACACGTGGCTCCAGGATGCAGGCGATCAGACGGTCCTCATTTCTCCTTAGCTGCGGCGGCAGTGGAGGGAGGCCTGCGTTGCCTTGCGGGCAATCCTCGTGAGGCTGATCCCTCCAGTCTCCCTCGTGAGGCGGGTCCTGCCAGCGATCCTCGCGGGGTTGGTCGCCCCACCCTTGCCGAGGGCCGCGGTCTTCCCAGCGTCCAGCGTTCCTTCCTCCTCCTCGGCCGTAGCCCCGGTCGCTGCGGTCGGGATGTCGGCCGATCCTTCCTTCACGCACGGCTTGGAGCTCTTGGCATTCATTGGTGTTGTGAGTGTGGAGGTCGTGGTACACGTAGTACCGACTGCCCTTGGAGGATCCGGGCTGATCTCTGCCCCGCTTGGTTTCTGGTTCTGCCGCGAGCACGGCAGCTCCCTTGCGCTTCATGTCCTTGGCCTTGGGTTTCTTCTCTTCTGGGTCTGCGGCAGGCAGCTCGAGGAGGGAGAGACGCCCTTCCTCAGCCGTGGCGCACTTGGTCGCCAAGTTGAACAACTCCAAGGAAGTGCACAGGTCTTCATGCATCGCCAGCTCCTCCTTCATCTTGACGTCACGCACGCCATCGGAGAAGGCTGAGATGATGGCCTCCTCAGTCACCTTGGGAATCTTGAGGCGTGCATTGTTGAAGCGCTGGATGTACTTCTGCAGGGTTTCCCCTGGTTGCTGCTTGATTCGGCGCATGTCGCTCACGGCGGGTGGCCGGTCGCGAGTACCCTGGAAGTTGGCGATGAAGCGGGTGCGCATCTCGTCCCAGGAGGAGATCGTGCCTGGAGCCAGGTTCAGGAGCCAGGTGCGGGCACCGTCCTTGAGCGCCATGGGAAACCAGTTCGCCATGACCTTCTCATCTCCGTTGGCAGCTTCGATGCCCAGCTCGTAGAGCTGGAGGAACTCTGCGGGGTCAGCCGTACCGTCGTAGCGAGGAGGCAGGTCTAGCTTGAACTTGCCGGGCCACGCGATGCTGCACAGCTCGGTGGTGAAGGCGCGGCAGCCTGCTGTGGCCACGGGAAGCCTCGGGTGACGAAGAGCTTGGTCCTGCGGGTCCCCATGCACTACAGCTAGGAGCAGCGCGGGGTCTTGACGTGCTGGAGCAGGAACGTGGTCGCGACGAGCTGGAGCAGGGAGCGCTCGGGCAGCCCCTCGCGGGCGAGGGACTTCTTGGCAGCTTTGCTCTTGCCGCGCTGGCGCCTGACGGAGCGGGTTCCTCCCAGGGGCCACGCGCCTTGGGGCCAGGGTGCCTTCTTGAGGGGGAGGCGGCTGAGGCGCCCCCGGAGCTTCGTCGCCCGTGCAGGGCGGGGTGCGGTGCAGCGGGAAGGACGGCGCAGGAGAGCCCCCGGCGGCACGGACGAGCTTGGCGACGCGGTCGAGCCATTCTTCGTAGACGTCGTTGACGGGATGGTAGCGCAGGAGCTCGTTGCCGCGATGAGCGCAGCTCGAGCCTCCATGGGCGCGCGAAATGCGCGAGACGAAGAACCAGCTGGGGTGAGCGAGGGGTTAGCAGTGCGGCCATCTTGCCTCACGGAGGGATGCTGGGACGATTCTTGCTGCTCGTTCCTCGCCGGGCCGGTGGCGGCGTTGACGGCAGGTGACGGGGAACGACGAGGGCTCCCGCCGACGGGAGCCGTCTGGGCGACACGGGAAGCGAGGGCGGCTCGGCGCTCGGCGCGGGCCCGACGAGCGTCAGACATGGATGTGATGGTCGGAGAAGAACAGGGCGACGGAAGACGAATTCCGGTGCACCCCTACCTGGCACGCCAAATCTCGGATTTCAGGTTCCGGCAGACCCTTGAGGTTCGAACACTAGGGTGCGCACGGAGATTTCGCGCTCTACCTACCTGCTCCTCGCCGCCTCGCTAAGATCTAAACTACAAAAGGAACAACATAAGAGACACAAGGTTTATACTGGTTCAGGCCACCATTGCGGTGTAATACCCTACTCCAGTGTGTGGTGTGATGGATTGCCTCTTGGGCTGATGATGGACAATACAAGGAGGATCAGCCTCGCGAGGGTCTGTTCTTGGCTGGTGCGATGAACTGCTAGGGGTAGTTCAGTCGCTCTCTCTACTGGCTTCTTGGCGGGGATCCTCTCTTTTCTCTACCTTGTGGTGGCTAGTCCTATTTATAGGCAAAGGCCCCGGGCCTCTTCCCAAATATTGAGCGGGAAGGGCGCCAAAAATTGAGCATTTTGAAGGGGAACATCGGGTACACTTATCCTGACTAAAGTTGGTCCTCGCCTGTCAAAGGCTCTGGTGGTGACGCCTGCTTGGGCTCCACAATGACTTCCTTCCTGCCGTTGGGCTGGTCTTGGTCTTGTTGCACCAAAATGGATGCCTTTTCTTGATGCTCTCGCCTGCGCTTGCTCCCTTTGCACCAAAGAGGAAAGGAGGACACTGTGAGGGCTGGCACCCGCCTGGCGCCCTTGGTCGTCATGGCTTGCGTCATGGGCACCTCGTGAGGTACCCCGCCTTGAACTCTCCGCCTCCTCGTGAGCCAGCCTGATGAGGCCGTGCCTGAGGAAGCTCCTTGTCGTCCGCCCTGTGAGGCTTGGCCCCTCGCGAGGGTCTTGAGCTTGTGTTGATGAAGATGGGCCGTGCTTGGCCCCTCGCGAGGCAAGTCTGGGGACCCCCGTTCCCAGAACGCCGACAAAAATCTAACTAATAAAATTGGGTCAAAAGCGGGTGATGTTCTTAAATTACTAAGGGAGAAGGAAACCATAGTTAACGAAAGAATTGGAGAAAGTACTTCTCGGATTGATAGGTTGGAATAAATTTTTAATAATTTAAGCTCTGCATTTTCTTCTGTTAGAAATATAGAAAAAACTCCAGTAAAATTTGCAAGTCTACTCAAGTCATTAAGAACAAGGGTGCCACTTTTAATAGCAACAAAGAGGATCTTAAAACGATTAGTATGCACCCCAATTGTGCTGAAGTAGTGAAAGGCCATACTTGCAAGAATGAATTTTTCACTCATATCCCTAGAAGTATTGTTATTGAAAATATGCATGCTAAATCTTTAAGGAATTCTAGTTGTGTGATTGAGGAGTTGGAAACTAAAGATGACAATACTTGAATTTATGCATCATGCCTAGCTAGGGGCATAAAACAATGGCGCTTGTTGGGAGGCAACCCAATGAATAAAAATTATTTTGCTCTTTTTCTTTCTATTCTTGAGTGTAAACACAATTATGCTACTGTTATCATTGTGTTTTTATGTTTTAATTAGTGTTTGTGCCAAGTAACCCTTTGAGATCATGTTTGGTGATAGTTGATATGATCATGTTGAAAAATAGAAACTTTTGCGCCCAGTAGCAGAATTGTTAAAAATCACAGAAGCGTGATAAAATTCTGAATTTTTTACTCAAGATTTATATACAAATTTCCTATGTTGTCCTAATTTTTTTGAAGTTTTGGAGTTACATAAGTAAGGACAAAGTCAAGATTACTACAGACTATTCTGTTTTTGACAGATTCTGTTTTCGTTGCATTGTGTGCTTATTTTGATGAATCTATGGATTGTATTGGGGGGGGGGGTATAAGCCATGGATTTGAAACACTACTTATATTAGTGATTTGCTTTATTATACTAATGGATCTCCTGAAGTTTTTGTTAAGTTCTGTGTGGTTGAAGTTTTCAAGTTTTGGGTGAGATCATGATGGATGAAGGAATAAGGAGTGAAAAGAGCCTAAGCTTGGGAATGCCCATGGCACCCCAAGTTATTATTCAAGGATAACCAAGCAACTATGCTTGGGAATGCCCCGGAAGGCATCCCTCTTTCTTCTAACGACCATCGGTAATTTTACTTGGAGCTATTTTTATTCACCACATATCATGAGTTTGTCTTGGTGCGTCTTGTATTATATGAGTCTTTGCTTGTTTTTCTTTTTAGTTTGTCACAAGTATTCTTGCTAGACACACCTACTTGAGAAATCCAAAATCATGCTATGATTTATTGGAATTGCTCTGTGTGCTGCACTTAAATTTTTTGAGCTACGGAATTGCTTTAGTGCATCACTTATATCTTTTTTGAGGACGGTATGCTTTAATATTTTTCAAGAAAAACTCTCATGCTTCACTTAGATTTATTTGAGAGTTAGTAAAAAAAATTTGAAGAAATTCTCTCACGCTTCACTTATATTATTTTGAGAGATTGAAATCTTTATGATCATGTTCTTCTATTAAATTTGTTTGAGCTTGTAAAAAGCAATTGCACCTTATGAAACTAGTCCCAAAGTGATAGATATTCAATAGGGATACAATAAAAAAATGCATCAAGATCATTGGACAAAATAAACTTGATTCTGTGTAATAGTTTTGAGACATGATGATAGTACTATATGAGTCATGTTGATGAGTAATTATGCTTTAGTAAGAATATCCGTGTTCATGTTTGTGATTTCCTATGCAAGCACGAAAGTCAGTAGTTATGCAATGAAATTACATCCTACTTATGGTGCATTATTCGGTGTTAGTTATGCTTAATGCTCATTTATGTGAATTTCCGTTTCATGGTTGGTTGCTTCTCAATCTTTTTGCTAGCCTCCATTTGTAATACTACTTGTGCATCCAAAATCCTTAAATCCAGTTTTTTCATATGAGTCCACCATACCTACCTATATGCGGTATTTCTGTGTTGTTCTAAGTAAATTTGTATGTGCCATCTCTAATTTTCAAAATAGATTTCCTTTTTATGTGTCCGTACCGCTCCTGAAGCGGTAGGGGCGGCCAATATATTTCCATGCTAGATGTGTTATTCTCAAGATGAGTGTTTATTCACTTGCCATTGCGCGAGAGTACGACAGTAATAAGGATGCCCAATCCTGAAATGAAAAAGAAATTTACTTTATGTTGTCAAATAATAAATTCTTTGGAAATTGTTGGTATGGAAGCCACCCGTGGATATGGTTATCAATGGATTGTGAAAGAATAATGGAAAAAGAAATGAACTTTATTTTATGTTTGGGAACCGCCTATGATATATCTAGCATGTAAAGTGTTGGGAATTACTCGGTCGCTTTCGTTGATGGGAAAAAGCATGCCTCTCAAAAAAATATCTCTCAATTTTTGCTTTGAGCTCTGGCACCTCAACAAATCTCTGCTTCCCTCTGCGAAGGGCCTATCTGTCGGATATCGGGTTCCGACAATACCCTGAAGGTTCGAACTCTGGGGTGCGCACAGAGATCTTCATCCTACCGATTCACGCCCCAAAACCTCGCCGTGATTCTAAGCTAGCACGATGAACAACACAAGAGACACAAGATTTATACAGGTTCGGGTCACTGTTGTGGTGTAATACCCTACTCCTGTGTGTGGTGTGGTGGATTGCCTCTGGGGCTAATGATGAACAGTACAGAGGAAGAACAGCCTCGCGAGAGGTGTTCTTGTGGTGGTGGTGTTCTGCCGGGGAAGGATTCTCTCTCTACTGTGGTGGCTATCTCTATATATAGAGGCCCTGGTCCTCTTCCCAAATATTGAGCGGGAAGGGAGCCAATAACAGCCATTTTGAAGGGGGACAACTATTACAAGCTATCCTGGCTAAAGGTGGTCTTCGACTGCCAAAGGCACTGGTGATGACGCCATCTTGGGCTCCACGGTGATCTCCGTACTGCCGTTCTGCTGGTCTTGGTCTCGTTGCACCAATATGGAAACCTTTGCCTGATGCCTTGGTACTCCGCGCCTGCGCTTGCCCCCTTTGCACCAAAGAGGAAACGAGGACACTTCGCAGGCTGGCGCCCGCCTGGCGCCCACTTGGCGCCCGCCTGGTCTTGATCGTCATGGCTTGCGTCATGAGCACCTCGCGAGGTACCCCTTGCCTTGATCTCTCCGCCTCCTCGCGAGCCTGCCTGGTGAGGCCGCCCCTGAGGAAGCCTTGTGTTGTCCGCCCCGCGAGGCTTGGCCCCTCGCGAGGGTTTTGAAATTGGGTTGGTGAAGATGGGCCATACTGGGCCACTGCTCGAGCCACGCTGCAGGCCGCATGCAGGCAAGTCTGGCGACACCCGTTCCCAAAACACCGACAGTAGCCCCAGGGCCCAGGGCGCGCTTGGTCTTGGGTTAGCAGCGAAGGCAAAGGGCAAGTGCGGAGCGCCGCGGGCCCCAACAGCCTGCGGCCTTGGTTGCCGCGTGGCGGTTGATTGGACGTGGGCGTCTCCGCTTCCCCATCCTGCCTCATCAACTGCCCGACTGACAAAAGGCTGGCCTGGGTTAGGCTTACCTTCATTGCTCTCATTCTCCTTGCTCCAGATTCTCTTCCTTGCTCTCTTGCTTCCGAAATCTCTAGATCCGCTCCATCCTTCCCCTTTCACCGAGCAATGGCGCCCCGCAAGGCCATGACCGAGGCCCCACCGGATTGGTATTTGCCAGCCCTGGATCCCCCCAACATGATGGAGAAGATTCTCGCCGCTACGCGCCTGATGACGGCGGCGCAGGGCAGTGAGATGGGGGAGACCGGACTTCGGGCTGGCGTCGCCAATCCGGAGGCCAAGGGGAGCACCTTCTACCCCTTCTTCAGGAGCACCGTCATTGCCGGCCTGGTGCCTCCCTTCTCCGAGTTCTTCTACGCCGTCCACCGCCATTACAGGTTACATGCCCTTCATCTCCATCCCAACTCCATTCTCCTTCTGTCGATTTTTGCCTACTACTGCATGGCGCACGTTGGGGTGATCCCGTCTGTGGCCTTGCTACGCCACTTCTTCTCCCTCCGAATCACCGGCAGCCATACCTCGGTGTGCGCTGGCTTCGTCCCGTACTCCAAGGCCAACGCGATCTCGAAGACCGGGAAGAGGGTCGATGGCTTCCGGAGCAAGTGGGTCATGGTGGATGCCGCATGCATCCAATCTCGACTGGTGTTGCCCACGGAGCAGCCCCAGGCTGACGAGGCATGGTCCCGTGCAAAGCTTGATGATCGACGGGCGAAGTCGGTGCTGGAGAAGATGAACACCGACCTGAGGCCGAGCAACATGAAGGCGGCAAAGCTGACCGGGGCCACGCTCCTGAGGGAGTTCCTGGCGCAGCGGGTGGCTCCACTTCAGGCGTACCCGCGGCCCATTGTGGACGCTTGGTGGTGCGGATGACGATCTCCGCCTGAACTCGGTGGCCCTGGCCAACGAGGATCTGGTCGTAGCTCTCCGCCTCTTGATCGGAGAGGACGTGGAAGATCTGGAGGGCGCTCCTGCCCCCCTGTTCCTTCGCAACAACTGGAAGCAGGTGGTGGACACCATGCCCACCTTTCACGGGCGGGGTCTGGTGCCGGAGGTACCTCCTAAGGGCTAGGAGGCGACAACGCTGGTGGAATTGTCTTCTGATGATTCCTGCGGAGGAGGAGAGGTAGATGAAGAAGAAGAAGAAGAAGAGTGCGACTCGGAGGCGACCACTGAGGGGATGGGAGAGACTTCTCCCCAGCATAGGGCCAACATCCTCCGCACCCTGCCGGACAATGACAAGGCCGATGCCAGGCGAGAGGAAGAGGATCCTCCCGTGATCCCGAAGAAACACAGGTCGGGGCTGATCTCCCGAGGGGCTACTCCTGCCCGAGCACCGCCCGAAGCCGCCTCCAGCCCTTTTGGTGCGCCCTCTTCTGCCTCTAGACCTCCCGAGGCTGCGCCCCAGACCAAAAGGCTTACAGGCTTTAAGCTTGGCAAGAGGTCTCTGGCCTATGCCGTGATTGACCAGTAAGTGCTCGAACTCCGTCTTGTTCTTGTTTTGCCGCTAGGGCTTGACGTTCTCCATCATTTGGTTAGGCCACCGCTTGCAGCGAAGAAGCTGAAGGGGGACACGGTGGCTCCGCGTGGAGCAGGCTCATCCGTTGTGGCCGCGCCTTCGCCTGTGGGAAGGGGAGGCGGTGAAGTTTGCACTTCCCCTACCCAATCATCCTCGCGAGGCCAGGAGGAGCACCCTGGTGGGGTACCAGCCCCCGTGGCCTCGCTGACTCTGGAGGTGCCGGCGCTTGATGCCGCTGAGGTTGCCAAGACTAAGGAGCTCCCAGTCTCCCAAGCTGTGGTCACGCTGCCGCCTTCTCCTCCTGCACCACTGGTTCCAGACTCCTCTTCCTCCTCCGCTATCTTGGACCGTGCCCTTACTGGGCTAGGCCAGCTGCGAGAAGACCTCCAGGGCGCCAACCCTCGCCTGGTGGCCGGGCGCCTAGAGCTGATCTTTGGCTGGGTTCACTCCGACACCTCTGTCCAAGTGGCGCTGAGCCGGGCTGCGGCAACTTCAGAGGAGGGGAAGCAAGCTGCCACCCAGGCTGCAGCTGCCCACGATGCAGCGCTGAAGGATGCCACAGTCGCCCAGGACTGGTGCAAGGCGTTGGAGACTGAGCTGCAGGGTCTGCGTGATGAGCTCGCCAAGGAAGCTCGATGCCGCCAGGCGAAGGAGGAGGAGATGTAGGCTCGGGAGAACGCCATCAGGGACCGCAACACCGAGCTGGTTGCTAAACGCGTCCGACTGAAGACGCTGGAGCAAAAGATGAAGGTGGAAAGGGTCGAGCTGGACACCAAGGCGAAGGTCCTGGCCGAGGATGGCGTGGCCTTTCACGGATCTCGAGGTGAGGTCTCGCAAGGCGCTGAAGACGCTCTATGATGGTGGCCTAGAGAAGCCGCGGCCGGGCCAAGGGCGGCCCCGCCCAGCTACTTCCCTTCTTGGTTGAAGCGCTTGAGGAAGTCGTGACCTGCGTCGGCCCCATGGCCGAGGTTGAGGCTCGCGTCCTTTATTCTGCAGCGCTGACGTGGGTCCTCAACCATGTCTACCTTCACAACCCTAACGCCAACCTCAATGAGCTGTTGGAGCCCGTGGACAGCGAGCGCTCCACCGCTGCTGCTGAAGTCGTGAAGGGCCGAGCGGAAGCCCTGCTGGCGAAGTTCCGCGCCTTTGCCACTGCGCCCAAGGCGGGTGCTGCTGACTCTGTGGCCTCGGGAGGTGGAGCTGATGGAGGTAATACCACTACGGAGGCGGGGCTCCTAGCGAGTGATGGCGCTGCCCAAGGGTGATCTTCCCACGGCTTCTTTCCTGTTTTAATTCCTGCAATATGCACTGTGCCTCGTGGAGGCATTTAAATTTGCATTTGGTATCGTGCAGACAATTATGGTTTGTAATATTTGCTTCTGGATTTGCTTCGAGATTTTGCAGTTTCCTTCCTATTTACTTTGTGTTCTGTGTCAGCAGGGCCCGGCCCCGCGCATACCTCAGCCACCGTTAGCCTCGACCGGATCACCAGGACGGGACCAAGGAGTGAGGGGCTACGTGACAAGTTAGGCTCCTGAGTCGAGATGCTCAGGAGTCCCCCTTGACGCGCAAACAACAAATAGGGAGGGGGTGTAGGAGTGGATCCGTCATTCTACGTCGGCAGGGCCAGGCCCCACGCATACCTCAACCGTCGTTAGCCTTGCGGAACTAAGGAGTGAGGGGCTACGTGACCAGTTAGGCTCCTGAGTCGCGATGTTCAGGAGTCCCCCTTGACGTTCAAACGGTCTTTATACCTTGGCTCCGCTCGGGGAGGGGCGTGCGACGACCAGGTCCGGGAGACCTGGCTGGGTGGCGTGCGCTTGGGCGTGACCCGGGCACAGCCCCCGTGTCCATCCCCCTCGCATGACCCTCCCGAGGGGAGGTGTTGCGATGAGGCCAGACACTGAGCTATGGGCTCCCTGAGGTTGATACGGCCATGGGCCGCCCTTAGTTGTTTATCACCAGCGCGGAGCATAGCACTTCCGTAGGTGTACGGGCATAGCCACTCCTCGGCAGTGTCGTCAGCCAGCGCGGAGCATGGTGCTTCCACTGGTATGTGGGAGGGGGGCCCTCCGGGAGGAGCCCCCGGTGCGTGTACAGCCACGCCCTGACAGATGGCTTGCACGGCAGGGCTGGACGAGGTGTATCTGGGCACTCATGAGCAAGTGCGGGACTCACGAGGCCCTACCTCAAGGCGGGTTGCGCCTGGTCTTGAGCCTTGGGCGGCTGAGTGTTCCTGCGAGATGGTTAGATACAAATGCTCTACGTCCTCAGGTCCCGGCCCTCGAGCGAGCTCAGCCGCCACTGGTATGCCAGGTCACGATGCCGTGGACAAGGCCAGGGGGTGAGAGCTGGAGAGCCAGTAAGAGCTCCTGAGTCGTGATGCTCAGGAGCCCCCCTTTGAACGTGCAAGCGATTTGTATGAGGGAGAAAGGCCTGTGGTAGGCGGGAGATGATAATCACAGGTAGGTTAAGCATGGGAGGCGAATAAGCTTAGATAAAAGTAGAAGGGGTACATGCCACTGGGTCAGGCCCGAGCGGCTTGGGGATGATGCAGCCCGAGGGGCGCCCCCAGCAAGGTAAACTAAAGACATAAGCACAAAGGGATACATGCCGCAGGGACGGACCCATGCGACCTGGGAATGATGCACCCCTGCATAACATCCCAAATTTTGAATTTGGAATGTTATACACTAGATCATCATCGCATATCATATTCTATTTTGCTTTTGGTTTGATCCTAGAAATTCTACGCAACTCAAGGACCCTCGGAGAGAGTTGAGGATTTCGTTATTTTCATATTTGAGTTTTCTCAAATTTTGAAGACAGGATCATTTGATCTTATTTATTTTATCTTCAATTATTTCTATTATAAAAATATGAGAGAGGGAATAAAATGACTTTCCCAAAATAAAGAAATATTGAGGATTTGATAATAAAATCAAATAAGATTTTAATTTGGAGTATATTGTTATTTTATTTGAATTTAGGAAAAATGCGCATTTTTCAAAAGTGCACTTAGGCCCCAAATAAATGTTCGTCTTGTCCGGATTGATTTTAGAATCCGGGAAAAATTTATTTCAGGATTTTTGTAGTCCGTTTAGTATTTCTTTATATTGTTTTTCTGCACAAAACTATTTTTCTAAAAAAGCACGAACCGACTTTGGGCCGTGTTCGGCCAGGACTCCGCCTGGCCGGGCCTTTATAAGGCGCCGCCCCGAGCCCACCCGAGCCCCAGCCCACCCCGCGCCAACCCCTAACCCCGGATGCCGCCGCCGACCCCGCCGGACCCCGCCGCCGCCGCCTCGCCAGAGGTAACCACCGCCCCGACGCCGGCGGTTTTCCTCGAGAAAACCGTTCGGTTTTTCCGCCGGTTTTCGTTCGTTTTTTTTAAAACCCTAGATCTGTTTTTTTCTTTAGTTTAGTTTATTTAGCGAATGTTCGTTCGGTAGACTGTTCGTCCGTTTTTCTTTTCTCGGATTTTCTGCGGTTATTTTCTGATCACGATTTCCGATCTGTTTTTCGTTCTAGTATAACTTTTCGCTCGTTTATCAGAATCCGGCGATTCAAGCACCTAGAGTTCCGTCTCGAAACCCTCTTTCCATGTAACCAACTCAAACAAGTTTTCGCTTCTATAAATTTGACTTAGATCCATATTAGTAAACGAAGCTTGTTTTTTTCGCCGTTTGATTTTCGTTGTTTTTTTCGATTTGATTCTCTTTGCAAACCGGAGTTCTTAAGTTGAACTTTCTGATTAGTTCTCTTATTTGAGTTTTACCCGTGCATTAGATGAATACTTATTGTATGCTTGTTTGTTTGCGATACAGTACCCGGAGTGTGCCGCTTGCTACTTTGAATCCCTAGCTTTCTCGGATCATCAGCAAGCCAAGTAACACTTTGATCATACCTCTTTACTACCCACTTTTAATTGCATTAGATCAATCCTCAAACAATTGCATGATTAGGATCTGATTAATATGTGGGTTTTGGGATGTAGATGAGGTAGTACCTATTACCTATTTTATTATCAAACCCTTGGGAGTTACTTCTACGTTTGCTTATTATGCCATGCTATGCTAGCAGACGTGGATTGGGTGAGTGTATCCATGAAAAATGTGAGATTATAAATAAAGGTTTATTTAAGGTAGCAACTTTAATACACATCTGGGTGGATTGAGGCACCTGGGTATTCCAGCGATTGCCTGTTTCTCTTTTGGACCGCCACCCAGGCTCAAAGGGATCATGAGATTATTCATGCTAGAAACTTCCGTGTGCAGCCACAAGCTACTATGGGCTCTAGCATAGTTGATTTAGTCGTGCGAACTCTTACAGTGTTAGACTAGCAGATGTAGGGGAAAGTAGGTGTAACTGTCTACCCATCGTAAGGTGCTAGCGCTTCTGAAAGTCTATGTCTCGATCATCCGTTTCTCAAACACCATGTAGTGAGAGAATCCCAATGGAGGAGATCGAGTCTTGTGGGGAAAAGTGCGCAATCCTCTGCAGAGTGTACAAACTAATCATGGTTAGCCGTGTCCCCGGTTATGGACATCTTGAGTATCTAGTACTTGGATTATCATGTGATCTCATCATGTTACTTTAATTAATATTTTTGGGTTTAATGATGATGCTTAAATGGGATTGAGAGGGTGTTTACACTCTCAATGTTTAACAACCACCATGATAGTTAAATAAAATTTATTCCTTTGCGGTAGGGAAAAATTGGCTTTATGCAAAACTGTAACTATAGAGCTTTCCACCAGTCATATATGCATGTAGTATAGCATTATTATTTCATTACTCTCTATGTGTTACATTGCCAGCATATTCCATGTGCTGACCCGTTTTCGGGCTGCAACGTCCATGTTGCAGACTTTTCAGATGACGAGTAAGGTGCCTTTAGGTCGTGGTTCTATACTCAGTGATGCCATTGGAGTTGATGGACTCACTTATCTTCCAAGACTTCCGCTGTTATTGTTATTAGATGGCCTTAAGCCATATTTATTGTAATAAGTTCTCTTTTGAGACATTCGATGTAATAAGTGTGTGATTGCTACTCTGTTATAAATCCTTCAAGTACTGTGCGTGTCAGCATTGCTGATCCAAGGATGACACTAAAGCATAGAGGTCGGACTGTTTGAGGTCTGGTCGCTACTAGATGGTATCAGAGCACACGCTGACTGTAGGACACAACCACTAAGCTAAAGCCCTAGATCACTACTCACTCTTCTCATTTCTGACTCCTCATCTTTTCTACTCTTTTAGGATGGCGGATGCAAGGAACAAGTTCACGCAACCGGATGAAGATACACCCTTTTGACGTCACTTGAAGGAAGTCACTAGATACCTGAACATCAGAGTACCAAGCTTCACCGGGACCTACAATGCCACTTTACCTGAAGAGGAGCGCTGGATGATTCAAGTTCAAGTTCCAGGAAGGACGTTCATGCCCGTCACTGAGCCCATGGAGTTTTCCTTTGATGCACCAACTTGGAGTCTAGGAAAGAGCATGGCAGCCCACATCACAATGGGACATACTGGAGAAGTTTACCACAAGGATCTCAAGGATACTATCTACCAGATTTGTGGGCGCCGAGATGAGCAATGGGAGATGATCAACACCAAGATGGATAGATCAATTGCAGCTTTCATTCAGGAGTTAAACTAGCACATTCGTCGCCAGGAGAACCAGATGTGCGCAGGCATGATAGACCTAAAGAAGGCCATGATCAAGATCACGGAGCTGGAGGAAGAACTCAAGTCTACACGCGATGGATATGAGGAGGAAATAGCAACACTAGTGGAGAAGAACGATGATCTGAAGAAGAAGCTAAAAGTGTTCATGGGATTTCCCGCAACTGGAGAAGACGATGATTGCACTTGTCCAGAGAACTACATCATCATCGACGACACCGACTCGGAACCAGACAATAGCGGTTTTGACTATGTTGATGAAGCTGGAGCAGATATCAGGGAGTTTTCATCAGAGCAGTTTTTCTAGTCGACCACCATAACACTAGTAGTATTCCCCCATGTATCTAGTATAGTCCAAGCACTTTTGTAATGATAGTTAGACCGTTGTATGCCTTTGTTTGATTGAATGAAGTGATATTGTTTGCTTTTTGTCTCATGTGCATATGGGTAGTGTTTTCCCTCTAGACCTTATTCTATTCTATACTCTCATCTTTTCTAAAACCCTCAGATGCCTCCGAGACGTGACAATGAATTTGCTTTCCCACCAGAGCTCACTCAGTTGATCCAGCAGCAGAATACGTTGATGCAGTTGCTAGTCCAGAATCAGAATCAGGGGAACAACAACAACAACAACCCACCACCGCCACCACCTGTTGATCACTTAACCCGTTTTCTTAGGCTGATTCCGCCGGTGTTCTCCAGTAGCACCGAGCCGATTGTTGCAGACGATTAGCTCCGCAAGACAGCAAGGGAGTTAACCACTGCAGGATGCACAGATGCGGAGAGGGTGCATTTTGCCGCACATCAGCTTGAAGGACCCGCAGCATCATGGTGGGAGAATTTCACAGCCACTTATCCTATCAACACTGTTACATGGTACCAGTTTTAGCATGCTTTCCGTACTGCCCATGTTTCAGCAGGAGCTATGGCCATGAAGAAGCGTGAGTTAAGCAACTTGCGCCAAGGAGGACGGACTGTTGGCCAGTATGTGGATGACTTTAGTAAGCTAGCACGTTATGCCCCAGATGATGTTGCTACAGATGCAGCTAAGCAGGAGAAGTTTCTGGAAGGACTGAATTATGAGCTGAGCATGCAGTTGATGGTAGAAACTTTGAACAACTACCAGGAGTTGGTAGATTGTGCTCTTATGATCGAAGGGAAGCAGTAGCAGATTGAGAACCGCAAGAGGAAGTATGGACAAGGGAAGTACAATTCTGGAGCTCAACAGAAGCCACGTTTTACCCCGAAATCGGGAGGACATTTCCAGCATACCCATGGAGGAGGTAGCTCACAGAATCATAATGCCTCCAAAAATGGTAACGGGAATGGAGGAAGCAATGGACAGAACCGTACCAACCCATCAACCCCAGCCAAGAGAGATCTGAGCCAAGTCACTTGCTTTAAGTGCCAGAAGACTGGACATTATTCCAATGAATGTCCTGAAGCCCAGAATGGAAATGGCAATGGATGCTCTGGGAAGAAGCCGAACCCTTTCTACAGGGGACAGGTGAACCACGTTAACGTGGAGGAGGTTGAAGCCCAGCCAGATGTAGTAATAGGTAAGTTTTTGGTTAAGTCATTTACTGCAATTGTTCTTTTTGATACTGGTGAATCGCATTCATACATATCAAGGGGATTTGTGGATAAGTATAAACTGCCCACCAAAGTTCTTAGAACACCTATGTTAGTAAGCTCACCAGGAGCAGAGTATATGGCCAGTCGAGGATGTTTTCAAGTGCCATTAAGTATAGGTAGGCATGTTTTCCCCTCGGATTTAATCATTTTGGAATCACAAGGTTTGGATGTAATTCTGGGTATGGATTGGCTATCGATGTAGAAACATCGATTGCGCCAGTAAGTCGATTTTACTTACCACCCCAGAAGGAAGAAGTATCAAGTATGTATCACGGCATGAGCCTAAGAGGACACAAGCAAATTCCTTATCAGGAGTTGTACAGGAGGAAGTACCAGTGGTGAAGGATTTCCTTGATGTATTCCCCGAAGAGTTGCCAAGCATGCCAGCAGATAGAGACCTTGAGTTTTTGATTGAGCTTTTGCCAGGCACAGGGCCGATATCTAAGAGACCGTACCGGATGCCCGCACAAGATTTGGAGGAAATTAAGAAGCAAATTAAGGAGTTACTGGATAAAGGCTATATTCGCCCAAGTTCTTCACCTTGGGGATCACTAGTACTTCTAGTGGAAAAGAAGGATGGATCGTTGAGGATGGTTGTTGATTATCGAGGACTGAATGAAGTAACAATCAAGAACAAGTACCCGTTGCCGATGATCAATGATTTGTTTGACCAATTGCAAGGATCTAAGGTATTTTCCAAGATTGATTTGCGATCAGGATACCATCAGTTGAAGATTCGAGAGCAGGATATACCTAAGACAACTTTTACCACCAGGTACGGGCTATATGAGTATACCGTTATGTCATTTGGTCTGACTAACGCACCTGCCTATTTCATGAACATGATGAAGAAGGTGTTTATGGAGTTTCTAGATAAGTTTGTCGTGGTGTTCATTTATGATATTTTGGTCTACTCGAAGAGTGAAGAAGAGCATAAGGAACATTTGCGTTTGGTACTGGAGAATCTCAGAGATCATCAGTTAAATGCTAAGATCAGCAAATGTGAGTTTTGGTTGAAGGAAGTTGGATTCCTCGGACATGTTATATCCAGAGAAGGAATAGCAGTAGATCCCACCAAGGTTGTCACTGTGACAAATTCGGTAGCACCAACGAAAGTTGGAGAGATCCGGAGTTTTCTTGGGCTAGCAGGATACTACCGAAGATTCATTGAGAATTTCTCGAAGATTGCGAAGCCCATGACGGAGTTGTTAAAGAAGGATACCAAATTCAAATGGACTGAGGAATGTGAGGCCAGTTTCCAGGAGTTGAAGAAACGTTTGGTTACATCGCCAGTGTTGATTTTGCCAGATCAGCGCAAGGATTATGAGGTGTATTGCGACACTTCACGTTGAGGACTTGGAGCAGTGCTTATGCAGGAGGGGAGAGTTGTTTTGTATGCTTCACGACAACTGAAACCTCATGAGTTGAATTATGCCACACATGATTTGGAGTTAGCAGCCTTAGTGCATGCATTGAAGACTTGGAGTCATTTTCTCATCGGAAACCATTGTGAGGTGTACACGGATCACAAGAGTTTGAAGTATATTTTCACGCAGAAGGAGTTGAATCTCAGGCAAAGGAGATGGTTGGAGCTCATCAAGGATTATGATATGAGGTTGCATTATCACCCCGGAAAGGCTAACGTAGTAGCCGATGCATTGAGCCGTAAGAGTCATGTAAACACACTCATGACCGGAGGATTACCAAAGGAGTTAGCCGAGGATCTTTGTGAGCTATGTTTGGAGATAGTTCCGAGAGGCTACGTTGCAGCATTGGAGTTCAGTCTACTTTGATGGATAAGATCAGAGAAGCTCAGAAGACTGACAAGGAGATTGCCTCTATAAAGGAGAAGATGAGCAAAGGAAAAGCTAAAGGATTTCGTGAGGATGAGCACGATACCTTACGGTTTGAGGACCGCATTTATGTGCCTAATGACCCGGAGATCAGGAAGTTGATTCTACAAGAGGCCCATGATTCACCATATTCGATTCACCCAGGAAATACCAAGATGTATTTGGATTTGAAGGATACTTTCTGGTGGACCGGAATGAAGAAGGATATTGCGTAGTATGTAGCAGTTTGTGATGTTTGTCAGAGAGTGAAGGCTGAGCTTTAGAAGACAACAGGATTGTTACAGCCATTGCCAATACCCGAATGGAAGTGGGATAAGTTAGGCATGGATTTTATCACAGGATTGCCCATGACTCGTTCAGGCTACGACTCGATTTGGGTTGTAGTCGATCGTTTGACGAAGGTAGCTCATTTCATCCCAGTGAAGACCACTTACACCAGTGCTAAGTTGGCAAAGATATACATGACCAGGATCGTATGTCTCCATGGAGTTCCGAGGAGCATTGTATCAGATAGAGGAACCCAGTTTACCTCAATGTTTTGGAACCAGTTGCACGAAACTTTGGGTACCAGGCTAGAGTTCAGTACAGCTTTTCACCCGCAGACAGATGGACAGACCGAGAGAGTCAATCAGATTTGGAGGATATGTTGAGATCTTGTGCGCTAGATTATGGATCTAGTTGGGAGGACAATTTGCCTTATGCAGAGTTCTCTTACAACAACAGTTACCAATCCAGTTTGAAGATGGCCCCCTTCGAGGCCTTATACAGAAGAAGGTGCAGGACCCCGTTATCGTGGGACGATGTTGGAGACCGCTAGTTGTTTGGACCGGATTTGATTAAGGAGTCTAAACAGAAGGTGAAATTAATTCGCGATAGGCTCAAGGTAGCCCAGTCCAGGCAGAAGAGCTATGCAGATTCAAAACGCAAGGAGATAGTTTACAGAGTTGGAGACCGAGTTTATCTTCGAGTATCTCCACTTCGAGTATCTCCACTTCGAGGAGTTAAGCGCTTTGGAGTTAAGGGAAAGCTAGCGCCACGTTTTGTAGGGCCATACAATGTTTTGGAACGTATGGGAGAAGTTTCCTACAAGCTAGAGTTGCCCGAAGGATTGTCAGGAGTTCACAATGTGTTCCACGTTTCCCAGTTGAAAAAGTGCCATGCAGAGATGGCTGATATACCGATGAGAGATACAGTGCCGCTGGAAGTGATTCAGTTGGATAGTGATTTGAGCTATGAGGAGAAACTAGTCAAGATTCTCGAGTATGCCAGCCGAGTCACCCGCAGCAAGGTTATCAAGTTTTGCAAGGTTCAGTGTAGCCACCACACCGAGGATGAAGCCACCTGGGAGTGAGAGGAAGATCTGCTGAAGGACCACCCTCACCTATTTTCAATTTGGAATGTTATACACTAGATCATCATTGCATCTCATATTTTATTTTGCTTTTGGTTTGATCCTAGAAATTACACCCAACTCAAGGACCCTCGGAGAGAGTTGGGGATTTCGTTATTTTCATATTTGAGTTTTCTCGAATTTTGAAGATAGGATCATTTGATCTTATTTATTTCATCTTCAATTATTTCTATTATAAAAATATGAGAGAGGGAATAAAATGACTTTCCCAAAATAAAGAGATATTAAGGATTTGATAATAAAATCAAATAAGATTTTATTTTGGAGTTTATTGTTATTTTATTTGAATTTAGGAAAAATGCGCGTTTTCAAAATTGCATTTAGGCCCCAAATAAATGTTCATCTTGTCCGACTTGATTTTAGAAGCCAGGGAAAATTTATTTTGGGATTATTGGAGTCAGTTTAGTATTTCTTTTAATTGTTTTTCTGCGTGAAACTATTTAAAAAAACGCGAACCGACTTTGTGCCGTGTTCGGCCATGACTCCGCCTGGCCGGGCCTTTAAAAGGCGCCGCCCCGAGCCCACCGAGCCCCAGGCCACCCCGCGCCAAACCCTAACCCCGGACACCGCCGCCGACCCTGCTGGACCCCGCCGCCGCCGCCTCGCCGGAGGTAGCCACCGCCCCACCGCCAGCGGTTTTCCTCGAGAAAACCGTTCGGTCTTTCCTCCGGTTTTCGTTCGTTTAAAAAAAACATAGATCTGTTTTTTTCTTCGGTTTAGTTTATTTAGCGAACTTTTGTTTGTTAGACTGTTCGTCCGTTTTTCTTTTCTTGGATTTTCCGTGGTTATTTTCTGATCGCGATTTCTGATTTGTTTTTCGTTCTAGTATAACTTTTCGCTCGTTTATCGGAATTAGGCGATTCAAGTGCCTAGAGTTTCGTCTCGAAACCCTCTTTCCGTGTAACCGACTCAAACAAGTTTTTGCTTCTGTAAAATTTGACTTAGATCCAGATTAGTAAACGAAGCTTGTTTCTTTCGCCGTTTGACTTCCGTTGTTTTTTTCGATTTGATTCTTTTTGCAAACCGGAGTTCTTAAGTTGAACTTTCTGGTTAGTTCTCTTATTTGAGTTTTACCCATGCATTAGATGAATGCTTATTGTATGCTTGTTTGTTTGCGATAGAGTACCCGGAGTGCGCCGCTTGCTACTTTGAATCCCTAGGTTTCGCAGATCATCAGCAAGGCAAGTAACACTTTGATCATACCTCTTTACTACCCAGTTTTTATTACGTCAGATCAATCCTCAAACAATTGCATGATTATGATCTGATTAATATGTTGGTTTTGGGATATAGATGAGGTAGCACCTATTACCTGTTTTATTATCAAACCTTTGGGAGTTACTTCTACGTTTGCTTATTGTGCCATGCTATGCTAGTAGACGTGGATTGGGTGAGTGTATCCATGACAGATGTGAGATTATCAATTAAAGGTTTATTTAAGGTGGCAACTTTAATACACATTTTGGTGGATTGAGGCACCTGGGTATTCCAGCGATTGCCTGTTTTTCTTTTGGACCGCCACCCAGGCTGAAAGGGATCATGAGATTATTCATGCTAGAAACTTCCGTGTGCAGCCACAAGATACTATGGGCTCTAGAATAGTTGATTTAGTCGTGCGAACTCTTATAGTGGTAGACTAGTAGATGTAGGGGAAAGTAGGTGTAACTGTCTACCCATCGTAAGGTGCTAGCACTTCTGACAGACTATGTCTCGATCATCCGTTTCTCAAACACCATGTAGTGCGAGAATCCCAATGGAGGAGATCGAGTCTTGTGGGGAAAAGTGTGCAAACCTCTGCAGAGTGTATAAACTAATCATGGTTAGCTGTGTCCCCGGTTATGGATATCTTGAGTATCTAGTACTTGGATTATCATGTGAATCTCATCATGTTACTTTAATCAATATTCTTGGGTTTAAGGATGATGCTTAATTGGGATTGAGAGGGTGTCTACACTCTCAATGTTTAACAACCACCATGATAGTTAAATAAAATTTACTCCTTTGCACTAGGGAAAAATTGGCTTTATGCAAAGCTGTAACCATAGAGCTCTCTACCAGCGATATATGCATGTAGTATAGCATTATTCTTTCATTACTCTCTATGTGTTACATTGCCAGCATATTCCATGTGCTGACCCGTTTTCGGGCTGCAACGTTCATGTTGCAGACTTTTCAGACGACGAGTAAGGTGCCTTTAGGTCATGGTTCTATACTCAGTGATGTTGTTGGAGTTCAGGGACTCACTTATCTTCCAAGCCTTCCGCTGTTATCGTTATTAGATGGCCTTAAGCCATATTTATTGTAATAAGTTCTCTTTTGAGACATTCGATGTAATAAGTGTGTGATTGCTACTCTGTTATAAATCCTTCAAGTACTGTGCGTGTCAGCATTACTGATCCAGGGATGACACTAAAGCACAGAGATCGGACTGTTTGAGGTCTGGTTGCTACACCCTGAGGGCGCTCCTAGCTGAAATGAACTCGAAAGATGTCACCTGGTACCGTTGTAGAGGGGGTGTCAGAGTAGCTGAAGACGCCCGGTGAAGAGGCCGATCCTCATGAGCCACCCGAGCCCTGGGCCTCAGGAGGCTCTCGGGGTCCAAGCGGTTCCTCGAGGACCATCTCCATCTCCACCAGGACCTCGTGATGCCTGGCCTCCTGAGCCACCAGAATGCTCCGCAGGTGGCGCTGTTGAGTGGCAGCCGCGTTCGGCAGGCTGAAAGGCATGCAAACGTAGCTGTGTTGTGGACCCTCGCAACGTCCCATGCGCGAAGGCCAGAAGCGCTCCTAAGACGCGGCTCGGCTGAGCCCTGGGTAGTCGATGTAGACGCGCAGCCCGCCATCCTCGCCTGGATGGGGAGCTACACAAGGCAGGCGGCGATCGCCGCGTATGACTCTTGATTCTTGAAACTCCTGAGTGGTCTTGGTGATGAACTCCTGAGGGTTGGGCCTTCATTGCCCCATGCCTTCCTAAGGGAAACATGCTGCGTAGCACGCCTCCAAGTGGTGCCCGAGCGCCTCCCTCGTGATCTAGGCAAAGTCTGAGGCCCTCCAGAAGAGAGCCCCCGAGCCCCGCCCGAGGAGGGCGCCGGGCATGCCTTCCTATGCGATGGAGGGAGGCGCCCCTTGCACAGGCACAGATCCTGACGCAGCACCTCCGGAGATACCATCCTCCTGAGGTCTAGAACTGGGCAATGTCTTCTTCTTCTTGGGAACTACCTCAGGAGGGTTCTCACTCTTGCGGTCCGGGTCCTCTATTGATGCAGCTTAGAAGGCGCGCTCGAGGGAGCACACCGCATCCTTCTCTTCGCAGGGAACTGTGATGATTCCGCCGCTTCCCGGCATCTTGAGGACATTGTAACCATGGTGGGTCACTGCCATGAACTTGGCCAGGGCGGCATCTTGAGGATGGCATTGTATGGCAGGTGAATGCGGACAATGTCATAGTCGATGAGCTCGGTTCGGTAGTTGTTGCGCTGCCCGAAAGTGACAAGGAGGCGGACCTGCCCTATCAGGGTAGTGGAGCCATCAGTGACTCCTGAGAAAGGCTTGGTAGGCTGAAGTTTATCCGCTGAGCTGATAGTGATGGTGCACGTGGACCACCTGAGAGGGCGCGTGGCCTCGAGCTTGGGGAGGATTGCATTCACCTCGTGAGCAAACTGCTTGAAGATGCGCTAAGAGGCTGGGGCCTGGGCACCGCCCAAGATGCAAGAGATAACGCGTGGCTTCTGTAAGCCCCCAGCCCCCTCGTCCTAGTGGCGGTCGTCATTCCTTCCTGGCAGTTGTGGTAGAGGAGGAAGGCATGCGTTGCTCTGCGGGCGATCCTCGCGAGGCTGATCCCTCCAAGCCCCCTTGCGAGGCTGGTCCTGCCAGCGATCCTCGCGAGGGAGGTGATGCAACTCCTAGAAAGGGCCTCGGTCGTCCCAACATCCTCCACCTCTTCCTCCTCCTCGGTCGTAGCCCCAGTCATTGCGCTCGGGGCATTAACCGATGCGTCCTTCTCGAACGGCTCTGAGCTCCTGGCATTCGTTGGTGTTGTGGGTGTAGAGGTTGTGGTAGGCGCAGAATCGGCTACCCTTGGATGACTCTGGCTGGTCCCTGCCATGCTTCGTGTCTGGTTCTGCTGCGAGCACAGCTGCTCCTTTGCGCTTCACGTCCTTGGCCTTGACTTTCTTCTCTTCCAGGTCAGCAGCTGGAAGCTCGAGGAGGAAGAGGCGCCCCTCCTCAGCTCTTGCGCACTTGGTCGCCAGGTTGAACAACTCCAGAGATGTGCACAGATCCTTGTGGATGGCGAGCTCCTCCTTCATCTTGACGTCGCGGACGCCATCGGAGAACGATGAGATGATGGCTTCCTCAGTCACCTTGGGAATTTTGAGGCGGGCGCTGTTGAAGCGCTGGATGTACTTCTGCAGGGTCTCTCCAGGCTGCTTCTTGATGCAGCACAGGTCACCCACGGCCAGAGGATGGTCGCGAGTGCCCTGGAAGTTGGTGATGAAACGGTTGCGCATCTCGTCCCAAGAGGAGATCGAGCCAGGAGGCAGTTTCAAGAGCCAGGTTCGGGCACCGTCCTTGAGCGCCATGGGAAACCAGTTCGCCATGACCTTTTCATATCCGTTGGCCGCCTCGATGCCCAGCTCATCGAGCTGCAGGAACTCCGCAGGGTCAGTAGTGCCATCATAGCGAGGAGGCAGATCTGGCTTGAACTTGCCTGGCCAGGCGACGATGCGCAGCTCGGTGGTGAAGGCACGGCATCCTGCTGTTGCCACCGGAGCTTTTTGTAGACGCGGGGCCTGCTCTTGATGGTCCCCGCACGCCACTGCCAGGGATAGCACGGGGTCTTAGCGCGCTAGTGTAGGGATGCGGTCTTGCCATGCTGGAGCGGGGAGCACGCATGCGCCTTCTTGAGGCCGAGGGATCTCTTGACAACTCCTTTCTTGCTGTGCGGGTGCTGGACGCGGTGGGTCACGTCCAGGGGCCGCATGGCTTGGAGCCAGAGCGCCTTATTGAGGAGGAGGTGTGCGGCACCTCCTGAGCTACATTGCCCATGCAGGAAGGCGGGCGAGGCACTAAGAGGGAAGGCGCAGGGGAGCCCCCTGCGTCGCTGGCGATCTCGGTGATGCGAGCGAGCCACTCCTCGTAGAGGTCATCGACGGGGCGGTAGTGCAGGAGCTCATGTGCCAGGAGAAACGCGGCCTGCGCGTCCGTGGGGGCGCGACGAGCGTGAGACGACGAACCAGCTAGAGTCAGCGACAGAGTGGCGGTGGGGCCTTCCTGCCACACCGAGGGGTGCAACGAAGATCTTCTCCCTACCGATTCACGCCCCAAAACCTCGCCGTGCTTCTAAGCTAGTGCGATGAACAACACAAGAGACACAAGATTTATACAGGTTTGGGCCATTGTTGTGGCGTAATACCCTACTCCTATGTGTGGTGTGGTGGATTGCGTCTGGGGCTGATGATTAATAGTACAGAGGAAGAACATCCTCGCGAGAGGTGTTCTTGTGGTGGTGGTGTTCTGCAGGGGAAGGATTCTCTCTCTACTGTGCTGGCTATCTCTATATATAGAGGCCATGGTCCTCTTCCCAAATATTGAGCGGGAAGGGAGCCAACAACGGCCATTTTGAAGGGGGACAGCTAGTACAAGCTATCCTGGCTAAAGGTGGTCTTCGACTGCCAAAGGCACTGGTGATGACGCTGTCTTGGGCTCCATGGTGATCTCCGTCCTGCCGTTCTGCTGGTCTTGGTCTTGTTGCACCAATATGGAAACCTTTGCATGATGCATCGGTACTCCGCGCCTACGCTTGTCCCCTTTGCACCAAAGAGGAAACGAGGACACTGCGTAGGCTGGCGCCCGCCTGGCGCCCGCTTGGTCTTGATTGTCATGGCTTGCTCCATGAGCACCTCGCGAGGTACCCCTTGCCTTGATATCTCCGCCTCTTCGCGAGCCTGCCTGGTGAGGCCGCCCCTGAGGAAGCCTTGTGTCATCCGCCACGCGAGGCTTGGCCCCTCGCGAGGGTCTTGAACATGGGTTGGTGAAGACGGGCCGTACTAGGCCACTGCTCGAGCCACGCTGCAGGCCGCAGGCAGGCAAGTCTGGGGACCCCCGTTCCCAGAATGCGGACACTATCTATTTACTTTATGCAATTTTTATTTTTACTTGAGTCTGCATCTTCTCTTAAAAAGCACCAACTAGGGCGCACCATGATCGTACTTGAGCATTGGATGTAGCTAATATTTGAGGGTGTTTCGTGATTGGATCAATGATTGAGCATGATGGGCTAGGGCTAACTTTCATTAGTGTTGATATTTTGAAAGACATGGTTGCTTGTTGATATGCTTGAGTATTGAAGTCTTCATGTCAAAACTAGACTATTGCTTTGAACCATCTAAAAGTCCAAATGTCCAGGCTACAAAAGAAAAGAATATGTGATGAACATGTTAGGCAGCATTCCACATAAAAAAACTAATTTTATCATTTACCTATTCGAGGACGAGCAGGATATAAGCTTGGTGCGGCTGATACGCCCCTGACATATCTGTAATATTTTACTGTTCCATGTTGTTGTATTATCATTCTTGGATGTTTTATATTCATTTTATAGCAACTTTATATCATTATTTGGGACTAACCTATTGCCATATTGCCCAGTGCCAGTTGTTGTTTTTTGCTTGTTTTTTACTTCGCAGAATATCAGTACCAAACCGAGTCCAAATGCAACAAAACTTTTTGGAGATTTTTTTGAACTAGAACACACCTTGGGGGCCAAGAAAGCACTAGAGGGGATCCCTATTGTGGGCCCCACGGAGGTCTCCTGCATTGCCTCTTCGCCCTATAAATTCCCAAATATTCCAGAAACCCTAGGGGAGTCGACAAAACACAATTCTAGCAGCCGCAAGTTCTAGAACGACGAGGTCCAATCTAACACCATCACGGAGGGGTTCATCATCCTCATTGGTGCCTCTCCGATGTTGTGTGAGTAGTCCACCATAGACCTAAGGGTCTGTAGGCAATAGCTAGATGGCTTCTTCTCTCTTTTTGATTCTCAATACAATGGTCTCTTGGAGATCTATTTGATGTAACTCTTTCTGCCGTGTGTTTGTTGGGATGCGATGAACTTTGAGTTTATGATCAGATCTATATCCATGAATATTACTTGAGTCTTCTTTGATCTCTTATATGCATGATTATTTATAGCCTCATATTTCTTCTTCAAAAGTTTGGTTTAGTTAGACCAACTAGATCGATTTTTCTTGCCGTGGGAAGAGGTGCTTTGTGATGGGTTCGATCTTGCGGTGTCCCCTCCAAGTGACAGAAGGGGCAGCGAGGCACGCATGTATCGTTGCTATTAAGTATAACAAGGTGGGGTATATTCCTACATGAATAGATCTTGTCTACATCATGTCATCATTCTTATTGCATTACTCCTTTTCTCCATGAACTTAATACACTAGATGCATGTTGGATATCGGTCGATGTGTGGAGTAATAGTAGTAGATGCAGGCAGGAGTCAGTCTATTAATCTTGGACGTGATGCCTATATATTGATGATTGCCTTGGATATCGTCATAACTATTCGATCTTCTATCAATTGCCCAACAGTAATTTGTTTACCCACCATATGCTATTTTCTCGAGAGAAGCCACTAGTGAAATCTACAGACCCTAGGTCTATATTTTATCATATTGCTTTCAGATCTATTTTTATTTGTATTTGTTTTCATATCTATTATTCTAATTCACCCAAAACAACTTGCTGCAATTTTTCTTTATTTATTTTATTTTGTGTTTTATCAAGACCTGTTTATCCAAAATTATACAAACGGATCTATCTTTTTCCCGAGGAGGGATTGACAACCCTCTTACGCGTTGGGTTGCGAGGATTTGTTCTTTATGTGTAGGTACCATTTACATAGTGTTGCCTGGTTCTCCTACTGGATTGATACCTTGGTTTCATAACTGAGGGAAATACCTACCATAGCTGTACCGCATCATCCCTTCCACTTTGGGGAAATACCAACACAGTTTCAAGCAATCATGCATGTCGGCGTGGAAGCACGATCACCTAGGCAGGGACGACCCTTTGTGGTTCGACATGGGGGCAGCCGGGTTGCACAAAAATCAGAAGCAATAGGATACGGCACGGCGGTGGACTCTCTCTTTTTTCCCAGGTTCAGGCCGCTTTGTAGAGTAAAACCCTACTCCTACTTTTGTTGGATTGATCTAGAGGTGGACGATGGCTCGACATGCTCTGGCCCGGCAAGGGTGCCTAGGGGAGAGTGATGTGAGCTTACAATTGTTGGGGGTCCAAGTGTTCGAACCCTTTGCTAGGTTGCCTTGGGCCTCCTTTTGTAGGTTAAGGGGCGATCACAGTGGCACACTACTAGGGAAAACCTTATACACAGAAATATAGCAACAGCGCGGGTCAAAAAACTGCGCTAGTGCTATATAGCAGTAGCGACCAAATAAAAACCACGCTACAGACACAAACTTAGTAGTAGCGCCTGTTGTAAAGAAAGCGCTACTACTAATATTCCAATTGGCAGAATGCTAGGCTACGCATAGCAGTAGCGAGCTTAACAGAAAAGCGCTACTGCTAGAGCACAGTTAGCAGCGCGTTTCCTAAGAAGAGCGCTACTACTAACGGAAATAAAATAAGATGATAAACAAATAGAAATTTAAATGAAAATGAAAGAAATAGAAATAGGAGAAAGGGAAAAATAAAATGTAAAGCAAAATAAACGAAAAAGCGAAGAATCGGAGGAAGGCATAGCAGCAGCGTTTGTTTGTAAGAGGCGCTATAGCTAACGTAGCTGCAGCGCGTGTCCTAGACCCCCGCGATAGAAACAGAATAGGAAATTCGCTATAGCAGCAGCGCGTTTTGAGGAAAGCGCTATAGCTAACTTAGCTATAGCACGTTTTGCAAAACGCGCTACCGCTAAGTTTGACTTAGCCAAAAAACCGTTTCCCCCCGGCCAACCACTTCCCCCAAATCCCTCAAACCCACCCCGCGCGCGCCGCCGTCTCGCTGATTCACAGTCGCCCCACACTTCGCCGCCGCCGATGACGCCACCAGAGCCGTGTGCCGTCGACGACACCGGAGCCGCCCCCAACGCCACGGAGCCGCGCGGCCTCGTCAACGCCACCGGAGCCGCCGTCGACGCCACCTTCCTCGCCGTCACCGGAGACGCCCCTGCCTCCCTCGCCGTCACCGGAGACGCCCCTTCCTCCCTCGCCACCACACTGCCTCCGTCGCCACCACCAGAGCCATCATCTGTAAGCCCCCAACCCTCCTCTCTCTCTCATGCATAGGTTAGCCAGTTTAATTAGGTTAATTATCTAGGTTAGGGCAAAAATTTAGTTAGGGCATTGATAGAGAAGTAGTTAGGTTAACTAGTTTAATTAGGTTAATTATCTAGGTTAGTGCAAAAACTTAGTTAGGGCTTTGACAGAGAACTAGTGAGGTTAACTAGTTTAATTAGGTTAATTATCCATGTTAATTAGTGCAAAAATTTATTTTAGGCTTTGACAGAGAACTAGCTGCGTTAACTAGTTTAATTAGGGTTAATTATCTAGGTAAACTAGATTAACTAACTAGGTTAAATAGGTAGGTTAATTAGGTTCGTTGGATTAACAAGCTAGGTTAAGTAGATTGGCAAAGGTTTTTGATTTTTGAAAAGACCACTATTTTTCAAGGAAAAGAATTTAGGAAAATTTTATTTTTCATTGAAGTGGTCATATTATATCTTTTCATTGAAGTTATTCGATTGTGCCCAAGTGGCTTTGTTGTTTCCAGGGAATGATGCTGAGTGGCCTATGTTTTGCCGGAATGTTGATTCATTTCTGTTCCGGCAAATTTCAGGTTCTTGGTTTGTCCACTTTTTAGCAAAGGTCATACCGAAATTTCCCCTGAATTTCGGCACGACTTGTGCTACAAACTAGGACATATCGAGTGCCCGGGATTTGCCGCACCAGGAAGGAGTTAACATTCCTGCAAAACAATAGTCCTTTTTATGTCATTATTCATTTTATTAGGTCTAGAATTAATTGACTAGATTTAATCATAGGAAACATGGCTAGCAACAATGAAGGACAGGGTTCTGGTGATTGCGACGACGTCTACCAGGCAACAGACGAATTTTTTAGCTTTACCGACGATCAACAGATGTTGTTGCTGGGCCCACCGGTGGCATCGGGGACTGAGACCGACACGCAGACCGGTGCTGAGACCGATACGCAGACCGGTGCTGAGACTGACACCGGCGCTGAGATTCAGACCGGCATCGAGACCGGCGCTGAGACCGGTGCTGCCTCGGGGAGCGGAGCCGGTGTAGAACCGAAAGCAAAGAGGCAACGGGTTCCTAACGAACTCAGGACTACTAGACTGGTGGTCACGGAGGTGGACAACGGCAATTTTGAGCCAAAGGCGCCTGAGGAAGCGCGCGCGTGCTATGGCAATCAAATAGGCTGCATCATACGGACAACCGCCACCATCAACGATGAGAATCTAAAGAAGATAGAAAATATGAGGAGCTCCCTCCTAAAGAAGTTTCACCAGATATTCTTGTTCCCGGGCCGGAATGAGAAGGATTATGAAGATCCAGACAATGACCCAGCAATGAAGAAGATAAACAAACACGCCATGACCAAGTTTAGCAACGCGTTGGCCACCTGGAAAAATCGAGTGAAAGCAAAGATCAACGACGGGGAACCCTACTCCGAGATTGTAAAGGATAGTCCGACAATCACGAAAGAGCAGTTTCAAATATTCAAGGAGGCTTGCGAGGCTGAAGCTGCCAAAGAAAAGTCTAAGTACATGAAGGGGCTTCAAAAGAGGAACATTGGGACCCACCACCTCGGAAGCCGTGGTTACGGCAGAAAGAGGTCCAAATGGGCCAAGGAGGACGCGGAAGCCGCGAGTCTGGGCATCCCAGACCCCTTGGCGGATTTCACCGTCCCGCAGGAGCGTGACGTCCTGAGGGCCCGCCACCGTTGGGACCCACTTAAGAAGGTTTATGAGACAACACCGGTCATTACGGAGTTCATGAGATTGCTAGTAATTTTAGTTTCTGATCAATTCGACTGCACACGTTAGTCATATTTGTAAATGATCCTTGTGCCTTTTGCAGAGAGAGCAACACCGGATTGCGGCCGAAAGCGACTCGCCGTCTGAGGCATTGGCGAGGCCCAAGTGGGACACTCCATTCAACCGGGCGTTGAACATATTGAAATGACAACTGGTGGATACTCGACCATCGTATGGATGCGTGCATGGTGTTGGAGACGGCGCCACGTGGAAGAAGTACTACCGTGAGACCACGGAGGAGAAAAAGGAAAGACGGAGGTTAACTGAAGAAAGCATCGACAAGAAGGTTGAGATTGCGGTTGAGAAGAAATCATCTCAGACAGTCGCAATAGCGGTAGCTACCGCAAAACAGGCGATTGCAGATATATCTACTTCCTTGGTGACGGGCGTTCAAACTTGGACAAGGGAAAATCCAAAAAACAACTGCAGAGGACTTTCCCCTTGCTGACTTCTTGGCAGCACATGCTCCCGCACCTGCTCCCGCATCGGCTCCCGCACCGGCTCCCGCACCTGCTCCCGCACCGGCTCCCGCACCGGCTGCTGCACCGGACGTCCTCGGTGGTGCCTCCTCTTTGGCTAAGCTCGACGCCCTCACGGTATCTACCACACCGGCCCCCTTCAATATAAATGTATAATCTCCCGTTTTCGTTGCCTTTCGGATGTCTCACGTCGCAGACTTTTATTTGCAGGCCAACGAAACCCCGTGCACCATATTGTACACCATCGGCGAACAGAAGGTGGACGTGGGGAAGGGGACGATAATGGAGCCGAAGGAACCATTGTTCCACAGCCGGTCGATCCCCCCGAACGTCTTCAAGGTTTCCGTGGCCAGTGTCAAACCGGGCCACGAGAATTTGCCTCCTCTAATACTAGTGGGGGATGATGACGAGACCCCGTGGTGGCTTGGTGACTGTTGCAATGGGTGGGTCCTGTTGTGGCCAAAGAGTCTGCTTCGTCTGGAGGCGGCCGGGAGCACACCCACGAGCACGCAGCCTCAGCAAGGTATGAACATCAACACCCCACCTACCCAATTAGCGTCGGGTGTCGGGTTGGGTGATAGCGGACGGGGTAAGCAGGTGGCTCCATTAGAGGCTGATGACGTCGCCATGGATGAGGATGAGGATGACGATAGCGCTGAACAGTATGTCTGTACTGGCGCCTCCTCAGGGTTTGAGCATCATGAGTCGGTGCCTGAATTACCATCTCAACGTGTTATTGACGACCATCCGGTGGTAAAGAAGCCTAGGAAGAGAGCGAGGAAAGGCAAAAAAGCTGGTTCTATGATCCAGCCGCCTGAGCAGCCTCGGCTTCGGGACCGTGTAGATATCCCTGGTGCGTATAAATGGCATATCCCCGGTTGACCAATCCTACCTGAAACAGCGCTATGGGCCAGATTCAGCAATCTAAGGAGACTTCATGACGATGTGCTGCGGGTAGAGAAAGGCCTCATCGCCTCGAAAGATCCAGGATACCCACTCTACGTGGTTAACGTTCCGCAGCAAATGTCGTATGTCAAGGGCTTCCCCGCGGATAAGTTCTTCCTCCGATTCGATTACATATTCGACATGTTTCACGTGAAGAAGCTGGATTTTACTTTTGTCCGCCTTTATGCCTTGCACATGAGCTACATCATTGGGGTTGAGCAGATAGCTCATATCTGTGTCGCTGACCCGTACTACATGCACGAGGGCTTCTTAGGAGTCTGTGCACAGCATCGTGAATACGCGAGGGATTACATCGTCAGTTTCATGCTCGCCAATAAGGACAAGGAGGCGATTCTCGTGCCTTATCATCCCGTGTAAGTCATCCGCGCTGCTATCCTTCCTTCGATTTCAATAATTCATTTGCACGGTGGAGGCTAATTAATTTGAGGTGTACTTATTTTGCGCAGCGGCGGGCGCGCCGTCCTCATCATCCTCTACCCCCGATTCTCCCACGCTCTTTACTTGGACTCGTCGAAGAACATTCACAAAAAGGATTACACCCACATCAAAGATGTTCTCGACAGTGCTATGTTTTACTACCAAGCAAGGGGTGGAGAGGTTAGGGACAAGAAGAGAAGCGGCGGCAGGCCCGCCTTCAGCCATAAGACCGACTTCTGCTGCATCCAGCAACCGAACGATTCTCTTAATGATGGATTCTATGTCCTACACCACATGCTGGAGTACCGACGGGATCACCAAAACCTTCACATGGCACCTAGATCTAGCGATGCCCATATTCTGCAATGGGCAAAGGACATAGGAGATATCGAGGATCATTGACTTCGAGCTGAGTTCTATAACATCCAGCGCGAACATGCCCAAATCATCATGAATGAGGTCGTCGGAAAAACAGGGATGTTCCATGCAGAATGACAAATGTCGCGGGAAGACATCCGAACATGGATAGCCTCTCAGTGTCTCGACATGAAGCCTTTCACTAAGCTCGATGACTATCTCCTTGACTTGGATGGATGGCACGACATGATGGAGTGATTGTCGATATATGACAATGTGTCCGTTTAGTCCATACTTTCTTTTTTGACAAAACTTTGAGTTATGCACGGTGAAACTTTATTTGTGATGTAATTAAACCGTCCTCCTCGACTAGCGAAAATCACTCTAGTTAGGTCATTTTGGGTACGATGAAATTTCTTATTTATGCTTATGATATGTTGTTTCTATTTTTGCCAAGTCTGTCTCTTTGTGTTGCTCAACTATATATGTTGCATATCATCGACTCATGTGACGATGCAGGTGCATAGATCATAAATGGCGAAGAAGTGATACGCCAGGAGTATATATACGACAAGTGGCCGGAGTGTCAGGCCCAGGTGTACCGGTTTTCGGTTTCCAACCGACACAGAGTACTTAGTTTAGGTTCACGCTAATGCGAGAGAGGGATACGAACTCATGTACTCAAAGTGATAGCTATTCTCGTGTATAGCATTGTTTAGATGGATGACGATGTATTTGCAAGTAATCGAAACTTGTATCGCTATTTTTGAGATTGATGACGAGAGACCACTTTGTGTTGGATGATGATTATGATGATGACATGATTTGATGAGACTAATTGTATGTATATGCTATGATTACATTTGTATGTGGATGATATGCTAAAGATTATTGTATAAAGCCTATTCAAATGCAAAACAAATAAAAAACAAATCTGCAGGAAAAAAACTAATAAAACTAGTAGTAGCGAGGGGGGATTTAGCAGTAGCGCCGACTTACCAGTAGCGCTTACCTGTAAACGGCGCTGCAGATAATATCAGTAGCGTCCTTCTCTAAAGAGCGCTGCAGCTATTCATGTGTAGTAGTAGCGTGGTTCAACACGCGCTACTGCTATACGTTAGCTGTAGCGCCTTATTAGTAGCGCCGGTACCCGCGCTACTGAGAGGGCCAAAACCCGCGTTGCTGCTAGGCTTTTCCCTAGTAGTGGCAAAACAGTCATTTAGGTGTGATTAGATAGCTAACATTGCTATCATACCTAACTCTGGCAGTTAGGACAAAGTGCATTAAATCCACTACGAAGTGTCGTGTCAAGGGCGAATCCCAGCAATCTTATTGCGCCGCTTATCTGCCTCTTCTTATCATCTTGACACGCCTCCTGGACGAGTGTCAATAAAGCTAAATCCTTCTCTTTGATGTTGCCACGTGCCTGATAAGATCTACCTGGTTGTTTAGTACCTTGACACCGCACTGAGTGACTTGGGTGTGATGACGTGGAGCGCTGGCGTCTTGGCGATGATCCTTCTAAAGAGCTTGGCAGGGGTTCGATCTTGGCGGCCCCGACAAGCCTGCCGAGGTGAGTCTAGGCTTCTCCTCGGGTGTGGCCTTAACCTAACCAAGTCCTCTTGCCCGGCAAGGGAGGCCCTCCCTGGGTGGCCTTCTGTAATCCTGTTATTCTTGCGTTCCTGGGTACGCCTGGCGAAAAGTGGTTTGCCCAAAAAAGGCCTTGCCGGTGTATGCACAAATCAGGGGGAGACAAACACCCTTGTTTGTGTACACCGACAGTAGCCCCCGGGCCTAGGACAAACGCATTGCGAGTGCATTGGGTTAGGGCCCCAAGCAGTGCACACACACGCGGCAGAAACCTCCTGTCCACATGGAATGACCTTACTGTCTTGTCATCACACGCCCGTTCCGCGCAATTACCGCGAGTCGTGCAGTCGTGGTTTCACAGCAGTTACTGGGGGAGCGTGCCTGAAAAAAGCAGTTTTGCAGGGGGACTAGTGTTGAGCCAGCCCCATCGCATGGTCCCAATAAAACAGAGAAGACACGAAGCAGTGTGATTCATTCACATTTCTCGCCCCTTTTGCTGCATCTTCTTCCTAAAGTCAAGAAACTTCCTCCGCCACACCAGATCTCTCCCTCCTCATCGCTCGAGGAAATGGGGCATAAGAAGAGCGTCGTGAAGGGAAAACATGCGGCCAATCCTGAAGATCAGAGAGCGGAGGAGAAAAAGAGAGAGGCGGAAGAGTTGGCCCTGTGGCGGCAGTGAAACGTGGTTTTCTCGCCGTCGAACTTGTACGGCAATGCCTTGATCTAGAGGTATGCCTTCATGTGGGGGAGAAGAACCAAAGGGCATGGAGAGCCAGTCATCCTCCTGAAGGATCCAAGATTCCGAATCACATACCCATTCTTCTGTGCTTATTTCTACTACGGGCTTTGTCACCCCCTTCTCTAACTTTTTCAGCACAATGATGTATTCTTTACGATTCTGTTTGCTGAATTTCACGCCAAATGCAAGGACTTGCATGGCGGTGTTAGCTCCTTTCTATGCGAACTTCATTGGAGTCGCCCCCAATGTGGATTTGTTCTACCACTTCTACATCCCCCGCATTAAGGACAAATCCCTTTTGGGAAATATTTCATAGATTCCGGACGGGAGAAAAGAGGATTGGGATTACCTTGGAGGATAGCTACACGGCAAGTGGGAGGAGTGGAGAGGGGACTGGTGTTGGATCCAGGACCCGGAAGCCCCTCCATCCTACCACCCACGGACCCAGTGCGTGGTGCGCAGCAAGGATTGGAGTGACTCAGGAGCGACTGACAAGAAACTCCACACCATGGTGAACAGGGTCGCCCGTCTCAAGGATGTCGGGCTGACCATCGAGCTCGTGGGTGCTCATTTCCTCCTGCATCGCATCGCCCCACTGCAGCAACGGGACCGATTTTCTTGGGAGTATAAGAACGATGCGGACTCGATGCGGCTATATCCTGGCCTCGCCAACAATTTGATGGTCATGAGCCATGCCTGGCTGTGTGAACAGTTGTTCCACAAGCCTGGCACCTTCCATCTACCGACAAGGATCGTCCCGCTGCATATCAACTCTGCCAGAAACCGGATCCTCAAGTGGATGCCAAACTGCAACGCCAATGGGGTCAAAGCAGACTGGCCACCGCCTACCTTGGAGGAGGAGATGAGCTCGACTTCGAGTTTGGAGGAGAAGGCCACCAGAAAGGACACATACTTCACCAAAGGCACGACTGAAGAGGAGCAGAGGTATATCCCCAGCAGGCTTGAAGAAGCCCAAAGGCTTAAGGCTGCCAAGGCTGCTGGTGACGACGATGAAGGGAACCCATCAGAGGAGGAGCGCATTGATGAAGAGATTGTTGATCTTGAAGCACTAGATGTCGCAGCTACCGGGGCTGAAGCTGCCGGGACAGGCGCTGCCACGGTGCCTGAGGAGGAGGAGGGGCTCAAGGCGGACCCTCAGGCTCTGGAGCAGAAGCGCCGGCTCTGCAAGAGAGGCAAGCAAGAACCAGTGGCCGGGTCTTCGTTTCGGGCTGCGCCCAAGGTGAAGAAGACGACCGCCAAGAGTACCAAGGAGGAAACCTCTCGCCGCCATTTGGCTCGCCTCGCCCGAGCCCCGTCACCACCGCCCGGGCAACGGACTCTGAAGACTGTTGATCCCATGCCATCATCAAGCCCCGTAACGGGCAGGACTCCACCATCACTCAAAAGAGGAAGGGAATCCCCCCACCACCACTGGTGTACGAGATGGATGCCATGTTTGATGATTCAGAGTAATGAAGAATCTCATAGTTCCATAACTCCTAATGCTTTCCTTTGATCCTTGATTGATTTTATGTTTGCTGGCTTTGAGAGGGATGAAGAGACCTTTCCCAATGGGCCAAACGAGTCAAAACGACGAAGGATTGTGGTCATTGTCAGGTACTGAACCGGCAAGGGTTGCCGGGGGTGTACCGACACCGAGCCCCCAGGCCAGCCCTCCGCAAGAAGGCATGGGCCATATTGCGTCTGCCGGTGGCCATGTTAAAATTCTTCTATCGCTCGCCAAGGGAACTAGACAGAACCTTCAAGAAGAAACTTGGCAGCAGACAACGGCCACTTCTGCCCCTACTGCGAGCAATACTCAGGGGAGGAAATCACCGGCAAGAGCACCTTCTGTCGGGTCTGTCCGTGCCGAACTTGCCCCCATGGAGGAAGTGAATGTTGATCGTCTATAGGAAGAAGGCGTCGCCGGGGAAGGAGAGGTCTCTTCCCACCAGCCACCAGCAGGTAAATTATCCACCCTTGAAATCTTTGTTGTAGGATTCTGCATGCCTCAATTGTTGATTTAAATTACTGACTCATGTATTATCCTTGCCATCACTCCCTTGCAGCCCCCATTCCAGAAGAAAAAGAACTCTTGGAAGAAGTGGCCAACATAGGGAAGGACGCCACAGTGGAGGCCCTTAGAATTGCCACTGAGGAAGGCCGCATCAAAGCCCACAAGGACATCCAAGCAACCCCCGAAGGAGAAGGGGAAAACCCTATAAGCATGACTGGCCCCATCATGGAAGTTGAAGAAAAAATACCCCTCCAGAGCGATGCGTTGCACTTGAAAATGGCTCCCCCTTAAGAAGCTTGGCGATGGTTGTAATTCACCCAACCTCGACAGCCCCCAGCTCATCATCCCTTGTTGGGGTGAACTTTGATGAGGAGATCTATCGCATACTAGCTCCCTTGACCCAGAGGACCAAGGAAGTGAATGACCATGGTGATAGCTCCAAAGACATGGCTTTCCTGGAGACTGTGGCTACCGGGATTTAGGAAGTGCAAGAGAGATACGGTTGGAGGTGGCAGGTAATCCAAGAGGAGCACAAGACCCAGGCCGTGGCCACCCAACAGCTGAAGGACAAACCAGAAGAACTGCGTTCCTAGTACAATAGCAGGTCCTGCGAGCTCAAGGGCCAAGAAGATAGGATGGCTGCTGCCGCAGAGAAGCCAAGAGCTCGTGATAGCAGGCTATCAGATCGTGAAGCAGAGCTTAATGCCAAGGCCAACGATCTTGCTACTCATGAACAGGCTCTGTCTGACACTCTGCACAGCAAGGATGATGAGCTAGAAGGCCTTGTTCAGCAGCGGGTCAAGGACCTGGAGGATAGCCATAAGAAGGCCATCGACTCACAAGCCCTAGACGTGGACAAAACTCAAGGAGGTGACTGATAACCTTGCTGCAGCTTCTAGTGCCAAAGAAGAGCTGGAGACCCGAACGGCAAATCTGGAGGAGGAGCTTGCCGGGAGCAAGTAGAAGATCGAGGTCCTTCGGGGGGAAGCACGGAAAGCAGCCCATACATTGGAGGGGCTGCAATCCCACTTTCATCCAAGGACTAGGAGCTGGACACTGCCTCCGGTGCCATTGAGGACATGAATGGCAAGCTTGCCACCCTAGATAAGGACCTTGAGCAGGCCAAGAACCAAGAAAGGACCTTGACGGAGGAGGACAATACCGTTGGAGCTCTCTGGAAAGGTGAAGAGACCAAACTCAAGGACCAGGCCAAGCTGTACGATATCTGGTTGCAAAACATGGTCGACATAGCCAAGCGTATCTCCTCCCAGATCACCAAGAGGAACATGAAGGGCTGGGCCTTTACCGCCAGTGGGCATGAAGCCCCCAGCATTATGCTGACGCACTTTTTTGAAGGCCTCATCGACGGGTTGAAGACGTATCAAGACGACAAAGCCGTCTGCTTCGCCAATGAGTCCCGGAAATTTACCCGGGACGCCATCTTTAAACTTCTCATCAACTACGTGCATCGCCATCCCAACGTTGACATCTCTGATGCTTTCAAAAGGTTGCCTGCCGAGACCGATACTTCTGCTGCTGCCCATGTCGTCGGGCCTCACGCCGACAAGGTTCTCCAAGTGCCCCGGGTCCAGGGAGGCTGCCGGGACTGACTTATATTGCTTTGTTTATTCCATTGCTACCAAAAAAAGACATGATTCACCCTCGTGTCGGGCTTTGCTATCTTATGGTGTGTAATAGTACTCTTAACTAGTTCTTTGAACACAATGTTATCCTTTTAATTTTATCTGGCCCATAGTTCTCGTATGATTTTGAATCCTGTGCATGCTGGGAGCCCGGCCGGGCAAGCGATAGTTGTGCTGCTATCGGGAGCGGGCCCTTAGCATTCTGCAAGCATCGGTGCCACCGGCAGGTTAACCGTTGACGTGCTCGACACGACAGCCAGGCCTATTGAGCAGACTCAAAATAGGCTAGGACGCAATCAGTAACGAAGGAGTCCCTTCGCGTTACAAATATCTCATACGAACGCTAGGCTCTAAGCCCAAAAGGAGTAGCAAAGGGTACCTAATAAAGGGTCTCCTCTGACCTTCGCGCGTGGTACGCTGTGAGGATCCGCCACATAGTTACGTTCGCATGCCTTTCGTCCTGCCGAACGTGGCTGCCACCTTCCAGCGTCACGTGCGGAGCATTCTGGCGGCTCAGGAGGCCAGGTACCACGCAGTCCTAGTAGAGATGGAGACGGTCCTCGAGGAGCCACCTGGACCCGCAGAGCCTCCCGAGGCTCTGGGCTCCAGTAGCTCGTGAGGGTCGGCCTCTTCACCGTGCATCTTCAACCATATCTTCAGCTACTCCATCACTCCCTCTACAATGGTACCAGGTGACATCTTGCAAGTTCATTTCAGCTGGGAGCGCCCTCAGGGCTGTATCATTCCCGGGAGTTATGGGTCCGTCCCTGCGGCATGTATCCCTTTTGTTTATGTCTTTAGTCTACCTTGCTGGGGGCGCCCCTTGGGCTGCATCATCCCCAAGCTGCTCGGGCCTAACCCGATGGCATGTATCCATTCTGCGTTTACCTAAGCTGGTTTGCCTATCATGCCTAACCTGCCCATGATTATCACATGCCGCCTACCACGGGCCTCCTTGCCCTCATGCAAATCGCTTGCGCATTAAAAGGGGGGCTCCTGAGCATCGCGACTCAGGAGCTCTTACTAGCTCTCTAGCCCTCACCCCCTGGCATACCAGAGGCGGCTGAGCTCGCTCGAGGGTTGGGACCTGAGAACGTAGAGCATTTGTATCTAAACGTCTTGCAGGAGCACACAACCATCCAAGACTCGAGACCAGGCGCAACCCGCCTTGAGGTAGGGCCTCGTGAGTCCCGCGCTGGCTCACCAGTGCCCAGGTACACCTCATCTAGCCCTGCCGTGCAAGCCACGTGTCAGGGCGGGGCTGTACACGCCCTGGGGACTCCTCCCGGAGGAGCCCCCCTCCCACGCACCAATGGAAGCACCATGCTCCGTGCTGGCTGACGACACTGCCGAGGAGCGGCTATGCCCGTACACACACAGAAGCGCTATGCTCCGCGCTGGTGATAATCAACCGAGGGAGGTCCATGGCCGTATCAACCTCAGGGAGCCTAGAGCTCAGTGTTTGGCCTCATTGCAACACCTCCCCTCGGGAGCGTCACGCGAGGGGGCTGGACACGGAGGCTGCGCCCATGTCTCGCCCGAGCGCATGCCACCCAGGCAGGTCCCTCGGACCTGGTCATCGCGCGCCCCTCCCCGAGTGGAGCCAAGGTATGAAGATCGTTTGAACAGCAAGGGGGACTCCTGAGCATCGCGACTCAGGAGCCTAACTGCTCACGTAGCCCCTCACTCCTTAGTCCCATCCTGGTGATCCGGTCGGGGCTAATGGCAGTTGAGGTATGCGTGGGGCCGGGCTCTGCCGACGTAGAACGCCCGATCTACTCCTACGTTCCCTCACTATTTGCTGTTTGCGCATCAAGGGGGACTCCTGAACATCGCGACTCAGGAGCCTAACTTGCCACGTAGCCCCTCACTCCCTGGTCCCATCCTAGTGATCCGGTCGGGGCTAACGGCGTTTGAGGTATGCACGGGGCCGGGCTCTGCCGATGTAAAACATAAAGCAAATAGGAAGGAAACCACAAAATCTTGAAGCAAATCCCGAAGCAAATATTACAAACCGTAATTGTCTTCACAATATCAAATGCAAGTTTAAACGCCTCCACGAGGCATGGTGCACATTGAGGAGTTAAAACAGGAAAGAAGCCGCGAGAAGATCACCCTTGGACAATGCCGTCACTCGCCAGGAGCTCCACCCACGTGGTGGTGTTGCCCCCACCAGCTCCACCTCCCGAGGCCGCAGGATCAGCAGCACCTGCCGTGGGCGCAGTAGCAAAGGCGTGAAACTTCCCCAGCAAGGCTTCCACCTGGCTCTTCATAGCTTTAGCAGTAGCGGCGAAGTGCTCACTGCCACGGGGTCCAGCAGCTCGTCAAGATTGGTGTTAGGATCGCGAAAGTGGAGGTGGCTGAAGACGCGCGTCAGCGCCGCGGAAGAAAGGACGCAAGTTTCTACCTCGGCCATGGGGCCGACGCCGCTCACGACTTCCTCGAGCGCCTCGACCAAGAAGGGAAGCAGCTAGGCGGGGCCGTCCTCGGCGCCAGCCAGCGGCTTCTCCAAGCCATTCTCGTAGAGCGTCTTCAGTGACGTGCGAGCCCTATCCGCAAGGAGTGCGAAGGCCACGCGATCCTCAGCCAGGACCTTCGCCTTGGCGTCTAGCTCAGCCCTGCCCGCCCTCAGCTTCTGCTCTAGCGTCTCCAGCCGGCTGTGCTCAGCGGTCTGCGACTCCGACAGCCGCGTTAGCTCGTCGTCGCGGTCCCTGATGGCGTCTTCCCGAGCTTTCATATTCTTGTCCTTCGCTTGGCGGTCGCGAGCTTCTTTGGCGTGCTCATCGCGCAAGCCCTGCAGCTCGGCCTCCAGCGCCTTGCAGCGGTCTTGGGCGACCGCTGCATCCTTCAATGCCACCTTGCGAGGAGCAGAGGCCTGGGTGGCAGCTTGCTTCTCCTCCTCAGAAGCTGCCGCGGCCCGCTTCAAAGCCGCTCGGACAGAGGCATCAGAGTGAAGCCAGCCGGAAACCAGCTCCAGGCGCCCGGCTACCAGATGGGAGTTAGCGCCCTGGAGGTCTTCTTGTAGCTGGACCGTCTTGGAGAGGGCACGCTCCAAGACATCAGAGGAGGCAGAAGGACCCGGAACTAGCGGCGTAGGAGGAGGAAGTGACAGCGTAGCCACGGCCCGGGAGACTGGGGGCTCCTGAGCCTTGGCTACCTTAGCAGCAACGTCAGGCACCGGCACCTCCGGAGCCAGCGGGGCCACGGGGGCTGGCACCCCACCAGGGTGCTCCTCCGGGCCTCGCGAGGATGACCGGGTGGGGGAGGCGTGAACATTGTTGCCTTCCCTTCCCACGGATGAAAGAGCGTCCGCGGCAGATGAGCCTGCCCCAGACGGAGTTACCGTGTCCCCCTTCTTATTCTTTGCCGCAAGCGTTGGCCTAACCAATTGATGGGGAACGTCAAGCCCTGGCAGCATAATCAAGAACAAGATGGAATTCGAGCACTTACTGGTCAATCGCGGCATAGCTCACCAACCTCTTGCCGAGCTTGAAGCCCGAGAGCCTCGTGGCCCGGGGTGCAGCAGCAAGAGGTCCAAGAGAGGAAGGAGGTGCAGCAGAAGGGCTGGAGGCGGCTCTAGGCGGTGCCCGGGCAGAAGCTGCCTCTCGGGAGATCAGCGCCGACTTGTCCTTCTTCGGGATCGCGGGCGGACCTCCTCCTCCCGCGTGGCGTCGGCCTCGTCGTCATCAGGCAAGGTGCGGAGGATGTTGGCCCTGCACAGGGGAGAGGTCTCCCCCATCCCCTCAAAGGTCGCCTTCGAGTCGTGCTCCTCCTCTTCTTCTTCCTCTCTTCCCACCGCAGGATTCACCTAAAGACACGTCCACTGGCGCCGTCATGCCCTGGGCCTCAGGGGGCACCGCCGGCACCAGGACGCGTCCGTCGAAGGTGGGCATGGCAGCCACCACCTACGCCCAGTCCTCCCGGAGGAACAAGGGGGCAGGGGCCCCCACCGGGCATTCCAGGTCATCCCCAACCAAGAGGCAGAGAGCTGCGGCCAGATCCTCGTCGGCCAGGGCCTCTGAGTTCAGGCGAAGCTCGTCCTCTACGTCCCCAAGCGTCCATAAGGGGCGTGAGTGCGCCTAAAGCGGGGCCACCCGCTGCACCAGAAACTCCCACAAAAGCGTGGCCCTCGTCAGCTTCGCCCCCTTCACGTTGCCTGGCTTCAGGTCGGTGTTCATCTTCTCCAGCACCAACTTCGCCCAACCGTCAGGATGCTTTGCATGAGACCACCCTTCGTCAGGCTGGGGCATCTCCATGGGCAGCGCCAACTGGGGGTGGATGCACTTGGCATCCACCATGACCCACTTGCTCTGGTAGTTGTCAGCCCTCTTCCCGGTCTTCGAGATCGCATTGGCCTTGCCGTACGCGACGAAGTTGGCGCATGCCAAGGTGTGCTCTCCGTTGGTTCAGAGAGAGAAGAAGTGGTGCAGCAGATCCACGGACGGCATCACCCCAACATGCACCTCGCAGTAGTAGGCAAAAATCGACAAAGAGGAGAACGAAGTTGGGATGGAGATCAAGGGCTTGCAACCTGTAATGGCGGAGGACAACATAGAAGAAGTCAGAGAAGGGAGGCACCAGGCCTGCGAAGATGGCGTTCATGAAGAGGGGGTAGAAAGTGCTCCCCTTGGCCTCTGGCTCGGTGGAGCCGGCCTGGAGTTTGGTCTCCCCCCTCGCGTTGCCCTCCACCACCCTCATCAGGCGTGTGGCGGCGAGATTCTTCTCTGAAATATTGGGGGCATCCAGAGCCGGCAAATACCAAGCCGGCAGCGCATCGACCTTGACCTTGCGGGGCGCCATCGCTCGCTAAAAGGGAAGGAGTGGAGCGGATCTGGAGATTTTGGAAGCAATGAAGGGGATCTGGAGCAAGGCGAAGGAGAGCAATGGAGGCAGGCCTTGCCCAAGCCAGCCTTTTTGTCAGTCGGGCAGTTGCCGAGGCAGCGTGGGGAAGCGGAGACGCCCACGTCCAATCAGTCGCCACGCTTCAACCAAGGCCGCAGGCTGTTGGGGCCCGCGGCGCTCCGCACTTGCCCTTTGGCTTCGCAGCTAAGCCAAGTCCGAGCACGCCTTGTGCCCGGGGGCTACTGTCGGCGTTCTGGGAACGGGGGTCCCCAGACTTGCCTGCATGCGGCCTGGAGCGTGGCTCAGCCAGTGGCCCAGTATGGCCCGTCTTCATCAACCAACACTCAAGACCCTCGCGAGGGCCCAAGCCTCGCGAGGCGGACGACACAAGGCCTCCTCAGGAGTGGCCTCACCAGGCAGGCTCGTGAGGAGGCGGAGAGATCAAGGCAAGGGGTACCTCGCGAGGTGTCCATGACGCAAGCCATGACGATCCAGACCAGGCGGGCACCAGCCCGCGCTGTGTCCTCGTTCCCTCTTTGGTGCAAAGGGGGCAACCGCAGGCATGGAGTACCGCGGCATCAGGCAAAGGTTTCCATATCGGTGCAACAAGACCAAGACCAGCAGGACGGCAAGATGGAGGTCAACATGGAGCCCAAAACGGCGTCATCACCAGCACCTTTGGCAAGCGAAGACCACCTTTGGTCAAGATAGCTTGTACTTGTTGTCCCCTTTCAATATGGCCGTTGTTGGATCCCTTCCCGCTCAATATTTGGGAAGAGGACTAGGGCCTCTATAAATAGAGCTAGCCACCACAGTAGAAGGGCATCTGGTCCGAAGTTAAGTTCATCCACACACCACACCAGCCCAAGAACACCTCTCCTTGTGAGGCTGTTCTTTCTCTGTACTGTTCATCATCAGCCCAAGAGGCAATCCACCACCACACATAGGAGTTGGGTATTACACCACAACAGTGGCCCGAACCTGTATAAATCTTGTGTCTCTTGTGTTGTTCATCGTTCTAGCTTAGGGATCGCGGCGAGGCTGAGAGCGAGATTCGGTAGGAGGAGATCTTCGTGCGCACCCCAGAGTTCGAACCTTAAGGGTTTTTCCGAAACCCGATATCCGACAGTATTTCCCTCAGTGATGAAACCAAGGTTATCGAACTAGTAGGAGAACCAAGCAAAATTATGTAAATGGAACCTCCACACAAAGAAAAAATACTTGCAACCAGACGCGTAAGAGGGGTTGTCAATCCCTCCCGGCTAAAAGATTGGTAAAGATGTAATTTGGTAGATGCAAATAGAATAACGGTAAATAAAATTCATCAAGGTATTTTTAGGTTTTTGATAGTATAGATCTAAAAATAAAAGATGCAAAATAAGGAAAAACGCAAATAGCAATATATATATATTTGAAGATATATGATGGAAAAATAGACCCGGGGCCGTAGATTTCACTAGTGGCTTCTCTCGAGAAAATAGCATACGGTGGGCAAACAAATTACTGTTGGGCAATTGATAGAACTTCAAATAATTATGACAATATCCAGGCAATGATCATTATATAGGCATCATGTCCAAGATTAGTAGACCAACTCCTGCCTGCATCTACTACTATTACTCCATACATCGACCGCTATCCAGCATGCATCTAGTGTATTAAGTTCATGGAGAAATGGAGTAATGCAATAGGAATGATGACATGAGGTAGACAAGATCTATTCATGTAGGAATATAACCCATCTTGTTATCCTTAATGGCAATGATCAATACGTGTCTTGCTGCCCCTTTTGTCACTGGGAAAGAACACCTCACGACCGAACCCATCACAAAGCACATCTTCCCATGGCAGGAAAAATCAATCTAGTCAGCCTAACTAAACCAAAGATTCGAAGAAGAAATATGAGGCTATAAGTAATCATGCATATAAGTGTAATAGCCCAATTTTCAATTTGGATGTTATTCATAGATCATTCATATGCATCCATGATTTATGCATTTTTGTTTCTTTGTTTTGGTTGCATTTTGATCCAAGAGACCTTAAGCAACTCAAGTCCATTTTTGATTTATCAAAATTAGGAAAATTAGATCAAATTGTTTTTCAAAATTATTTTCCAATTATTTCAAAATAAAGAGAGAAGATAAAAGTACTTCTTCAAAAACAGCAAAGAAATATTGGAAATTGAATTTTGAATTTTTGGATATTTTATTTGATTTTATTTGCTAGTTTATTTATTTGTTTGTTGAGTAATTAGAACTAAAGTGTTTGTTTTTAGTTTAGGCATTTAGGCCGAGAAAAATGTTTACTAGGTCACTAATAAGGCCATATTATTATGTGAATTTTTCTGGTATTTTTAGATATTTATTTATCCGATGATCGAGATCGTTTCTGTTTTTTTGAACCGGTTTTTTATTTAGCGGACGTTTGTCCGTTAGTCTTCGGTAGCGAAAGGTTTTCATTCTGTTAGGTTCTGTGGAAAACATTCGTTCGTTAGATTTTTCTTTTTCTTTCAGTTTTTCTGCCAGGGACCTATTCGTAATTTTTATTTACAGTTTAGGCCCTACGTTTCAAACTAGCACAACGTTTTGCTCGTCTGTCCAAATTCGATGAAACCAACACCAAAATCTTCAGAGCGATATCATCTGTCCAGTAAAACAACTTGAACATGTTTTTGAAAATTTGAAATTTGAATTTGTTCAGATTTGAATTTGAACTTCTTTTATTCGTATCTTAAGTTTCATAGCTCCGTTTTAGTTGATTCTTTTTGCAAATCGAAGTTAATCACATGTACCTTCTGTTAAGATCTAATTCAGATAATTATAATACTGTTAATTTTTTAAGATTAGTTATTTCTTGTTTCTGAGTTTTTGGATCTTTTTCTTTGTTTCTGTTTGCATCTTTTGCTTCAGTTCTTATGTATGCTATTGTTTGTTTACGATAGATTTTCCGGAGTGTGAAGCTTGTTACTACGAATCTCTAGAGTTTTCCGATCATCGATAAGGCAAGTTACACTTTGATCATACTTTTTAATACCCAGTTTGTACTATGCATTAGTTTTACCCCTCAAAGATTTGCATGAGTAGGATTGGGAACACGTGGTTTGGTTGTAGTTCATGAGGTAGGAACCTATTACCTTTGACCACCCCAGGAATATATGTTATGCTTATACATTGCTTAGCCATGCTCATAGACGGGGATTGGTATGTGAGATTCATGAAAGTTGCGAGAGATATTAATTTTGGAGAACATAAGGTGGAAACTTTAATACACATCTGGGTGGATTGTTTGGGGCACCTGGAGAAACCAGTGCTTGCCCATGGGAATTCTAAAGTACCCATGTGATTACCCTAGGTCCGCCACCCAGACTCAAAGGGATCATATGATATTCCATGCCTAGAAACTTCCATGTGCAGCCACAAGCCATTATGGGCTCTAGCATAGTTGAGTAAGTTGTTTGACATCTTTCAGTAGTAGACTAGCATTTGTAGGGAGAGTAGGTGTACCGGTCTACCTAGAGTAAAGAGTTAATGCTTCAGAAAGACTATGTCTCGATCTTCCAATCATGGATGCGGTCGAGTCTTGTGGGGAAAAATGCGCAAACCTCTGCAAAGTGTTCAAACTAATCATGGTTAGCCGTGTCCCCGGTTATGGACAATTTGAGTATCTAGAAGTGAATATTTTGTTGATCTCATCACTCGATTTAATTAATGTATTGGGTTAATTCTTTATTACTTGGTAATTTTGGGATTTGAGTTGGAGGAACCTTCTCAATAATGGCATTAACTTGGTAGTCGATAAAATTTATCCTTTAGGGAAAAATTAGCTTTATGCAGAATTAAACTTAGAGCCTCCACCAGCCAAATATGCATGTAGATATAGTCTCTTTCATTCATTTGCTCTATAGTGTGACTTTGCTAGCATATTCCATGTGCTGACCTACATAGCTGCAACGTCTCATGTTGCAGAGTTTTCCGACAAAGAGTAAGGTGCGCTAGGTCGGTGTCATGCACTCAGTTATGCCATGGAGTTGATGGACTCATTTATCTTAGAAGCTTCCGTCGTTATTTTATTTAGATGGCCTTCAGCCATATTTTTGTAATAAATACCCTTTATGAGGATCTCATTGTAATAAGTGTGTGATTGAACTCTTTTACAATTCCTCGAGTACTGTGTGTCAGCATACCGATCCAGGGATGACACTTAAGCACAAAGACTTCGATCCATTATGATCGGGTCGCTAAAAGATGGTATCAGAGCACACGCTGAGTGTAGGATGCGGCCACTAGGGAAAACCACAGGATACTCTTTTCTCTTCATTTCTAATCCTCCTCTGTTTCTACTCTATAGATGTCGGACCCCAGGAACAAGTTCACTCAGCCGAATGACGACACCCCTTTCGAACGACACCTGAAGGAAGTCACAAAGTACCTGAACATTGGTCTACCAAGTTTCACCGAAACCTTCACTGCAACTTTACCAGAAGAGGAGTGCCGGAGGATCAAAGTTTGTGTACCTGGAAGTACTTTTACACCAACTACCAAGCCCATCGAGTTTACCTTGGATACACCAACTTGGAGCTTAGGAAAGAGCATGGCAGCTCACATCACCTTTGGACACATTTGTGAGGTGTACCACAAGGATCTTGAAGACACCGTCTACCAGATATGTGGACGCCGGGATGAGAAATGGGAGATGATTCGCACCCAAAAGTATGGATCTATTGCAGCGTACATTCAGGAGATGGATCAGCACATTCGTCGATATGAGAACCAGATGTGTGCTATCATGAAGAAGACCAGGAAGGTGATGACCAGGAATATCGAGCTAGAAGAGGAACTCAAGTCAACCCGCGATGGATATGAAGAGGAAATTGTTGCGCTACTGGAGAAGAATGAAGACCTGAAGAGGAAGCAAGGAATACCCGAGGTGAAACAAGAGCGTGAAGTGCATATTCATGAAGATGGCTACATCATACTAGATGACACAGACACTGATGAGGATGATGATGAAGACAGTGATGATGATGCTAGAGATCATGATTATGAGCCCTTGGAGTCTTTCACCGATCAAAACTTCTAGACGACCACCCCATTACTATTAGTATTCTTCCAAGTAGTTAGAAATCATTCGTGAGATTTGTAATAGTAGTTTAGATCGTTTGTGTGAATCTTGTTTGATTTTGAGTGGTGTGAATTGAATGTATTTGCCTCATATGCATATGGGTAGTGAAATCTCTCATTAGACCTTATTCTATTCTGTTTTCTCACCCCTCTAACCTATCAGATGCCTCTGAGATGTGACCCCGGATTCACTTTCCCGCTGGAGCTCACCTAGTTGATCCAACAGCAGAATGCCTTGATGCAGATGATGATCCAGAACCAAGGCAGCAGCAACAACAACAACAACAACAACAACAACAACAACAACAACAACAACAACAACAACAACAAAAACAACAACGACAACACCAACAACATCAACAACCCAGCGCCACCACCCCCAGTTGACAACCTAGCCCGTTTCCTAAGGTTGAATCCGTTGGTGTTCTCGGGAAGCATTTAGCCGATTGTTGCTGATGATTGGCTCCGCAAGATTAGGAGGGAGCTAACCACTACTAGATGCACGGATGCGGAGAGAGTGCGCTTTGCTGCACATCAGCTTGATGGACCTGCAGCCTCTTGTTGGAAGAATTTCAGCGCCACTTACCCCATTGCTACAGTTACATGGGATCAGTTTCAGCAGACCTTCCGCACCACGCATGTCACAACTGGAGCCATGAGTTTGAAGAAGCGTAAGTTCCGCAACTTACGCCAAGGGAGTCGTATGGTGGGGCAGTATGTGGATGAGTTCAGCAAGTTAGCACGCTATGTCCTAGATGATGTGGCCACAGATGCTGTGAAGCAGGAGAAATTTCTTGAGGGACTCAATGATGAGATGAGTATGCAGAAATACACCAAGTTTAAATGGACTAAGGATTGTGAGGCTAGTGTTCAGGAGTTGAAGAAATGTTTGGTTACAGCCCCAATGCTGATTCTCCCCAACATACGCATGGATTTCCATGTATATTGTGATGCTTCTCGTAGGGACTTGGAGGCGTTCTTATGCAAGAAGGAAGAGTTGTTTCATATGCCTCACATCAACTTCGACCTCATGAGTTGAATTATGCCACGCATGATTTGGAGTTAGCAGCCATAGTGCATGCGCTCAAGACCTGGAGACACTTTCTTATTTGAAGCCATTGCGATGTTTACACAGATCATAAGAGTTTGAAATACATCTTCACGCAGAAGGAGTTGAACCTCAGGCAGAGGAGACGGGTGGAGCTCATAAAGGATTATGACATGAGATTGCATTATCACCTAGGAAAGGCCAATATCGTAGCTGATGCTTTGAGCCGCAAGAGTCATGTTAACATTGTCATAACTGGAGGATTACCTCAGGAGTTAGCTGATGATCTCCGAGAACTTCACTTGGAGATAGTTCCGAGAGGATTTGTTGCGGCACTGGAAATTCAATCCACCTTGTTGGGAAGGATCCAAGAAGCCCAGAAGACGGACAAGGAGATTGCAGAGATAAAGGAAAGGATGAGTAAGGGAAAGGCTAAAGGATTTCGTGAGGATGAGAACGAAACTTTATGGTTTGAGGACCGCATCTATGTGCCCAATGACCCTGAGATCAGGAAGTTAATTCTTTAGGAGGCTCATCATTTGCCTTATTCGATTCACCCAGGCAACACCAAGATGTATCTGGACTTGAAGGAGAGTTTCTGATGGACAGGAATGAAGAAGGATATTATCGAGTATGTAGCAGTATGGGACGTATGTCAAAGAGTTAAGGCAAAGCATCAGAAACCAGCAGGGTTACTTCAGCCTTTGCCGATACCCGAATGGAAGTGGGATAAACATGGCATGGATTTCATCACCGGATTACCTAGGACTCATTCAGGTTATGAATCCATCTGGGTTGTAGTTGATCGCTTGACCAAGGTAGCCCATTTCATCCCCATGAGAACCACTTATACGAGTGCTAAGTTGGACAAGCTATACATGACCAGGATCGTATGTCTGCACGGACCATCGTATCAGATAGAGGAACACAGTTTACTTTGAAGTTTTGGAATCAGTTGCATGAAACTTTGGTACCAGGCTAGAGTTCAGTACAGCCTTTCATCCGCAGACAGATGGACAGACCGAGAGAATCAACCAGATTCTAGAGGACATGTTGAGACCTTGTGCGCTAGACTATGGATCTAGTTGGGATGATAATTTACCCTATGCAGAGTTCTCATATAACAACACCTATCAAGCCAGTTTGAAGATGGCCCCGTTCGAAGCTTTGTACGGAAGGAGGTGCAGGACACCATTGTTGTGGGATGAAGTTGGAGATCAACAGTTGTTCAGACCAGATTTAATCAAAGATTCTCAGGAGAAGGTCAAGTTGATCCGTGATAGACTCAAGATAGCCCAGTCCAGGAAGAAGAGTTATGCCGATACTAAACGCAAGGAGGTAACCTAGGAAGTCGGGGACAGAGCATATCTTCGTGTGTCCCCACTTCGAGGAGTTAAACGATTTGAAGTCAAAGGGAAGTTAGCACCACAATTTGTGGGACCATACAGAGTTTTGGAACATATGGGTGAAGTTGCCTACAAGTTGGAATTACCCGAAGGTTTGTCAGGAGTTCATGATGTGTTTCATGTTTCCCAGTTGAAGAAGTGCCATGCAGAGATGGCCGATATTCCTCTGAGAGATGCAGTGCCACTGGAAGCAATTCAGTTGGAGAGTGACCTGACATATGAGGATAAACCCGTCAAGATTCTCGAGTTTGGCAGCTGAGTTACTCGCAGCAGAGTCATCAAGTTTTGCAAGATTCAATGGAGTCACCATACCGAGGAGGAAGCCACCTGGGAGCGCGAAGAGGACCTCTGCAAGGACCACCCACACGTTTTCGCTGACCAACCCGAATCTCGAGGGCGAGATTCATCTTAAGGGGGTAGGTTTGTAACATCCCAATTTTCAATTTGGATGTTATTCATAGATCATTCATATGCATCCATGGTTTATGCATTTTTGTTTCTTTGTTTTAGTTTCATTTTGATCCAAGAGATCTTAAGCAACTCAAGGACCAATTTGAGAGAGCTGGAGGTTTCACAAAAGGTCCATTTCTGATTTATCAAAATTTGGAAAATTGGATAAAATACTTTTTCAAAATTCTTTTCCAATTATTTCAAAATAAAGTGAGAAAATAAAAGGACATCTTCAAAAACAACAAAGAAATATTGGAAATTGAATTTTGATTTTTTGGATATTTTATTTGATTTTTTTGCTAGTTTATTTATTTGTTTGCGGAGTAACTAGAACTAAAATGTTTATTTTTAGTTTAGGAATTTAGGCCCAGAAAAATGTTCACTAGGTCACTAATAAGGCCATATTATTATGTGAATTTTTTTGGTATTTTTAGATATTTATTATTTAAGTTTAGCGTGTTTTTGTCTCTCTGGAAAAATGTTTTAAGAAAAAAAACTTCTCCGCCGAACTAGGCTGGCCTAGCACCCTACCAGGCCGAGGCCCATCTAGCCGCCGCCAAACCGACTCAGCCTGGAGTCTGGCCGGCGCACGCCGCCCATCCCCGCGAGTCTGGCTCGGACTCCGCCTTCCCGCCACCTTGCCCCCTCCTCCAAGAAGCCGCCTCCCTGGCCTTTAAAAGCCACGGCCCCGGCCCCCTCTCCTCCCCAAGTCGCCATCCGCCTTGCCGTCGTTGACATCCGCCGCCGCCGGAAGCTTCCGCCGCCCTTGACCGCCCGATCTGGATCGATGATCCAGATCGTTTCTGTTTTTTTGAACCATTAATTTTTTTATTTAGCGGACGTTCGTCCGTTAGTCTTCGGTAGCGAACGGTTTTCATTCTGTTAGGTTCTGTAGCGAACGTTCGTTTGTTAGATTTTTTCTTTTCTTTTAGTTTTTCTACCAGGGACCTATTTGTAGTTTTTATTTACAGTTTAGCCCCTATGTTTCAAACTAGCACAACGTTTTGCTCGTTTGTGCAAATTCGATGAAACCAATGCCAAAATCTTCACAGCGATGTCATCTATCCAGTAAACCAACTTGAACATGTTTTTGAAAATTTAAAATTTGAATTTGTTCAGATTTGAATTTGAACTTCTTTTGTTCGTATCTTAAGTTTCGTAGCTTTGTTTTAATTGATTCTTTTTGCAAATCGAAGCTAATCACATGTACCTTCTGTTAAGATCCAATCCACATAATTATAATACTGTTATTTTTTCTGTTTAGATTAGTTATTTGCTTGTTTTTGAGTTTTCCGGATCTTTTTCTTCGTTTCTCTTTGCATCTTTTGCTTGAGTGCTTATGTATGCTATTGTTTGTTTACGATAGATTTTCTGAAGTGCTAAGCTTGTTACTACGAATCTCTAGAGTTTTCCGCTCGTCAACCAGGCAAGTTACAATTTGACCATACTTTTCAATACCCAGTTTTTACTATGCATTAGTTTTACCCCTCAAAGATTTGCATGAGTAGGATTGGGAACATGTGGTTTGGTTATAGTTCATGAGGTAGCAACCTATTACCTTTGATCACCCCGGGAATATACGTTATGCTTATACATTACTTAGCCATGCTCGAAGACGGGGTTTGGTATGTTAGATTCTTGAAAGATGCGAGAGATATTAATTTTGGACAACATAAGGTGACAACTTTAATACACATCTAGGTGGATTGTTTGGGGCACCTGGAGAAACCAGTGCTTGCCCATTGGAATCCCGGAGTACCCGTGTGATTGCCCTAGGTCTGCCACCCAGGCTCAAATGGATCATATGATATTTCATGCATAGAGACTTCTGTGTGCAGCCACAAGCCATTATGGGATATGGCATAGTTGAGTAAGTTGTGTGACCTCTTTCAGTGGTAGACTAGCAGATGTAGGGGAAAGTAGGTGTACCGGTCTACCCAGAGTAAAGAGTTAATGCTTTAGAAAGACTATGTCTCGATCTTCTGATCATGGATGCGATCGAGTCTTGTGGGGAAAAGTGCGCAAACCTCTAAAGAGTGTTCAAAATAATCATGGTTAGCCATGTCCCCGGTTATGAACAATTTGAGTATCTGGAAGTGAATATTTTGTTTATCTCATCACTCTATTTAATTAATTTATTGGGTTAATTGTTTATTACTTGGTAATTTTGGGATTTGAGTTGGAGGAACCTTCTCAATAATGGCATAAACTTGGTAGTCAATAAAATTTATTCCTTTGTTGTTGGAAAAAATTAGCTTTGGGCAAAATTAAACTTAGAGCCTCCACGAGCCAAATATGCATGTAGATATAGTCTATTTCATTCTTTTGCTCTACAGTGTGACTTTGCCAGCATATTCCATGTGCTGACCTACATGGCTGCAATGTCTCATGTTGAAGAGTTTTCCGACGACGAGTAAGGTGCGCTAGGTCGTTGTCATGCACTCGGTTATGCCGTGGAGTTGATGGATTCATTTATCTTCGAAGCTTCCGCAGTTATTTTATTTAGGTGGCCTTCAGCCATATTTTTGTAATTAATACTCTTTATGAGGATCTCGATGTAATAAGTGTGTGATTGAACTCTGTTATAACTCCTCGAGTACTGTGTGTGTCAACATACCGATCCAGGGACGACACTTAAGCACATAGACTTTGATCCATTTGGATCGGGCCGCTACAATAAGAGATCAAAGAAACTCAAATAACTTTGATGGATAAATAGATCTGATCATAAACTGAAAGTTCATCGGATCCCAACAAACATATCGCAAAAAGAGTTACATCAAATAGATCTCGAAGAGACCGTTGTATTGAGAATAAAAAGAGAGACCATCTAGCTACTTCCTACGGACCCGTAGGTCTACAATGAACTACTCACGCATCATTGGAGAGGCACCAATGAGGATGATGAACCCCTCCATGATGGTGTCTAGATTGGATCTCATGGTTCTGGAACTTGCGGTGGCTGAAATTGTGTTTTGTCAACTCCCCTAGGGTGTTTGGAATATTTGGGTATTTATAGGGCAAAGAGGCGGTACAGGAGGCCACCGAGGTGGGCACAACCTTCCAGGGCGCACCTAGGACCCAGGCGCACCCAGGTGAATTGTGCCCCCCTCGGGCACCCCTCTGGTACTTCTTTGGCCCATCCTGTGCCTTCTGGCCCAGAAAAATTCTCCAAAAAGTTTTGCTGCGTTTGGACTCCGTTTGGTACTGATATTCTGCGAAGTAAAAAACAAGCAAGAATAGCAACTGGCACTGGACACTATGTCAATAGGTTAGTCCCAAAAAAAGATATAAAGTTGCTATAAAATGATTGTAAAACCTCCCAGGATGATAATATAACAACATGGAACAATAAAAAATTATGGATACGTTGGAGACGTATCATGGGTGGGGAGCGGGGGTGGGGTGGGGTTGGCTAGAGGGATGGCCGGGCGGCGGAAGACTGGAGGTGGTGGGCGGTTCAAGGGAGGTCAATGGCTGGTGGTTCGGCCGGTGGACCGTGTGGTGGCCTGTAGGGGAAGAATAAGAGGTGAGGAAGAAGAAGGGTTAGGATACGTAGGATCTTCATCCAACCGCCTGAAATGGTTGACTGTCCCAAATGACAAAAGTCAGGCAACTTGTATGTAGACATTCCCTTTATATTCAATGTACCATCATCCTAGGTGCTTTGAGACGTGCTAGCACTGCTCCTCAACCCATCAAACTAAACAGCATGCCACTCATAATTCCAAACTTTGTTGCTCAAATACAAATCTGATATGATGTTGATATTACTAAAACAGAGAACGTTTACTGCTAATTTTCCTACTTTACTTTCAAAAAGTACGTGCACCACATATAGAGAGACAACAGGGAGCTGCATTATTTATGCTCTCTGGTTCATCATGTGTGGGCAACGAACATTTTATTATCCATAATCTGCTTGCTCTTCTTTAGCATGTTCCTCTTTTGTTCTTCTTCTATTCTTTAACATGTTCCTCTTATCTTCTTCTTTAAAAAGTATAGTATGTTCCTTGTCAGGAAGGCAAGCAGGGACATATGCAGTCAGTAGGTCTATTTGGCCGCTTCTAGAAGTTGCTTTCAACAATTCGAGTTGGTCTACCATAATATCCAGGAAATGCTGGTAGCTGTGCGGCCTTTGAGAGACTAGACTAATAGTAACAGTACTGCGCCTTCAGGTGAAACGAGCTGGCCTATAGGTGATCAATAGGATTTTGATTAGTAGAGGCAATACAACCCCATATTTTTCCAGCCAGTTCCACTTACCCGATTTGTTTATGATGCTTATGGTGTCCCCATTTATCGACACTGCAATCTGCCTAGTGGTTGTGTTTTCTTGTTATCATGGTTTGACAATAAACCTTCTATACGGTATATTATGAACACGAAGAGTTGAAAGCATCCATGAAAAGCAACCGAATAGACCTATACACTACAAATGTCCCTGCTCCTCTTCACTACAAGGAACATACTGCACTACTATTATACTCTCTCTATTCCTAAATGTAAATCTTTGTAGAGATTCCTCCATGGACTACATACGGAGCAAAATGAGTGAATCTACACTCTAAAAATGTATCAATATACACCCGTATGTGATCCATAGTGGAACCTCTACAAATACTTATATTTAGGAATAGAGGGAGTGTAATAGTAGTACAGTATGTTCCTTGTAGTGAAGAGGAGCAGGGACATTTGTAGTGTACAGGTGTATTCGGTCTCTTGTCATGGACGCTTTCAACTCTTCGTGTTGGTCTTCCCTGATATCCAGGAAATGCTGGGAGATGTGTTGCCTTTGAGAGTTAGACTGATAGTAAGAGTATTGCGCCTTCAGTTGCAGGAGCTGGTATCCGAAGCCTTTCTAGCCGTACCGGCAATACTAGCACATATTTTCCAGCAAGTTCCACTTTCCTGATTTTACTCATGATGCTTAGTGTTTTCCCGTTATATCTACACTATGATCTGCATAAGTGCTTTGTGTCCTACTAGCAGCAGTCCACCCTTTAAAGCTAAGCAAAACACCAATCATAATTCCAAAGCTTAGTTGTTCCAATACGAATATGACATGATATTCATATTAGTTAACTGACATACATTTAATTGGTCAACTAGTGCTCCCCGTTACCAAATGCCTGTGGCCACATAGAGAGAGAGAGAGACAACATGGAATTGCATTTCTTTGGATGCTCTGATTCATCATGAATGGGTAACCAACATTGTATAGAAAGAAATAGAATCTCCATAATATGCTTCCTCTTATATCCTTTAACATGTTCCTCTTCTCTTCTTCTTTAAAAAGTACAGTATGTTCCTTGTCAGGAAGGCAAGCAGGGACATATGCAGTCGATAGGTCTATTTGGCCGCTTCTAGAAGTTGCTTTCAACAATTTGAGTTGGTTTGCCATAATATCGAAGAAATGCTGGGAGCTATGCGGCCTTTGAGAGACTAGACTAATAGTAACAGTAGTGTGCCTTCAGGTGAATAGAACTGGCCTATAGGTGATCGATAGGCTTTCGATTAGTAGCGGCAATACAACCGGATATTTTTCCAACAAGTTCCACTTCCCCGATTTATTTATGATGCTTCTGGTGTCCCCCTTTTATCGACACTGCAATCTGCCTAGTGGTTGTGCGCTGTTGTTATCATGGTTTGGCAATAAACTTTCTATACGGTATATTATGAACCTATCATCTATCAACTATCCTTACATCTGGAGCTCCCAATAGGGAGCCTATTTTTTTTGTGTAGTTGTGCCAGATTATACTAATCTATGCACCATATTACAGCACACATGGACTCTCTCATCGGAATCCAGTGATAGCACCCAAGGGTTTACAGGGAGCCCCTATTATATTAGAATATCCTCAGCATTACAAAGATAATCTCACTACTATTTATATTTTCATGCTTCTCAGATATTGTATGTAATCACAATGAATATAAGAGTGCGCACATCAGAAGAATATTGTGGAACAGTTCAATGGGTAACAAACTTGGCATCAAGGGATTGAGGTCCATTGTGGATGCAATGAAACCCACATGCTCCCGACCTACAGATTCATATTCAGAATATGATCCTAATGACTATTCTGAGCTCAAGGAGTCAAATGCAGATTGCCTATCCTATTCACCCAATAAGGTGCTTGTTCTAATTTGGCAAGGTTTTATTGGTTGCATGTATCTTGCATAAGGTGTCTTGCATTTCTTATGCTTCATTGCACCACCATTTGTTTAGTTTACTCATGATATATGTGAAGATTCCATGCCCATCCATTATCAATACATATTCCATTTGTCGTCATACCATGTTTTTTGATTCAAATGTTGTTCTTGTGTTTCATACATCCAAAAGGAAGAGGGTGATGTAGAACCTGAAGGAGTACAAGAAAACACTACAAAAAAAAGACACATCCGTGACATTTTGGGCCGAACGAAATTTTTTTCTGTCATACTTATGACACTTCTATGATGATAATTGTGACAAAACCCGGTATCATCATAGATGTGGTGGGCTCCTACTTCTATGACAAAAAATTAGCTTTTCGTCCTGGGCGGGCCGGAGTCACAGCTGCATGACATTCTTTGGGCCGTTCATGACAGACAAAACCGTGGTAGAAGCGAGGGCGAGGAAAATATTGGGGTGTTCCCGGTTATGGTGGGTGGTCGGGGCCGAGCGATGCACGAAGGTTTGCGCGTTTCTCGCGTACACACACGCACGTGGGTGAGAGGCATTGGGCTCTAACTAAACCTGAGCGAGGCGTTCGCCTACTGAACCCGAACGATTGCACTACAGGCTACGCGTTACTGAACCCGAGTGATCGATCGATGGCTGTTAACTGAACCCGATCAAGTGATTCCTTCGCTACTGCTGCTAACTGAAGCCGATCGATGCAGCCCTTGGATGAACAGTGAGCGTTGCTGGGGGGTTTGGATGAAGAGTTCCCGGTGGGGGTGGATGAATAGGACCCCATGGTGTTGCCTCTGGATGAACAGGACCCCGATCAATTGAGCTGGTTGGGGCTGGATGAACAGGACCCCGTGGAGGGCTAGATGAACAGGATGACCCCATGGAGGGCTGGATGAACAGTAGACGGTGGAGGGCTGGATGAACAGTAGCCCATGGAGGGGTGGTTGAACAGGAGACGTGGAGAGGGGTGGTTGAACAGTAGCCGGTGGAGTAGCGCGCGGTGGAGGTTGGATGAACAGGAGCCCGTGGATGAACAGTCGTAGGTGGGGGCTGCAGGAGGTCGACGGTGGGTGAACAGTAGCCCGTGGAGGCAGGAGGAGGTCTACGGTGGAGATGAACAGTATCCCGTGGAGTCCCGTTTTGCGGTACGCCACACCCCTTCCGATGAACAGGATCCCTGTTTCGACCGTAGCGCTCCAACACAAGTCTGTTTCCTCTGTTTTGCGGTACGCCACACCCCTCCCGATCAACAGGACCCCGTTTCGAACGTAGGAGGCCTAACACAAGTCTGTTTCCTCCGTTTTGCGGTACGCTAGACCCCTCCCGATGAACAGGATCCCATTTCGAATGTGGCTGGTCAAACACAAGGCTGTTTCCTCCGTTCTGCAGTACGCCAGGCCTCATTTCCATCGGTTGTTCCGTCCAAGCCGGTTGGTTCCCACGCGTTCCGTTGCCTCCCGATGAACATGAACACGACGACGAAGCAGTTTCTCCGTTTTGACCCAGCCATGTACACGAGCCCTAGCCGTACGTATGCGCGAGTAGGCGTTCGAGACCCCGCCCGTATGTACATACGTGGCCGTATTTTCTTTCTTGCACACTGGCCCTTGTACGTACATGTACATGCTATGTGCGCGCCTCTACATTGACCAATATGTACGTGCACGTTCGCGACCAGAATGACAACGCTACGTACGCTTCGACGAGGTGGGTCCCGACTGTCAGGCACTTCCTTGCGTGTGAAGATGTAGATGGTGGGTCCCAGTAGTCAGGGGGTGAATCGTTTTTTTGGCCCGGACGCACTTCCTTGCGTGCGAAGATGTAGCTGGTGGGTCCCAACAGTCAGGGGAGAAACATTTTTTTTGCAAAATACGGTGGCCCGTCCGGTGGGTCCCTGCTGTCAAGTGGAGGAATAATTATTTTGCACGTAATAAGGGGGCACTTCCTTCCGGCCGCCGTGGACCCAGTTGTCAGCCTCTCCACGTACATTACTCTTCCGATGGAAGTCGTTCCTTGACCATTTTGACCATGCCGCGCCGAGAGCACCAGGGTGGTGGACGACGGCGAGGCCTAGGAAGGGGACGACGCGGAGTCGGGGAAGAAGCGGCAGTGGAAGCCCGCGCAGAGAGGAGTACGAGGGTTCACTGGTTCGGCTGCGGTGTGAGGCTGCCATCGCCGCAGGGCCTGGCCAGCGGTGGGAATAGTAGGGGGTTGTGAGGCCTCCGCGGCTGCACAGCCGGCCACGGCAGGCAGGAGCATGCGGCACGACCGGCGCTGCTTTCGGCGGCTGGAGCAAGAAGACCAGAGGTTGAAGAAGCACTACGGCCGTTGGATGGACATCGTACGATCACTAGAGATAGAATCGTTCATATTGACTAAGTTGACAAAGCCCTCCATCCTAGTCAACTTAGTAGGCCCACAAGTCAGCCTCCCACTAAGGTGGGTCCCCGCTAGCAAGGGGAGTATTCATTTTTTTGTGCGTAATAAGGAGGCACTTCCGGTGGGTCCGAGCTGACTGCGGGGGGAACGTTTTTTCGCGAAATACGGTGGCCCGTCCGGTGGGTCCCAGAAATCGGGGGGAAACATTTTTTTCGTGAAATACGGTGGCCCGTCCCGTGGGTCCCTACTGTCAGGTGGAGGAATAATTATTTTCTGCGTAATAAGGAGACACTTCCTTGCGGTTGCCCTGGACCCAGCTGTCAGCCTCTCCACGTACAGTACTCTTCTGATGGAAGTCGGTCGTTGACCACATTGACCACGCCGCGCCGAGAGCACCACGGCGGTGGACGATGACGAGGCCTAGGAAGGGGACGACGCGTAACTAGGGAAGATGCGGCAGTGGATGCCCACGCGGAGAGGAGTATGAGGGTTCACTAGTTCGGCTGCAGTGTGTGGCTGTCGTTGTTGCAGAAGAACAGGGGGTGTGGGTGAGTGGAGGGATGGCCTGGCCAGCGGTGGGAGTAGTATGGGGGCGGTGAGGCCTCTGCGGCAGCACAGCCGGCCATGGGAGGCAGGAGCAGGCGGCACGACCGGTGCTGCTTTGGGGGGCTGGAGCAAGAAGACCAGAGGTTGAAGAAGCACTCACTACTAGGGAAAAGGCTATACACAGAATCTTAGCAGCAGCGAGGGTTAAAAACCCTCGCTACTGCTACTTAGTAGCAGCGCAGGTTTTTAAACCTCGCTACTACTAAGTTGATAGCAGCAGCGCGGGTTCGTAACCCTCGCTACTACTAAGCGGTCTCTACCGTGCCCCCCGGGATATGCCATAGCAGCAGCGCGGGTTTTTAACCCTCGCTACTACTAAGTTGATAGCAGTAGCGCGGGTTTTTAACCCTCGCTACTACTAAGTGGCCCCTGGACCATGCCATAGTAGTAGCGATGGTTATAAACCCGCGCTGCTGCTATCAACTTAGTAGTAGCGAGGGTTAAAAACCCGCGCTGCTGCTAATCGTTTGTCATAGTAGTAGCGCGGGGTATGGCCTATTTGTCAAAGTCTAGCCCCCCCCCCCCCCATTGATCGCCCTTTCAGTTTAAAAAAAAATAAAAGAAAATGATAAAAATGTCAAAAAAATAAAAGAAAATAAGTTTCCCATGTGATATGTGGTCTAGTTGTTGGGAAAATTTACAAATATGAATTTCGACTTTATTTGCAAAATCTCTCTGGAAATTTGTAAAATGGCCATAACTTTTGCATACGAACTCGGATGAAAAAGTTTTTTATATGAAAAATCATCTACTCGAAAAGTTACATCCAAATTTAACGGGGGGAACCCCGTTAAACATTTTTAAAATCCTCAAAAACCTAACAGAAAAAAGTTACGGGGCTTTTAACATCTGGAGGCAAAAAAATTCAAAAAAAATTAGTTTTTTTAATTTTTGTTAAATCTGGTCAAACTATGGTCAAACTAATTATTCAAGAATATTAGTGTTAATAAATAATTATTTTAGTTTTTTTGAATTTTGGTCAAATCTGGTCAAACTATGGTCAAACTGTGGTCAAATCTGGTCAAACTGTGGTCAAACTAATTATTCAAGAAATATTAGTGTTACTAATTTTTTAGAACAATAGTTTCAAACTCAAACAGTGAAATGTGTGACTTCATGCTCAAGCTAAATTCCTGAGGTTAATAGGATTGACATCTTACTGTTGTTAGGAAAACAACAAGTGCAGACTTGGAAACGAGGGAGAATAGAACCCGGAAGTTAAGCGTGCTCAGGCTGGAGTAGTGAGAGGATGGGTGACCGTCCGGGAAGTTAGATGATTTGGAATGATGAGGGGTGATTAGAGATTAAATTGAGCAGCTATGAGGGGTGATTAGAGATTAGAAAAAAATCAAAAAAAAAATTCGAAAAAATTCAAAAAAAATTTCGAAGATTACAGATTAGTAGTAGCGCGGGTTTATACCCACGCTACTGCTATACGTTAGCTGTAGCGCGGGTGGCACCCGTGCTACTGCTATAAGTTAGCTGTAGCGCCTTATTAGGAGCGCGGGTACCCGCGCTGCTGATAGGCCTAAAACCCGCGCTGCTGCTAGGCTTTCTTTTCCCTAGTAGTGACTACAGTCGTTAGATGGACATCCTACGGTGACTGGAGCTAGACTCATCCATATTGACTAAGTTAACAAAGCCCTCCGCCCCGTCAACTCAGTAGGCGCACTATACTGGGTCCCAGCTAGCAGGGGGAGTATTCATTTTTTGTGCGTAATAAGGAGGCACTTCCTTGCGTGCGAAGATATAGCTGGTGGGTTCGAGCTGTCAGCGGCGGTAACGTTTTTTTCATGAAATACAAAGGCCCTTTCGGTGGGTCCCACATGTCAGGTGGAGGAATCATTATTTTGCGCGTAATAAGGAGGCATTTCCTTGCGTGCGGCCGTGGACACAGTTGTCAGTCTCTCCACGTACAGTCCACTTCAGATGCATGTCGGTCGTAGACCACGTTGACCACTGCTACGTCTTGAGCTTGCGTTGGTTTTCCTTGAAGAGGAAAGGGTGATGCAGCAATAGTAGCGTAAGTATTTCCCTCGGCTTTGAGAACCAAGGTATCAATCTAGTAGGAGGCTCCTCAAAAGTACCACGCACCTACACAAACAAACAAAGAACTCGCAACCAACGCAATAAAGGGGTTGTCAATCCTTTCACGGCCACTTGCGAAAGTGAGATCTAATAAAGATAGTATGATAAGATAAATATATTTTTGGTATTTTATAATATAGATGCAAAAAGTAAAGATGCAAATAAAAGTAGATTGGAAGCAAATATGATAAAAGATAGACCCGGGGGCCATAGGTTTCACTAGTGGCTTCTCTCAAGATAGCATAAGTATTACGGTGGGTGAACAAATTACTGTCGAGCAATTGAGAAAAGCGAATAATTATGAGATTATCTAGGCATGATCATGTATATAGGCATCACGTCCGCAACAAGTAGACCGACTCCTGCCTTCATCTACTACTATTACTCCACACATCGACTGACTCCTGCCTGCATCTAGAGTATTAAGTTCATAAGAACAGAGTAACACACTAAGCAAGATGACATGATGTAGAGGGATAAACTCAAGCAATATGATATAAACCCCATCTTTTTATCCTCGATGGAAACAATACAATACGTGCCTTGCAACCCTTTCTGTCACTGGGTAAGGACACCGCAAGATTGAACCCAAAGCTAAGCACTTCTCCCTTGCCAAGAAAGATCAATCTAGTAGGCCAAAACAAAATGATAATTCGAAGAGACTTGCAAAGATAACTCAATCATACATAAAAGAATTCAGAGAAGATTCAAATATTATTCATAGATAAACTTGATCATAAACCCACAATTCATCGGATCTCGACAAACACACCACCAAAAGAGTTTACATCGAATAGATCTCCACAAGAGAGGGGGAGAACATTGTATTGAGATCCAAAAAGAGAGAAGAAGCCATCTAGCTAATAACTATGGACCCGTAGGTCTGTGGTAAACTACTCACAACTCATCAGAGGGGCAAAGATGTTGATGTACAAGCCCTCCGTGGTTGATTCCCCCTCCGGCAGAACACCGACGAAGGCTCCAAGATGGGATATCACGGATACAGAAGGTTACGGTGGTGGAAATTGTGTTTCAGTTGCTCCCTGGATGTCTTTGGGGTACGTAGGCTTATATAGGAGGAAGAAGTTCGTCGGTGGACACCCGAGGGATCCACGAGATAGGGGGCGCACCCTATAAGGGGGGGGGGGGCGCCCTCCTATCTCGTGGAGTCCTCGGCTGCTTCTTGACTTGCACTCCAAGTCCTCTAGATCACGTTTGTTCCAAAAATCATGCTCCCGAAGGTTTCATTCCGTTTGTACTCCGTTTGATATTCCTTTTCTTCGAAATACTTAAATAGGCAAAAAAAAACAGCAATACGGGCTGGGCCTCCGGTTAGTAGGTTAGTCCCAAAAATGATATAAAAGTGTAAAATAAAGCCCATAAACATCTAAAAGGGGTAAGATAATAGCATGGAACAATCAAAAATTATAGATACGTTGGAGACGTATCTAGCATCCCCAAGCTTAATTCCTGCTCGTCCTCGAGTAGGTAAATGATAAAAAAGAAATTTTTGATGTGGAATTCTACCTAGCATAATTCTCAATGTAATTTTCTTTATTGTAGCATGAATGTTTAGATTCAAATGATACAAAATAAAAGTTCATATTAACATGAAAATTGTGATACTTCAAGCATACTAATCAAAGTAATCTTGTCTTCTCAAAATAACATGGCCAAAGAAAGTTATCCCTACAAAATCATATAGTCTGGCTGTTGCTCTATCTTCATCACACAAAGTATTTAATCATGCACAACCCCGATGACAAGCCAAGCAATTGTTTCATACTTTAATAATCTCAAACTCTTTCAACTTTCACGCAATACATGAGCGTGAGCCATGGACATAGCACTCTATGTGGAATAGAATGATGGTTGTGGAGAAGACAAAAAGTAGAAGATAGTCTCACATCAACTAGGCGTATCAACGGGCTATGGAGATGCCCATTAATAGATATCAATGTGAGTGAGTAGGGATTGCCATGCAACGGATGCACTAGAGCTATAAATATATGAAAGCTCAACAAAAGAAACTAAGTGGGTGTGCATCCAACTTGCTTGCTCACGAAGACCTGGGGCACTTTTGAGGAAGCCCAGCATTGGAATATACAAGCCAAGTTCTATAATGAAAAATTCCCACTAGTAAATGAAAGTGACAACATATGAGACATTCTATCATGAAGATCATGGTGCTATTTTGAAGCACAAGTGTGGAAAAAGAGATAGTAGCATTGTCCCTTCTCTCTTTTTCTCTCATTTTTTTCTTTTCTTTTTTTTTCTTCTTTTTTTTCTCTTTTTTTTCTTTGGCCTTTTTGGGACTTTCTCTCTTTTTTTTGTAAAGTCCGAAGTCTCATCCCGACTTGTGGGGGAATCATAGTCTTCATCATCCTTTCCTCACTAGGACAATGCTCTAATAATGAAGATCATCACACTTTCATGGATTTACAACTCAAGAATTACAACTCAAAGCTAGAAAAAGATATGACTATATATGAATGCCTCCGGCGGTGTACCGGGATATGCAATGAATCAAGAGTGATATGTATGAAAATTATGAAGGTGGCCTTGCCACAAATACGATGTCAACTACATGATCATGCTAAGAGCAATATGACAAAAGTAATGCATGTCGTATGAATGGAACGGTGGAAAGTTGCATGGAAATATATCTCGGAATGGCTATGGAAATGCCATGATAGGTAGGTATGGTGGCTGTTTTGAGGAAGGTATATGGTGGGTGTATGGTACCGGCGAAAGTTGCGCGGCACAAGAGAGGCTAGCAATAGTGGAAGGGTGAGGTGCGTATAATCCATGGACTCGACATTAGTCAAAAGAACTCATATACTTGTTGCAAAAATCTAGATGTCATCAAAAACCAAAGCACTATGCGCATGCTCCTAGGGGGATAGATTGGTAGGAAAAGACCATCGCTCGTCCCCGACCGCCACTCATAAGGAAGACACTCAATAAATAAAATTGTGCTCCAACTTCATCACAAAGCGGTTCACCATACGTGCATGCTACGGAAATCACAACCCTTAACACAAGTATTTTTCATAATCACCTCAACTAGCATGACTCTAATATCACTAGCTCCATATCTCGAAACAATTATCAAGCATCATATTGATCATAGCATCCAATTCTTTTTCTATGATAGTTATTTTATTATACCCAACTTGGATGCTCATCATTCTAGGACCAACTTTGTAACCATAGCAAATACTATGCTGTTCTAAAAGACTCTCAAAAAGATATAAGTGAAGCATGAGAGACTAGCAATTTCTTCAAAATTAAGACACCACCGTGCTCTAAAAGATATAAGTGAAGAACTAGAGCAAAAACTATCAAGCTCAAAAGATATAAGTGAAGCACATAGAGTATTCTAGCAAATTCTAATCAAATAGCTTCTCCCAAAAGGCGTGTACAGCAAGGATGATTGTGGTAAACTAAAAATTAAAGACTAATATAATACACGACGCTCCAAGCAAAACACATATCATGTGGCAAATAAAAATATAGCTCCAAGTAAAGTTACCAATGAATGAAGACGAAAGAGGGGATGCCTTTCCGGGGCATCCCCAAGCTTAGGCTTTTGGCTATCCTTGAATATCTTGGGGTGCCTTGGGAATCCCCAATCTTAGGATCTTGCCACTCCTTATTCCATAGTCCATAAAAGCTTCACCCAAAACTTGAAAACTTCACAACACAAAACTCAATAGGAAATCTTATAATCTCCGTTAGTGAAAGAAAACAAAACCACCACATAAGGTACTGTAATGAGCTCATTCTTTATTTATTTTGGTGTTAAACCTACTGTATTCCAACTTCTCTATGGTTTATAAACTATTTTACTAGCCATAGATGCATCAAAATAAGCAAACAACACACGAAAAACAGAATCTGTCAAAAACAGAACAGTCTGTAGCAATCTTTAACTACCGCAAACTTATGGAACTGTAAAAATCCTACAAAAATAGGAAGTCCTGGAAAATTTGTCTATTGATCATCAGCAGAAAGAATCAACGCAAAAACACATTTCTGTGATTTAACAAAACTAAATTCGTGCGTGCAAAGTATCTGTTTTTCAGCAGAATCAAATCAACTATCATCAAAGGTTATCCTATAGGTTCTACTTGGCACAAACATTAATTAAAAGATAAAAACACATCTAAATAGAAGATAGATGCAAGATTTATTACTAAACAGGAGCAAAAACAAAAACACAAAGAAAATTGGGTTGCCTCCCAACTAGCGCTATCGTTTAACGCCCCTAGCTAGGCATAAAAGTGAAGATAGATCTAACGAGTGCCATCTTTGGCACTAAATCCATAAGTAGCCCGCATGATAGATTCATAAGGTAATTTGACTTTCTTTCTTGGAAAGTGCTCCATGCCTTTCTTTAATGGAAATTGGAATCTAATATTCCCTCCTTCATATCAATAATCGCACCAATCGTTCTAAGGAAAGGTCTACCAAGAATAACAGGGCAAAAAAGATTGCAATCTATATCAAGAACGATAAAATCCACGGGCATCAAATTTCTATTTGCAACGATGAGAAAATCATTGATCCTTCCCATTGGCTTTTTAATGGTGGAATCCGCAAGGTGCAAATTTAAAGAGCAATCATCAAGATCATGGAAACCTAGAATATCACATAAAGTTTTCGAAATCGTGGAAACACTAGCACCCAAATCACACAAAGCAAAACACTCATGATCTTTAATTCTAATCTTTATAGTAGGTTCCCACTCATCATTAAGTTTTCTAGGTATAGAAACTTCCAAATTAAGTTTTTCATCATAAGATTGCATCAAGGCATCAACAATATGTTTGGTAAAAGCTTTATTTTGACTATAAGCATGAGGAGAATTAACAACGGTTTGCAACAAGGAAATACAACCTTCTAAAGAACAATTATCATAATCAAATTCCTTGAAATCCGAGATAGTGGGTTCAATACTATTTAAAGTTGTGACCTTTCCGATCCCACTTTTACCAAATTTAGCATCAAGATCTAAAGACTCCGAATTCTTGGGATGCCTTCTAGGCAAAGTTGACTCATCATCAGTCCCATAATTATCAAGATTCATATTGCAAAACATAGATCTAATAGGAGACGCATCAATAACTTTAAGATCCTCATCATTGTTTTCATGGAAACTAGAAGAACACGCCTTTATAAAGCAATCTTTCTTAGCACGCAATCTAGCCGTTCTTTCTTTGCACTCATCAATGGAAATTCTCATTGCTTTGAGAGACTCATTGATATCATGCTTAGGAGGAGAAGAACTAAGTTTAAGAGAATCAACATCAAGCGAAAGTCTATCAACGTTCCTAGCCAAATCATCAACTTTGAGCAATTTTTCTTCAAGCAAAGCATTAAAATTCTTTTGAGAAATCATAAATTCTTTCACACTATTCTCAAAATCAGAGGGCATCTTATTAAAATTACCATAAGATTTATTGTAGAAATTTCCATAATTATTAGAGGAATTACTAGGGAACGGTCTAGCATTAAAGTTTCCTCGATAAGCATTGTTACCGAAACTATTCCTACCAACAAAATTCACATCCATAGATTCATTATTATTCTCAATCATAGTAGAGAAAGGCATATCATTGGGATCAAGAGGAGTATTCTTAGTAGCAAACAATTTCATAAGTTCGTCCATCTTTCCACTCAAAACATTGATTTCTTCTATAGCATGCACTTTTTTACTAGAAGATCTTTCGATGTGCCATTGAGAATAATTAGCCATAATATTATCAAGAAGTTTTGTAGCATCTCCTAACGTGATTTCCATAAACATGCCTCCCGCGGCCGAATCTAAGAGATTTCTAGAAGCAAAGTTCAAACCGGCATCAAAATTTTGTATGATCATCCATAAATTCAAACCATGAGTAGGGCAATTGCGAATCACCAATTTCATTCTTTCCCAAGATTGGGCAACATGCTCATGATCAAGTTGTTTAAAATTCATAATATCGTTCCTAAGAGTGGTAATCTTAGCGGGAGGAAAATACTTAGAGATAAAAGCATCTTTGCACTTGTTCCAAGAATCAATACTATTTTTAGGCAAAGACGAAAATCAAACTTTAGCATGATCTCTAAGTGAAAACAGAAATAACTTCAATTTAACAATACTGTTATCCATATCTTTCTTCTTTTGCATATCACACAAATCAACAAAGTTGTTTAGATGAGTAGTGGCATCTTCACTAGGAAGGCCTGCGAATTGATCTTTCATAACAAGATTCAGCAAAGCAGTATTGATTTCACAAGACTCAACATCATTAAGAGGAGCAATCAGAGTACTAAGGAAATCATTATTAGTGGTATTCAAGAAATCACACAATTTGGTATTATCTTGCGCCATGGCAACAAGTAATCCAACACACAAGCAAACAGAAAAAAGGCAAGCGAAAGAGAGAGGAGGATATTGGGCAAGAGAGGGCGAATAAAATGGCAAGGGTGAAGTGGGGGAGAGGAAAACGAGAGGCAAATGTCAAATAATGTAAATGCGAGGGAGATGGGTTTGTGATGGGTACTTGGTATGTCTTGACTTGAGCAAAGACCTCGCCGGGAATGGCACCAGAAATCCTTCTTGCTACGTCTTGAGCTTGCATTGGTTTTCCTTGAAGAGGAAAGGGTGATGCAGCAATAGTAGCGTAAGTATTTCCCTCAGTTTTTTAGAACCAAGGTATCAATCTAGTAGGAGGCTCCTCAAAAGTCCCACGCACCTACACAAACAAACAAAGAACTCGCAACCAACGCAATAAAGGGGTTGTCAATCCCTTCACGGCCACTTGCGAAAGTGAGATCTAATAAAGATAGTATGATAAGATAAATATATTTTTGGTATTTTATAATATAGATGCAAAAAGTAAAGATGCAAATAAAAGTAGATTGGAAGCAAATATGATAAAAGATAGACCCGGGGGCCATAGGTTTCACTAGTGGCTTCTCTCAAGATAGCATAAGTATTATGGTGGGTGAACAAATTACTGTCGAGCAATTGATAGAAAAGCGAATAATTATGAGATTATCGAGGCATGATCATGTATACAGGCATCACGTCCATAACAAGTAGACCGACTCCTGCCTGCATCTACTACTATTACTCCACACGTCGACCGACTCCTGCCTGCATCTAGAGTATTAGGTTCATAAGAACAGAGTAACGCATTAAGCAAGATGACATGATGTAGAGGGATAAACTCAAGCAATATGATATAAACCCCATCTTTTTATCCTCGATGGCAACAATACAATACGTGCCTTGCAACCCTTTCTGTCACTGGTTAAGGACACCGCAAGATTGAATCCAAAGCTAAGCACTTCTCCCATGGCAAGAAAGAACAATCTAGTAGGCCAAACCAAATTGATAATTCGAAGAGACTTGCAAAGATAACTCAATCATACATAAAACAATTCAGAGAAGATTCAAATATTATTCGTTGATAAACTTGATCATAAACCCACAATTCATCGGATCTCGACAAACACACCGCAAAAAGAGTTTACATTGAATAGATCTCCACAAGAGAGGGGGAGAACATTGTATTCAGATCCAAAAAGAGAGAAGAAGCCATCTAGCTAATAACTATGGACCCATAGGTTTGTGGTAAACTACTCACAACTCATCGGAGGGGAAAAGATGTTGATGTAGAAGCCCTCCGTGGTTGATCCCCCCTCTGGCAAAACGCCGATGAAGGCTCCAAGATGGGATCTCACGGATACAAAAGGTTACGATGGTGGAAATTGTGTTTCGGTTGCTCCCTGGATGTTTTCGGGGTACGTAGGCTTATATAGGAGGAAGAAGTATGTTGGTGGACACCTGAGGGGCCCACGAGACAGGGTGCGCGCCCTATAGGGGGGGCGCCCTCCTATCTCGTGGAGTCCTCGGCTACTTCTTGACTTGCACTCCAAGTCCTCTAGATCATGTTCGTTCCAAAAATCACGCTCCCGAAGGTTTCATTCCGTTTGGACTCTGTTTGATATTCCTTTTCTTCGAAATACTGAAATAGGCAAAAAAACAGCAATACGGGCTGGGCCTCCGGTTTGTAGGTTAGTCCCAAAAATGATATAAACGTGTAAAATAAAGCCCATAGACATCCAAAAGGGGTAATATAATAGCATGGAACAATCAAAAATTATAGATATGTTGGAGACGTATCAACCACACCGCACCGAGAGCACTAGGGCGGTGGACGACGGCGAGGCCTAGGAAGGGAACGACACTGAGCCTGGGAAGACTCGGCAGTTGTTTCCCATGCAGAGGGGAGTACGACTGTACGAGGGTTTACTGGTTCGTCTGCCGTCGTTGGAGAATAACAGCATGTGTGGGTGAGTAGAGGGATGGCTAGGCCAGCGATGGGAGTACAGTGGGGCGGTGAGGCCTGTGCGATAGCATAGCCGGCCATGGGGAGGAGGGAGCAGGCAGTCCCGCTGGTGCTTGTTTGAGCGGCTAGAGTAGGAAGAGCAGAGATTGAAGAGGCACGACGGCCATTGGATGGACATCCAACAGTCACTGCTTGTGCGTCAACCTTTTTTTGGAAAACCTCAAATCTATGGAAAACAGCATACAGCCCATCTGCCATTATTTCTAATAATTTACAGCCCATTTTTTAATTCTTAAGGGTTTTTGGAGCCCATATTCTTTTTATTAGCATTACAACCCATATTGTGGCCACGGTTAATAAAATTATACAAAATTTTGCATATGTCGGTGTGGTCCGAACTGTTTTTAATCCCAAAATTTCGAGTCACATTCAAACTGATTTTAAAAATAAATGTATATCAGTATAAAATCCAATAAATTTTCCACGCATAAAAATCAATGCATTTTAAAATCTCGAAATGAAAAAAATAAATTTGAAACTAATTGCCGGTTTGATTTGTTTTAAAAATGTACAGCCCATTTGTCATTACTGATAGGGAATTTTCTCGGCCAGCCGAATGAAGCTCTCCTCGTCTTGAAAGATTTGCAACCCAACAGGCCTAACAAAGCAACTTACTTGACTAATCACAAAAAAGCTGAGCTATCTTTTTTCAGAAGAAAAAAACAACTGGGCTGGTCTGTGGTAAACATAAAAGAAAAGGCTGTCTAGACAGGCCAGAGTGCCCCGCACAACCCAGTTGACACCCTGCTTCCGTCTCAAAAACAAATTAGATAAATGCCACTCCAATTATGGCGATTCATAAAAATGCCACTTCAATTTCCAAACTTTGAAAAATGCCACTACAATTTTTGCAAACTTTGAAAAACGCCACTACAATTTGCAAACTTTGAAAAACGCCACTCCAGACTTCAAAAACTGCCACTGGAAGTGGCATGATATGGCATTTTTCAAAGTTTGGAAATTGCAGTGGCATTTCTCGAAAACACCAGATTAGGAGTGGAATTTATCAAATTAACCCAATGCATAATTAACTAGGCGAGCTGCTGGGTCCCTGGTGTCAGCCTCTCGTTGTGCAATTCTCTTGTTTATTGACAACGTTAACAATGGCATGGGACCCAGATGTTAGAAATCCATTAGGAGGAGCCATTTTTTTATTGGCTTGAAATAAGGAGGCACTTTCTTGCATACTGCCATGACCTTGGCGGGTCCCTGCTGTCATCCTCTCCACATACAATCATCTCCTGATTGTGTAAGCGTCAACTTGGTAGGCCCACGAGTCAGCCTCTAAACCCATGGAGGACAAATACAACCCATTTAAAATAATAACAACCCATTCCATACATTCAAACGAAAAGTTCAACATTCAGAGCAATGTACCAGGTCTGATCGACATATAGAGTACTGAACTTCCATGTTGACAACCATCATAGCCAAGTTAACTATCTACTCCCACTAATACTCTAGTAGCGTACAAGTACTAACTTACTCTAAGCGAACGCGTGCGTGCCCAACAGCCTAGAAGGCTATTTGCCGGGCGCCGGCCTCCACGTAGTCGTCCCAGTTGTGGGCGCTCTACTCGCGACTCAGAGTGTCGGTGCACTGCTGCTCCATGTCCCTTTGGTGGCGCAAATTAGCGATACGCTGCTCCTCTGCCAGGCGGTCGCACTCCAACAACTCCTGCTCCTCCGCTAGGCATTCGTGATCCAACAAGTCCTCGATCTCCGCATTTCCATCTAAATACCGATAGAGGGCCTCCTCCCTCCGTCTGCCTTCCGGTGAAAATTGAACACTAGTTTCGGCGGTGGCCGCCTCCGGCCTCGCCTATCGCGGACGGGCGGGGGCATGGCAGGCGTGGCGAGAGCGAGGATAAGTGGTGAGAGACGTCGGGCCGGTGGGGGCTTAAGAGGATATGGCGAGTTGGGTCACGGTACCACCCGAGAAGGCCAGGAAACAGTACTTATAGGCGGAAGGTAGCGCGACGGTCATCGGAACTCAATGCATAAGCAAGCATGGCTTAGCGCGCCAGCTTGCCGTGGAAAACTAGAGAAACTGAAATTATGACTGTGTCATCCCGTCCCGTACGTGCTGGGTCACACATCGGCATGACGATCAAACTAGTGCACTCGAATCATCTCCCTCCTTGTCAATAATGATTCCATGGATTTAAAAGGACGCAACAATTAAAGCGCATCTTTTTTTGCATCAGTTAGCTGCCTTAATTACGGCCGACGGCATGCAAGCACTCAGAATCGCTCGCAGCCAGTACGTGGAACAGCATGCAATGAGTCGCAGCCGAGGGCACACATGCAGCCACTTAAATCGCTGGAATTAATTGGGCTTAAACTTTTGCATGCAGTTAATTATTGCCATGCCTTGGTCTTGCTGCTTTGCTCAAGGGACTTATAAACTCGGACGGAGGGAGTACCTTGGTTGGTGAGATTTTTGAATTAAGCCCTGCAAACCAGAAAGGAGGTACTAGCACGTGCGTGATCCGCTATTTATTCTTGTAGGATCGGTCATTTCTTGAATTGAGCCCTACAAACCGGAAAGGAGGTAGTACGTGTGTGATCCGCTATTTATCCGTGTAGGATCGAGTAGGTCAAATAGTGTACGTGTAGGATCGAGTAGGTCGGATGGTGTATGTGTACAATAGCATTAGTTGATGAACGTTAGCTGGGAGATAAGGCATTTGCGAATGTTTTTGCTGGCAGCTTCTTTAGATTCGCATGCCATTTTCTTCAAAGCAACTCGTCAGTTTCTTCAGAGGTAGGCATTTTTATTCAAAAAACTGCCACTTTGGATCTTGCGTCGCAACTAAAACTGCCAGGAGCGCATTAGTAGGCTAGCTAGTGATCGATCATTAACTTGTAAACATTGAGCGAACAGAAATAAGGAACTGTTAATGCATTTCAATGATTCACAGATCATATACAAATATGTAGCTCCAAAAGCAAAGATCAGCCACTTCGGATCTTGCATCGCAACGAAAACCAACTAGTACAATTCCCATACATCAGATCAACATGTTATTTTATGCATCTTAATGATTCATAGCTCATATACAAATATGTAGCCCCAAAAGCAAAGGTCTAGAAAAAACATCTGTTCTTCCTACTAAGATGGATGCTTCTCTTGGCCAACATTCAGTACAGACTAAAAGACAAATTTGTTTGTGAAGTCTACAATTCCTCTTGCAAACGTAAGTGGTTTCACCAACAGCTGGAACCATGAGAATGAACCACACATGATGGAGGAACATCCACTCCAATATGATTTGGTCTTCTCTCGATCACACGACGAGACTATTTTCAAAATACAAACTTTAACTTAGGCAAAATGATGCCCATTGTATAATCAGACCAAAGCAATGAAGCACCTAGTGTTGGCCAATAAATAGTATAGTACTACTTTTTTGCAGTCCATGAAGTGACTATCCAATCTTTCTGTGTCCATTTTCAAATGGCACTGCATGTAGTGACTATACTATTCTCTTGTGCAGTTCAACCAAAATTGCGGTCACTTTGTATGTTTGCCAAATAGCAACGGGCAGACATCTCTGTCTGCACAAATATCAAGCAGCTAGTAAACATATACCCCACCTTGTATTTTTAGTTTAAATATGTCTCTTCTGCTTAGCATCTGTCATGTTCTGCACTGGACAATTTGATACAGTCATGTTTTGCCCTGAACAATTTCATACTGAATTGATTTACTGGTTTAGAGCAGAAATAGAGCGCCTATTCTTCATCATACCAACAATATCCATGTTCGTAGTGATGGAAGAAGTGAAATCGATACAACCGAAATTGAGCATCCAATCATTGAATCATGTCCTGCACCTCCAATGTAGGTCCACCCTGCCAATAAATTCACATGCAAACCACTAGTATTACTATCTAATGACAGTACAAAAAGAGTAGGAAGACAGTAGCAAACCATGTACCTTCATAATGAACAGCTCATAGTGCCACCAATTGGATATAAAGATTTGGAAGAAAACATGCTCCTAATGTTGAACCAGTTGGACTTTTTGTGCAATTCCACTAAAATCGAGCATCCCTGTTTGCATAGATATTGAAAGTGTGATTACTGTAACAATGACACTAGTTGAAGCATAGACTCACAAATATAAGCATTCCAATTTCTTAATGGGAAAAGGTAGCAAGACTGTTTCTAACCACCTGTTTGAAGGAATAAATAAGGCAACCGTAGCTGATGTCAGAAAGGCATATATAGTTCTTTCTGAAAGAATGATCAACTCCTGACCTTTCCTCTTCTTTTAAGCATATTTTGTGCAGTTCAACTAAAATAAAATGCCATCACTACCTTGACAATTCAGTGACACTGTACAAAAGGAAATGAGTTAACATTACATCATGATGTCAGGTATGTAGTCGACAGGCATTAGTGACAAACATACAGACCTCCTCCGATAACATAATGAACATTAATTTTAAAGGTGTGGCTAGCTTTACCGGTATAATTTGAGTGAGCTCTACACCCTCCGTTCCTTAATATAAGACATTTTTGCGGTTGAATTTAAAGTATCCAAACATCTTGTATTTAGAAAAACAGGTAGTAGTTTTCTTGAGCACATATCTGGGAAAGCTTGCCACACTTTATTTATGCCCATACACTAATGCAACACCATTTTAATACTACAAATATACAGTAATCCAGTGGCTAGTGCAATAGTAGAATAGTTATTTTATTACATGGTATAGTACAATGGTTTTACTGAACAGATTTCAATAAACTCTAGCACTGGAAGATTTCTATAAGAATTAACAATACAAAATGTAAAGGTAACAAGTTTCAGCATTGGTATACTAGCTATGCATGAGCATTAAACCAAATACAAAAGTCTGAAGGTAACTAGCATTATTAACTAATAACAGTATAAAAAATTGCAAACCATGTACCTCCAAGGTGAATATCATTTCGAACTTGGGGGGACCTTAAAAATTGCTATCCCAATCTTGATAATCGATCAAACATAAAAACTTGATCGAACGAATCAAGAGAACAGCCGGAGGAGGAGGTGCCCACTCTTGACCTTTCCTCTTATCTTCATAATTTTTTGTGTAGTTTAACCAAAATAAAATGACATCAGCACCTTGGCATTTTGGTGACACTGTTACAAAAAAATTAACTTATCTCATGAAAGTGAGGTATGTAATCTATAAGCGTTAACAGTGCAAAGATCTGAAGGTAGTAACAAGTTTCATCATTGGTATACTGGCTATGCAACAGCATTAGAATGCCTTAGCTAAAAATCTTTAATACATCCTAGATGCGGGTTCGATGCCTACTCTCTTAGACAGTACAGTCTCCCTTCCTTTCCTTATTCAACCCAGACATGGATTAGTCTGCATGAAGTAGGGTTTCTTTTAATAGTGAAAATTAAGGTTTTCGTCTGCGTGACCAGCAGAGCAGAGGATAGCAAATTGGAAAGATGGTGGGGTGGAAAAAGATCCACATGCAGCCACGTGGCAGATGGGGAATATAACATGGGTATGGTTCAAAAAGAGGTAGCATACTTGAGGGTCGGCGGGAAGTGGCTTCGCACGTGGTCGTCGTCCTCCACACACACTATGACAGCGAGCTTGGGGACGGAGGCCATCCTGCGCGGGCGCTAAGTCTGAGAGGATGGCCTTGTCGTCAGTGCGTGACCTCGCTCGCCGACGACGAGTGCGTCAATGCTGCATGTCCTTTTCTTCCCTGGTGGATCTGTGACCACCGGTGAGGAGGGAGAGAGAGGTCGTCTTTTTAGATCTGGAGAGAGGGTGATAGTGTGAGAAGCAAGTGGGCAGCCCTTAGCAAGAAAGCACTGAAGCTCCAGCCTATATATCTTTTTTATGCTACTAGTACTAGAGGTGGAGTAGTGGTAGAGTAGTTCATATTTTCTCTGCCTACAGTACCAGTTAGTCGTGCTTCAAAACTGAATGGCACGCCATTAAATATATAAAGGTTGATAACTAATGCGACACCTCGGGCTAACGTGGCCAGATCGCATTTTGCACGAGAAATTACACACCATGTTTCGTTGACATGTGGTCCCGTTCCAACATGTCAGTGAGACGACGGCGAGTCCTTTTCTACTAGTATTTCCAAACGTACGTGTAGGCCGGGGCGCCTCTTCGTGTACCGTGGCAAACTGGCAACCGTCCACGGACTCTTCGCCTTTCCCTCTCGATTTGGAACTGCCGTCGGATGCTCTTCCTCCCTCCTCCATATGCCTTCACCCTTCCTTCTGCCATTGTTCAATCGTCTTCTCCATGGAGGGAACAATCCGGAAATGACCCTGTTATTCTTGCCCCGATCTGAAAGATGACGTGGTGGAGGAACTCATTGATCGGTGCGACGTCATCACCTCGGCTAGCATGGCAGGTTCGTTCAAGACCATTCTCAACTCAACTAATAGCATCATTACAAGGAACCCAAGGGTCCAGGAGTGGTTTGATCTCCCCTACCTTCTTCGACGTGAACCTGCTGACAGGCACGGGGACGACGGAGGCCTTGCCTTTTGCAAGTTGATGCCACCTGATAATGATACGTATGATGTTAAGATGCTATCGCTTGAGGGCAAGGCTTGGGTAGGCGCAAATGGAGATTGGGTTGTTTATATTGGGTACAATGCGAGTGGGAACTTGTGAATGTGTACACTCGTAACCAGGTTCCACTTCCAAAAATCTCAGCAGACAGCCCAGAGGTTGAGCACACTGGTATTCTACGCACGTTCAAATACGATCATGGTGACTGTCTTCTACGAAAGATAAAAATTTGTCGAGTTCCCAACCGCTCTTGGAATTACAGGAACTATGTAGTTGTTGCTATCTTTGACAAGTTTGTTGCCGTCCTTCGTGGTTCGACTGGATGGATATTGCTCAAAAATCAGTTTCTGTACATGGATGTGTACTGTGATGCAATTTAATACGAGGGTCTTGTGTTTGCTTCCACCTCTCATGGCACTGTTTTTGCATGGGATCCTCGTAGTTTTGGTACATTTGTCTTCCACCGTAATTATAATTGTTGCATCCACATGCATGCGGGTTAGCAAGTTTCCCTTTACTAATTAACCTTCTTCTTGTGTTTCCTAGGTCTTGTGAACATTCCACCACCTATACTTGAAATTTTTTATAACCAAGGGGGAGATGACGATGGTGATGATCACGAGCATGAGGACGAGCAGGGCCCATATACTCAGTGGCGCGTGGCAACTTATTCCGATGGATCACCCCTTCTTGTCTGTATACAGCCCACTACTGATGTTACTACTAAGGAAGCAGGTGTTGTCTCCCATGGTCGCACTCTTCGGACCTATTCCAACACCCGTTGCATGGTATTCGGATGGATACTAGTGTGCTAGCGCCAACACCTTCTCCCTAGTACAGTATTGATAGTCTTGGAGAAAACTCGCTCTTCCTTGGACAAAACTATCCAATGATGGTGAAAGGCGATCCAACTGCTATTGACACAATGTTACTACCATTTATGAGAAGCAAATATATCTATACCTTGGACATTTCGGTGGTTCCCTACCCTGGTACTGATATAGTAGACTACTTCAGCCTGGATGATCAGTCCTACGTTGGTCTTGATATTGACAATGGATGGCCCTTCCCAGAGAATCACTTGTGGTTCAAAGCAAGTGTTTCCAACGCCGAGGATTGGTTGAGTTGAAGTTCATTTCATTGCTTGTTATTTGTTGTGTAATGGAAACTTTAGTATTTATAATGTATCCTCGTCGTTGATGTGGGTTGATGATTTGTTGTATGTAATAAAATGATATGCCTGTGATAAACTTACTAAATTTATGAATGGCTTTCGAGTCGCTTCTCTGAGTGAGTGCTGCGACGAAGCAAAAAAAATTTCTGAATACATAATTGTACGTGCATTGCAACAGGTTATCGGATGAGGCCAATCAACAATAGTAGTACACTGTTTGTACTAGCTTCACATGCTTCATGCGTCGGGTGGGTGTTTTTGCTGTAGCTGCGAATCCCATCATCCTAGGTCCTCGGATGAGTCCAGTAGAAATTGCATTCTGATGTTTGGGTTTAAACTTTCAGAACTGCTGCACTATCTCTATGTCTACGTATATGTAATACAACAAGTTTTAAACTTGAGACTAGCCACCCACCCACCCTCACAAAGAACACTTTTTAACCTAGCACAGACTCCAGGAAATTTGGCCACAGTGTGAGGTGGGCCATATGTTAATGTGTTTGTTGTACGTAACTAGCACCTCGAATCCGTGATACTACTACTATAAGTAGTAGGAGTAGTAGGGTGGCATGGGCCAGAACAAGCATTCATGTCCAGGAGTATGGCACACGCCACCAGCACGACTTCCATGTGACACCGTATTTCTTGTAGTCCGTGCTTCAACAATCTCTTCAACCTTGTCGTTTATCTAACTCAGCCATCATGCGGCGGGTGAGGTGGGGGTTTGCCGATAGTCAATTTCCTCAACTACGGTCCAACTTGTAAGGCCAACTCCAATGCACCACCCCAAACGGACCTCCGTTTTGCCCGGATTCTGTCTGTTTGGGTAGGGCAATGGGGTCGTTTCCGGGCCATTTCTCGGATGTGGTGGCCGTGCGCCGAACGCGCGGATGCATCTCGGCCGCATACATTTTTCTTTGCAAACACATATCTTTTTTTCATCGTTGATTTTTTGGTACATGGAAATACATCACCAAAATTTGACTAGAAAAGCAAGACCAAAGAAAACAAGAACCACAAGAATACATTTTAGAAGATATCCAACTTCCATAACTGCTCCTGTAAGTTGGATTAGTGCCTTCTCGATGCATTCATTGTTGATCTGCGGAGGCTCAATCTTGCGTGCTTCTTTCTTCTTCGAGTGTAAAGAAGTGGACGTTGCTTCCTCATATCTAGTCTCATGTCTAGCCTCTCTTCTATCAACAAGTGCACTAGTCTCATCTCTAGCCTCTATGCTAGCTAAAAGTGCTAGAACATCTACTAAATTGTGCTCTATCAATATATCGATGTACTCTTCTTCCCAATACCAAAACTTGCATCCATTCTACACAATAAAATTTTAAGTTAGCACAACTAGTCTAATCCGAGAGCACAACCGAAGATTTGGTCGGGTTCTTCCTCCTTTTGCCGACACGTGGGACATCCAGCATCCAGGTCGTGTCATGCAAGAAAATAGAGTGGTAGTTGAAGCCACATGATGTGCATCTTGGGTTAAACTATAAATAGAATCTTACTACTCTTGAGTAACTCCAAAAGAGTCCACCGAAGATCTTTATTGGATTTGTTTTTCATCACCAGCACGTCGAGCTGAAAGATGTGCAGGTTCAGTGGGTCCTCTTACGTTTTCACTGACATGTGGGACGGCATATAAACAAACAGACGATGGGCTCCGCACGTCCGCTGGCTGGCTGAGAAGAGAGATAGAGGAGGGCTGAGCACGGACTCTAGGAAATTTGTTCTATGTAACCAGCACCTCGATATAGGCTCGATATAGTGGGGTGGCATGGGCCATAACTAGCATTCACGTCTAGCGGTACGACACACGCCACCCACACGAGTCCCATCTGACACCAATTTTCTTGGAGTCTGTGCTACAGCCGACGTGCTACAGCAATTTTCTTCTCCCTCCAGTTTCCTGAGCCATCACGCGGTGGGCGGGGTGGGGGTTAGTCGATAGTCGGTTTGCTCAACTGCGGTCCCACTTGTAAGTGAAAATGCAACACCGCACGCATTCCCCCTTGAGCGGTGTGCCGGACCAGCCGTGTGGGGGTGCGACGCGAACAAGGCAGGCTTTTCCTTTTCAACTTGTAACATGTAAAATTTTGGTTCTCCTCCATGGCGCGACTGATAGATAGAAATAACGATTTTCCCTAGAGTAATGAGAAGTTTGGTTCTGGCACGGTTCATGCATGGATTACGTACGAAAATTATGAAGTTGATGCGAAAGGTAAGATAATTACTATTAGTACCATATACTACTACATGGATTTGACGGAAAGATAAAAATACATACGGATCCATCAACGACATCCTCACGCCCTAGTGCACCGGGTCACCAACCGACGTGTGAGGAGCAGCGGCGTTGGCGGCGAGCTCAACGTGCTTCTGAACAATGCCATCCAAGGTTGCCCTGCGGTCCAAGAAGGCAAGCATCCTATCATGTAGTAGTCCTTGTGGATGATTTGCACATAGACGTGGGTGATTATGTCGATGGTGTCTTGCTGCGCCAGGTGCTGCGCGGCGAGCGCGACCTCGAGGTGGACATTCTCCGGCACGACGGTGGGTAGTCGCAGGGCCACCAGTGCGTCAAAGAGGTTGTCACCATAGTGGCTGTTGAGGGTGGCGAGCATCACAGAGCCTGGGCGCTTCGGCTGGAGGCGTACGTCAAAGTCGTCTGCGAGCTTTTTGACGATGGTGAACTTGTCGAGGAAACCGACGAGGACCTCGTCGAACAAGGAGATGAAGCTGTCATCCAAGCGGCCCCTCGCCTTGGCAGCCTCAAGCACTACCTAGAGACGTTCCTCGGTGCCGGGCCGCAAGCCGGCGTCGTGGACCATCTGGCATAGCCGGCTGATGCTCGCGCTCATCGCCTCCATGGGTCTAGCTTAGCTTCTAGTCAACTAATCTTGAGATTCAAGTGATCACTCTTGCCCTTGGTTAGCGTGCATAGGTGCGTAGGATTTTGTACTAGATTGGACTGGCGGGGAGCCTTTATATGAGAAGTGCAGACTGCATTGAATTCACGTGCGTGTTGGCCATCTACTCCTTGGCCCTCTACTGCACCTGCCTTTGGCTGTATGACAGGTGGGCCAGCCACCCGTTGGGCCCACGTGTCATTCACCCAAAGGCAGTTGCAGTAAGTCAATGAAGTTGCGTCCGTGTCGGTGTAGTATAGTCATCTCACCAGACCTCTAGTTGGGGCCAAACGAGAGAAGTTTGATGTTTACTGGTTTATTGGTCCCCTTTGCATTTTGCGCCAAGTTTTGACCATTGATTTAACTATAAAATGGTAATGCATGTAAACAAAAATGTTGTGTAAGTCATATTATGAAAACCAAATAATCCCAAAACACTTAGGAACGGTACATTAACTCCCTCATCGTTTCTTATTTCGTGACATATCAACCAATGAGAGATGTGGGCTATGCATGCTTTCAATGACTTGAGACTACCAAACATGACATGTAGTGTTTAGTTCATTGCATGTAATCCTATTAATTAGCAAAAAGACATTAAGTTCTCTCGCTGATTGGAATAAAACAATACACCATGTATTTATTTACAGAGGGAGTAGTACATTTTTTGTGACATGCATTACTAGATATTGCTAATCAAATACTAAAATCCAGATGGATGTCGTAGTACTCCTAAATCCAGACGGTGGTGCTAGTAGTACTAGTACTAGTACTACCAATGTAGTAGCACTTTACTACCCGTTGGTCAAATTATTACGTGCTGCTCCTCACAGTGAAGTGATGAGACCCTGCACCGGAGATGACACCTGAGTATAGGCGCCGTGTACGGCATACCATAGTCAGCCTCACCGTCTGCAGTCACTATCATCATGGCTGTAGATCTAGCATGCTTACAACTAGCCGTGTTCGACATAATTTCCCGTGCGTAAATGCCCATGCATTGCACGGAACAGCGAGGTTGGGGGTGGACGGTGCCGGCAGCGGCCATCGTGCCAGATTTTTCCATGGCCTTCTAGATGTGGTGAGGAGGAGATAAGGCTGATTGTGAGAGACAAGGAGTTTTTTGTAAATAGGGAACAAGTGCGGGCATCTTTTTGCAAAAATGGAGAAGTTTGGTTTGTATGCGTCAGATCTAGATCCGACGGCTATTGGTGAAATATGGGAGGCACAACATCATCACCAACTCAGGACCTGTTTGATTCGCAGGATTTTGAAAACGCGGGAATAGGACATGGCAATATTACAAGTTTCAAACTGATATTACAAATTTTAGGAGTAATGCTGCACCTACAAAGAGGGAATTACTAGGAAGTTTACGTAAGAACTTTCGTTACTTTAGGTGGATGCAGCATTATTGTACAAACTAAAATCCACCACCCTGACAAGTCACTAATGGGCAAATAAGTTTTCGAGTCTCTGGCCACTTGATGTTTCAAAACAAATTCAGCTTCTGTGGAGACTTTGTCATTTAGGCTTAGACGCTTGTGGTGATCGGCACGCCATTCATTGTTGCGCCAGAGAACGCCAAACCTCATTACCTTGGGCACACTTGCCTCCAGAACATAGAACCTGGCCAATTTATCTCAGATGTGCTACCTCGGTAGTCGATCAAATCAATTTATGTAAGATGGAGATCAAGGCATTCATGAGATTGTTATAGTGCCGAATTTTTTTCACTTTTGGGTCTTTTTTTATCTGCAAAAGAAGAGAACATATTAGAGCAACTGGCTGTATAAGATTGTCATGTCATCAAGAGGTACCAATATCATTCGCTCATACGATAGGGTTGGCTGGCTAGTGATATTTTGTCTCTCTCTCTCTCTCTTTCTCTCTCTCTCTCTCTCTCTTTCTGTTTCCTCTCATTTACCTAGGAGCACGTGAAGAGCTTGGGCATTTGTTGCCTTCCACTATGTGGCCAATGCCATATTTCTCAAAAGCATGCCACATAATACGCATCGATGTCAAATCAAAAGATTTTGGCACTGCTCTCGCGATGTGAGAGAGTTGGCACCGCTATGCACACAGACCCACATGTATAAACAAATCAACCAAACCAACTACACCATCCTCTCACTCTCCCAAACAAGTGTTTTTTATTGCCTCAGTCCTCTCTCTCTCTCTCCCACGCAAGTGTTTTTTCATTGCGTGAGTTAATTTGGCACCGGAGCAAAGTAGGTGATCCAGATTGGGGCACCAGGTGAGAAATGGAGGGGCATCGATGCCAAATGTATCACAAGTGAATTTGGCACGTGTTTTGGCCTTCATAGTGGAGGGTCGTTATAGCCCACTTTTGTACTCCCTCCGTCCCAAAATTGTTGTCTTAAATTTTTCTAAATACGGATGTGTCTAGTTACATTTTAGTGTTAGATACATCCGTATCTAAACAAATGTAAGACAAGAATTTTGGGACGGAGGGAGTACTACCTCGTATTTAGTATAAAATTTTGACCATAGATTTACCTAAGAAAATGCCAATGCATGTCACTAAAAATTACACCATTTGAAATTATCAACGATATAGTTCTTAGTGACATGCATTAACATTTTGTCAGTTAAATCTATGGTCAAATTTTGATACTGCAAAATAGGAAGAGTAAACCAGGATGGAGGTAGTACTTGCTCTTAGGGTAACCATAGAGTTACTTTCCACTATGACTAGCCTAGGCTACTATAGTAGTACAACAAAAAAACGATGCAAGTGATCACGTGAGAAAAAATACTAAAGCCATTTCTTTCGGTGCAGTGCGTAGATGCAGTTTTGAACACTACACTTGTCATCGTAATTTGGGAAAATTATGAAAAAATTGAGCTATGTTGTGATTACCATTACTAATAGGAAAGAAGTTTCACCTTGATGAGTAGCTTCTCCGTGCACGGAAAGCATGTAAGGAATCCAACAACTTGATCCAGATTGGGGCTGATAGATTTTATTGCCAAGATATTCACTGTGTGCATGGACTAGGTCAAGCTTGTGGGAATCATTTTCTGGAAGATGGTCATAAATACATCAAGAAGAAATTAAAAAAAATGTGAATTTCAAGAAGACGGAGAAGAAGATGAGTGTTGTACCTAAACGATTATGGATCCAATAAAGAGTTCGGAGAATTTGGCAGATGAGTACACCAGCACTGTCAATTTCGGCACATCAATGACCCTGATTTTTGTTGGACCTACTATATCCGATACAAGAAATCTCTCAATGAAAGGCGCATTCTCAATGACCATAACGTGGAACAGCTGGAGTGATCTCTTCCCAATTGATGTCTTGTTGCGGGGCTAGCAAGACACATAAATCCATCGGAGATTCATCGAGGCGATGTGGAGGCTAATGAACCCGTGGATCTGCTCAAGACGAAAGTACTCGAGCGCACTACAGCTGTGGAGCAGGTGCTTCATAGCCTTCTTCGAGATGACAACGTCGAAGAGGTCGAGCTGCTTGAGTTGAGGGAGAAAGAAGGGAGGGCGCGGCATTAATCTGGGGAAGATAGCAGGAGCTGAAGCTGGCGCGGTGCAGCGTTGGCGTGAGGCAGAGCGCGGACGGCGGCATAGAGTGACATCGTCCAGCTTCAAAGTTGAGCTCCTCGAGCTGATATAGGGTGGGGGATAAGAACTACTCGTCGAACTTGGGTTGGACCTTGCAGTTGGTACTGAACATGCGGACGTCAAGGCGTTTGGCTGGCCTAGGGTGCGATGAAAGGATCTTGGAGACTGCGGCCATGCGTTTGCAATCCCCGTCGCAGAGGCAGCTGTCGACGGTGAGGTTGAGGGGGACGCGGCGCAAAAGGGGGCGCCACCGCCGGGAGAGAAGGGTGGTCCGCACGGCAAATTTGGTGGGGAGGAGGCCAATGATGACGAGCAGCATGTCTACGGGGAGGCTACTAATGAAGTCCAGGCTCCCCGGATGCAGTTTTGGCTCGAGCCGCCTCTGCTTGTTGGCTGCCTCTCCATCCATCTCAACCGGCGGCGACGCCGGTGTACACGTGTGCTGGTGTGTGTTGTGTGCTGGGTGTGCGCGAGTGCGTCCTTCTGTGCATGCCGCCGCGGAGTGGTGAATTGTGCACGAGTGCGTCCTTCACGCGGAAGAAGTGTGTCCTGAATGCACCCTCAGTTTACTAGCGTGCGGGGTGCTACCCCGAGTGGTTTCAACTTTGTTTACTTCACCGCATGTTAGATGGGCCTCTAGTTTACTTATTTTCACCCACTGCCACATGGGCCAGCACACGAAGATACAGAACACGAGCTGACAAGGCAACATGTGGACTAGTTGACCGGTCAACTAAACAATATATGGAGCTATACGCTGACACAGTGAGCGTATAATCCGCCGGTATAGAGAGTTCAAGTGAGAGGGGAGGCCCATGAGAGATAGCATGGAGAGAGAGAGAGAGAAAGAGCTACTCCCTCCGTTTGATAATGTAGTTCCAACATTTTTTCTAAAGTCAAACTTTTGAAACTTTGACCAAGTTTATAAAGAAATTACTTATATCTACAATACCAAAGATAAATGATAGTATGAAGTACATGTTGTGATGAATCTAATGATCGTTCCAGATGTAAATGTTTTTCTCCACATATACCTAGTCAAACTTTTCTGAGGTTTGACTTTTCAAAACATCCATATGCTTATGGACATGACAGAGTCCCTAACTAGAGTGAGGGAGAGTGGAATAGAAAGAGTGAGTGAAAAAAGTGTGTGTGCGTGTGTGAAAGAGACATGGACAACACACAATAAAAGTAGAGAAAAAGCATGTGTGTCTTATGCAAACATATCACACATGCATCTTTGACAACGGAAGCAAGGTGAGGAGATAGTGTGTGGTTGTTTGCAACCGAGAGAGCAAGACCCCTAGCACGTGGCCAAGAGGGGTCTAGAAAACAAGGGGGAGAGGTCGAGAGAGACGTACGGAGAAAATGTAGACATGGGAAGAGAGAGTGTATGTTTGTCATAGAGAGATCCCCTGGAGATCATGCTGGGACTACATGGGTGGGAGATCGAGTGACAAGTTGTGTGCGTGATTGAAGATATCCCGAGAGATATCGAGATAGACGTAAATGGAAGGAGACAATATGTGTGTTCCTGATGGCTAGTGAGAGATAATCATACTTACGGAGGGAGTGCTTGCGCCTATGATGGAGTGAGGGATTATGGTACTTAGGGGGGGTGCGTGTCACATGCAGAGAGAACAAGGGCGGAGAGTGTTGGATGGGTCTATATGTATAGCGTGAGCGAGACATGTGTATGTGTGAACCAGGGAGATATAAAGTTTGAGAGAGATTGAGGAGCCCCGATAAGGCTGAGTGGTGCGTCAGATAGCTAAGAGGGGGAAAGAGATATTCCATCCGCTCGATAATGCAGTGCATGTAAATTTTTTAGAAGTCAAACTTTGGAAACTTTGATCAGGTTTACGCAAATGTTATTTATATCTACAATACCAAAGATACATCATACGAAACAATGTCTCATGGTGAATCTAATGGTATATGTTTGCCGTTCTAGATGTAATTATTTTTCTCCATGTACATGGTCAAACTTTGTGATGTTTGACTTTTCAATAAATCTATATGCTATGGACCGAGGAGAGTTCCTAAGTCGAGAGAGATCAAGTGTGTGTGATGGAGAATGAGTAAGTGTGCAAAAAGAGTATGTGTGTGAAAGAGAAAGTGACAACAAACGATAAATTAGAGAGAGAGTGTGTGTTTTTTGTTTCTTATGCAAACATATCACGCATGCATCTCCGAGATAGAAAAGCGAGGCGAGGAGATACACGAAGATAGCTAGTGTGTGATTGTTTGCAATGGAGAGAGACACCCCTATAGCACATGTCCAATAGAGGTCTGGCCAACAAGGAACAAAGGTCGAGAGGGTGTGTTTGTGATAGAGAGATCCCCTCTAGATCGTGAGGGGACTATATGGGTGGGAGATCGAGGGAGGTGCATGCGTGATAGAAAGATGCCCCGAGAGAAATCGAGAAAGACCATGCACATGTTTGTGATGGAGACTAAGATTAGCTAGTCATATACATATAGGGGGGACTGCGTGTGCCTACAATTGAGTGAGAGACCATAATACTTGGCTAGCTAGGCATGATATTGTGTGTGTGTGCGTTTGAGATGGAGAGAGAACAAGGGAGAGAGATAGAGTTTTAGATGGGCCTATCGAGTGCGAGTGAGATATGCATGTGTATGTGTGACCCAGGTAGATGGAGAGTTTGAGAGAGGGGGGAAGAGCTCCGAGACGACAGAGTGGTGCGTGAGAGAGTTACGGGCAACGAGCCAAGGAATTTGTGTCCGTATGATTAGTGCACCCAAGATATCTAGATTGGACTAGAGTATCATACATAGTGTGCGAGAGAGACCTATAGCTGAAGTATATATGCATGTGGACTAGAAAGTCCCCCACCCCAACACACACACACAAAGAGAGAGAGAGAGAGAGAGAGAGAGAGAGAGCAGGAGTCCGGGAGAGGGGGAGGTCGCGTTTTATGCATCAAAGACTGATATAAACCATGTTTCAATATAAACTTGCATTCAAATACTTAAATTGGAGAACATGTTGTCTGCAATCCACACATGAACGGATATATGCGTATATCAAACAAGTTCATTAATTTGACTTTCAACATGTTCATGGAGTACTATAATACTGTACAACATGCTACTCGATTGAGGTGTTCAATTTTGGATTTAGTTCACTATTTTGACCTGGTGAACAAGCTATTTCACTGAATCGAGATATTTCATTTTGGGTTTGATTCCCGTTTTTTAGTGGGTCAACTATTTGTCATAGAGTAAATCGCTAGCAACGAGCATGTAAAAACACATTACTCCCGAGCATCATCTATCCATCTAAAAAAGAAGTGGCAAGCTAATATTTCAAAATTTGATTCGAATCGACTTGGTAAGGTAGACGTGGATGCTCGTTCTCCCAAAATTTGAACGAACCGTTAAACATCCTCTACTCGGTGGAATTCACCCGAGCAAATAAATGGGAGACGCTAAATTACCGTCCTATATGGGACACACATCAATTGGCCCGTTGTACATCGAGGGTAGGTTCTTAACTGTTAGAAATATGCCCTAAAGGCAATAATAAAATGGTTATTATTATATTTCCTTGTTCATGATAATTGTCTATTGCTCATGCCATAATTGTATTGACCGGAAACCTTAATACATGTGTGACTACATAGACCACAACATGTCCCTAGTGAGCCTCTAGTTGATTATCTCGTTGATAAATAGATGGTTATGGTTTCCTGACCATGGACATTAGATGTCATTGATAATGGGATTACATCATTAGGAGAATGATGTGATGGATAAGACCCAATCCTAAGCATAGCACAAGATTGTGTAGTTCGTTTGCTAAGAGCTTTTCTAATTTCATGTCTCATTTCCTTAGACCATGAGATTGTGCAACTCCCGGATACCGTAGGAATGCTTTGGGTGTACCAAACGTCACAACATAACTGGGTGTCTATAAAGGTACACTATAGGTATCTCTGAAAGTGTCTGTTGGGTTGGCACGAATCAAGACAGGGATTTGTCACTCCGTATGACGGAGAGGTATCTCTGGGCCCACTCAGTAATGCATCATCGTAATGAGCTCATAGTGACTAAGAAGTTAGTCACGGGGTCATGCATTACGGAACAAGTAAAGTGACTTGCCGGTAACAAGATTGAATGAGGTATTGGGATACCGACGATGGAATCTCGGGCAAGTAACGTATCGATTGACAAAGGGAATTGTATACGGGATTGATTGAATCCCTGACATCGTGGTTCATCCGATGAGATCATCATGGAACATGTGGGAGCCAACATGGGTATCCAGATCCACCTGTTGGTTATTGGCCGGAGAGCTGTCTCGGTCATGTCTGCATGATTCCCGAACCCGTAGGGTCTACACACTTAAGGTTCGGTGACGCAGTTGTTATGGGAATTAGTATGCGGTTAAAGAATGTTGTTCGGAGTCCCGGATGAGATCCTGGATGTCACGAGGAGTTCTGGAATGGTCTGGAGGTAAAGATTTATATATGGGAAGTCAAGTTTCAGTCACCGGAATAATTTTGGGGGTTAGCGGTATTGTACCGGGACCATCGAAAGGTGTCCCGGGGTCCATCGGGTGGGTCCACCTGCCACGGGGGGCTCAATGGGCTGAACAAGGGTGGGAACCAGCCCCTAGTGGGCTAGTGTGCCCCCGGCCCCCCCCCAAGGGCCCAAGGCGCCTAGGGTTGAAAACCCTAGGGGGTGGGGGCGCCTCCCACCAACTTGGGGGGCAAGCTCCGCCCCTTGGCCCCCCTGAAGATTTCTAAGGGGGCCAGCCCCCTCTCCCCTTCCCCCTATAAATAGTGGGGGGGTGGGAGGCCTACCATACCCTTCCCCTGCCGTAGCCCTTCCCCTCTCCAAAACCATCTCCTCCTCCGTAGTGCTTGGCGAAGCCCTGCCGGAGAACTGCAAGCTCCTCCACCACGCCGTCGTGCTGCCAGAGCTCTCCCTCAACTTGTCCTCTCCCCTTGATGGATCAAGAAGGAGGAGACGTCCCTAGGCTGTACGTGTGTTGAACGCGGAGGCGCCGTCCGTTCAGCGTTAGATCGGATCTTCCACGATTTGAATCGCCACGAGTACGACTCCCTCATCCGCGTTCTAGTGATGCTTCTGCTTAGCGATCTTCAAAGGTATGAAGATGATCATCCTCTCCCTCTCTTGTTGATTGATCTTGGTGATGCATAGAAAATTTTGAATTATTGCTACGTTTCCCAACAGTGGCATCATGAGCTAGGTCTATTGCGTAGATTCTATGCACGAGTAGAACACACGTAGTTGTGGGCGTTGGTTTGTTAAATTTGCTTACCGTTACTAGTCTTATCTTGGTTCAGCGGTATTGTGGGATGAAGTGGCCCGGACCGACCTTACACATACGCTTACGTGAGACAGGTTCCACCGACTGACATGCACTTGTTGCATTAGGTGGCTAGTGGGTGCTAGTCTCTCCCACTTTAGTCGGATCGGATTCGATGAAAAGGGTCCTTATGAAGGGTAAATAGTAGTTGGCATATCACCGTTGTGGCTTTTGCGTAGGTAAGAAACGTTCTTGCTAGAAACCCATAGCAGCCACGTAAAACATGCAACAACAATTAGAGGACGTCTAACTTGTTTTTGCAGGGTATGTATGTAATAAAAGAATGTGATGTATGAGATTGATCATGTTCTTGTAATAGGAATCACGACTTGCATGTCGATGAGTATGACAACCAGCAGGAGCCATAGGAGTTGTCTTATTTTATTGTATGACCTGCATGTCAATGAAAACGCCACGTAATTACTTTACTTTATTGCTAACTGTTAGCCATAGTAGTAGAAGTAATAGTTGGCGAGACAACTTCATGAAGACACGATGATGGAGATCATGGTGTCATGTCGGTGACGAAGGTGATCATGTCGTGCCTCGAAGCTGAAGATCAAAGGCGCAAAATGATATTGGCCATATCATGTCACTTTATGATTCTGCATGTGATGTTTTTCATGTTTACATCTTATTTTCTTAGAATGACGGTAGCATAAATAAGATGATCCCTCTTTAAAATTTCAAGAAAGTGTTCCCCCTAACTGTGCACCGTTGCAAAATTTCATTGTTTCGAAGCACCACGTGATGATTGGGTGTGATAGATTCTAATGTTCGCATACAACGGGTGTAAGCCAGATTTACACATGCAAAACACTTAGGTTGACTTGACGAGCCTAGCATGTACAAATATGGTCTCGGAACACAAGAGACCGAAAGGTCGAAAATGAGTTGTATAGTAGATACGATCAACATGAAGATGTTCACCGATGATGACTAGTCCGTCTCACGTGATGATCGAACACGGCCTAGTTGACTCGGATCATGTATCACTTAGATGACTAGAGGGATGTCTATCTGAGTGGGAGTTCATTAAGTAATTTGATTAGATGAACTTAATTATCATGAACATAGTCTAAAATCTTTGCAATATGTCTTGTAGATCAAATGGCCCACGCTAATGGTGCCCTAAACTTCAACGCGTTCCTAGAGAAAACCAAGCTAAAAGACGATGGTAGCAACAATATGGACTGGGTTCGGAACTTGAGGATCATCCTCATAGCTGGCAAGAAAGCATATGTCCTAGAAGCACCGCTAGGTGAAGCACCCATTTTCCTAGTAACTCAAGACGTTATGAACACCTGGCAGTCGCATAGTGATGATTACTCCCTAGTTCAGTGCGACATGCTTTACAGCTTAGAACCGGGGCTCCAAAAGCGTTTTGATCAGCACGGAGCATATGAGATGTTCCAAGAGCTGAAAATGGTTTTCCAAGCTCATGCCCGGGTCGAGAGATATGAAGTCTCTGACAAATTCTACAGTTGTAAGATGGAGGAAAACAGTTCTGTCAGTGAGCACATACTCACATGTCCGGGTTACACAACCGTTTGTCTCAGTTGGGAGTTAATCTCCCAGATGACTCGATCATTGACACGATCCTCCAGCCACTCCCACCTAGCTACCAGAGCTTTGTGATGAACTACAATATGCAGGGGATGGACAAGTCCATTCCTGAGCTATATTCAATGCTAAAATCAGCAGAGGTGGAAATCAAAAAGGAACATCAAGTGTTGATGGTGAATAATACCACTAGTTTCAAGAAAGGCAAGGGTAAAAAGAACTTCAAGAAGGACGGCAAGGGAGTTGCTGCGCCCGGTGAATCAGTTGCCGGCAAGAAGCCACAAAATGGACCCAAGCCCGAGACTCAGTGCTTTTATTGCAAGGGAAATGGTCACTGGAAGCGGAACTGCCCCAAGTACTTAGCGGACAAGAAGGCCTGCAACACCAAAGGTATATGTGATATACATGTTATTGATGTGTACCTTACCAGTAGTCATAGTAGCTCCTGGGTATTTGATACCGGTGCGGTTGCTCATATTTGTAACTCAAAACAGGAGCTGCGGAATAAGCGGAGACTGGCGAAGGACGAGGTGATGATGCGCGTCGGGAATGGTTCCAGGGTCGATGTGATCGCCGTTGGCATGCTACCTCTACATTTACCTACGGCATTAGTTTTGAACCTCAGTAATTGTTACTTAGTGTCAGCTTTGATCATGAACATTGTATTTGGATCTCGTTTAATGTGAGATGGCTACTCGTTGTTATATTTATTTGAGAGATATGTTTTATGGTCATGCCCCGCTGGTCAATGGTTTATTCTTATTGAATCTCGAACATGATGTTACACATATTCATAGTGTGAATACCAAAAGATGTAAGGTTAATAATGATAGTCCCACATACTTGTGGCACTGCTGCCTTGGTCAGTTTGGTGTCAAACGCATGAAGAAACTCCATGCAGATGGACTTTTGGAGTCTCTTGATTATGAATCATTTGACACATGCGAACGATGCCTCATGGGCAAGATGACCAAGACTCCGTTCTTCGAAACAATGGAGCGAGCAACCAACTTGTTGGAAATCATACATACTGATGTGTGCGATCCAATGAGCGTTGAGGCTCGCGGTGGCTATCGTTATGTTCTCACCCTCACTGATGACTTAAGTAGACATGGGTATGTCTACTTAATGAAACACAAGTCTGAGACCTTTGAAAAGTTCAAGGAATTTCAGAGTGAGGTGGAGAATCAACGTGACAGGAAAATAAAGTTCTTACGATCAGATCGTGGGGGAGAATATTTGAGTCACAAGTTTGTTACGCACTTAAGGAAATATGGAATAGTTTCACAACTCACGCCGCCTGGAACACCTTAGCGTAATGGTGTGTCCGAACATCGTAATCGCACTCTATTGGATATGGTGCGATCTATGATGTCTCTTACCGATTTACCGCTATCATTTTGGGGTTATGCCTTAGAGACAGCCACATTCACTTTAAATAGGGCACCGTCTAAATCCATTGAGACGACATTGTATGAATTATGGTTTGGGAAGAAACCTAAGCTGTCGTTTCTAAAAGTTTGGGGATGTGATGCTTATGTCAAGAAACTTCAACCTGAAAAGCTCGAACCCAAGTCGAAAAAATGCGTATTCATAGGATACCCTAAGGAAACCATTGGGTATACCTTGTACCTCAGATCTGAGGGCAAGATCTCTTTTTCCAAGAACGGGTCCTTTCTGGAGAAAGAGTTTCTCTCAAAAGAAGTAAGTGGGAGGAAAGTAGAACTTGATGAAGTACTACCTCTTGAACCGGAAAGTAGCACAGCTCAGGAAGATGTTTCTGTGGTGCCTGCACTGAGTAGAGAGGAAGTTAATGATGATGATCAAGGTACTTCTGATCAAGTTGCTATTGAACTTTGTAGGTCCACAAGGGCACGTTCCGCACCAGAGTGGTACGACAACCCTGTTCTAGAAATCATGTTGTCAGACAATGGTGAACCTTCAAACTATGAAGAAGCGATGGCGGGCCCAAATTCCAACAAATGGCTTGAAGCCATGAAATCCGAGATAGGATCCATGTATGAAAATAAAGTAAGGACTTTGATAGACTTGCCCGATGATCGGCGAGCCATAGAAAACAAATGGTTCTTTAAGAAGAAGACTGATGCGGATGGTAATGTGACCATCTATAAAGCTTGGCTTGCCGCTAAGGGTTATCAACAAGTTCAAGGGGTTGACTATGATGAGACCTTCTCACTCGTAGCGAAGCTAAAGTTTGTCCGAATCATGTTAGCAATTGCCGCATTCTATGATTATGAGATATGGCAAATAGACGTCAAAACGGCATTCCTTAACGGTTTCCTTAAGAAAGAATTGTATATGATGCAGTCGGAAGGTTTTATCGATCCTAAGAATGCTAACAAGGTGTGCAAGCTCCAGCACTCCATCTATAGTCTGGTGCAAGCATCTCGAAGTTGGAACATTCGCTTCAATGAAATGATCAAAGTGTTTGGGTTTATGCAGACTTATGGAGAAGCCTGCATTTACAAGAAAGTGAGTGGGAGCTTTGTAGCATTTCTCATACTATATATGGATGACATACTATTGATGGGAAATGATATAGAACTTTTGGAAAGCATAAAGGCCTACTTGAATAAGTGTTTTTAAATGAAGGACCTTGGAGAAGTTGCTTACATATTAGGCATCAAAATCTATAGAGATAGATCGAGATGCCTCATAGGTCTTTCACAAAGCACATACCTTGATAAGATATTGAAGAAGTTCAATATGGATCAGTCCAAGAAGGGGTTATTGCCTTTATTACAAGGTGTGAAATTGAGCACGGCTTAAAGGCCGACATCGGCAGAAGATAGAGAAAAGATGAGTGCCATCCCCTATGCCTCAGCCATAGGGTCTATTATGTATGCCATGTTGTGTACCAGACCTGATGTAAACCTTGCGTAAGTTTGGTAGGGAGGTACCAAAGTAATCCCGGCATGGAACACTGGACAGCGGTCAAGAATATCCTGAAGTACCTGAAAAGGACTAAGGATATGTTTCTCATTTATGGAGGTGATGAAGAGCTCGTCGTAAAGGGTTACGTTGATGCTAGCTTCGACACGGATCTAGATGACTCCAAGTCACAAACCGGATACATGTATATTTTGAATGGTGGGGCAGTAAGCTGGTGCAGTTGCAAGAAAAGCATCATGGCGGGATCTACATGTGAAGCAGAGTACATGCCAGCCTCGGAGGCAGCACATGAAGCAATCTGGATGAAAGAGTTCATTACCGACCTAGGAGTTATTCCCAATGCGTCGGGCCCGATGACTCTCTTCTGTGACAACACCGGAGCTATTGCCCTTGCCAAGGAGACCAGGTTTCACAAGAAGACCAGGCATATCAAGCGTCGCTTCAACTCCATTCGTGAAAATGTTCAAGATGGGGACATAGATATTTGTAAAGTGCATACAAATCTGAATGTCGCAGATCCGTTGACAAAACCTCTTCCACGCGCAAAACATGATCAACACCAGAACTCTATGGGTGTTCGATTCATCACAATGTAACTAGATTATTGACTCTAGTGCAAGTGGGAGACTGTTGGAAATATGCCCTGGAGGCAATAATAAAATGTTTATTGTAATACTTCCTTGATCATGATAATTGTCTATTTTTCATGCTATAATTGTATTGACCGGAAACCGTAATACATGTGTGAATACATAGACCACAACATGTCCCTAGTGAGCCTCTAGTTGACTAGCTCATTGATCAATAGATGGTTATGGTTTCCTGACCATGGACATTAGATGTCATTGATAACACGATCACATCATTAGGAGAATGATGTGATGGACAAGACCCAATCTTAAGCATAGCACAAGATCGTGTAGTTCGTTTGCTAAGAGCTTTTCTAATGTCAAGTATCATTTCCTTAGACCATGAGATTGTGCAATTCCCGGATACCGTAGGAATGCTTCGGGTGTACCAAACGTCACAACGTAACTGGGTGCCTATAAAGGTACACTACAGGTATCTCCAAAAGTGTCTGTTGGGTTGGCACGAATCAAGACTGGGATTTGTCACTCCGTATGATGGACAGATATCTCTGGGCCCACTCGGTAATGCATCATTATAATGAGCTCATAGTGACTAAGAAGTTAGTCACGTGATCATGCATTACGGAATGAGTGAAGTGACTTGCCGGTAACGAGATTGAACGACGTATTGGGATACCGATGATCGAATCTCGGGCAAGTAACGTACCGATTAACAAAGGGAATTGTGTATGGGATTGATTGAATCCCCAACATCATGGTTCATCCGATGAGATCATTGTGGAACATGTGGGAGCCAACATGGGTATCTAGGTCCCGCTATTGGTTATTGGACGGAGAGCTGTCTCGGTCATGTCTGCATGATTCCTAAACCCGTAGGGTCTACACACTTAAGGTTCGTTGACGCTAGGGTTGTTATGGGAATTAGTATGGGGTTACCGAATGTTGTTTGGAGTCCCGGATTAGATCCCAGATGTCACGAGGAGTTCCGAAATGGTCCAGAGGTAAAGATTTATATATGGGAAGTCAAGTATCAGTCATCGGAATAATTTCGGGGGTTACCAGTATTGTACCGGGACCACCGAAAGGTGTCCGGGTGTCCACCAGGTGGGTCCACCTGCCATGGGGGCTCAATGGGCTTAACAAGGGTCGGAACCAGCCCCTAGTAGGCTGGTGTGCCCCCCAAGGGACCAAGGCGCCTAGGGTTGAAAACCCTAGGGGGTGGGGGCCCCTCCCACCAACTTGGTGGGCAAGCTCCCCCCCTTGGCCGCCGCCCTCCCTAGATGAGATCTTAGGGGGGCGACCCCCTCTCCCCTTCCCCCTATAAATAGTGGGGGGTGGGAGGGCTGCCATACCCTTCCCCTGGCATAGCCCTTCCCCTCTCCAAAACCATCTCCTCCTCCATAGTGCTTGGTGAAGCCCTGCCGGAGAACTACAAGCTCCTCCACCATGTCGTCGTGCTGGCGGAGCTCTCCCTCAACTTCTCCTCTCCCCTTGCTGGATCAAGAAGGAGAAGACGTCCCCAGGCTGTACGTGTGTTGAACGCGGAGGCACCGTCCGTTCAGCGTTAGATCGGACCTTCCGCGATTTGAATCGCCACGAGTACGACTACCTCTTCTGCGTTCTAGTGACGCTCCTGCTTGGCGATCTTCAAAGGTATGACGATGCTCATCCTCTCCCTCTCTTGTTTCTAGAATCTCCACAGATTGATCTTGGTGATGCGTAGAAAATTTCGAATTATTGCTACGTTCCCTAACAGTAACTTCATCCAAGCGCGCCTTCTCCTCGGCCGACATGACATGTGACGAATAATTCATAAACCATGGTCGGCAAAACATGTTCTCCTCGCCCGAAATAGCTCGCGCCCACTATTTCAAAACACGCTCTCCTCGCCCGAAATCGCTCGCGCCCACTGTATTTCAAAACATGCCCTCCTCGCCCGAAATCACTCCCGCACACTATTTGGGGAGAAGCAAAGTTACTCTACTATCCCCGACCCTCAGTACATAGACCCAAGCCGAGAAGCCTAAAGGCAGGGGTAGAACTGTAACTTCCCCTCACATTTCAAACAAATGCGTCCGTAAGACATGGTTCCACTCCCCTCCCAACCCCCCACCCCCATTCATACCTCATGGGCGCCAAATCACCTTCTCCCCGGAAGCTCCCTTCTACCGAGCCGCAAAACCTCAGACCCTCCTCCATGGCGCCCCCACCGCACCAATTTCACAGCCGCCGTCCTCCCTAATGCCGGAGACGCTGTCCATTTGTCGTCATGCACTGGGCCGTGTGCCTCTTACTCAGTGCTGCTGGAGCTACCTCGACGACGGCCGCATGAACCGTACCGGAGCCGATTCACCCCCGCCGTTGTTCACGGCGCCGGAGCGGGTCCAACTTCGAATCCGTCTAGAGTCCCGGTGCTACTTCCTCGTAGCCATCGACAGTTGCGACATCACTGTTTCCCTGCCGCTGGTCGCCACCGCACGCGCCGGCCTCACCGACTCGGCAGCTGGACCTGCCTACTTCACCATGCCACCAGATAGGTCGCACCCTCATCTCAAATCTCTCTACTTAGGCGTCAGTTGTCTGATTTTTTTCTGGGCCAATCGATTCCCAATGGGAAGCAGCACCCCTCGAGGCGACGGAGCTCCTAGACTACCGGTTGGCTGGTGTCTAACGTAAGGGTGCGGGGCCGCAAGTTTGCTGCGGAAGCAGCGCCTAGATGGCTATCTTAGAGTTGCATGGGTTGAAGGTACTGCCGCCGCCGGATCTGGATGACGGGGAGTCTTTGTGGATTGGCCCGGTGGCGGCGCAACCACGGTAGTGAGGTGGGGCGGGGAGCGGGGTTTTGGCCGGGGCCACGGACGTCGGAGGGAGGATGCTTTGCCGTTGGTTGTTGGCTCTTCGGGGAAGATTCTGAACAGCGTCAGCCGAGAGGCACAAGACGGCCATCAAGCCATCCGGCATAGATCGGACAGTACCAAAATAAAATAAAATCATGTGACCCCAATTTAGCCTTCAGTCAACAGACGTGTGACAACTCTCGTACCTTGCTGTTGATCTCTTAGTGTATTTCTTTAGATAAAAGAGATGTGTCATTCTTAACAATGTGCGTTATCTGCATCTTCAGCCACACCATCTTCCGACTCACCGCAGCTGCTCCAACAAGGGAAGCATACACCAGAAGGGAGCTATAGTCCTCACTCAATAGTTCCCTGCATCGAATACGCGTGCCCGACATGGACAGCCACAACAACTGTAGGGCCATCGACAAGTCAGCACATGATGCTCACTCCTATGGATGGCGGCCAGATAGGTTGTACCCTCATCTTACTTGTGTGCAACATTTATGGCTTTGCTATTCATCTAAGCATGGAAAATATATTATCACATTTCACTGTATATTCATGCTGATCTCTTACGGGTCTTGTTCAGGAGTTAACGCTGTTCCATAGTTCAGCTAAGATACTTGTTCTTTAGGTAATGCTCTTCCTTAGTTATCATCCATCAGACAATGTTATCCCATAGGCTGGTGATTATAGTATTATACCACTTCTAGTATTACCTATGTTGTTCTTTAATACTTTTGTGTGCCATCTAGTTAATCTCGAGTACAAATGATACATATTCTGTAGCTTTCATCTGTGTTCTCCCTTTAGTTTTTGAGACCTGTTGCTGCTAGTTAACCCCGGTACTACTATTTATGTCGTCTCCTACAGGCACTAATTACATAAATCTAACTACTAGTTGTCTTCCATGCATGTCAGATATAATTGCACACACTGATATATCCACAAGAACCTCATGGAGCAATGTAAAAGCCAATAAACTTGATGTCAATGATACCCAATATGATGGAACATGTAAAGGCAGTTCTTTAGAAGACTTGCAGAAAGATGATGAATCCTCTTCACCTCACAAGGTCCTTGCTCTAACTTGGCCCGTGATATGGGTACAACATGCATATAATGTCCTGGAGTGTATCTACTCTGTTGCAATGCCATGTGCTTAGCATGCTGATCATGCATGTAAATATGTCATGCCTTCCTGTTTTTCAGTACCTATTCCATTCATGATAACATGTTTTCAAATTCAAGTACTATCATTCTACTCTATCGCAATGCCATCTGCTTAATTTGGACATCATGCTTCTGAATATCTTATGCGTTGTTATTCATCAGTATGTACTTCATCTGTCTACCATACCATGTTTTTTTACATTGAAGTGTTGTTCTAGTGCTCTGTTGCAATGCCATCTTAGTTTCCCAATCATACACGTGTATGTTGCCTTAGTTTTTTCTGTACGTATTCCGCTAGCATATAGTTTTACATTCAACTAGTGTTTTTTTACTGTCTTGTCCTGTCGTATCCCTAGCCCTTACACCATACTCCCTCCGTCCGGATTACATGCTGCCGAAATGGATAAAAAAGGATGTATCTAGAACTGAAATACGCCTAGACCCATCCATTTTTTCTGGATGGAGGGAATACATGTCAATATGTCATGCCTTTCTATTCTTCAGTGCATATTCCATCTCTCTGTTGTAGCATGTTTTATAATTGAAGCACCATTCTTCTATGAAAGGCATGCAAGGGGAAGACGACTATGTTAGAATCTGAAGGGTTACAAATAAGGTCTTTGCAAAAGATCCAAACTCCAGGAGATAATAAACCAACTCCAGTTTTTATAGATACTGCTCCAGCACAGAGAAACCCAACTCCTACTGATAATAAGCCGATTCTAGTGGCCAAAGAACTAGCCCGCTCTAGTCCAGCAAAAATATGTCAACTCCATTCTAAGAAGCGTGTGCGTATCCTTGCATCATGAAATTTTTATAGCATGCTGATCATATTTTCTACGTGTTTCTTACCCATCTCTCTTTTAGAAAATAAGCTTAACAGATAGAAGAATTTCTGCACTGGTATCGTCTGTGAGGAAAGATTCTTGCGGGACTTCTCTATGGTCCAATGCAGATGTAAGTACCTGTTGTATATCACTATATTTTTACATCAGCATGTATTTTGTTAATCGGCGTGAATCCAACCTTTATCTAATCTAAATTTATTAGTAGAAAAATGTATGATTAAAGGGCACAATGTTGACTTTTGTAAGGAAAACTGCCTGGTAGTTTTGCATCCTGAGCTGCATGAGTGTACTATCTCATATCAGTGGGTTTGAATACTTTGGTTCTACAGTGGGTTTTCAGTGTTTTTTTTTACTGTGTTGTCCTGTTGTATCCCTAGCTCATACTCCCTCTATCCAGATTACATGTCGCGGAAATGGATAAAACTGGATGTATCTAGAACTGAAATACGCCTAGACCCATCTATTTATTTCCGGATGGAGGGAATACATGTCAATATGCCATGCATTTCTATTCTTCAGTACCTATTCCATCTCTGTTGTAGCATGTTTTATAATTGAAGCACCATTCTTCTATATAAGGCATGCAAGGGGAAGACGGCTCTGTTAGAATCTGAAGGGTTACAAACCAGGTCTTTGCAAAAGATCCAAACGCCAGGAGATAATAAACCAACTCCATTTTTCACAGATACTGCTCCAGCACAAAGAAACCGAACTCCCACTGATAATAAGCAGATTCTGGTGGCCAAAGAACTAGTCCGCTCCAGTCCAGCAAAAGAATGTCAACTCCATTCTAAGAAGCATGTGGGTATCCTCGCATCATGAAATTTTATAGCATTATGATCATATTTTCTACATATTTCTTACCCATCTCTCTTTTAGAAAATAAGGTTAAATGATAGAAGACTTCCTTCATTGGGATTGTATTCGAGGAAAATATCTTGCGGGAATTCTCTGTGCTCCAATGTTGATGTAAGTACCTGTTGTATATCACTATATTTTTACATCAGCATGTATTTTGTTAATCGGCGTGAATCCAACCTTTATCTGATCTAAAATTAGTTGTAGCAAAATGTTAAAGGCGCCAATGTTGATTTTTGTAAAGAAAACTACCTGGTAGTTTTGCATACTGAGCTGCATGAGTGTGCTATCTCATATCATGCACATTACTGAATTGTAGTGTTGCTCTGGTTGCCAGTCATTCATTGTGTCAATGTTGCTTTCCTATTACCTTACCTGGCTGATGATAGCCATGCCATATTGTGTTAATTTGGGGTAGGCTAGTTGCCCAAAGTTCATTGTGTCAATGTTGCTTTCCTATTATCTGACTTGGTCAATGATAGCAATGCTAGTGTGTTAATTTGGTGCAGGCAGCTGAAGATAAGAAGACAAACTCTGAAAACAGCAAGGCAACCCCATTGTTTATTTCGAATAAATCTAGGCCAGGTAATATGTCAATAACTCATGATTACTCTGTTTGGTTCCCCTCCTAATTTATGTTAGGATGCAGTGGTCGAGACACTCTCCACTATCAATAATACAAGCCTGCCAAAATCGCCATCTGAGTCTGTTTAGTATCCTCCATCTCGAATGCAACGGAAAAATGTATGTTTGTGAACCAATTAATGGCCGAAGCAATGATGGAAATGGTGGAGGAATCAGAGGTGCAGAGTCGTGCGACACAACAACTGATCAATGTTTTCAAAGACAGTGTAGCAAAGCAGCAAGAACTTGTCCACATGCCTATGGGCGTCATCCGGGCTGAGGTTGCAGATTGTGACGTTGTAGATCGTTAGGTTCTGTTCATTTATTTGCACCGGCATCAATCTTTGATTTCCAAGTGAATGTAATTTCCTGTAATATATGCTAGATGTGCAATGTTTTTCCCTGTATTCCGTACCTTTGCTTGATCGGTTTTGGTCATGTGCATAATTGCTCGTCATAATGGGCTCAAATTATCTAATTTGGCCTAAAGACATGTAGGAACTTTAGTGGGCCCATTAAGTTAATGGGTCGTTACCAGGATGAAAGTTAATGGTCGGCCCTCTTACCTCCCAGGTCGTTAACCGGCCGACATCGAAGCAGGCAACCGGTGGGCCCAATTGATTTCACGGGCCATAAACAGGCCGTTACTAAGTTCGGTCTACGTATGGCCCAACTATACTGTGGGCCTTTCGCGGGCCTGTACTGGACCGTGAAGACCATGGGCCACTAAGAGGCTAAAAGTCAGGTCGTATTGTAAATGGCCCAACTGTGTTGTGGGCCTTTAGCAGGCCGAAAGAGAAACCGGGCTGGTATTGGACCATGAAGGGCATGGGCCGTTAAAAGGCCAAAACTCAGGTCCGACTACAAATGGCCCAACTCAATTATGGTCCGTTAACAGGCTGAAAGGCACACAGGGTCGGGAATTGGCCCAACACTTAAATGGGTCGCTAAAAGGACAAAAATCAGGTCCGACTACAAATGGCCCAGCTGATTTATGGGCCGTCAACAGGCTGAAAGACACACTGGGCCGGAAATTGGCCCAACACTTAAATGGGTCGCTAAAAGGCCGAAACTCAGGTCCGACTACAAATGGTCCAACTGATTTGTGGGCCGTCAACAGGCTGAAAGACACACCGGGCCGCAAATTAGCCCAACATTTAAATGGGTCGCTAAAAGGCCGAAAGATGTACATCCTGAAAATGGGCCCATCCATTGAATGGGCCATTAACAGGCCGAAATCTCATCGAGCCGATATTGAGCCCAAATATATAGCGGGCTGTTAACAGGCTTGAACTGACGATGGGCTGCAATGGTGTCAAATAATTAACGGGCCGTTGACGGGCCGAATTGGCACGTCTCATATGGGTCGTGGGCTTAAATGGACCTGACACAAGTAGGCCTTATATGGGCCGGTCTGCTAATTTTTACTGGGCCGACCTTATTCATCGGAATGGGCCACTGTTGGGCCGTGCCATGTGTCGACCTATCATAGGCGCCTCTTGTCCAATGAGTGGATGACATCTGTCCCAACGGTGAGGCAACATGTGTTTCCTCCAGCCAATGATGATTTTACACATGGAAATCCCCATTGGTCCGGGTTGTTAACGGGTTATCGGATCCAAAACCGGACCCGATAGCTTAACGGCATTCCGTTACGGTGGATGCCACGTGTCGGTCACCCTTGACGAAAGCACTTCTGTGACGCGCGATTTATCGTCATGGAAGTGGACACTTCCATGATGATAATTTTGGTAATGTCATGGAACACTTCTATGATAGCACATGTATGACTATCTTGGTGTTGTCATAAAATCGTCAAGGATGTACATGCATGACAAAAAACGCGACCTACTGTGACAAACACATATCATCACGGAAGTGTATATTTTTTGTAGTGAAAGTCCTTCAAAACAATGGTGGTACTGAAGAAATCAGATAGCACCCCACTTATATTGGCGATAGAACCAGCGTCGCAAAACCTAGGGTATTGCAACTATGCTACTCACTGATTTGCTCTTGTTAGTACCTATTGTCCTATCGTTATACTTACATTCATACATGGTGGATTGTGTGACATCATTGTGCATTATAGCTTGCTTATCCACTGTTTCCTCCAAATCATCAAATCTATGTTATGCTTACATTAATGTAGAATAAACCCAATGCTTATGAAGAAGTTTAGCTCTGCATTATTCTTGTAAGTATCTGTTGTCCTTCATCACTATACTTATATTGTCAGCTAGTTGTTCATGTACACTTTGCAGCTTATTTTCCCTTGCCCTCCATTTTCTACACATCAACTCTATATTTACTCTTTCCAAAATGTTTAATAAAACCAATGCTACTAAAGAACTTTAGCTCTGTATTTTGTCTGTATGTTGTACTTACATTTGTAGTCTGCATCTTAGCTTAAATAATCGCCATTTGTTCCTATATTATCACATCTATATTTACTCTTAACAAAATGTAGAATAAAGGCAATGCTCTTGAAGAAGTTTCTATGGTAATCCTATTGAATTGACCCCCCCCCCCCCTCCATCAATATGGACAAGGGGTTTATAGAGCCGGTCTTTACTACTAACGTAAGTTTGCCATCCTGGAGCCTTCAAACTTTGTTGTGTATATTTGGATAGCCATGACTGCAAATTTTGTGTATTTTTGTCGTCTGCATCAAATTGCATGTTCAAAGTTTATTTCAAAGAAGTATATAAACATAAGTTTGTCCTTCTCAATTTCAGTTTTTGGTTGTATAACCTAGTTCCTTATTCATACCATGTAAATTAAACTAAACATAGCAAGTTATCTTCTTTAGCACTGCATGTATGCTTGTGTTCTTGATCTGTAATCCAGTGGTGTGGTGAAACTACCAACTCCATCACAATGTCATATCTTGTTATGTCTTAACTATGAACAATGCCATATTATCTTAATGTTATTGATACGTCTCCAATGTATCTATAATTTGTGATTGTTCCATGCTATTATATTCTCCATCTAGGATGTTTTATATGCATTTATATGCTCTTTTATATGATTTTTGGGCCTGACCTATTAACCCAGAGCCCAGTGCCAGTTTCTGTTTTTTCCTTGTTTTTGAGTATCGCAGAAAAGGAAAATCGAACAAAGTCCAATTAAGCTGAAATTCACGGAGTTTATTTTTGGACCAGAAGAAGGCCACAGAGTACCGGAGATGGGCCAGAAGAGTCCCGAGGCACCCACGAGGGTGGGGGGCACGCCCTACCCCCCTGGGCGCGCCCCCTACCTCGTGGCTGCCTCAGAGACCCCCCTGACTTGTTCCCGACGCCAAAACCTATTATATATATACAGAAAACCTCAGAACATAACCTAGATCGGGAGTTCCGCCGCCGCAAGCCTCTGTAGCCACCAAAAACCTCTCGGGAGCCCGTTCCGGCACCCTGCCGGAGGGGGGATCCCTCACCGGTGGCCATCTTCATCATCCCGACGCTCTCCATGACGAGGAGGGAGTAGTTCACCCTCGGGGCTGAGGGTATGTACCAGTAGCTATGTGTTTGATCTCTCTCTCTCTCGTGTTCTTGAGGTGATACAATCTTGATGTATCGCGAGCTTTGCTATTATAGTTGGATCTTACGATGTTTCTCCCCGTCTACTCTCTTGTGATGAATTGAGTTTTCCCCTTGAAGTTATCTTGTCGGATTGAGTCTTTTAAGGATTTGAGAACACTTGATGTGTGTCTTGCCGTGCTTATCTGTGGTGACAATGGGATATTCACGTGATCTACTTGATGTATGTTTTGGTGATCAACTTGTGGGTTCAGTGAACTTATGCATAGGGGTTGGCACACGTTTTTGTCTTGACTCTCCGGTAGAAACTTTGGGGCACTCTTTGAAGTACTTTGTGTTGGTTGAATAGATGAATCTGAGATTGTGTGATGCATATCGTATAATCATGCCCATGGATACTTGAGGTGTCATTTGAGTATCTAGGTGACATTAGGGTTTTGGTTGATTTGTGTCTTAAGGTGTTATTCTAGTACGAACTATATGATAGATCGAACAGAAAGAATAGCTTCATGTTATTTTACTACTGACTCTTGATTAGATCGATCAAAAAGGATAACTTTGAGGTGGTTTCGTACCCAACAATAATCTCTTCGTTTGTTCTCCGCTATTAGTGACTTTGGAGTGACTCTTTGTTGCATGTTGAGGGATAGTTATATGATCCAATTATGTTATTATTGTCGAGAGAACTTGCACTAGTGAAAGTATGAACCCTAGACCTTGTTTCCTAGCATTGCAATACCGTTTGTGCTCACTTTTATCATTAGTTACCTTGCTGTTTTTATAATTTCAGATTACAAAAACCTATATCTACCATCCATATTGCACTTGTATCACCATCTCTTCGCGGAACTAGTGCACCTATACAATTTGCCATTGTATTGGGTGTGTTGGGGACAAAAGAGACTCTGTGTTATTTGGTTGCAGGGTTGTTTGAGAGAGACCATCTTCATCCTACGCCTCCCATGGATTGATAAACCATAGGTCATCCACTTGAGGGAAATTTGCTACTGTCCTACAAACCTCTGCACTTGGAGGTCCAACAACGTCTACAAGAAGAAGGTTGTGTAGTAGACATCAGTTATTTAAATCATGTCTCTTTATTTACCAATCTGAAATGGTATAAATTGACAGTACACTCACCGTTCATGCTTACACGTTGTTTAGCACTACACTACATGTATGCTTGTGTTCTTGATCTGTAATCCAGTGGTATGGTGAAGCTGGCCGCTCTTGCACAATGCCATTTCCTACCATCTTAGCTACAAACAATGCCTATTATGTTAATGCTATTTTAAACCATTTCTCTTTATTTATGACTAAGAGATAAGATGAATTGACAGCCTAATGCTTATACATGCAAAACCTGTTATCTACCTACTTGATTCTTTTTCAGGGTGACATCACTGATGCTAGGAAGAACTGCCACAATGATAGTGAGACGAACCCGTTGCTTGTCCCTCTAATATATATTCCAGAGAAGAAGGCAACACATCTTGAGGATAGCGATACAACCCCAAAGTCATGTCTTGATGTAGTGTCAAACTTACTTGCTAATAGCAATGACACAAGCTCCATGAAGTCACCGCCTGAATGTGTTTGACTTCTTCAGTCTGAAAATCTAGCAAAAAGACATGCTTCCGCTCAAATTTCATTGGAACTCCAATCTCTATGCAAGATTAACCATAAGTACAGGACGTCTATTGATGCTATGCAACTTGAGTTGGTGAATATAAGCGTCAAACAAGCATAGTCTCATCAGGCTGCTAAGCTGCTTGCGCTGCAGCTCCTGGGCAAGGCTAACCTTTCTTGAATAGTGTTGAAGTGTTGTCGGTTCTGTCTATTATTTTGTCGGCGTGTTTACTTCCATTGGTGGCGACCTGCCCAGTGTATGGAATCTGATGTCTACTTGCCCTTTATTATCACTGGCGGCGAACTTTGATGCCCAGGGGATGTAATATGCTGAAATTTCTTTTTTGTATGGTCTAGATTTATTCTTTGTCGTGATGTTGTAATTTATTTGCTGTTTATGTTGTCATCGCTCTAAGAAAATGTTGTAATCTTTAATCAGAGCACAATGAGCCAGTAGGTTAGGTTTATAAAAAAATAATTTCAATACTAAAATTGCCCAACCGCCAATCGCTATGAATGGGCCGAACCGTGGGCCTACAATCATCTTGTGCCATTAGTAGGCCTAGACTTAATCTGGCCCACTATTAGTTTCGGCCTTTAAAAGGCCGAGTAAACCGCTTGCCTTAATTGGGCTAGAAAATAAAATTGGATTTTAACAGGCTGACATGTAGATTGATCATGGATTATGACGAACAAATCACGGGCCAACAGCAGGCTGGAATATACATCGGCCCATTATTTGCCCAGTGATATGACGGGCCATTAACAGGCCAAAAAGTTTTTGGGCCTTGGTGGACCCAATTACATGATGGGCTAGAAGCAGGCCGGATGCATAATGGGCCAAAATTAGGCCCAACACTATCAAGGGCCTTTATCAGGCCGATAGGCAGTTTCGGCTAAATGTATGCACGAAGACTATGGGCCGTTAAGAGGCCGAAAGTCACTACGGACCAGAATTAGGCCCAGATACAACTCAGGCCTTTAAATGGAGGAAAGTGAAACTAGGCCGAAAGAGGCCCATATGTACACAGGGCCGCTGACAGGGCGAAACTAATATCAGGTCGAATTGTTAAATGAGCCATTAAGAGGCCAAAGAGCAAATCAGGCCCCCAATGGGCCCAAAGGCACGATAGCTGTTAAATGTTAGGCTGTTAATGGGCCGGCCCATTAGATCTGACGAAATCTTGTGGGCCTTTTCCTAGGCCGGCTTTTAAACCTAAATGGGCCCCTATTGGGCCGTGCCACCTGTCGATGTATCATAGGCGCGTTTCATCCAATGTAGGGATGACATCTGTCCCAACATTGAGCTACATGTGGATCCTCCGACGAATGAGAATTTTACACGTCGAAGATACCTATTGGTCCGGGCTGTTAACGGATCGGATCCAAACCGGAATCCGATAGCTTAACGGCGACCCATTATGATAGATGCCATGTGTTGGTTACCCTTGACGAAAACACTTCCATGACACGCCATTTATCATCATGGAAGTGGACACTTCCGTGATGATAATTTTGGTATTATCATGGAACACTTCTACGACAGCACAGGTATGACTATCTTGATTCTGTCATAAAATTGTCATGGATGTACATGCATGACAGAAAATGTGACCTACTGTGACGAACACGTATCATCACGGAAGTGTTTTTTTGTAGTGCTAGCAAGCATCCGCAACTACGAGAAACCATTAAGGTAAACCCAACCATAGCATTAAGTATCAAGTCTCCTTTACTCCCATACGCAACAACCCCCTTACTCAGGTGTAAGCTTCTGTCACTCTAGCCACCCACTATAAGTGAATCATGAACGTACTGCAACACCCTACAGTGAAAATCCCCCATGTGTGCGGAACACGGGAGGCACCATAGGACAAAACGAAAATAAAACATACAACTCAAACCAATCAAAATCATCAATCAACCCAAAGGACAAAAGAAATCTAATCAAACATCATAGGATGGCAACACATCATTGGATCATAATATGTCTCATAAAGCACCATGTTCAAGTAGGGGATTACAACGAGATGCAGGAGAGTGGACCGCTGAAAAGAGATGAGGGAGGTGATGATGACGGTGATGTTGATGAAGACGATCACCGCAGTGATGGTTCCCTCGGCAGCACTATGGTACCACCGAGAGAGAGGGGAGAGAGAGTCTCCCCCCTTGGCTTCCTCCTCCATGGACTTCGGTGATGATGGCCCCCTCCGGCAGGGTGCCAGAGAGGGCCTCCAGATGAGATCACTTTGGTACAAAGGCTTGCGGCAGCGGAGCGGAAGTTCTAGGTCAAGTTTGGGGGTTTCTGGAATTTATAGGAATTTTTGGCGTCGGTTTCACGTCAGGGAGGCCCGCGAGGGAGCGACAAGTCCGCACGGCGCACCCTGGGGGCAGGTGCACCTCCAGGCTTGCTGCTTCCTCGTGAGGCTTCTGGTCCTTCCTCGAAGCTTCGGGGTTCTCTTTTGGTCCATAAAATTCACCATAAATTTTCATCCCATTCCGAGAACTTTTATTTCTGCACAAAAAACAACAATACGATAGTTCTGCAGAAAACAACGTTAGTCCGGGTTAGTTCTAATCAAATCATACCAAAATCATATAAAATTTTTGTAAACAAGGCATAAATACTTCATAAATTATAGATACGTTGGAGACACATCATAGGGTGATAGTACTGCTTGAAGCAGTACAGCCGGGGTCTACTACTGTCCTACTACCATGGATGTGAACAGGAGTTTCGAGTGGCATTTAACTCACAACGGTAGACCAGTGGTGGGAGACTAGGAGGAGCTAGAGTACCACACAAAGCAGTACTACCGCCCATCAACCGCGGTAATTCTGCTTAAGGCGGTACCACCGCCCTACCACCTCGATTGCAGGGAGGCCAACGGAAACAAAAATCCAAGCGGTGGTAGCCGTGGTACTGGATTGCGGTAGTACCGCATGAAGCGGTACTACCTCAGCCAGGAGCAATACTACCGCTTGGGTGCCACCAAGAAGCCCAAGGAAACAGAAGGAACTCCACGTTCCTGGGAAGGAAATGAGAGTGCAAAGAAAATGTGTATGTGATGATTCCACCCTAACCTTTCCACTACGGACCCCCTCTTAATAGTATGGATTTCCTACGAATCAAACCCATCAAAAAGAATCACCAGAAAATAACCATCTTAACACTTAATCACGAGGGGAAATAAATCATCTCGTGTCATATCATATAAACTCTGAAATACTCAATGCACATGGTTAGTCCGTAAAATGCATTATCATTAATCAGCAAAACTACTAAGGGTAAAATATGCCCTAACAGACTTGGCACTGGTGCTCACATTTCTATAGATCTATTTCAGGATTTTTAATGATGTTTGTTCAGTAGGAGGAGACGTTCCCGTCGACTATGAGGCGTCTGTGGTGACATCATCAGCCTTAAGATGTTGTGTTGGCTTAGTATCTCGAAAGTGCCTATAAGGGTAAGGGGTGCATGTGTGCTTTCATAGGGTGGGTGTGTTTAAGTGTATGTGAGCATCTATGATTGTACCATGTTTGAAAAAAAATACTACGACATGTCCGTGGCGACTTCGTTTATCTGTGAGTCTTCTGGCTTTGTTTTTGAGAGGTGCTCATAGAATTGATGTGTGTCCATAAAGGCGAATGTGTACGTGTGTGTTGTGAGTGTCTCCATCTGTATTGTGTTTAAGAAAAAAAGGTTTGCCCCTTCATCTCTTGTTAATCTAAGGCCCTATTTGGCATCGATGTAATTTTATACAAAAGTATTCATATTACAGATGTATCTCACCGGCAACAAATGATTTCCACCTGGAAAGAATATGCTAGTTGAGACATGCATTAGATTAACGTGCACTAACTCTTTTATATGTAGTAGACTATTGTGATGGGTTGTTTTATTTGGATTTTATCTGTGTTGGCTTGTTTTGGCAGAGTTTTTCTTCCGTTCATGAATCTTGTCAGATTACTATTGCAGATTGTATTTGTTTCGAGAGGAGAGTGGAGTTTTTTCGTGTGTGGTTATGGTGTCTGTACATATTTTATGTCAGTCGGTGGTGGTTGTTTGAGCCTCTTGGGAGCTGGTGGTGGAACTGCTACTATAACGCCCACAGGGACCAGCCCACGAAGCTCTCGCTCGCCCTGCTATTAGCTCAAGAAAAATCGGTTATGTTTTTATATGAAAATAGATTAACTAAAAGATGTTCAAGGATTTTTCAAAATATTCTGAATTTGAAAACCATGAATTTTAAAATAGTCAAAAAAATAAAAGATTCAATTAAAAAAGTTAACAGACTTTCAAAATGATAATGAACTTTAAAATAACTACAAATTTAATAAATATGAATGATTCTGAAAAAGGCACAAAATATTTTATTTTCTAAATTTTAATAAGTGCTCATGAGTTATAATGTGAAAAAATAAAAATAAAAAAGGAAGCAAAAATAAAACTAAACAACACAGAGGTTACATGCGGGGCACCCAATGACCCCCCAATCCCCGAAGCATGAGAAAAACTATGAATCATGGGAGTTCAATATCTTTATAAATATCGACGAAGCACAAACATGATTGGGGAAACCAGCCTAAATATTAAGTCCAAAACGATGATCCAACCGACTAGAACAAGCCCGCTCGATTTCTCTTACCATGCAATGTTTTACGGAGTGTTTATTTATGGGAAAGCGATAATTCAAGCAGGCACTAAGCTAGTTTTTTGGTGTCAAAAAAATCTAAGTTGTTTTTCTTTCTATTTGTGATGTGGAAACCAAATATATATTTTCTACTCATAAAGGTTGGAGTTGATAGTGAGTTCCCATATGGAACTAACAATCTTCACCAATAAAAAAATGCACCCAACCCTCATGTAAGACTACCTAACTTTCCAGAGACATAAATAAACAAACGCACTTTTACTCACATGTAGGCCCTAAAATAAATAAACAAGTATGCTACAAACTACTTTCATGTGAGACAAGCACTTGCGGTACGCACAAATAACAAATGCAAAAATATGTTTCCAGCTCAAAATTATACTCTTGTTTCTGTTGAGTATATAGGCAACTTCTTGATTAATTTAATCCATGAATAAATCCGGACCATGGCACTGACAGAACTAATAACATACTGATTGCGATCCAGACAAGCATGTACTACCCATATAGTAGAAACATCTATACACATAGCTTGTATTGCTAAGACAAGAATAAACAGGAGCGGGATAAACGAGTTATACCCTCCAATAGGCCAGGCACAAGTCGCGGAGGCGGCGGCCTTGGCGGCCTTCTTCACGGCTTCCAGTTTCTCGATAGCGGCACGGCCGACTTCGTTGGCGGTTGACACGGTGATGATGAGGACGACGCGGACGTAGACAATGCAGTGGACGAACGGCGGCGAGTAGTCATGTAGGAGACACTCCCCAAAAATCTAATGCCCCTCTCTCATACAATATCTGGAGAGGCAGGGTTTCACAGGCCTGCTCGCCCGTCAACCGTGTATGTGGTGGATGAGACGGGATCATCGACGGCAGCAACAGGAAAAGGAACGACAGTGGGTGTGAGGTAGAGCAGATGCGATCTGTTTCGCGGCGGCTAGGGTTGGCCGAAGCCTCCAATATTTAGGCATGACCCTATTGAGAGACATGGGCTGGACCCACGAACGAGTCGGTAACAGCCCATGATCCAACATCTCAGATCGTGGCTCTTCTGTTAAGGACTGTCCATCCCTGACCGGCAAAAATAAGTGCATAGTTGTGAGCTCGACTTGGCTCATTCCCGCAACCCGCATCGTGTCGTGTCATGGCGAGGTAGGTGGCGGAGGAGGAGTGCGTAGGAACCACTTCTCTTCTCAAGCTCCAATAGCACGTGGAAGACAATCTCTTGTAAGGAGGGCCAACTCCTCTCCAACTAGCGGTATGGGACTAAATTTCCTACCACACTCATTGCCATATAACCCACATGACCCCTTAGAGATTTTCTGAAATTGTTAGATGGGTTCTAGACCCACCCTAACATTTCACAATCCCCCAACAGATCTCAAGGGCCCACTTCATCGTTTGTTCCAAACACTATCTTGATATACCGGTATTTCACTAGAGACATGTTAAGGTTGAACTCCACCTAGAGCAAGTAGCTACACTCCTTCACAACTAAACAATGGACTATGCCTTGAATTGTCAGTTTGACGTAAAGAAGTTTCACCAAATTTCTTGCCAGTACTAGGCTACCAAAGGCTAGCCCCTCAGGTGGAGCATATTAGTCACACTCCTGGCCTATTCACGAGCTTGCTAGAGATCACCCCAATCTCATAGACTATGACCATCAGTCGGATTCACATAGGTGTGTTCCTCCAAAGATCGCCCTGTAGGATAGCATCTTTCTTACATAAGCTTTGGAACACATTAAGACAGCAGTCAACCTACCATACAGTTTTTCGACAGTATTGCATCTCCAACGGAGTGGGTAAGTAAAGTTACTCCCCAGTTTACCACTGGCTTGTTTCTCCCAAGGTCCTAGTTTACGGGATCTCCGATCACATAGGTTGGGTTACCACAATGGCAACTCATGTTGGTCACATACCCATCTCCCACGATGTGTATTCTATCATAACACGTGCTAGCCCTTTCGTAAAGGGATCTGCTAGATTCTTAGCCGACTGGATATAATCCAATGCTATCGCTCCGGAGCTTCTTAAACGTCTAACAACTTTTAATCTCATTCCTATGTATGTTTTGGATTGCTTGTTGTCCTTTGAACTCTTTCCTTGACAATGGATGTCTGGTTTTCACAGTTCATAAGGACAGCCGGTACTGGCTTTTCAACCACTGGCAAGTCCATCAAAGAATCTCGAAGCCATTCTCCTTCGACACTAGATGTGTCCAATGCTTTTAATTCTGCTTCCATTATCGATCTCGTTAGGATCGTTTGCTTGCAAGACTTCCAGGAAACGACACCACCTCCAAGGATAAACACATACTGATGTCTACTACACAACCTTCTTCTTATAGACGTTTTTGGGCCTCCAAATGCAGAGGTTTGTAGGACAGTAGCAAATTTCCCTCAAGTGGATGACCTAAGGTTTATCAGTTTGTGGGAGGCGTAGGATGAAGATGGTCTCTCTCAAACAACCCTGCAACCAAATAACAAAGAGTCTCTTGTGTCCCCAACACACCCAATACAATGGTAAATTGTATAGGTGCACTAGTTCGGCGAAGAGATGGTGATACAAGTGCAATATGGATGGTAGATATAGGTTTTTGTAAGCTGAAAATATAAAAACAGCAAGGTAGCAAGTGGTAAAAGTGAGAGGAAACGGTATTGCAATGCTTCGAAACAAGGCCTAGGGTTCATACTTTCACTAGTGCATGTTCTCTCACAAGGATAACATAACTGGATCATATAACAATCCCTCAACATGCGACAAAGAGTCACTCCAAAGTCACTAATAGCGGAGAACAAATGAAGAGATCATTGTAGGGTACGGAACCAGCTCAAAGTTATTCTTTCCAATCAATCCATTGGGATATTCCTATAAACCTTAAGACACACATCAACCAAAACCCTAATGTCACCTGGATACTCCAATATCACCTCAAGTATCCGTGGGTTTGATTATATGATATGCATCACACAATCTTAGATTTATCTATTCAAACAAACACAAAGGAATTCAAAGAGTGCCCCAAAGTTTCTACCGGAGAGTCAAGACGAAAAAGTGTGCCAACCCCTATGCATAAGTTCACAAGGTCACAGAACCTGCAAGTTGATCACCAAAACATACGTCAAGTAGATCACGTGAATATCCCATTGTCACCACAGATAAGCACATGCAAGACATATATAAGTGTTCTCAAATCCTTAAAGACTCAATCCGATAAGATAACTTCAAAGGGAAAACTCAATTCATTACAAGAAGGTAGAGGGGGAGAAGCATCATAAGATCCAACTATAATAGCAAAGCTCGCAGTACATCAAGATCGTGCCATATCAATAACACGAGAGAGAGAGAGAGAGGGAGAGAGATCAAACACATAGCTACTAGTACAAACCCTCAGCCTCGAGGGTGAACTACTCCCTCCTCGTCACGGAGAGCGCCAGGATGATGAAGATGGCCACTGGTGATGATTCCCCCTCCGGTAGGGTGCCGTGACAAGGTCCCGATTGGTTTTTGGTGGCTACAGAGGCTTGCGGCGGCGGAACTCCCGATCTAGGTTTCTTTTCGGGGGTTTCTGTATTTTTAGGAATTTTTGGCGTCGGTTTCACGTCAGGGGGGTCTTCGAGTCAACCACGAGGTAGGGGGCACGCCCTCTACTGTAACATCCCAATTTTCAATTTGGATGTCATACATGGATCATCATATGCATATCATTCTTTTTGCATTTTGGTTGTGATCCTATAAATCTTAAGGAACTCAAGGACCCAAGGAGAGAGTTGGAGGTTTCATGAAATTTTCATATTTCAATTTAGTTCAAATTTGAAAAGAGGATAAATTTGATTTTAATATTTTCTCTCCAATTAGTTCCAACAATAAAAATAAATGAGAGAATATAATATGACTTCTTTAACAGAAGAGAAATATTGGGGAAGAAATTTTAAAATCAAATTATTATTTTATTTGTATTTGTATTTGCTACTTTATTTGAATTAGAGAAAAACATTCATTTTGAAAATTGCATTTAGTCCAGAAAAATGTTCATCTTGTCCCAATTAGGTTTGGACGGTGAAAATTGTTTCTGGAATTTTTAGAATTCTTTTTTATATTTTATTAGGATTTTCTTCTGCGGCGAAATTATTTTAAAAAAAAAATTGGACCGAACTGGGCCAAAGGCCCAACCGGCCCAGCAAGCACGCCACCGCCTCTGCCGCCCGTGCGGACGTCGGACTCCGGCGAGGAGTCCGGGTCGGACCCCCCCCCCCCCCCGTTGCCCCTACCCCAAGCCAACCCCCGGGGCCCTTTTTAAGGTCGTCGTCACCGCCCCTCCTCTCCTCCAAAGCAGTCGCTAACGCCCCGCACATCGCCAGCGCGGCCGCCGCCGCCCCGCGTTGCCGCCGCCGCCGCCGAATATCGCCACCGGTCTTTTCCGCTCAAACGGTATAATACCGTTCGGTTTTCCCGGTTTTTATTTATTTATTTAGATCTGTTAGGGTTTAGATCGGTTCTTAGTTTTTGTTTTAGTTTAATTAGTAAACATTCAGTGGTTAGATCGTTTTAGCAAACATTTTCGTTCGTTTAATTTTGTTAGCGAACGTTCTTTCGGTAGATTTTTCTTTTTATTTTTACTTTCGGCTAGGGACCTATCCGCAAATAGTTTTCTCGCAATTTAGACCCTGATCTAAAAACTAGCGTAACTTTTTGCTTGTTTATCTAAATTAGATGAAACCAACGCCTAAATCTTCATAACGATCTCTTCTTTCCATTTAACCAACTTGAACAAGTTTTTGACAATTTAAAATTTGAGTTTAGTTCAGATTAGTAAACGATCTCGTTTCATTCGTATCTTGAGTTTCATAACTCCGTTTGAGTTGTTTCTTTTTGCAAATTGTAGCTAATCACATGTACCTTCTGTTAAGATCTAATCCACATGAAATAATGCTGTTAGGTTTTGTTTTTGTTTAGTTTAGACGTTTTCTTGTTTCGTGTTTGATTTGGATCTTTCCTCGTTTTCTCTTTGTTTTGTTTGAGTGATTGCTTATGTATCTATTGTTTGTCTATGCTAGATTACCCGCTGTGCGAAGCTTGTTACTACGAATCTCTAGAGTTTGCAGATTGTTAGCAAGGCAAGTTACACTTTGATCATACTCTTCTATACCCAGTTTTTACTGTGCATTAGTTATGCCCTCAAACATTTGCATGAGTAGGATTGGGAACATGTGGTTTGGTTGTAGTACTTGAGGTAGGAACCTAATACCTTTTGATCACCACGGGAATATACGTTATGCTCTATTATTGCTTAGCCATGCTCGTAGACGGGGATTGGATCGTGATTCACATGGAAGTTATGAGAGTTTAATCTTGATTAACATTAAGTTGGCAACTTAAATACACATTTGGGTGGATTGGTTGGGGCACCTGGAGAATCCAGTGTTTGTCCATTAAGGGAAATCCCGGAGTACTTGTGTGATTTTTCCTCGGTTTGCCACCCAGGCTCAAAGGGATCATATGATATTTCATGCCTAGAAACTTTTGTGTGCAGTCACAAGCCATTATGGTTCTGGCATAGTCGAGTAAGTTGTATGAGCTCTCGAGGAGGTGGACTAGAAGATGTAGGGAAAGTAGGTGTACCGGTCTGCCTAGAGTAGAGACTCAATGCTTCAGAAAGACTATGTTTCGATCTTCCGATCATGGATGCGGTCGAGTCTTGTGGGGAAAAGTGCGCAACCTCTGCAGAGTGTATAAACCAATCATGGTTAGCAGTGTCCTGATACATCTCCATCGTATCTACTTTTCCAAACACTTTTGCCCTTGTTTTGGACTCTAACTTGCATGATTTGAATGGAACTAACCCGGACTGACGTTGTTTTCAGTAGAATTACCATGGTGTTATTTTTGTGCAGAAATAAAAGTTTTCGGAATGACCTGAAACTCCACCGAGAATATTTTTGGAATTAATAAAAAATAATGGCGAAAGGATCAAGGCCAGGGGGCCCACACCATGTCCACGAGGGTGGGGGCGGGCCTACCCCCCTGGGCGCGCCCCCTGCCTCATGGGCCCCCTGGTGCTCCACCGACCTCAACTCCAACTTTATATATTCACGTTTGGGGAGAAAAAAATCAGGAAGAAGGATTCATCACGTTTTACAATACGGAGCCACCGCCAAGCCGTAATCTCTCTCGGGAGGGCTGATCTGGAGTCCTTTCGGGGCTACGAAGAGGGGAATCCATCGCCGTCGTCATCATCAACCATCCTCCATCACCAATTTCATGATGCTCACCGCCATGCATGAGTAATTCCATCGTAGACTTGCTAGACGGTGATGGGTTGGATGAGATTTACCATGTAATCAAGTTAGTTTTGTTAGGGTTTGATCCCTAGTATCCATTATGTTCTAAGATTGATGTTGCTATGACTTTGATATGCTTAATGATTGTCACTAGGGCCCGAGTGCCATGATTTCAGATCTGAACCTATTATGTTTTCATGAATATATGTGAGTTCTTGATCATGTCTTGCAAGTCAATAGTCACCTACTATGTGTTATGATCCGGCAACCCCGAAGTGACAATAATCGGGACCACTCCAGGTGATGACCGTAGTTTGAGGAGTCCATGTATTCACTAAGTGTTAATGCTTTGGTACGGTACTCTATTAAAAGGAGGCCTTAATATACCTTAGTTTCCAATAGGATCCCGCTGCCATGGGAGGGTAGGACAAAAGATGTCATGCAAGTTCTTTTCCATAAGCACGTATGACTATATTCAGAATACATGCCTACATTACATTGATGAACTGGAGCTAGTTCTGTGTCACCCTATGTTATAACTGTTGCATGAGGAATCGCATCCGACATAATCATCCATCACTGATCCAATGCCTACGAGCTTTTCACATATTGATCTTTGCTTATTTACTTACCATTGCCACTTTTACAATTACAAGAAAACTACTATTGTTACTTTTGCCACCGTTTCTGTTACTTCCATACTACTTTGCTACTAAATACTTTGCTGCAGATATTAAGTTATCCAGGTGTGCTTGAATTGACAACTCAACTGCTAATACTTTAGAATATTCTTTGGCTCCCCTTGTGCCAAATCAATAAATTTGGGTTGAATACTCTACCATCGAAAACTTTTTCGATCCCCTATACTTGTGGGTTATCAAGACTATTTGCTGGCACTGTTGCCGGGGTGCATAGCTCTATTCTTTGAGTCACTTGGGATTTATATCTCTTGATCACTACGAGGAACTTGAAAGACGAAAGAACTAAGATTATTTCCTCAACTACGAGGGGAGGTAAGGAACTGCCATCTAGCTCTACACTTGATTCACCTTCTGTTTTGAGTAAACTTGCGACACCTAAACTTGCTTCTGCTATTAATTCTGATATGTCGCATGTTGTTGATGATGCCACTTCTGCTATATGTGATGCTTATGATGAAACTACTTCTATGCTTGATAATATTTTGCCATTAGGTGAATTTCTTGATGAACAACTTGCTAGGGCTAGAGAGAATGAAATTGTTGAAACTGATAATATTGATGAAAGTGATAATGAAGATTCTCCCCCTAGATATGAATTGCTTGTTGTGCCTGAGGGTTAAGTTATGGATGAAGAAACTGCTAGAGATTTTCTTGCTTGCAATGATAGATCTGATCTTAAGAAACTATCAACTAAGCTCAAAGGAAAGTCTCTGAATGCTAGAATGAAATACGACCATGCTTTTGCTACTTCACCTATCTGTGTTACTGATAAGGATTATGATTTATCTGTCGATCCTTAGATAATTACTTTGATTGAATCTGATCCTTTTTATGGCTATGAATCTGAAACTGTTGTGCCACATCTTACTAAGTTAAATGATATAGCCACCCAATTCAGAAATGATGAGAAAACTCGTTACTACTATATCCTTAAATTATTTCTATTCTCATTAAAGGGTGATGCTAAAATATGGTTTAATTCTCTTGATCCTGGTTGTGTGCGTAGTCCCCAGGACATGATTTATTACTTTTCTGCTAAATATTTCCCCGCTCATAAGAAACAAGTTGCCTTAAGAGAAATATATAATTTTGTGCAAATTGAAGAAGAGAGTCTCCCACAAGCTTGGGGGAGGCTTCTCTGATTACTTAATGCTTTCCCTGATGATCCTCTCAAGAAAAATGAAATACTTGATATCTTTTATAATGGACTAACCGATGCTTCCATAGACCACCTGGATAGTTGTGCTTGTTGTGTTTTCATGGAAAGAACAGTTGATCAAGCTGAAGTGTTATTGAATAATATGTTGACTAATGAAAACAATTGGACACTTCCTGAACCAGCTCCTAAGCCAACTCCGAAGAAAAGGGGTATTCTATTTCTCAGTCCTGAAGATATGCAAGAGGCAAAGAAATCTATGAAAGAAAAAGGTATTAAAGCTGGAGATGCTAAGAATTTACCTCCAGTTGAAGAAATACATGGTGTTGATAACCCAACACAGGTAGTAAAGGTAAATTATCTCTATACATATGATAATGTTGAAATCCTGTCTACTAAGTTTGCTAGCCAATGCTTGGATGAGTTTGATGACTTTATGGCTAAACAAGAAAACTTCCATGCTTATGTTGGTAGACAATTGAAACGTAATGCTTATATGATTGAACACTTGAGTGATTATATTTCTAGAGTTAAGGTGAACTTAAACTCATTAGTAAACATGCTTCCACGGTTACCACTCAAGTAGAACATGTGCTTAAAGCTCAAAATGATTTGCTCAATGAATTAAATAATAAGAGAAATGATAATGCTGTTAGAGTTATGAATAGAGGGGGTAAAATGACTCAGGAACTTTTGTATCCTGAGGGCCACCCCAAGAGAATTGAGCAAGATTCTCAGAGAAATAATGTTGATGCACCTAATCCTTCTAAAAAGAAGAAAAGGAAAAATGATAGGACTTTGCATGCTTCTAGTGAACCTGTTGTAGACACACCTGAGAATCCCAATGATATTTCTATTTCTGATGCTGAAACTCAATCTGGTAATGAACATGAACCTAGTGATAATGTTAATGATGATGTTCATGTTCATGCTCAACCTAGCAATAACAATGATGTAGAGATTGAACCTGCTGTTGATCTTGATAACCCACAATCAAAGAATCAACATTATGATAAGAGAGACTTCGTTGCTAGGAAGCATGGTAAAGAAAGAGAACCATGGGTTCAGAAGGCTCCTAAACCATCCAAGAAAAAGGATGATGAGGATTTTGAGCGCTTTGCTGAAATGATTAGACCTATCTTTTTGCGTATGCGTTTAACTGATATGCTTAAAATGAACCCTTATGCTAAGTAGATGAAATATATTTTTACAAATAAAAGAAAGATACCGGAAGTTGAAATTTCCACCATGCTTGCTAATTATACTTTTAAGGGTGGAATACCAAAGAAACTAGGAGATCCAGGAGTACCAACTATACCTTGCTCCATTAAAAGAAAGTATATTAAAACTACTTTATGTGATCTTGGAGCCGGTGTTAGTGTTATGCCTCTCCCTTTATATCGTAGACTTGATTTGAATAAGTTGACACCTACTGAAATATCTTTACAAATGGCCGATAAATCAACTGCTATACCTATCGATATTTGTGAGGATGTGCCTGTTGTGGTTGCAAACGTTACTATTTTAACGGACTTTGTTATTCTTGATATCCCTAAGTACGATAGTATGTAAATTATCCTTGGTAGACCCTTTTTGAATACTGCAGGGGCTGTTATTGATTGCAACAAAGGCAATGTCACTTTTCATGTTAATGGTAATGAGCATACGGTACACTTTCCAAGGAAACAACCTCAAGTCCAGAATATAGTTTCAATTGGAAGAATTTCAACGATTACTATTGGAGGTTTTGAATTTACTCTTCCTACTGTCAAGAAGAAATATGATATTCTTATTATTGGGGATGTACATATCCCTGTTGAGGTAACCTAGTGCTATTCGAAAATTCTCCGGTTTCATGCGATTTGGAATGAGTTTGTTAACAAGACTTGATCAACCTTCTTAATGTATTCCTTTTGATGAGCATGAGATGGATGAAGTTAGAAAGCACAACTCTTTGTACCCTCCTTTTACTTTCTGCTATTTAGATTAAATAAAGCAAAAATTGTATTTTCTGTCTGCTTTTTGATTTATCCTTGCAATAAAAATACCCCGAAAATAAAATTTCTCCAAATGCTCTGAAAATGAAATATGATTTTTTTCTAGAATATTTGAGAATATTTGGCACTGAGAACACACCAGAGGGGGCAACCACCTGGCCACGAGGGTCCAGGGCACGCCCACCCCCCGGGGCGCGCCCCCTGCCTCATGGGCCCCCCTCCACTTATTCCAGCACCCACATACTCCTTCCTCCCAAAAAAAATCACCAACCAGCTCAAGCATGAGTTCTAGCTCATCTTGCTGCCATTTTTGATCTCCTTGATCAAAGCTCCACTCACAAAACTGCTTTGGGGGATTGTTCTTTGGTATGTGACTCCTCCAATGGTCCAATTAGTTTTTGTTCGAGTGCTTTATTCATTGCAAATTTTTGCTGCTAAGGTGACCTTGTTCTTGAGATTGCATGTAAAATTTATTTGGTCCCAAGTAGTTCTAATGCATGATATAGTCTCTAGGCACTTGTGGGAGTAGTTGATATCAATTTTGTTGAGTTTGGTTCACTTTTATTTTGAGTCACTAAAATTTTCAGAAATTTTCAGAGGAAGAAAATGTTGAGGGGCGCTCTTCGAGCCGAAGTTTGAAGGATAACAAGAGTGAAGAGAATAAAAAGCCCAAATACAATCTTCCTCGCACCGCGGAGGTTCGACCGTGCGAATGGCTGTGTGATGAGTTCTTGAGGGCAGCCGGGATTCATGATGATTTTTATTATTTGGCTGAAAATGCAGGCCTCACCGACTTCCTCCATCGACTTCCTAATATTTTTGTGCAAAACTTTTACTTTCATGCTAGGAAATCACCACCTTCAGTGGAGTTTCATTTATATGATGAGGTTAAGGAGATGTCACTATATGATTTTTGTGGGGTTTGCAAGATACTCTTGGATGGTAGCATAGAGGAACCACATCGTAGCAATGTGGAAGGGTTTATTGATATGATCGCTGTAGGGCAGACGAGGAAGGTTTCCGATGCAAGAATTAGTAGCATACACTTTCTTGTTCTATGTTACTTTGCAATATTTGCTAGTAGATGCTTAATTGGTCGCGGGAACTGTGGAAACCTTAGTGCCCTTGATATTGTTATCTTGAGCCACGCTTTCTTTCGCGATAACACTTTTAGTTTAGGAGCTATTATTGCTAAACGATTAAGTCTGAACCGTACAAAGGGCCCCATCTTTGGAGGCATCTTTGCTTCACGCCTTGCTAACCACTTTAAGATACCTATTAGGCATTATGAGAAAGAGGAAAAGTTGATGCCCCCTATTTTTCTAGATTATAAGAGTATAGTAGCACATGAATTTATTGTTAAAAATAATGAGATGATGCTTAAGTATAATAAAACTCACTGTTAGACTATTATCTTGCCTGCACCCTCTTTGTTTAACATACTTTCAGGCACGTACCTCATCCTTCCAGATGTCGTTTTCGCATAACGGAGCCTGACACCAGCTCCAGAGCCTGAGCCGGAACCACCACTTGACCCTTATCGACAGTCCGTTTATTAGTGGGATCCGGAGGAGATCACCAACCAGTGGCACCGACATGACACTCCTCAGTACACCGGAGAGAGTAGCTGTGATCCATGGGCATAGACCAACTTAGGACAAAAGCCTAAGCTTGGGGGAGTACGTATTTCTCACTGACATTACATTCATGTTCACACACTCATTCTAGATGTCGGTGCTCATACTTTTTCATGGTACTATCCATGCTAGTTTATTTTCTTTTTCTTGCTTTATTCTTGTGTGTTTGAACAACCTTAAGAAAAACCAAAAACAAAAAAAAATTAGTTGTAGCTTTTAGCTAGTTTACTTTCCATGCCTGTAGTAGTAGTATTAAAAGAAAACACAAAAAGATTTCTCGTTCTTCTTTTGCTTGTTGGGAGCTTTCTCGTGTAAATAGTTTTATTTCTTTTCTTTTCTTTGGGGGTCGAGAGAAGAAGACCATGATGAAAATGTTGAGTGGCTCTCATATGCATTATTGTTGATTTAACCAAGAGCCCATATTACCTTGTCTTCTCCCTTGAATTGAATGCTTGCAGATTCCAGCTTAGTCCAATGCATGTGCACTATTATTATTATCCACACCATTCGGTCGTGCAAGTGAAAGGCAATAATGACGATATATGATGAAATGGTTGAGATGAGAGAAGCTGGTATGAACTCGACCTTTCTTGTTTTTGTAAATATGATTAGTTCATTGTTCCTGACTCAGCTTATTATGAATAAACATGTTTGCAATCACAATTAGAGATTATAGTTGCTTATGCCATGCTTAATTAGCTAGGATTTTATAATGGTTTACCTTGCGTGCCAACATGCTATTAAAATGGTTGTGTTGTGGTATGATATGGTGGTATCCTACTTTGAACAATTCGAGTGACTTGACTTGGCACATGTTCACACATGTAGTTGAAATAAAATCAACATAGCCTACACAATATTTATGTTCATGGTGGATTATATCCTACTCATGATTGCACTCGGTGTTGATTAATTTTAATGCATGTTCATGACTGTTGTCGCTCTCTAGTTGGTCGCTTCCCAGTCTTTTTCTAGCCTTCACTTGTACTAAGCGGGAATACTACTTGTGCATCCAAAATCCATAAACCCCAAAGTTATTCCATGTGAGTCCACCATACCTTCCTATATGTGGTATCTACCTGTCGTTCCAAGTAAATTTGTATGTGCCAAACTCTAAACCTTCAAATGAAATTCCGTTTTATATGCTTGAACAGCTCATGTATCAACTAGGGTTGTCTATATCTTCCATGCTAGGTGGGTTATTCTCACGAGGAGTGGACTCTGCTCCTCATTCACAAGAAAATGGCCGGTAACCGTGATGCCCAGTCCCATGCTCAAATCAAATCAAAATAATTGCAAACAAAACTCCCCCAGGATTGTTGTTAGTTGGAGGCACCCATTGTTTCAGGCAAGCCATGGATTGATGATTGTTGGTGGTGGGGGAGTATAAACTTTACCATTCTGTTTGGGAACCACCTATAATCTGTGTAGCATGGAAGATCTCGAGATCTCTTGGTTATTATGATGACAATTGAAGTATGCCCCTAAAATATTATTTGTCTCTATTTCAAAACTCGAGCTCTGGCACCTCTGCAAATCTATGCTCCCCTCCGCGAAGGTCCTATCTATTTACTTTGATGTTGAGTCATCATCCTCTTATTAAAAAGCACCCGCTGGAGAGCACTGGTGTCATTTGCATGCATTACTATTAATTTATATTGAGTATGACTATGACTGGACCTCTTTTACCATGAATTACAATGTCTAGTCAGTCCTTGATCTTCAGAGATGCTCTGCATTTATGTTTTGCGGTCTAAGAAAGGGCTAGCGAGATACCATCTTGTTATATCATATTATGATTGTTTTGAGAAATTGTTGTCATTCGATATTTATTATTATTGCTCGCTAGTTGATTATGCCATTGATATGAGTAAACATGAGACCTAAGTGTTATTGTGAATATGGTTAGTTCATAATCTTTGCTGAAAACTTGAATGCTAGCTTTACATATTTGCAACAACAAGAGCAAACAGAGTTTGTAAAAGTTTTTCTTTATCACTTTCAGTTTATCAACTGAATTGCTTAAGGACAAGCAAAGGTTTAAGCTTTGGGGAGTTGATACGTCTCCGTCGTATCTACTTTTTCCAAACACTTTTGCCGTTGTTTTGGACTCTAAGTCGCATGATTTCTATGGAACTAACCCAGACTGACGCTGTTTTCAGCAGAATTGCCATGGTGTTATTTTTGTGCAGAAATAAAAGTTCTCGGAATGACCTGAAACTCCACGGAGAATATTTTTGGAATTAATAAAAAGTACTAGCAAAAGAATCAAGGCCAGGGGGCCCACACCCTGTCCACAAGGGTGGGAGCGTGCCTACCCCCACTTGGCGCGCCCCCTGCCTCGTGGGCCCCCTGGTGCTCCACCGACCTCAACTCCAACTCTATATATTCACGTTCAGGGAGAAAAAAAATCAGGAAGAAGGATTCATCGCGTTTTATGATACGAAGCCACCGCCAAGCCCTTATCTCTCTCAGGAGGGCTGATTTGGAGTCCGTTCGGGGCTTCGGAGAGGGGAATCCGTCGTCGTCGTCATCATCAACCATCCGCCATCACCAATTTCATGATGCTCACCGCCGTGCGTGAGTAATTCCATCGTAGGCTTGCTAGACGGTGATGGGTTGGATGAGATTTACCATGTAATCGAGTTAGTTTTGTTAGAGTTTGATCCCTAATATCCACTATGTTCTAAGATGGATGTTGCTATGACTTTGCTATGCTTAATGCTTGTCACTAGGGCCCGAGTGCCATGATTTCAGATCTGGACCTATTATGTTTTCATGAATATATGTGAGTTCTCGATCCTATCTTGCAAGTCAATAGTCACCTACTATGTGTTATGATCCGGCAACCCCAAAGTGACAATAATCGGGACCACTCCCGGTGATGACCGTAGTTTGAGGAGTCCATGTATTCACTAAGTGTTAATGCTTTGGTCCGGTACTCTATTAAAAGGAGGCCTTAATATCCCTTAGTTTCCAATAGGACCCCGCTCCCACGGGAGGGTAGGACAAAAGATGTCATGCAAGTTCTTTTCCATAAGCACGTATGACTATATTCAGATACATGCCTACATTACATTGATGAACTGGAGCTAGTTCTGTGTCACCCTATGTTATAACTGTTGCATGAGGAATCGCATCCGACATAATCATCCATCACTGATCCAATGCCTATGAGCTTTTCACATATTGATCTTTGCTTAGTTACTTTACCGTTGCCACTGTTACAATTACTACAAAACTGCTACTGTTACTTTTGCCACTGTTGCCTTTACTTCCATACTACTTTGCTACTAAATACTTTGCTGCAGATATTAAGTTATCCAGGTCTGGTTGAATTGACAACTCAACTGCTAATACTTGAGAATATTCTTTGGCTCCCCTTTTGTCGAATCAATAAATTTGGGTTGAATACTCTACCCCCAAAAACTGTTTGCGATCCCGAATACTTGTGGGTTATCATGTCCCCGATTATGGACATCTTGAGTATCTGGAATCAGATATTATTGTTGATCTCATCACTCTTTAATTAATTGATTTGGGTTTAATGATGATACTTGTTTAATTGGGATTTGAGTCGGAGGAACCTTCTCAAATATTGGAACAACTTGGGAGTAGTTTAAATAAAATTTATTCCTTTGTTGTAGGGAAAAACTAGCTTTATGCAAAATCATAAACTTAGAGCCTCCACCAGCCAAATATTGCATGTAGATATAGTTCTTGCATTCATTGCTTTACAGTGTAACTCTGCCAGCATATTCAATGTGCTGACCTACACGGCTGCAACGTCTCATGTTGCAGACTACTCAGACGACGAATAAGGTGCGATAGGTCGTTGTCTTGCACTCAGCTATGCCGTTGGAGTTGATGGACTCATTTACCTTCGAAGCTTCCGCAGTTATTTAGTTTAGATGGCCTTCAGCCATGATATTTTTGTGTAATCATACTCTTTATGAGGACTCGATGTAATAAGTGTGTGATTGAACTCCGTTATAATTCCTCAAGTACTATGTGTGTCAGCATTACCGATCCAGGGATGACACTTAACCACAGAGACTTCGGTCCATTGGGATCGTGGTCGCTACATCATCCCTCCTGGATGACTCAGGACTCTTCTGGCCCAACTATTTTGCTTCGGGGGCTTCTTCTGGTACAAAAAAATCATCGGGAATTTTCAGTTCGTTTGGACCCCGTTTGATATTCCTTTTCTGTAAAACAAAAACAAGGAAAAATAGAAACTGGTACTGGGCTCTAGGTTAATAGGTTAGTCCCAAAACTCATATAAAATAGCATATAAATTCATTTAAAACATCCAAAACAGATAATATAATAGCATGGAACAATCAAAAATTACATATACATTGGAGACATATCAAGCATCCCCAAGCTTAATTCATGTTCGTCCTCGAGTAGGTAAATGCTAAAAATAGAATTTTTGATGTGGAATGCTACCTTACATATTTACTAATGTAATCTCCTCTATTGTGGCAAGAATATTCAGATCCATAAAATTCAAAAGAAAAGTTTAATATTGACATAAAAACAATAATCCTTCAAGCATACTAACAAAGCAATCATGTCTACTCAAAATAACATGGCCAAAGAAAGCTATCCCTAAAAAGTCATATAGTCTGGCTATGCTCTATCTTCATCACACAAAATATTTTAATCATGCACAACTCCAGTTTCAGCCAAGCAATTGTTTCATACTTTAGTATTCTCAAACTTTTTCAACTTTCATGCAATACATGAGCGTGAGCCATGGAGATAGCACTATGGTGGAATGGAATATGGTGGTTGTGGAGAAGACAAAAAGGAGAAGATAGTCTCACATCAACTAGGCGTATCAACAGTGTGGGTGTCAAAACCGGCAGAACTCGGGTAGGGGGTACTGAATTGTGCGTCTAAGGATCAAAGGTAACAGGAGGCAGGGGACACGATGTTTACCCAGGTTCGGGCCCTCTTGATGGAGGTAATACCCTACTTCCTGCTTGATTGACTTTGATGAGTATAGGGGTTACAAGAGTTGATCTACCTCGAGATCGTAATAGCTAAACCTTATATGTCTAGCTTGTATGATTATGATTGCCCCAATGGACTAAACCCTCCGGTTTATATAGACACTGGAGGGACCTAGGGTTGTACAGAGTCGGTTTATAGAGAAAGGAAGATGCATGATCCGAATGCCAAGCTTGCCATCCATGCAAAGGAGAGTCCGATCCGGACACGGGGGAAGGTCTTTGATCTCGTATCTTCACGACCCATTAGTCCGGCCCATGTCACATAGCTCGGACGCCCGAGGACTCCTTAGTCCAGGACTTCCTCAGTAGCCCCTGAACCGGGCTTCAATGATGATGTATCCGGCGTGCAGATTGTCTTCGGCATTGCAAGGCGGGTTCCTTCTCCGAATACTCCAAAGCAGTCTCCCGCACATAAAAGCTATATATCCAGCCCTACTTAACACTTACAACCCTAAGCTGTAAACACTACAAAAAATACACTTCCATGATGATACGTGTTTGTCACAGTAGGTCATGTTTTCTATCATGCATGTACATCCATGACGATTTTATGACAGAATCAAGATAGTCATACCTGTGATGTCGTAGAAGTGTTCCATGACATTACCAAAATTATCATCACGGAAGTGTCCACTTCCATGATGATAAATCGCGTGTCACAGAAGTGATTTTGTCAAGGGTGACCGACATGTGGCATCCACCATAACGGAACGCCGTTAAGCTATCGGGTTGGGTTTTGGATCCGATAACCCGTTAACAGCCCGGACCAATGCGAAATTTCCATGTGTAAAATTCTCATTGGCCGACGGAACCATGCTCCGCGTTGGCACAGGTGTCACTCATCCAACGGTCGAGATGGGCCTATGATATGTTGACACGTGGACGGGCCCAAAAGTGGCCCATAAAGTTTAGATGGCTCGGCCCAACCGAAGGCCCATAAGATTTAGCAGACCATAATGGGCCGGCCCAGCAAAAGGCCCACAAGATTTTGCAGCCATTATGGGCCGGCCCAGCTAAAGGCCCACAAGATTTAGCAGACCACAATGGGCCCGCCCAGCTAAAGGCCCACAAGATTTTGCAGACCATAATGGGCCGACCTAGCTAAAGGCCCAACATTCTCTGTTAAGGCCCATACGACTAGTGTCAAATCGGCCCATCAACGGCCTGTCCTAAACTTGTCATCATCGCAGCCCATGGTCACTTCTGGCCCGTTAACAGTCCGCTAAGTATTTGGGCTGAATTACGGCCCGGTGTATTTCCGGCCTGTTAAAGGTCCTGCTTCATTTGGGCCCATTTACAGGCCATTGAAACTTTCGGCCCATAAACGGCCGTGAAGGATTTGGGTCATATTCGGCCATGTCTGACATTCAGCCTGTTAGAGGCTCACTATAGATTTGGTCCACTTGCGGCCTGTTGTGGTCTTCGGCCTGTTAAGTGGGACGAAAACCATGGGCCATATTTGGCCCAATGTCACAACGGGCCCATTAGCGATCCATATAAAAATGACGATAATCTAGCACGACCGAACTTCCAGCCTGTTAAAGGCCCGTGTATTAGGTCGGCGCATTTACGGCCCGTTCAAATTTTGGCCTGTCAAAGATCTGCATCGTAAATGGGCCACCATTTCGGCCTGCTAAGGCCAGTGGGTTATTTGGCACAATCAAGGCCCAATCTCACTTTCGGTTTATTAAAGGCCCATGTTTTCTATGGGCTCAAGATATTTACACCTGTAAACGGCCTATTGCTACTTAGGGCCCAAATTATGTTTAGGCCTGTTAAAGGCCCACTATGGGCACAGGCCTACCAGAAAAATATGAAAGCTTATGCTGATTTAGGCCCAGATATTTTTAGTGGGCTACATGCAAAGTTCGGCCCATAATCATTTTTAGCCCAATTGGAATGGGCCCGACGAATGTTGGCATGTTGGGCTCCTACGAAGCTATCGGCCGAATACATTACTAAGATAAACCTACACTATACAAAAATAGCATCGTAATTATTGCAGCCTTTGGCAGCATCATAAATGTTGTATCACAACAAAATAAATTCCAGCCATACAACAAAAGGCCTGTTGGCATAAAGTTTACAGTCCTTGCAGATAAAAGCACCATTAGATGTACAGAAGCATAGATCATTTGACCTGAGTGCTAATGTTTCATCCTGTAGAATCTGATGGAGCAGCATGATCTTCACCTTTTTCCGCCATTGCTCTTGAACAACGAAGCGAATGTCTGATAGTCTAGTTTCAAAACCATTCATATCTTGACGACATTTGCCAACCACTATTCTTGTTTCCAAAACAACGTCCATTAGGGATTGGACTTGTGTCTGGAGCACAGATATATCACTGTGTCTAGCAGGAAGATTTTGTTCAGTAGGCGATTTGGACAAGGTTACCTTGACAACCAACCCAGAATTACACAGGAAGGTGCTTTTTGCACAGTTAGTGAAGAGATACTGACGCACTGCAACAAGAGGTGACTATGTGCCTGTGGTAGCCTCGTCACCTTCAGGTGGTTGTGGTTGTTCAACCATTTGTTCCATAGCTTCTTGAAAGTTTGAACTTGTAGATTAGTGTATCAGATAAGTTACTAACGAGACGAAAACAAACAAAGTAGGTTACACGTTTATACATAACTTATTTTGGTGAACTACTGTAATACATTATCATGTATTGTAGTGCCAACTACATAATAAAATCACTTTCAGAACATATGTCCATGTAGCATGCCTACTGTATTGTCTATTTCCTCACATTCATTGACATATAAGGATAAAGAGACATGGTTTAAAGTAGGATGAACATAGTATGACATCATTCATATCATGGGCAAACAGATATAAAACAAATAGGCTATTTTATCATTGTGTGCGCACGTGAACATAACAACTAGATTACAGATCAAGACCAAAAGAATATCCTTCATCTCTTTTAAACCATGTAAGATGAAATGATACGTTAAGACAACTGTGTATAAAAGTGAATAGAGTAACTGACATTGGTTGCAAACCAAGTAGTTAAATGAACACATCACAGTACCAATCAGTTCAAAGGCAGGAGGAGTAAGGACTTACAACAGCGGCTTGAACTGGTGTGCGCTTGCCCTTCATCTTGCTGGTGTGGCAATCCTTGAAGATTTGCACTGCATTCGGTTCAGGTTCTTTTTGGTCCGCACGGGCTTTCCTCTGTATTTGGAACAAGTCAATATAGATACGATAATATGGAAAAGAAAAAAGAAGGAAGTAGCAGCTATTTAAAAGAGCCTTGCAGTGTGCAATATAGCTACGAGATCCTGTTGTCTGTTGGAATTTCACTTTAGAACGGTTGGTTTTGTTCTTCAAACAGTTAGCCTAGAAGAAGATACACTTGTAAGGCACATACATAAATACAAGTTCAATATGTGGTCTGATCAAATACATATAGCCTACCTGATACTTTGGATCAGACCAGTGTTTAACGAGGGTTGTCCAGTCTTCATCTGTAATATATTCCACTGGAGTTGTTTGGGCGATTTCATTGTTAGCCTTGCCTTCAAAGTGAGATTTTCTAAGGTGGTACCGATACTGTCACAGAGCAGACTAAAAAACATGAGTGCATGCTTGTTTAGTTGCATCATCTTTCGGATCCAACTTGAACTTCATTTGTTGAAAGTATGGGACAGAGCAAGACAATATTACTAATTGCGATGAATAACATTACTTACGGATAAATGGTCAAGGAAGGTGTTAAACTGGGTATTGTCTTTCTCATTCATGTACTGGATCCACATTGGGAGGATATGTGCATGACACCTAACGGCAATGGCTGCCTCTGATACTAACTTGGCTGACTCTGTAGCATCACGTGGCCTTTTTAAACCTGCCTCAAAATGGATCTCCATTCTTCCTCCTTTAGATTTTGTTAATCTGTCAAGCATTATCCCTGATGTCTATCTCCGCTTGCGCCATGGTGCTAGTTCAACAACGAATATGGAAAGTGTTAGTGTACATCAAACTGTGAGGGTACATATAAAGGAGCATGCAACTGCAACTTGACTCGGTCAGGTACCGTCTTGGTGTTGATGCTCATGAGGTTCATCTGATCTTGCCAAGTCATGTTGTGTCAGCAGTGCTTTGGAAGTAGTGTTAGGTGTGAAGGCAGCTTGGGAACTGGCCAGTTCCAGAGCAAACGAACGAGTAACTAGTTGAGATGCTGGTACAGTTGAAGCGGATGCTGCAGCTGGTGGAGCAGGTGATACTGTGTTTGTAGATTTAGCCGGTGGCCTGACCTTCTACTGCACTATAAGTACCAGCAGAATCTCGACGACAGATCCTTTTCCGTTTCACCTGGCGAGGAACACCACTCCCTACTATATTATTTTCCTTGCTCTTTTTTGACTTTGCTATGTCAAGCTGTACCCACAACACAAAAGAATAAAATCGCTCTTCAGAACTCATTAATGCATGATACAGACAAGCAATACTTTGATGTAAGACAACCGTATGAGGATGGAATATGTAAGAAAAATAGGACGACATGACATGTTCACAGCTACGATGTGTAAACTAAGCAGAAGGATTTTCAAGAAAATAGAAGTAATGCAAGCTAGACACCATATGAAAGATGCAACCAATATTACTCTGCCAAGTTAAAAGTGTCTTTTCATAAGTGGCAATTCAAAAAATTAGAAGCAGTTCAATGTAGAAATCAATGCAAGATGCAACCACTATCAAACTGCCATGTTAAAAGCGTCCAATCATGATGCGGGATACACAACAGCAGTACTTTGATATAAGAACATGGTATGACAGATAGATGCAGTGTATTCTAGACACAGAAAGCCATGTCATATGCACATGTATAACGTACAAACTTAGCAGGTGCAATTTAATCAAAATAGAAGAAATACAGGCTAGACAACATATGCAACATGAAACCAATGATCACACTGTCAACTTAGAGCAAGCACCTACGCTGGTGGAGTACGGGAGATGAACTCATCATGTAGACTTGGGACTTCAACTTCATTAGCAGTAGTAGTGGCAAATCTAGAGAGTCTCTGTTTGCGTCGGTGCGGAGGACCACCAACATCCCCTAACTTACTCTTTTCCTTACTATTTTCTGATATTGCCTTATTAAGTCAAAACCACAAGAAGATGAATAACATTAGCTCTGCATAACTGGTTGATGCATGATACAGACGAACACTACTTTGATGTAAGGCAAGCGCAAGATAGGAGGATGGAATATATACAAAAAAGACAGCGCTTCATATTCACACGTATGATAGGAGGATGGAATGTGTACGAAAAAACAGTAAGCGGAAGGCATTTCAACAAAATTAGAAGAAATGAAAGCTAGGCACCATATGAACATGCAACCAATATCACTCTATCAGGTAAAAAGTGTCTCGTCGTAAGTGCCATTTCAAGAAATTAGAAGTAGTACAAGCTAGAAGACAATGCAAGATGCAACCTACATCACAGTCCCAAGTTAAATGTGTCTTATGGGTAAGTGATCGTTGCAGGTATAAGTTGTAAGCTACGCAGATGCAATTCAACATAATCAGAAGCAATACAAACTAGACATCATACGGAAAATGCAAACACATATAACAGTTCCAAGTTAGAGCAAGCACCTGTGATGGTGGAGTAGGGGAGATGTGCTCATCATGTACATGTATGTTCTAGAAACAGGAACACATGTCATATTCACAGGCATTATGTGTAAAGTAAGCAGATGCAATTCAACAAAGTTAGAAGCAATACAAGCTAGACAGCATACGCAACATGCAACCAAATATAATAGGGCCAAGTTAGAGGAAGCACCTCTGATGGTGGAGTACGGGAGATGTGCTCATAATCTACACAGCTATGTTGACTGTCCAGCCTTGTGTTGTCTTGCGAATCTTATTGGGAGGATGGCGGAGTAGAATCTGTAGAGACCCCCTGTTTGAGTTGCTCCAAAGGACCACCATCATCCACTGTCGGACTAATTTCTTTTAGCTGTAATGATTTTGCATTGTGAAGTCAAACCGATAACAAAAAGGAATAAAATTCGCTCTTCAGAACTCATTCATGCATGATACCGATGAACACTACTCGGATGAAAGGCAAACACATGATGTGAGGATGGAATATGTATGAAAAACAGGATGGCATGACATATTCACACCTATGATGTGGTAACTAAGCAGAAGGCATTTAACAAATTAGAAGCACTACAAGCTAGACACCATATGAAAGATGCAACCAATATCACTCTGCCAAGTTAAACTATATGGCGTTTCAACAAATTAGAAGCAGTATATGCTAGAAATCATATGCAGGACACAGCCAATATCATAGTGGCGACTTAAAGGTTCCTTATCATAAGTGACTGATGCGGGATATGCAAGAACAGTAGTCAAATGTAAGAACATGGTGTGATCAGAAATAGTATGTTCTAGAAACAGGAACACATGTCATATTCACAGGCATTATGTGTAAAGTAAGCAGATGCAATTCAACAAAGTAAGAAGCAATACAAGCTAGACATCATACGCAACATGCAACCACATATAATAGTGCCAAATTAGAGCAAGCACCTGTGATGGTGGAGTAGGGGAGATGTGCTCATCATCTACATAGCTACGTTGACTGTCTAGCCTTGCATTGTCTTGCAAATCTTGTTGGGAGGGTGGCGGAGTAGAATCTGTAGAGAAATTCCGTTTCAGTTGCTCGGAAGGACCACCATCATCCAATGCCTTGCCAATTTCCTTCAGCTTTATTGATTTTGCATTTTGAGGTCAAACCGACAAGAAAAAGGAATATAATTTGCTCTTCAGAACTCATTCATGCATGATACTGACGAACACTACTCTGATAAAAGGCAAAGTCATGATACAAGGATGGCATATGTACGAAAAAATGGACGGCTTGACATATTCACACCTATGATGTGGTAACTAAGCAGAAGGCACTTCAACAAATTAGAAGCACTGCAAACTAGACACCATATTGTAGCGACCAGACCTCAAACAGTCTGATCTCTGTGCTTTAGTGTCATCCCTGGATCAGTAATGCTGACACGCATAGTACTTGAAGGATTTATAACAGAGTAGCAATCACACACTTATTACATCGAATGTCTCAAAAGAGAACTTATTACAATAAATATGGCTTAAGGCCATCTAATAACGATAACAGAGGAAGGCTTGGAAGATAAGTGAGTCCATCAACTCCAACGTCATCACTGAGTATAGAACCATGATAACCCACAAGTGTAGGGGATCGCAACAGCTTTCGAGGTTAAAGTTTTCAGCCCAAATTTATTGATTCGACACAAGGGGAGCCAAAGAATATTCTTGAGTATTAGAAGTTGAGTTGTCAATTCAACCACACCTAGATAACAAAGTATTTAGTAGCAAAAGTGGTATCATAATAAAAGTAACTGTAGCAAAAGTAAAGATAAATGTTTTTGGGTTTTTGTAGTAGTTGTAACAGTAGCAACGGAAAAGTAAATAAGCGAAGAACAATATGTGAAAAGCTCGTAGGCAATGGCTCAGTGATGGATAATTATGCCGGATGCGATTCCTCATGCAATAGTTATAACATAGGGTGATATAGAACTAGCTCCAATTCATCAATGTAATGTAGGCATGTATTTCGTAAATAGTCATATGTGCTTATGGAAAAGAACTTGCATGACATCTTTTGTCCTACCCTCCCGTGGCAGCGGGGTCCTTACGGAAACTAAGGGATATTAAGGCCTCCTTTTAATAGAGAACCGGAACAAAGCATTAGCACATAGTGAATACATGAACTCCTCAAACTACGGTCATCACCGAGAAGTATCGCGATTATTGTCACTTCGGGGTTGTCAGATCATAACACATAATAGGTGACTATAGACTTGCAAGATAGGATCAAGAACACACATATATTCATGAAAACATAATAGGTTCAGATCTGAAATCATGGCACTCGGGCCCTAGTGACAAGCATTAAGCATAGCAAAGTCATAGCAACATCAATCTCAGAACATAGTGGATACTAGGGATTAAACCCTAACAAAACTAACTTGGTTACATGGCAAATCTCATCCAACCCATCACCGTCCAGCAAGCCTACGATGGAATTACTCACCCACGGCGGTGAGCATCATGAAATTGGTGATGGAGGATGGTTGATGATGACGATGGTGACGAGTCCCCCTCTCCGGAGCCCCGAACAGACTCCAGATCAGCCCTCCCGAGAGAGATTAGGGCTTGGCGGCGGCTCCATGTCGTAAAATGCGATGAAACTTTCTCTCTGATTTTTTCCTCCGCGAAATGGAATATATGGAGTTGGAGTTGAGGTCCGTGGAGGTCCAGGGGGGCCACAAGATAGGAGGTCACGCCCTAGGGGGGCATGCCCCCCTGTCTCGTGGACAGCCTGTGGGCCCCCTGGTCTTGATTCTTTCGCCAAAAATTATTATTAATTCCAAAAAGTGCCTCCGTGGATTTCTAGGACATTCTGAGAACTTTTCTTTTCTACACATAAAACAACATCATGGCACTTCTGCTGAAAACAGCGTCATTCTAGGTTAGTTTCATTCAAATCATGCAAGTTAGAGTCCAAAACAAGGGCAAAAGTGTTTGGAAAAGTAGATACATTGGAGACGTATCAACTCCCCCAAGCTTAAAACTTTGCTTGTCCTCAAGCAATTCAGTTGACAAACTGAAAGTGATAAAGAAAAACTTTTACAAACTATGTTTGCTCTTGTTGTTGTAACATGAAAAGCCAACATTCAAGTTTCGGCAAATATTATGAACCAACCATACTCACAATAACACATAGGTCTCATAGTTACTCATATCAATAACATAATCAGCTAGCGAGCCATAATAATAAAACTCGGATGACAACACTTTCTCAAAATAATCATAACATGATATAACAAAATGGTATCTCGCTAGCCCGTTCTGAGACCGCAAAACATAAATGCAGAGCACCTTTAAAGATCAAGGACTGACTAAACATTGTAATTCATGGTAAAAGAGATCCAGTCAAGTCATACCCAATATAAACCAATAGTAATGAATGCAAATGACAGTGTGCTCTTTAGCGAGTGCTTTTTAATAAGAAGGGTGATGACTCAACATAAAAGTAAATAGATAGGCCCTTCGCAGAGGGAAGCAGGGATTTGTAGAGGTGCCAGAGCTCGATTTTGAAATAGAGATTGAATAACATTTTGAGCGGCATACTTTCACTGTCAATGCAACAACTATGAGATGGCTGTATCTTCCATACTAAATGCATTATAGGCAGTTCCCAAACAGAATGGTAAAGGTTTATACTCCCGCAACCGCCAACAAGCATCAATCCATGGCTTGCTCGAAACAACAAGTGCCTCCAACATACAACAGCCCTGGGGGAGTTTTGTTTACTTATTTTGATTTGCTTTGATATTTTTGGATCATGGGACTGGGCATCCCGGTTACCGGCCCTTTCTCGTGAATGAGGAGCGGAGTCCACTCCTCGTGAGAATAACCCACCTAGCATGGAAGATATAGGCAGCCCTAGTTGTAACATGAGCTACTCGAGCATACAAAACAGAATTTCATTTGAAGGTTTGGAGTTTGGCACATACAAATTTACTTGGAACGGCAGGTAAATACCGCATATAGGTAGGTATAGTGGACGCATATGGAACAACTTTGGGGTTTAAGGAGTTTGGATGCACAAGCAGTATTCCTGCTTAGTACAGGTGAAGGCTAGCAAAAGACTAGGAAGCGACCAACTAAGAGAGCGACAACGGTCATAAACATGCATTAAAATTAATTCACATCGAATACAAGCATGAGTAGGATATAATCCACCATGAACATAAATATCGTGAAGGCTATGTTGGTTTAATTTAACTACATGCGTGAACATGTGCCAAGTCGAGTCACTCAATTAATTCAAAGGAGGATACCATCCCATCATATCCCATCATAATCATTCTAATAGCATGTTGGCACGCAAGGTAAACCATTATAACTGATAGCTAATCAAGCATGGCACAAGCAACTATAATCTCTAAATGTCATTGCAATTATGTTTACTTCATAATAGCTGACTCAGGAACGATGAATCATCATATTTACAAAAGCAAAAGAGGTCGAGTTCATACCAGCTTTTCTCATCCCAATAAGTCCATCATATATCGTCATTATTGCCTTTCACTTGCACGACCGAACGATGTGTATAATAATAAGAGTGTACGTGCATTGGACTAAGATGGAATCTGCAAGCATTCAACTCAAGAGAGAAGACAAGTAATATGGGCTCTAAGTTAAATAAACAATCATGCATATGAGAGCCACTAAGCATTTTCAATATGGTCTTCTCGACCCCAAAAGGAAAGAAAAGAAAATAAAACTATTTACACGGGAAAGCTCCCAACAAGTAAGAAGAACTAGAAATCTTTTTGGGTTTTCATTTTAATTCTACTACAAGCATGGAAATTAAACTAACTAAATTTTTTTGGTTTTTCTTAAGGTTTATCAAACACACAAGAAGAAAGCTAGAAAAAGAAATTTAAACTAGCATGGATAATACAGTGAAGGAGTATGAGCACCGACAACTAGTGTGTGAACATGAATGTAAAGTCGGTGAGAAATACGTACTCCCCCAAGCTTAGGCCTTTGTCCTAAGTTGGTCTAATACCAAGGACCGCCGCTACTCTCTCCGGTGTAGTGGGAGGTGTAATCAGGATACCACTGGCTGGTCCTCTCCGGATCCCACTGGACAGATGATGCACGATATGGGTCCAGCTCAGGTTCCGGCTCTGGAGTAAAAGCTTGAGCTCGATGATTGTTCACCGCTTCCGGCGTGACAAGATGATTTTCTGCAAGCAAATCAAACAATACAGGCACAGGCAAAATAATAATCTCAATGTGTTTCTTATTAAATCTAAGTTTATACAAGAGCATCTCTTATTCGTTGTCAACAATAAACTTGTGTGCTACCATGCTCTTGTAATCTAAGATGTGAGGATGCAATTTTATCTCATCCTCATCGTGGTGCCTAATGGGTATCTGAAAATGTTCAGCCAGACGTGCAGCATAGATACCTCCAAATATGGGGCCTTTTGTATGATTCAGGGCTAGCCATTTAGCAACGACGGCACCCATACTAAAAGTATTGTCTCCCAGCAAAGCATGTTGAAGAATAATAATATCTGGAACGCTCAAATTTCCACTATTTCCACGACCAATCAAGCATCTACTAGCAAATATGACAAAGTACCGTAAAACAGGAAAGTGTATGCTAGAGACTTTTGCTTCAGAGCCCTTCTTTGGCTCTTCCACAGCAATAGTTTTTACAAAGCCACCCACATCTTCACGATGGGGTTCATCTAATTCTCCCTCATAAGGTATCCAACAGACCGCGCAAAAATGATGTAAAGTCATTTCTTTGAATTCATCATATAAATGAAATGATACTGCATGCGGTGACTTCTTAGGATAATAATAAAAGTTTTGCACGAAAGTATTGGTAAGTAAGAGATACTAATTGATTCGGTCGTTGATGAAACCGGTAAGGCCTGCAGTCTCAATTAAAGCATAAAAGTCTTAATGAATTCCGGCTTCTTTCAAGAAATCCTCGCATGGCCATTCACATGACCGTACTTCCGCTAAGCGAGGAAGATTATACTAGGCTTTTTCCTTCTCTTTGGCTTGTTTTTCCTCAGAACTTCGGCTAGAAGAGCCCTTAAAATGTTTCCTCAACATTTTCTAAAAATTTCTGAAATTTTAGTAACTTCAAAATAAAAGTGAATAAAACTAAACAAGATTGGTAGCAACTACTCCTACAAGTGCCTAGAGCCTATATCATGCATTGGAATTGCTTGAGAACTCAAAATTTTAACATGAAAGCTCAAGAACATGGTCACCTATGCAGCAAAATTTTGCAAAGAATAAAGCACTAGAACAAAAACTAATTGGACCAATGGAGGAGTCACATACCAAGCAACAATCTCCCGAAGAGGGTTTTGCGAATGGAGCTTTGAGCTAAGAGATCGAGAATCGCAGCAAAACGAGCTAGAACTCGTGCTTGAGCTAGATGGGGATTTTTTGGGTAGAAGATGAAGTGTGTGGGTGCTGGCATAAGTGGAGGGGGGCCACCAGGGGTCCACGAGACAGAGGGGTGCACCCTATAGGGGGCGCGCTCTCCTATCTCATGGCCTGGTGCTTGCCCCTCCTGCATTATTTTTAGTGCCTAAAATCCTCAAATATTCCAGAAAAAAATCATACTAAATTTGCAGGGCATTTGGAGCACTTTTATTTTTGGACTATTTTTTAATGCACGGATAATTCAGAAAATAGACGGATAATATTATTTTTGCTTTATTTATTCTAAATAATAGAAAGTAAAAAGAGGGTACAGAAGGTTGTGCCTTCTAGTTTCATCCATCTCGTGATCATCAAAATGAATCCACTAACAAGGTTGATCAAGTCTTGTTAACAAACTCATTCTGAATAACACGGAACTGGAGAAATTTCGAATAACACTAAGTTACCTCAACGGGGATATGAAAATCCCCAACAATAAGAATATCATACTTTTTCTTGACAGTAGGAAGGGGAAATTCAAAACCTCCAAAAATGATAGTTGGAACTTTTTCAATGGAATTGATGCTATGAACTTGAGATTGTTTCCTCGGAAAGTGTACCATATGCTCATTTATACCATTAACATGAAAAGTGATATTGCCTTTGTTGCAATTAGTAACAGCCCCTGCAGTATTAAGAAAAAGGTCTACCAAGGATAATAGACATACTATCATCCTCGGGAATATCAAGAATAACAAAGTCCGTTAAGATAGTGACATTTGCAACCACAACAGGCACATCCTCACAAATACCGACAGGTATAGCAGTTGATTTATCAGCCATTTGCAAAGATATTTTAGTAGTTGTCAACTTATTCAATTCGATTCTACGATATAAAGAGAGAGGCATAACACTAACACCGGCTCCAAGATCACATAAAGCAGTTCTAACATAATTTCTTTTGATGGAACATGGTATAGTTGGTACACCCGGATCTCCAAGTTTCTTTGGTATTCCAGCCTTAAAAGTGTAATTAGCGAGCATGGTGGAAATTTCAGCTTCCAGTATCTTTCTTTTATTAGTAATGATATCCTTCATATACTTAGCATAAGGATTTACTTTAAGCATATCAGTTAAGCGCATACGTAAGAAAATAGGTCTAATCATTTCAGCAAAGCGCTCGAAATCCTCATCATCCTTTGACTTGGATGGTTTAGGAGGAAAGGGCATGGGTTTCTGAACCCATGGTTCTCTTTCTTTACCGTGCTTCCTAGCAACAAAATCTCTCTTATCATAACGTTGATTCTTTGATTGTGGGTTATCAAGATCAATAGCAGGTTCAATCTCTACATCATTGTTTTTGCTAGGTTGAGCATAAACATGAACATTATCATTAACATTATCACTAGGTTCATGTTCATCACCTGATTGAGTTTCAGCATCAGAAATAGAAATATCATTGGGATTCTCAGGTGTGTCTACAGTAGGTTCACTAGAAGCATGCAAAGTTCTATCATTTTTCTTTTTCTTCTTTTTAGAAGAACTAGGTGCCTCTAAATTATTTCTCTGAGAATCTTGCTCGATTCTCTTAGGGTGGCCTTCGGGATACAAAGGTTCCTGAGTCATTCTACCAGTTCTAGTAGCCACTCTAACAGCAAAGTCATTTTTATTATTTAATTCATCAAGCAGATCATTTTGAGCTTTAAGTACTTGCTCAGCTTGAGTAGCAACCATAGAAGCATATTTGCTAACCAGGTGAAGTTCATCTTTAACTCTAGCCAGATTGTCACTTACACGTCCTATCTCGAAAGCATTATTCTTTAACTCTCTACCAACATAAGCATTAAAACTTTCTTGTTTATCCATAATGTCATAAAATTCATCTAAGCATGGGATATGAAATTTAGTAGAGGGAATTTCAACTTTATCATATCTATAGAGAGAATTTACCTTTACTACCTGTGTTGGGTTATCAAGACAATGTGGTTCTTCAGGCGGTAAATTGAGACCATGTATTTCTTCAATAGGAGGTAAATTCTTAACATCTTCAGCTTTAATACCTTTTTCTTTCATTGATTTCTTTGCCTCTTGCATATCTTCAGGACTGAGAAATAAAACACATCTCTTCTTCGGAGTGGGTTTAGGAATAGGCTCGGGAAGTGGCTCAATTGGTTCAGGAATTACTTCAGGAACTGGCTCAGGAAGAGTCCAATTATTTTCATTAGTCAACATATTATTCAATAATATTTCAGCTTCGTCGAATATTCTTTCCCTGAAAACACAACCAGCACAACTATCCAAGTAGTCCTTGGAAGCATCGGTTAGTCCATTATAAAAGATATCAAGTATTTCATTTTTCTTAAGAGGATGATCAAGCAAAGCATTAAGTAACCGGAGAAGCCTCCCCCAAGCTTGTGGGAGACTCTCTTCTTTGATTTGCACAAAGTTATATATTTCCCGCAAGGCAGCTTGTTTCTTATGAGCAGGGAAATATTTAGCAGAGAAGTAATAAATCATATCCTGGGGACTACGCACACAACCAGGAGCAAGAGAATTATACCAAGTCTTAGCATCACCCTTTAATGAGAACAGAAATATCTTAAGGATATAAAAATAGCGAGACTTCTCATTATTAGTAAACAGGGTGGCTATATCATTCAACTTGGTAAGATGTGCCACAACAGTTTTAGATTCAAGGCCATAAAAAGGATCAGATTCAACTAAAGTAATAATATCAGGATCAACAGAGAATTCATAGTCCTTATCAGTAACACAGATAGGTGAAGTAGCAAAAGCAGGGTCAGGTTTCATTCTAGCATTAAGAGACTGCTGCTTCCATTTAGCTAATAATTTCTTAAGATCATATCTATCATTGCAAGCAAAGATTTCCCTAGCAGCTTCTTCATTCATAACATAACCCTTAGGAACAACAGGTAATACATAATCATTGGGATAACCTTCATCATCACTATCATCAATAATAGGTACTTCAGTAATATCATTCCCCCTAACTCTAGCAAGTTGTCCATCAAGAAATTCACCTAATGGCAAAGTAGTATCAAGCACAGAAGTAGTTTCATCATGCATAGCAGAAGTGGCATCATCAATAACATGCGACATATCAGAATTCATAGCAGTAGCAGGTTTAGGTGTCGCAAGCTTACTAATAATAGAAGGAGAATCTAGTGCAAGGCTAGATGGCAGTTCCTTACCTCCCCTCGTAGTTGAGGGGAAAATAGTAGTTCGGTCGTCTTTCAAGTTCTTCATAGTGATCAACAGATATAAATCCCAAGTGACTTAGAGAATAGAGCTATGCTCCCCAGCAATGGTGCTAGAAATTAGTCTTGATAACCCACAAGTGTAGGGGATCGCAACAGCTTTCGAGGGTAAAGTATTCAACCCAAATTTATTGATTCGACACTAGGGGAGCCAAAGAATATTCTTGAGTATTAGCAGTTGAGTTGTCAATTCAACCACACCTGGATAACTTAGTATCTGCAGCAAAGTATTTAGTAACAAAAGTGGTATGATAATAAAGGTAAGGGTAGCGAAAGTAAAGATAAATATTTTTGGGTTTTTGTAGTAGTTGTAACAGTAGCAACAGAAAAGTAAATAAGCGAAGAACAATATGTGAAGAGCTCGTAGGCAATGGATCAGTGATGGATAATTATGCCGGATGCGATTCCTCATGCAATAGTTACAACATAGGGTGATATAGAACTAGCTCCAATTCATCAATAGTCATACGTGCTTATGGAAAGGAACTTGCATGACATCTTTTGTCCTACCCTCCCGTGGCAGTGGGATCCTTACGGAAACTAAAGGATATTAAGGCCTCCTTTTAATAGAGAACCGGAACAAAGCATTAGCACATAGTGAATACATGAACTCCTCAAACTACGGTCATCACCGAGAAGTATCCCGATTATTGTCACTTCGGGGTTTGTCGGATCATAACACATAATAGGTGACCATAGACTTGCAAGATACGATCAAGAACACACATATATTCATGAAAACATAATAGGTTCAAATCTGAAATCATGGCACTCGGGCCCTAGCGACAAGCATTAAGCATAGCAAAGTCATAGCAACATCAATCTCAGAACATAGTGGATACTAGGGATCAAACCCTAACAAAACTAACTTGATTACATGGTAAATCTCATCCAACCCATCACCGTCCAGCAAGCCTACGATGGAATTACTCACGCACGGCGGTGAGCATCATGAAATTGGTGATGGAGGATGGTTGATGATTACGACGGTGACGAATCCCCCTCTCCGGAGCCCCGAACGGACTCCAGATCAGCCCTCCCGAGAGACATTAGGGCTTGGCGGTGGCTCCGTGTCGTAAAACGCGATGAAACTTTCTCTCTGATTTTTTCCTCCATGAAACGGAATATATGGAGTTGGAGTTGAGGTTGGTGGAGGTCCAGGGGGCCCACAAGATAGGAGGCCGCGTCCTGGGGGGCACCCCCTATCTCGTGGACAGCCTGTGGGCCCCCTGGTCTTGATTCTTTCACCAAAAATTCTTATTAATTCCAAAAGGTGCCTCCGTGGATTTCCAGGACATTCCGAGAACTTTTCTTTTCTACACATAAAACAACATCATGGCAGTTCTGCTGAAAACAGCGTCAGTTTGGGTTAGTTCCATTCAAATCATGCAAGTTAGAGTCCAAAACAAGGGCAAAGTTGTTTGGAAAAGTAGATACATTGGAGACGAATCAAACCACGAGCTAAGGCACCTTACTCGTCGTCTGAAAAGTCTGCAACATGAACATTGTAGCCAGAAAATGGGTCAGATCATGGCATATGCTGGCAATGTAACACATAGAGAGTAATGAACAAATTATGCTATACTACATGCATATATGGCTGGTGGAGAGCTCTATGGTTACAGTTTTGCATAAAGCCAATTTTTCCCTACTGCAAAGGAATAAATTTTATTTAACTATCATGGTGGTTGTTAAACATTGAGAAGATAGACATCCTCTCAATCCCAATTAAAAATCATCATTAAACCCAACAAAATTGATTAAAGTAACATGATGAGATTCACATGATAATCCAAGTACTAGATACTCAAGATGTCCATAACCGGGGGCACGGCTAACCATGATTAGTTTATACACTCTTCGGAGGTTTGCGCACTTTTCCCCACAAGACTCGATCTCCTCCGTTGGGATTCTCGCACTACATGATGTTTGAGAAACGGATGACCGAGACATAATCTTTCAGAAGCGCTAGAACCTTATGATCGGGTAGACAGTACCAACCTACATCCCCTACATCTACTAGTCTACCACTGTAAGAGTTCGCACGACTTAGTCAACTATGCTAGAGCCCATAGTAGCTTGTGGCTGCACACGGAAGTGTCTAGCATGAATAATCTCATGATCCCTTTGAGCCTGGGTGGCGGTCCATAAAGAAAAACAGGCAATCGCTGGAATACTCAGGTGCCTCAACCCACCCAGATGTGTGTTTAAGTTGCCACCTTAAATAAACCATTAATTTAACAATCTCACATCGGTCATGGATACACTCACCCAATCCACGTCTACTAGCATAGCATGGCATAATAAGCAAACGTAGAAGTAACTCCCAAGGGTTTGATAATAAAACAGGTAATAGGTACTACCTCATCTACTTCCCAAAACCCACATATTAATCAGATCCTAATCATGCAATTGTTTGAGGATTGATCTAATGCAATAAAAACTTGGTAGTAAAGAAGTATGATCAAAGTGTTACTTGCCTTGGTGATGATCCGCGAAACCTAGAGATTCAAAGTAGCAAGCGGCGCACTCCGGGTACTCTATCCCAAAAAACAAGCATACAATAAGTACTCATCTAATGCACAGGTAAAACTCAAATAAGAGATCTAACCAGAAAGTTGAACTTAAGAACTCCGGTTTGCAAAAAGAATCAAATCGAACGAAGCAACGAAACACAAACGGCGAAAGAAACAATCTTCGTTTACTAATCTGGACCTAAGTCAAATTTTATAGAAGCAAAATCTTGTTTGAGTAGGTTAAACGGAAAGAGGGTTTCAAGACGAAACTCTAGGCGCTTGAATCGCCTGATTCCGATAATCGAGCGAAAAGTTATACTAGAACGAAAACCGGATCAGAAATCGCGATCAGAAATAACCGCGGAAAAATCCGAGAAAAAGAAAAACTGACGAACAGATTAACGAACGAACGTTCGTTAACTGAAACTAAACGGCGAGTGCATCCGTTAAAACGAACGAACGGGCGAACGCTCGCTAAATAAATAAACCGAAAAAAACCGATCTATATAAAAAAATGAACTAGGGTTTTTTCTTAAAAACGGATCGGTTTCTTTAGAAAAATCGGGGCGGCGGGGCGGCTACCTCGGCTCGGCTCCGGCGGGGCTCCAGCGGCGCTCCAGTGGCGGCGGAACGGCATGGGGTGGCGGGGCTGCGGCGGCGGCTGCGGCTGCGGCTGCTGCGGCGGCGGGGCGGGTCGGGTGGCGGGGTGGGGACGGGCGGCGGCGGCGGTATTTAAGAGGGGTGTGGCGGCTTGGGGGAGGGGGCAAGGCGGTGGGGAGAGGAGTCCGGCTCGGACTCCTAGTCTGGGTCAGGGCGGCGGCGCGCGGCGCGGAGGCGGCGGCGTGGGGGCGGGCCGGCCTGGCTCGGCTGGGTCTTCGGCCCAGTCGGGCGCGGGAAAGATTTTTTTTAAATAATTCCGCCGAACAGAAAATAAATTCTAGAAAAATAAATAAAAATCTAAAAATGCCAAAAAAATTCACCGTCTAAATAAAATATTTAGAACGAGATGAACATTTTCTTGGCCCTAAAATGCAGTTTTGAAAACGTGCAATTTTTCCTAAATTCAAATAAAATAGCAAAAACTCCAAAATAAAATCTTATTTGATTTTTTTATTAAATACTCAATATTTCTTTATTTTGGGAAAGTCATTTTATTCCCTCTCTCATATTTTTATAATAGAAATAATTGAATGTAAAATAAATAAAATCAAATGATCCTATTTTCAAAATTTTAGAAAACTCAAAATATGAAAATAACGAAATCCCCAACTCTCTCCGAGGGTCCTCGAGTTGCATAGAATTTCTGGATCAGGCCAAAGCAATAAAATATGATATGCAATGATGATCTAGTGTATAACATTCCAAATTGAAATTTTGGGATGTTACAAACCTACCCCCCTTAAGATGAATCTCGCCCTCGAGATTCGGGTTGGCTAGAAAATAGGTGAGGGTGGTCCTTCAGCAGATCTTCCTCTCGCTCCCAGGTGGCTTCATCCTTGGTGTGGTGGCTCCACTGAACATTACAAAACTTGGTAACTTTGTTGCATGTGACTCGGCTGGCATACTCAAGAATTTTGACTGGTTTCTCCTCGTAAGTTAAATCACTATCCAACTGAATCGCTTCCAGCAGCACTGTATCTCTCAGTGGTATATTAGCCATCTCTGTGTGGCACTTCTTCAACTGGGAAACGTGGAATATATCATGAACTCCTGACAATCCTTCGGGCAATTCCAACTTGTAGGCTACTTCTCCCATACGCTCCGAAACTTTGTATGGTCCTACAAAACGTGGTGCTAACTTTCCCTTAACTCCAAAGCGCTTAACTCCTCGAAGTGGAGATACTCGAAGATAAACTATATCTCCGACTTCGTACACTGTCTCCTTGCGTTTAGAATCTGCATAGCTCTTCTGCCTGGACTAGGCTACCTTGAGCCTATTGTGAATCAACTTTACCTTCTGTTCAGAATCCTTAATCAAATCCGGTCCAAACAACTGGCGGTCTCCAACTTCGTGCCACAACAACGGGGTCCTGCACCTCCTTCCGTACAAGGCTTCGAAAGGGGCCATCTTCAAACTGGATTGATAACTGTTGTTGTAAGAGAACTCTGCATACGGCAAATTGTCGTCCCAACCGGATCCATAATCTAGCACACAAGCTCTCAGCATATCCTCTAAAATTTGATTGATTCTCTCAGTCTGTCCATCTGTCTGCGGATGAAAGGCTGTACTGAACACTAGCCTAGTACCCAAAGTTTCGTGCAACTGATTCCAGAACTATGAGGTAAACTGGGTTCCTCTATCTGATACGATGCTCCTTGGAACTCCATGCAGACATACGATCCTGGTCATGTATATCTTAGCCAACTTGGCACTAGTGTAAGTAGTCTTCACTGGGATGAAATGAGCTACCTTCATCAAACTATCAACTACCACCCAAATCGAGTCATAGCCTGAACGAGTCCTGGGCAATCCCGTGATAAAATCCATGCCTAGTTTATCCCACTTCCATTCGGGTATCGGCAATGGCTGTAACAATCCTGCTGGCTTCTGATGCTCTACCTTTACTCTCTGACATACATCACAAACTGCTACATATTCCGCAATATCCTTCTTCATTCCAGTCCACCAGAAAGTATCCTTCAAATCCAAATACATCTTGGTATTTCCTGGGTGAATCGAATATGGTGAATCATGGGCCTCCTGCAGAATCAATTTCCTGATCTCCGGATCATTAGGCACATAAACACGGTCTTCAAACCATAGGGTATCGTGCTCATCCTCACGAAATCCTTTAGCTTTTCCTTTGTTCATCTTCTCCTTTATGGAGGCAATCACCTTGTCAGTCTTCTGAGCTTCTCTAATCTTATCCATCAAACTAGACTGAATCTCCAATGCTGCTACATAGCCTCTCGAAACTATCTCCAAACATAGCTCACGAAGGTTCTCGGCTAACTCCTTCGGTAAATCTCCTGTCATTAGTGTGTTGACATGGCTCTTGCGGCTCAATGCATCGGCTACTACGTTAGCCTTTCCGGGATGATAATGCAATCTCATCTCATAATCCTTGATGAGCTCCAACGATCTCCTTTGCCTGAGATTTAGCTCCTTCTGCGTGAAAATATACTTCAAACTCTTGTGATCCGTGTACACCTCACAATGGTTTCCAATGAGAAAATGTCTCCAAGTCTTCAATGCATGCACTACGGCTGCTAACTCCAAATCATGTGTGGCATTATTCAACTCATGAGGTTTCAGCTATCGTGAAGCATACAAAACAACTCTTCCCTCCTGCATAAGCATGGCTCCAAGTCCTTGACGTGAAGCGTCGCAAAACACCTCATAATCCTTGCTCTGATCTGGCAGAATCAACACTGGTGAGGTAACCAAACGTTTCTTCAACTCCTGGAAACTGGCCTCACATTCCTCAGTCCATTTAAACTTGGTGTCCTTTTTCAACAACTCCGTCATAGGCTTCGCAATTTTCAAGAAATTCTCAATGAATCTCCAGTAGTATCCTGCAAGTCCAAGAAAACTCCGGATCTCACCAACTGTTCTTGGGGCTTCCCAATTTGTCACAGTGACAACCTTGGTGGGATCTACTGCTATTCCTTCACCGGATATAACATGTCCAAGGAATCCAACTTCCTTCAACCAAAACTCACATTTTCTGAACTTGGCGTATAACTGTTCTCTGAGCTTCTCAAGTACTAAAAACAAGTGCTCCTTATGCTCCTCTTCATTCTTTGAGTAGACCAAAATATCATCAATGAACACCACGACGAACTTATCCAAAAACTCCATAAATACCTTGTTCATCATGTTCATGAAATATGCAGGTGCGTTAGTCAGACCAAATGACATAACGGTATACTCGTACAGCCCATACCGGGTGGTAAAAGCCGTCTTAGGTATATCCTGCTCTCGAATCTTCAACTGATGGTATCTTGATCGCAAATCGATCTTGGAAAATACCTTAGCTCCTTGCAATCGGTCAAACAGATCATTGATCATCGGCCGTGGGTACTTTTTCTTGATTGTTACTGCATTCAAACCTCGATAATCAACAACCATCCTTAATGATCCATCCTTCTTCTCCACTGGAAGTACTAGCGATCCCCAAGGCGAAGAACTTGGGCGAATATAACCTTTATCCAGTAACTGCTTAATCTGCTTCTTAATCTCCTCCAAATATTTTGCGGGCATCCTATATGGTCTCTTAGATATTGGCCCTGTGCCTGGCAAAAGCTCAATCAAAAACTCAATGTCTCTATCCGGTGGCATGCCTGGCAACTCCTTTGAAAATACATCAGGGAAATCCTTCACCACTGGTACTTCCTCCTGTACAACTCCTGATAAGGAATTTACTTGTGTCCTCTTCGGTACATTTCGGGATACATACTTGATCCTTCTTCCTTCTGGCGTTATAAGCTAAATCGTCTTACTGGCGCATTCAATGTTCCCTCCATACTTCGATAACCAATCCATGCCTAATATCACATCCAATCCTTGCGATTCCAATACTATTAGGTATGAGGGAAATATGTAGTTACCAATCCTTAATGGTAACCGATCACACCATAGACTAGCCATATATTCTGCTCCAGGCGAGGTTACTAACATGGGTGAACTAAGGGCTGGGGTTGGCAGTTTATACTTATCCACAAATCCCCTTGATATGTATGAATGCGATGCACCAGCATCAAAAAGAACGTGTGCAGTAAATGACTTAACCAAAAACTTACCTATTACTGCATCTGGCTGAGCTTCAACCTCCTCCACGTTAACGTGGTTCACCTATCCCCTATTGAAAGGGTTCGGCTTCTTCCCTGAGCTTCCATTTCCATTTCCATTTTGTGCTTCAGGACATCCATTGGCATAATGTCCAGTCTTCTGACACTTATAGCAAGTGACTTGGCTCAGGTCTCTCTTGGCTGGGGTTGACGGGTTGGTACAGTTCTAGCCGTTGCTTCCTCCATTCTTTTTACCATTCTTGGGGACATTATGACTATGTGAACCTCCTCCTCCATGGGTATGCTAAAAAATGTCCTCCCGGTTTAGGGGTAAAACGTGGCTTCTGCTGAGCTCCAGAATTGTACTTCCCTTGTCCATACTTCCTCTTGCGGTTTCCAATCTGCTGTTGCTTCCCTTCAATCATAAGAGCGCGATCTACCAACTCCTGGTAGTTGTTGAAGCTTTCTACCATTAATTGCATGCTCAGCTCATCATTCAGTCCTTCCAGAAGCTTCTGCCGCTTAGCTGCATCCGTAGCAACGTCATCTGGGGCATAACGTGCTATCTTACTAAAGTCATCCACATACTGGCCAACTGTCCGTCCTCCTTGGCGCAAGTTGCGAAACTCACGCTTCTTCATGGCCATAGCTCCTGCTGAAACATGGGCAGTACGGAAAGCCTGCTGAAACTGATCCCATGTGATAGTGTCGATGGGATAAGTGGCTGTGAAATTCTCCCACCATGATGATGCGGGTCCTTCAAGCTGATGCGCGGCAAAACGCACCTTTTCCGCATATGTGCATCCTGCAGTGGTCAACTCCCTCCCTGTCTTGCGGAGCCAATCATCTGCAACTATCGGCTCGGTGCTACTGGAGAACAGCGGTGGATTCAGTCTAAGGAAACGGGTTAAGTGATCAACAGGTGGTGGTGGTGGTGGGTTGTTGTTGTTGTTCCCCTGATTCTGATTCTGGACTAGCAACTGCGTCAACGCATTCTACTGTTGGATCAACTAAGTGAGCTCCAGTGGAAAAGAAAATCCATTGTCACCTCTCGGAGGCATCCGAGGGTTTTAGAAAAGATGAGAATATAGAATAGAATGAGGTCTAGAGGGAAAACACTACCCATGTGCACATGAGACAAATGCAAACAAAATCACTTCATTCAATCAAACAAGGGCATACAACGGTCTAACTATTGTTATAAAAGTGCTTGGACTATACTAGATACATGGGGGAATACTACTATGGTTATGGTGGTCGACTAGAAAAACTGCTCCGATGAAGACTCCATGATATTTGCTCCAGCTTCATCAACATAGTCATCATCGCTATCGTCTGGGTCCGAGTCGGTGTCGTCGATGATGATGTAGTTCTCTGGACAGGTGCAATCTTCGTCTTCTCCTCCAGTCACGGGAAATCCCATAAACACCTTGAGCTTCTTCTTCAGATCATCGTTCTTCTCCACGAGTGTTGCTATTTCCTCCTCATATCCATCTCGTGTAGACTTGAGTTCTTCCTCTAGCTCTATGATCTTGGTCATGGCCTTCTTTAGATCTATCATGCCTGCGCACATCTGGTTCTCCTGGCGTCGAATGTGCTGGTTTAACTCCCAGATGAAAGCTGCAATGGATCTATCCTTCCTGGTGCTGGTCATCTCCCATTGAGATCCTTGTGGTAAACTTCTCCAATACGTCCCATTGTGATGTGGGCTGCCATGCTCTTTCCTAGACTCCAGGTTGGTGCATCAAAGGAAAACTCTATGGGCTCAGTGACGGGCATGAACGTCCTTCCTGGAACTTGAACTTGAATCATCCAGCGCTCCTCTTCAGGTAAAGTGGCGTTGTAGGTACCTGTGAAGCTTGGTACTCTGATGTTCAGATATCTAGTGACTTCCTTCAAGTGTCGTCCAAAGGGTGTATCTTCATCCAGTTGCGTGAACTTGTTCCTTGCATCCACCATCCTAAAAGAGTAGAAAAGATGAGGAGTCAGAAATGAGAAGAGAGAGTAGTGATCTAGGGCTTTAGCTTAGTGGTCATGTCCTACAGTCAGCGTGTGCTCTGATACCATCTTGTAGCGACCAGACCTCAAACAGTCTGATCTCTGTGCTTTAGTGTCATCCCTAGATCAGTAATGCTGACACGCATAGTACTTGAAGGATATATAACAGAGTAGCAATCACACACTTATTACATCGAATGTCTCAAAAGAGAACTTATTACAATAAATATGGCTTAAGGCCATCTAATAATGATAATAGCGGAAGGCTTGGAAGATAAGTGAGTCATCAACTCCAACGGCATCACTGAGTCTAGAACCACGACCTAAGGCACCTTACTCGTCGTCTGAAAAGTCTGCAACATGAACATTGTAGCCCGAAAATGGGTCAGATCATGGCATATGCAGGCAATGTAACACATAGAGAGTAATGAACAAAATTATGCTATACTACATGCATATATGGCTGGTGGAGAGCTCTATGGTTACAGTTTTGCATAAAGCCAATTTTTCCCTACTGCAAAGGAATAAATTTTATTTAACTATCATGGTGGTTGTTAAACATTGAGAAGATAGACATCCTCTCAATCCCAATTAAACATCATCATTAAACCCAACAAAATTGATTAAAGTAACATGATGTGTAACATCCCAAAATTCTAAATTTTGGAATGTTATAAACAAGTTGATAGATTTGATTGATTGTTTGATTGTTGTGTGATTGATTGAGTGAAATTTGAAACTGTTTGAAAGTTAAATGAGAGGGAATAAAAGGACTTTCCCAAACTTCCATTTTTCATTCGTGGTCTCCGTGAATTCAAATTCTTTTCACCACAAAACCCTAGAGAGAAGATGACATGACTTCTTCCATTTATTTAAATGACAAGGGGTGTTGAAAATATTTGAATTTCATTTGAAATTATTTCCAATTCATAAACTTCAAGCAACTCAATGATTTTCATGAGAGAAGATAAAATGACTTCTTCAAAACATATGAAATATGAGTTGGTAGTTTAAAAGAATTAAATTCAAAGTTCTTTTGAATTTATTTTCAATTTGGAGTTATTTGAGTTTTATTCAAATTATTTTTCTCCAAAAATAAAAAATATGGAAAATAGGGTAACATGATTCCCTACAATAGAAAATTGGATAGAAATAAATTTGAATGCATTTTGGTATGTTTAAAATGATTTTCGTTGGATTTTAGAGCAGCAGCAGTGTTTGATTTATCTGAATTTTTGTGTATTTTAATTGACTCTAGAAAAATGTTCATATTGTAGAAAATCTTTTTCTGAAAATTTTGATATATTATATGCCTATATAATATTTCTATTTGTTTCTTTTGTTTTTATTTTGTTTGTCTGTTTAAAAAAAACTTCCTCCGACTGGGCCGGCTCAGCTAGCCAGCCAGGCCCAGCCCAGCCGCATCGTCTCCGCCTCCCGCACGGCGACCGCCGCCGCTGCGCCCCGTGTCCGACCGGGACACGCCCCGCCGCCGCCTTGCGCTGCCCCCTCCTCCAAGCTTCGCACCCCCCCCCTCTATATAAGCCGGACCCCAACCCCGTCCCTATCCTCGCTTCGCAGCACTTCGCCGCACTTCGCCGCCCACATCGTCGGATCTTGCCACCGCCGCCGCAGCTCCGCCCGCCTGCCCCGCACACCACCGGCGCCGCCGACCGCCGCCGGTGCCACCATCGACTCCGCCACACCGCGCCGCCCCTCCCCGTCTATTCCGCCGCCGCCGACGACCCGCCGGCCGATCTGCCCGAACCGGCCGAACCGGTATAAACCGACCCCGGTCCGATCCGGTTTTTCTTTTAACTTCGGCTTTTTAAAAAAAAACCTAGACTAGATCGGTTTTTTTCTGTTTTATTTAAACAACGAACATCCACTGTTTAGATCTTATAAATGAACGTTCGTTAATTAGATCTTTACTTTTTCTGTTATTTCGGCTAGGGACCCGTCTGTGAATATTTTATTTACAGATTAGTCCCTGTACTTCAAACGACCACATCTTTTCACCCATTTATCCAAATCCAACGAAACCAACGCCCACTTCTTTGTTACGATCCCCTCTATCCAGATAAACAACTTGAACATGTTTTTGAAAGTTTAAAATTTGAATTAGATCAGATTTGAATTTGAACTTCGTTTGATCATAACTTGAGTTTCGTAACTCCGTTTGAGTTGATTCTTTTTGCAAATCAAAGCTCTTGACCTAAACTTTCTGATAAGGCCAAATTCACATAATTTTGGTACTGTTAGAAATTGTTTTATGCTGCAAGAGTTATTTGCTTGGTTTTGATGTTTTCCGAGTTGTTCTCTTCGTTCTTTCCGATCTTTTGAGTGATTTCTTATGTGTGGTTACTATTGCTTGCTCACGATAGATTGACCGGAGTGTGACGAGTAGAACTATCAGGAGTTTTGAGTGCGAATCATCTTCATCAACATTGCAGGCAAGTAACACTTTGATCATACCTTTTCTCATACCCAGTTTTTATGCATTAGATCAGACCTCAAACATTGCATGATTAGGATCTAATTAAATTGTGGGTTATGGGAATTAGTTGAGGTAGTACCTATTACCTGTTTTATTTTCAAACCTTTGGGAGTTACTTCTACGTTTGCTTTATGTCATGCTATGCTAGTAGACGTGGATTGGGTGAGTGTATCCATGACAGATGTGAGTTTGAGTTAATTAATGGTTTATTTAAGGTGGCAACTTAAACACACATCTGGGTGGATTGAGGCACCTGGTTTCCAGGACTTGCCTGTTTTTCTTCGGACCGCCACCCAGGCTCAAAGGGATCATGAGATTATTCAAACTAGAAACTTACGTGTGCAGCCACAAGCCATTATGGGCTCTGGCATAGTTGATTAAGTCGTGCGAACTCTTACGGGTAGACTAGCAGATGTAGGGGAAAGTAGGTGTACCGGTCTACCCTATGTAAGGTGCTAGCGCTTCCGAAAGACTATGTCTCGGTCATCCGTTTCTCAAACATCATGTAGTGCGAGAAATCCAACGGAGGCGATCGAGTCTTGTGGGGAAAAGTGCGCAAACCTATGCAGAGTGTATAAACTAATCATGGTTAGAAGTGTTCCCGGTTATGGACATCTTGAGTATCTAGAACTTGGATATCATGTGAATCTCATCATGTTACTTTAATTAATATTGTTGGGTTGTTAATGAGTACTTTTAATTGGGACTGAGAATGTTGTCGACCATTCTCAATGTTTAACAACCACCATGATAGTTAAATAAATTTATTCCTTTGCAGTAGGGAAACATTGGCTTTTCGCAAAAGCATTATAACCATAGAGCCTCCACCAGCCAAATATGCATGTAGAGATAGCCTTTATTCATCATTGCTCTATGGTGTGAATTTGCCAGTACATTCAATGTACTGACCCTTTGTGGCTGCAGCGTCTCATGTTGCAGGATCTTACACGAGTAAGTGATATGTAGGGTTACGATTCCTATACTCAACTTTGCCGTTGGTGTTGATGGGAATCCACAACCTTGTTACTTCCGCTATTTTGGATTGAGGTAATAGTATTTACGTTACTTTATACATGTGATTTACCTCTGTTATAAATCCTCGAGTACTGTGTGTGTCAGCATACCGATCCAGGGATGACACTTAAGCACAGAGACTTGACCCATTCGTGTCGGGTCGCTACAAGATGGTATCAGAGCACATGTTGACTGTAGGACGTGACCCTAGAAACTGGCAAGCTTTCTCTACAACCTTCTTTTCAAAAGATCTCTTACCTCTCTGCTCTTCTAAGCTTATTCAAATATTCCTTTTAGTGAGACTATACCCCTTTCCCCTTTTGACCACATGAAGATTCGACTGATGAGACCACTCCAAGAAGTACAAGATATCTGACAACTAAGACTACTTTGGAATAAAGAGGATTTTACCGTGCATTACACTGATGGAACTACAACAGTTGAAGACTCTGAAAACTAGGAGAATTTGAAGGCTTTGAAGATTTTCCAGATTTGTATGACCTAGGAAGGCTACCCCTTGTACTTGGCAGACTAAGGAAGCTGTCAATACCCGAGATCAAAGTGTTGGAGAAAGACTGGAACGTGGAGCATAAAAACCTAAGGTTTTGTCAAAAAAAGGGCCCTAAGATAGGAGATATCAACTATGGAATGATAGCTCATGGCAGAGACATAGTCATAAACATGGATATCCATGATGCTATCGCTCGCTCATGTTATTGTCACCGTGAGGTGTTAAGCATGCATCTTTCGGAAGAATTGGATGACAAAAGGGCTAATGGAGCACCTACCAGCAAGAGATCAAGTTTTAACCTTAGCTGGTGCATCGCCAGGATCTGGAGTATTACATCAAGAATTTTAAGATGGACTTTAGGAAGTCATATTTGACAAGGAGGCAGTTCGTGAAGAACTCGGGACCCAGAAGCTGAAAGTAGACAAGCTGGAGGAACAAAACCTCGAGATACCGGAGATTTGTCAGGAACTGAAGGAGATTAGGACCATGGTTCATGCCAAGGATGTTGAAACCGGAAGTTTGGAACGCAACTCCAGAAATATTAAAGGATGTCATGAGAGACTTCGCGTCAACAGAGATGAATTTGGCAAAAGAACTTGAGAAGGACAAGCAGGATTAGAAGGAGCCATCGGAGACATGACTAAGACTTGAAGAGTTTGATGACGTTGAGATCTATAGACCATTAGAAGACCCAAACCCTTTTATATATTTACGTTGGATGCGACGATTGTGAGCTGTCATTTGTTTGTTGTTTTTCCGACAGCCACAAATAAAATGCCCTTTTCAAAACTGTTGTTTGTATTGTGTGTATTCCCTCTCTATCTCTCTTATCTCACCCCAAAACCCATGGACCCAATAGAGGATGAATGGAGATGAACTCATATTATCTGGACCGATGAGTCAATTGGAGACGGGCCGATGGATTCAGAACATGGAGGATCACATGAAGAATAACCATATAGCCGAAAAGGATATGGCCCAGCATGCTCTTAAATGCTTTGAAAGAGGTGCTGCAACTTGGTGGAGGATGTACCAAACCATCCATGGATGGCAAGGAGTAACCACTTGGAATGAATTTAAGTTGACCATGCTAAAATCTCAGCTTGTGTCCCAGAAGATGAAGCCTCATGGAAATGATATGAAGAAACTCTGTGCATGCAAGCTTTGTGGAGAAATAGGACACAGCCATAAGGAGCACAAGGATGAATGCCCTAATTGTGAAGGAAGTCACCCAGCTGAAGAATGCCCAACTAGGCAGATTACTTGTTTCTTGTGTGAAGGAACTACCCACTACCGTGCTCAGTGTCACATTTGCCCTATGGTACAGAGAACCATCCAGCAGAAGAAAGAAGCAACGAAAGGAGCCCTCATGGAAATTTTAGAAGAACCGGTGATCAAGGAAGTTGCCAAGGACACACACAAAGGAAACAGAGTTAAAGCCTGCACCAAGTCATGCTATTCATGTGGAGAAGAAGGACACATCTCCCAAGATTGTCTGCATGGAGATCTAGTAGAATTCCTGACAGAGGAAGTAGAGTATGACCCACAGGAAATAGATGCCCTGATTGGAATGAAAAAATCCAGGAAGAGAAATAGATGGGATTCCAGGAAGGACCTGAGCCATATCACCTGTTTTAGATGTGTCGGGGGTTGGGTGCGACATATGCCAAAGGATAGCTTATCATGGTGGGGGCGAGTAGAACGTCGCCGGTGCCTGGAAACGGGATAAGGCGTAGACATGCACGCTGGCGAATCTTACCCAGCTTCGGGGCTCTCCGGGGAGATAACACCCCTACTGCTGCTCTGCGGGGTCTCCGCATGGTCACTATAGCAAGGTGGCTACAATGGTGCTCCTGGAGCTGTATCAGGAGGCAGGAGAGCGCAGGGCTAGTTCTCTCCTCCTTGGTCTATGTGTCTATCTCTATCAAAGGCCGAACCCTTTGCATGGGTGCCCCGGGGGGTTTATATAGGCCTACCCCCCGGGGGTACAATGGTAATCCGACTGGGCATGGGTCCCAGCCGTCTGTCTCTCACGTTGCCGCCCTTACCGTCGGCTTCTGGGGCCCGCCGACTGGTGGGTCCCGTGGACAGGCCGGGCACTTTGCGGCGCTCCTGGTGACGTAGGCTTGGTCATTGGGTCGTGGCAACAGTGCCGCCATCTATCAGGCGATCACTGTCGCCACTCCCCATCCAATCTGGGTTATGGCTCGTGGGGCCCTGGAGGGGAGACGGCCGACTCCGGGGAGGCCGACTCCCACAGGGCCATCTTCGGGCGCTCTGGCCGCCTTCGATTCACCCACTGATGGGCGGCCCCACGGTCTTCGGACCGTACAGGCCGGCGTCGTGGGTACAGTGCGTCACGCACTATGGTTGAGGTTAGGGCTGGCATGGCAACAGTGCTGCGCCTCGCCAGAGATCTCCCAGCGATATGGCTCACTGTAGCCATGTCAGCCCCTCGTAGGCAGGGAGGGACGGCCACGTTGCGACCGTACCTCGCATCGGGCTTCGTGAAGCGTCATGGGCCGACCTCCATAGTCGGCACTCCTGGAGGTCGCAAGCTTGGAGTCAGCTTGCTTTGAGGTCGTCATCTGGGACTCGGCTTCTCCGGAGATCGCCAGTTGAGATTCGGCTTCTTGGGAGATCGTCAGCTGGGACTCGGCCTCTCTGGAGGTCGCCAGCTGGGACTCGGCTGGAGGGGCGTGGCCTGCCCCGATGTCTTGAAAGATCTTGGGTCCCGGGTCAGCCTACCCGTGGCCCATTACTCTGACAAGATGCAAAGAGTTAGGGCACTACTTTAGTAGTTGCCCAAAAAGGAAGCCGAGGACCCAAGGAGGCTCTGTGATCATGAGGAAACCTCGACACTTGTCAGAAGTGTTATGTTTTTTTTGTAATGTAGCAGGGCATTTTGCTAGGGATTGTCCCAAGAAGAAGGAGACTTGTGCTAAATATTTGAGTTAGCAGCAATGTAAATGTAGTAGTAGTAGTGAGAACATCTCCTCTGTATTGAGATGTTGAGTTGAGGCATGTATGAAAGACAAGAGATTGTAATCATTTGAGAATCAATAAAGTTATCATCGTTGGTATTGATTTGGATTCTATGAGTTGTTACTCTATGAAGAAAGATTTTGACCATTTTCGAGGATATGAGAAATATGGTCTATGGATGAGATTGGAGCATTTTAAGGGTGGTAGTACCCTGTGAGGAGATTTGACCCCTGGAAAGGATAATGATGTTCCACGGAGTGGACCTTGGACAAAATAAGTATGAGTTTCATCTCGATATGTTGGATACCCCCAAGAGCCTGAAGGAAAGAAGTACTATTGGATATAAAGGAGGTATGATGTTAGTAATATGGAGCAATTGTGACTCTGTGATGAGTCGGAGTAATCACGTCTAGTTTGGTGCCAATAGAAGGAAGACATTACAATTGGATGGATTTTAAGTATGCTAGGAAGTTGGAAGTTGAATGTTGGAATAATGATCAGATGCCCAGATAATGAGTTCAAGGTTTACAAGTGATGAGATGGGCCATAACCCACAGGCCCCAGGACCTGCCAAGAAGCAAGCACACTCTTGCTGAAGGAAAACCCTTGGAAGAGGATATGCCTTTACCCACAGACGATTCTATAGGAGTTTATGCAAAACCTGAGAGTTGTGAAGGAACGATAGTTGTTTGTCTGGCTTGCAGAATCAATGGATTTATACGAACTTGGTTCGTCGACAAGAGAAATTCTGCAATGCTTGTGAGGATGACCGAGTGTTAGCATGCGAGATTTGCTAAACCATATACAAGATAATGATTTGGGTGCGGGATGGATTGATCACCATACCGACTTACTCTTATTATTCGTCTTGCTATACGGGATGGTAAATCTGAGTGACTTACCTATAGTAGAGAGACGACGATCAAAACCTTGTTTGAACATTAGAATGGTATAAGTAATCTTCCCTTGTACAAGGCAGTTGTTGCCAATCGTAGGTCATACGGTGAGGTTCAGCCCAGACCCATTTCCTGCAGGAGAAACCATAAATGGTTGACCACCATGAGATATCGATAGCTGTTTAGTATTGGCGCCAGACCCGTCAGCTAAGAAGACCCAGTCATGGAATAACCTTACCAGATGAAATGGATACAAGAATTGTGAAAAAGGTTATGCCACTACCGGAAGAGCCCAGAGAAGGAATTTTCCTAAGATCTGAAGAGACCAACACTGTCAGGAATAAGGATGGAATATATGAGCTTTGATGGAACCGTAACCATGCTTCTAAGGGTGGTAGCACCCGAAATCCCCGGCGACGATCGATGGATATTTGAGAAGACCCCAAAGCTAACCTACTTCTTTCTAGCCTCTCCGAATCTCGAGGACGAGATTCATTTTAAGGGTGGTAGGTTTGTAACATCCCAAAATTCTAAATTTTGGAATGTTATAAACAAATAGATATATTCGATTGATTGTTTGATTGTTGTGTGATTGATTGAGTGAAATTAGAAACTGTTTGAAAGTTAAAAGAGAGGGAATAAAAGGACTTTCCCAAACTTTCATTTTTCATTCGTGGTCTCCATGAATTCAAATTCGTTTCACCACAAAACCCTGGAGAGAAGATGACATGACTTCTTCCATTTATTTAAATGACAAGGGGTGTTGAAAATATTTGAATTTCATTTGAAATTATTTCCAATTCATAAACTTCAAGCAACTCAATGATTTTCATGAGAGAAGATAAAATGACTTCTTCAAAACATATGAAATATAAGTTGGGAGTTTAAAAGAATTAAATTCAAAGTTCTTTTGAATTTATTTTCAATTTGGAGTTATTTGAGTTTTATTCAAATTATTTTTATCCAAAAATAAAAAATATGGAAAATAGGGTAACATGATTCCCCACAATAGAAAATTGGAGAGAAATAAATTTGAATTCATTTTGGTATGTTTAAAATGATTTTCGTTGGATTTTATTAGAGCAGCAGAAGTGTTTGATTTATCTGAATTTTTGTGGATTTTAATTGACTCTAGAAAAATGTTCATATTGTAGAAAATCTTTTTCTGAAAATTTTGATATATTATATGCCTATATAATATTTCTATTTGTTTCTTTTGTTTTTATTTTGTTTGTCTGTTTAAAAAAAACTTCCTCCGACTGGGCCGGCCCAGCTAGCCAGCCAGGCCCAGCCCAGCCGCATCTTCTCCGCCTCCCGCACGGCAACCGCCGCCGCCGCGCCCCGTGTCCGACCGGGACACGCCCCGCCGCCGCCTTGCGCTGCCCCCTCCTCCAAGCTTCGCGCCGCCCCCCCCCCCCTCTATATAAGCTGGACCCCGACCCCGTCCCTCTCCTCGCTTCGCCGCACTTCGCCGCCCCACACCGCCGGATCTTGCCACCGCCGCCGCAGCTCCGCCCGCCTGCCCCGCACACCACCGGCGTCGCCGACCGCCGTCGGCGCCACCATAGACCCCGCCACACCGCGCCGCCCCTCCCCGTCTACTCCGCCGCCGCCGCCGACCACCGGAGTCGCCTCCCCGCGCATGACCAACACCGTAACCGCCGCCGCCGACGACCCGCCGGCCGATCTGCCCGAACCGGCCGAACCGGTATAAACCGACCCCGGTCCGATCCGGTTTTTCTTTTAACTTCGGTTTTTTTAGAAAAACCCTAGACTAGATCGGTTTTTTCTGTTTTATTTAAACAACGAACATCCACTGTTTAGATCTTATAAATGAACGTTCGTTAATTAGTTCTTTTCTTTTTCTGTTATTTCGGCCAGGAACCCGTCTGTGAATATTTTATTTACAAATTAGTCCCTATACTTCAAACGACCACATCTTTTCACCCGTTTATCCAAATCCAACGAAACCAACGCCCACTTCTTTGTTACGATCCCCTCTATCCAGATAAACAACTTGAACATGTTTTTGACAGTTTAAAATTTGAATTACATCAGATTTGAATTTGAACTTGGTTTGATCATAACTTGAGTTTCGTAACTCCGTTTGAGTTGATTCTTTTTGCAAATCAAAGCTCTTGACCTAAACTTTCTGATAAGGCCAAATTCACATAATTTTGGTACTGTTAGAAATTGTTTTATTCTGCAAGAGTTATTTGCTTGGTTTTGATGTTTTCCGAGTTGTTCTCTTCGTTCTTTCCGATCTTTTGAGTGATTGCTTATGTGTGGTTACTATTGCTTGCTCACGATAGATTGACCGGAGTGTGACGAGTAGAACTATCAAGAGTTTTGAGTGCGAATCATCTTCATCAACATTGCAGGCAAGTAACACTTTAATCATACCTTTTCTCATACCCAGTTTTTATGCATTAGATCAGTCCTCAAACATTGCATGATTAGGATCTAATTAAATTGTGGGTTATGGGAATTAGTTGAGGTAGTACCTATTACCTGTTTTATTTTCAAACCTTTGGGAGTTACTTCTACGTTTGCTTTATGTCATGCTATGCTAGTAGACGTGGATTGGGTGAGTGTATCCATGACATATGTGAGTTTGTTAATTAATGGTTTATTTAAGGTGGCAACTTAAACACACATCTGGGTGTATTGAGGCACCTGGTTTCCAGGACTTGCCTGTTTTTCTTCGGACCGCCACCCAGGCTCAAAGGGATCATGAGATTATTCAAACTAGAAACTTACGTGTGCAGCCACAAGCCATTATGGGCTCTGGCATAGTTGATTAAGTCATGCGAACTCTTACGGGTAGACTAGCAGATGTAGGGGAAAGTAGGTGTACCGGTCTACCCTATGTAAGGTGCTAGCGCTTCCGAAAGACTATGTCTCGGTCATCCGTTTCTCAAACATCATGTAGTGCGAGAAATCCAACGGAGGCGATCGAGTCTTGTGGGGAAAAGTGCGCAAACCTATGCAGAGTGTATAAACTAATCATGGTTAGCCGTGTCCCAGGTTATGGACATCTTGAGTGTCTAGAACTTGGATATCATGTGAATCTCATCATGTTACTTTAATTAATATTGTTGGGTTGTTAATGAGTACTTTTAATTGGGATTGAGAATGCTGTCAACCATTCTCAATGTTTAACAACCACCACGATAGTTAAATAAATTTATTCCTTTGCAGTAGGGGAAAATTGGCTTCTCGCAAAAGCATTATAACCATAGAGCCTCCACCAGCCAAATATGCATGTAGAGATAGCCTTTATTCATCATTGCTCTATGGTGTGAATTTGTCGGTACATTCAATGTACTGACCCTTTGTGGCTGCAACGTCTTATGTTGCAGGATCTTACGACGAGTAAGTGATACGTAGGGTTACGATTCCTATACTCAACTTTGCCGTTGGTGTTGATGGGAATTCACAACCTTGTTACTTCCACTATTTTGGATTGAGGTAATAGTATTTACGTTACTTTATACATGTGATTTACCTCTGTTATAAATCCTTGAGTATTGTGTGTGTCAGCATACCGATCCAGGGATGACACTTAAGCACAGAGACTTGACCCATTCAGGTCGGGTCGCTACATGATGAGATTCACATGATAATCCAAGTACTAGATACTCAAGATGTCCATAACCGGGGGCACGGCTAACCATGATTAGTTTATACACTCTTCGGAGGTTTGCGCACTTTTCCCCACAAGACTCGATCTCCTCCGTTGGGATTCTTGCAATACATGATGTTTGAGAAACGGATGACCAAGACATAATCTTTCAGAAGCACTAGCACCTTACGATCGGGTAGATAGTACCAACCTAAATCTCCTACATCTGCTAGTCTACAACTGTAAGAGTTTGCACGACTTAGTCAACTATGCTAGAGCCCATAGTAGCTTGTGGCTGCACATGGAAGTGTCTAGCATGAATAATCTCATGATCCCTTTGAGCCTGGGTGGCGGTCCATAAAGAAAAATAGGCAATCGCTGGAATACCCAGGTGCCTCAACCCACCCAGATGTGTGTTTAAGTTGCCACCTTAAATAAACCATTAATTTAACAATCTCACATCGGTCATGGATACACTCACCCAATCCACGTCTACTAGCATAGCATGGCATAATAAGCAAACGTAGAAGTAACTCCCAAGGGTTTGATAATAAGACAGGTAATAGGTACTACCTCATCTACTTCCCAAAACCCACATATTAATCAGATCCTAATCATGCAATTGTTTGAGGATTGATCTAATGCAATAAAAACTGGGTTGTAAAGAGGTATGATCAAAGTATTACTTGCCTTGATGATGATCCACGAAACCAAGAGATTTAAAGTAGAAAGCGGCGCACTCCAGGTACTCTATCACAAACAAACAAGCATACAATAAGTACTCATCTAATGCACAGGTAAAACTCAAATAAGAGATCTAACCAGAAATTTCAACTTAAGAACTCTGGTTTGCAAAAAGAATCAAATCGAACGAAGCAACGAAACACAAACGGCGAAAGAAACAAGCTTCATTTACTAATCTGGTCCTAAGTCAAATTTTGCAGAACCAAAATCTTGTTTGAGTAGGTAAAACGGAAAGATGGTTTCGAGGCGAAATTCTAGGCGCTTGAATCGCCTGATTCCGATAAACGAGCGAAAAGTTATACTAGAACGAAAATCAGATCACAAATCGCGATCAGAAATAACCACGGAAAAATCCGAGAAAAAGTAAAACTAACGAACAGATTAACGAATGAACATTCGTTAACTGAAACTAAACGGCAAGTGCATCCGTTAAAACGAACGAACGGGCGAATGCTCGCTAAATAAATAAACCAAAAAAACCGATCTATATAAAAAATGAACTAGGGTTTTTCTAAAAAACGGATCGGTTTCTTTAGAAAAACCGGGGCGGCGGGGCGGCTTCCTCGGCTCGGCTCCGGCGGGGCTCCGGCGGTGGCGGGACGGCGTGGGGTGGCGGAGCTGCGGCGGCGGCGGCGGGAGGCGATGGCGGCGGCTCCTGGCGGCGGCTCCTGGCGGCGGCAGCGCAAGGCGGCGACGGCGGCTGCGGCTGCTGCTGCTGCAGCGGCGGGGCACGTCGGGTGGAGGGGTGGGGAGGGGCGGCGGTGGCGGTATTTAAGAGGGGGGTGGCGGCTTGGGGGAGGGGGCAAGGCGGCGGGGAGAGGAGTCCGGCTCGGACTCCTAGTCCGGGTCGGCGGCGGCAGCGCGCGGGGCGAGGGCAGGCCGGCCTGGCTCGGCTGGGCCTTCAGCCCAGTCGTGCGCGGGATAGATTTTTTTTTAAAATAATTCCGCCGAACAGAAAATGAATTTTAGAAAAATAAATAAAAATCTATAAATGCCAAAACAAATTTTCACCGTCTAAATAAAATATTTAGAACGATATGAACATTTTCTTCGTCTTAAAATGCAGTTTTGAAAACGTGCAATTTTTCCTAAATTCAAATAAAATAGCAAAAACTCCAAAATAAAATCTTATTTGATTTTTTTTAATTCTCAATATTTCTTTATTTTGGGAAAGTCACTTTATTCCCTCTCTCATATTTTTATAATAGAAATAATTGAAGATAAAATAAATAAAATCAAATAATCCTATTTTCAAAATTTGAGAAAACTCAAATATGAAAATAACGAAATCCCCAACTCTCTCCGAGGGTCCTCGAGTTGCTTAGAATTTCTGGATCAGGCCAAAGCAATAAAATATGATATGCAATGATGATCTAGTGTATAACATTCCAAATTGAAAATTTGGGATGTTACACATATGGAAGGTGCAATCAATATCACTCTGCCAAGTTAAAATTGTCTCGTCATAGGTGGCGTTCATCAAACTAGAAGCAATACGTGCTAGAAATCATATTCAAGACGCAAACCAATATCACACTGCCAACTTAAAGGTGTCCCATCATAAGTGACTGATGCAGGATACACAAGAAAAGTAGTTTCATGTAAGAACATGGTGTGATAGGCAGATATAGTATGTACCAAAAACAGGAAAGCGTGTCATAGATGCAGTTTACACTAATTACGAGTAGTACAAGCTAGACACCATATGCAACATGCAACCAGATATCACACTGCCAAGTTAGAGCAAGCACCTTGGATGGTGGAGTAGGGGAGCGGAGACTTGGACCTTGTAATGCACTATCAGTACAAGGAGAATTGGTACAGATGCTCCATTTGCGTTGCTGCAGAGGACCACCATCATCTCCTTCCTTACTCTTTTCCTTCCTCTTTCTTGATTTTACCTTGTCAAGTCAAACCCACAAGAAAAAGAAATAAATTTTCTCTTCAGAACTCATTGATGCATAATACTGACGAACACTACTTTCATGTAAGGCAGCCGCATGATAGGAGGATGGAATATGTATGAAAAATAGGATGGCGTGACATGTTGACATGTATGATGTATAAAGTGTAAACTAAGCACAAGGTTCTTGAACTTGTTAGAATCAACGCAAGCTAGGAACCATATGAAAGATGAAACCAATATCACTCTGCCAAATTAAAAGGGTGCCCTAACAAATGTATTTGACCAAATTAGAAGCAATACATGGCAACAAGCTAGAAATAATATGCAATATGCAACAAATAAAGGTGACTCATCGTAAGTGATTGATGCAGGATACAGAAGAGAGGTAGTTTCATGTAAGAACAAGGTTAACACATAGATGTAGTGTCTACCAAAAATAGGAAGGCATGTCATATTCACAGGTATAATGTGTAAACAAAGCAGATGCAATTTACCCTAATTAGAAGCATTACAAGCTAGACACCATATGCAACATGCAACCACATATCACACTGCGAAGTTAGAGCAAGCACCTATGATGGTGGTGTAGGGGAAGTGCGGTCTTCAAGTATAGACCTACGTTCAATATCTTCATTTAGGCTTGCTATTTCTTGAGAATCATGTGGAGAGGATGAAATTGCATTCTTTATAAGAGTAGTGTGTCTCATATTAACCCACGAGCGTGACTGTCTCATCATAAGTGATAGATGCAGGATACACAAGAACAGTAGTTTGATGTAAGAACATGGTGTGATAGGCAGATGTAGTATGTACCAAAAATAGGAAGCGTGTCATATTCACATGTATAATGTGTAAGCTAAGGAGATGCAATTTAACAAACTAGGAGCAATACAAGCTAGGCACCATATGCAACATGCAACCAGATATCACACTGCCATGTTAGAGCAAGCACCTTGGGTTGTGGAGTAGGGTAGATGAGATTTGGAACTAGCACTGTAGTACAAGTAGCAGGAGAATCTGCAGAGATCATCTGTTTCGGTTGCTCCAGAGGACCACCATCATTCCGTGCCTTCGTCCTTTCAGATTTTGCCTTGTCAAGTAAACACACAAGAAAAAGGAATGAAATTCGCACTTCCAAATTCGTTGATGCATGGTACTGATGAACACAACTTTTATGTATGGCAACAACATTGTAGAAGGATGGAATATGTATGAAAAACGCTAAGCAGAAGGCATTTCAACAAATTGGAAGCAATGCATTCTAGACACCATATGAAAGATCCAACCAAAATCACTCTACCAAGTTAGATGTGTCTCATTATAAGTGGCACTTCAACAAATTAGAGGCAATACATGTTTGAAATGATATGCAAGATGCAACCAATATTACACTATCAACTTGAAGGTGTATCGTCAGAAGGGATTGATGAGGGATACACAAGAAATGTAGTTTGATGTAAGAACATGGTTAATAGAAAGACGTAGTATGTACCAAACACAGGAAGGCATGTCATATTCACAGGTATAATGGTTAACTAAGCAGATGCAATTTACCCTAATTAGAAGCATTACAAGGTAGACACCATATGCAACATGCAACCACATATCACACTGCCAAGTAAGAGCAAGCACCTGCGATGGTGGTGCGGGGGAATTGCGGTCATCAACTAGAGAGCTACGTTGACTATCTTCATTTAGCCTTGCTGTTTCTTGAGAATCATGTGGGGAGGATGACACTGCACTCTTTAAACGAGTAGGGCGTCTCACAGTAAACCACTGGGGTGACTCTCTCATCATAAGTGATTGACGAGGGATACAAAAGAGCACTAGTTTGATGTACGAACATGGTTAATAGACATATGTAGTATGTATCAAAAACAGGAAGGCATGTCATTATCAAAGGTATAATGTGCAAAGTAAGCAGATGCAATTTAACCAAATTGGAAGCAATACAAGCTGGACACCATATGCAACATGCAACCACATTTGACAGCGCGAAGTTAAAGCAAGCACCTGGGATGGTTGTGTGTGGCAATTGAGATCATCAACTGAAGAGCTACGTTTACTGTCTCCAACTGCTGACACTGCACCCTTTAGAGCGCTAAAACGCTTAGTGCTTATCTTTGAATTACGCTGGAGCGACTTCAGTCTTTTCTTTTCTGCATTCATCAACACTGCATCAGAGTCTGAAATACCCATGCACAAAAAAACAATAGTGTGTGTATGGGTGAAGTGTGTGCACAATTAGTATAGTGTAAAGGTAGCAGATAGCAGGTCGGTGAGAAATAAATGACGGGAGACATATGATAGCTCTACAACATGCATGGCACACTAAATTACTACTGGATTCTATGAAAATAATAGTTGACTGAAAACAAATAGGTCAGTCCATTTTTCTGCACCATCCGATGTACAAAGAATGGGCAGATCACCTTCATCTACCTCCAGCCAGTCAGTGTTGATGATCTTCCTCGAAACGCCAGCGACCATCGACCCAGTCTCCTGCCTGCACCCTCCCCTCGACCTCACCGAACTGTCGTGCTTGGCACCGCCCCCCGGCCGTCCATTGAAGCCCCGCCGACCTCCAGATCGGGCGCAAGCAGCTCCTACGCCCCACACCCCTATGATAGACACCGATGCGCCACTTCCCCGGCGAACATGCGGACTAGGTGCTCCGCGCGCCTAAGCGGGTGCTGCTTCTTTTAATTGCGACCCTGAATTGGAATCTAGGCGGGCTACTAACCTCTAGCAAAGGTGAAATAGTAAAGGGAGGAAACCCTATGCATTTAGTATCACAAAGAAGATGCAGTAAGAAGCGCTCAACTAGTTTCTTTTGTGGGATGAATATGGTGTGAGCAGAGACGTAAGATTTGCATGAATAAGGGAAGAGGAGTGCCTCTTTCTGCTGGCAGTGTTGTGTTCCCCTTCTGTTTTTCCAACAATCTTCTTGTGGTTCGCTGGAAATGAGAAGTTGTGGAGGACAGTGGAGCCTTGGACGAACCCATGTCCAAGTTGTTTAGTGTGGTGCGGTGGCCATCTGTCGGCGGCAGTGAACCAGATCCGAGGTAGCGAACGACAGCGCAGCGGGAACAGCTCTGGTGCGGTGGACGGTTGCGATTGTGGAGCAGCAGCAGTGAGGCGCAGGACGGCGTGGTCGGAGTGGTTCTGGTACGGTGCACGTCGGCGTCGGTGTTGTGGAGGCAGCTCTGCCTCGGCTTCAGCTGCTAAGTCCTTGAAGGCGTTGCGGTAGTGGTTGCGTTGGACAACGACATCGGGGTACCGCTCCGGCGTGATGGAGGAGGGCGGCAGTGGATTGGGCGCTATGGGGTGGAGGACGGAGGAGGCTGGGGTTTCGCGGCTGGTGGAGAGGGCGTTTTGGCGCCCACGAAGTATGAATGGGGAAACGGAGGGAGGCGGGGAACTAAGTGGGAACAATGTTTCGGTTTGAGACGCGCTTGTTTGAAATTTGGGGAAGTTACAAACTTTGCCCCCATCTAAAATTTTGGACATATTGCGGGTTGGGGTTAGGACAGTAATCTCAGGTATCCCAAATGTGGGCGGGATAGATTTCGGCTGAGCGCATGGGTGTTTAGGCGCCCACGGCGTATGAATGCTTCTCGGAGGCGGTTGAGACTGGCGTCTTGGTGAAGTTATAAATCTACCCCGGTTTAGACCTTTGGACATCGGGCCGATAGGCTACACGGGCCAGAGTCAGGACAGTAATTTCCTACCACCAAACATTAGTCTCGCGCGGTTTCGGGTGACCAGAGGCCTATTTGGCGCTTCGTTCAATATTTGGGAGCAGAAGCATTAACGTTTTCGGTTCTCTTGAATTGAACTTTCAAGATTTGTCAAACTTCACAAATCTTTACTCTTGAAAATCCTAAAGCTACGATTATTTTTGAAGGGGGGGGGTACATTTGAATATACATTGTACACGAGTATATATTAAAAATATGCAAATTACCTCAGTTCATGCATGGTTCCAGATATAATCTCCTTGGTTGCAAAAAAAAGTTAGACATGCGTATGAATATATAATAGCATGTTCAAACGCACAACAAAGATTGATGCCCCCTTTTACATCTGATTTACAAATGCCATTATCTCGGGTTCAAATAGACAAATGTATAAAGTGCTTCACACTAACAACATGGAGTGCACTAATTAATGTTTATATATGAATTGGAAAAGCATCCATTGCCTGTATTTCAAACCTCTCTCTCTATGGATAGATAATATGAAATAAACACATGCACATGCTAAAATTCAATAGAGTATGGGTGTCTTATAGACCGATTTTCGTCCATATGCAATTTGCAAAATTCATGATCTAATCCAAAAATAATAATGCCATTTATATTTTAATTTAATGCGTAGAACCGCCTTTTACACGTAGAAGCACTATGCCTCGGCCCGTTCTCACAAACGCGCTATATATCTCTCTATCTAACGCATAAGTGCACACACTTTATATGCATCGGCATTTCTCTTTCACACGTGCTCACAATCTCTCTCGGGGTGTCGGGGTGTCTCACGCACATGCTCTCTCTCTCTCTCTCTCTCTCTCTCTCTCTCTCTCTTTCTGACTACTATGTACCACTCTTTTCACTAATCTCAGTTGGAAAACACTATTTCTCTCACATGCATATATACACACGCACGGTCTCTACTAGCCCTCTATACGCACATATATGTGCCTACGTGTCTCCCGCACGCACATTATCTTTAGGCCTCTCTTGCACACATTGCCCCCCCCCCCCCCCCCCGCAGACACACCTCTCTCTTAGTAGTTGGCAGATATGATTCCATCATATCATTCGGTAGGATATCCCTAACTGTTAGGCTGGATGGTAATACGAGGCAAAGTTTTACCCTGGTTTGGAACCTTGCAGTTGAGGAAAAAATCCTACTCCTGGTACTATATATTAGTGCTGGGGTGTGTACAAAGTACACGTGAATACCAGGCATTGTGCGTGTGTGTGTATACTATCGACAAACTAGCCCCCAAGCTTCTATAACATACTGGGGGCCTAGGATTACAAATCATATATAGTCGGCTTATCACCAGTGGGGATAGAGTCCTCTGCGACTCTGGTAGCTTTGTGTTGTACGTCGAGTCCTCCACATGGGTTTCGTATAACTTGTCTCGGTCCAACCTATATGTGGTGCAGGATGGAACCGACCCATGAGTCCTCATGTTGACCCACCACAACTAGAAATGATGTGCCCACCACACCACACACGCAATCGGCCACTAAGAAAATAAGCATATACAATAGTAAAATGTTATACATGAAAGTTAATTGCATGGTGCATCCGAAAATATTTGTTCCGCATTGTGAATGTTTATATATTCTCCTAAAATATTAGTCACGGAAAAGAGAAACGAAGGGCATATCTCTCCTTGTCTCCACCGGACACCCCCTCTTTCTACACCACTTTCACGTACGCACACAAACTATCTCTCGGCTCTCTAAAAGTATGCATGCCCATGACACATTCATGCGTGACGGTCAATGTATTTCAAGCTAAAACACTGTACGGTCACTGGACTTCAGATTATGCTCATTATGGTCACCGTATACATTCTCATGGTGATCATACGGTATCTAGCTCACGATACGTCTCCGTATTTTCTTGATGACACTGATGGACTTTGCATTTGATGCATGCTCCGTATTTTGGTGACGACACTTACGGTCATTGTATTTGAAGCGAAAGCACGATATGGTCACTGGACTTCAGAATAAGCTCATCATGGTCACCACATACATTTTGTCGTGCTAACCAACATGTAGTTGGATGTTAGGAGGACAGTGGTTTCTCGAGCCCACCAGGGTTAAAGTCCCGGTGCTCGCATTTATCATGTGTTAATTTCAGTATTTTTCGGTGATGTGCATTCAGTGGGAGGAGACGTTCCACTCGACTACGAGGCACCTATGGTGACTTCGTAAAATCTCAAGATCATATGCTGGCTCACTCTCTCGAAGGTGCTCATAGGGGTAGGGTCTGTGTGTGTGCGCTTATAGCGGTGAGTGCTTGCGCGTATATATGAGCCCTTGCGTCTGTACCGTGTTAAAAAAATACATGTCATGATTATACGGTCACTGGCTCACCTGTACAAACTCCGTATTTTGTTGATGACACAATCAATTGACCAGTCAAACGTTCCACATGGCGCAACTAGTGTTGCACCATAGGGGCGCGTAACCGTGGGGCCCACCTATCAGCCTATATATTAAAGAAAGAAATGGTAGTTTGAGTCTGTACTGTGTTAATAAAATACATTTTAGGGTGATCATACAGTCACTAGCTCACCATACAACTCCATAATTTGTTGATGACACGATCAGTTGACCAGTTAAATGGTCCACATTCAGCAGTGCACATTACCATAGGGCCCACCCATTAGTGTGTATATGAAGGACAGACATGGTAATAAATTAGTGGTCGGTGGGTATTCGAAGTCGTGAGACCTCTGGGGGGCGTTGATTGGGAAATGGGGTGGGGATCCCCGGAGAAAAAGCTCGGCGCCGGGGGGGGGGGGGCTAGAGGGATGGTCGGTGCGGCGGCGGACCGGCGGTGGGGAGTGGTTTTGGGGCGGGAGGGCGTGGCGGCGCGGGTCGGCCGTGGGTGGCGGGGGCCAGCGGTTCAGCCGGTGGTGGCTGGCGGCTCAGGGGGTGGAGTTTGATGATAAACTGCAGGCCCTTGATTTCGTATCCAACGGCTGGAAAATCTAATGACCAGAGATGAAAAATTCAGTCGATTGACGTGTAGCCTCACCCCGCACGTACACATCCACGCACACAAGACACGCACGCATGCAGGCGTTCAACACTGACACGTACACATAACGAACACACACACGCATGTAGGCGTGCAACACTGACACATACACATGCACTCACGAACACACGCACGTACGCACCCATGCATGCAACACTGAAACGTACCCTTGCACGCACGCAACACTCGCACACCTGCATGCACACAGCACATGACGCAAGACACATGCTCAACCTATACGTGCATGCACCCTTTGTTATGGACACGGATGGTTACGGGTATTAATCAATCTTATCTGTGATAAGCAGAACATTGATGTTTGCAGCGGTCTTTATGAATCACAACGTATCGAACGGGCTAATAGTAGGCTTATCTACATGAAAAAGATGACGTCGCACTCAATGAACAATCATCGGTTTATGAAATTTCCGCTTCTGACCGCCCTGGGCCACAAAGGTTCCTCTGCTGTGCGCTGCCTGCGTTGGATCACTTACATGTAGGCCATGTACCCAAAGAGCCCACATGCCAGTGGAAGAACGGTGCGGTGTCCTACGTGAGAGTCCAGGGCGCCACTCGCTGCATGCCCGGTTGTACACGCCTCCTTGACGCATTCAAACGCCTCCAGGAAACCCGCCCGTGTGGAAGCCGAGAAATCCACTCTGGACACACGTCCGTTCATGACCGGGTCGGCATTAAACGCAATGTCGGCCGAGCTCCTCCCGTCCGTTGTCTATTTAATCTCCTATTTAAACGAGGCCAAACGCCGGCCAAGAATCGCACACCTCCGCCACTCCCCTATCTCCTCCTTCACCATTTTGTTATGAAGAGTAGTTATTCCGCATCCAAGCCGGCTGGGTAGCCCACCGGATATGAGCTATGCAGCTCGCTGATCCACCTCCCTCCCGTCGCCCTACGAAGCCAGTTGCCGCCCCAAGCTGGCGCACGGTTCAGCAACTCACCGCTCTAGGCCAGCTCGATGAGGAGTGGCGCACGGGCGTCGTTGCTGCCGTCCATGCCACCGCCTCATACCGCATCTCTCGTTTCTGTGGCCGAAACTCCCATGCCGGCGGCCGCGCCATGCAAGCTGTGATAGAAGCCGGGTGCACGGAGAGCAACGAGCCGCTAGCCAGCGCCTCCGCGTCTGCCGCCATCATTGAGGAGAAGTAGAACACAGGAGGCCGCCGCCGCTTAGCTCCCATGAAGGCCACCGCAGAGGCGACGCCGGCGTACATAGCAGGTATCTTGCCGGATCCTTTTGTTGCGAGGACCTTCGTCGACCCCGCATGGGCTCCACGGAAGCGGGGAAGCCCTCTTCCACCATCACCTTCGGCATCAGCCAATGATATTAGTTGGGCAGTGGGGAAGCATGCCGTCCTTTGCGCTGAAGCATATACCTCCAGGGCTCTCGACAGTCCGGTGATCATGCTGCCGGACATGAGGAACACAAATCTATTGGCGGGTGACCATTTAGGCCAGGTATTATATACCTGTGCTGTCCAGAACTAGCACCGCATAGTTCATTTGAATGTAATGAAATCCGTCATGTTTGTATGAAAATCCGGTATTTTATATGATTTCCGTCGTTGTTTATATGAAATATCGTCGTGTTTGCGTGAATTTCGTCCGGTTGGTTGAGTTGTTGTCATAACGTGTGCGGCTACGGTTGGATGGCGTAATTTGCGGGTTGCCGCTCGGTCTGCGGGCGGCTCAGGCGGCGTGGTGGGACAAAAAACATAGATCATGCGAGCTCGTCTCCAACGTGCGCACTGGATGATGCATGAGCACCCGAGCCATCCCCTGTTCATCGGTGGAAAAGGCACTGGTGGACAAAAGGGTCGCCAATATTTTGGCTACCCTGGGCAAGATGTAAACAGCCCCTCCCAACAGATTCAAATCCCTTTTTTGCCGTGGAATTTTGCCATGTCTTGTTTTCCTGAACTAGCAAGATGCCTGTGCATTGCACGGAACATCAAGATGCATTTTTTTACAAAACGCCTGTTGTGATTGACCCATGCAGGAGTAATCCCATTTTGTAGAAACTAATGATATCTCAAGAATTTTATCGGATAAATGGTATCTCGAGAATTTTATCGGACTCTATTTTTGTATACAAGGCCACAAACCCATATTACAGGTACCAAGGCAAAAATTAATGTCTTCTAAGTCAATGTTGCAAGCCACCTTGTTTCCTTGTTTGTCGTGTAAATTAATGTGTATTCTTCTCTTTCATGCACATCAAGTCAATGCTCACACTCCCTTATGCATGCAAGGGATAATTAATGTCCTCCTTTGCTAGTACTACGAGGCAAACACCATTAATATTGCATCAATTAGTGTTAGTGGCCTTGTATATCTGCAAATTGTAATTTTGATAGTGGCCTTGTATATAAAAATGGAGGGAGAAAGATGAGAGATAAGGTGAGGAGGAGTGGGGCGTGGTGGTGACTGGTGGTCGGACTGGGCGGAGACATGGGGATGGACGGCGCATTATGTCTACGTTTGTATCTCTCTCACACACACCCACGTAGGTGGGGGACGTGCATGAAGATAAGAGGTGCACGCACGGCGCACGTACTCCCGTCACTTTCCCAACCACACCCATGCGGGTACACGGTGGAGCTCATTTCTGTACGAAAAGGCAGCCCACGTGGTAATTTGACACGTGTACTGGTTGTCCACTTGGTGGAGGGAGGATTGTCTACCACAGGTGAACAAACAAATTGCGACTTGATGCGTTATGTTAAAAAAAGAGGCAAACCATGTGGGGCCTACCTTAGAGGCAAGGCTATATACACTGGAGTACTTTTGATGTGTCCCGTCAACTCGCAGAACGAGGAGAGCTTGCTTAATACGCCGTCTCCCCCGCCCACGGGCACAGTGGCTTGTAGGATGAGGTGAAGCTTTCTTACTAGTAGTAGTACTACTGTACGCCTTACGCCCGCTCACTCGCCCACACACGCGGTGGCTCGCCGGACGAGGAGAAAATTTTACTACTCCCTCCATTTACTCCTCGTCCCTACTACCTTGGTTAGAGAGATCACCATATTGTTTGGAATATATATGTCCTTTAGTACTCCCTCCATTTACTTATACAAGGCCACTATAAAAAATACATTTTGCATCTATACAAGGCCACAAATAGTAATCGAGACAAAAGTTACTACTCCCTCCTTTCGAGTTTATGGCTCAATTTCAAAATCTCTCCAACCAAGGTAGACGGTGAGTGATCGAATTAATTTCGTAGTTTGCATAAGTAATTAGTACGCTCATTTTTCTCAAGAAGTTATGTTTACCGAGGCATTAATTAGAATGAATGCATGAATGACCACTAAATTTCCATGAGTTTCTACATGCATTGGTGAGTTTTCTCTTGACACTGCTTGCATCGGGTGATCTAACGCACCTCGAAATCCAACATGTGATGGTACTACTACTAGTAGTAGAATTGAGACTTATCAAACGGAAAAACGAAGCAGCAAAAACCCAAGCCGTGTCTTGTACTCCTCCGTTGACGCTCCCTTTCATGAATTGTGTACTTCCTGTCGCCGACATGTGGGACATATAGCAACCGGGTCGACGTGTCAAGCACCAAATAACAATGCAGAACAGCAGGGGGGACGCACCCCAGTCATACCGCCCGAGTAGTAGTAATGAGCAATGAGACGTCAAATCACAATGTCGCACCTTCCCAGACGGACGAAGCAACCATTATTTCACACTTCGGTTCACCATCATCCCAACCCATGTAGTATTGCTTCTGCCTCAAGAGGGACATGCGCATTGCCTTGGTACATCATGCCACATGGGACCGCATGACAGGCCATGCTCCCCCGCCGATCGATCGGTAAAATCACCTCATTTTTACTATACTTCCTACATATTGGTTTACATGGCATGCACGTCATTCTAGGTTGAGAATTTAACTGGCTATATATGTGATGAATAGTACTCTATCCTTTTAAAAAAGTATACTTTTGTAGAGTAGTAGTATCGATGGATTGCACCATGGAGCAAAACTTGAAATTTAAAAAAAGGTGGTACATATAGAGAGCGCTCGTCGCCAAATTATGCATATAGTACTATTAAAAAAGCTAGTACATGCTTAAATGGGGTGCTAAATTCTATTAGAGAAATACTAGTATGTACATACTGAAGAGTTAAAGTAACGAGAAGAAACATAACATAGTTCTGCTGGGGGCTCAGCACAACACACCCCTCAAATTAATTAAGCACATTTGAAATTAAACTATGCAACTAATCCGGTAGACACTGCATTAGAACCACCATGAGCAACGACACTGCCACTTTACTCGGAGTCCTCATCCACATCCTCGACTTCGTCCTTGTCCCTCTTCCTCTTGGCTGATACTTCTTTGCTTGAACCGCACACTTGGCTCTTGCTCTTCATCCAACCCTTGTAGATACTGAAACAAAGGTAGCCATCCATTGCAACGTAGTGGATGTGGTCTATATCTGGTACATTCCGATGCCATTCATGACGATGAAACGTGTAATGAGGTTTCTCCAGTTTACTATACGAAGGATGAACCATGGCTCCTGCCTGGGTCAGCATTGAAGGCTGACCACTAGAGGGCAGTAGCCGATTCTTCTGGAGGTCGAAGGGATTGCCTACAACAAGGCCTATCTAACAAAGGACTCTTTTGTCGTTCTTAAAGTCTATAGTAAAAAATTTGACTAGGTTGCCCTTGAGGAAGTTCTTAAAATCCAGGCATTCAACATTGGCATGGCATATGTGGTAGACCAAGCATAAGTCATGCACGCAAACCTGGATCACGGTGGGCTTCTTCCTCTCTTCATCCTTTAGATCCTCCTCTCGTCCCAGGACTGTGGTGTACTCAACATCTAGCCCAGCGACCCACTCATCATCTGAGTTTTCAAACATGTGTCTGAAGCGAGCAAGGCATCCTTTCACCGTCGCGGAAGAACGGGTGTAGATGACGTCGAACTCATCGCCGGTGATGGTTCTAACCTTGTACTCACCGCCGATCATGGAGATTTGGGACGCCATGGATTTGGGAGGAGGGTTAGGATTAGTGGAACTGCCGTAATGTGAAAGGACGGGACGACTAGGAGCGAACCACTGTAATATTAAAGGACGTGCGGGGACGAGTAGGCGAACTGCCAGCATGCGAACGGCAGGGTAGTGGCTTTCCATTCTCCCATGATACAGGCTTCTGAGAACCCTTGGATCTGAGATCGAACGGTTGCATGGCGCGATTCTAGACCTATGGGTGAATATCCTATCCTGGAGGGTTATTCTGCAAATTTTCAGCAACTTAGCATGCGACCGTTTGATCTCAGATCCAAGGGTTGCCAGCAGCCCGTATCATGGTCGCGCCTACCACGACCGTCGCGTAACTCACGCGGTCGCGCCCTTGGAGATTTAACACAGTGTGTTAGGCTATCTGATGTTAGCATGTCATCACTTAGTCACTCATACTACAACAAAGTGGCTATAAGTGTATTTTTTTACTTCTCTCTATCTCTTTCTTCGTAGTATTTATTGCATTTTCCAAGGAGTGACCTCTTCCAATGAAATGGTGCTTAGATGAGGTGCTAAGGGCATTAAATGGCGTAGCAATCAAGTCCCCAATGCATAGGTGCTTAGTTTTTTGTTGCTAAGTTTGCTTCATTTAATTAGCTATAGACACAAAATTGTCTTTTCACCTAGGTACACGCGCTTAGCACCATTTCTTCCTTGGGCCACCAAACTAGTCTCTCTCTTCTTAATTAACTTGCCACATCAGACTTTATGCCTATGTGGCAAGCTTAGCACCTGCAGGAGCAAGTAAGTACAATAGTGCACTTTACATGGCATTTTTGCATATGTGGAGGAAAGAGAGGCAAGGAAAAAGTGGAGAAGTGGGCTCTCCTGCAAGAGCCAGCCTCTACATGGTGGAGCATTGGGAGAGGCACCTGTATGGAGGTGGTCAGGAATCAGGAGACTCACGCCGGTCGTAGCGTCGCAGTTAAAATGATGATGGCAAGTCAAATCACGGGGCCCCACCTGTCCAGCAGTAACTCGCTATCAAATCACACAGCCCTACGTTTGCAGCAGCCTACTCCCTCATCTTCTGCATCTCTATCGAACCGACTAGGCGGAACTGCCCCGCCTACCGCACAGGAAAAGCCCCGCCCTCGACTTCTAAATACTACTCCCTCCGTCTGGAAATACTTTTCATTAAAATAAATAAAATGGTATGTATCTAGATGTATTTTAGTTCTAGATACATCCCTTTTTGTCCATTTTGATGACAAGTATTTTCGGACGGAGGGAGTATATGTTTAGAAACTACATCCGCTTAAGAATCCAATGATATATTTTTGTGACATAGTAACTCGTATTTAGTTAGTCAAATGGATGACCTAGAACTATGTGCACGCCCTATAAACCGAGACGCCTAAAAAAACGAGACGGAGAGGGTAGTTTAGTACGCATCTTTTTAGATCAATATAGTCGGGATTCACCAAGGAGCAAAACCAAGTGGTAGGCTGCTCCTGTCGTGTTGGCGTAGCAACTCAAGCAGGGTCAGTCCGCACACGAAATGGCAACACACTTAATAGGACCCCTTTGGCTGACATGTGGCTCATCCACCGTCTTGTCCCACGTGCGATGCAGCAAATTACAGTTCGGAGCAGCGGTTGGAATTGAAGGCACCTCGGTCGTAGCACCGCAGTAGTAGAAAATGAGCGATGAGGGGTCAAATCACAAAGCCCCACCTTTCCCGCATTAAGCTGGACGGACGAAGCAACCATCATTTCACTCTAGGGCGCAAGAGCATAAAGAAAAGAGAAAACAATGATGCGTGCGGCAGCTACCTAGGGCACCCTAGGGTAGGGGTCTCCACTACAGATCCTTTTTTAAAGCGCCTCCACTACAAATCGGCTTCTCCCTCGTCCTCTTGAAGAAAACCGATGATGAGTGCGGCGGTAGGGTTTATAGGAGTACTACGGTGTATGGGTCCACGTCGTAGTAAACGGAAGAGGGATTGAGTTCGAGTCGACGCCTTAAATATGTGTGGGCCGCTTGGTTTTACGGGAAGGAGGCAGCATTTTGGGTTCGGGGACCAGTGGAGATATAGTACGTACAAAAAATTGTGGACGTAGGTTCGACCGAAAGGTAATGATGCATGGGCCCTGCATTTTGATATACCCGGGGCCGCGTGAAATTTACTACTCTACTCAAAACTAGTAAGGTACACATGCATTGAATGCATGAGATTTCAAAACCAAATTATGAATAAATACACACTATAGCATGTAAAGCTTTGAGTCATATATGCATGATGTAGATGTTCGTTTAGTTCTTATAGTTCATCTCATTCAAAATCAATTAGTTTTATAAAAATGTTAAGATTCATGGGGTTGTGCATTGTAAAGCATAAAGTAAAAAACAAATAATGGCAATTCATTTAGAAAAAAATTCAATTATGATACAGAAGATTCTAGAACAAAGGAGAAGTGCTTGTGTTTTGAGGTTTGTGCATTATGCTTAAGTTCAACCATGGAGTCTTCTAAATTGTACATGTGGCAGATCTCGTGGAATGTTGATGATATCCAACAGCCAGTAGTGCTCGGATTTGCCATCTCTGCACTGTCGGATTATCCAGCGACCATCTTTCAAAGTTATTCGCACAATATATAGTTCTTGTGCCATAGTTGCATGTCTTGGAAAAAAGCTACTAGTGGGTTGTACTAGCTATTTAGGAATAGAAGACGTATACATGGAAGTTGTAGGGAAAGAGATGACATGGAGTATCTCAATTCCTATGAGTAGGGATTGGAAAAGAGATGACATTTGGTTCACATCATAGGAACTTTTCTATTGAATCTAGAGATTACATGTATCTCAATTCCTATGAGGAGGGATTAGAAAAGAGATGTAATTTGGTTCATATCATACGAACTTTTCTATTGAATATACGCTAATGTTTATTTTCCTTTGAAATTATGGGAGTATAGGAATCCATTCATATGAACCAAGTGGCTCTAAAGCTATAGAAATGATATCATGTTTATTTCCTTTGAAATGTGGGGTATATGAATCTATTCCTATGAACCAATTGGCTCTAAAGGAAAAAAAATCCTATAAAAATCATATCATATAGAGTTCCTATGATATTCCTCCACACCAAAGGATGGTTGAAGTTGCTGCAGGTGATACGGTGGTCTTTCTTTGTAGACTCCTCCCCCATCTTTATGTTACCTCTCGAAGATGAATGAAATGATATATACAGGGTATTCTACATGTGCAATTTGGTACATGAAAACTCGGTAAAAGTTTGCGAGGTTCGAATTTTGAATAAAGCTATATCCACTGCATTTTGGAACGGAGGGAGCATACGGCAGTTGCTAACACTCATGTGGAAGATTTGTGTGTAAGAGGAGTGGCTATTCTGTTAAATGACATGCAAAACTAACACTGTCGGATGCCGATCTAACGGTTCTTATGGCGTTCATCAGGAAAAGGCTTGTGGCAAACGTTTGTCGGATAATTATTTACGGACACATGCATTGCATTGATACGTGCACCCCTCTCTCTCACGCACACGCACCCTCACGAGTCACGACTCTCCTGAATCCTCTCGCACCCACCGTCTATCTGCAGCTAGACGTCACGCACATATGTGCTCTTCACACCCTACCCTCAAAACTTCTAAAAAATAAAAGACATCACGCACATTTTATTTTAGCTCACACGTCACACACTTATACTATTACTCTTGCGGCGAACGTTCTTTGGGCATAGTATATTGTACTCTCACGAAGAGAAGCGGTGCATGCATCCACTAGTTCTCTCACACCCACTCGTGGGTACACGTAGGAGCGCATTTTTTTGAAGCTGGTACAACAAAATCACTCCACTATATATATAAGCAGGAGCCTTAGCGCTTGCTTTACTAGGGTTCCTCTCGTTCACTCTCTCATGCTCTCCAGATCTAAGCAAGACATAGGTGGCCACACTCTCTCTCAGCTCACGACTAGTCACAAATCTGATCGGACAACCTCGACCGGGGCAGGGGTGTAGGTGCATCGTTCACGCTGTCGTCAGCGGCAAGGGAGGAGACCAACGGCTGCCCGCGCATCCCGATCGGCAGCTGTGCCGTTCTCTCCAAGAGAGCGCTAGCTTGGGAAGGCCTCTGACCACTTATTCCTCCCTACAATATTGTGGCCAAGATGCGGCCTCCCGACACCGTCTTTTCCACATGCCGACGACCCTCAGGTATATATTCCTTCGAAACCTGCCTTGCTCTACTGCCCCAGCTCCCCACTTGGCTTCGTGTGGATCTTTTTGTACTTCCGTCCATTGTTCCAAAGCCACCTAGAATTTTACTATTATTAGACGTAAAGCTAGTTCATACAGTCGACTTTAAGAGTTGGTTCAAATAGGGAAGAAAGTGGGAAAGCTGTAGCATGAATCTAGGACTTGGTTCTATGAGGAAACGGGGGAAAGTAGTAGATACTGGCTACCCAACCGGTCTCTTGGTTGAAAAGACGAAGAAAGCATGGTGGATGGCGAAGGGTGGGGGGAAGTGGACCAATCTCTTGGTTGAAAAAGGAAAGAAAGTGACGGGTGTTGGGGGACAACGCAAATGAGAATGAGCAGGTCTAGATTTCCTGTGCTCACATAGGAAAATGTTGCCGAGGAGATAAAAAATGGGACAAATGCAGACGTGCTGCCTGAGTGTTTGCCGCTCTCGGCAGCCACATCTGCCTCACCACTTTATGCCCCTGCTATCCCTACGCCCATATCGCTACCGTTAATGTAAAATCACATGAAGCATTAAGCAATGCCACCTAATGTCACTATAAGTAATGGTCTAGTCCCGTCGATAAACTGAAGCAATGCCACCACCATTTTATGAAGTGCTTCCCTCTTGCTTTATTTCCCATGAATTGTGTTTTTGCAGTTACACTTAAATCTCACACCGCTAGCATTGCTTCATCCCAGTGGAACTGCACAAATTTGATTGCACATTTACTGACCATGTGCTACTCTCATGACAGTAATACTAATGCTATTGTTCTGCATGTTAATCTAGTTGCAGTGTTGATGTGATATGATGCTACTTACTTAAGGGCACTTTCATACTGTCAATCTAGTGCCAATTATAACACAATAGATGTTGTTGTTAATCATACGCCACTGCAAATATCTGTCACTGTTTGAATAACCATATTTCGTTCTTGCGCAAACAGGCATGTCTGTCTCCATATCGTTTCTTGTCTGTGCAATCAAACGTACACACCTTAGTTTTAGTACAACTGCACAAAATGAGATGACTATTCCTAGCTGTCGTCCTCTAACCTTCAGTGTTCAAGGTATTCCTACATTGGTAGTAACTAAGGTAGAATGACCAACGCAATCTAAAAGAAGTTGATTCGTACGTTTAACTTCCTGATTGCAGTGCAGGGACGAGCAAAAACAACTGCATCCTAGTACGGAATGCACTTTCTACCAGTTCATCCATGGAACGAGGACTAGCTGGCACGGCTGCACGGTGCTTTTTTGGACAGGTGCGCAGACAAGAGGCATTGTGGTCTGCTTATTTCTGCAAATAGCGGTGCTTAAATTTAGTGGAATGCACAAGAATTTCAGCTGGTCAGTACACTGCATGGTTCAGTTTAACATTCCAGCTGAGACCACAGTTATAATTGGTTATTCTGGAATGAGAGAACCTAACCCTGGATGGTGGCAACAAGAAAAAACCAGAGTGAACTCCAGGAAATTTAAGCCTGCCGGGAGGCCCTTTGCTCAGAGAAGCCTTGCTTGTTTTTTCCTGATTTGTAAACCTTCTCACAACTTTGTCTTTTGTTCTGAACTAGTATATGTTTGTTATGTTCTATGAATCATTGAGATGTATAAAATTGCTTAACTTATGCTTTTCAAGTTTTTTATGAAGCCAAGTTTAATGTGAGTGTTCCACATGAACGCTGGACTAGCGTGTGAACGTTTGGAATTTACATTGTGGCCTCAGTTAACTGCATGAACCACTGTAACAAGATACATAGTTGCTTATGTCAGACAGCAGATTGTTGATTGTTAGCTGGTCGGTAGCATAGTGTTGAAGCGAGCTGATCCAATGTGCCGTGTTTTTCCCAACTGCTTACAAGTGGGGTAGCGCCAACAGTGTTTACAAGTACTTATGTATACGTTGGCGCACAGTTCTCGAACGAGTACTCTATTTCATCAAAACACACACTGCTTGTATGATAAACCGTGACAACTTATGTCTTACTGTGCCATATTCATGAAAAAACTAGTGAGGGCGCATCTGTTTCAGCAACAATTATGATGGTTCTCACATAATTCACAGGCACACAAAAGTAGCAGCAGTTCCCATAGACGGATTCAAATAGAGTACTAGCCCCAGAGGGTTCGATAACAGGCAAGGTTTGGATAATTAGACACAATCCAGACTACTATTAAACACTAGCCGGGGCAAATATTTCATGCCTCGATCTAATTTGGGCTCGACACAAGACGGACCTTGCCATGAACATCATCGAGGACGTCCCGCAGCAGCTCAATCCTGTGAACCTCCATGAAGACAACCTTGTGGCCTTGCCACTGATAAACTTGTTTGTGGAGGCATGCCACGTCATCTTCCTGCGTAAGCTTGACAATAACAGTATGCCTCACAAACGAAGGAGTAGCTTTGAACTTCTTGTGCTTCAGTACACCCTGGACAACATGCCTGACAACAGTGAGGCTGGAATACAACTCTTCATTGGTATAAGCGCATATGGCTTCCAGGATCCAACAACCTAAGAACTCTGTTTTCCCAGTGTGTATATTTAGGTCATCCACCTCATAGCGAGTGACATGTACAACCACACAATCCTTGTCTGCATCAGGGCTCTAATTGAAACAGAAACAAATTCTGAATTACTTTCTAGTATAAGAAACACAAGTTATTTAAACCACTATGTATAGCATGGCATCGAAGCTAATAAAATTTTGCATCATTCATCACCACATACTTACATGAAAAACCACAATCGAGATCGGCAAAGAAGAAAATCACCTTGGGCAGCTCAGCGGGGGGGGGGGGGGCACATCCTCGAAGGGGGGAAACTGCTCCTGCAGTGCCACGGGGGCTGTAACCTCAAACGGGCCGTTGACCATCTCAGTAGTGGCCATGAGCGTATCTGGGGTCAGCTCGGTGGCTGCCTCCATCTTCTTGGAGCTCTCTGTCTCGTGGGGATCAGCCTCTCGCGGCTGCTCCAATATCGGCAGATCTTTGCCTGGTTCTCCTTGGTCCATCATGAAACTGACGAATACTAGGAGACCACCAAAAGGAAAATACAATCGCAATGACAATGAAACAAAAAAGAGAGTGAGGACCGGTTACTGCTTTGCAAAAGTTCTTTTTTTTCTCTGAACGAAAATATACCAACATCACGGATCTGCTTACCTTCCCTTCGTTGGGAGAGAAGAACAATGGCAGATGCGAGTGTTGCCTTTCTTGAAGACCATGAGGGAGAAGGGGATTCAGCGAAGAGTGAAATGATGGTTGCTTCGTCCATCAAACTTAGACTGCGGGGAGGTGGGGTTTTGTGATACGACGGCTCATTACTGCCGCGCTACGACCGGGGTGACTCTCCGCCTGCATACTGCCTTCTAATTTGGTGGATGTCATTTGGGCCCGCATGCTGCATGGCCCGCATGTCGGTCAACAAAAGTATAACGACATTCAGTAGAGGGAGACGTTTCAATGACCTTGGAGGAGCCAGAAGCGGTATTGTATCCACTTTACTAGTAGTAATTGTTTTTTCTGGGTAGCTGTAGAGTGTCTCCACTGTACTAGTAGTAATTGTTTCTCTGGGCCCAAGACAAAACAGCCCATCCACCCTAGTAAATAGTAAGATCAATTCAAAAGCCTTTATATTTACTGAATGAGAGGCGCTACCCACACCCAGCACACTGCTCCCCAAAAAAACCTGGGTGCTCTTCTTACGTCAGCTCACTCCAATCGTACCCCCAAATTCCTCACCTCACTCCTACAGAAAACCCCAGCTCCCATTCTTCCTCACTACTACAGAAAAACCCCAGCTCCCCTTCTTCTTCACTCGCACTACAACTAGGCTCATAATTCGTTACTCTGCTCAAATCTATGAGCGCGACGCGATGCCCTCGAGGAAAATGGAGTCGGCTGACCCCAGCGCCAAGAAGATGAGGCTCCCGCTAGCAGCGATGCCTGTTGTAGATCCCGCACCCGGCAGCGCGGGGAGAAGCGGCGACCCCGCCCCCACCGGATCCAAGAACCTATAGAATCTCGGGTGGACCGCATTAGTGATCTCCCGGACGCCGTCCTTGGGGATATCATCTCGCTTATCCCCACCAAGGATTGCTGCCGCACCCAAGTCCTCTCAATTCGGTGGCACCCTCTATGGCGCGCCATGCCCCTTAGTCTCGACTATCGTCAGCTATCTCTCTTCAATGATTTCGAAATCCCCAGAGCCATCATCTCCTCCCACCAGGGCTCCGTTCAAAGCCTCTCCATCCCGTCATGCTACCCGAGCAAGCATACCATGCCCTGCACGGTGGACGCCTGGTTGAAATCCCCTGAATTCAAAGAACTACAGCTGCTTGAGTTCTACTATTCCCCTGGAAATCACATACCACATATCGAACGCCATGTACTTGTGCCCTCAGCACCGATGTCCATCTCGCAGATTTCCTCCTCTCTCTCCACACCGCCACCTTTGCGCTGTGCTACCTACCAAACAATCTAGTACTAAACCTTCTACTCCCATTTCTCAAGAAACTTTCGCTTGTGCGGGTTCATATATCGGAGGCATCATTGCACAGCATCATCCACTCCAGTTGCCCTGCCCTGGAGTGCTTGGTGCTTGTTTTCACAGTTAGAATCAGTTGTGTCCAAATAAAGTCACCTAACCTTGTAAGAATTGGAATTTCTTTTGACGGAAGGCAGCTCATCATCCAAGATGCCCCTTCACTTCAAAGGTTGATCCTTGATTCTAGTTATTCACAGTTGCAATTAACCATCCTCTGTGTGCCTAAACTGGAGACCTTGGGTGTAATACATGATCTCTGTGCTCATTTCAATATGGTGTTTGGCTCCACAGTTCTTCAGGTACTTTATATTATCATCTACACTTGTAACCATAACCTGCATTTTAAATTTCTGAACATAAGTTATATATCATCTTGGAGTACACATTTTGCACTAATATTATGTTCAATGCTCAATGAAGAGTTTCTCCATGGATGGCCTATCAATGGTGCTGGATTCTGTCAAGATCTTATATATCCAAATGAATAGTTTTGATCTGAAGAAGATTATTGGCTCGCTACAATGCTTTCCATGTGTGGAGAAGTTGTATATAAAGGTGATAATTTCACGCACATTGGAAACCCGCATATAGTGTACTAGAATTAACCGTTCAGCTGTTGCTCTTTCGACACTCTTTTTTTAGACCTTAACTGTTTTCAATCTTCATGTCTATTTAGGCAACAGGACAGGGTAAGAAAGTTATAACCAATCGGTGGATTCGTAAGCATCGGGATTTTCTCACTTCTCATGAGATTCGATTGAAGACAATAACACTAGAACGATATGTAGCCAACCGTCCAAACACTAAATTTGTCACATTCTTCCTGCTGAATGTGAGGTTACTCTTGTCCATCAGGCATAAGTTTATCAGCAGCATGGTTTTGACGGATGGGTATGTCGAAGAGCAAAATAAGGAGTTTCAGGTGAGCAAAAGAGCTTCTAAATGTGTCGGGCTTCTATTTATAACATATTGTGGTCATAATCCAGTAAATTTTACGACCCATGATGTTCATTCTATGGACCTGACCAATCCATTTGACTGTGACTGTCAAAAACAGTGCTGGAGTTAGATGTTGTTTCCCTTTTCAACCTGGGTTTTTTTGTAAACCTGATGAATAATTAACCCTCGTGCTTTAGTACAGTTTGTAAGCTAGAGTTAGATGTTCTTGCCCTTTTCAACTCGGTTGTGACTGTCATATTTTGTTTGAAACAAGGCAAATGGCTTGCCATTCGTTTAATTTGGAGTGAAATATTGTAACAAATCCCAACCAAGGGAAATAACATCACTCTCGTCGGCTGCTTGAGTTCACTGTGCATTACAGAAGCCAAGTGATTAGCCCCCACCAGCACCCACAAACTTATTTCGAACTATAACATCAAATGGGCTGTAAATTTTCATAGGAAAAGCTGCATGACCATGATAGATTTGAATTCTGACATTTGGGACCCACGAGGAAATAGCCTATCCAAGGTGGTGTCGACTTACTAGCCAGTCAACAAATGATTCTGCCTACGAGCCGTTGGATTGACATCCAACATCTGTCGTGTATCTTCAATCTCTTGTCTTCTTCTTCCTCCAGCCGCCCAAACCAAACCACCCCGTCGGCTCCGCCTGCTCCCGCCTCCCATGGTTGGCTGCGCCTCTGCCGCCCTACCGTATGTACCCTCCAACATTTGCCAGTCCCTCCCTCTATTCCCCCACACATCATGTTATTCTCCGGCGACATCAGCCCCAACACGCACCCGCACCCGAACTAGTCAACCCTTGTGCTAAGTGCCTCTATATTACAAGCCCAAAAATATGGTTCCTCCTAATGGTTGGACATCTGGGGCTCACGCCATTGTCAACGTAGTCAATAAACAAGAGAATTACACTACGAGCGGCTGACACCAGGGACCCAGTAGGTCGCGTAGTTTTTTTTTTTGAGGAAGAAGCAGTTATTATTTATACTAGTTTTAGCGACGGATCAGGGTAACAACGGGGCTGTGCGGGGGCTGTGGCCCATCTAGCCAGGGTTTTATTTATGTTTACCACATCATGAGCCCAGTTGTGTTTTTTTCTTGCTGAAAATGGCTAGCCCGGTTCTATTTTTATAAAAGAAATACCCAAACGAGGCCTACTTGCTTTATCAACCCTGCTGGGCTGCAAATCTTTCAAGACAAGGAGAGTTTCATTCTGTGTGCCCAGAAATGGGTTATACATTTTTTAAACACATCAAATCGGGAATTAGTTTCAAATTTTTTTCATTACAAGATTTTAAATTCCATTGATTTTTATGCGTGGACAATTATTTGGATTTTATATTTATATACATTATTTTTCAAAATAGTTTGAATGTGAATCGATATTTCGGGATTAAAAACAGTTGACCGCACCGAAATATGCAAAAATGCGTATACTTTTTAACCGTGGCCACAATATGGGGTGTAATGCTAACAAAAAAAGATGGGCTCCAAAAAAATTCTTAAGAATTAGCAAATGGGATGTACATTATTAGAAATAATGGCAGATGGGATATATGCTATTTTTCACAGATTTGATGTTGACTTGTGCGCCTACTACAGGTTGACGCGTATGCTTTCCTAAAAAAACGTTGGCGCACATGCAACGCCCTGTCAACTTAGTCATCACACGAGAGCAGTGACTGTTGGATGTCCATCCAACAGCTGTCATGCTTCTTCAATCTTTGCTCTTCCTGCTCCAGCCGCTCAAACAAGCGCCGGTGGGACTGCCTGCTCCCTCCTCCCGTGGCCGGCTATGCTGCCGGGCAGGCCTCACCGCCCCATCGTACTCCCATCGATGGCCTAGCCATCCCTCTACCCACCCACACCCGCTATTATTCTCCTGGGACGGCAGACGAACCAGTAAACCCTCGTACTCCTCCGTGTGGGAAACAACTGCCGAGTCTTCCCTAGCTCTGTGTCGTTCCCTTCCTAGGCCTCGCCGTCGTCCACCGCCCTGGTGCTCTCGGCGCGGCCTGGTCAACGTGGTCAATTAACGACATCCATCGGAAGTGGACTGTACGTGGAGAGGCTGACAGCTGGGTCCACAGCCGTACGCAAGGAAATGCCTCCTTATTACACGCAAAATAATGATTCCTCCACCTGACAGCTAGGACCCACGGGAAGGGCCTCTGTATTTCATGAAAAAACTATTCCCCCGTTGACCGGTCGGACCCACCAGTTATATCTTCGCACGCAGGGAAGTGCCTCCTTATTACGCACAAAAAAATGAATACCCCTGCTAGCTGGGACCCACCATAGTGGGTGGCTGACTTGTGGGCCTACTAAGTTGATGGGGACGCAGGGCTTTGTCAACTTAGTCAATACTCCAGTGATCGTACGATGTCCATCCAACGACCATAGTGCTTCTTCAACCTCTGGTCTTCTTGCTCCAGCCGCCCAAAGCAGTGCCGGTCGTGCCGCCTACTCCTGCCTCCTGTGGCTGGTTGTGCTTCCACGGAGGCCTCACCGCCCCCATACTACTCCCACTGCTGGCCAGGCCATGCCTCCACTCACCCACACCCCCTGTTATTCTGCGACCACGGCAGCCTCACACCGCACCCAAACTAGTGAACCCTTGTACTCCTCTCTATGTGGGCATCCACTGCTGCGTCTTCCCTGGCTCTGCGTCGTCCCCTTCCTATGCCTCGCCTCGTCCACCGCCGTGGTGCTCTCGGTGCGGTGTGGTCAATGTGGTCAACGACCGACTTCCATCGGAAGAGTACTGTACGTGGAGAGGCTGACAGCTAGGTCCACGGCAGCCGCAAGGAAGTGCCTCCTTATTACGCGGAAAATAATATTCCTCCACCTGACAGCAGGGACCCACCAGACGGGCCACCGTATTTCATGGAAAAAATGTGTCCCCCATGACTGCTGGGACCAACTGGACAAGCCACCGTATTTTGTGAAAAAAATGTTCCCCCCGCTATCAGCTCGGACCCACCGGAAGTGCCTCCTTATTACGCACAAAAAATGAATACTCCCCCTGCTAGCTGGGACCCACCTTGGTTGAAGGCTGACTTGTGGGCTTACTAAGTTGACGGGGACGGAGGGCTTTGTCAACTTAGTCAATATGAACGATTCTAGCTCCAGTGACCGCAAAACGGAGGAAACGGACTTGTGTTGGAGCGCTACGGTCAAAACGGGGTCCTGTTCATCGGGAGGGGTGTGGAGTACCGCAAAACGGGACTCCACGGGATACTGTTCATCTCCACCGTCGACCTCCTCCAGCCTCCACGGGCTACTGTTCATCCATCGTCGACCTCCTCCAGCCTCCACCTGCGACTGTTCATCCACAGGCTCCTGTTCATCAAGCCTCCACCGCGTGCTACTCCATCGGTTACTGTTCAACCACCCCTCTCCACGGGCTCCTGTTCAACCACCCCTCCACGGGCTACTATTCATCCACCCCTCCACCGTCTACTGTTCATCCAGCCCTCTACGGAGTCATCCTGTTCATCCAGCCCTCCACGGGGTCCTGTTCATCCAGCCTCAACCGGCTCGATCGACCGGGGTCCTGTTCATCCAGAGGCAACACCACGGGGTCCTGTTCATCCACCCCCACCGCTCACTGTTCATCCAAACCCCCCAGCAACGCTCACTGTTTATCCAGAGGCAGCATCAATCGGCTTTAGTTAGCAGCAGTAGCAAAGGAATCCCTCGATCGAGTTCAGTTAACAGCCATCGATCAATCGCTCGGGTTCAGTAACGTGTAGCCTGCAGTGCAATCGCTCGGGTTCAGTTAGAGCCCAACGCCTTGCTCAGGTTCAGTTACAGCCCAATGCCTCGCACACACGCGCATACGTGTACAAGAGAAAGCGCATCACTCGGCCCCCGACCATCCACCGTAACCGGGAACTCGCCGAAATTTTCCTCGCCCTCGCTTCTACCATGGTTTTTTCCGTCATGGACGGCCCAAAGAATGTCATGCAGCCGCATCTCCGGCCCGCCTAGGATGAAAAGCCCATTTTTTGTCATGATTATTTGTCATAGAAGTAGGAGCCCACCACATCTATGATGATGCTGGGTTTTGTCACAATTATTGTCACAGAAGTGTCATAAGTATGACAGGAAAAAAATTCGTTCGGCCCAAAATGTCACGGATGTGTCTTTTTTTTGTAGTGAAAGGCAACAATACTTAAAACAAAATAAGTCACGTCTATGGGTAACTTTTCTTTTTGGCGAGACGTTGTGTTCTGCCTTTGTTATTATTCTGAACCGTTTTACAGCCCTCGCTTCATGTTTTGAGGCACGGTCATTGACATGTCTTGTCAAAGCAGAGATCGTGTCCCCTTATCACGGGATTCTCATCAATATGGGTTTGGGTAATCCAACTGTGCCATTCACACGTCCCCTTGGGAATAGGCGAGATTTAAGGCTTATGAGGGGATGCTTGATATCCACTGCCATTATAAGAAGATAAGGATCCGTCTTTTTACCCCACGCCTTCTTCCTCCTCAGCCCATCTGCCCTTCGAGCTCTAGCGCCCAAGTTCCGATATTTTCCATCGCCACCAAACACCCTAGCCATGTCCAGATCTGGAGCACAGGGCAAGTGGATGGATTCCTCTGTTACAGAGGAGAACATCAAGGAGCTCCGGGAAGCTGGGTACTTGGCCGCGGACATAGCCCACCAGCTCCCTGCCAAAAAGCAGATCATTCCCACCCCGGAGCCTAATGAGAGGGTAGTGTTCATCCCCCATTTCCTTCGTGGACTAGGGTTTCCCCTCCATCCTTTCGCCCGCGGTCTCATGTTTTACTACGGGCTAGATTTCCATGACTAGCCCCAAATTCCTTCCTCACCATTTTGGCGTTTATCGTCGTGTGCGAGGCATTCCTCCGCATCCCTCCCCACTTCGGCCTATGGCTCAAGGTCTTCAATGTGAAGCCGAAGGTGGTTGAAGTTCAACACGCGGAGTGTAGCGGAGCCATGTCATAACCCGCAAGTATATGTGATCAATGTAGCCTCTTTCGATAAGTAAGAGTGTCGAACCCAACGTGGAGCTAAAGGTAGAACACATATTCTCTCAAGTCCTATCTGCCACTGATACGACTCTACGCACGCTTAGTGTTTGCTTTACCTAGAACAAGTATTAAACTAGAAGTACTTTGAAGGTGTTATAGGATAAGTTTGCAAGATAATAAAGAGCACGCAAATATAAACTAGGGCCTGTTTAGATAAAGAAGCAATAAAGTAAATATAGCGAGTGTGGAAAAGTGGTGGTAGGAGTTGTGAAATTGTCCCTAAGCAATTGACTACGTTACTAGACCGGTAATCACTATTGCAATTCTATTTGAGGGAGAGGCATAAGCTAACATACTTTCTCTTCTTGGATCATATGCACTTATGATTGGAACTCTAGCAAGCATCCGCAACTACTAAAGATCATTAAGGTAAAACCCAACCATAGCATTAAAGTATCAAGTCCCCTTTATCCCATACGCAAACAACCTACTTACTCGGGTCTGTGCTTCTGTCACTCACGCCACCCACCATAAGCAAATCATGAACATATTGCAAACCCTACAGCGGGAATCCCTCACGCTTGCGTGACACAGAGGGCACAATAGGACAGCACCAATAATAAAACATGCAACTCAAACCAATCATAGCAATTCATCAATCACCGATAGGACAACGAAAATCGACTCAGACATCATAGGATGGCAACACATCATTGGATAATAATATAAAGCATAAAGCACCATGTTCAAGTAGAGGGTACATCGGGTTACGAGAGAGTGGACCGCTGAATATAGATGAGGGAAGGTGATGGAGATGTTGGTGAAGATGGAGGAGGTGTTGGTGAAGATCGTGGTGACGATGATGGCCCCCGGCAGCGCTCCGGCGCCACCGGAAGCAAGGAGGAGAGGGGCCCCCTTCTTCATCTTCTTCTTCCTTGACCTTCTCCCTAGATGGGAGAAGGGTTTCCCCTCTGGTCCTTGGCTCCCATGGCGTGGGAGGGGCGAGAGCCCCTCCGAGATTGGATCTATCTCTCTGTTTCTTTCTGATTCTGCATTCTCGGAGTTTTGCCCTTTCACCGTTTCTTTTATATCTGGATATCCATAACTCCGATTAGGGTGAATCTTTCGCCCAGATCTTTTTCCAAAAATTAGCTTTCTTGCAGCCAAAGAAGGGCATCAACCACCTTACGAGGGGCCCAGGAGGGTGGGGGCGCGCCCACCTGGAGTGGGCGTGGGCCCCTGTCTCGTGGCCACCTCGAGCACCGTCTCACGTTGATTTTACTTCCCAAAAATCACAAATATTCCAAAATAGTTCTCCGTCCATTTTTATCCCGTTTGGACTCCGTTTGATATGGGGTTTCTGCGAAACATAAAACATGCAACAGACAGGAACTGGCACTGGGCACTGGATCAATATGTTAGTCCCAAAAATAGTATAAAAAGTTGCCAAAAGTATATGAAAGTTGAATAATATTGGCATGGAACAATCAAAATTATAGATACGATGGAGACGTATCAGCATCCCCAAGCTTAATTCCTGCTTGTCCTCGAGTAGGTAAATGATAAAAAAGATAATTTTTTATGTGGAATGCTACCTAGCATAATCTTGATCAAATATCTAATCATGGCATGAATATTAAGACACGAGTGATTCAAAGCAATTGTATATCATTTGACATAAAAACAATAATACTTAGGGCATCCCAACAAACAATCATGTCTTTCAAAATATCAATGCTTCCAAAACATTATCCCTACAAAATCATATAGTCTTGTATGCTCCCTTTTCTTAACACAAGGTACCCCTCATGCCTATCCCGGTGTCAGCCAAGCAATTGTTTCATACTTTAGTATTCTCAAACTTTTTCAACCTTCACGCAATACATGAGCGTGAGCCATGGATATAGCACTATGGGTGGAATAGAATATGATGGTGGAGGTTATGTGGAGAAGACAAAAAGGGAAAAAGTCTCACATCGATGCGGCTAATCAATGGGCTATGGAGATGCCCATCAATTGATGTCAATGCGAGGAGTAGGGATTGCCATGCAACGGATGCACTAGAGCTATAAGTGTATGAAAGCTCAAACTGAAACTAAGTGGGTGTGCATCCAACTTGCTTGCTCATGAAGACCTAGGGCATTTGAGGAAGCCCATCGTTGGAATATACAAGCCAAGTTCTATAATGAAAATTCCCACTAGTATATGACAGGGATAACATAGGAGACTCTCTATATGAAGAACATGGTGCTACTTTGAAGCACAAGTGTGGCAAAAGGATAGTAACATTGCCCCTTTTCTTTTTTTTGTTTTTTTTCTTTTTTTGGGTGGGCTTCTTTGGCCCCCTTTTTTATTTAGGCTTCTTTGGCCTTTCCTTTTTTTCTTTCTTTTTTTTCTTTTTTTCATGGGGCAATGCTCTATAATGATGATCATCACACTTTTATTTACTTACAACTCAATATTACAACTCGATACTAGAACAAAGATATGACTCTATATGAATGCCTCCGGCGGTGTACCGGTATGTGCAATGATCTAGCCTAGCAATGACATCAAAAAACGTACAAGCCATGAAAACAACATGCTAGCTATCTTACTATCATGCAAAGAAATATGACAATGAATGCTCAAGTCATGTATATGATGATGATGGAAGTTGCATGGCAATATATCTCGGAATGGCTATGGAGATGCCATGATAGGTAGGTATGGTGGCTGTTTTGAGGAAGATATAAGGAGGTTTTTGTGTGATAGAGCGTATCGTATCACGGGGTTTGGATGCACCGACGAAGTTTGCACCAACTCTCGAGGTGAGAAAGGGCAATGCACGGTACCGAAGAGGCTAGCAATGATGGAAGGGTGAGAGTGCGTATAATCCATGGACTCAACATTAGTCATAAAGAACTCACATACTTATTGCAAAAATTTATTAACCATCAAAACAAAGTACTACACGCATGCTCCTAGGGGGGATGTTGGTAGGAGTTAACCATCGCGCGCCCCCGACCTTCACGCAAAGATAAACAATCAAAATACAATGCGCGCCAATTTGGTTACATAGTTAGTAGACCATACGTGCATGCTTCGGGAATCAAAAACCTTAACACCAACATCCTTACTAAACACAACCATCTACTAGTACCTCCCACATATTATCATCTCTATATCGCAAAACTATTGCAAGGAATCAAACATATCATATTCAGCGATCTACAAGTTTATGTAGGATTTTATGACTAACCATGTGAATGACCAATTCCTACCATCTCTCTAAATGGATATAAGTGAAGCAAGAGAGTGTAATTCTTTCTAAAAAAGATATGCCCATGCTCTAACAAATATAAGTGAAGCAAAAGAGCATTCTACAAATGGCTGTTTTCTATGTAAAGAGAAACAGGCAATCCATTCAAATGATATAAGTGAAGCACATGAAGCATTCTATAAAGCCATACTCAAAAAAATTAAGTGAAGTGCAATGAGCCTTCTATAAATCAACCAAGGACTATCTCATACCAGCATGGTGCATAAAAGAAAAGTGAAAACTAAATGCAAAAGATGCTCCAAGACTTGCACATATCGCATGAACGAAACAAATACGAAAACATACCGATACTTGTTGAAGAAAGAGGGGATGCCTTCCGGGGCATCCCCAAGCTTAGACGCTTGAGTCTCCTTGAATATTTACTTGCGGTACCTTGGGCATCCCCAAGATTGAGCTCTTGCCTCTCTTCCTATTCCTCATATCGAGACCTCCTCGATCAAACACTTCATCCACACAAACCTTCAACAGAAAACTCGGTAAGATCCGTTAGTATAATAAAGCAAATTACTACTCTAAGTACTGTAGCAAACCGATTCATATTTTGTTTTTGCATTGTATCTACTGTAACATAACTTTTTCATGGCTTAATCTACTGATATAAATTGATAGATTCATCAAAACAAGTAAACTATGCATCAAAAGCAGAATCTGTCAAAAACAGAACAGTCTGTAGAAATCTTAACATCCACCATACTTCTGGTACCCCAAAAATTCTACCAAAATTTGGAAAAATAAACAATTTGTGCAGCAAGACAGTGCAAAAAGAATCAAAATCGTTTGACATTCTAGTAAAAAAATGTAAAATCGCGCACTACAGCCAAATTTTATGTTCTGCACCGTACAAACGAACAAGCATTGTAAACATTCTAAAGGCAAACCTTAGCACAGTATTTTTATAGTACAATGGAATTGTACAAGGGGATAATTATTTTTTATGAAAAGTTTCTGTAATTAAGATTCACAAAGTTTCCGTGAGCATGAACAAAGTTCAAGGAGCTCTCCCACTTCAACAATGCTTGTCTCTCTCACTTTCACTTTCCTTTTTGAAAAGTTTTGGGTTCCACTCTTTATTTTTTTTGTTTTTAAACTAAATAAAAGCACTCAACAGAAATAAATGACTCTCTAAAACTTCCAGGTTGTCTCCCTGGCAGCACTTTCTTTAAAGCCATTAAGCTAGGCATATAGTGCTCAAGTGATGAATCCACCCAGATCCCAAGGTATATCAAAGCCAATTTTAACTAACAATGATTTGTAATTTAGTAGTGAGCACAAAGTAACATATATCATGCAACAACGAAGTCTAACTCTCTTCCTATGCATCGGCATGTCATAAAAGAACAATTCATGCACACCAAGTAAAGGCCAATGCATAGTATAAGCAGTTTTTGCAATTTTATCATATTGGAAACATAGAGAGGTGGATATATAGTTCCTCTCTCATAATAATTGCAAGTAGGAGCAGCAAGCACATGCATACTATATCTATCAAAATCATCATGTGCAATGGTAAAAGGCAACCCATCAATATAATCCTTAATAAGCACAAACTTCTCCGATATAGTGTAGTAGGGAGAATTCAAAAGGATAATAGGACTATCATGCGTGGGTGCAATAGCAACAATTTCATGTTTAACGTAAGGAACTATAGCAAGTTCATCTCCATAATCATAATTCATATTGGCATCTTGGCCACAAGCATAGCAAGCATCATCAAAAAGGGGTATTTCGAGAGAATCAGCGGGATCATAGCAATTATCCTTCGGTACGAACGAAGGGACATTAAATAATGTATGAGTTGGAGGGTTACTCTCATTACAAGGTGGGCACGGGTAGCTAATCCGCTCATCCTCCTTTTGTTCTTCACTCTCCTCATCATCTTTTTCATCCAATGAGCTCACAGTTTCATCAATTTCTTTTTCCATAGCTTCCTGCAAAATATTAGTCTCTTCTTGGACAGCGGAGAATTTCTCAATGTATAGTTTAACATAGGCATTAGAAGCATAATTATCATAACAATATTCAAGTATGGCAAAATTTTCAGATTTGTAGAGAGTAGCATCATACTTTTCAATCAAAGAAGCAATTTCATAAGCACCCTTAAAAGCAACAAATTCTTCAATTTGTTGAACATCATAGTAGTTATAAACACCCTTAGCATACGAAGATACGATTCCATTATCAATAACCTCACATTGGTAGGGAAGGTGTTTCTTAGGGTTTTCAGAACAACAAGTAACATCATATATTTCACATAAAGTCCAAGCATAGCATTGAAAACGATGAATTTGATCCAGTAAAAGTTTCCCTTTTTCAGATATACGGTGTCGCACATAACAAGCATGCTCATCTAAAGATTTGCCCTCAAGTAAGCTAGTGGGGGTTTCAGCACGAGCACAAAGGGATCGAAGATGATCCAAGTAAAAAGCTTCAGGGGTGTGATGGATTTTGAGTGGTTCTTCAACCATTGGTTCAGAAGGTACAACTAATTTTTTTTGCTATTTTGCATTTCCTACCCATAACTAAAGATAGAAAACAACTAAGAAAAACAAATAAAAATTACTTAGTGATAAAGCAAACAAGCACACACGAGAATATTCACCCTACGCTATGACTCCCCGGCAACGGCGCCAGAAAAAGGTCTTGATAACCCGCAAGTATACGGGATCAATGTAGCCTCTTTCGATAAGTAAGAGTGTCGAACCCAACGAGGAGCTAAAGGTAGAACAAATATTCTCTCAAGTCCTATCTGCCACTGATATGACTCTACGCACGCTTAGTGTTTGCTTTACCTAGAACAAGTATGAAACTAGAAGTACTTTGAAGGTGTTATAGGATAAGTTTGCAAGATAATAAAAAGCACGTAAATATAAACTAGGGGCTGTTTAGATAAAGAAGCAATAAAGTAAATATAGTGAGTGTGGAAAAGTGGTGGTAGGAGTTGTGAAATTGTCCCTAAGCAATTGACTACGTTACTAGACCGATAATCACTATTGCAATTCTATTTGAGGGAGAGGCATAAGCTAACATACTTTCTCTTCTTGGATCATATGCACTTATGATTGGAACTCTAGCAAGCATCCGCAACTACTAAAGATCATTAAGGTAAAACCCAACCATAGCATTAAAGTATCAAGTCCCCTTTATCCCATACGCAAACAACCTACTTACTCGGGTTTGTGCTTCTGTCACTCACGCCACCCACCATAAGCAAATCATGAACATATTGCAAACCCTATAGCGGGAATCCCTCACGCTTGCGTGACACGGAGGGCACAATAGGACAGCATCAATAATAAAACATGCAACTCAAACCAATCATAGCAATTCATCAATCATCGATAGGACAACGAAAATCGACTCAGACATCATAGGATGGCAACACATCATTGGATAATAATATAAAGCATAAACCACCATGTTCAAGTGGAGGGTACATCGGGTTGCGGGAGAGTGGACTGCTGAATATAGATGGGGGAAGGTGATGGAGATGTTGGTGAAGATGGTGGAGGTGTTGGTGAAGATCGTGGTGATGATGATGGCCCCCGGCAGCGCTCCGGCGCCACCGGAAGCAAGGAGGAGAGGGGCCCCCTTCTTCTTCTTCTTCCTTGACCTTCTCCCTAGATGGGAGAAGGGTTTCCCCTCTGGTCCTTGGCTCCCATGGCATGGGAGGGGCGAGAGCCCCTCCGAGATTGGATCTATCTCTCTGTTTCTTTCTATTTTTGCATTCTCAGATTCTGCCCTTTCACCGTATCCTTCAAGTACTATGCGTGTTAGATTTACCGATCCAGGGATGACACTGAGCACAGAGACCAGACTGTTTGAGGTTTGGTCGCTACACTAACCCCAAAATCTGCAGGCAGCTCAAGTTTATATGCATTATCATTTATTTTCTCTAACACCTTAAAAGGACCATCAACATGTGGCATTAGCTTTGATTTGTGCAAATTAGGAAACCTATCCTTATGCAAATGTAACCAAACAAGATCTCCAAGTGCAAAGACAACATGTTTTCTACCCTTATCTCCAACAAGTTTATATTTAGCATTCATACGCTCTATGTTTTCCTTAGTTAACTCATGCATTTTTAAGATCAATTCAGCATGTTGTTTAGCATCAAAATTAACCTTCTCCGAAGATGGAAGAGGCAACAAATCAATAGGTGCATGCGGTAGAAAACCATACACAATTTCAAAAGGGCACATCTTAGTAGTAGAATGCAATGAACGACTATAAGAAAATTCAATATGAGGCAAGCATTCTTCCCACATTCTCTTATTATTCTTCAAAATAGCCCTAAGCATAGTAGACAATGTTCTATTGACTACTTCAGTTTGTCCATCGGTTTGGGGGTGACAAGTAGTACTAAAAAGCAGTTTAGTCCCAAACTTAGCCCATAAACATCTCCAAAAGTGGCTAAGAAATTTAGTATCACGATCCGAAACAATAGTATTTGGCACACCATCCAAGCAAATAATTTCACGAAAGAACAAATCAGCAACATTAGCAGCAACATCGCTTTTATGACATGGTATAAAGTGTGCCATTTTCGAGAATCTATCCACGACAACAAATATGCTATCCCTCCCCTTCTTTGTTCGAGGTAAACCTAAAACAAAGTCCATAGATATATCCTCCCAAGGAACACTAGGTACACGCAAAGGCATATATAAACCATGAGGATTAAGTCGTGACTTAGCTTTTTGACATGTAGTGCAGCGAGCAACAAAACGCTCAATATCTCGTCTCATCTTTGGCCAAAAGAAATGTGTAGCAAGTATATCCTCCCTCTTCTTCACGCCAAAGTGTCCCATTAATCCTCCTCCATGCGCCTCCTGCAACAACAAAATACGAACAGAGCTAGCTGGAATGCATAGCTTGTTAGCACGAAACACAAATCCATCATTAACTACGAACTTGTTCCATGTTCTCCCTTCTTTACAATTCTACAATACATCTTTAAATTCAGCATCATGCACATATTGATTATGGTCTCCAAACCGAATATTTTAAAGTCAAGTTGTGAAAGCATAATATAACGATGAGACAATGCATCAGTAATAACATTTTCTTTACCCTTCTTGTTTTAATGACATAAGGGAAAGTCCCAGTGAATTCAACCCATTTAGCATGTCTACAATTCAGTTTAGCTTGACTTTTAATCTGTTTCAAAGATTCATGATCAGAATGTATAACAAATTCTTTGGGCCATAAATAATGTTGCCATGTTTCTAAAGTCCGAACAAGAGCATATAATTCTTTATCATAAGTAGAATAATTCAGACTAGGCCCACTCAATTTTTCAGAAAAGTATGCAATAGGTTTGCCATCTTGTAATAACACACCTCCTAATCCAATTCCAGTAGAAATACATTCAAGATCAAATGTCTTATTTAAATCAGGAAGTTGGAGTAAAGGAGCATGTGTCAACTTATCTTTCAACACCATGAAGGCTTCTTCCTGTGCAGTACCCCAAACAAAAGGCACATCCTTCTTTGTAAGCTCATTGAGAGGTGCAGCAATGATTCTAAAATCTCTCACAAAATGCCTATAGAATCCAGCGAGGCCAAGAAAACTCCTCACTTAGATGACTGTTTTGGGCTGCGCCAACTCTCAATAGCTTAAATCTTGGCTTTATCAACTTCAGATCCCTGTGGAGTAACAACATAGCCAAGAAAAGACACTCGGTCTATGCAAAAGGTGCACTTCCCAAGGTTACCAAACAAACATGCATCACATAGAGCAATAAAAACAACACATAAATGTTCCAAATGTTCCTCCAAAGATCTGCTATAAATCAATATGTCATCAAAGTAAACTTCCACAAAATCGTCCAATGAAAGCACGTAAAACTTCGTTCATTAATCTCATGAAAGTACTAGGTGCATTAGTTAACCCAAAAGGCATGACTAACCACTCATATAATCCAAACTTAGTTTTAAATGTTGTTTTCCATTCATCTCCCAATTTCATACGAATTTGATGGTATCCACTACGCAAATCAACTTTGGAGAATATTGTAGAGCCACTCAATTCATCAAGCATATCATCTAGCCTAGGAATAGGATGACGATAACGAATAGTAATATTATTAATACCTCTACAATCAACGCACATACGCGAAGTACCATCCTTTTTCGGCACTAAAATGATAGGAACGGCACAAGGACTAAGGGATTCGCGTATATAACCTTTGTCGAGAAGCTCTTGTACTTGACGCATAATCTCCTTCGTCTCCTCATTGGTACGGTATGGCGCACGGTTTGGCAGTGAAGCATCGGGAATTAAGTCAATCTGATGCTCAATCCCTCGAATAGGCGGTAATCCCAGTGGCACGTCTTGTGGAAAGATGTGAGCGAACTCCTGCAAAATGTTAGTGACAGCAGGAGGCAAAGAGGAAGGCACGTCCTCGAATGAAAATAATGCCTCTTTGCACACAAAAGCATTGCAAACAGATTTGTTGAAATCTAGCTCATCAATATCAGATTTGGTGGCGAATAAACATGCACTTTTCAATTTAATTTCAGAAGCAATACTAGATGGTTTATTATTAGGCTTCATTTGTTGCTCAAATTCTTCTGCCACAATCTGATTTTCACTCTTATTCTTCTCCTGTTTTTCTTTATTAGCTCTATTCATATCATCTTTCAAAATGGAATCAGGAGTCATAGGAAGCAAAGTAATATTTTTATCCTTATGAACAAGAGTATACTAATTGTTTCTACCATGGTGTACAGAATTTTTATCAAATTGCCATGGTCGACCATGTAATAAGGAACATGCTTGCATAGGTACCACATCACAATCAACATAATCAGCATATGTAGAGATACTAAAATGCACACGAACTGTACATATTACCTTAACCTTGCCGCTATTGTTGAACCATTGGATGTAGTACGGATGTGGATGTGGTCTTGTGGTGAGAGATAGCTTCTCCACCATCTCCATGCTAGCCAAGTTGTTGCAGCTCCCTCCGTCTATGATGACGCGCACAGAACGTTCCTTCACAACTCCCTTTGTATGGAACAAATTATGCCTCTGATTTTGCTCAGCTTGTGTGACCTGCACACTCAAAACACGTTGAGCAACTAAACATTCATACCTGTCAGCGTCTTCAGGAGCCATGTATTGCGTCTCATGATCAGAATCATCTCCACCATGTTCTTCACGTATAATAAGAGCCAAAGTCTCCTCATCATAGTCACTAGCGGACTCATACCCACCATCCTCAGCAGCAATCATCACACGCTGAGATTTGCATTCTCTCGCATAATGACCTCTTCCCTTACAATGACGACATATAATAACAATTGTGTGCCCTGTTGATGCCATGGAAGAAGAAGAGATCTATGCAGGCCCGGCAGGTGCACTCTTGGCAGATAGTGGTGGTTGTGCCTGCTTTCTTATATCACGGCTGGAGGTGGCACCTAATGGAGGTGCTGGTGCAGTGGAAGTAGAAGATGCACGCGGTGTCCATGATGAAGGTCGACCTGCAGAAAAGTTAGTTCGCGCCAATGCTTGTCGATCTTGCACTTCACGTTCAGCTTTACAAGCAAGATGGAATAAACGAGTGATATTAGTATACTCCTTATACTCTAGAATGGTCTGAATCTCGCTATTTAATCCACCCATAAAACGTGCAAGCATAGCTTCATTCTCCTCAACAATACCACATCTAATCATGCCAGTTTGTAATTCCTGATAATATTCTTCTATAGAATTGTTTTCCTTGTCACGCTGCAATTTTTGAAGCAATTCACATTGATAATATGGTGGAACCCAACTAGTACGCATAGTAGTTTTCAAAGCAGCCCAAGTAGCTGGAATAGGATATAATCTACAATGTTTAGACCACCATACACATGCAAAACTAGTGAAAGCACAAATAGCAGCAGCAACCCGTCTCTCCAAAAGATATTGTAAACATGTAAAACATTGTTCACTTTCTAACTCCCAAGTAATATATATATCAGGAACATATCTATCCTCAAATGGTGGAATGTTCAATTTCAGTTTAGGAACATGGTCATGATCTCGTACCTGAGGTGGTTGTGCAGGCCTACCATTACAAATATATACTTGAGGTCGACCTGCTGGTGGTGGTGCTGGTGGCTACACGTAGTTCTGATTTTGATCAACCTCATCCTCGTAATAGTCCTCCACCTCTGCAGTAGCAGCAGGAGCTATAGAAGCACCAATAGCAGTAGCAGCAGCACCAGAATTTTGTCCCGGCTCAAGAGGAACATGTTGTGCTCGCCCTACTATATCGCGGCGTAGAGCTGGTTGTGGGAGACGTTTGAGTAATTCATCGAACTTGGCGTCCAACTTGGTGTCAATTGTCTTCTCAATGTCATCCATCTTCTCCATTGCCTTTCCAAAGTTGGCCATCACGTCTTCCACCTGTTGACCCAACATTTGATGAAAATTATCATGAAGCTCCTTGTTCGTCATGTTCTCCTAGTCGATCTCGTCGGCTTGTGGTCCTGCCGTAGTTAGCAGCAATAGAAACAGACAAGAATATGATCCTACAGACTACTGGAAAATGGTGGTGGTGGGGTGTCACAAATCCGTCAAGCGAATCTCAAATTCTTACCAGTTCTTACCCAGCAGCAGGTGGTGATCGGCAACCGTTGTTGTCAAAACTCTCAAAGCTTGGATAGAGCGATTACCAGGGAGAGTCAAACGCATGACGTAGATGTATGTGGAGCTGGGAAGGCTTATAATATGGTAGCAAAAAGGGTCAACAATAATCAATTCAGAGATGCAAAGTTGAATAAATGCTCAAGGACGGTACTGTACTGGTCCTAGGCTAGACCGTGCTAGAGACGCGAGCCTAGAACACTAACAAAATCACGATGCGATACGTAAACAAGGGAAAAGCACACTCTGGAAAAAAATTGCTCTTTCTTTTTTTGCACTCTTTCTTTTCACTCCTCTTTTTTTCTTTTTTTTGCGAAAATTCACTAAAATGGCGAGTGTCTCAAAACTCTTCCCAAGTCAAGGTAACAGGATAGGCACAAAAAATTTTGACTTTTTTTCAGAAATCAGGGCAGCGACGACGAAAAAATGCGACAAAAAATCACTATGAGGGCGAGTGTCTCAAAATGCTCCTTGGAACCTAAAAATAGGATAGGGAAAAAATATTTTCAGTCACCAAAATTTTGGCCTAAAAACTGCTCGGGGGTCTCCAGACTCTTTTTTTCGAAACCTACTCAGGCAAGGAAACACGAATCGGAAAATAGATGGATCTCGAAAACAAACCTAATATGAAAAGAACTCAGATTGGTAGTGGATATATGGTGGTATATGGCAGCGGTGGTAGGATATGGCAGCGGTGGTGGTATATGGTAGCGGCAGTGGTATATGGCAGCGGTGGTAGGATATAGCAACGGTGGTGGTATATGGCAGCAGCGATGAAGATGGTGCGGCGGCGGCGTGACAAACTATGACAGAACTCGAAACTCTAAAGGACTAGACACTAAGACCAACAACTAGACAAGACGATGCAACCGCAAATTCAATAATACAAATACCCTAAAAAGATTATGCAAAGGCTCAGATTGGTTCAGATATGATGAACTAACCCTATTTTTTTGTGGCTTTTTCGTGGACTGTAGGTATGATAACAGACTCGACCTAAACTACTGTAAAATCTCCCCGAGCAACCTGGAAATCTGATACCACTTGATAGAGGCAAAGGTGTCCCGTCTTTCAATGAGATGGTGATTATCGTTTCGGAGGAGTAGACTTTGATGATCCGACTACGTACGTGCGAGGACGTCGCACCTTAGCAATCGCTAAACCAACTCCGAGAGGTTATTGACCACGTCGGAGCACGATCAACCTGACCACGAGGGTCTATTTCCAGCGAGCAAACGAAGAACAAGCAAGAAACTGAGATTGCAATCTGGATATTGCGACTATAAGATTAAAGCTTTATTGATCAAGATGGGGTTCTGTGACGCCTTCGTCTGGTCATTAAACACAAACGAAGTACGCGAAGTTGCAGCTATGGCGAACTTTTAATCTAAACAAAACCCAAAGTCTAAACGGTGCCCTAAGGGCTGTATATATGGAGGAAGAGGGGGGGGGATTTCGTGGCCCTTGGTGGAGGGGTCCGAAACCAACCATATCTCTTGTTTCCCCACACATACGGACTCTAAAAATAGCCTATACTTATGTATTTCGAAATTACATGGGCCTGGCCCAATAAAAAGGTGACACGGCACCTAGAATAGCCTCTGGACAAAATTTATGAAGTGGCATCTTGTATATTTCGTCCAAGGCTTCATGCACTCATGATGGTGGCTTCAAAGTCCTGAAATCATCACTTGTAACTCTGTTCTTGTTCCCCTTGTGCATGCCATCATCTCCATGCTTGGTCTTGCTCCAGTGTTCATCCCTCTTATCCATGCCAGGCCCTTCATTTGTAAGCAAAACAAATGTATCCCATTTAGGCAGCATCATATTCTCATGAACATTAGCATCATTACCAAGAAACGAAAGTACTTGATAATTTAATTGGCGTGTGCGAGCTCTAGTAATTGGTCCAGTATATGTAGCAGTAGGGGCTGTGGGTGTAACAATGGTATTGATGTCCTCATAAGGTATGGTGGTTGAAAAGGTTCGATCCGCTAAAAAATGGATTGAACGAAGCCTATACCAGCCTTTTAACATGCTTTGAGGTATGTGACGTAATATAATTTTAGTTGGTTGCAAAAGGAATGCCTGTGTATAGATAGTAGCCCCTGAGACTTTGTTCGGCATTCGCCAAGAAAGGCCAAACGGAGGATTTAATAATTCTTCGCAGGGATAACATACATGTCTATTTTGATGAACAGGCTTCGATGCTAGCGGCAACCTCCCATGCTGCCGAAGTGTCCGAACTAAAGCGGAAGTTGGAGGAAAAGCAAGGTATGCGATACCGAAGCATATCTGAAATGATATGAGTTCCAATTTGTTATCTAAATGAGTTTTATGATTACACTCATATGATGCGTCTGAGGTCGAGGCCCTCACGAGCGCACTGGCCGAGGCCAAGAAGGAGGCGGAAGAGGAATGACCTGCCCGCCTAAAACATGAAGCGAGGTTGGATGAAGTCCAACAAGAGCTCAAGGATGCTATAAGAAAATGTGAGTCCTTGGAGCGCAAGGTGTCGGATCGAGACTCCGAACTTGCTACGGCGCTCCAAAGTGCGAAGGAGGCCCGTGTTGAAGCCCAAGGTGCCTGTCGGGAGATCCGAGAGGCAAAGCAGATCGCGGCGGGTAAGGCCTTTAATATGCAGAGCAAAATTCTAAGGAGAAAGTACACCTTACTGACCTGCATTTGGAGTTCTCCAGGAGCGTTTGCGGATTTACCCTGGAGTATTGCTGATGCTCAGATTTCTTCCTAGCCAAAGAGGGGATCTCAACAGAGAAGCTGTTCTGGTCGCAGTACCTTGCGCCAGAGCATCCAGTGCCCCTCAGTGATCAGCTGAAGCAGCTGACCGAACTGCATAGGGAGGCCGAACTGGCCATGAAGGACGTTATAGTCCATCTTTGGCCAGCCGAACCCATACCCAACAGCTACTTTGGGCTTGTGAAGCGGCTAGTCGATGCCTGCCCATGGCTTGATGCTATAAAGCGGTCAGTCTGTATCGAAGGTGCCCGGATGGCCTTCGCCCGTGTCAAGGTGCAGTGGGTGAAGATGAATGCCACCAATCTTGCAACCGAGGGACCGCCCGCAGGCAAGGAGCACCGTACGTCGGAGCAGTATTTCGATGACGCCCTTGAAGGATCCCACATTGTAGAGGGCCAGTGTTCGAAGGACATCATTTTTTAATGAATGTATTTGTGTTGCCCGAACTTTTTATTATGGAAGCAAGGCCTTTGAATAATATGTTTGCTTGTTTCGTCTTAAATTATTTCCCTCCTTTGCGGCCGTTTACTGTATCTGAGAGTTGGCCATTCGTCGGCTTCAACCCCCACGTAGGTAGTACAGGGGTGTTCGGAATAGCACATGAACACACTTAACCCAACGTCTTGGTCCTTGAAGGAGGAGTTAGTGCGGTGAACCAGGCAGTCAGACTATGCGGCTTTATCACCCTCACTTAGCCATAGGAGTTTGACAATAAAATTGTAGGCGCAGCCCCTGGTATTGTTCGGTTTTCCGAACTTGGTTGTTGTAGATGCCTGTCCAGGTGAAGACCCGGTCCTTCATGTGACACGGAAAAAATCGCAAGAGATTTATACTTAGTCACCGAATAGCTGACCAGCTCTCGCCGCATCATGACAGTCAGTTTTCGGCTTCCTCTACTGAGGCGTTTATCAGGATGAACCAGAAAAACAATCACAGTAGTTCTCCCTTTACTTCCTTAGCCGAACAATCGGAACGTAAGGTAGTAACCACAGGAGCCGGGCAACCCAACTATTGACCCAAGACATGGTTCAGAGCCGATGCATATAATGCTATATTCAGGACGCTGAATTGTACTATAAAAGTGTTCAGACTTATGTTATTTGTAAGAAATGTACGTGACTGAATGGAGCCCCTGGCGATTTTTAAATCGTGCCGAGGTGTACATGACAATCGGACGAAAGAAAAAGAGGGAATACGGATTATGAAATAAGCCAGTCCAAATAGTTTGGGTGAAAAACTGTTTCCATTATAGTCTGATTAATACATCAAAATGTATTTGTACAGATAATGTTATAAGCATTGAGGCTATTTTACATGCCAAGCACAAGGGAAAGCTGTGTACAGGTACTAAAAAGGGAAGAGGTGATCTTTGAGGATCCTTTAGATACTCTGCCGTACATCTGCACTGCTTTTCGGCCTTGGTGTGTGATCCTTTGAGAGGATCAATGATCGGGTTTTCATAAGGGGCCAAGAAAAAAGGGCCCTTGGCACCATCAAAAGGTGATGTGGGTTGTAAGGAACCTGAAAAAATGAAAAATAAGGAGAAAGAGGATATGAGGGTCCAGGTAGGGTCGAACCGTATTGTGGACTTTATTTTTGATATGCCTCCATCCTTGCCCATGGTATTTTGAGTGTGTAGTTATGTACACGCGGTACATATGCCGCGATTCGGTTGGAGCTAAGACGGAGGCCAAATTGCTATTCGAGCTCCTGACGAGCTGGATTGTCGATCTCCGGAGTAGTCCGGACTCGTTTGACAGTGTCCGGGGGCTTGACAGCCGATGTAGGGTTTGGCTTAATGCGACCACCCTGTACTTCTGCTGCGAGGGCCGCGATGTGCTCCTCGGTACGGAGGGAGCGCTCCATGTTTCCACTGACTGTTATAACACCGTGTGGTCCTGGCTTCTTATGTTTTAGATAGGCATACTGCGGGACTACATTGAAGCAAGCGAACGCGGTTCGTTCAAGCAGTGCATGATAACCACTACGGAAAGTGACGATGTCGAAAATCAAGTCTTTGCTTTGGAAGTTGTCCGGAGAACTGAAGACGACTTCCAATGTGATTGAGCCCGTGTAGTGGGCCTCTACAGCGGGTATTACTCCTTTAAAGGTACTTTTGGTGGGCTTGATTCTTGCCGAGTCAATACCCATTTTGCAGACCGTGTCCTGATAGAGCAGGTTAAGACTGCTGCCACCGTCCATGAGGACTCTCGTGAGGTGGAATCCATCGATAATTGGGTCGAGGACCAATGCGGCTAAACCTCCATGACGGATACTGGTCGGATGGTCTCTCCGATCGAAAGTGATCGGGCATGCTGACAATGGGTTGAATTTTGGGGCGACTGGCTCTATCGCATAGACGTCCCTTAATGCGCGCTTGCGCTCCCTCTTGGGGATGTGAGTAACGTATATCATGTTCACCGTTTTGACCTCGGGGGGGGGGGGGAATTTCTTCTGTCCTCCTGTGTTCGGTGGGCGAGGCTCCTCGTCGTCATCCTCGCTGGGCGACCCTTTCCCCTTATGCTCGGTGTTTAACTTACCGGCCTGTTTAAAGACCCAACAACTTATGTTGGTATGGTTGGCAGGCTTGTCAGGGGTGCGTGAATCTGGCAAGGTCGATCGAGTATCCGGTCCAGGCTAGATGAACCGTCTTTGTTTCTTTTGAATGGCTTCTTTTGCTGACCGGATTTGGAGCCACTGAATCCGGCATTGACCGTCGTGTCTCGGTATTGTCATTGTTGCTTCAACGCTTGTTTTTGTTGCGTCGGGACCTGCCATTGCTGTTTCTAGTTTCGGAAGTGCCAGGGTCGCTGGTATTGTTGCTGCTACGGGCTAGCCAGCTATCTTTGCCCGCACAAAAGCGGGTCATGAGTGTTGTGAGGGCTGCCATGGACTTCGGCTTTTCTTGGCCAAGGTGTCAGGCAAGCCATTTGTCACAGATGATGTGTTTAAAAGCTGCTAAGGCTTCGGCATTCGGACAGTCGGCAATTTGGTTCTTTTTAATTAGGAACCTGGTCCAGAATTTTCTGGCTGACTCTCCGGGCTGCTGGACTATGTGACTGAGGTCATCAGCGTCCGGAGGTCGGATGTAAGTGCCTTGGAAGTTGTCTCTAAAGGTATCTTCCAAGTCTTCCCAACTTCTAATAGAGTTTTCTAGGAGGCTGTTTAACTAGTGCCGAGCTGGTCCCTTAAGTTTTAGGGGGAGGTACTTGATGACGTGTAAATCGTCACCGCGGGCCATGTGAATGTGGAGAAGAAAGTCTTTAGTCCATACTGCGGGATATGTTGTGCCCTCATATGATTCGATGTTCACGGGTTTAAACCTTCTGGGAACTAGTGCTCCATTACCTCGTCGGTGAAGCATAGGGGATGTGCAGCGCCTCTGTATCGGGCAACGTCACGGCGCCGTTCGGATGAGATCTGTATGCGGTTTTCGGCCCGGGTGAGGTTGTGCTTGTCGTGCCAGGCCTGATGGTTGTCTTCTCGCGCTGGGACACGCCCCCTTGATCCATAGATTGATCTGGTCTGGCCGGCTCTGTTGTCTAGGTCCTATCGTAGGTCATAAGTGTGTCCTTCAGCCGCTATCTCTCTGCCTTTATGGCAAGGTGGTGCAGGCTGGTGTTCGGCTTGAGTTGCCACTCTGTCCTGGGCACGTGGTGGTCGGTCAGATCCGTCGGCAGCGTTACGCATTGGCGGTATAGGCTCTGGTGCCTCATTGTCGAATTGGGGTAGCACCTTGCGCTTCGGGTAACTCTTAGTTGGGTGTTCGAGGTCGTATTCCTCGGCTGCCAGGACATTAGTCCATCTGTCATTGAGCAAATCCTGATCAGCTTGAAGCTGTTGCTGCTCTTTTTCAGGCTTCTTGCTGTGGCTATTAGCCGGTGCTTAAAGCGCTCTTGTTCGAGGGGTTCCTCTGGCACGAAGAAATCTTCGTCGCCGAGGCTCTCGTCCTCTTCGGAGATCGGTAGGTAGTTACTATCCTTCGAGCCCTCATTCCCAATAGGATCGTCATGGTTGACTTGCCCATCCTCCCAATCATCATGCTCGGATGTTGGTTCGATAGGGGCTTCTTGGTCTTCGGCATTCTTGGAGTATTGTTGTCTCCGATGCCGGTATTGCTGTCTTTTTCACGACACGATTTTGAGCGGCGCCGCTGACGACGACGCTTTGGTGGTGCCACGGGAGGCTTGTACTCGACTGGATCCTTCCCACCATTGCTGTCATCCTCTTTGGGTGTGTCCACCATGTACATGTCATATGTGGAAGTGGCGATCCGGCGTCTGGTAAACGGTGAGTTCTGGCTTTGCTCTTCTCCGACATCGTCGTCCATGCCGTTGATGTCTTCAGAAGCGTAGTCGAGCATGTCGGTTAAGTCCTCGACAGTGGCTATGAGGTGGGTGGTGGGTGGGATGTGAAATTCCCTACTCTCAGCCCCTAGTATGGGTTGGGCGTAGTTCGACAGTGATTCTTCTGCAATGGCGAGAGATCGCATTAGGTCCAGGGCCTTGTTTAAGATCGAGGTTTGGACGGGGAAGCGAGAGTCCGTAGAGTCGGGCAGGATAGAAGTTCCCTGGCCGAGCTCACATGACGCGGACCTCGAGATTTTGGAGCTAGTGTCCGGAGGGGAGGCCGTCTTCATGGTGAAAGAGGGAGCTTGACGTAACTCTGGGCCTGTCGGAGATGTGATCTCATCCAGTTTTCCGGTGTCAGGCTCTATAGCTACAGAGAGTCCGGCGGGCTCTAAACTTCCGTCTTCGGACCTGGTGATGCGCTCCGGATCTAGGGCCAGAGCGGTGGTTGGGGCCGTGAACCCTTGGAAGATCAACACTCCTCGGATATCAGCAACATAGTTCAGATTTCCAAAACTGATCTGATGACCAAGGGCGTAGCTATCGATCTGCTCCAGATGGCCAATCGAATTGGCACGCAGTGCGAAGCTGCTGAATACGAAGATTTGGCCGGGGAGAAATGTCTCCCTCAAGGCAGTATTGTTGTGGATGATTGACAGAGCCATCGAGCCTTCTAGCGACGACACGGTGGAACTCTCAATGAAAGCACCAATGTCGGTGTCAAAACCGGCAGATCTCGGGTAGGGGGTCCCGAACTATGCATCTAAGGATCGAAGGTAACAGGAGGCAGGGGACATGATGTTTACCCAGGTTCGGGCCCTCTTGATGGAGGTAATACCCTACTTCCTGCTTGATTGACTTTGATGAGTATAGGGGTTACAAGAGTTTATCTACCTCGAGATCGTAATAGCTAAACCCTAGATGTCTAGCTTGTATGATTATGATTGCCCCTACAGACTCAACCCTCTGGTTTATATAGACACCGGAGGGACCTAGGGTTGTACAGAGTCGGTTTACAAAGAAAGGAAGATGCATGATTCGAATGCAAAGCTTGCCATCCATGCAAAGGAGAGTCCCATCCGGACACGGGGGAAGGTCTTTGATCTCATATCTTCACGGCCCATTAGTCCGGCCCATATCACATAACCCGGTCGCCCGAGGACCCCTTAGTACAGGACTTCCTCAAACGGGCTATGGAGAATGCCCATCAATATATATCAATGTGAGTGAGTAGGGATTGCCATGCAACAGATGCACTAGAGCTATAAGTGTATGAAAGCTCAAAAAGAAACTAAGTGGGTGTGCATCCAACTTGCTTGCTCATGAAGACATAGGGCATTTGAGGAAGCCCATCGTTGGAACATACAAGCCAAGTTCTGTAATGAAAAATTCCCACTAGTATATGAAAGTGACAACATAAGAGACTCTATCATGAAGATCATGGTGCTACTTTGAAGCACAAGTGTGGTAAAAGGATAGTAGCACTGCCCCTTCTCTCTTTTATCAATATAATGATAACTTTGCTCATCAAAACTTGGGGGACATAAAATATCACCTTTATCAAACATAGCATCCCCAAGCTTGTGGCTTTGTATATCATTAGCATCATGGATATTCAAAGAATTCATACTAACAACATTGAAATCATGCTCATCATTAAAAGATTTAGTGTCAAACATTTATTTTTCTAACACTTGAGCACAATTTTCCTTTCCATCATTTTCATGAAAGACATTAAAAGATGAAGCATATGAGGCAACCTCAATTCCATTTTTTTGTGTAGTTTTCTTTTATAGACTAAACTAGTGATAAAACAAGAAAGTAAAAGATTCAATTGCAAGATCTAAAGATATACCTTCAAGCACTAACCTCCCCAGCAACGGCGCCAGAAAAGAGCTTGATGTCTACTATGCAACCTTGTTCTTGTAGACGTTGTTGGGCCTCCAAGTGCAGAGGTTTGTAGGACAGTAGCAAATTTCCCTCAAGTGGATGACCTAAGGTTTATCAATCTGTGGGAGGCATATGATGAAGATGGTCTCTCTCAAACAACCCTGCAACCAAATAACAAAGAGTCTCTTGTGTCCCCAACACACCCAATACAATGGTAAATTTTATAGGTGCACTAGTTCGGCGAAGAGATTGTGATACAAGTGCAATATTGATGGTAGATATAGATTTTTGTAATCTAAAAATATAAAAACAGTAAGGTAGCAAGTGGTAAAAGTGAGCAAAAATGGTATTGAAATGCTTCGAAACAAGGCCTAGGGTTCATACTTTCACTAGTGCAAGTTCTCAAAACAAGGATAACATAATTGGATCATACAACAATCCCTCAACATGCAACAAAGAGTCACTCCAAAGTCACTAATAGCGGTGAACAAACGAAGATATTATTGTAGGTAGGAAACCACCTCAAAGTTATTCCTTCCGATCAATCCATTGGGCTATTCCTATAAGTGTCACAAACAACCCTAGAGTTCGTAGTAAAATAACACCTTAAGACACACATCAACCAAAACCCTAATCTCACCTGGATACTCCAATGTCACCTCAAGTATCCGTGGGTTTGATTATACGATATGCATCACACAATCTCATATTCATCTATTTGAACCAACACAAAGAACTTCAAAGAGTGCTCCAAAGCTTCTAACGGAGAGTCAAGACGAAAACGTGTGCCAACCCCTATGCATAAGTTCACAAGGTCACAGAACCCGCAAGTTGATCACCAAAACATACGTCAAGTAGAGCACATGAATATCCCATTGTCACCATAGATAAGCACATGCAAGACATACATAAGTGTTCTCAAATCCTTACAGACTCAATCCGATAAGATAACTTCAAAGGGAAAACTCAATTTAGTACAAGAAGGTAGAGGGGGAGAAGCATCATAAGATCCAACTATAATAGCAAAGCTCGCGGTACATCAAGATCGTGCCATATCAAGAACAAGAGAGTGAGAGAGAGAGAGAGAGAGAGAGAGAGATCAAACACATAGCTACTGGTACATACCCTCAGCCCCGGGGGTGAACTATTCCCTCCTCGTCATGGAGAGCGCCGGGATGATGAAGATGGCCACCGGTGATGATTCCCCCCTCCGGCAGGGTGGCGGAACAGGGTCCCGATTGGTTTTTGGTGGTTACAGAGGCTTGCGGTGGCAGAACTCCCAATCTAGGTTTCTTTTTTGGGATTTCTATATTTATAGAAATTTTTGGCGTCGGTTTCACGTCGGGGGGGTCTCCAAGTCAACCACGAGGTAGGGGGCGCGTCCAGGGGGTAGGGCGCGCCCTCCACCCTCGTGGATGACTCGGGACTCTTCTGGCCCAACTCTTTTGCTTCTGGGGCTTCTTCTGGTCCAAAAAAATCATCAGGAATTTTCAGCTCGTTTGGACCCCGTTTGATATTCCTTTTCTGTTAAACTCAAAAACAAGGAAAAACATAAACTGGCACTGGTCTCTAGGTTAATAGGTTAGTACAAAAAACCATATAAAGTTGCATATAAAACATCCAAAACAGATAATATAATAGCATGGAACAATCAAAAATTATAGATACGTTGGAGACATATCAAGTATCCCCAAGCTTAATTCCTGCTTGTCCTCGAGTAGGTAAATGATAAAAACAGAATTTTTGATGTGGAATGCTACCTAACATATTTACCAATGTAATCTCCTGTACTGTGGCAAGAATATTTAGATCCATGAGATTCAAAACAAAAGTTTAGTATTGAAATAAAAACAATAATACTTCAAGCATACTAACAAAGCAATCATGTCTTCTCAAAATAACATGGCCAAAGAAAGCTATCCCTATAAAATCATAGAGTCTGGCTATGCTCTATCTTCATCACACAAAATATTTAAATCATGCACAACCCCGGTTTCAGCCAAGCAATTGTTTCATACTTTAGTATTCTCAAACTTTTTCAACTTTCACGCAATACATGAGCCTGAGCCATGGACATAGCACTATGGTGGAATAGAATGTCGTGGTTGTGAAGAAGAAAAAAAGGAGAAGATAGTCTCACATCAACTAGGCGTATCAACGGGCTATGGAGAATGCCCATCAATAGATATCAATGTGAGTGAGTAGGGATTTCCACGCAAAGGATGCACTAGAGTTATAAGTGTATCAAAGCTCAAAAAGAAACTAAGTGGGTGTGCATCCAACTTGCTTGCTCATGAAGACTTGGGGCATTTGAGGAATCCCATCGTTGGAATATACAAGCCAAGTTCTATAATGAAAAATTCTCACTAGTATATGAAAGTGACAACATAGGAGACTCTCTATCATGAAGATTGTGGTGCTACTTTGAAGCACAAGTGTAGTAAAAGGATAGTAGCATTTCTCCTTCTCTCTTTTTCTCTCATCATTTTTTTTTGTTTTTTTGTTTTTTTTTTGTTTTTTGGGCCTTCTCTTTTTTTGGCCTCTTTTTTTTATTTTTTATTCTTCGTCCAGAGTCTCATCCCGACTTGTGGGGGAATCATAGTCTCCATCATCCTTTCCTCAGTGGGACAATGCTCTAATAATGAAGATCATCACACTTTTGTTTACTTTACAACTCAAGAATTACAGCTCGATACTTAGAACAAAATATGACTCTATATGAATGCCTCTGGTGTACTGGGATGTGCAATGAATCAAGAGTGACATGTATGAAAGAATTGTGAAAGGTGGCTTTGCCACAAATATGATGTCAACTACATGATAATGCAAAGCAATATGACAATGATGAAGTGTGTCATAATAAATGGAATGGTGCAAAGTTGCATGGCAATATATCTCGGAATGGCTATGGAAATGCCATAATAGGTAGGTATGGTGGCTGTTTTGAGGAAGGTATATGATGGGTGTATGGTATCGGCGAAAGTTGTGCGGTACTAGAGAAGCTAGCAATAGTGAAAGGGTGAGAGTGCGTATAATCCATGGACTCAATATTAGTCATAAAGAACTCACATACTTATTGCAAAAATCTATTAGTTATTGAAATGAAGTACTACGTGCATGCTCCTACGAGAAGGGTTGGTAGGAGTTGACCATCGCGCGATCCCGACCTCCACACAAAGGATGAGAATCAATAAATAAATCATGCGCCGACTTCATCACATAACGGTTCACCATACATGCATGCTACGGGAATCACAAACTTTAACACGAGTATTTCTACAATCCACAATTACTCACTAGCATGACTGTAATATCACCATCTTTATATCTCAAAACAATCATAAGGAATCAAACCTCTCTTAGTATTCAATGCATTTTATATGAAAGTTTTCATTATATCCCTCTTGGATGCCTATCATATTAGGACTAAATTGATAGCCTAAGAAAATTACCATGATGTTTAGAGACTCTCAAAATAATATAAGTTAAGCATGAGAGTTCATCAATTTCTAAAATAAAACCACCACCGTGTCCTAAAAAGATATAAGTGAAGCACTAGAGCAAATGACAAACTACTCTGAAAGATATAAGTGAAGATCAATGAGTAGTTGAATAGTTATGCAACTATGTGAAGACTCTCTAAAATTTAAGAATTTCATATCTTGGGATATTATACAAACAAAAAGAAAAAGAAAAAGAAAAGAAAATGATGCTCCAAGCAAAACACTCATGTGGTGAATAAAAATATAGCCTCAAGTAAAGTTACCGATGAACAAAGACGAAAGAGGGGATGCTTTCCGGGGCATCCCCAAGCTTAGGCTCTTGGTTGTCCTTGAATATTACCTTGGGGTGCCTTGGGCGTCCCCAATCTTAGGCTCTTTCCACCATTTATTCCATAGTCTATCGAATCTTTACCCAAAATTAGAAAACTTCACAACACAAAACTCAACAGAAAACTCGTAAGCTCCGTTAGTATAAGAAAATAAAGCACCACCTAGGTACTGTTGTGAACTCATTCTAAATTCATATTGGTGTAATACATACTGTATTCAAACTTCTCTATGGTTCATACCCTCCGATACTACTCATAGATTCATCAAAATAAGCAAACAACACAGAGAAAACAGAATCTGTCAAAAACAGAACAGTCTATAGTAGTCTGTAACTCCAGAATACTTATGTAACTCCAAAAATTCTGAAAAAAAAATCCACCTGAGAAATTTGTGCACCAATCCATATCAGAAATAATCAGGTCAAAAGCATGTTTCAATAACACTATGGAAATTATTTACTGGGCGCAAAAGTTTCTGATTTTCAGCAGGATCAACACAACTATCACCACAAGCTATCCTAAGGGCTTTACTTGGCACTTTATTGAAACAAAAGCTGTAAAACATGATTACTACAGTACCTTAATCATGTGAACACACAAAAACAGTAGGGGTAAATATTGGATTCTCTCCCAACGGGCGTTTTTCTTTAATGCCTTTCTAGCTAGGCATGATGATTTCAATGATGCTCACATAAAAGATAAGAATTGAAACATAATGGGAGCATCATGAAGAATATGACTAGCACATTTAATTCGAACCCACTTCCTATGCCTAGGGATTTTGTACGCGAACAACTTATGGGAACAAGAATCAACTAGCATAGGAAAGCGAAACAAGCATAGCTTCAAAATTTTCAACACAGAGAGTGGAAACTTGATATTATTGCAATTCCTACAAGCATATATTCCTCCCTCATAATAATTTTCAGTAGCACCATGAATGAATTCAACAATATAACCATCACATAAAGCATTATTTTAATGAGCCACAAGCATAGAAATTTTATTACTCTCCACATAAGCAAATTTCTTCTCATGAATAGTAGTGGGAGCAAACTCAACAAAATAACTATCATGTGAGGCATAGTCCAACTGAAAATTAAAATCAAGATGACAAGTTTCATGGTTATAATTATTATTTATAGCATACTTGTCATCACAATAATCATCATAGATAGCAACTTTGTTCTTATAATCAATTGGAACCTCTTCCGAAATAGTGGATTCATCACTAAATAAAGTCATGACCTCTCCAAATTCACTTTTATCAATATAATCATCATAAATAGAAGGCATGCTATCATCATAATAACTTTGCTCATCAAAACTTGGGGGACAAAAAATATCATCTTCATCAAACATAGCATCCCCAAGCTTGTGGCTTTGCATATCATTAGCATCATGGATATTCAAAGAATTCATACTAACAACATTGCAATCATGCTCATCATTCAAAGATTTAGTGCCAACATTTTATAGACTTATTTTTCTAACACTTGAGCACAATTTTCCTTTAAATCATTTTCACGAAAGACATTAAAAAGATGACTCAATTCCATTTTTTGTGTAGTTTTCTTTTATAGACTAAACTAATGATAAAAGAAGAAACTAAAAGATTCAATTGCAAGATCTAAAGATATACCTTCAAGAACTAACCTCTCCGGCAACAGCGGCAGAAAAGAGCTTGATGTCTACTATGCAACCATATTCTTGTAGATGTTGTTGGGCCTCCAAGAGCAGAGGTTTGTAGGACAGTAGAAAATTTCCCTCAAGTGGATGACCTAAGGTTTATCAATCTGTGGGAGGCGTAGGATGAAGATGGTCTCTCTCAAACAACCCTGCAACCAAATAACAAAGAGTTTCTTGTGTCCCAACACACCCAATACAATGGTAAATTGTAGGTGCACTAGTTCGGCAAAGAGATGGTGATACAAGTGCAATATGGATGGTAGATATAGGTTTTTGTAATCTGAAAATATAAAAACAACAAGGTAGCAAGTGGTAAAAGTGAGCGAAAACGGTATTGAAATGCTTCGAAACAAGGCCTAGGGTTCATACTTTCACTAGTGTAAGTTCTCTCAACAAGGATAACATAATTGGATCATATAACAATCCCTCAACATGCAACAAAGAGTCACTCCAAAGTCACTAATAGCGGAGAACAAACAAAGAGATTATTGTAGGGTAGGAAACCACCTCAAAGTTATTCTTTCTGATCAATCCATTGGGTTATTCCTATAAGTGTCACAAACAGCCCTAGAGTTCATAGTAAAATAACACCTTAAGACACACATCAACCAAAACCCTAATGTCACCTAGATACTCCAATGTCACCTCAAGTATCCGTGGGTTTGATTATACGATACGCATCACACAATCTTAGATTCATCTATTCAAACCAACACAAAGAACTTCAAAGAGTGACCCAAAGTTTCTACCGGAGAGTCAAGATGAAAACGTGTGCCAACCCCTATGCATAAGTTCACAAGGTCACAGAACCCGCAAGTTGATCACCAAAACATACGTCAAGTGGATCACGTGAATATCCCATTGTCACCACAGATAAGCACATGCAAGACATACATAAGTGTTCTCAAACCCTTACAGACTCAATCTGATAAGATAACTTCAAAGGGAAAACTCAATTCATTACAAGAAGGTAGAGGGGGAGAAGCATCATAAGATCCAACTATAATAGCAAAGCTCGCTGTACATCAAGAACATGCCATATCAAGAACACAAGAGAGAGAGAGAGAGAGAGATCAAACACAGAGCTACTGGTACATACCCTCAGCCCCGAGGGTGAACTACTCCCTCCTCGTCATGGAGTGCCGGGATGATGAGGATGGCCACCGATGATGATTCCCCCCTCCAGCAGGGTGCCCGAACAGGGTCCTGATTGGTTTTTGGTGGCTGCAGAGGCTTGCGGCGGTGGAACTCCCGATCTAGATTTCTTTCCGGGGGTTTCTGTATTTACAGGAATTTTTTGCATCGGTTTCACGTCAGGGGGGTCTCCGAGTCAACCACGAGGTAGGGGGCGCGTCCAGGGGGGTAGGGCGCACCCTCCACCCTTGTGGATGACTCGGGACTCTTCTGGCCCAACTTTTTTGCTTCGGGGGGCTTCTTCTGGTCCAAAAAAATCATCGGGAATTTTCAGCTCATTTGGACCCCGTTTGATATTTCTTTTCTATAAAACTCAAGAACAAGGAAAAAACATAAACTGGCACTAGGCTCTAGGTTAATATGTTAGTCCCAAAAAATCATATAAAATAGCATATAAATGCATATAAAACATCCAAAACAGATAATATAATAGCATGGAACAATCAAAAATTATAGATACGTTGGAGACGTATCACATACCAGTTGGGGCCTTCATCTCATCAGCATCAGAGATCCAATTTTCACTATACCTTTCAAGTACCGATGGGTATCCGGTATAGTGAAGTCCATAGTTCACAATACCTTTCAGATAGCGCATAATTCTTTCTACAGCATGCCAATGTACATCACCCGGGTGGGAAACAAACCGGCTCAATTTTCTCACGTCAAACATGATGTCAGGCCTCATAGCGCTCGTTAGGTAAATGAATGAACCAATGATGTGAGAGTATCTCAATTGATCTTTAGTTGTGCCTTCGAACTTTCGAATCCGCACACTGAGATCATATGGTGTTTACGAGATTTTGCAGTCTGAATATCCCAAGCGACTCAAAATCTTCTCAACTTAATGGGATTGCAAAAGTGTAATTCCACCCTCATCATCTCTCAATAGCTTGGTGTTCAAGATAGCATCAGCCACATCAAGGTCCTTCATCTCAAAGTTTGAGTTTGAAACGACTTGACCTCCTCAATGAATTTGAGGTTAGTTCCAAATATTAGTATGTTATCAACATACAAGCATAGTATAACTCCTTCGCCTCCACCATGGCAATAGTACGCACATTTGTCAGCTTCGTTGACAAAGAAGCCGACATGTGTTAAATTTGTATTAAACTTCTGATGCCATTGCTTAGGTGCTTGTTGTAGACCATATAAAGATTTTAGCAACTTACACACCTTGCCTTACTGACCATCTATCACAAAGCCATCTGACTGTTGCATGTAGATTTCCTCTTCTAGCTCTCCATTCAGTAAAGCTGTCTTGACATCCATCTTGTAGACGAGAAGACCATGCGAGGCTACTAACGCAAGTAACACTCGAATGGTGGTCAGTCTAGTCATGGGTGAATAAGCATCAAAGAAATCTTCTTCTTTCTGGGCATAACCCTTGGCCACAAGCCTAGCCTTGTACTTTCAATAGTACCGTCGGGCCTAAGCTTATTATTGAACACCCACTTACATCCCAATGGTTTGCAACCATAGGGACGTTCAATGATTTCCCATGTCCCATTAGCCATGATGGAATCCATCTCGCAACGGACCGTTTCTTTCTAGTAGTCAGCATCTAGAGATGCATATGCTTCAAAAATAGAAGTGGGAGTATCATCCAAGAGGTGCACAAGGAAATCATAACCAGAGGTCTTTGAAGTTCTTTATCTCTTGCCCTACCAAGGGTTTCATCATCATCATCCTCGGGACTTTCATCATGTGTTTGTTCATAGTGTTCCATAGGAATGACAAGCTCAAGAGTCTCCTCAGATTCCTGTCTAGAAGTGCTTTGCATATCTTTCATAGGAAAATTATCCTCAAAGAATGTAGCATCCTTAGACTCAATAATTGTATCAACCTTCACGTTAGGTATCTCAAAATTCACTACTAGAAATCTATAGTCAACGATGTTCTTAGCATAGCCCAAATTAACATAGTCCACGGTCTTTGGTCCAAGCTTACTCTTTTTGGGAATTGGCACATCGAATTTCACCAAACAGCCCCAAGTACGCAAGTACGCGATTGTAGTTCTTCTCTTCTCCCATTTCCCATAGGGAGTGACCTCATGATCCTTTGTGGGGACATTATTCAGGACATGACACGATGTCAATATAGCCTCCCCTACCATTATCTGGATAAACCCGGTGTATCTAACATGGCATTAACCAAATGAGTTAGAGTATGGTTTTTCCGTTCCACAACCACGCTTTACTCGAGTGAGTAGGGAGGCGTCCTCTCATGATTATACTGTGTTCCACAAAAAGAATCAAACTCATTAGAGAAGTACTCTCCGGCACGATCTGATCGGACTCGTTTCATTTTATTTACAAGTTGATTCTCAACTTCTGCCTTACAGACTTTAAAGTAGTGTAGAGCCTCATCTTTGGTATTAACAGATACACATAGCAATATCTAGTGGAATCATCTATTAATATCATGAAGCATTTCTTTCACCTTTAGTCAACACACCATTCATCTCACAAAGATTAGAATATATGAGTTCTAATGGTGCCAAGTGTCTCTCCTCCGCAGCCTTGTGGGACTTGTGAGGTTGCTTAGCTTGCACACACGAATGACATCTAGAACCTTTGGCTAAAGTGAAACTCGTGATTAAATTCAATTTTTCTAGTCGCGTCATAACACCAAAACTAATGTGATAAAGATGTGAATGCCAAACTTCTGATTCATCAACACTCGATGAATATAGTTCATGAATTTAATACAAATATTTGCTAGGTAAAGGCGGAACAAACCTCAGCATTCATAACCTTTCCAATGAATAGTCCATATTTTGTAACGACTACTTTATTAGACTCAAAGACCAACTTAAACCATTCTCTACACAGAAGGAAGCCACTAATGAGGTTCTTCTTGATGGCGGGGACATGTTGCACGTTCTTCAGCTGCACGATCCTTCCCGAAGTAAACTTCAGATCGACCGTGCTAACACCATGAACAGAAGCACTCGCGCCATTCCCCATCAATACAGACCCGTGACCCGTGGCCTCGTAAGAAGAGGACAATGAAATGTTAGCACACACATGAATATTTGCACCTGTGTCCACCCACTAATCGGTGGACTGGCAAACTGAAAATATAGTAAATAAATTACCAACCCAGATGCACCACTCTCATTGTTGCCCACAATCATATTGGCAGACTTAGAGTCCGGCCTTGGCTTCTTGCACTTATTGCGGCACTTGTTTACCCAATGTTCCTCCGAACCACAAGTGAAGCAGCCATCTCCCTTCTTGTTCTTCTTGAGGGTCTTCTTACCCTTCTTCTTAAAGTCAGTATTCTGTTGGACATAACTCTTCCCCTTGGGCTTGTGGGAATTGAAGTTCCTCTGATGTACCATATTGGCGACATAAGTTCCTTCGACTCCTTTTCCGTGCGAGTCATTTGCTCTCGAATTCTGCTCAACACTCAGATGGTTGATGCCATCATTTACTGAGAATTCACGCCTCTGATGTTTCAAAGTGGTAGCAAAGTTCCTCGAGAAATTAGGGAGCTTGGAGATTATGCGTCCCGCGGAAAATTTGCCCGGTAAATCACACTTAAGAAGCTCAATTTCCTTAGCGATGCATTGTATCTCATCTGCCTGTTTCAATACAGAATGGTTCTCAACCATTCTTTAAACATGGAACTGCTCGATGAAATACATCTCGCTCCAAGCATCGGTGGTGCCAAATTTAGATTCGAGTGCCTCTCACAAGTCCTTGGCAACCCGCATATGTAAATGTGCATCAACCAACTAATCTTCAATCGCGCTCAGAACTTCTCCAAGAAAGATGACGATGGCCTCCCTGAATGCCTTCTCCAGTTCAAGAGTGATCCTTTCTATGGGAGTAGCACTGGTGACCCTGAACACGTCCATCACTGTGAGCCATAAGGTGGTTTTGATCTGCCAACATTTAAAATACGTACCGGTAAAATTATCCAGTTTTAGTGTAGCAGCAAAGCCATGATTCAGAAATTTCCTACACGTATTTGTTTTTTGGATTGTTGAGTATATAGGAAACTTTTGGTTAATCTATTTCATGAATAAATCATGAGCATGGCATTGACAGAAGTAATAACATACTGATTGCGATCCAGATAAGCGTGTACTATGCATATAGTAGAAACATCTACACACATAAGTAGTAGTGCTAAGACAGGAATAAATAGGAGCATGATAAGCAAGTTATACCCTCTAATAGGCCAGGCAGAAGCCGCGGCGGTGGCAGCGGCGGCCTTCTTCTTGGCTTCCAGTTTCTCGATGGTCGCATGGTCGACTTCATTGGCGGTGGACATGGTGATGATGAGGATGACACGAACAAATGATGCAGTGGATGAACGACGGCGAGCAGTCGCATAGGAGACATGCTCCCCAATAACCTAATTGCCCCTCTCCCGTACAGGATCTGAAGAGGTGGGGTTTCAGAGGCCTGCTCTCTCATCAATCATGTACGCGGTGGACGGGACGGGATCACCATCGGCAACAGCAGCAAAAGGAACATGGAGAGACGTGGGTTGGACCGGTGTGAGCTCGGCTCATTCCAGCAACCCGCGGTGAGGCAATGTTGGCGAAGGAGGAGGAGCGTGCGGGAGTCACTTCTCTTCTCAAGCTCCAATAGCAAGTGGTAGAGAATCTCTTATAAGAAGGTCCAACTCCTCTCCAACTAGAGGTATGAGACTAAACTTTCCACCACACTCATTGCCATATAACGCACATGGTACCTTAGAGATTTTTTGAAATTGCTAATTGGGCCCTAGGCCTACTCTTACATTTCAACAGTTTTCAGTTTCACTTTTCGACCAAGCTATTTCAATTCTATTCATAGATCAAGAGAGTGAACAAACTGTAACTCCAAAGTGACGGTAGTTCTTGCCCTTCTACCCGATCGACGACCTTGTGCAGTCGACTTACTAATGCCTATTCTTGTATGTTCTAACATTTAAAATGGTGTGTCTTGTAAAGCCCCTACTATGATGGCTTAAGATTCACCAATGCACGCTGTTTGATCTTTTGTTATATTATTATTTTTTAATCATGAATCGCGTGTAGAGGCTGCAGGACCTCAACATATTTCAACGACTTCCTAAGCTAGTGAATTCACATTGTGCTAGTTAAGGGCATCTCCAATGATAAGGAGGCAGCCATCCAACACTACCCGCATACATTTTCACAACAACTCATACCAATTAGACAAAATTCGATCAAACCAGACAAATTTTGATATAAACATGACATAAATCGTTAAAAGTAGAATAATTTGTACATACAACCGAACAATATTTCATCCGGTGAAATAAAAACCAATACTAAAACACTAAACTATCCTATACTTCACAGTGACCTTGTAGGTCATGTCGGGCTGACCGACGGCCCCTCCCCCTCCGTCATCGTTGCCCGACCCGACGTCGGAATCGGAGTCATTAGGCTTAGGGCAGTGGAAGGTGGAAACTTCGCAGAAGGGCTTGCCGGCGGCCTCCTGACACTCGTGGATGATCCTCTCCACCTCCTCCTATGACGTGCGTAGTGCGACCGCGGCCACCGAGGATGTTGGGCTGGAGGAGAGGGTGACGGTCGTTGGAGGCATCGTCCTTAGCGGCGACAGCGATCTCGGTGAGGGACCATTCCTCACCGTACCTGGCCATCTCCATGTCGAGGCGGAGAAGACGGCGCTTGGCTGTCCCCGATGTCGTCACGGAGCGGTCCAGGGCCCAGGCATACGCCAGGTCCAGGTCCGCCATGATGTGTGGCGGCGGAACATCTGAGTCCGCGAACTTGGATCGGTGCATGCCGTTGCGGCTATCCTGTCGCGCTGCTCCCGGTCAGCGTACTCATGCGCCGTCATGGCGCTCCGGGACGACGATGAGGAGCCGCCACTGCGGAGGTAGTGTAGAATGCGCCCGCGTGCCTTGGGTAGGGGCGGCGGCGAGCGGCGCTCCTCCTTCACGACGCGTCGGGTGGTGGCAAGAGACACTCCTCCTTCACGATGCGTCCGGGCAGCAGTGAGAGCCGCTCCTTCTTGACACGACGTTCGATTTGGACGCCGCGGTTGCGCGGCAGCGAAGAGCGTGTAGAGGATGTCGGCTCCGGCTTCACGGGGAGGAGCACTCCCGCTGGGGGAGCCGGGCCGTTGGTGTGGACGACAGAGCGATGGAGCATCATCTCCATCTGTTCCTCGAACTCCGTGTCCGTGCCAGTGTAGACCTGGCTTGGCACCGTCGGTGCGGACAGCGGCGGCGGTGGTAGCTGGTCCTCCTCGTTGCGCGGAGGATATGATGATCTTCGCCCGCTTCGAGTCGCTGCCAGGCGATGAGGACGAGGGCCCCAGAGTTTCAAGGCGGTGTCTCCATGAGCCGTCAGATCCCACCCTGGAACCGCCTGCCGGCGCTGACGCCCAGGACTTGCCCATCGAAGCCAGAGATGTGGAGGGAGATGGGCGGGGAGGGGAGGAGGAGGATGCGATGTGGACGACTTCGGAGCATGGCTTAAATAGTCGCGCCAGGCCATGCGAAGAGCCGGTCAGTCGCTTCAATGCGGTGAAGCGGCGGGAGTTGGTTCCTCGGGAACCTTCGTCCGCATTGAAGCGGCGGATGCCGAGAGGTCGCGTCGGTCAGCGCCGCCCTCCCTCCCTCCGGTCATATCACAGCATCAATGCCGGCCTCCGCATGCCTGGGCTGGCATGAATGCGGCGCGTGCATCGGAAGAAATGTGTGGGAGGGGCAGGTGATGGGTTTTTGGGGGGCCAGGGGCGGTCAGAAGCGGACTTCCGCAAAGCTCCCGCACTTTTGTTCCGATTTATGAGAGAAATCGCGTCCGGACCATCCCACGGACGGATACAGGTCGGCGTTGGATGTCGTCCGTGGTTCGAACAGTTACGGGAGGTTTACTGTCCCGTTTGGACATGCTAAGAGCATCTCCAGCAGCGCCCCCAGAACGGCCTCCCCAGGCGATTTTTTGCGCCGGCACCGAAAAAACGGCCCAGTCGCGCCCCCAGAATCCCGTTTTTCGCTGGCTTGGGCCAAAATCAGCACCGGCGGACCCAGGCCGAACCCGACGCGCCGGGGGCGCCCAGGGGTGCCGGGGCGAGTGTTTTGGCGCGAAACAGTCGCGGGCCCGCCGAGTCAGCGAGACGGCCGCTTCGTCGACCTCATCGCCTCGGTTCCCGCGGGAATCAATGCTAAGGTTGCCGCCCTGCCGCGCCGGTCAGCCTCCATTGATGCCTCACGGGCGGCGCAGTGAAGACACCGCCGACGCGCATCCCGCCCGCATGCCTACTACCTCTTGAGCACTACGTGGGATTTCCCCGAAGAGGAGAGGATGATGCAGTAAAGTAGCGTAAGTATTTCCCTCAGTTTTTGAGAACCAAGGTATCAATCCAGTAGGAGACCACGCACAAGTCCCTCGTACCTACACAAAACAATAGCAACTCGCAACCAACGCTTAGGGGTTGTCGATCCCTTCATGGTCACTTACGAGAGTGAGATCTGATAGAGATAATATTTTTGGTATTTTTAATAGATAGATGCAAAGTAAAAGTAAAGGCAAAGTAAAAACAAAGCAAGTAAATAAAGTGATATAGATTGATATGATGAGAATAGACCCGGGGGCCATAGGTTTCACTAGTCGCTTCTCTCAAGAGCATAAGTATTCTACGGTGGGTGAACAAATTACTATTGAGCAATTGACAGAATTGAGCATAGTTATGAGTATATCTAGGCAATGATCATGTATATAGGCATCACGTCCAAAACAAGTAGATCGAAATGATTCTTCATCTACTACTATTACTCCACTCATCGACCGCTATCCAGCATGCATCTAGAGTATTAAGTAAAAACAGAGTAACGATGTAAGCAAGATGACATGATGTAGAGGGATAAATTCATGCAATATGATAAAAAAACATCTTGTTATCCTCGATGGCAACAATACAATACGTGCCTTGCAACTCTTTCTGTCACTGAGTAAGGACACCGCAAGATTGAACCCAAAGCTAAGCACTTCTCCCATTGCAAGAACTACCAATCTAGTTGGCCAAACCAAAAAGATAATTCGAAGAGACTTGCAAAGATAACTCAATCATACATAAAAGAATTCAGAGAAGAATCAAATATTTTCCATAGATAATACTGGATCATAAACCCACAATTCATCGGTCTCAACAAACACACCGCAAAAAGAAGATTCCATCGAATAGATCTCCACGACAGAGGGGGAGAACATTGTATTGAGATCCAAAAAGAGAGAAGAAGCCATCTAGCTACTAGCTATGGACCCGAAGGTCTGAAGTAAACTACTCACACTTCATCGGAGGGGCTATGGTGATGATGTAGAAGCCCTCCGTGGTGGATGCCCCCTCCGGCGGAGCTCCGGAACAGGCCCCAAGATGGGATCTCGTGGATATAGAAGGTTGTGGCGGTGGAATTAGGTTTTTGGCTCCTCTTCTGATCATTCGGGGATACGTAGGTATATATAGGAGGAAGGAGTACGTCGGTGGAGCTCCGAGGGGCCCACGAGGTAGGGGGCGCGCCCAGGGGGCGCGCCCTCCACCCTCGTGACCTCCTCGGAGACTTCTTGGAGTAGGGTCCAAGTCTCCTGGATCACGTTCGGTTGGAAAATCACGATCCCGAAGATTTCATTCCATTTGGACTCCGTTTGATATTCTGTTTCTTTGAAATACTGAAAAAGGCAAAAGACAGCAATTCTGGGTTGGGCCTCCGGTTAATAGGTTAGTCCCAAAAGTAATATAAAAGTGGAAAATAAAGCCCAATATAGTCCAAAACAGTAGATGAAGTAGCATGGAGCAATCAAAAATTATAGATACGTTGGAGACGTATCAGGCATCCCCAAGCTTAATTCTTGCTCGTCCTCGAGTAGGTAAATGATAAAAAAGAATTTTTTATACTTTGGCGTAATCTCAATGTAAACCTTCTTAATTGTGATATGAATATTCAGATCCGAAAGATTCAAGATAAAAGTTCATATTGACACAAAAATAATAATACTTCAAGCATACTAATCAAAGCAATCATGTCTTCTCAAAATAACATGGCCAAAGAAAGTTATCCCTACAAAATCATATAGTCTGGCAATGCTCCATCTTCCCCACACAAAATATTTAAATCATGCACAACCCCGATGAACTGCCAAGCAATTGTTTCATACTTATGACATTCTCAAAACTTTTTCAATCTTCACGCAATACATGAGCGTGAGCCATGGATATAGCACTATAGGTGGAATAGAAGGGTGGTTGTGGAGAAGACAAAAAGAGGGAAGATAGTCTCACATCAACTAGGCGTATCAATGGGCTATGGAGATTCCCATCAATGGATATCAATATGAGTGAGTAGGGATTGCCATGCAACGGATGCACTAGAGCTATAAGTATATGAAAGCTCTACAAAAGAAACTAAGTGGGTGTGCATCAACTTGCTTGCTCACGAGGACCTAGGGCATTTTGAGGAAGCCCATCATTGGAATATACAAGCCAAGTTCTATAATGAAAAATTCCCACTAGTATATGAAAGTGACAAAATGAGAGACTCTCTATCACGAAGATCTTGGTGCTACTTTGAAGCACAAGTGTGGTAAAAGGATAGTAGCATTGTCCCTTCTCTCTTTTTCTCTCATTTTTTTATTTGGGCCTTTCTTTTTTTTGGCCTCTTTTTTTTCGTCCGGAGTCTCATCCCGACTTGTGGGGGAATCATAGTCTCCATCATCCTTTCCTCACTTGGGACAATGCTCTAATAACGATGATCATCACACTTTTATTTTCATTACAACTCAACAATTACAACTCAATACTTAGAACAAAGTATGACTCTATATGAATGCCTCCGGCGGTATACCGGGATATGCAATGAATCATGAGTGAAATGTATGAAAGAATTATGAACGGTGGCTTTGCCACAAATACAATGTCAACTACATGATCATGCTAGCAATATGACAATGACGGAGCGTGTCATAATAAACAGAACGGTGGAAAGTTGCATGGCAATATATCTCGGAATGGCTATGGAAATGCCATGATAGGTAGGTATGGTGGCTGTTTTGAGGAAGGTATATGGTGGGTGTATGATACCGGTGAAAATTGCACGGTATTAGAGAGGCTAGCAAAGGTGGAAGGATGGGAAAAGTGCGTATAATCCATGGACTCAACATTAGTCATAAAGAACTCATATACTTGTCGCAAAAATCTAGAAGTTATAAAGCAAAGTATTACGCGCATGCTCCTAGGGGGATAGATTGGTAGGAAAAGACCATCGCTCGTCCCTGACCGCCACTCATAAGGAAGACAATCAATAAATAAATCATGCTCTGAGTTCATCACATAACGGTTCACCATACGTGCATGCTACGGGAATCACAAACTTCAACATAAGCATTATTTGATTTCATAACTACTCAACTAGCATGACTCTAATATTACCATATTCCTATCTCAAAACAATTATCAAGCATCAAACTTATCTTTAGTATTCAACGCACTCAAAAGAAAGTTTCACATATCTTGAACACCAAGTATATTAACATTAAGCAAATTACCAAGCTATTAAAGGCTCTCAAAATAATCTAAGTGAAGCATGAGAGATCAATAGTTTCTTTAAAACAAATCCACCACCGTGCTCTAAAAGATATAAGTGAAGCACTAGAGCAAAAAATATCACGCTCAAAAGGTATAAGTGAAGCACTATGAGCAAAACTATCAAGCTCAAAAGATATAAGTGAAGCACATAGAGTATTCTAACAAATTCCAATTCATGTATGGCTCTCTCAAAATATGTGTACAGCAAGGATGATTGTGGTATACTAACAAGCAAATACACAAATAATACAAGACGCTCCAAGCAAAACACATATCATGTTGGTGAATAAAAATATAGCTCCAAGTAAATTACCGATGGAAGTGGACGAAAGAGGGGATGCCTTCCGGGGCATCCCCAAGCTTTGACTTTTTGGTGTCCTTGGATTACCTTGGGGGTGCCATGGGCATCCCCAATCTTAGGCTCTTGCCACTCCTTGTTCCATAATCCATCAAAAAAATTCACCCAAATCTTGAAAACTTCACAACACAAAACTCAACAGAAATCTCGTGAGCTCCGTTAGAGAAAGAAAACAAAAGACTACTTCAAGGTACTGTAATGAACTCATTCTTTATTTATATTGGTGTTAAACCTACTGTATTCCAACTTCTCTATGGTTTATAAACTAATTTACTAGCCATAGATTCATCAAAATAAGCAAACAACACATGAAAAACAGAATCTGTCAAAAACAGAACAGTCTGAAGCAATCTGTAACTAACGCAAACTTCTGGAAATCTAAAACTTCTACCAAAATAGGAAGTCCTGGAAAATTTGTTTATTGATCATCAGCACAAAGAATCAACGCAAAAGCACGTTCCTGTGATTTATCATAACTAAATTCGTGCGTGCAAAGTTTCTGTTTTTCAGCAGAATCAAATCAACTATCATCGTAGGTTATCCTATAGGTCCTACTTGGCACAAACACTAATTAAAACATAAAACCACATCCAAACAGAAGGTAGATGGATTATTTATTCCTAAACAGAAGCAAAAAAACACAAAATAAAATTGGGTTGCCTCCCAACAAGCGCTATCGTTTAACGCCCCTAGCTAGGCATAAAAGCAAGGATAGATCTAGGTATTGCCATCTTTGGTAAGCAATCCATAAGTGGCTCTCATGATAGATTCATATGGTAATTTTATTTTCTTTCTAGGGAAGTGTTCCATACCCTTCTTTAAGGGAAATTGGAATCTAATATTCCATTCCTTCATATCAATAATTGCACCAATCGTTCTAAGGAAAGGTCTACCAAGAATAATAGGACATGAAGGATTGCAATCTATATCAAGAACGATAAAATCTATGGGCACATAATTCCTATTTGCAACAATAAGAACATCATTAATTCTTCCCATAGGCTTTTTAATAGTGGAATCCACAAGATGCAAGTTTAGAGAGCAATCATCAAAATCACGGAAATCTAGCAAATCACATAAAGTTTTGGGGATAGTAGAGACACTAGCACCCAAATCACACAAAGCATGAAACTCAAAATCTTTAATTTTAATTTTAATAGTAGGTTCCCACTCATCATAGAGTTTTCTAGGGATAGAAACTTTCAACTCAAGTTTTTCTTCATAAGATTGCATCAAAACATCAACAATATGTTCGGTAAAGGCCTTATTTTGACTATAAGCATGAGGAGATTCTAGCACGGATTGCAACAAGGAAATACAACCAATCAAAGAGCAATTTTAATAATTAAATTCCTTGATATCCAAAATAGTGGGTTTAGCAACATCACGGTTTTTATTTATTTCAATCCCACTTTCATCAATTTCATCATCAAGATCTAGAAACTCCGAATTCTTAGAACGCCTTCTAGGTAAAGGAAGATCATATTCAGTTTCATCAAGATTCATATTGCAAAACAAAGATTTAATGGGGAACACATCAATAACTTTTAGATCTTCATCTTGATTTTCATAGGGATTGGAAACACGCTTTAATAAAGGCATCTTTGGAAGCACGCATCCTAGCGGTTCTTTCCTTGCACTCATCAATGGAAATTCTCATGGCTTTGAGAGACTCATTGATATCATGCTTAGGAGGAATAGATCTAAGATTTAAAGAATCAATTTCAAGAGAAATTCTATCAACGTTCCTAGCCAAATAATCAACTTTAAGCAATTTCTCTTCAAGCAAAGCATTAAAATTCTTTTGTGAATTCATAAACTCTTTAATACTACTCTCAAATTCAGAGGGCATCTTATTAAAATTTCCATAAGAGTTATTGTAGGAATTTCCATAATTATTAGAAGGATTACTAGGATAAGGCCTAGGATTAAAATTCCCTCTATAAGCGTTGTTTCCAAAACTATTCCTACCAACAAAATTCAAATACATAGATTCATTATTATTCTCAAGCAAAGTAGATAAAGGCATATCATTGGGATCAAGAGGAGTATTTTTAGGAGCAAACACTTCATAAGTTCATCCATCTTTTCACTCAAAACATTGATTTCTTCTATAGCATGCACTTTTTTACTAGAAGATCTTTCGGTGTACCATTGAGAATAATTATCCATAATATTATCAAGCAATTTGGTAGCATCCCCTAACGTAATTTCCATAAACGTGCCTCCCACGGCCGAATCTAAAAGATTTCTAGAAGCAAAATTCAATTCGGCATAAAAATTTTGTATGATCATCCATAAATTCAAACCATGAGTAGGGCAATTGCGAAGCATTAATTTCATTTTTTCCCAAGATTGGGCAACATGCTCATGATCAAGTTGTTTAAAATTCATGATGTCGTTCCTAAGAGTGATAATCTTAGCGGGAGGAAAATACTTAGAGATAAAAGCATCTTTGCACTTGTTCCAAGAATCAATACTATTTTTAGGCAAAGATGAAAACCAAACTTTAGCACGATCTCTAAGTGAAAACGGAAATAACTTTAATTTGACAATATTGTTATCCGTATCTTTCTTCTTTTGCATATCACACAAATCAACAAAATTGTTTAGATGAGTAGCGGCATCTTCACTAGGAAGGCCGACGAATTGATCTTTCATAACAAGATTCAACAAAGCGGTATTGATTTCACAAGACTCATCATTATTAAGAGGGGCAATCGGAGTACTAAGGAAATCATTATTATTGGTATTCGAGAAATCACACAATTTGGTATTATCTTGTGCCATGGCAACAAGTAATCCAACACACAAGCAAACAGAAAGGCAACGAGAAAAAGCAAACGGGAAAGAGAGGAGGAGATTGGGAAAGAGAGGGCAAATAAAACGGCAAGGGTGAAGTGGGGGAGAGGAAAACGAGAGGCAAATGGCAAATAATGTAATGCGAGAGATAGGGATTGCGATGGGTACTTGGTATGGTTGACTTGCTTGCGTGAGCCTCCCTGGCAACGGCGCCAGAAATTCATCTTGCTACCTCTTGAGCACTGCCTTGGATTTCCCCGAAGAGGAGAGGATGATGCAGTAAAGTAGCGTAAGTATTTCCCTCTGTTTTTGAGAACCAAGGTATCAATCCAGTAGGAGACCATGCACAAGTTCCTTGTACCTACGCAAAACGATAGCAACTCGCAACCAACGCTTAGGGGTTGTCAATCCCTTCATGGTCACTTACGAGAGTGAGATCTGATAGAGATAATATTTTTGGTATTTTTAATAGATAGATGCAAAGTAAAAGTAAAGGCAAAGTAAAAACAAAGCAAGTAAATAAAGTGATATAGATTGATATGATGAGAATAGACCCGGGGGCCATAGGTTTCACTAGTCGCTTCTCTCAAGAGCATAAGTATTCTACGGTGGGTGAACAAATTACTGTTGAGCAATTGACAGAATTGAGCATAGTTATGAGTATATCTAGGCAATGATCATGTATATAGGCATCACGTCCAAAACAAGTAGATCGAAACGATTCTGCATCTACTACTATTACTCCACTCATCGACCACTATTCAGCATGCATCTAGAGTATTAAGTAAAAACAGAGTAACCCCGTAAGCAAGATGACATGATGTAGATGGATAAATTCATGCAATATGATAAAAACCCCATCTTGTTATCCTCGATGGCAACAATACAATACGTGCCTTGCAACTCTTTCTGTCACTGAGTAAGGACACCGCAAGATTGAACCCAAAGCTAAGCACTTCTCCCATTGCAAGAACTACCAATCTAGTTAGCCAAACCAAAAAGATAATTCGAAGAGACTTGCAAAGATAACTCAATCATACATAAAAGAATTTAGAGAAGAATCAAATATTTTCCATAGATAATACTGGATCATAAACCCACAATTCATCGGTCTCAACAAACACACCACAAAAAGAAGATTACATCGAATAGATATCCACGAGAGAGGGGGAGAACATTGTATTGAGATCCAAAAAGAGAGAAGAAGCCATCTAGCTACTAGCTATGGACCCAAAGGTCTGAAGTAAACTACTCACACTTCATCGGAGGGGCTATGGTGATGATGTAGAAGCCCTCCGTGGTGGATGCCCCCTCCGGCGGAGCTTCGGAACAGGCCCCAAGATGGGATCTCGTGGATACAGAAGGTTGCGGCGGTGGAATTAGGTTTTTGGCTCCTCTTCTGATCGTTCGGGGATACGTAGGTATATATAGGAGGAAGGAGTACGTTGGTGGAGCTCCGAGGGGCCCATGAGGTAGGGGGCCGCGCCCAGGGGGGCGCCCTCCACCCTCGTGACCTCCTCGGAGACTTCTTGGAGTAGGGTCCAAGTCTCCTGGATCACGTTCGGTTGGAAAATCACGATCCCGAAGGTTTCATTCCAATTGGACTCCGTTTGATATTCTGTTTCTTCGAAATACTGGAAAAGGCAAAAAACAGCAATTCTGGGCTGGGCCTCCGGTTAATAGGTTAGTCCCAAAAGTAATATAAAAGTGGAAAATAAAGCCCAATATAGTCCAAAACAGTAGATAAAGTAGCATGGAGCAATCAAAAGTTATAGATACGTTGGAGACGTATCAATGCCCCCCCCCCCCCGCCGCCACCCCGATTCGGCTATAAAAGGCGCCCCTCCCCACCGATGAGCGCCAAAGCCTCCCCATCTCCCTCCCGCGAAAGCCTTCTCCCCGCCGGCAAGCTCTCCCACCACTCCCCTACCCGCCGACGAACGAAACCATGGCCGAGAAATACCCAGGCGACAGCGCAGCAGCGAACAGCTTCGGCCGCTGACACCTCTGATACGTCTCCAACGTATCTACTTTTCAAAGACTTTTGCCCTTGTTTTGGACTCTAACTTGCATGATTTGAATGAAACTAACCCGGACTGACGGTGTTTTCAGCAGAACTGCCATGATGTTGTTTTATGTGTAAAAAAGAAAAGTTCTCGGAATGTCCTGAAAATCCACGGAGGGACTTTTTGGAAAATATAAAAAAATATTGGTGAAAGAATCAAGACCAGGGGGGCCACACCCTGTCCACGAGGGTGGGGGCGCGCCCCCTCCCCTTGGACGCGCCCCCCTATCTCGTGGGCCCCCTGGACCTCCACCGACCTCAACTCCAACTCCATATATTCACGTTCGGGGAGAGAAAAATCAGAGAGAAAGTTTCATCGCGTTTTACAACACGAAGCCGCCGCCAAGCCCTGATCTCTCTCGAGAGGGCTGATCTGGAGTCCGTTCGGGGCTCTGGAGAGGGGGATTCGTCGTCGTCGTCATCATCAACCATCCTCCATCACCAATTTCATGATGCTCACCGCCGTGCGTGAGTAATTCCATCGTAGGCTTGTTGGACGGTGATGGGTTGGATGAGATTTACCATGTAATTAAGTTAGTTTTGTTAGGATTTGATCCCTAGTATCCACTATGTTCTGAGATTGATGTTGCTATGACTTTGCTATGCTTAATGCTTGTCACTAGGGCCCGAGTGCCATGATTTCAGATCTGAACCTATTATGTTTTCATGAATATATGTGTGTTCTTGATCCTATCTTGCAAGTCTATAGTCACCTATTTAGATATATTATAATTGAGCATTTTTCCTGCCTTCTTAGGCCATTAGCATTTCCAGCCATCGGATCATTAGTTTGGGGCATTTCTGGCCATCAGATTTGTTGTGAATCGTATCCAATCAGGCTCTGTTCGCTGTTAACGAGCGCAAGCCGTCATGGGCCGCTACTCTGGTCGCATTTTTCCGCATCTCTGGTAAAATTCGGCCTAATGGGCCTTTAGTCCCTCCCTTATGGGCCAGTAGCAGACCCCTCGCTACGTTGCTCAAGCTATTGTTTCGTTTGTCTAAAAAAACTATTATTTCGTGTCCCTAAAAAATGTCGTTTCGTTCGGCAAAATCGCACGCCTCCGAGCCCTTAGCTTGGCAGCTCTTCCCATGGGTAAGGCCACGACCGATGCCGGAGCGACGGGTCGATGGAGACCGCGCTGGGTTCGGGCAACGCCACGACGGGACGGGGTCGGCTCGATTCGCATGGTCCATTCGATTGCACGGCGCGGCAAGAAGGTGTGTCGTGGCAACCGTGCGTTGAAGTTCTATCGTCGATCTAACAGTGATTGATTTTCCGCCCCCATGTAATTATGGCGCTGCTCCTCTATAGCTTCCCTTCGTCCGTTCAGTCTCATCATCATGGTCACCAACATCTTGATTTCAGTTACCACAGTGGGTGGAGGAGGCGTTACCATAATGCCTGGGAGTTCAGAAAATTCGTTCAGGCTGCCCAGATCCCTTCTTAATCTAGGCTATAAATAGCTCATTCGCTGTTGTCGGCTCGTTCAAGTTCTACTTCCATCTCTTTGTTTGTTGGTTTATCAGTTTTGATGCTTTATGATATGGGTTTGGTTCTACTATGTTTGTTGATGAGCTCTCTCATTTTTCATGTAGGAATTGTGGAGTTGATCATTCGCCTGGTTGCGGCAGGCCTGATCGAGGTCTATCCATGGCTCCTAGACAGGTCAGTGTGCCAATTAATTGCTTTTGGCACTTGCACTGCTGAATATTTGACAACCAAGTGTAGGGATCGGTTCAATTAGAAAGTTATTGGATTTGTGTACTTCAGGTTTATTCTCTAGCTGTGAATCCATAGGTACCTTCTGGAGTTCAAAGGTAGATGAAAACACTTTTGAAGCACACATGTTAGTGAAGGTTGGCTCTCATGGATTGTGTGCTAATTGATACATATGCAGTGTCATAGATACAGTTTCATGTACTATAAAATGGTGATATAGAAAATTTATTCGTGGAACTCGGGCCTGTGGTATAGGGCCTTAAATCATCGATCCCCTCTGCATATTATATAAGAGAACTTCATACATCATAATTACATGCACTTTTGCTTTTTTTGGGATGTACTCCTATTGCTACCTATGTTTTTGCTTGCATTTGCTGGCATGGTGAAATTTTTAACTTTTTATATATAATTGTCCTTAACAATTCGGTAATGCTTATGTTTAATCTGGTGCACATGCTGACATTTAATTAATGATGAAGTCATTTTTTAATCCTTCTGAAGATTATAACTTTGCATCTTCTCGCCTGCAGCTTTATACCGTCATGCCATGCATACCTTTGTTGATTAGTCATAGTTTCACATTTTGGTTCTCCTAGGTAGAAGTCTTTGACTAGCATGCCTCACACTGCAAATGTTGGATGCATCAGATAAATACTACATGGATGGATAGACCTACAAGAGTTGATAAATATTGTTTTCTTTAATACCATTAAAGTTGTATGCTTCCATTCCTGCTATGTTTACTTGTTGTTTTCTATGCCGTGCACCTTAGCTTTGGTCCAAAGTGGATGTGCCCAAATGGCGGCATTGTTTTGGCTAGCTGAAAGCAGGTAGTGTGTGCTCCATGGACAAGATAATCATTGTGCTCTTTCAGGTCAGCAGACCATCCATGCTTAGGACAACATCTCAGGGTAAAACTAGGCTTGTACTATTCCCTGATCCTGTTCTTCTTGGCAAAACATTTATATTTACTAGATGTTGTTTTCTTATTTCATATTTTCTTTAATCCCCCAATTTATTTATTTGTACAAGTGGTATTTAGAAGAGTTTTGTTCAGGTAACATGTATGTTGTTGTAAACATAAATACTTCTTGAGAATTAGGCAAACTGTGAACCCGTTCGATTGAACATAATTGCAGATAAAGCTGGTTTATTCCCACAAAACTTAGTCCCAAAGATCACTGAGGTTATTTTAATTCAACATGCTCTTAAGATACTTATTATCTTTCACTAACTGTGTGTATATTTCTCTTAGATTTCCTGCCATATTTATGTTTGGAAATGTGGTTCTTCATCATAAGATAATGTCGTATTCTAGAAAAAGATCATTCCTTGGGCAATGGTTCCAAAATGTTTTACATATCTGTTTGGTTGTACCACTACCTTTGACTTATTGTCTCGAGTTGCCTCTTTCCCACATAGAGCCAGTTTAAATTGGAGACATCCACTCAAAAAATATATCACAAAACCACTCTAGCTTAGTGAAAAGAGCTGAAATGGTTACATCTGAATTGCTGAAGTGGTTACTGTTAATTCATCATGATGTATCTTAAACACTGGGTACATCTGAATTGCTGAACTGGTTACTGTTAATTCATCATGATGTAGTTAGGATATGTTGACAGAAACATCATACACTCAAAACTTCGACTAATAGGAATATTTTGTTAACTCTTTACTATCTTCCTCCCAAAGTTTACGTTGCCTTCCCTAATTTTTCCCTATACAAAGCCTTCTTTAAACCTATTGTACAAATCAGATACATTTAGTAAGAGTACATAATTATCATGATTTATATGAATGTGTTATCTAGAGCACTAAACCTTAAATTAGTATGTCGCCATATATTATGTAAATTTCTATTGGTCCATTGTAAAAATTGACGGGCGCGGCAACGCGCGCCATCAATGATCTAGTTATGTATTATGATCCAACAACCCCGAAGTGACAATAATCGGGATGTTTCTCGGTGATGACCGTAGTTTGAGGAGTTCATGTATTCACTATGTGCTAATGCTTTGTTCCGGTTCTCTATTAAAAGGAGGACTTAATATCCCTTAGTTTCCGCTAGAACCCCGCTGCCACGGGAGGGTAGGACAAAAGATGTCATGCAAGTTCTTTACCATAAGCACGTATGACTATTTACGGAATACATGCCTACATTACATTGATGAACTGGAGCTAGTTCTGTGTCACCCTATGTTATAACTATTACAAGAGGAATCGCATCCGGCATAATTATCCACCACTGATCCATTGCCTACGACCTTTTCACATCTTGTGCTTCGCTTATTTACTTTTCCGTTGCTATTGTTACAATCACTACAAAATCCAAAAACATTACATTTGCTACCGCTACTTTTATTATCATACTACTTTGCTACTAAATAATTTTCTGCAGATACTAAGTTATCCAGGTATGGTTGAATTGACAACTCAACTGCTAATACTCAAGAATATTCTTTGGCTCCCCTTATGTCGAATCAATAAATTTGGGTTGAATACTTTACCCTCGAAAGCTGTTGCGATCCCCTACACTTGTGGGTTATCAAGACTAATTTCTGGCGCCGTTGCCGGGGAGCATAGCTCTATTCTCTGAGTCACTTGGGATTTATATCTGTTGATCACTATGAAGAACTTGAAAGACAACAGAACCAAGATTTTGCCCTCAACTACGAGGGGAGGTAAGGAACTGCCATCTAGCTCTGCACTAGATTCTCCTTCTGTTATTAGTAAGCTTGTGACACCTAAACCTGCTACTGCTATGAATTTTGATATGTCGCATGTTATTGATGATGCCACTTCTGCTTTGCATGATACTTATGATGAAACTTCTTCTGTGCATGATACTACTTTGCCATTAGGTGAATTTCTTGATGAACAACTTGCTAGAGTTAGGGGGAATGAAATTATTGAAGATTCTCTTATTGATGATAGTGATGATGAAAGTTCTCCCAATGATTATGAATTGCCTGTTGTTCCTGAGGGTTATGTTATGAATAAAGAAGCTGCTAGAGCTATCTTTGCTTGCAATGATAGATATGATCTTAAGACATTATTAGCTAAATGGAAGCAGCAGTCTCTTAATGCTAGAATGAAACCTGACCCTGATTTTGCTACTTCACCTATCTGTGTTACTGATAAGGATTATGAATTCTCTGTTGATCCTGAGATTATTAGTTTAGTTGAATCTGATCCTTTTTATGGCCTTGAATCTGAAACTGTTGTGGCACATCTTACCAAGTTCAATGATATAGCCAGCCTGTTTACTCATGATGATAAATCTCGCTATTTTTATATCCTTAAGATATTTCCGTTCTCATTAAAGGGTGATGCTAAGACTTGGTATAATTCTCTTGCTCCTAGTTGTGTGCGTGGTCCCTAGGATATGATTTATTACTTCTCTGCTAAATATTTCCCTGCTCATAAGAAACAAGCTACCTTGCAGGAAATATATAATTTTGTGCAAATCAAAGAAGAGAGTCTCCCACAAGCTTGGGGCAGCCTTCTCCGATTACTTAGTGCTTTGCCTGATCATCCTCTTAAGAAAAATGAAATACTTGATATATTTTATAATGGACTAACCGATGCTTCCAAGGACTACTTGGATAGTTGTGCTGGTTGTGTTTTCAGGGAAAGAACAGTCGACGGAGCTGAATTACTATTGAATAATATGTTGACTAATGAAAATAATTGGACTCTTCCTGAGCCAATTCCTGAGGCAACTCCTGAACCAATTGAGCCAACTCCTGAGCCTACTCCTAAACCCACTCTGAAGAAGAGAGGTGTTTTATTTCTCGGTCCTGAAGATATGCAAGAGGCAAAGAAAACAATGAAAGAAAAAGGTATTAAAGCTGAAGATGTTAAGAATTTACCACCTATTGAAGAAATACATGGTCTTAATATACCGCCTGTTGAAGAACCACATTTTCTTGATAACCCGACACAGGTAGTAAAGGTAAATTATCTCTATAGATATGATAAAGTTGAAATTCCCTCTACTAAATTTCATAGCCCATGCTTAGATGAATTTGATGACTTTATGGCTAGACAAGAAAGTTTTAATGCTTATGTTGGTAGAGAGTTAAAGAATAATTCTTTCGAGGTAGGACGCGTGAGCGATAATATGGCTAGAGTTAAAGGTGAACTCAAGCTCATTAGCAAATATACTTCTATGGTTGCTACTCAAGCTGAGCAAGTACTCAAAGCTCAAAATGATTTGCTTGATGAATTAAATAATAAAAATGACTTTGCTGTTAGAGTGGCTACTAGAACTGGTCGAATGACTCAGGAACCTTTGTATCCTGAAGGCCACCCTAAGAGAATCGAGCAAGATTCTCAGAGAAATAATTTAGAGGCACCTAGTTCTTCTAAAAAGAAGAAAAAGAAAAATGATAGAACTTTGCATGATTCTAGTGAACCTACTGTAGACACACCTGAGAATCCCAATGATATTTCTATCTCTGATGCTGAAACACAATCAGGTGATGAACATGAACCTAGTGATAATGTTAATGATAATGTTCATGTTGATGCTCAACCTAGCAAAAACAATGAAGTAGAGATTGAACCTGCTGTTGATCTTGATAACCCACAATCAAAGAATCAACGTTATGATAAGAGAGATTTTGTTGCTAGGAAGCATGGTAGAGAAAGAGAACCATGGGTTCAGAAACCCATGCCCTTTCCTCCTAAACCATCCAAAACAAAGGAAGATGAGGATTTTGAGCGTTTTGCTGAAATGATTAGACCTATTTTCTTACGTATGCGTTTAACTGATATGCTCAACGTGAATGCTTATGCTAAATATATGAAGGATATCATTACAAATAAAAGAAAGATACCGGAAGCTGAAATTTCCACCGTGCTTGCTAATTACACTTTTAAAGGTGGAATACCAAAGAAACTTGGAGATCCAAGGGTACCAACTATACCATGCTCCACTAAAAGAAATTATGTTAGAACTGCTTTATGTGATCTTGGAGCCGGTGTTAGTGTTATGCCTCTCTCTTTATATCGTAGACTTGAATTGAATAAGTTGACACATACTGAAATATCTTTGCAAATGGCTGATAAATCAACTGCTATACATGTCGGTATTTGTGAGGATGTGCCTGTTGTGGTTGCAAATGTCACTATCTTAACGGACTTTGTCATTCTTGATATTCCCGAGGACGATAATATGTCGATTATCCTTGGTAGACCTTTTTTGAATACTGCAGGGGCTGTTATTGATTGCAACAAAGGCAATGTCACTTTTCATGTTAATGGTAATGAGCATAAGGTACACTTTCCGAGGAAACAATCTCAAGTTCATAGCATCAATTCTATTGGAGAAGTTCCAACTATTATTATTGGAGATTTTGAATTTCCTCTCCCTACTGTCAAGAAAAAGTATGATATTCTTATTGTTGGGGATTTTCATATCCCCGTTGAGGTAACTTAGTGTTATTTGAAATTTCTCCGGTTCCGTATTATTCGGAATGAGTTTGTTAACAAGACTTGATCAACCTTGTTAGTGGATTCATTTTGATGATCATGATATGGATGAAACTAGAAGGCACAACCTTCTGTACCCACTTTTTACTTTCTGTTATTTAGAATAAATAAAGAAAAAATAGAATTATCTGTCTGTTTTCTGAATTATCCGTGCATTAAAAAATATCCTGAAAATAAAAGTGCTCCAAATGCCCTGCAAATTCAGTATGATTTTTTATGGAATATTTGAGGATTTTAGGCACTGAAAACACTGCAGGAGGGGCAAGCACCAGGCCACGAGAGTGGAGGGCGCGCCCACCCCACCTGGGCGCGCCCCTTGTCTCGTGGGCCCTTGGTGGCCCCCCTCCACTTATACCAGCATCCACACACTCCATCTTCTACCCAAAAAAATCCCCATCCAGCTCAAGCTCGAGTTCTAGCTCATTTTGCTGCGATTTTCGATCTCCTTGCTCAAAGCTCCATTCACAAAACTGTTTTGGAAGATTGTTGCTTGGTATGTGACTCCTCCATTGGTCCAACTAGTTTTTGTTCTAGTGCTTTATTCATTGCAAATTTTTGCTGCATAGGTGACCATGTTCTTGAGCTTGCATGTTGAATTTATGAGGTCCCAAGTAATTCTAATGCATGATATAGGCTCTAGGCACTTGTAGGAGTAGTTGCTATCAATCTTCTTTAGTTTTATTCACCTTTATTTTGAAGTTGCTAAAATTTCAGAAATTTTCAAAAAATGTTAAGGAAACTTTTGAGGGGCTCTTCTAGCCAAGGCTCTCAGGAAAAACAAGCCAAAGAGAAGGAAAAAGCCAAGTATAATCTTCCTCGCTTAGCAGAAGTGCGGTCGTGTGAATGGCCATGCGATGATTTTTTGAAAGAAGCTGGAATTCATGAAGATTTTTATTATTTGATCGAGAATGCAGGCCTCACCGGTTTCATCAACGACCGGATCGATCAGTATCTCTTACTCACCAATACTTTCGTGCAAAATTTTTATTATTATCCTAAGAAGTCACCGCCTGCAGTATCATTTCATTTATATGATGAGTTCAGAGAAATGTCTTTACGTAATTTTTGCGCGGTATGTAGGATACCTTATGAGGGAGAATTAGAGGAACCCCATCGTAAAGATGTGGATGGCTTTGTTAACACTATCACTATAGAGGAGCCAAAGAAGGGTTCCGAAGCGAAAATCTCTAGCATACACTTTCCTGTTTTACGCTACTTTGCCATATTTGCTAGTAGATGCTTAATTGGTCGTGGAAATAGTGAAAACTTTAGTGTTCCTGATATTATCATTCTTCAACATGCCTTGCTTGGAGACAATAGTTTTAGTATGGGTGCCGTCGTTGCTAAACGGCTAGCCCTGAATTGTACAAAAGGCCCCATATTTGGAGGTATGTATGCTTCACGTCTTGCTAGACATTTTCAGATACCCATTAGGCACCATGAGAAAGAGGAGACAAAATTGCATCCTCACATTTTAGATTACAAGAGCATGGTAGCGCACAAGTTTATTGTTGACAATGAAGAGAAGATGCTCGTGTATAACCTTTGATTTAATAAGAAACGCATTGAGACTATTATTTTGCCTGCGCCTCTGTTGTTTGATTTGACTGCAGATAATTTTCTCGTTACACCTGAAGCGGTGTACAATCATCGAGCCCAAGCTTTCACTCCAGAACCTGAACCTGAGTCGGAACCTGCACTGGACCCTTATCGTGCATCATCTGTCCAGTGGGATCCGGAGATGACCAGCCAGTGGTATCCTGATTACACCTCCCAGTACACCGGCGAGAGTAGCGGCGGTCCTTGGTACTAGACCAACTTAGGCCAAAAGCCTAAGCTTGGGGGAGTACGTATTTCTCACCGACTTTACATTCACGTTCATACACTAGTCGTCGGTGCTCACACTCTTTCATTATATTATCCATGTTAGTTTAAATTCCTTTTTCTAGTTTTCTTCTTGTGTGTTTGATAAACCTTAAGAAAAACCAAAAAAAATAGTTAGTTTAATTTCCATGCTTGCAGTAGAATTAAAATGAAACCCCAAAAAGATTTCTTGTTCTTCTTCTTACTTGTTGGGAGCTTTCCCGTGTAAATAGTTTTATTTTCTTTTCTTTCCTTTGGGGGTCGAGAAGACCATATTGAAAATGCTTAGTGGCTCTCTTATGGATGATTGTTTATTTAACTTAGAGCCCATTTTACTTGTCTTCTCTCTTGAGTTGAATGCTTACAGATTCCAGCTTAGTCCAATGCACGTGCACTCTTATTATTATACACATCGTTCGGTCGTGCAAGTGAAAGGCAATAATGACGATATATGATGGACTTATTGGGATGAGAAAAGCTGGTATGAACTCGACCTCTCTTGTTTTTGTAAATATGATGAGTTCATCGTTTCTTATTCAGCTTATTATGAAGTAAACATATTTGCAATGACATTTAGAGATTATAGTTGCTTGTGCCATGCTTGATTAGCTATGAGTTATAATGGTTTACCTTGCGTGCCAACATGCTATTAGAATGATTATAATGTGGTATGATGGGATGGTATCCTCCTTTGAATGAATTGAGTGACTCGACTTGGCACATGTTCACGCATGTAGTTGAAACAAATCAACATAGCCTTCATGATATTTATGTTCATGGTAGATTATATCCTACTCATGCTTGTACTCGGTGTAAATTGATTTTAATGCATGTTTATGACTGTTGTCGCTCTCTCAGTTGGTCGCTTCCCAGTCTTTTGCTAGCCTTCACCTGTACTAAGCGGTAATACTGCTTGTGCATCCAAACTCCATAAATCCCAAAGTTGTTCCATATGAGCCCACCATACCTTCCTATATGCGGTATTTACCTGCCGTTCCAAGTAAATTTGTATGTGCCAGACTCCAAACCTTCAAATGAAATTCTGTTTGTACGCTCGAGCAGCTCATATTTCAACTAGGGCTGCCTATATCTTCCATGCTAGGTGGGTCATTCTCAAGAGGAGTGGACTCTGCTCCTCATTCACGAGAAAGGGCCGGTAACCGGGATGCCCAGTCCCATGATCCAAAAAGATCAAAGCAAAATAAAATAATTAAACAAAACTCCCCCAGGGTTGTTGTTAGTTGGAGGCACTCGTTGTTTCGAGCAAGCCATGGATTGATGCTTGTTGGTAGTTGGGGGAGTATAAATCTTTACCATTCTGTTTAGGAACCGCCTATAATGCATGTAGTATGGAAGATACAACCATCTCATAGTTGTTGCGTTGACAGCAAAAGTATGCCGCTCAAAATGTTATTCAATCTCTATTTTAAAATCGAGCTCTGGCACCTCTACAAATCCCTGCTTCCCTCTGCGAAGGGCCTATCTATTTACTTTTATGTTGAGTCATCACCCTTCTTATTAAAAAGCACCCGCTGGAGAGCACACTGTCATTTGCATTCTTTACTATTGGTTTATATTGGGTATGACTTGACTGGATCTCTTTTACCATGAATTACAATGTTTAGTCAGTGCTTGATCTTTAAAGGTGCTCTGCATTTATGTTTTGCGGTCTCAGAAAGGGCTAGCGAGATACCATTTTGTTATATCATGTTATGATTGTTTTGAGAAAGTGTTGTCATCCGAGTTTTATTATTATGGCTCGCTAGCTGATTATGCTATTGATATGAGTAATTGTGAGACCTAGGTGTTATTATGAGTATGCTTAGTTCATATATATTTGCTGAAACTTGAATGTTGGCTTTTCATGTTTACAACAACAAGAGCAAACAGAGTTTGTAAAAGTTTTTCTTTATCACTTTCAGTTTATCAACTGAATTGCTTGAGGACAAGCAAAGGTTTAAGCTTGGGGGAGTTGATACTTCTCCAACGTATCTACTTTTCCAAACACTTTTGCCCTTGTTTTGGACTCTAACTTGCATGATTTGAATGAAACTAACCCGGACTGACGCTGTTTTCAGCAGAACTGCCATGATGTTGTTTTATGTGTAGAAAAGAAAAGTTCTCAGAATGTCGTGAAAATCCACGGAGGGACTTTTTGGAAAATATAAAAAATATTGGCGAAAGAATCAAGACCAGGGGGCCCACACCCTGTCCACGAGGGTGGGGGCGCGCCCCCTCCCCCTGGGCACGCCCCCTATCTCGTGGGCCCCCTGGACCTCCATCGACCTCAACTCCAACTCCATATATTCACGTTCGGGGAGAAAAAATCAGAGAGAAAGTTTCATCGCGTTTTACGACACAGAGCCGCCGCCAAGCCCTAATCTCTCTCGGGAGGGCTGATCTGGAGTCCGTTCGGGGCTCCGAAGAGGGGGATTCATCGCCGTCGTCATCATCAACCATCCTCCATCACCAATTTCATGATGCTCACCGCCGTGCGTGAGTAATTCCATCGTAGGCTTGCTGGACGGTGATGGGTTGGATGAGATTTACCATGTAATTAAGTTAGTTTTGTTAGGGTTTGATCCCTAGTATCCACTATATTCTGAGATTGATGTTGCTATGACTTTGCTATGCTTAATGCTTGTCACTAGGGCCCGAGTGCCATGATTTCAGATCTGAACCTATTATGTTTTCATGAATATATGTGTGTTCTTGATCCTATCTTGCAAGTCTATAGTCACCTATTATGTGTTATGATCCGACAACCCCGAAGTGACAATAATCGGGATACTTCTCGGTGATCGTAAATAGTCATAGTTTGAGGAGTTCATGTATTCACTATGTGCTAATGCTTTGTTCTGGTTCTCTATTAAAAGGAGGACTTAATATCCCTTAGTTTCCGCTAGGACCCCGCTGCCACGGGAGGGTAGGACAAAAGATGTCATGCAAGTTCTTTACCATAAGCACGTATGACTATTTACGGAATGCATGCCTACATTACATTGATGAACTGGAGCTAGTTCTGTGTCACCCTATGTTATAACTATTACAAGAGGAATCGCATCCGGCATAATTATCCACCACTGATCCATTGCCTACGAGCTTTTCACATCTTGTGCTTCGCTTATTTACTTTTTCGTTGCTATTGTTACAATCACTACAAAATCCAAAAACATTACTTTTGCTACCGCTACTTTTATTATCATACTACTTTGCTACTAAATAATTTTCTGCAGATACTAAATTATCCAGGTATGGTTGAATTGACAACTCAACTGCTAATACTCAAGAATATTCTTTGGCTCTCCTTATGTCGAATCAATAAATTTGGGTTGAATACTTTACCCTCGAAAGATGTTGCGATCCCCTACACTTGTGGGTTATCAACCTCCAAGAGCCGGAGGCGCACCTTCTGTACGAGGCCGAGTACCCGGCGCCCCCGACATGCGCGTGTCGGGTTCGTGGAGACTGAGCGCCGGCGGCGTCCCAGTGCCGCCGGTGCCCGAAGGGGCGGCATGGCGGGCGGAGATCGCCGGCATCCGCTCCTCGCTGACGGAGGAGCAGCGGAACGAGCCGAGGTACGCGCCTGACAGTGAAACGTTGTGGACGTTGTACTTCGAGCGCCGCCGCGAGGAGCGGATCGCCTCCGTCAATGGCATCATCCCCCACGGCCGCCTCAACTCCGAAGGACGGCGCAAGTGGTGGGGCGTCCCCGGCCTCACAATCGACGTCGTCCTCGACCACATCGAGACCGGCAATGTGCTGTGGCTGGAGTACCCGACGCGCCCCTCCTCTCGCCGCCGCGGCAGTTCCTGGATGCCGCGGCAAATGGAGCCGGGGTCGTCCTCGTCGTCGGGCTCCAGCTCGCCGGCCCTCCGCCCCGTCAAACCCGAGCCAGAGGAGACACCGCTTGGGCGTCGCGCTCGCAACGGCGCCCTCGTCATCAACGAGCCCTCGCTTACAATGGCACCGACGAGGCGCTCCCTCCGCCTGGTCCGGCCAAAGCCCGAGCCGGACATGCTCACCGTGAAGCCGAGCACACCGGCATGGTGGCTCCCGACGATGAGTCCGCCCTCAAATGGGCGAGGGAGGACTACGTCCGCGAGCAGGTGCGTCGCCTGTGTCGGCCGTACCTAGAGACCCAAGCCCGTAGCCGCGCCGAGGCCCGTCGCCGCGCCGAGGTGGGCGGCGTCATCGTCGTCGACAGCGACGACGAGGGCGAGGTCGGGCCGTCCAGCGCTGTCTGCGACCCCGGCGAGGGATGCAGCAGGGACGCCGCAGGTGAGGCGCGCGACGACGACGTCGACGGCGGCGGCGACGACGACTACACCCGCTTTTACAGGCTTCTCGGCATATAGACGGCGGCGGTGGCGGCAGCGGCTAGGCTTTTTAGTTCATTTTTAAGTTAGTTCATGCATGTTTTTAAGTTGTTGTACAAATTTCGACTAAAAATGGCCGAGTTCATGCAAAAGTCGCCGAGTATGCAAAAGTCGCCGAGTTTGCAAAAAATTAAAACGAACTTCGCCGAACCCGCGGCGACCATGGACGTGTGACTGGGAGCGAACCGAACCCCAGAGGACGATCTAGCGTCGGCTCGCCCCAGGCCGCTTTTTTTTGACGCGCTGGGGTGCTGAACGGCTGGAGATGCTCTAAGACAAAACGCTCCGACAACTGTGCTACCGCCGCCGCCCCGTCGAAAAATGAAGTGGCAGCCCCACCTGTCATCAATCAAAAAGTAAAAGAAGAAACTACCTCCCCCTTTCCTTCTCCCCCATCTCCGGACTATTTTCTTTCCCCAAAGCGCCTCGCCTCCTCTCCGATCCCGCCACGAAGCAAGGGCTCGCCATGGAGACCAGCGCCAGCGGGGCGGAGCCCGCGAACGCCGGGATCGAGGGGTCCGCCGACCCCTGCAGCTCCGCGGGCGGCGGCCATCGACTCTCAGTGCACCAGATCGTTGGCGGCGGCAAAGGTAACCACTACTCTTCTACCCCCAGTTATCTCCTCCCGTTTTCTGCTGAGTTCGGGGTAAATCGCTCTTACACTACAGCTGTGTGATTGCAAACGCGAATTGGATGTTGTGAGACGGATGGATGATTGGCCAGATTGTCACTGGGCTTTCCGATGGTCTCTCTCGATTGGATCATGTGTATTTGCGGGAGTAATGGCAGGGTTGAGTAAAGGTGGTTGACCTTTTGGCTTTCATTTCGTAGGTTAAGTAGAAGAAGCGTGCGTGAGTGTGGCCAAGGCTGGGTGTAGGTCTGTAGACTGTAGTTCAGATTGTGTACTGTGGTTTCAGAGAGCGCGTGCTAGGATGTGAGTGTACACAGGTAATTGAGATCATGCCATTAAGTTTTGCTCTGAATTCTAGCTGATGCTTATCAACTCAATCACCATTGAAATACATGTGATTCATAACTCAAAGCAAACATGGCATGTTGGCCACCTGTACATACTGAACCAATACCTTAGGTATTATTATTACTGCTATTAATATTATTATTTTAAATTCTTTTCTGCAACGTGTTGTGTTAGTATCAATACTCAAATGAGAGACCAATCATTAGGAGTACTAACCTGTCATACTACAAAGCGGTAGCTAAATAATTGCTACACTTATCTCAGATGACTGTTTCTTATGTTTATTATCTGAATTTCTGATACACTTAATTGATAGTTTGTAATCTGAATTTCTGGTACACTTAATTTCCCTGCAAAAAAAAATTGACCAGCTTAACTTCAAGAGTACTGTCCTTTGTATATTTCTCTTGTGCAATGGTAAGGGTAAGGTTGAAGTAATATCCAGCGGTATGATTTTTCCCTTTTTATGCCTCCACGTACAGTTGGCCTTATGTATCTCTTGCTCATTGATTTAAGATGTTTTTCCTATCTTTCAGCTGCTGATATCATCTTATGGAAGTGTAAACGTGCTACTGTTGGTGTTATATTTGGTGCTACTATTGCATGGTGGTTGTTCGAGAAGTCCGAACTATCGTTCTTGACTATCTGCTGTGATGTATTGCTCATTTTGATAGTTGTACAGCTCATATGGGTCAAAATATCTGGGTTGCTAAATAAGTAAGGAACCTTATCGATGATTTTGTGTTCTTACATATTTCAACAGAAGTTTATCAATGTATTTGTTATCGGTTAATTATTGTAGGCAACCTAGGCAACTGCCTGAGTTAGTTCTGTCAGAGGAGATGGTTAATAATGCTGCGGCTTCATTCCGTGTTAAAGTGAACAACATGCTAATGATTGCACATGACATTACTCTTGGCAAAGACTTCCGGCTCTTTTTCCAGGTTAGCTATTATGCCATTGTTTCTCTTTGGTTGTTACATGAGATCATTATGATTACTGACCAATGAAAATTCTTCACAGGTTGTGTCGGTCCTGTGGTTGCTATCTGTTATTGGCAATTTCTACTCTTCTGTAACTCTTGCTTATATAGGTATGTTGTGGTGTAAACATCTTATTTTGAGTCCACACAGGCAGAAAAATGTAGGGGCATATGGTACCGGGCATGCATAATCATGTCTCTGTTGGTCCTTTGTGGAGATTCCATTACTAACTTTACAGTGTATGGATGACAGGAACCATTGCTCTGGTGACAGTACCTGTACTTTACCATAGACACCAGGAGCACGTGGACAGGTATGCTGGGATGGTCCACCGGAATATCTCAAGGCATTACAAGATCGTCGACGAAAATGTGATAAGCAGACTACCTAGAAGCTTCATCAGAGATAAAGATGATTGATCTGCGTCAAAGTTTGATGCTTGTCATTTTTATGCTCGTTAAATAGTTTGGGTTTGTTGTATTTCTGCATCGTAAGTTGCATCAAGTAGGAATCTAGATCAGTGGAAACCGAAACTTGATTTAGGTACCTTTTCAGTGTACTGTTGATCAATAAGATCAATGCCAAAAGGGCATGCAGAAGATCGCAGCACCTCGACCAATATCCTTTTAACACATCTGTATAGACTGATCTACGTGTTACCCCTGATGTTTTTTTTTTCATCTCTTTTGAGATGGACCATTGAGTTGGTTTTCGCAGCAAAATGAGCTGCAACTGCAACCTCTTAAAAATTTAACTGTTGTCATGAGTACAGAAGTTAAGTAGTTGTCACGTACTCACACTGTATCAAAATATAAGATGTTTTTACAGTTTAATTCTATTTTGATACAGAGGAAGTAAATCACTCTAGACCTGTTTCCTGGTCAAGTTTGTACTTCCTTCATCCCAAAATAAGTGTCTTTTGGGACGGAGGGAGTATATAATTGCAACTGGCAACACAGTATTTGAACTTATTTAGTACTAGCAGAACGCCCGTGCGTTGCTATGGGATATCCACCGTGTTATCTCTAATATCCGTCCAGCACAAAAACCGCATCCCGCGGTGCATCTTCCCTTTTTCTGTCGAAACCTCCCCTTCCTGCTTGGTTTGCCGTCATAGCGGGACGTTTCTTGCTGGAATCACCTCCTTTAAAACCAGATAATGTCCACCTCATCTTCGCCGTGCATTATAGGGATGAAAATTTTCATGTTTACAATATAATAAAGTGGGTTAAACTAAGTTATACTATTGACACAAAACAACAAATAATTATAGAGATTATTCCCAAAGGGCCATTCAACCTAGTAAATGCACACTGGCGTTGGAGGCGAGTGGCAACGTGAACGTTGTGACGCCCCAGATTCAATCGTACACTAATCATGCACGCAAATGTGTACGATCAAGATCAAGGACTCACGGGAAGATAACACAACACAACTCTAAAACATAAATAAGTCATACAAGCATCATAATACAAGCCAGGGGCCTCGAGGGCTTGAATACAAGTGCTCGATCATAGACGAGTTAGCGGAAGCAACAATATCTGAGTACAGACATAAGTTAAACAAGTTTGCCTTAAGAAGGCTAGCACAAACTAGGATACAGATCGAAAGAGGCGCAGGCCTCCTGCCTGGGATCCTCCTAACTACTCCTGGTCGTCGTCAGCGGGCTGCACATAGTAGTAGGCACCTCCAGAGTAGTAGTCGTCGTCGAAGGTGGCGTCTGGATCCTGGGCTCCAACGTCTGGTTGCGACAACCAGGAAGAAAGGAAAGGGGGAAAAAAGGGGGGGAGAAAGCAACCGTGAGTACTCATCCAAAATACTCGCAAGCAAGGAGCTACACTACATATGCATGGGTATATGTGTAAAGGGCCATATCAGTGGACTGAACTGCAGAATGCCAGAATAAGAGGGGGATAGCTAGTCTTATCGAAGACTACGCTTCTGGTCACCTTCGTCTTGCAACAAGTAGAAGAGGGTAGGTTGAAGTCCTCCAAGTAACATCACATAGCAATAATCCTACCCGGCGATCCCCTCCTCGTATCCCTGAGAGAGAGCGACCACCGGTTGTATCTGGCACTTGGAAGCGTGTGTTTTATTAAGTATCCGGTTCTAGTTGTCATAAGGTCAAGGTACAACTCCAAGTCGTCCTGTTACCGAAGATCACGGCTATTCGAATAGATTAACTTCCCTGCAGGGGTGCACCAACTTACCCAACACGCTTGATCCCATTTGGCCGGACACACTTTCCTGGGTCATGCCCGGCCTCGGAAGATCAACACGTCGCAGCCCCACCTAGGCAAAACAGAGAGGCCAGCACGCCGGTCTAAACCTAAGCGCACAGGGGTCTGGGCCCATCGCCCATAGCACACCTGCACGTTGCGAGGGCGGCCGGAAGCAGACCTAGCCTAGTGGCGTTCCAGTCCAATCCGGCGCGCGCCGCTCCGTCGCTGACGTCTGAAGTGCTTCGGCTGATACCACGACGCCGAGTGCCCATATCTTTCCCACGTAGTTGGTTAGTGCGTATAGGCTCGTAGCCAACTCAGATCAAATACCAAGATCTCGTTAAGCGTGTTAAGTATCCGCGAACGCCGAACAGGGCCAGGCCCACCTCTCTCCTAGGCGGTCTCAACCTGCCCCGTCGCTCCGCCACAAAGATCCATCCAGAGGGCCGTCGGGACAAAGGTCCTTTCAGCCCCCAATCCGTGAATCACTCGCGGGTACTCTTCGAGCGGACCCGACTTTAGTCACCATCTGTATAGTATGTATGTATGTATAGTATATACCCGTGATCACCTCCCGAGTGATCACGGCCCAATAGTATAGCAAGGCAGACTGACAAGAATGTAGGGCCAATGGTGATAAAGTAGCATCCTATACTAAGCATTTAGGATTGCAGGTAAGGTATCAACAGATGTAGCAATAATGTCAGGCTATGCATCAGAATAGGATCAATGGAAAGCAGTAACATGCTACACTACTCTAATGCAAGCAGAATAGAGGAGAATAGGCGATATCTGGTGATCAAGGGGGGGGGGCTTGCCTGGAAGCTCAGCCGAGAAGGAGGGATCGTCAACACCGTAGTCGTACTGGGTAGCAGCGGCGTCGGTCTCGGTGTCTAGCGAGAGAAGAGGGGGAAGAAACAATAAATACCATGCAAACAGATGCATATCGATGCATGACAAGACAAGTAACGATGCTAGGTGTGCCCAATCGCGGTAGTAGGTGATACCGACGAAGGGGGAAAACATCCGGGAAAGTATTCCCGGAGTTTCGCGTTTTCAGACAGATGAACAGGAGGTGAAATGTTGCAGGTTCACTATGCTAGGGACGCGTGGCAGACGAACGGGCTGCGTATCCGGATTCGTCTCGTCGTTCTGAGCAACTTTCATGTACAAAGTTTTTCCATCCGAGCTACGGTTTATTTAATACTGATTTTAAAAGATTCAATTCATTTTTAGGATTTATTTAATTATTTTAATTCAGCATTATCCAGAATAGTGCCTGGTGACGTCAGCATGACGTAGAGGTGACATCGGTGGTCAACGGTCCGCTGACCAGAGTCAACTTGACCGGTGGGTCCAGTGGGACCCACCTGTCATAGTCTGAGACTAACTAATTAGGTTTAATTAGTTTAGTTAATTGACTAGGTTAATTACTGAATAGATTAATCTAAATATGATTAATTAACTTAAATAAATCCTTAATTAATTAATTATTGTAATTATTAGTTAACTTTTTATTTATTTACTTTATTTTTTAAAAAAAGGCGTGGGGCCCCTGGGTCAGTGGCCCAGGGGGCCAAAACGGGCGGCTGTGTAGCGGGCGCGTGCGGGGCGAAGCCCGCCTGGGCACAGGGGATGGCCGCGGGGCGAGGGCGGTCGCCGGCGGGGAGCAGGACGGCGGCGAGCCAGGCGGCTGTGGGCATGGCCAGGTGCGGGCCGCGGCACGGCAGTAGTGGCGGAGGCGGGGCGGCACAGCAGCAGCGATGGGGTGCGGCAGGCGCCGGGCGATGCAGGTGAGGGGCGCAGCCGGCGCGAGCGGCGACCGGGGTGAGGCCAGGGGGAGCGCCGGCCGATGGCGCTGAGCACGAACTCAGGCGGTGCCAGGAGCAGCTGCAGCAGAGCCGCGGGCGAGCGCGGCGCACGGGCACGGGGAGGAGGACCGGGGCGCGTGTGGCGCGGCCACGAGTGCGGGCGCTGAGTGCGGTGACCGCGGCGACGGACGAGGAGAGGGGGAGCTCACAGGGGGAGTAGGGCACAGGCAGCGGGCTCGGGGAAGTTTGGGGAGGCCGACGGGGACGAGCGACGGAGTGGAAGAAGGACGGCGAGGTGGCGGCGTCCTGGCGTGGGGCGGCGAGCTCCGGGCGGCGGTGCGGTCCTGGCGGCGATGGACGGCGACGAGGGCCTCCTCCCCCGATCCCGATCCAATCGGGGGAGAGGGGGAGAGATATTCTGCGGGGGGTGTGGGGGTGTGTCGGTGTGTGTGGGGGGGAGTTGGGGGGAGGTTATGGGGCACAGGGTGGGCCGATTAGGGCCGGTGGGTTGGCCCAGTTGGGCCACGGCCCAGGGGGGTTTCTCCTTTTTTTTCTATTGTTTTTTTTTCTTTTGTATTTTCTTTATTATTTCTTTTCTGTTTAAATTCATTTTAAACCATTTAGTCATTTTATAAAAATGTGTTTGTTGCACCATAATTACCTTTGTAATATTCGGCAACCACCGAACAATTCTGTTTTAATTTTTGAAAACTTTTATTGTTATCATTAATTTGAATTTGAATTTCGAACGGTTTCGAATTATTGCGAGGATAGCAACAGTAACCGAGGTGTCATTGCATGATTAGCATGGGATTACTATAGCTTGATTATCCGGGCGTCACAAACGTATTCCTAGTCATCAATAAGCTCCACCTCCAGCCCACATATACTAGAAGGGATAATTGTCGTTCTTCTCTTCCTCCTCCTCCCCTACATGTTCTACTCTTAGCCTCTTTGCCAAGATGATTCATTGGCGCCAACCAGCACCATGTCAAACATTAGTGTGTTCGTCATCGACACATCATCTTCTTCTTTCTCATTCCTCATCAACTTTAATTCTCATTCCTACTTGCTTTTTAGAATACCCGTTCTTTAAAAAAATTCGTCTTATTTTTTGAAACACTCTTTCTTTCTCTAACACCATGGACCACTTGGTGGCTTTAGTTCTTTTTGCTTCTTATTCTTGGAACAATCTTCCTTTCTACTATAGCATGAACCAACTGGTCAATGTTGTGTCGTGTTGTCCTCACTCGTGAATGTTTCGACAACCGTCAGCGTGTGGACATCTTACAGAGCATAGTCATCATCCATCTTGGTGAACGCTGGGTCGCCCATGTCGCGAGCGCATGGTGGTCGTCAAGGTTTTTAATTTTAGAAAAACAATAATTTCGGACCTCACCAAAATAAGCGAAATTTCAAAAATTGTTTCGGATTTTGAGACTTCAAGTATCACTTAATTTTAATGAATTCTAACATAATTTGAATTTACTTTGAAATCGGTTAGAATCTACCTCAGAAATTCGGGGTTAAAAATATTTCAGACCCCAATTTCGCATATTTCCCTGAAATATGTCATTATCCATGTTGGCAAGCGGAGCTCGGCCATGTTGCTCAGAGCCTGTTGATCGCCCTTGCCATCGAGCGCTTTCAAAATGATTCGGCGCGATTAATTGCTTGCTATATTAGTTTAGTACACAAAATAATTAACGGCCTACATAATTCTCTGCATGCCTAATTAAGTGTCAACCAGATCAGTTGACTAGTTGGAAAAATTCCATGCTTCTATTATCTATAGGCATAAATAACTATCTACCTAATTAACTAATTGCATTAATGACATGATTTCCAGATTGATTCGATGCGAAACATTTTCTATTTAAATGGACCTAATGAATTGTGAAAGATCGAGGATGTCGCCTAGAGGGGGGGTGAATAGGCATTTTAAAATAATTACGGTTTAGGCGTGAACAAATGGGGAATAAACCTAGCGGTTAATTTGTCAAGCACAAAACCTACAACATCTAGGCTCATCTATGTGCACCAACAACTTATGCTAAGCAAGATAAATAACTAAGTGACAGCAAGATATATGACAAGAAACAATATGGCTATCACAAAGTAAAGTGCATAAGTAAAGGGCTCGGGTAAGAGATAACCGAGGCACGCGGAGACGACGATGTATCCCGAAGTTCACACCCTTGCGGATGCTAATCTCTGTTTGGAGCGATGTGGAGGCACAATGCTCCCCAAGAAGCCACTAGGGCCACCGTAATCTCCTCACGCCCTCGCACAATGCAAGATGTCGTGATTCCACTAAGGGACCCTTGAGGGCGGTCACCGAACCCATACAAATGGCAACCCTTGGGGGCGGTCACCGAACCCGTACACTTTGGCAACCCTTGGAGGCGGTCACCGGTACCCGTCAAATTGCTTGGGGTGATCTCCACAACCTAATTGGAGACCCTGACGCTTGCCTGGAGCTTTACACCACAATGATTGAGCTCTGAACACCATCAACCGTCTAGGGTGCCCAAGCACCCAAGAGGAACAAGCTCAAGGGTACCAAGCACCCCAAGAGTAATAAGTTTCTCAACTTGTAACTTCCACGAATCACCGTGGAGAACTCAAACCGATGCACCAAATGCAATGGCAAGGGCACACGGAGTGCCCAAGTCCTTCTCTCCCAAATCCCACCAAAGCAACTATTGTTAGGGAAGAAAATGAGAGAAAGAACAAGAAGGAGAACACCAAGAACTCCAAGATCTAGATCCAAGGGGGTCCCCTCACATAGAGGAGAAAGTGATTGGTGGAAATGTGGATCTGGATCTCCTCTCTCTTTTCCCCAAAAAACTAGCAAGAATCCATGGAGGGATTGAGAGATAGCAAGCTCGAAGAAGGTCAACAATGGGGGAAGAACACGAGCTCAAAGGATAGGGTTCATTGGGGAAGAAGACCCCCTTTTATAGGTGGGGAAAAATCCAACTGTTATCCTCACAGCCCGCACTGAGCGTTACTACCGCTAGGGCGGCCATAGCCAAACAAACACTAATGCAACGGGGCAAAAGGACGGTACTACTATCGGAGCAGTACTACCGCAGGGTTAGTATTCAATGGCCACACAGGTGCAGCACACGACAGTATACACAATGAGGCAGCGGTACTACCACATGTCCACGGATGTAAAAAAAATACTGTTGCGCCTACATTCGCTGGAGCTAGCTTCGAGTAGAAAGTCAGCACGATACTGCCGCTCATAGGGAGCGGTACTACCGCGTAAGGGCGGATGTAAAAAATTACATCGGCGCCTACTTCCGCATGCATCATCGTCAGGACTGGAGGCAACGGTACTACCGCTCACCAGGAGCGGTACTACGGCTGGCCCCTGCGGTACTACTGCTCCCATGAGCAGTACTACTGCATGCCACATAGGCTTTAGCACTTGGCTGCCTTCATATCGTAGCTAAAGACAACAGAAGGATACAATAAAACCAGAACTGCCATAACTTCTGCAAATGAGCTCCGAATTGAGCAAACTCAAGCTTGTTGGATATAAGACATGGAGTAGCATCAAAATGCTTGTTTGGTTCCCCTCACATGGAGTAGCATCAAAAGAAGAGGCAGGGAGGTATGCCTAGCATATAGAGGAGGAAACCTCCAACAGAGAAGAACCAGCATAACCTCCAACATCGAAAACATCATAGAAGATGCAAGTGAACTCCGTTTTCGATGACCTCGAGCTTGTCATCAAGATGACCATAAGCTCTAAGACTCACAAAGAGAACTAAACAAGAACCAAGAAAGATGATGCAACGATGCAATGGTTTGAGCTCTCTATGAATGATACGATCAAGATACTCAACAAGAGCCCCCCTTGATAGTACGGCAATCGATCCTATAACCCGGTCTCCCAGCTACCACCATGAGACCGGAAAAATAGAAAACCTATCAAGGGCAAACCTTTGCCTTGCGCATGATCCACTTGAGCTAGATGATGACAATCTTGTCCTCCTCAAGATGGACCACCTTTCTTGATTGTGTTGGGTCGATGAAGACTAGATGATTGCTCCCCCATACTCCACTATGGGTGAGCCACTCTTCAGCACATCTTCACAAGTCTATTGACACCACAATGGACGGGAAGCTTCAAGCACTTGATCTCTTTGTGATGCTCCACTTGAACATACACACTGCAACCTAACCCCGCAAAGAACTCTCACAAGACCAGGGGTTAGTACACAAAGCGTAATTGACAATGCTTACCATACCATGGGATCACTTGATCCCTCTCGGTACATCTTCTATGCTTTGTGTGTTTATCAACTTGATTCACTCTTTGACTTAAGTCTTTATCAACCTCTCGCATGACTAATCTTTAGGTAATTCCTTGAATAGCACCTTGGTCATCACAAACTCTCCTTGAAACCAGCAAATGGACTCCAAGAAAAGCCTATGGACAAATCCTTTAAATATAACTCAAGGCAACCATTAGTCCATAGAGATTGTCATTAATTATCAAAACCAAACATGGGGGCACCGCATGTTCTTTCAAATTGCATACGCAATTAAATGTCTAGCTAATTAACTGCATTAATGGTTTGACAAATTGATTCAGTGCTCGATTTTCAAAAAAAATTTGCATGAATGGCTGCTGTGAACGACGACGATGACTACCGAGTATTGTATGACACATTTCCTTAACGAATCTCTTGACATTTGAATGGACACACTTGATTGGGGAGTGTAGCCTGTCTGACTCTGTATAACTGACAAGAAATATAATATGATCGCATCCACGAACGTCTGTACGTGGTGGTCCGATGACCCGCCGCCTTCCGCCATGTCCATCCTCAATGCTGTGATACATGCCCTGGCATTCTCGAGCACCGCGCCAGCATCAGACCCGGCCACGACTTCTTCCATGGTGTCGCGCACGGCGCCCCTCCACAAGGGCGCGCAGATGCGTGCGCCCATAAGAAAAACTTGTGATTGTCAATTAGTAGTAGAGTTAATTATAGTAATAAATGGCATAGCGCATGGAATTAGAGATTTGTTATGAAAGAATATCTGATTTTGTTTTGGTAGGTTATCAAGAAATACGTATTTGTGTCTTTTTTCATGGTAATACGTGTCTCATTCATATTATAAAGAACAAAGTACAAGTCACGTAAGGACCGACATGACAAAACTGAAAGATAGCAAAACATCTCTGAGCTTGACACCAATGCCCGACACCTGCCTCCGGCACCACCACAGCAGCCATCAAAGAAAAGAATGATGGATCACCTCCTCACCCAAGCTCGTCTCCATCGCTGATATGCAGCTTTGCGGACCTCCAAGATGGCTCACCTAAAGTGAAGCCATTGCCCTTGAACGAATCAGACCGGGGAAACACCCCGGACACGCCATCGAACTCCAGATCTGTCACCCCACCACGACTAAGATGCCAAAGAAGGAAACCATACCTGCCATCTACGAACCACGAACCCAGCACACGTTCCGTCTTCCAATGTCGTCGATGCAGACCACAATGTGCATCCGCTCCTGTACTACCTCCCAAGCTTCGCGCCGATGCTGGAGCAAACACCGTCGCAACGGTGGAGCCCAAGGACACAGGTCCACCATGAGGATGCCGCCGCTGCCACGCCATCCTTACTTGAACAGACTGGTTTCCAAATCCATCCCCAACCGTAGGACTGATGGCCTCGTCCGGAAGGATCCAAAGAATCTTTATTCAGCGCCGTCATCATCGCCGCCGAAGCCAAAACGATGAACAACCTAAAAACCTAGACTACAAGAGAGCAAAAATGACCCACGCGCATGGATCCGGCGACCCCCCCCCCCCCCACCAATGATGACCGAGGTCGCCAGCGAAGGGGAGCCGCCGGAGGACGGCGCTGAAAGATGGCCTCTCCTGGCGGAGGTGATCTCACACATATGATGCAATTTTGGAATACTTAATTACTTATTATTCACATGATTGAATTGAATCAGCACCTTCCGAAACAAGCACAAAAAAAGATCCCCCTTAATGGGATTTGGTTTTTTAGTGGGAGAGAGAAAAAACCAGCAATACGGGGTGGTGGAAGGTGAGACAAAAAAACCGTACTAGGCTATCAAATCCCTCTTTAGGAGTAAAGATTGAATCAGCACTTGCCAAAACAAGCATGAAACAAGATCCCACTTAATGGGATTTAGTTTTTTAATAGGAGAGAGAAAAAAACAGTGGAAGAGGGTGGTGGGAGGTGAGTCGAAAAAAGTCAAACGGAAGAAACCATACCAAGCTACCAACTCCCCTCTAGGAGTAGAGATAAGTAATACATTAGCACAAGCAGCAAATGTGCCGTCACCTGCCAACCATCTTATACAGATAAAAAAGAGTAAAATTTCATTCAGGGCACTCATCCGGCATATCTATCCAACTCTCTCATAAACACATTCAAACCACTCAAATCATAGTTATTCATTTCTCAAATTGCGTGAGCATCTCTTGGGGCAGTCTCACGCCAAACATTGTAGAGCTTATTCGAGAACAGAACAAAATGCACCTGCCAATTACGAAGTGGTTTACATATTTAATAGACATAATGACAACACCATGAAAACAGGATAGGTAGAAACAAACTTCCATGTTTAGAGAGTTGTAATGCTGCAAGTATGACTAGTCATAACATATTTGCAATCAAAATGAGCTGCAACCCCTTAAAAGTGTTGTCATGAGCAGAGAAGACTCAGACCTGTTTCCTGGTGTCTATACCTGAGCAAGTTTGTATATAATTGCAACTGGCAACGTACTATGAACTTATGAGAGTTGGATGGGTTATCTTGGAAAAGAAGATGGCTAAGCTTGGTTTCCAAAAAGAATTTATTGATCTTTTGATGGCTTGTGTTTCATCGGTGAAATACAATGTCATGAGATGGAGCAATTGGTCCCTACCAGGGGACTCCGATAGGGTGATCCATTATCACCATATCTATTTTTGCTATGTGCAGAAGGGTTATCAAGTTTACTGGCTCATGCAGAGTAGGTTTGTGGCATAGAGGGTGTAAGAGTGTGTAGAAATGCATCATCAGTTTCTCACTTGTTATTTGTTATGACTCCTTCATCCTCATAAAAGGTGATTTGACTAATGCAATCTCATTGAGACAAGTACTTGATCAATATTGTGTTAACTCGGGTCAACTGGTCAGTGATGCAAAGTGTATTATTTTCTTCAGCCCAAACGTGACTGTTGAGTTAAAAGCTAGAATTTTTGCTAAGCTGAATATTATGACCGAAGCTCTATGTGATAAGTATCTTGGGCTGCCAGCTATGGTTGGTGCGGATAGGAGCGACAACTTCTCATATCTCCTTGAAAGAATGAACAGCAGATCGCAGGATTGGAAGGAAATTTTCTATCTATTGGAGGTAAAGAGATCTTACTCAAGGCCTTACTTATTTTTGCCATGTCAGTGTTTAAGATACCAAAAAAAACATTTGTAGGGAGATCATTGATGTTGTCTCTGGATTTTGGTGGGGAGGCACTGCTGAGAAAAATAAAATGCACTAGTGGGCTTGGTGGAAAATGTGCATACCAAAAAAGGATGGAGGTATGGGGTTTGAAGACCTACATGCTTTTAATCTGGCTATGCTGGCCAAGAAAAGTTGGCGGCTGCGCGAGTGGATTTTTGGAACGTGGGTGCCTTCGAGGATTTTATTTCAAATAGTTTAACAATCCCATTTAAAATTTCAAAAAATCCCGAAAAGAATTCTACATGATCATATGGATGGATATTACACATGTGCATAGTTTGGTGATGAAATAAATAAACATGTGAGCTATGTAAAAATAACAAAGTGATGATATCTAAATAGTGAATAATACATGCACCATTCATCATTCCAAAATCACAATTTTTTCATTTGTGCGTAACTCACATGGTTACTTATTTCATCATGAGAATTTGCACACGTGTAACATACATCCATATGAACATGTGGAATTGTTTTTGGAATTTTCTAAAACTTCAAAATATCATTTTGGCACTACTGAAAATATAGGGCTCCAATGCACCCGTCCACCAAAGTGACTTTTTGGGCGGTTGCTTTCTAGCCTTGCCATCTTATGTGCATAAGTTTTACGTGTCAAATACTACGCGCCGACGGGAACCTGCTGAAGGCAGGACCCAAAAAGGGTCATCTTTTACCCGTCAAAGTATTTTTGCTGGACTCCAGACATTTAAGAGAGGTCATATATGAAGAGTGAGGAATGGTAATAAAATCAATATTTGGGAAGATCACTAGGTGCCGACTAGCCCCTCAAGAAAAGTAATAACAGGAAGGGGTCAATGCTTATTGCAAACAGTAGAGGACCTTACTAGAAATTGGGATGAAGAAATATCTCTGTGGAGGTAGAAAGAATACTAAGAATCCCCTTGAGTTCACAGTTGACGGAGGACTTTATTGCCTGGCACAAAACGAAAGCGTTCACCTTTTCGGTCGATCGGCTTATTACACAGAATGGACCCATCAGTTTGGCGGCATGATTAAAAGGGACAATGAGGGGCCTTCATCTCGCAACCCAGTTTGGAATATTATCTCGAAGCGCTATGTGGCATCTATGTTACTACCTATGTTACTCCCACTATGACCAGCCTAAGCAAATTTGTTGAGTTGGACTCGATGTTACTGTTGAAGTTACTCCCACTGTGGCTAGTCAACAGCAACCCATCCATGCATGCATCCATGCATGCGCTGACTCCTAGAAGAATGGGAACTTTGTTAAAAAAAGAAGAAGAAAGGAACCCCTCCCGAGAAGAAAGCAACCCATTCATGCATGCACTGCGCCTTATCGATCACATGCATTCTCCCGAGACTAAATGCAACGGCAGGAGGCATGCCATTCTCAGCAACGCCAAAATGTTTGGCGTTTCTGACCGCCACTCACTCCAGCTACGCCTGACGGTGGGCCTGATCTAAAACGCCAAAGATCCCGGCGTTTGTATCTTGGGATGAAACGCCAAGGTTCCTGACGTTTCTACCAACGCGAACTAGCTCGGCGTTTCCAGCTTGCCACGTCCTGGTCGTGGGTCAGGGCTGCAACGCGAGCTAGCTCGGCGTTTTTGTGTGGCCCAGAAATGCCATGGGCCGTGGCGTTGCTAAAAGGGTCAGATCGTGAAATACTTTGATGACGAGTTTATTTTGTGACAAAGATTACTGAAAAGGTCAGAATAGTGATTTCGTCCGCTTGGTACTCCCTCCGTTTTAAAATAGATGACCCAACTTTATACCAATTTTGTATTAAAGTTAGTACAAAGTTAAAGAAGAGAAGCTGTGAAAGGACAGCCTTAGCTATACATGCCATTACAAGTTTACAACAAACTCGGCTCCTATGCTCGACGGCTTACATTCCAGAGATGAGAAGTGGTTGAAGCCTGGTTTAAATGTATACAAGATGAACGTTGATGCGTGCTCTATGGAGAATGGAACTGAAGCTATAGCTGTGATCCTTCATGTGCTATGCAGAATGTTTGGCGCTAAACAATGGGATGATGCTAGTGGATCAACTATGGCTGTTCCCAAATCATTTTTGAATCTGATTAAGTAGAAATATTAAGGCCTGCAATGGGAATTAGAAATATTAACCTACTCTTCACTACTGGCAGAATGCTTTCTGTTAGCTCAAAGGATTCGCTCAGTATCCTTTACTCATTGCATGAGAGAAGCAAACAATGTGGCACACACCCTGGCTAGGAAATCTTTCTATTCACATTCTGTTTTTTCTTGGGAGGATGATCCCCCAGATTTCCTGTTAGCTGATCTTATTAGAGATGTATCAATTATCTTAGATGAATAAAGTGTACCGCAGGTTCAAAAAAAAAATCTTTGAACTTAATAAGTAGTAAATGTGCTGTCACTTGCCGGCCATCTTATAGATATGAAAATGAAGCATAAAGAACGGTAAAATATTAGGGCACTCATCCGGCATATCCATCCAACTATCTTTCAGATAAACACATTCAAACTGCGCCATACATACGATCATGGTCAACAGACTCTAGTGGTCAATATTAGACGCTGGCTAGCATACTACACTGATATCATAGTTATTCATTTCTCAAATTGCGTCAGCATCTCCTGGGCAGTCTCACGCCAAACGTTGTAGAGCTCATCCGAGAACAGAACAAAATGCACCTGCCAATTACAAAGTGGTTTACATATTTAATAGACATAGATGACAACACCACGAAAACAGGATAACAAACTTCCATGTCTAGAGAGGTGCAATACTGCAAGTCTGACTAGTCATAATGGATTTCCAATTAAATTATTGGTTGTATAGTTCCTGCATTTAGTGTAAAATGGAATGTGGTTACAAATACCAGTGGCACTGTAGTATACTACCACCGGCTACGACTAACCTCTTTAATATCCCCTGAAAATTGTTGAGCAGCTGAAATAGCTATGTTTGATGCTTCCTTTGGAGGGTAACTGCATGCATGCTCAAATCGTGTTAAACTTCTAAATTCTGATAGTGCAAAAAATAAACTGCATAAAAAAGTAGATAGATGAATGAAAACGTGCACTTAGTACATACCGGAAAATACCACAAGATATAGCAGGGAATGCAACGTACTGAATGCCATTCTCTTTAGCAACCTTTAAGCTATTTCTGCAATTAACAAATGCAGATCAGGTTGCTTTTGCCTGATTCAGCAGCTAGAACAGCCTTCTCTAATATATAGTGTAAAAGGAGGAACTTACTCGTATGCATTCTTTAGTGACACCTCAGGCTTCCTGTCCATATCATATATGGGCCCAACTGTATGGATCACACGGGACACGGGAAGCTCAAAAGCTCTGTTCACATTCAATATACAGGCAAATTGATATAGTTTCAGGATGATAGCATTCTGTTGGTACCAAAGTGAATGAGAGAAGGTACTAACGGAGTAATTCTAGCTTCTCCAGTAGGGCAACGGACTCCAGGTTTAACCTCTGGAACTTCACGGCATGCTTGTACAAGCTGTGGTCCAGCAGCTTGATGTATAGCTGACATAGGGGTTTCGATTTAGTAATTAGTAGAGTATGAGATATTGGACCATCAGTGATAAATAAAATCATTACGCTTCTCAAAAGCTAGTTTATACCTCCATCAACACCTCCCCCTCCTAGCATTCGTTCATTAGCAGCATTGACCTGCCAAAATAAATTTCAGTTATATAGTTCACTGTTGAATACAGAGAAAGATAGTTGCTTCTATGCAAAATGTAACACATCAGTTTATCATAAAACACAAATGGAAGTAACAGAAAGGATTTAGTAAATACTCGCATAATAGATCATATCATACAAGCTTGCAAAGGCTTAAGATCTAACTGGCTGAATGGATTTGTAATAAGATATTGGATTTATAAACTTGTTGCAGAAGGGAATGCAACTTTCCTGATGATTTGAGGCCCAGAAGTCAAATTCCACTCCATGGAAAATAAGCTGACAGTCATTGGGATTATCAAAAAAAAAAAGCTGACAGTCATTGGGGAACTTGATTCAGACTTCTTGGTGATGCCCTTAATGGCAGACGGAACCGATACGGACATTAAAACAGAAAATAAGCATAGCTAAGAAGACCCTGTTCACCAACCCAGACCTAGGCAAAGGCCTGTTCCATCTGAGAAGCCAGCCTAACTACAACGCCATCTGATGGTTCCGAAACTGGGTTCAGTTCCGATCCCATGCTCAGATCCCACTACGCGCCGGTAGCTGCTACTCCGTATCTGGTAAAATAAAATACAACTCGACCCATCTCACCTATCCAAGCATATCCACATATGCAACCAGTATGGCGTGGAGGAGACAAGGTGGGATTGGTCGATGGGATGTAGCGGAGGAACTTACGATAGCGTCGGTGGCGCCGTCGACGGACCAGAGGGTGATGTCGCCCTTGTGCAGCTTCAGCGCGCCGGCCCCCGCCGCAGCCGACAGCCGGAACGCCTCGCCGCCTCCGAATCCGGACGCCGCCATCGCGAAGGCTCTCCTCGCTGGGCAGATGCTTGGCCGCCGCCTACGCAGCCACTTGGAAAGTGGGAGTGGGAGCAACGACGGCGTCAGGAATATTCTGGTGGCCGCACGCGACATTCGTGGGGAGCGAGCGTGAGTGTCGCTGGAGGCCTGTGCGGTAGGCCTAGATCCCTGTATACATTTTGTTCGGCCCGTTTATAAGCTCGGCCCGCGTAGCACATTCCTTCTAATTGCACCTCCGCGCGTAAGGACCTGCCGAGACCTCCTATTTAGCGCTGTACGCGCTAGCGAACGGACAGCGTACCCCCCGCTGCCCCCGCGCTCCCTCATGGGCAGGCCATGTGTGGGGCGGGAAAGGGTAAGCATCTATTTTATTTCTTTTTTAAAAATGGTTTTCCATTGTAAGACCAATTCGGGATTAAAAAAATGTTATAACTTGTGAAATATTCGAGAATTCAAAAATTGTTCATGATTGGAAAAAATGTTCAAAAAATGATAAATGCTCGCGGAATTAAAAGATGTTCACCGAATTCAAAAATATTTCTAGAACTCAAAAAATGTTCGTGATTTCAAAGGAATGAACATTTTTTGAATTTGATGAAAATATTTTGAACACTGATGAACAAATTTGGCATTTGATGAACATTTTTTTAACTTGATGAACAAAATTTATATTCAAGAACACTTTTTTGAAATAATTATGCACGAAAATTGAATTTGGTGAACATATTTTTGAAAAAATGATGAAATTTTTTTAATTCAGTGAATTTTTTTTGAATGTGCTGAACATTTTTTGAAAATAACCAACAAAAAAGGAATCCGATGAAATTTTTTACTTCCATGTTTTTTTTTTATTTTTATGAACATTTTAAAAATCTGGTGAACAAAAATTAAATTTGATGAACATTTTTTTATTGTTGAACATTTTTACATGGTTGAACATTTTTTGAATTCGATGAAAAAAAAGATGTTAAACGAATTTGAAAATAAAATATGCCAAAAATAGTCAAAGAGTGAAGAAGAAGAAAATAGAAAATCAAAAGGAAAAAGAAAGAAAAAATAAGAAAAGAAAGGAAAACGAAAAACCAATATAGAAAACATAAAATCAAAAAAACAAGTTCTGGGAAGGTTCTAGAACCTTCCCAAAACCGTGGGAAAAGTAAACTGCAAACGGGCCGGCCCATATGCTGAACGGGGAGCTCGGGGGATGCGTGCTATGTCGCTAGCGGGCAACCTACCCGCTGTATAGGATCCCACGGACCTGCTGTAGGAAAAATCCTATCTGCAGATGACTGTTGTTGATTCTCACAGAGCGAGCCACCAGCGAGCGACATGGACCGGCAAAATTATCAGTAAAGAACGTGCTACAGTACCAGCTAGTTTTAGAGAGCAACTAACGAAGGAGTACTCCTTTGAAAGCCCCCGCAAAGGTCATTTGGGGTAGGCTAATCTTGGCACGCTCTCAGCCGCCGCCACGTGTCACGCTCTGGACGCTTTCTCCGGATTTTACTTTTTAATTTTTCTGTTTGTGCTTTTGGCTTTAGATGATTTTTCTCAAATTTCCCTTTATTTTTCTTAGGTTTTGCACACACAAAATAGAAAAAAATTGATGCGAAAAATATATGTTTTTTCTCTCTTTCGCGAGAGCCACAGATTTACTTCTCGTGGAGGCATGAATTTGCTTACGCGAGAAGCACGGTCGTGCTTCTCCCAAAAGGAAAAAAGGCGCGTTTTTTTCGTTCCATGAAAGACACGTGTTTACTTCTCGTGGAGGCACCGATTTGCTTTAGTGAGAGGCACGGTCGTGCCTCTCAAAAAGGAAAAAAAAACATTTTTTTCTACTTCCGCGAGAGGCACGGATTTACTTCTCGTGGAGTCACGAATTTGCTTACACAAAAGGCACGGCCGTGCCTCTTGCAAAAGGGGGAAACGCTTTTTTCTACCACGAGAGGCACGGATTTACTTCTCGTGGAGGTACAGATTTGCTTACGTGAGAAACACGGCCTCTCGCAAAAGGGGAAAACGCATTTATTTTTTCTTACCACGAGAGGGACAGATTTACTTCACCTGTAGACACGGATTTGCTTCCGCGAGAGGCATGGTCATGCCTCTTGGAAAGGAAAAAACATGCTTTCGATTCGGTTTTTTCGTTGGGTTTTTCATGAAGAAAAGTTCGTCAAAATCTATCAACATAGGATGAATCCAACGGTGAAAACAAGTTATGAAGATGTAGACGAGAGAAATCCAACAATGAAAACGGTTTGATATTTAGGCGCATGGTTTAAGAGACGAAAGGTTTTCAATAAACGAGCCTACCAAAAAAGAAAAAACTCTCATGTTACGACAAGTGGCGCACAAGCAGTGCGACACTGGTCGTAAACTATGAAGATGTGAGTGATCTTTGAAAAGTGTACTTAATTAGTTATTTCGCCAGCTTTGAGAATGTTTTTGGAGGTTCCAGTCAGTTTTTTCAGGATTCAGGAACCTTCTACAAGGTAAGGGAAAGTTCTTGAACCACTTTATGCCTTTTTTTGTTTCTTTTTTCTTTTTCTTCGGTTTCTTTTTGTTCTTTTTCTCTCCTTTTTTCATTTTCCATTTTTCTTTCCTTTTCCTTTTTATTTTCTTTCTTCCTTTTTCTTTTCTCTTTCATTTTTTATTTCATTTTTATCTTTAACAAATGTTTAGAAAATTTAAAAATGGTTACATATTTCAAATTTTGTTCATTTTTTCTATAATGTTCCTTTTTTGAATTTTTGTTCATAAATTTTAAAAATAACTAAAAATTGTTAGCTACATTAATTTTTTTTAAATTCAAAAATTCTAGAATTTCAAATTTAATAATTTATTTTTTGCTCACAATTTCAGGAAGTGTTCTGGAATTTCAGAAGACGTTCCCACTTTTCAAATTTTTTTGCAATTCCAAAAAATATCATGTTTTAAAATTAATTCGCAAATCCAAAAAAATTTCCGGGAATTTCAAACAATGTTTGCCTTTGAATTTTTGTTCACAAATTGAAAAAATGTTCAACTTTTTATAAAAAAATTAGAAATTAGAAAATGTTCGTGTTTCAAAAAATATATACTTTTTCAAAATGAAAATCACTTTCAAAATTTTGAAAAAAGTTTAACCTGTTTGTGGCTTATAGTTCATACACACTTGGCTGCCATTTTAGACATCTAATCTCAGTAATGATGGTGGCTAGCGATGTTGTTTACTAGCCAGAGGATTTCAGTTCGATCCCTCAGACAGACTGTGTTTATAGGAATTTGTGCTATCCGGTATTTAAGTTTTGCTACTGTCGTTTACCTTTTAAAGCTTCGCTCTGCCAATCTGACCCTAGAACTTGTTTGTTTATGGGAATTTGTGCTACCTGGTGTTTAATTTTTGCCGCTGTCGTTTACTTCTTGAAGCTTCGCACCGCTAATCTGCCACGAGAACTTGTTTGTTTATGGGAATTTGTGCTACCTGGTGTTTAAGTTTTGCCGCTGTCGGTTACTTCTTTAAGCTTCGCACTGCCAATCTGCCACAAGAACTTGTCGGTCGTACTGGCCAACAAAGTGCGCAACCCACTTTAAGGTCGCGTGCACGAATCTCAGTGCCAACGCGCTCATTTATCTCCTTTTTCTTCACATCGCTAACAAGCTTCCAACCCGTGTCACTGCAAAATGGGCCAGCCCAGGTGAGCCGCACCGTGCGAAACGCCGACCCTTTGCCGCAACGAGTATAGAAGGTCCCAAGCGAGTAATTGTTTCTTTAGGACACGTGCCGTCAGCGCACAATTTCTTTTCGGTTTTTCTAGATTTATTTTGGTTTTCTTATGGTTTTTATTTTTAAAAAATGTTTTTATTTTTAATTGGTTTTTGGGTTTCTTCAGGATAACTTTTGTTTATCTTCTTTTTGTTTCTATGTGTTTTATCAATTTTCACCTGTCCCCTTTGGTTTACTTTTTGTTTTCTTATTTTTATTTTTTCAAATACATATCAAAAAACTTATACATGCATTGAACATTTTTGTATAAACAATTAATATTATTTTAATACATGTTGAACATTTTTCAAATACATAAAGAATATTTTAGTAACCACATGTTTGAATTGAACATTGCACATTTTCTGAATGGCACGAAACATTTTATTTACGTGAATATATTTTTTATATTATACAAACAATTTTTAATGTCATGTGAAAATTTTTTGTATATTGTACAAACATTTTCTCTCAATTATGTGATTTGTTTTGAAAAAATGTCATGTACACTTTTGAATGGTACGAAGTATTTTTGAACTTATGCAAGCATTCTTTTTACATAATATAAACATTTGTTTAAATGTTTTTTGCAACCGCGAACTTTTTTTAGTGGCACAACATTGCTTTGAATGGTATGTGATATTTTTATTAAATTCCACGTTCTTTTTACACTTATAAATATATTTATAAAATGTAACAAACATTTGTTCCAAACACGTTAATATTTTTTGAATGCCAAGAACTTTTTAAAAACTGCAGTAATGGAAACTTTACTCCCAGTAAACATTTTTAAATGCATGATGAAGTTTTTTAAAAATTTCACTAATTTAATGTTTGAAATATATATATTCATGTCATTTTGAGCTGAAATGCTTGTTTTTTTGTTGAGAACACCTATAAATGCATATTTTCACATTCCCTCTGTCGGATCATCTTATTAAATTAGAGAGATGCTCCACTATTTATTTGATATTTTTTGATAACTTTTATACCGTTAAAAGCTTAGCGAGCCTAAACAAGTGCTCTGGCAATCTTGATAGACACAATTTTACGTATATATTTTAAAATATAAACAAAATAAATAAATATTTTTAGAAACACCTGCAACTTTATTCATACTCATAACAATTACAGGTACACTGATTTGGACATAAGATTTAATAAAATACAAAGTAACTCCTATGACTAAGAATTACAATGAAATCCCTTGAAATACTCCAAAGACTTCGGTAAAGAGGCTGCAATTGGACTGCAGCAACGATCTTGTCACTCTTTCACCTGCACGAACATGACCAATAATGGTTTTTGAAAGCGCCTTGAGTCGCACATCCAAAAAGATGGGAAGCCTTGATTGATAAACGTACTTGGGTCAGGGATGATCCCCTAGAAGTGCAGGCCGTAGAATCACTATATCCTTACCATTAGTATCATGAAAGATTTCACATCCACAAAGAATCTGACCAATAAAAAAGCTTGACACAACAATATAAACTCATCTGATCTGAATAATCGGATTTGCGAGGACAGAAACCTCATGACACTGCCAAAAGAACGAGAGGAAATTTATTCTCCGAAAACTATGATGGTCAATAGACGTTGACAAAGAACATAGAGGTCTTGAATAGCCGAGCCCCCCCTCTAAAAGTGCCTTGAGTTGCACATCCAAAAAGATGGGAAGCCTTGATTGATGAACGTACGTGGGTCAGGGTGTTGGGGAACGTAGCAATAATTCAGAATTTTCCTACGTATCAGCAAGATCATTCTAGGAGATTCTAACAACAAGAGAGAGAGAGAGAGGAAGTGCATCTTCATACCTTTGAAGATCGCTAAGCAGAAGCGTTGCTAGAACGCGGATGATGGAGTCGTACTCGCGGCGATTCAAATCGCGGAAGATCCGATCTAACGCCGAACGGACGGCGCCTCCGCGTTCAACACACGTACAGCCCGGGGACGTCTCCTCCTTCTTGATCCAGCAAGGGGAGAGGAGAAGTTGAGGGAGAGCTCCGGCAGCATGACGGCATGGTGGTGGAGCTTGTGGTATTTCTGCAGGGCTTCGCCAAGCTCTACGGAGGAGGAGGAGGTGTTGGGGAGGGAGGGGCTGCACCAGGGGAAGGGGTGCACTAGCCCTCCTCCCCACTATTTATAGTGGCAAGGGAGAGGGGGCAGGCCCCCTCTAGATGCATCTAGACGGGGGGCAAGGGGGAGGCTTGCCCCCCAAGCTAGGTGGGGGCGCCCCCTTAGGGTTTCCCCCAAGCCTAGGCGCATGGGCCCTAGGTGGGAGTTGGTGCCCAGCCCACCTAGGGACTGGTTCCCCTCCATATTCATCCCATAGGGCCCTCCGGGGCAGGTGGACCCTCCCGGTGACCCCCCGGAACCCCTTTGGTGGTCCCGGTACAATACCGGTAAACCACCAAACACTTCTGGCGACCGAATAAGGACTTCCCATATATAAATCTTCATCTCCGGACCATTCTGGAACTCCTCGCGATGTCCGGGATCTCATCCGGGACTCCGAACAACATTCGGTAACCACATACTATTTCCCATAACAACTCTAGCGTCACCGAACCTTAAGTGTGTAGACCCTACGGGTTCGGGAATCATGTAGACATGGCCGAGACATCTCTCCGGCCAATAACCAACAGCGGGATCTGGATACCCATGTCGGCTCCCACATGTTCCACGATGATCTCATCGGATGAACCACGATGTCGGGGATTAAATCAACCCCGTATACAATTCCCTTTGTCCACCGGTATGTTACATGCCCAAGATTCGATCGTCGGTATCCCAATATCTCGCTCAATCTCGTTACTGGCAAGTCTCTTTACTCGTTCCGTAATGCATGATCCCGTGACTAACTCCTTAGTCACATTGAGCTCATTATGATGATGCATTACCGAGTGGGCCCAGAGATACCTCTCCGTCATACGGAGTGAAAAATCCCAGTCTCGATTCGTGCCAACTCAACAGAAACTTTCAGAGATACCTGTAGTGCACCTTTATAGCCACCCAGTTACGTTGTGACGTTTGGTACACCCAAAGCATTCCTACGGTATCCGGGAGTTGCACAATCTCATGGTCTAAGGAAATGATACTTGACATTAGAAAAGCTCTTAGCAAACGAACTACACGATCTTGTGCTATGCTTAGGATTGGGTCTTGTCCATCACATCATTCTTCTAATGATGTGATCCCGTTATCAACGGCATCCAATGTCCATGGTTAGGAAACCATAACCATGTATTGATCAACGAGCTAGTCAACTAGAGGCTCACTAGGGACATGTTGTGGTCTATGTATTCACACATGTATTACGGTTTCCGGATAATACAATTATAGCATGAACAACAGACAATTATCATGAACAAGGAAATATAATAATAACCATTTTATTATTGCCTCTAGGGCATATTTCCAACAGTCTCCCACTTGCACTAGAGTCAATAATCTAGTTACATTGTGATGAATTGAACACCCATAGAGTTCTGGTGTTGATCATGTTTTGCTCGTGGAAGAGGTTTAGTCAACGGATCTGCGACATTCAGATCCGCATGCACTTTACAAATATCTATGTCTCCATCTTGAACATTTTCACGAATGGAGTTGAAGCGACGCTTGATATGCGTGGTCTTCTTGTTAAACCTGGGCTCCTTGGCAAGGGCAATAGCTCCGGTGTTGTCACAGAAGAGAGTCATCGGGCCTGACGCATTGGGAATAACTCCTAGGTCGGTAATGAACTCCTTCATCCAGATTGCTTCATGTGCTGCCTCCGAGGCTGCCATATACTCCGCTTCACATGTAGATCCCGCCATGACACTTTGCTTGCAACTGCACCAGCTGACTGCCCCACCATTTAAAATGTACACGTGTCCGGTTTCTGACTTGGAGTCATCCAGATCTGTGTCGAAGCTAGCATCGACGTAACCCTTTACGACGAGCTCTTCGTCATCTCCATAAACGAGAAACATATCCTTTGTCCTTTTCAGGTACTTCAGGATATTCTTGACCGTTGTCCAGTGTTCCATGCCGGGATTACTTTGGTACCTCCCTACCAAACTTATGGCAAGGTTCACATCAGGTCTGGTACACAGCATGGCATACATAATAGACCCTATGGCTAAGGCATAGGGGATGGCACTCATCTTTTCTCTATCTTCTTCCGAGGTCGGGCATTGAGCCGTGCTCAATTTCACACCTTGCAATACAGGCAAGAACCCCTTCTTGGACTGATCCATATTGAACTTCTTCAATATCTTATCAAGGTATGTGCTTTTTGAAAGACCGATGAGGCGTCTCGATCTGTCTGTATAGATCTTGATGCCTAATATGTAAGCAGCTTCTCCAAGGTCCTTCATTGAAAAACACTTATTCAAGTAGGCCTTTATGCTTTCCAAAAGTTCTATATCATTTCCCATCAATAGTATGTCATCCACATATAATATGAGAAATGCTACAGAGCTCCTACTCACTTTCTTGTAAACACATATTTCTCCATAAGTCTGCATAAACCCAAACGCTTTGATAATTACATTAAAGCGAATGTTCTAACTCCGAGATGCTTGCACTAGCCCATAGATGGAGCGCTGGAGCTTGCACACCTTGTCAGCATTCTTAGGATCAACAAAACCTTCCGGCTGCATCATATACAATTCTTCCTTAAGGAAACCGTTAAGGAATGCCGTTTTGACGTCCATTTTCCATATCTCATAATCATAGAATGCGGCAACTGCTAACATGATTCGGAAGGACTTAAGCTTCGCTACGGGTGAGAAAGTCTCATCATAGTCAACCCCTTGAACTTGTCGATAACCCTTAGCAACAAGCGGAGCCTTATAGACGGTCACATTACCATCCGCGTCAGTCTTCTTCTTAAAGATCCATTTATTTTCTATGGCTTGCTGATCATCGGGCAAGTCAGTCAAAGTCCATACTTTGTTTTCATACATGGATCCTATCTCGGATTTCATGGCTTCAAGCCATTTGTTGGAATCCGGGCCCACCATCGCTTCTTCATAGTTCGAAGGTTCACCATTGTCTAACAACATGATTTCCAGGACAGGGTTGTCGTACCACTCTGGTGCGGAACGTGCCCTTGTGGACCTACGAAGTTCAGTAGCAACTTGATCCGAAGTTTCATGACCATCATGATTAACTTCCTCTCCAGTCGGTGTAGGCACCATAGAAACATCTTCCTGAGTTGCGCTACTTTCCGGTTTAAGAGGCAGTACTTCATCAAGTTCTACTTTCCTCCCACTTACTTCTTTCGAGAGAAACTCTTTCTCCAGAAAGGATCCATTCTTGGCAACAAAGATCTTGCCTTCGGATCTTAGGTAGAAGGTGTACCCAATGGTTTCCTTAGGGTATCCTATGAAGACGCATCTTTCCGACTTGGGTTCGAGCTTTTCAGGCTGAAGTATCTTGACATAAGCATCGCATCCCCAAACTTTTAGAAACGACAGCTTAGGTTTCTTCCCAAACCACAATTCATACGGTGTCATCTCAACGGATTTCGACGGTGCCCTATTTAAAGTGAATGCGGCTGTCTCTAAAGCATAACCCCAAAATGATAGCGGTAAATCGGTAAGAGACATCATAGATCACACCATATCCAATAGAGTGTGATTACGACGTTCGGACACACCATTACGCTGAGGTGTTCTAGGCGGCGTGAGTTGTGAAACAATTCCACATTTCCTTAAGTGCGTACCAAACTCGTGACTCAAATATTCTCCTCCACGATCTGATCGTAAGAACTTTATTTTCCTTTCACGTTGATTCTCTACCTCACTCTAAAATTCCTTGAACTTTTCAAAGGTCTCAGACTTGTGTTTCATTAAGTAGACATACCCATATCTACTTAAGTCATCAGTGAGGGTGAGAACATAACGATAGCCACCGCTAGCCTCAACGCTCATTGGACCGCACACATTAGTATGTATTATTTCCAACAATTTGGTTGCTCGCTCCATTGTTCTGGAGAACGGAGTCTTCGTCATTTTGCCCATGAGGCATGGTTCACACATGTCAAATGGTTCATAATCAAGAGACTCCAAAAGTCCATCAGCATGGAGTTTCTTCATGCGTTTGACACCAATGTGACCAAGGCGGCAGTGCCACAAGTATGTGGGACTATCATTATCAACCTTACATCTTTTGGTATTCACACTATGAATATGTGTAACATCACGTTCGAGATTTAGAACAAACCGTTGACCAGCGGGGCATGACCATAAAACATGTCTCTCATATAAATAGAACAACCATTATTCTCGGATTTAAATGAGTAGCCATCTCGCATTAAACGAGATCTAGATACAATGTTCATGCTCAAACCTGGCACTAAATAACAATTTTTGAGGTTTAATACTAATCCCGTAGGTAAATGTAGAGGTAGCGTGCCAATGGCGATCACATCGACCTTGGAACCATTCCCGGCGCGCATCGTAACCTCGTCCTTCGCCAGTCTCCGCTTATTCCACAGCTCCTGTTTTGAGTTATAAATATGAGCAACCGCACCGGTATCAAATACCCAGGAGCTACTACGAGTACTGGTAAGGTACACATCAATAACATGTATATCACATATACCTTTGGTGTTGCTGGCCTTCTTATCCCCTAAGTACTTGGGGCAGTTCCGCTTCCAGTGACCATTTCCCTTGCAATAAAAGCACTGAGTCTTGGGCTTGGGTCCATTGTTTGGCTTATTCCCGACAACTGATTTACCGGGCGTGGCAACTCCCTTGCCATCCTTCTTGAAGTTCTTTTTACCCTTGCCTTTCTTGAAACTAGTGGTCTTATTCACCATCAACACTTGATGTTCCTTTTTGATTTCCACCTCCGCTAATTTCAGCATTGAATATAGCTCAGGAATGGACTTCTCCATCCCTTGCATATTGTAGTTCATCACAAAGCTCTTGTAGCTAGGTGGGAGCGACTGGAGGATCCTGTCAATGACTGAGTCATCTGGAAGATTAACTCCCAACTAAGATAAACGGTTGTGCAACCCAGACATTTTGAGTATATGCTCGCCGACAGAACTGTTTTCCTCCATCTTACAACTGTAGAACTTGTCGGAGACTTCATATCTCTCGACCCGGGCATGAGCTTGGAAAACCATTTTCAGCTCTTGGAACATCTCATATGCTCTGTGCTGCTCAAAACACTTTTGGAGCCCCGGCTCTAAGCTGTAAAGCATGCCGCACTGAACCAGGGAGTGATCATCACTACGCGACTGCCAGACGTTCATAACATCTTGAGTTGCTGGGAAAATGGGTGTGTCACCTAGCGGTGCTTCAAGGACATATGCTTTCTTGGCAGCTATGAGGATGATCCTCAAGTTTCGGACCCAGTCCGTGTAGTTGCTACCATCGTCTTTCAGCTTGGTTTTCTCTAGGAACGCGTTGAAGTTGTGGGCAACATTAGTGTGGGCCATTTGATCTACCAGACATATTGTAAAGATATTTTAGACTATGTTCATGATAATTAAGTTCATCTAATCAAATTATTTAATGAACTCCCACTCAGATAGACATCCCTCTAGTCATCTAAGTGATACATGATCCGAGTCAACTAGGCTGTGTCCGATCATCACGTGAGACGGACTAGTCATCATCGGTAAACATCTCCATGTTGATCGTATCTACTATACGACTCATGTTCAAGCTTTCGGTCTCTTGTGTTCCGAGGCCATGTCTATACATGCTAGGCTCGTCAAGTCAACCTAAGTGTTCTGCATGTGTAAATCTGGCTTACACCCATTGTATGCGAACGTTAGAATCTATCACACCTGATCATCATGTGATGCTTCGAAACAACGAACCTTCGCAACGGTGCATAGTTAGGGGGAACACTTCCTTGCAATTTTAGTGAGGGACCATCTTATTTACGCTACCGTCGTTCTAAGGAATAAGATGTAAACATGACAAACATCACATGCAAATCATAAAGTGACATGATATGGCCAATATTATCTTGCGCCTTTGATCTCCATCTTTGAGGCGCGACATGATCATCTTCGTCATCGGCATGACACCATGATCTCCATCATCGTGTCTTCATGAAGTTGTCTCGCCAACTATTACTTCTACTACTATGGCTAACGGTTAGCAATAAAGTAAAGTAATTACATGGTGTTTTCAATGACATGCAGGTCATACAATAAATTAAGAGGACTCCTATGGCTCCTGCCGTTTTTCATACTCGTCGACATGCAAGTCGTGATTCCTATTACAAGAACATGATCAATCTCATACATCACATATATCATTCATCACATTCTTTTTGCCATATCACATCACATAGCATACCCTGCAAAAACAAGTTAGACGTCCTCTAATCGTTGTTGCATGTTTTTACAAGGCTGCTATGGGTTTCTAGCAAAAATGTTTCTTACCTATGCAAAAGCCACAATGTTGATATGCCAATTGCCATTTACCCTTCATAAGGACCCTTTTCATCGAATCCGATCCGACTAAAGTGGGAGAGACAGACACCCGCTAGCCACCTTATGCAACAAGTGCATGCCAGTCGGTGGAACCTGTCTCACGTAAGCGTACGTGTAAGGTCGGTCCGGGCCGCTTCATCCCACAATGCCGCCAAACCAAGATAAGACTAGTAACGGTAAGCAAATTGAACAAACCAATGCCCACAACTACTTGTGTTCTACTCGTGCATAGAATCTACGCATAGACCTAGCTCCTGATGCCACTGTTGGGGAACGTAGCAATAATTCAAAATTTTCCTACATATCACCAAGATCAATCTAGGAGATTCTAGCAACAAGAGAGAGAGATGAAGTGCATCTTCATACCTTTGAAGATCGCTAAGCGGAAGCGTTGCTAGAACGTGGATGATGGAGTCGTACTCACGGCGATTCAAATCGCGGAAGATCCGATCTAATGCCGAATGGACGGCGCCTCCGCGTTCAACACACGTACAGCCCGGGGACGTCTCCTCCTTCTTGATCCAGCAAGGGGAGAGGAGAAGTTGAGGGAGAGCTCCGGCAGCACGACGGCGTGGTGGTGGAGCTTGTGGTATTTTTGCAGGGCTTCGCCAAGCTCTACGGAGGAGGAGGAGGTGTTGGGGAGGGAGGGGCTATGCTAGGGAAAGGGGTGCGCCAGCCCTCCCACCCCCACTAATTATAGGGGCAAGGGATAGGGGCCTGACCCCCTCTAGATGCATCTAGAGGGGGGGGGGGGGCGGCCAAGGGGGAGGCTTGCCCCCCAAGCTAGATGGGGGCGCCCCCCTTAGGGTTTCCCCCAACCCTAGGTGCATGGGCCCTAGGGGGGAGTTGGCGCCCAGCCCACGTAGGGGCTGGTTCCCCTCCATATTCAGCCCATAGGGCCCTCCGGGGCAGGTGGACCCTCCCGGTGGACCCCCGGAACCCCTTCGGTGGTCCCGGTACAGTACCGGTAAACCCCCGAACACTTCCGGCGACCGAATAAGGACTTCCCATATATAAATCTTCATCTTCGGACCATTCTGGAACTCCTCGTGATGTCCAGGATCTCATCCAGGACTCCGAACAACATTCAGTAACCACATACTATTTCCCATAACAACTCTAGCGTCACCGAATCTTAAGTGTGTAGACCCTACAGGTTCGGGAATCATGCAGACATGACCGAGACATCTCTCCGGGCAATAACCAATAGGGGGATCTGGATACCCATGTTGGGTCCCACATGTTCCACGATGATCTCATCGGATGAACCACGATGTCGGGGATTCAATCAATCTCGTATACGATTCCCTTTGTCCACCGATATGTTACATGCCCGAGATTCGATCGTCGGTATCCCAATACCTCGTTCAATCTCATTACTGGCAAGTCTCTTTACTCGTTCCATAATGCATGATCCTGTGACTAACTTCTTAGTCACATTGAGCTCATTATAATGATGCATTACCGAGTGGCCCAGAGATACCTCTCCGTCATACGGAGTGACAAATCCCACTCTCGATTCGTGCCAACCCAACATACACTTTCAGAGATACATGTAGTGCACCTTTATAGCCACCCAGTTACGTTGTGACATTCGGTACACCCAAAGCATTCCTACGGTATCCGGGAGTTGCACAATCTCATGGTTTAAGGAAATGATACTTGACATTAGAAAAGCTCTTAGCAAACGAACTACATGATCTTGTGCTATGCTTAGGATTGGGTCTTGTCCATCACATCATTCTCCTAATGATGTGATCCCGTTATCAACGACATCCAATGTCCATGGTTAGGAAACCATAACCATCTATCGATCAATGAGCTAGTCAACTAGAGGCTCACCAGGGACATGTTGTGGTCTATGTATTCACACATGTATCACGGTTTCCGGTTAATACAATTATAGCATGAACAACAAACAATTATCATGAACAAGGAAATATAATAATAACCATTTTATTATTGCCTCTAGGGCATATTTCCAACACAGGGATGGTCCCCTACAAGTGCAGGCCATAGAATCACTATATCTTTACCATTAGTGTCATGAAAGATTTCACATCCATAAAGAATCAGACCAATAAAAAAGCTTAACACAACAATATGAACTCATCTAATCTGAATAATCGGATCTGCGAGGACAGAAACCTCATGACACTGCCAAAAGAACGAGAGGAAATTTATTCTCCAAAAAGTATGATGGTCAATAAACTATGATGGTCGGAGAAGAGGTTGGGTGGTCACGCGGTGTCAGAGTAGAGGCACCGGGTCGATGGCGGCGACGAGCGGTGCAAACTGATCTTAGATTGGAAAAGAAAAATGTCGATCAAGATGAACAACGGACGAGAGAAAAAAATCGGATCAAAGGATTGGGAAAAAACTCTCTAGGGCAAACGGTCAACAAGACCAGTGAATGAACCCTAGGTACAGGCGGCAATGGTCCCTGATGGTGATCATGGAGCCGATCGCCCCGGGGGCGGCACGGAGCGAAAGCGACGGCGGCGGCTAGGGTTTGGTTCAGTTAGGCTGATACCATCATAGAAGAGATAGAGAGATGATTGACGTAATGCGTTGGATGTATTATTCAGCCTCGTGGTTGAGTATATATTGAGTACAAGACTTGGAGGGCAAGACGCCTCCTGAAGATAAGATGGAAACAACTCCTATCTAATCCTGGACAATCTCTAAATACTAAATAGATCTCTTAATGATTTCGTTGTAAGTTGAGATGTTCACCAAAAGACGATGGTTTTTTGTGCGTGCTATCATTTTTTTAAACGGAGGCGAAAGATTTGCCGCATTGATTAGTTAAGAAGAAGAGAGTTGCGCAGCTAATTAATGAAAAACCGGGCGAAAAGCAATACAAACAAACCACATGCGCACTACTCCCAAAGTCTGAAACCCAATGACTGCACCGTCGACCCTACAGACATTTCCAACATGCAACAGATCCAAGCCCACACACATCTACATCGCAAAGGAATCCCCAAAAAGAACACCTCGAATGTAGACAAATGACCCCCTCGAAAACCATAATGGAAAGCTAAACCATGAGGACGACCCAAAAGACCAAGGAGCAACCATTAAGCGGTCGTAGACGCCTTCCCTATGGCATCACTACTCTTCTTGTTTTTGGTTTTGAGATACTTCTCCAGCTTCTTGATCTTGTCTTTGTTAAACTTTCCGGTTAGTATGCACACAACCGCCTTACTAGACCCAGGGCTAGCCGCCTCCAAGCTGGAGAGCAAGTTGCAAAGCTCTTTTTCAAAGAGAGCATCGTAACAAGGTGCCAACACATATATCCCAACAACATCTCCACCTGGGGGCACCACCTGCCCAATGGTCACAGGCGAGTGAGTGACCGTGGCATCCAAACCTGCAAACACCACAAAGTCAGTCTAGCTAGACTCCAAGGGCGGTGGTGAGGGTGTCGTGGGCACCGCCAAAGCCCCTAGCAAGCCCATCTCCTTCGGAATCACCACTGAAAGAGGTGAAGTGGGCTCCTCACATAACTCTGTCAACTTAGGCATAATCTGTAAAACCAGAGCCACGGCCTCGATGATCACTTCGCCCTCAACGCCAGTTGACACCATAGAGCAGGGCCTAGCATGAGGAGAGAAACCTCCATAAGATTGACTTCCTCTCCATCTCTGGGACCAACCTGAAGCTCGGGGAGCAAAGATCCAATCGGCACTACCTGAAGTTTACCAAGAGCAACCTCTGCCCTTGCCAAGACACTCTCAACACACACAACACAATCGCGAAGCTCAATGCAAAGTAACTCAGTCTGCTGCTCAAGGACAGGCTATAATGGGACGTCAGCTTTGGATGATGGACGCATGCAGTGGAGCAACACATGGTTGCGGCGCAGCCTGGTCGACGGGTTGCCTCGCACGGCAAAAGCGAACAATATGGCCGAAACAGAGGTGATTCCTGCAACGGATTGGATCCCTATAGGAGTGTGCTTGATGACTCTGACACAGACACCGGAAACATCTATCTCTCAACCATGTCAGAGGAGGCACCGTGCATTGAAGGTAGGGTAATGAAAAGCCGGAGGAGGCGTCAAATGGCGCCCCTTCGAGAAGAGCTACCATCCCCCAGCTCATCCCCACACGGAGCAGCCGCAAAACATCGGAGAACGACAGGTGCCTCGTCCTGACAAAAGCATCCACACCAATCCCCCCCTAACCAGGGCGCATGGGCGGGGCGAATCGATTGCCTCCAGCAATGACCTATGGCGCAGGAGCACATGGCGCAGCGTCCATGGATTTCGTCGCCTTCGCGGGTTTGAGGAGGTGAGAGTGAGCCATCCACCCCCAATGGTCGGGTCCGACCTGCAGGAATCAAGGGCAGTTGCGGCCAGCGCAACAGCAGTGGGCGGCCGTGCTGGAGAGTCCACAGTCACAAGCTCGGGGTTAAGCGAGCGTGGGGGCAACAGACGCGGGATCTGTGGCACAGTTTGTTTGAGTAGGGCCAGAGCCGTAGTGGGGACGAGGTTTCCAACGGTAGTCGCGTGGACGTGCGGAAGAGACTGTGGTGTCGACTCCAGTTCCATGATGGATGCTTCACTTGATGGAAGGCTGCTGGAGAAGTCGAGCAGAGTCAAACCTTAGGGGACGACAGCGGGCGACGGCCGCAGCTTCACCACGAGCTTGGAGGTGGCTGGAGGTGCGGTGTGCAACGGGTCCGCAAGGGCCGTCGCCAGCGCAGAGCAACCACCTGGTCGCGGGCATCGGGTTGGCCAAGGAAGCATCCTCTTCCCATTGATATCCGTGCCCAGCGCGGCCGGAGTAGCAGTCGGCACCGATGACGACGGGGGTGCCGAAGGTGGGGCGGGGGAGGCCGAGAGGGAGGTGAACGGAGCTGGGGAAGCCGCGAATGCCGCCATCGATGGTGACGCAGAAGCCGACTTCAGGCGTGGAGGATCCATAGCAGAGGGAGCCGCCACGGGAGAAGAGCAGCCGCCAAGAGACGCCGAGGGGATCCTGGATCTGGTTGCATCTGCCGAAGGGGGAGTCGGAGAAGAGAGATCGGGGCAAGGCCGCCGCGCGCTCACCCATCTTATGCGAGGTCTCCCGCCATGCTCGTTATGCGTGCTATCATTTGTAGTGTACTCATGTTTTAGGGAAATTTTACGATGCATTATAATACACCAGATCACGTGTATTATATGGGCGATCTAACGGATGAGAATAACTGGGCCTTTTTGAGCCCAAGGGTATTTCTGACCTAATTTTTGTGTACCTTTAATCGGCCCAATTAAGTCCTTTCTTCCTCCTGCTCCTACTCCCCTCCCCCCTCCATCGCAAGTCACCCCACTCGTGTCGCGGCGCCAGATCTTCCGATGGGCCGCTAATCCCCTCCTTCCCCGAGCGGACGCCACCTTCCCCGACCTGAGAGGCCACATCATCCTCATTGATGTGCATCAACATTTTCACGCCGGATCTTCACTGTAAGTGCCTAGCCATCTCAAATCTTTGCCGGTCCCTTATGCATATAGTACCAATAGGGTTGGATTTGATTAGGGTTTAGGATATGTCATGTGAGGTTTAGGGTTTATGGTTTCAGAAAGTTGTGACGAGATTTTGATTGAAAGGGAGTGTAAGTTGGATTTAGCTAGGACATGTTGATGTAGTTAGTTAGGGTTTATGGTTTCAGAAAGTTGTGACAAGATTTTGATTCAAAGGAAGTGTAAGTCGGATTTAGCTAGGACATATTGAATGCCTTAGTTAGGGTTGTGTGGCATGAGAAAGTTGTTAGCAGATTTGGATTCAAAGAAAGTTATTTTGGATTTAGTTAGGAGATGCTTTTGAATTGAATTTTGAGATATTTTGGGTTTAGTTAGGAGATAATTATTTTTGTATGGAGTTTGGAGTTATTTTCGATTTAGTTAGGAGATAATTTGGATTTAGTTAGGTGATAATTTTGGATTTAGTTAGGAGACAATTTTGAATGGAGTTTGGAGATAATTGATCTATCAGGGTGGATCTATTAGGGTGGATATATCAGGGGACTTGAAGGATTCGTGCACTTTGGATTTAGTTAGGAGATCATCAGTTACAACAAGTACAATCAATTAAATATTTCTGGATTTAGTCAGGGCATTTTTTATACTTACTTAGAGCTTTTGAAGGACAGAGTTTGGTACATGAATCCGATATGAAAAATTAAATCAATTATTTAAGCAGAGTAGTGCATAATTAATTTGTATGCTATCCATCCGTAACATTGACTATCTATTTTTGTTGGCAGCATAACGACATGGATGATAAAGGCAACGATGGCAAAAACTTGGGTCATACAGGCAAGGATGACAAGGACATGGGTGATAGACGAAACGAAGGCCAAGGAATGGATGGTATGTGCACGGATGATAATGATAATGAGGATGCAGGCAAGGATGGCATAGACCTGGATGATGTACACATGCAAGGTAAAGGAATTGATAATAAAGGCATGGCTGGTTCAGATCTGAATGAGTGTATGGAATACTTAGAGATTGTGAACAAGACTTTCAGGACCGAGGAAGAAGCCTACATGTTCTATGTAGGCTATGCGAGAAAACAAGGTTTGGTGTTAGAAAGGATGATCTGAAGTACAGGGGTCCGGGCCCAAAACAAAATGCATACAGAAGGACGTACAAGTGCTGCAAACAAGGATGACGGGTCCTTAAGCACTTTAATAGAGCTGAAAGAAAAAGAACACCGAGGGGTCTTTCTTGGTGTGGGCACTACAAAAAAATACACTTCCATGATGATACGTGTTTGCCACAGTAGGTCACGCTTTTTGTCATGCATGTACATCCATGACGATTTTATGACAGAATCAAGATAGTCATACCTGTGCCGTCGTAGAAGTATTCCATGACATTACCAAAATTATCATCACGGAAGTGTCCACTTCCATGACGACAAATTACGCGTCATAGAAGTGCTTTAGTCAAGGGTGACCGACACATGGCATCCACCGTAACGGGACGTCGTTAAGCTATCGGGTCCGGTTTTGGATCTGATAACCCGCTAACAGCCACGATCAATGCCGATTTTCCATGTGGAAATTCTCATTGGCCGACGGAACCATGCGTCAGCTCCGTGTTGGCACATGTGTCACTCATCCAACGGTCAATATGGGCCTATGATATGTTGACATGTGGACGGGCCCAAAAGTGGCCCATAAAGTTTAAATGGGCCGGCCCAACTAATGGCCCACAAGATTTAGCGAACCATAATGGGCCGGCCCAGCTAAAGGCCCACAAGATTTTGCATACCATAATGGGTCGGCCCAGCTAAAGGCCCACAAGATTTAGTGGACCACAATGGGCCGACCCAGCTAAAGGCCCACAAGATTTTGCAGACCATAATGGGCCGGCCCAGCTAAAGGCCCACAAGATTTAGTGGACCACAATGGGCCGGCCCAGCTAAAGGCCCACAAGATTTTGTAGACCATAATGGGCCGGCCTAGCTAAAGGCCCAACATTCTCAGTTAAGGCCCGTACGGCTAGTGTCAAATCGGCCCGTCAATGGCCTGTCGTAAACTTGTCATCATCGCGGCCCATGGTCACTTCTGGCCCGTTAACAGTCCGCTAAGTATTTGGGCCGAATTACGGCCCCGTGTATTTCTGGCCTGTTAAAGGTCCTGCTTCATTTGGGCCCATTTACAGGCCATTGAAACTTTCAACCCATAAACGACCGTGAAGGATTTGGGTCATATTCGGCCATGTCTAAGATTCGGCCCGTTAGAGGCCCACTATAGATTTGGGCCACTTTCAGCCTGTTAACATCGAACAAAATCCATGGGCCATATGTGTCCCAACGTCACATCGGGCCCATTAACGACCCATATAAAAATGACGCTAATCAAGCCTGACCGAACTTCCGGCCTGTTAAAGGCCCGTGTATTAGGTCGGCGCATTTACGGCCCGTCCGAATTTCGGCCTGTGAAAGATCCACATCATAAATGGGCCACCATTTCGGCCTGCTAAGACCAGTGGGTTATTTGGCACAATCAAGGCCCAATCTCACTTTCGGCCTATTAAAGGCCCATGTTTTTATGGGCTCGAGATATTTACACCTATAAATGTCCTATTGTTATTGAGGGACCAAATTATGTTTAGGCCTATTAAAGGCCCACTATGGGCACATGCCTACCATAAAAATATGAAAGCTTATGCTGATCTAGGCCTAGATATTTTTAGTGGGCTACATGCAAATTTCGGCCCATAATCGTTTTTAGCCCAATTGGAATGGTCCTGACGAATGTTGGCATGTTGGGCTCCTACGAGCTTTCGGCTGAATACATTACTAAGATAAACCTACACTATAGAAAAATAGCGTCATAATTACTGCAATCTTTGGCAGCATCATAAATGTTGTATCACAACAAAATAAATTCCAACCATACAACAAAAGGCCCGTTGGCATAAAGTTTATAGTCATTGCAGATAAAAGCACCATCAGATGTATAGAAGCACAGATCATTTAACCTGAGTGCTAATGTTTCAGGCTGTAGAATCTGATGGAGCAACATGATCTTCACCTTTTTTCCGCCATTGCTCTTGAACAACGAAGCGAATGTCTGATAGTCTGGTTTCAAAACCATTCATATCTTGACGACATTTGTCAACCACTATTCTTCTTTCCAAAACGACGTCCATTAGGGATTGGACTTGTGTCTGGAGCATAGATATATCACTCTGTCTAGCCAGAAGATTTTGTTCAATAGGCGATTTAGAAGAGGTTACCTTGACAACCAACCCAGAATTACGCAGGAAGGTGCTTTTTGCACTGTTAGTGGAGAGATACTGACGCACTGCAACAAGAGGTAACATTGTGCCTGTGGTAGCCTCGTCACCTTCAGGTGGTTGTGGCTGTTCAATCATTTGTTCCATAGCTTCATAAATGTTTGAACTTGTAGACTAGTGTACTAGATAAGTTACTAATGAGACAAAAACAAACAAAGTAGGTTACACGTTTATACATAACTTATTTTGGTGAACTACTCTAATACATTAGCATGTATTGTAGTGCCAACTACATAATAAAATCACTTTCAGAACATATGTCCATGTAGCATGCCTACTGTATTGTCTATTTCCTCACATTCGTTGACATCTAAGGATAAAGAGACATGGTTTAAAGTAGGATGAACATAATATGACATCATTCATATCATGGGCAAACAGATATAAAACAAACATGCTATTTTATCATTGTGTGCGCACGTGAACATAACAACTAGATTATAGATCAAGACCAAAAGAATATCCTTCATCTCTTTTAAACCATGTAAGGTGAAATGATACGTTAAGACAACTTTGTATAAAAGTGAACAGAGTAACTGACATTGGCTGCAAACCAAGTAGTTAAATGAACACATCACAGTACCAATCAGTTCAAGGGCAGGAGGAGTAAGGACTTACAACATCGGCTTGAACTAGTGTGACCATGCCCTTCATCTTGCTGGTGTGGCAATCCTTGAAGATTTGCACTGCATTCGGTTCAGGTTCTTTTTGGTCCGCATGGGCTTTCCTCTGTATTTGGAACAAGTCAATATAGATACGATAATATGGCACAGAAAAAAGAAGGAAGTAGTAGCTATTTACAAGAGCCTCGCAGTGTGCAATATAGCTACGAGATCCTGTTGTCTGTTGGAATTTCACTTTAGAACGGTTGGTCTTGTTCTTCAAACAGTTAACCTAGAAGAAGATACACTTGTAAGGCACATACATAAATACAAGTTCAATATGTGGTCTGATAAAATACATGTAGCCTACCTGATACTTTGGATCAGACCAGTGTTTAACGAGGGTTGTCCAGTCTTCATCTGTAATATATTCCACTGGAGATGTTTGTGCGATTTCATTGTTAGCCTTGCCTTCAAAGTGAGATTTTCTAAGGTGGTACCGATACTGTCGTAGAGCAGACTGAAAAACATGAGTGCATACTTGTTTAGTTGCATCATCTTTCAGATCCAACTTGAACCTCATCTGTTGAAAAAAGAATGTGAGTCTTATTAGGAGGAAGCTAGAAAGTATGGGACAGAGCAAAACAATATTACTAATTGCGATGAATAACATTACTTACGGATAAATGGTCAAGGAAGGTGTTAAACTGGGTATTGTCTTTCTCATTCATGTACTGGATCCACGTTGGGAGGATACGTGCATGACACCTAACGGCAACGGCTGCCTCTGATACTAACTTGGCTGACTCTGTAGCATCACGTGGCCTTTTTAAACCTGCCTCAAAATGGATCTCCATTCTTCCTCCTTTAGATTTTGTTAATCTGTCAAGCATTATCCCTGATGTCTATTTCTGCTTGAGCCGTGGTGCTAGTTCAGCAACGAATATGGAAAGTGTTAGTGTACATCAAAATGTGAGAGTACATATAAAGGAGCATGCAGCTGCAACTTGGCTCGGTCAAGTACCATCTTGGTGTTGATGCTCATGAGGTTCATCTGATCTTGCCAAGTCCTGTTGTGTCAGCAGTGCTTCAGAAGTAGTGTTAGGTGTGAAGGCAGCTTGGGAACTAGCCAGTTCTGGAGCAAACGAACGAGTAACTCGTTGAGATGCTGGTACAGTTGAAGCGGATGCTGCAGCTGGTGGAGCAGGTGATACTGTGTTTGCAGATTTAGCCGGTGGACTTGGACCTTCTACTGCACTATAAGTACCAGCAGAATCTCGATGGCAGATCCTTTTTCGTTTCACCCGACGAGTAACACCACTCCCTACTATATTATTTTCCTTGCTCTTTTTTGACTTTGCCATGTCAAGCCGTACCCACAACACAAAAGAATAAAATCGCTGAGGGAGTCCTGGACTAGGGGGTGTCCGGACAACCGGACTATCAATATCCGCCGGACTCCAAGACTACGAAGATACAAGATTGAAGACTCCGTCCCGTGACCGGATGGGACTTTCCTTGGCGTGGAAGGCAAGCTTGGCAATACGGATATGTAGATCTCCTACCATTGTAACCGACTCTGTGTAACCCTAGCCCTCTCCGGTGTCTATATAAACCGGAGGGCTTTAGTCCGTAAGACAACATATATTACAACAATCATACCATAGGCTAGCTTCTAGGGTTTAGCCTCCTTGATCTCGTGGTAGATCTACTCTTGTACTACCCATATCATCAATATTAATCAAGCAGGACGTAGGGTTTTACCTCCATCGAGAGGGCCTGAACCTGGGTAAAAACATTGTGTCCCTCGTTTCCTGTTACCATCCGCCTAGACGCACAGTTCGGGACCCCCTACCCGAGATCCGCCGGTTTTGACACCGACATTGGTGCTTTCATTGAGAGTTCCTCTGTGTCGTCACCGATAGGCTTAATGGCATCTTCAACCAGCAACGCTGTCCAGGGTGAGACTTTTCTCCCCGGACAGATCTTCGTATTCGGCGGCTTCGCCCTGCGGGCCAATTCACTTGGCCATCTGGAGCAGATCGAAAGCTACGCCCCTGGCCGTCAGGTCAGATTTGGAAGCTTAAACTTCACGGCCGACGTCCGCGGAGACTTGATCTTCGATGGACTCGAGCCACAGCCAAGCGCGCCGCACTGTGACGACGGGCATGATTTAGCTCTGCCACCGAACAGTGCCTTGGTGGCCGCACACGGGTCCGCTCCGGCCATTGGCCCGGAGCCGATCACCCAGATCGAGGGCCGGTGGATAGACGCCGCCCTGGGGGCTCCAACATCCACGGCGATGGAGCCGAACACTAATCTTGTCCCCTGCGAAACTCGTGATTCCGAGTCGCCGGACTCCTCGCCGGACTCCGAACCTCCCGCGCCCCTACCAATCGATCCGGATTGGGCGCCGGTTATGGAATTCACCGCCGCGGACATCTTCCAATGCTCGCCTTTCGGCGATATCTTGAATTCACTAAAGCATCTCTCGTTATCAGGAGAGTCCTGGCCGGATTATGGCCAGGATGGTTGGGATACGGACGACGAAGAAATTCAGAGCCCACCCACCACCCACTTTGTAGCCACTGTCGACGATCTAACCGACATGCTAGACTACGATTCCAAAGACATCGATGCTATGGACGATGATGCCGGAGACGAACAGGAACCAGCGCCCACAGGGCACTGGAAGGCCACCTCGTCATATGACGTATATATGGTGGATACCCCGAAAGATGGGGACGGCGAAGAAACAGCGGAGGCAGATCCCTTAAAGAAACAGCCCAAGCGCCGGCGTCAGCGGCGCCGCTCTAAATCTCGCCACAGCAAGAATGGAGATTCCGGCACAGGAGATAATAATACTCCAGAGAGTGCCGAAGACAATCCCCTCCAGCAAGACTCAGCGCAGGAGGATGCAGAAGCAAGCCCTCATGAGGGGGCGGCAGACGAGGAGGTTGAGGATCATAATTATATGCCTCCCTCCGAAGATGAAGCAAGCCTCAACGACGACGAATTCGTCGTACCCGAGGATCCCGTCGAACAAGAGCGCTTCAAGCGCAGGCTTATCGCCACAGCAAACAGCCTAAACATCCTAAAAGGGTTCAAGCCAGTCAAACAGGCTCTTCGACGATTTTCCGAGCCCAAAAGACAGGCAATGGGAGAAGAGCTAGCCAAACTATTGGAAGCCGGATTCATTAGAGATATCAAACATCCGGACTGGCTAGCAAATTTGGTGATGGTACCAAAAAAGGATAAATCCTGGCGCCTCTGTGTCGATTTTAAAGACCTCAATAAAGCTTGCCCAAAGGATCCCTTCCCTCTCCCCCGCATCGATCAAATCATCGATGCCACAGCAGGGCACGATTCGTTGTGCTTCCTGGACGCATACTCTGGCTATCATCAAATCAAGATGGCGGAAGCAGACCAAGCCGCAACGGCATTTATCACTCCATATGGACCATTCTGCTTCAACACGATGCCCTTCGGACTCAAAAACGCCGGCGCAACATATCAGCGCATGATTCAAACGTGTCTGGCCACCCAGATCGGCAAAACAGTCGAGGCATACGTAGACGACGTAGTCGTCAAAACAAAACACGTCGAAACTTTAGTAGACGATTTGAGTCTCACATTCGACAACCTCAGAGCATATGACATCAAGCTGAATCCGGAAAAATGCATTTTCGGTGTACCAGCCAGAAAGCTGCTGGGCTTCATCGTATCCGGTAGAGGAATTGAAGCAAATCCGGCCAAAATCCGAGCTCTGTCATAGTTGGATATTCCAAAAAACCTCAAACAAATACAAAAATTAACAGGATGCGTGGCAGCCTTAAGCCGCTTTATCTCCCGTTTAGGAGAAAAGGCGTTGCCCCTCTATCGCCTCCTCAGGCGCACCGAACACTTCGAGTGGACGGATGCTGCCACTGCCGGACTCGAAGAAATAAAGGCCATACTGGCAACAAATCCGGTCCTGGCTGCGCCCACTCTGGGCAAACCAATGTTGTTATACATCGCAGCAACACATCAAGTTGTAAGCGCAGTCCTCGTCGTCGAACGAGCGACAGAAAGGCATAAACTCCCTCTTCAAAAACCAGTGTATTATGTATCCACTGTGTTAACCCCCTGCAAATACCGTTACCCGCACTATCAGAAGATAGCATATGCGGTGTTCATGGCGTCTCGAAAGCTCCGGCACTACTTTCAAGAGTGCTCGATAACAGTGGCCTCTGAAGTACCACTCAATGACATTATAAATAACCGCGACGCAACGGGCAGGATAACAAAATGGTCCATTGAGCTCTTACCATTCGACATCACTTACAAACCTCGACGAGCTATAAAGTCACAAGTTTTGGCTGACTTCGTCGCTGAATGGACTGAAGCCGAACTCCCTAAAGAGTACGGCGCATACTCCAATTGGACTATGCATTTCGACGGCTCCAAAATGTTGGCCGGACTGGGGGCTGGCGTCGTACTGACGTCCCCCACCGGAGATACAGTCCAGTATGTACTTCAAATAATGTACACGGACTCCAACAATGCAGCCGAATACGAGGCCCTGTTACATGGTCTCCGGATGGCGGTCTCCATGGGCATTCAACGCCTAGAGGTGCGCGGGGACTCAAACCTTGCAATATCCCAAATAAATGGAGACTTCGACGCCAAGGATCCGAAAATGGCAGCATATCATAACGCTGTCCTAAAAATGTCAGCTCGGTTTGAAGGACTCGAATTCCATCACATAGCCCGAGATAATAACCAAGCGGCCGACGTCCTGGCACACATCGGTGCGAAACGTGATGCTGTCCCTCCAAATATCTTCCTGGAACGGCTCTTCAAGCCATCCGTACTATGGGAAGAGGAGGCCGGTAGCTACAAACCGGAGAAAACCGCACCAACCGGTGATTCGGCAGACGACATAACACCCTCCGCCCACGTCATAATGGAAGTAATCGCCGCGTGGACTGAACCTTTCCTAGCCTACTTACTTAGGCAGGAACTTCCCGAAGACCAAAATGAGGCCCGCTGCATAGTCCGGCGATCGAAGGCCTACAAGGTCCATGAGGGAGAACTTTATAAGAAAAGTACCACCGGAGTCCTTCAAAGGTGTATCTCCGAAGAAGAAGGGCGAAACCTCCTGGCTGAAATTCATGCCGGACTAGGCGGACACCATGCAGCAGCCCGGGCCCTTGTAGGAAAGGCATTCCGTACAGGATTTTATTGGCCGACGGCTCGGGCAGACGCACAGGACTTGGTCCAGCGATGCGTTGGTTGTCAGCTCTTTGCTAATCAGAGCCATATGCCACCCACCGCCCTCAAAACCATACCGATTACCTGGCCGTTCGCGGTCTGGGGGCTTGACATGGTTGGACCCCTTAAAGGGGGAACCCACAAGAAAAAATACCTATTGGTCATGGTGGATAAATTCACCAAATGGATAGAGGCCAAACCGGTCAAAACGGCAGAGTCCGGACCAGTGATAGACTTTATATCAGGGGTGGTACACCGTTACGGAGTCCCCCACAGCATCATCACCGACAACGGCACGAACTTCACAGTCGACGAGGTTAAGTCATGGTGCAAAAATATGGGCATCAAGCTCGACTATGCGTCAGTCTATCACCCTCAAACCAACGGTCAAGTGGAAAGAGCAAATGGTCTAATAATGAGCGGCATTAAACCCAGACTAGTGAGGTCACTCACTAAATCCGACACGCAATGGGTCGAGGAGCTCGACTCTGTACTCTGGGGGCTGCGGACAACGCCTAACCGTACTACCGGATTCACACCATTTTTTATGGTATACGGCGCAGAGGCAGTATTGCCCTGTGACATTATTCATGACTCACTCGAGTGCGCATGTATGAGGAAAGAGAGGCCGAGCTTGATCGGCAGGACAACTTGGACACATTGGAGGAAGAACGTGACGTCGTGAAGGCTCGTTCCGCATTCTATCAGCAGCAGGCCCGAAGATATCAAAGCAGAGAAGTACGGGCCAAGACTTACAACGTTGGTGAACTAGTTCTACGCCTGCCGGACAAGAAAAAGGACAAGCTCAAGCCCAAATGGGAGGGCCCCTTCATTATCGATCAAGTACTGACCGGCGGAGCATACCGTCTACGAAATGCGTCGGATCACCGACTCGAGCCGAACCCATGGAACGCAGCCCGCCTCCGACGATTCTATGCCTAGCGCCGGACTAAGAGTTCGTCCCCTTCCCCCGTCCAAACTTTTACACTTCGGCTGTCTTTTGTTTCTCTTTTTATCCTTTTCAATTAAAAGCCCTTCCGGGCCTATTTTTGCATTCTTTGCATACGCATGATGTGCCATCCGCACTCATTATTCCTGGGGGCTTCTTTTACAGAAGCTCAATTATACACATGATGTGCCATCCACACTCATTATTCCTGGGGGCTTCTTTTACAGAAGCTCAATTATACGGGTTTTATACCCAGCACATGTGTCAAGCTTCCACATGTACCTTTTACTCGCCATTATATGCATCGATATGACTTAAGTTTTGGCCAAGCTGGGTTGCCTGGCTCCTGTGCTTACCCCTACGTTCCCGATTGTTCGGCTAGGAGGTAAAGGGAGCACCTCTGCGATTGTTACTGCCGGGTCAGCCGGATGTGTACCTCAGACTGGGTGAAGCCGAAAGCTAGCGTTCTTAAGGGAATATTCGGTCGGTGACTTAAAAGATGACTTTTTACCTATTTATCTATCTGCCCCCAGATGTTTTACTGCTTTCTTTGCAGTCCGGACATGCACTTTAGGGCATGCCTCCCAGGGAAAGGAACCCTTAACGAAACTATTCTCCCTGGAAGATGTTTCTTACTAACCATGTAATATAACATAACTAGTTGGGCACTTGTCTGATAAAGCACTAATGACCCCTACGCCTGGTCTCCATGCATACCACGGTTGTTTCTTAACCAAAGAGGTATTCAGACACACTCCGGACTCTAGGGTCCCGAGGTCGAAGCGAAAAGGTCGGCAAAGACAAACGATCTACAATCCGGCTAGAAGGCATTTCACATGTCACTTTAAAGGATAACATACATTGTCAAATTTACTGATTGTATTCCTCCTCAATCCCGTCTAGCAGGCTGTCTAGTTTACAGTCCTGTTGGGAAAATTTAGCAGCCAACTCTACTTGGCTATACACTAAACTCACAGGGATCTCCTTCCCATCGGGCCCCACCGGTCCAACTTCGGCCATGTGGTTGGGATCCGCCTTCTTGTACCGCGTCTTCACCATGGCCCAAGCCTCCCTGGCACCTTGACGGCAAGCCGAAATCTTCCACAAACAGAAGCGCTGCCGCACTCCCTGTAGCTTCTCCGCAAGCTCCCCGAGGCCCTCGGGTAGGGTGAGGGCTGGCCATAAAGCCTGAACGACGCCGCTCATTGCCTGCCGAACTCGTTCGAGTAGCTGCAACAGTTCGGGAAGTTGATCACCCATTGATATGGGCATCTCCTCTGCAGGACGACCCGTGAGTATACCTACAAGACATATCATGTCAAAATACTTCCTCGCCGAACTCTTCTTTTCAAAAGAGTTCGCTCAAGCACTTACTATAAATGCCGCGACGAAGCCGCTGATTCTCCTTAACGGAGCCGGACAGCTCGGCCTGAGCGCCTTTCAGCTCTTCTCCGAGCTTGGCATTGGCATCCTGGAGCTTGTTCCTTTCCTGCTGAACCCTATTCAGCACACTCTCGCCGGCCTTTAGCTGGCGTAGCAATGCTTGCCTGTCCGGATCTTGTCCGGCGGTACCTGCAAATGTCATTATTAGACTCGCGCACACGCCGCACAGCGCTTATATTTATTAATAAAAATGTGTTATCAGGAGGGGTCTTTCCGGCTCCTCCCGTGGCAGCAAGTGCGGCCTCAAGTTGGGCTTTGCAATCTTGCAGCTCCCGAGACAGCTGGGCGTTCTTCTCGTTAAGTGCCTGAAATTTCCAATGATCCTTAAATCAGTTAGCATAACTACTTTAAGTCTCGGGGGCTACTGGTATATACAACCATTAAAATTCCTTTACCCGTATGTCTTTCACATACTGCTCCATGGCTCTGGTAAAACCATTTTGAGCAACACGGAGATGCGCGTCCCCTGCGTTAAAAGCATCCAATGCCTCAGGGGAAAAGCACGCTTCTTGAAATACTGTCCGGCGGCGCCTATGGTTCATGGCGCTCTCCACCTCAGACTTGGTGGCGGACAGTCTATCGGTATCCTCCGTTGGAGAAGGATCCGGCTCGCGTCTTGCGCTTGCCTCCCCCTCCAGGCCAGGCGCTGGAGCCTGGCCGGGGTTGGTCGGATGGGCAATTCCTGCGCTCGCAGTCTGGCGAGCGCTTTTTCTCCTGCAAAGATCATGAGCACTCAGACGTTTCCTCGGAACGTTGCTCTAAAAATTCAAATACGAGCTATACCTTTGCGGCGTTTCCGTCCGCACTGTGCTCCTTTTCCGCCTGCTGGTTCGGACCGACCTCTATTGGTCGGCCGCCGCGGGCTCGACTTCCTGCCGTAAAGGCGCTTCCTGCAAAATACCATCGTTCGCGAAGGTCAGAAATGGGCAGGGATGAGATAATGGTGTCCGGACTTCGGTCGCGGTCACCTGGGAAGCCGGACTTAGCCCGGGGTAGTCCGCCGTAATGGCGACCAAAGCATTGTCTATGCTGAGCTGGTGATACACCCCGTCGATCAGCTCCACCTCGATATCCGGGTCCTCTTCGGAGACCGGACCCAGGGATCCTTCTGGATCCTCGGGTTGCGGAGCAGGACTCACCATGTCCTCCACAGTCCGGCGTAGATCCTGCGCCGAAGACATAATGTAAGAAGCTTAAACTTCAAAAGTATGGGTTGGGCCCTTCAAGGTGTTCACTTATCCATCCTCTGGGGTTGATCATGGAAAACCCATTCAAAGGGTCCGTTCGAAGGAAATCCTCCTTCTCCCCCTTGTACAGGCTGGATAGGATCTTCGCCAGATCCTCGGCCGAATCCGGCCCTTTGCGGCCATGCCGGGTAGCATCGTCTTCCCCGTTGAAATCCCACATGGGGTGGCCTCTGTATTGCAGTGGTTGTACCCCTCGCTTGATGCATGTCGCCATGACTCCGATCATGGTCAAGCCGGAATGAGCCATTAATCTTATCTGGCCCATCAAGTAGTGGACGCTCTTGTCTTCCTCCAATCGGGGGCTCCGCGGGCGCCAGCTGAGGCGTTTCTTCAAGGGAGCAGCACTAAACTCCGGGAGGCCGATCCGAACTGGGTCTGGCAGCGGGGCGTCTTCTATATAAAACCACTCCAAGGGCCAGTCTTCGGACGCCTTCTTGGGAGTGCCGGATAGGTATCCGGTCCCGGCGATGCGCCATATTTCGGCGCCGCCCACTTGATATATGGACCCCTGGTGAGAATGGGGTACGAGGCAAAACAGCCTCTTCCACAATGCGAAATGGGGCTCAATGCCCAGGAATAGCTCGCAAAGAGCTACGTAGCCCGCGATATGCAGGACAGAGGCGGGCGTGAGGTGGTGGAGCTGGAGTCCGTAGAACTTCAGGAGCCCGCGGAGGAACGGATGTATTGGAAATCCGAGTCCCCTTGTCAGGTAAGGGACAAAACATACTCGCTCCCCCTTATTGGGGCTTGGAGTGTCCTCCGCCTGTCTCCCACCTTGATAAGTAACCAGTCCGGCCCAGACTGGGATCATAAAGGCCGGAGGGAGGAATCCCCCCGTTTGGAGCTTCACGAGCTCGTTGTGCGAAATAGAGCACCTCCTCCAACTCCCTGACGGTGGGCTGGGAGCGCGCGAAGAAGAGCCGTGTTGACGATCCATGGTGGAATGGATTTCTAGGTCAAAGGCGCTTCGATGGAGTATTCACGGGAGGAAGATGGTGTGGTCTGGATCTGGATTCTTGCCTCTTTTATAGGCGGGCAACTCGCGCAATTGGGGGGCGAAATGCAAAAGACACCCTGGCTTTTCGCATTCGTGCGACGCATGGAAGAGGGCCATTATTTGGCGTAGAAGCCGAGGAACACAGTATTCAAGATGAAGCCGGACACTGTTCGGCAGGTACATGGAATTTGAAGGGAGAACCCGCCTTGCAACGCCGAAGACTATAAACGCGCTGGACTTATCGTCATTGAAGCCTGGTTCGGGGGCTACTGAGGGAGTCCTGGACTAGGGGGTGTCCGGACAGCCGGACTATCAATATTCGCCGGACTCCAAGACTACGAAGATACAAGATTGAAGACTCCGTCCCGTGTCCGGATGGGACTTTCCTTGGCGTGGAAGGCAAGCTTGGCAATACGGATATGTAGATCTCCTACCATTGTAACCGACTCTGTGTAACCCTAGCCCTCTCCGGTGTCTATATAAACCGGAGGGCTTTAGTCCGTAGGACAACATACATTACAACAATCATACCATAGGCTAGCTTCTAGGGTTTAGCCTCCTTGATCTCGTGGTAGATCTACTCTTGTACTACCCATATCATCAATATTAATCAAGCAGGACATAGGGTTTTACCTCCATCGAGAGGGCTCGAACCTGGGTAAAAACATTGTGTCCCTCGTTTCCTGTTACCATCCGCCTAGACGCACAGTTCGGGACCCCCTACCCGAGATTCGCCGGTTTTGACACCGACAATCGCTCTTCAGAACTCATTGATGCATGATACAGACAAGCAATACTTTGATGTAAGACAACCGTATGAGGATAGAATATGTAAGAAAAACAGGATGACATGACATATTCACAGCTACGATGTGTAAACTAAGCAGAAGGATTTTCAAGGAAATAGAAGTAATGCAAGCTAGACACCATATGAAAGATGCAACCAATATTACTCTGCCAAGTTAAAAGTGTCTTGTCATAAGTGGCAATTCGAAAAATTAGAAGCAGTACAACGTAGAAATCAATGCAAGATGCAACCACTATCAAACTGCCATGTTAAAAGCATCCAATCATGAGTGACTGATGCGGGATACACAACAACAGTACTTTGATGTAAGAACATGGTATGATAGATAGATGCAATGTATTCTAGACACAGAAAGCCATGTCATATGCACATGTATAACGTATAAACTCAGCAGGTGCAATTTAATCAAAATAGAAGAAATACAGGCTAGACAACATATGCAACATGAAACCAATTATCACACTGTCAACTTAGAGCAAGCACTTGCGATGGTGGAGTACGGGAGATGAACTCATCATGTAGACTTGGGATTTCAACTTCATCAGCAGTAGCAGTGGCAAATCTAGAGAGTCTCTGTTTGCGTCAGTGTGGAGGACCACCAACATCCCCTAACTTACTCTTTTCCTTCCTATTTTCTGATATTGCCTTATGAAGTCAAAACCACAAGAGGATGAATAAAATTAGCTCTGCATAACTGGTTGATGCATGATACAGATGAACACTACTTTGATGTAAGGCAAGCGCGGGATAGGAGGATGGAATATATACAAAAAAATACAGCGTTGCATATTCACACGTACGATAGGAGGATGGAATATGTATGAAAAAACAGCAAGCGGAAGGCATTTCAACAAAATTAGAAGACATGAAAGCTAGGCACCATATGAACATTCAACCAATATCACTCTATCAGGTAAAAAGTGCCTCGTCGTAAATGCCATTTCAAGAAATTAGAAGTAGTACAAGCTAGAAGACAATGCAAGATGCAACCTACATCACAGTCCCAAGTTAAATGTGTCTTATGGGTAAGTGATCGTTGTAGGTATAAGTTGTAAGCTACGCAGATGCAATTCAACATAATCAGAAGCAATAAAAACTAGACATCATACGGAAAACGCAACCACATATAATAGTTCCAAGTTAGAGCAAGCACCTATGATGGTGGAGTAGGGGAGATGTGCTCATCATGTACACGTATGTTCTAGAAACAAGAACATGTGTCATATTCGCAGGCATTATGTGTAAAGTAAGCAAAAGCAATTCAACAAAGTTAGAAGCAATACAAGCTAGACATCATACGCAACATGCAACCACATATAATAGTGCCAAATTAGAGCAAGCACCTGTGATGGTGGAGTATGGGAGATGTGCTCATCATCTACGCAGCTACGTTGACTGTCCTGCCTTGTGTTGTCTTGCGAATCTTGTTGGGAGGATGGCGGAGTAGAATCTATAGAGACCCCCTGTTTGAGTTTCTCTGAAGGACCACCATCATCCACTTCTGGACTAATTTACTTCAGCTGTAATGATTTTGCATTGTGAAGTCAAACCGATAAGAAAAAGGAATAAAATTCGCTCTTCAGAACTCATTCATGCATGATACCAACGAACACAACTCGGATGAAAGGCAAACACATGATGCAAGGATTGGAATATGTATGAAAACAGGATGGTGTGACATATTCACACCTAGGATGTGGTAACTAAGCGAAGGCATTTCAACAAATTAGAAGCAACGCAAGCTAGACACCATATGAAAGATGCAACCAATATCACTCTGCCAAGTTCAAACTGTATGGCGTTTCAACAAATTAGAAGCAGTACATGCTAGAAATCATATGCAAGACACAACCAATATCACAGTGGCGACTTAAAGGTGCCTTATCATAAGTGACTGATGCGGGATATGCAAGAACAATAGTCTGATGTAAGAACATGGTGTGATCAGATATAGTATGTGCTAGAAACAGGAACACATGTCATATTCACAGGCATTATGTGTAAAGTAAGCAGATGCAATTCAACAAAGTTAGAAGCAATACAAGCTAGACATCATACGCAACATGCAACCACATATAATAGTGCCAAGTTAGAGCAAGCACCTGTGATGGTGGAGTAGGGGAGATTTGCTCATCATCTACACAGCTACGTTAACTGTCTAGCCTTGCGTTGTCTTGCGAATCTTGTTGGGAGGATGGCGGAGTAGAATCTGTAGAGAACCTCCATTTCAGTTGCTCGAAAGGACCACCATCATCCAATGCCTTGCCAATTTCCTTCAGCTTTATTGATTTTGCATTGTGAGGTCAAACCGACAAGAAAAAGGAATATAATTCGCTCTTCAGAACTCATTCATGCATGATGCTGACGAACACTACTCTAATGAAAGGAAAAGTCATGATACAAGGATGGAATATGTACGGAAAATTGGACAGCTTGACATATTCACACCTATGATGTGGTAACTAAGCAGAAGGCACTTCAACAAATTAGAAGCACTGCAAGCTAGACACCATATGGAAGGTGCAACCAATATCACTCTGCCAAGTTAAAACTGTCTCGTCATAGGTAGCGTTCATTTAACTAGAAGCAATGCATGCTAGAAATCATATTCAAGACACAAACCAATATCACACTACCAACTTAAAGGTGTCCCATCATAAGTGACTGATGCAGGATACACAAGAAGAGTAGTTTCATGTAAGAACATGGTGTGATAGATAGATATAGTATGTACCAAAAACAGGAAAGCGTGTCATATTCACACGTATCATGTGTAAGCTAAGAAGATGCAGTTTACACTAATTAGGAGCAATACAAGCTAGACACCATATGCAACATGCAACCAGATATCACACTGCCAAGTTAGAGCAAGCACCTTGGATGGTGGAGTAGGGGAGCGGAGACTTGACCTTGTAATGCACTAGCAGTACAAGGAGAATCGGTACAGATGCTCCGTTTATGTTGCTGCAGAGGACCACCATCATCGCCTTACTTACTCTTTTCCTTCCTGTTTCTTGATTTTGCCTTGTCAAGTCAAACCCAAAAGAAAAAGGAATAAAATTTGCTCTTCAGAACTCATTGATGCATGATACTGACGAACACTACTTTCCTGTAAGGCAGCCACATGATAGGAGGATGGAATATGTATGAAAAACAGGACGGCGTGACATATTGACATGTATGATGTATAATGTGTAAACTAAGCACAAGGTGTTTGAACTTGTTAGAATCAATGCAAGCTAGAAACCATATGAAAGATGAAACCAATATCACTATGCCAAATTAAAAGGGTGCCCTAACAAATGTATTTGACCAAATTAGAAGCAATACATGGCAACAAGCTAGAAATAATATGCAATATGCAATGAACAAAGGTGACTCATCGTAAGTGATTGATGCAGGATACAGAAGAGAGGTAGTTTCATGTAAGAACAAGGTTAACACATAGATGTAGTGTGTATCAAAAATAGGAAGGCATGTCATATTCACAGGTATAATGTGTAAACTAAGCAGATGCAATTTACACTAATTAGAAGCATTACAAGCTAGACACCGTATGCAACATGCAACCACATATCACACTGCAAAGTTAGAGCAAGCACCTATGATGGTGGTGTAGGGGAAGTGCGGTCTTCAAGTACAGAGCTACGTTCAATATCTTCATTTAGGCTTGCTGTTTCTTGGGAATCATGTGGAGAGGATGAAACTGCATTCTTTATAAGAGTAGCGCGTCTCATACTAACCCACGGGCGTGACTGTCTCATCATAAGCGATAGATGCAGGATACACAAGAACAGTAGTTTGATGTAAGAACATGGTGTGATAGGCAGATGTAGTATGTACCAAAAACAGGAAGGCGTATCATATTCACATGTATAATGTGTAAGCTAAGGAGATGCAATTTAACAAATTAGGAGCAATACAAGCTAGGCACCATATGCAACATGCAACCAGATATCACACTACCATGTTAGAGCAAGCACATTGGGTTGTGAAGTAGGGGAGATGAGATTTGGAACTTGCACTGTAGTACGAGTAGCAGGAGAATCTGCAGAGATCATCTGTTTCGGTTGCTCCGGAGGACCACCATCATTCCGTGCCTTCGTCCTTTCAGATTTTGCCTTGTCAAGTAAACACACAGGAAAAGGAATGAAGTTCGCACTTCCAAATTTGTTGATGCATGATACTGATGAACACAACTTTTATGTATGGCAACCACATTGTAGGAGGATGGAATATGTATGAAAAATGCTAAGCAGAAGGCATTTCAACAAATTGGAAGCAATGCAATCTAGACACCATATGAAAGATCCAACCAAAATCACTCTACCAAGTTAGATGTGTCTCATTATAAGTGGCACTTCAACAAATTAGAGGCAATACATGTTTGAAATGATATGCAAGATGCAACCAATATTACACTGTCAACTTGAAGGTGTATCGTCAGAAGTGATTGATGAGGGATACACAAGAAAAGTAGTTTGATTTAAGAACATGGTTAATAGAAAGACGTAGTATGTACCAAAAACAGGAAGGCATGTCATATTCATAGGTATAATGTGTTAACTAAGTAGATGCAATTTACCCTAATTAGAAGCATTACAAGGTAGACACCATATGCAACATGCAACCACATATCACACTGCCAAGTAAGAGCAAGCACCTGCGATGGTGGTGTGGGGGAATTGCGGTCATCAACTAGAGAGCTAAGTTGAATATCTTCATTTAGCCTTGGTGTTTCTTGAGAATCATGTGGGGAGGATGACACTGCACTCTTTAAATGAGTAGGGCGTCTCACAGTAACCCACTGGGGTGACTATCTCATCATAAGTGATTGATGAGGGATACAAAAGAGCATTAGTTTGATGTACGAACATGGTTAATAGACATATGCAGTATGTATCAAAAACAGTAAGGCATGTCATTATCAAAGGTATAATGTGTAAAGTAAGCAGATGCAATTTAACCAAATTGGAAGGAATACAAGCTAGACACCATATGCAACATGCAACCACATTTGACAGCGCGAAGTTAAAGCAAGCACCTGGGATGGTTGTGTGTGTGGCAATTGAGATCATCAACTGCAGAGCTACGTTTACTGTCTCCAACTGCTGACGCTACACCAGTTAGAGCGCTGAAACGCTTAGTGCTTATCTTCGAATTACACTAGAGCAACTTTTGTCTTTTCTTTTCTGCATTCATCAACAATGCGTCAGAGTCTGAAATACCCATGCATAAAAAAACAATAGTGTGAGTATGCGTGAAGTATGTGCACAATTAGTATAGTGTAAAGGTAGCAGATAGCAGGTCGGTGAGAAATAAAATACAGGAGACATATGATAGCTCTAAAACATGCATGGCACACTAAATTACTACAGGATTCTATGAAAATAACAGTCGACTGAAAACAAATAGGCCAGTCCATTTTTCTACACCGTCCGATGTACAAAGAACGGGCAGATCACCTTCATCTACCTCCAGCCAGTCAGTGTTGACGATCTTCCTCGAAACGCCAGCGACCACCGGCCCAGTCCCCTGCCTGCACCCTCCCCCCGACCTCACCGCACCGCCGTGCTTGGCACCACCCCCGGCCATCCATTCAAGCCCCGCTGACCTCCGGATCGGGCGCAAGCAGCTCCTGCACCCCACACCCCTATGATAGACACTTATGCGCCGCTTCCCCGGCGAACAGGCGGACTAGGTGCTCCGCGCGCCTAAGCGGGTGCTGCTTCTTTTAGTTCGGTTCGACTCACCCTGAATTGAAATCCAGGTGGGCTACTGACCTCTAGAAAGGTGAAATAGTAAAGGAACGAAACCTTGTGCATTTAGTATCACGGAGAAGATGCAGTAAGAAGCGCTCAACTAGTTTCTTTCGTGGGATGAATACGGTGTGAGAAGAGACGTAAGATTTGCACGAATAAGGGAAGAGGAGTACCTCTTTCTGCTGGCAGTGCTGTGTCCTCCTTCTGTTTTTCCAACAGTCTTCTTGCGGTTCGCTGGAAACGAGAAGTTGTGGAGGACGGTGGAGCCTTGGACGAACCCATGGCCAAGTTGTTCAGTGTGGTGCGGTGGCCGTCTGTCGGCGGTGGGGAACCAGATCCGAGGTGGCGAACGACGGTGTAGCGGGAACAGCTCCAGTGCGGTGGACGATTGCGATAGTGGAGCGGCAACGCTGAGGCGCAGGATGACGTGGTCAGAGTGGTTCTGGTACATCGCACGTCGGCGTCGGCGTCGTGGAGGCAGCTCTGCCTTGGCTTCAGCTGCTAAGTACTTATGGGTGTTGCGGCTGAAGTTGCGTTGGACGACGACGTCGGGGTACCGGTTCCGGAGTGATGGAGGAGGGCGGTGGTGGATTGGGCGCTATGGGGTGGAGGACGGAGGAGGCTGGGGTTTCGCGGCTGGTGGAGAGGGCATTTTGGCGCCCACAGAGTATGAATGGGGAAACAGAGGGAGGGGGGAACTAAGAGGGGAACAATGTTTCGGTTTGGGACACGCTTGTTTGAAATTTGGGGAAAGTTACAAACTTTGCCCCCATCTAAAATTTTGGACATATTGCGGGTTGGGGGTAGGACAGTAATCTCAGGTGTCCCAAATGTGGGCGGGATAGATTTCGGCCGAGCGCATGGGTGTTTAGGCGCCCACGGCGTATGAATGCTTCTTGGAGGTGGTTGAGACTGGCGTCTTGGTGAAGTTACAAACCTACCCCAGTTTAGACCTTTGGACATCGGGCCGATAGGCTACATGGGCCAGAGTCAGGACACTAATTTCCTACCACCAAACATTAGTCTCACGCGGTTTCGGGTGACCAGAGGCTTATTTGGCGCTTCGTTCAATATTTGAGAGCAGAAGCATTAACGTTTTCGGTTCTCTTGAATTGAACTTTCAGGATTTGTCAAACTTCACAAATCCTTACTCTTGAACATCCTAAAGCTATGATTATTTTGGAATGGAGGGGGTACATTTGAATATACCTTGTACATGAGTATATATTAAAAAATATGCAACTTGCCTCAGTTCATGCATGGTTCCAGATATAATCTCCTTGGCTGCAAAAAAAATAAGTTAGACATGCGTATGAATATATAGCATGTTCAAACGCACAACAAAGATTGATGCCCCCTTTTAGATCTGATTTACAAATGCCATTATCTCAGGTTCAAATAGATGAATGCACTTCCTATGAATTCAAATCTTTGAAACCCCCTTTATGTTGAATTCAACATGTATTCTATTTCGTAGCTAGCAATTTGGAATGTATCCATGCAAGTGCCAAATGTATAAAGTGCTTCACACTAACAACATGGTTGCACTAATTAATGTTTATATATGAATTGCAAAAGCAATCCATTGCCTGTATTTCAAACCGCTCTCACTCTATGGATCGATAACATGAAATAAACACATGCACATGCTAGAACTCAATAGAGTATGGGTCTCTGATAGACCGATTTTCGTCCACACGCAATTTGCAAAATTCATGATCTCATCCAAAAATAATAATGCCATTTATATTTTAATTTAATGCGTAGAACCGCCTTTTACACATAGATGCACTATGCCTCGGCCCGTTCTCACGAACGCGCTATATATATCTCTATCTAACGCATAAGTGCACACACTTTATATGCATCGGCATTTCTCTTTCACACATGCTCACAATCTCTCTCGGGGTGTCGGGGTGTCTCACGCACATCTCTCTCTCTGTCTCTGTCTCTCTCTCTCTCTCTCTCTCTCTCTCTCTCTCTCTTTTCGACTACTATGTACCACTCTTTTCACTAATCTCAGTTGGAAAACACTATTTCTCTCACAAGCATATATACAGACGCACGGTCTCTACTAGCCCTCTATACACACATATATGTGCCTACGTGTCTCCCACACGCACATTATCTTTAGGCCTCTCTCCCACACATTGCCCCGACCCCCCCGACACACCTCTCTCTTAGTAGTTGGCAGTTCCATCATATCATTTGGTAGGATATCCCTGACTGTTAGGTTGGATGGTAATACGAGGCAAAGTTTTACCCTAGTTCGGACCCTTGCAGTTGAGGAAAAAGCCTACTCTTGGCACTGTATATTAGTGATAGGGGTGTGTACAAAGTACACATGAATACCAAGCATTGTGCGTGTGTGTATACTATCGACGAACTAGCCCCCAAGCTTCTATAACATACTCGGGGCCTAGGGTTACAAATCATATATAGTCGGCTTATCACCAGTGGGGATAGAGTCCTCCACGACTCTGGTAGCTTCGTGTTGTACGCCGAGTCCTCCACATGGGTCTTCGTATAACGCGTCTCGGTCCAACCTATGTGGCGCAGGATGGAACCGACCCATGAGTCCTCATATTGACCCACCACATCTAGAAACGATGTGCCCACCACACCACACACGTAATCGGCCACTAAAAAAATAAGCATATACAATAGTACAATGTTATACATGAAAGTTAATTGCATGGTGCATCCAAAAATATTTGTTCTGCATTGTGAATGTTAATATATTCTCCTAAAATATTAGTCGCGAGAAAGAGAAACGAAGGGCATATATCTCCTTGTCTCCGCCGGACGCCCTCTCTTTCTACACCACTTTCATGTACGCACACAAACTATCTTTCGGACCTCTAAAAGTATGCATGCCCACGACACATTCATGCGTGACGGTCACTGTATTTCAAGCTAAAGCACTATACGGTCACTGGACTTCAGAATATACTCATTACGGTCACCATATACATTCTCGTGGTGATCATATAGTATCTAGCTCACGATACATCTCCGTATTTTTTGATGACACTGACGGACTTTGCATTTGATGCGTGCTCCATATTTTGTTGACGACACTTACGGTCATTATATTTGAAGCGAAAGCATGATATGGTCACTCGACTTCAGAATAAGCTCATCACGGTCACCACATACATTTTGTCATGCTAACCAACATGTGGTTGGATGGTTAGGAGGACAGTGGTTTCTCGAGCCCACCAGGGTTAAAGTCCTAGTGCTCGCATTTATCCTGGGTTAATTTTATTATTTTCCGGCGATGTGAGTTCAATGGGAGGAGACGTTCCACTCGACTACGAGGCACCTATGGTGACTTCGTAAAATCTCAAGATCATATGTTGGCTCACTCTCTCGAAGGTGCTCATAGGGGCACGGTCTATGTGTGTGCGCTTATAGCGGTGAGTGCTTGCACGTATATATGAGCCCTTGCATCTGTACCATGTTAAAAAAATACATGTCATGATTATACGGTCACTGGCTCACCCGTACAACACCATATTTTGTTGATGACACAATCAATTGATCAGTCAAACATTCCACGTGGCGCAACTAGTTTTGCACCATCGGGGCGCATAATTGCGGGGCCCACCTGTCAGCCCTTATATGAAAGAAAGAAATGGTAGTTTGAGTCTGTAATGTGTTAATGAAATACATTTTAGGGTGATCATACGGTCACTGGCTCACCATACAGCTCCGTAATTTGTTGATGACACGATCAATTGACCAGTCAAACGGTCCACATTCAGCAGCGCACATTACCATAGGGCCCACCCGTCAGCACGTATATGAAGGACAAAAATGGTAATAAATTAGTGGTCGGTGGGTATTCGAAGTCGTGAGACCTCTGGTTCGCAGTCGCCGGCGATGGGGGGGGGGGGCGGTGATTGGGCGGTGGCGTGGGGATCACCGGAGAAAAAGCTTGGCGCGGGGGGCCTAGAGGGATGGCCGGTGCGGCGGCGGACCAGTGGTGGGGAGTGGTTTCGAGCGGGCGGGCCAGCATGGCGACGCGGGTCGGCCGTGGGTGACGGGGGCCGGCGGTTCGGCCGATGGTGGCTGTCGGCTCAGGGGGGTGGAGTTTGAAGATAAACTGCATGCCCTTGATTTTGTATCCAACGGCTGGAAAATCTAATGACCAGAGATGAAAAAGTCAGTCGACTGACGTGTAGCCTTACCCCACATGCACACATGCATGCACGCAAGACACGCACGCATGCAGGCGTGCAACACTGACACGTACACATAACGAACACGCGCATGCATCCAGGCGTGCAACACTGACACGTACACATGCACTCACGAACACACACACACACGTACGCACACATGCATGCAACACTGAAACGTACCCTTGCACGCACGCAACACTCGCACGCCTGCATGCACACATCACACGACGCAAGACACACGCTCAACTTATACGTGCATACACCATTTGTTAAGGACATGGATTGTTATGGGTATTAATCAATATTATCTGTGATAAGCAGAACATTGATGTTTGTAGCGGTCTTTATGAATCACAACGTATCGAACGGGCTATCAACATAGTAGGCTTATCTACATGAAATAGATGATGTCACACTCAATGAACAATCATCGGTTTATGAAATGCCCGCTTCTGACCGCCCTGGCCCACCGAAAGTTCCTCTGCTGTGCGCTGCCTGCATTGGGTCACTGACATGCAGGCCATGTACCCAAAGAGCCTACACGTCAGTGGAAGAACGGCGCGGTGTCGTACATCAGAGTCGAGGGCGCCAATCGCTGCACGCCCGGCTGAATATGCCTCCTTGCCGCATTCAAACGCCTCCATGAAACCCGCCCGTGTGGAAGCCGAGAAACCCACTCTGGACACACGTCCGTTCATGACCAGGCCGGCATTAAACGCAACGCCGGCCGAGCTCCTCCCGTCCGCCGTCTATTTAATCTCCTATTTAAACGAGGCCAAACGCCGGCCAAGAATCGCACACCTCCGCCGCTCCCCTATCTCCTCCTTCACCATTTTGTCCACTCTTTCAATGGCTTACGAAGAGTAGTTATCCCGCATCCAAGCCGGCTGGGTGGCCCACCGAGCCCGCCGGATATGAGATATGCAGCTCGCTGATCCACCTCCCTCCCCTCGCCTGACGGAGCCAGTTGCCGCCCCAAGCCGACGCGCAGTTCAGCAACTTGCCGCTCCAGGCCAGCTCGATGAGGAGAGGCGCACGGGCATCGTTGCTGCCGTCCATGCCGCCGCCTCGTATCGCGTCTCCCGTTTCTGTGGTCGAGACTCCCATGCCGGCGGCCGCGCCATGCAAGCAGCGACAGAAGCCGGGTGTGCGGAGAGCGACGAGTCGGTGGCCAGCACCTCTGCGTCCGCCGCCATCAATGAGGAGAAGTAGAACACGGGAGGCCGCCGCCGCTTGGGTCCCTTGAAGGCCACCGCGGAGGCGACGGCGGCATACGCAGAAGGTGTCTTGCCGGATCCTTTTGTTGCGAGGACCTTCGTCGACCCCGCTTGGGATCCACGGAAGCAGGGAAGCCCCCTTCCACCATCATCTTCCGCATCAGCCAATGATATCAGTTGGGCAGTGGGGAAGCGAGCATCCTTTGCGCTAAATCATATACCTCCGGGGCTCCCGGCAGTCCGATGATCATGCTGCCAGACATGAGGAACACAAATGGATCAGCGGGCGACCATTTAGGCTAGGTATTATATACCTGTGCTTTCCAGAACTAGCAACACGTAGTTCATTTGAATGTAATGAAATCTGTCATGTTTGTATGAAAATCCGGTATTTTATATGATTTCCGTCGTTGTTTATATGAAATATTGCCGTGTTTGCATGAATTTCGTCCGGTTAGTTGACTTGCTGTCATAATGTGTGTGGCTACGGTTGTATGGCATAATTTGCGGGTCACCGGTCGGTCTGCGGGCGGCATGGCGGGATAAAAAAAACACAGCTCGTGCGAGCTCGTCTCCAACGTGCACGCTGGAGGATGCATGAGCACCGGAGCCATTCCTCATTCATCGGTGGCAAAGGCACCGGTGGACAAAAGGGTCACCAATATTTTGGCTACCCCAGGCAAGATCCAAATAGCCCCTCCCAGCAGATTCAAATCCCTCGTTCGCCGTGGAATTTTGCCATGTGTTGTTTTCATGGACTAGCAAGATGCCCGTGCATTGCACGGAACATCAAGATGCATTTTTTACAAAACACCTGTTGTGATTGACCCATGCAGGAGTAATCACATTTGTGAAAACTAATGATATCTCGAGAATTTTATCAGAAAAATGGTATCTCGAGAATTTTATCGGACTCCATTTTTGTATAAAAGGCCACAAACCCATATTACAGGTACCAAGGCAAAAATTAATGTCTTCTAAGTCAATGTTGCAAGTCACCTTGTTTCCTTGTTTGCCATGTAAATTAATGTGTATTCTTCTCTTTCATGCACATCAAGCCAATGCTCACACCCCCGCATGCATGCAAGTGATAACTAATGCCCTCCTTTGCTAGTACCATGAGGCAAACACCATTAATATTGCATCAATTAGTGTTAGTGGCCTTGTATATCTGCAAATTGTAATTTTGATAGTGGCCTTGTATATAAAAATGGAGGGAGAAAGATGAGAGATAAGGTGAAGAGGAGTGGGGCGTGGTGGTCAGACTGGGCAGAGGCATGGGGATGGACGGCGCATTATGTCTAGGTTTGTATCTCTCTCACACACACCCACGTAGGTGGGGGACGTGCACGAAGAGAAGAGGTGCACGCACGGCGCACGTACTCCCGTCTCTTTCCCAACCACACCCGCGCGGGTACACGATGGAGCTCATTTCTGTACGAAAAGGCAGCCCACGTGGTAATTTGAGACGTGTACTGGTTGTCCACTTGATGGAGGGAGGATTGTCTACCACGGGTGAACAAACAAATTGCGACTTGAAGCGTGATGTTAAAAAAGAGGCAAACCATGTGGGGCCTACCTTAGAGGCAAGGCTCTATACACCGGAGTACTTTTGATGTTTCCCGTCAACTCGCAGAACAAGGAGAAGCTTGCTTAATACGCCGTCTCCCCCGCCCACGGGCGCGGTGGCTCGCAGGATGAGGTGAAACTTTCTTACTAGTAGTACTGTACGCGTTACGCCCGCTCCCTCACCCACGCGCGCGGTGGCTCACATGACGAGGAGAAAATTTTACTACTCCCTCCGTTTACTGCTCGTCCCTACCTTGGTTAGAGAGATTACCATATTGTTTGGAATATATATGTCCATTAGTACTCCCTCCATTTACTTATACAAGGCCACTATAAAAAATACATTTTGCATCTATACAAGGCCACAAATAGTAATCGAGACAAAAGTTACTACTCCCTCCTTTCCAGTTTATGGCTCAATTTCAAAGTCTCTCCAACCAAGATAGACAGTGAGTGGTGGAATTAATTTCGTAGTTTGCACAAGTAATTAGTACGCTCGTTTTTCTGAAGAAGTTATGTTTAGGCATTAATTAGAACGAATGCATGAATGACCACTAAATTTCCATGAACTTCTACATGCATTGGTGAGTTTTCTCTTGACACTACTTGCATTGGGTGATCTAACGCACCTTGAAATCCAACATGTGATGGTACTACTATTACTACTACTAGTAGTAGAATTGAGACTTATAAAACGGAAAACGAATGTTTTTTAGATGAGCTCTATAAACCCTAGTGGGTACGTACTCCGTAAAATCAGATTTTCCTAAAACTAAGTCGCTCAACCTTTATTTGCTTGTTTCCCTTCCTGCCTCCTTGCCTCAAACAGACCATGCCAAACTCCCTTGCCTGCCACGCGGGAAAAGACCCGCCCTCGCCTTTTTTTAGTCCGGGTTTGTATCGATGGATCGCGTGAAGCAGCAAAAACCAAGCCGTGTCTTGTACTCCTTCGTCGACGCTCGCTTTCATGAATTTTGTACTTCCTCTCACCGACATGCGGGACATAGCAACCGGGTCGACGTGTCAAGCACCAAATAACAGTGCAGAACAACAAGGGGACGCACCCCAGTCGTACCACCCTAGTAGTAGTAATGAGCAATGAGACGTCAAATCACAATGCCGCACCTTCCCAGACGGACAAAGCAACCATTATTTCACACTTTAGTTCGCCATCACCTCAAACCACGTAGTATTGCTTCTGCCTCAAGAGGGACACGTGCATCGCCTTGGTACATCATGACATGTGGGACCGCATGACATGCCATGCTCCCCCGCCGATCGCTCAATAAAATCACCTCATTTTTACTACTTCCTCCGTATCGGTTTACATGGCATGCACGCCGTTCTATGTTGAGAACTTAACTGGCTATATATGTGATGAAAAGTATATGTTTAGAAACTACATCTGCTTAAGAATCCAACGATATACTTTTTGTGACATAGTAACTCATATTTAGTTAGTCAAATGGATGACCTAGAACTACGTGCACGCCCTATAAACCGAGACGCCTAAAAAAACGAGATGGAGAGGGTAGTTTAGTATGTATCTTTTTGGATCAATATAGTCAGGATTCACCAAGGAGCAAAACCAAGTGGTAGGCTGCTCCTGTCGTGTTGGCGTAGCAACTCAAGCAGGGTCAGTCCACACACGAAATGGCGACACACTTAACAGGACCCCTTTGGCCGACATGTGGCTCATCCACCATCTTGTTCCACATGCGATGCACCAAATTATAGTTCGAAGCAGCGGTTGGAATTGGAGGCACCCCGGTCGTAGCATCGCAGTAGTAGAAAATGAGTGATGAGGGGTCAAATCACAAAGCCCCACCTTTCCCGCATTAAGCTGGACGGACGAAGCAACCATCATTTCACTCCAGGGCGCAAGAGGATAAAGAAAACAGAAAACAAATGATGCGTGCGGCAGCTACCTAGGGCACCCTAGGTTAGGGGTCTCCACTACAGATCCTTTTTTTGAAAGCGCCTCCACTACAAATCGGCTTCTCCCTCGTTCTCTTGAAGAAAACCGATGATGCGTGAGGCGGTAGGGTTTGTAGGAGTACTACGGCGTGCGGGGCCATGTCGTAGTAAACGGGAGAGGGATTGAGTTCGAGTCGACGCCTTAAATATGTGTGGGCCGCTTGGTTTTACGGGAACGAGGCAACATTTTGGGTTCGGGGACCAGTGGAGATATAGTACGTACAAAAAATTGTGGACGTAGGTTCGAACGAAAGGCAATGATGCATGGGCCCTGCATTTTGATATACCCGGGGCCGCGTGAAATTTGCTAGTCTACTCAAAACTAGTAAGGTACACATGCATTGAACGCATGAGATTTGGAAACCAAATTATGAATAAATACACACTATAGCATGTAAAGCTTTGAGTCATATATGCATGATGTAGATGTTCGTTTAGTTCTTATAGTTCATCTCATTCAAAATCAATTAGTTTTATAAAAATGTTAAGATTCATGGGGTTGTGCATTGTAAAGCATAAAGTAAAAAACAAATAATGGCAATTCATTTAGAAAAAAAATTCAATTATGATACGGAAGATTCTAGAACAAAGGAGAAGTGCTTGTGTTTTGAGGTTTGTGCATTATGCTTAAGTTCAACCATGGAGTCTTCTAAATTGTACATGTGGCAGATCTGGTGGAATGTTGATGATATCCAACGGCCAGTAGTGCTCGGATTTGCCATCTCTGCACTGTCGGATTAGCTTCATCCATCGACCATCTTTCAAAGTTATTCGCACACTATATAGTTCTTGTGCCATAGTTGCATGTCTTGGAAAAAAGCTACTAGTGGGTTGTACTAGCTATTTAGGAATAGAAGATGTATACATGGAAGTTGTAGGGAAAGAGATGACATGGAGTATCTCAATTTCTATGAATAGGTATTGGAAAAGAGATGTCATTTGGTTCACATCATAGAAACTTTTCTATTGAATCTAGAGATGACATGTATCTCAATTCCTATGAGGAGGGATTAGAAAAGAGATGTAATTTGGTTCATATCATAGGGACTTTTCTATTGAATATACACTAATGTTTATTTTCCTTTGAAATTATGGGAGTATAGGAATCCATTCATATGAACCAAGTGGCTCTAAAGCTCTAAAAATGATACCATGTTTATTTCCTTTGAAATGTGGAGTATATGAATCTATTCCTATGAACCAATTGGCTCTAAAGGAAAAAATCCTATAAAAATCATATCATATAGAGTTCCTATGATATTCCTCCACACCAAGGGATGGTTGAAATTGCTGCAGGTGATACGATGGTCTTTCTTTGTAGACTCCTCCCCCATCTTTATAGTTACCTCTCGAAGATGAATGAAATGATATATACTGGGTATTCTACATGTGCAATTTGGTACACGAAAACTCGGTAAAAGTTTGCGAGGTTTGAATTTTCAATAAAGCTATATGCACTGCATTTTGGAACGAAGGGAGCATACGACAGTTGCTAACACTCACGTGGAAGATTTGTGTGTAGGAGGAGTGGTTGTTCTGTTAAATGACATGGCAAAACTAACATTGTCGGATGCCGATCTAACGGTTCTTACGGCGTTCGTCGGGAAAAGGCTTGTGGCGAACGTTTGTCGGATAATGATTTACAGACACATGCATTGCATTGATACGTGCCCCCCTCTTTCTCATGCACACGCACCCTCACGAGTCACGACTCTCCCTAGTCCTCTCGCAACGACCGTCTATCTGCAGGTAGACATCACGCACATATGCGCTCTTCACACCCTACCCTTAGAACTTCTAAAAAACAAAAGATGTCGCGCACATTTTATTTTAGCTCACACGTCACACACTTATACTATTACTCTTGTGGCGAATGTTCTTTGGGCATACTATATTGTACTCTCACGAAGAGAAGCGGTGCACGCACACACTAGTTCTCTCACACCCACTCGCGGGTACACGTAGGAGCACATTTTTTGAAGCTGGTACAACAAAATCAGTCCACTATATATATAAGTAGGAGCCTTAGCGCTTGCTTTACTAGGGTTCCTCTCGTTCACTCTCTCATGCTCTCAAGATCTAAGCAAGACATAGGTGGCCACACACACTCTCTCTCTCTGCTCACGGCTGGTCACAAATCAGACCGGACAACCTCGACCGGGGTGTAGGTGCATTGTTCACGCTGTCATCGTCGATGAGGCAGGAGACCAACGGCTGCCCGTGTGTCCCAATTGACGGCCGTGCCGTTCTCTTCGAGAGAGCGCCGGCTCGGGAGGGCCTCCGACCCCTTCTTCCTCCCTGCGGTATTGTGGCCAAGATGCGGCCTCCCGACACCGTCTTTGCCACATGCCGACGACCCTCAGGTATATATTCCTTCGAAAGCTGCCTTGCACTACTGCCCCAGCTCTCCACTTGGCTTTGTGTGGATCTTTTTCTACTTCCGTCCGCTGTTCCAAAGCCACCTAGACTTTTACTATTATTAGAGGTAAAGCTAGTTCATACAGTCGAGTCTAAGAGTTGGTTCAAACAGGGAAGAAAGTGGGAAAGCTATAGCATGAATCTAGGACTTGGTTCTAAGAGGAAACGAGGGAAAGTAGAAGATACTGTCTACCCAACCGGTCTCCTGGTTGAAAAGACGAAGAAAGCATGGTGGATGGTGAAGGGTGGGGGGAAGTGGACCTGTCTCTTGGTTGAAAAAGGAAAGAAAGTGACGGGTGTTGGGGGACAACGCAAATGAGAATGAGCAAGTCTAGATTTCCTGTGCTCACATAGGAAAATGTCACCGAGGAGATAAAAAATGGGACAAATGCAGACATGCTACCTGAGTGTTTGCCACTCTCGGCAACCACATCTGCCTCACCACTTTATGCCCCTGCTGTCCCTATGCCCATATCGCTACCGTTAATGTAAAATCACATGAAGCATTATGCAATGCCACGTAATGTCACTATAAGTAATGGTCTAGTGTCGTCAATAAATTGAAGCAATGCCACCACCATTTTATGAAGTGCTTCCATCTTGCTTTATTTCCCATGAATTGTGTTTTTGCAGTTACACTTAAATCTCACACCGCTAACATTGCTTCATCCCAGTGGAACTGCACAAATTTGATTGCACATTTACTGACCATGTGCTACTCTCATGACAGTAATACTAATGCTATTGTTCTGCATGTTAATCTAGTGGCGGTGTTGATATGATGTGATGCTACTTACTTAAGGGCACTTTCATACTGTCAATCTAGTGCCAATTATAACACAATAGATGCTGCTGTTAATCATACGCCACTACAAATATCTGTCACTGTTTAAATAACCGTATTTCGTATTTGCGCAAATAGGGATGTCTGTCTCCATATCGTTTCGGGATGTCTGTCTCCGTATCGTTTCTATCCGCGCAATCAAAAGCACACATCTCAGTTTTAGTAGAACCGTGCAAAATGAGATGGCTATCCCTCGCTCCCGTCGTCTAACCACCCATCTTCCAGGTATTCCTACATTGGTAGTAACTAGGTAGAGTGACCAACACAATCTAAAAGAAGTTGATTCGTACGTTTTACTTCTTGATTGCAGTGTAGGTACGAGCAAAAACAACTACATCCTAGTCCAGAATGCACTTTCTACCAGTTCATCCATGGACCGAGGACTAGCTGGCACGGCTGCACGACGGTTTTTTGGACATGTGCGCGGACAAGAGGCATTGTGGTCTGCTTATTTCTGCAAATAGCGGTGCTTAAATTTAGTGAAATGCACAAGAATTTCAGCTGGTGAGTACACTGCATGGTTCAGTTCAGCATTCCAGCTGGGACCACAATTATAATTGGTTATTCTGGAATCAGAGAACCTAACCTTGGATGGTGGCAACAAGAAAAAACCAGAGTGAACTCCAGGAAATTTAAGCCTACCGGGAGGCCCTTTGCTCAGAGAAGCCTTGCTTGTTTTTTCCTGATTTGTAAACCTTCTCACAACTTTGTCTTTTGATGTGAACTAGTATATGCTTGTTATGTTCTATGAATCATTGAGATGTATAAAATTGCTTAACTTATGCGTTTCAAGTTTTTTATGAAGCCGAGTTTAATGTGAGTGTTCCACATGAACGCTGGACTAGCGTGTGAACGTTTGGAATTTACATTGTGGCCTCAGTTAACTACATGAACCACTGTAACAAGATACATAGTTGCTTATATGTCAGACAGCAGATTGTTGATTGTTAGCTGGTCGATAGCCTAGTGTTGAAGCGAGCTGAGCCAATGTGCCGTGTTTTGCACAACTGCTTACAAGTGGGGTAGCACCAACAGTGTTTACAAGTACTTATGTATACGTCGGCGCACAGTTCTCGAATGAGTACTCTATTCCATCAAAAACACACACTACTCGTATGATAAACCGTGACAACTTATGTCTTACCATGTCATATTCATTAAAAAACTAGTGAGGACGCATCTGTTTCGGCAACCATTACAATGGTTCTCACATGATTCACGGGCACACAAAAGTAGCAGCAGTTCCCATAGACGGATTCAAACAGAGTACTAGCCCCAGAGGGCTCGATAACAGGCAAGGTTCAAATAATTAGACACAATCCAAACCACTACTAAACACTAGCTGGGGCAACTATTTCATGCCTCGATCTAATTTGGGCTGGACACAAGACGAACCTTGCCATGAACATCATCGAGGACGTCCGGCAGCAGCTCAATCCTGTGAACCTTCATGAAGACAACCTTGTGGCCTTGCCACTCATAAACTTGTTTGTGGAGGCATGCCACATCATCTTCCTGTGTAAGCTTGACAAGAACAGTATGCCTCACAAATGAAGGAGTAGCTTTGAACTTCTTGTGCTTCAGTACACCCCGGACAACACGCCTGACAACAGTGAGGCTGGAATACAACTCGAAATTGGTATAAGCACAAATGGCTTCCCGGATCCAACAACCTAAGAACTCTGTTTTCCCAGTGCGTATATTCAGGTCATCCGCCTCATAGCGAGTGACATGCACAACCACACAATCCTTGTCTGCATCAGGGCTCTAATTGAAATAGAAACAAATTCTGAATTACTTTCCAGTATAAGAAACACAAGTTATTTAAACCACTATGTATAGCATGGCATCGAAGCTAATAAAATTTTGCATTATTCATCACCACATACTTAGATGAAAAACCACAATCGAGATCGGCAAATAAGAAAATCACCTTGGGTAGCTCAGCGAGGGGGGGGGGGACACATCCTCGAAGGGGGAAAACTGCTCTTGCAGTGCCACGGGGGCTGTAACCTCAAACGGGGTGTTGACCATCTCAGTAGTGGCCATGAGCATATCTGTGGTCGGCTCGGTGGCTGCCTCCATCTTCTTGGAGCTCTCTATCTCATGGGGATCACCCTCCCACATCTGCTCCAATATCGCCAGATCTTTGCTTGGTTCTCCTTGGTCCATCATGAAACTGACGAATACTAGGAGACCACTGAAAGGAAAACACAATCGCAATGACAATGAAACAAAAAAGAGAGTGAGGATCGGTTACTGCTTTGCAAAAGTTTTTTTCTCTAAACGAAAATATACCAACATCACAGATCCGCTTACCTTCCCTTTGTTGGGAGAGAAGAACAGTGGCAGATGCGAGTGTTGCCTTTCTTGAAGACGGTGAGGGAGAAGGGGACTCAACAAAGAGTGAAATGATGGTTGCTTCATTCGTCAAACTTAGACTGCGGGGAGGTGGGGTTTTGTGATACGATGACTCGTTACTCCCGCGTTACGACCGGGGTGACGCTCTGCCTGCATACTGCCTTCTAATTTGGTGGATGGCATTTGGGCCCGTGTGCTGCATGGCCCGCATGTCGGTGAACAGAAGTATAACGACATTCAGTAGAGGGAGACGTTTCGATGACCTAGGAGGAGCCAAAAGCGGTATTGTATCCACTGTACTAGGAGTAATTGTTTTTCTGGGTAGTTGTAGAGTGTCTCCATTGTACTAGTAGTAATTGTTTCTCTGGGCCCAAGAAAAAACTGCCCATCCACCCTAGTAAATAGTAAAATCAATTCAAAAGCCCATATATTTACTGAATGAGAGGCGCTACCCACACCCAACACCCCCCCCCCCCCCAAAAACCTGGGTGCTCTTCTTCCTCCTCACTCCCACCCACCTCACGTCAGCTTGCTCCACTCGTACCCCCAAATTCCTCACCTCATTCCTACAGAAAACCCCAGCTCCCCTTCTTCCTCACTACTACAGAAAAACCCCAGCTCCCCTTCTTCTTTACTCGCACTACAACTAGGCTCATCATTCGTTACTCTGCTCAAATCTATGAGCGCGACGCGACACCCTCGAGGAAAATGGAGTCGGCTGACCCCAGCGCCAAGAAGATGAGGCTCCTGCCAGCGGCGACGCCTGTTGTAGATCCCGCACCCGGCAGCGTGGGGAGAAGCGGTGACCCCGCCCCTCCCGGATCCCAGGAACCCGCAGAATCTCGGGTGGACCGCATCAGCGATCTCCCGGATGCTGTCCTTGGGGAGATCATCTCGCTTCTCCCCACCAAGGATTGCTGCCGCACCCAAGTCCTCTCAATTCGGCGGCGCCCTCTATGGCGCGCCGTGCCCCTTAATCTCGACTGTCGTTAGCTATCTCTCTTCAATTATTTTGAAATCCCCAGAGCCATCATCTCCTCCCACCAGGGCTCCGTTCAAAGCCTATGCATCCCGTCATGCTACCTGAGCAAGCATACCATGCCCTGCATGGTGGACGTCTGGCTGAAATCCCCTGAATTCATAGAACTACAGCTGCTTGAGTTATACTATTCCCCTGGAAATCACATACCACATACCGAACGCCATGTACTTGTGCCCTCAGCACTGATGTCCATCTCGCGGTTTTCCTCCTCTCTCCACACCACCACCTTTGCGCTGTGCTACCTACTAGACAATCTGGTACTAAACCTTCGACTCCCATTTCTCAAGAAACTTCCACTTGTGCAGATTCGTATACCGGAGGCCTCATTGCACAACATCATCCACTCCAATTGCCCTACCCTAGAGTGCTTGGTGCTTGTTTTCACAGTTAGAATCAGTTGTCTCCAAATAAAGTCACCTAACCTTGTAAGAATTGGAATTTCTTTTGACGGAAGGCAGCTCATCATCCAAGATGCCCCTTCACTTCAAAGGTTGATCCTTGATTCTAGTTATTCACCGTTGCAAATAACCGTCCTCTCTGCGCCTAAACTGGAGACCTTGGGTGTAATACATGATCTCTGTGCTCATTTCAATATGGTGTTTGGCTCCACAGTTCTTCAGGTACTTTATATTATCATCTACACTTGTAACCATAAGCTGCATTTTAAATTTCTGCGCATAAGTTATATATCATCTTGGAGTACACATTTTGTACTAATATTATGTTCTATGCTCAATGAAGAGTTTCTCCATGGATGGCCTATCAATGGTGCTGGATTCTGTCAAGATCTTATATATCCAAATGAATAGTTTTGATCTGGACAAGATTATTGGCTTGCTGCAATGCTTTCCATGTCTGGAGAAGTTGTATATAAAGGTGATAATTTCACGCACATTGGAATCCCGCATATAGTGTACTAGAATTAACCATTTAGCTGTTGCTCTTTCGACACTCTTTTTTTAGACCTTAACTGTTTTCAATCTTCATGTCTATTTAGGCAACAGGACGGGGTAAGAAAGTTATAACCAATCGGTGGATTCGTAAGCATCGGGATTTTCTCACTTCTCATGAGATTCGATTGAAGACAATAACGCTAGAACGATATGTAGCCAACCGTGCAAACACTTGATTTGTCACATTCTTCCTGCTGAATGCGAGGTTACTATTGTCCATCAGGCTTAAGTTTATCAGCATCATGGTTTTGATGGATGGGTATGTCTAAGAGCAAAAAAAAGGAGTTTCAGGTGGGCAAAAGAGCTTCCGAATGTGCCGGGCTTCTATTTACAACATATTGTGGTCATAATCCAGTAAATTTTATGACCCAGGATGTTCATTCTATGGACCTGACCGATCCATTGACTGTGACTGCCGAATACAGTGCTAGAGTTAGATGTTGTTTCCCTTTTCAACCTGGGTTTTGTGTAAACCTGATGAACAATTAACCCTCGTGCTATTGTACAGTTTGTAAGCTGGAGTTAGATGTTCTTGCCCTTTTCAACTCGGCTGTGACTGTCATATTTTATTTGAAACAAGGCAAATGGCTTGCCATTCGTTTAATTTAGAGTGAAATATTGTAACAAATCCCAACCAAGGGAAATAACATCACTCTCGCCGGCTGCTTGAGCTCACTGTGCATTACAGAGGCCAAGTGATTAGTCCCCACCAGCACTCACAAACTTATTTCGAACTAGCACATCAAATGGGCTGTAAATTTTCATAGGAAAGGCTGCATGACCATGACATATTTGGATTCTGACATTTGGGACCCGCGAGGAAATAGTGTCGGTGTACTAGAGTAGGGGTACACTAGTATCCCGAACTTGTGCACGGGCAGTCGCAGCGCCCCGCGGCAAGGCTTGCCGGGTGCCCGCCAAGGTCCTCCATGGTTCCTTTGGAGGAATTCAAGAATAAAGTGTTCAAGCCAAGAAGACAAGGCCCCGGCAAGAGGAGCTTGCCGGGAAAGACAAGGCCCCGGCAAGAGGAGCTTGCCGGGAAGGCCAACCAAGGCATATCAAGGAACTTGCCGCGACGCGCCGCGTGTCCCAACAAGACCCGACGAGCGACAAGCTTCCGGGCGCGACAAGACAACGACCGCGGCAAGGCGCTTGCCGCGGCAGGCCGCCACTCTACGCCCACGCTCCAGCACATCCGTCGATGTGTCGCCACAGGACCGTTCCAGGCGCACGTGGCGAGAGGCTGTGCAGCCAAGCGGTGAGAGGTGGCGAGCGGAGATGACAAGATGGCCATCGTGGCGAATGGTGGCACCCCTAACGGTCGCTTTTCTGCACTGTTTGGGCGACGCGGACGGGCATTAAATGCTCTTGTCCCCTGCCGTCAGAGTTAGGTAGGATGCACTGTAGAGGTAGCTGTACCAACCACTCTTTTTACATTTGTACCCTTGCACGCGTTGCCACCTGTCGGTGACCCCTTGAGCATATAAAAGGAGGCCCATGCGCAACGTAGGGGGGGTTCGACTCATTCAAAACCAGAACACTCCCACGCTCTCGAGCAAGAACATAATACAACCAAAAAGCAGCAGTAGGAGTATTATCTCTCCGGAGAGCTCCGAAGCTGGGTAAAATCGCTCGCGTGCCTCGCCTCGATCCGCTCTTCGTGCGATCTCCGCCCCCCGCCGGACCGAAAAGGGGCTCCGGTCCCATAGGTGTTCGTTTCCCACGACATCTTTGGCGCGCCAGGTAGGGGGCGTCGAGGTTGTGTGAACCCGATCCGGCGTTCACGCGAGCTAGATCTTCATCTTCCCCATCACCTTCATCGACATGCCACCGAAGAAGAAGGCTTCGGAGGTGGCTACTCCGTCCGCGTCGATCCCACCACCACCGGAGCAAACGGGTGGTGGGGTAGATGCCGGCGGAGGAACGGGCGTCGACGAGGGAGCTCACGCTGCCGCCAGGTCCAAGGACAAGGCCGCGCAAACCTCGGCGTCCTTACACGCACCGCGCCCATCTCAGGAGGCGCTAGACCGGCAGCGTCATGCTACTCGCAGTACCATACGCTCGTTGGACCAAGGTCGAGCTGGTGGATCTCGGGATGCTCGAGACCAGCACGCACGCCACCAAAGACTCCAGAAGAAGCGTTGGCCTGAGCCCAACTGCTCCTGGTTTACCCTCCAACGGCGGACAAGATCGACGATTGGAGGGCCACAATTCAGAGCCTCATCGGCTTCGCCAACGGCGACACTCCACGGCAGCCGAATGCGTCGCAGCCGCGGCAAGATTGCCGGACGCGAGTCGATGGCGACAAGACCGGTGGAGGTGCAACCACCGTGCATTCTCCACCCCGAAGGCCAAGATCGCCGACTTGCCGGGTCAACCTCGACACTGACTCCACAGCGTCATCAGATCCGCGAGCTCATCGCAATCAGCGCCAAGTTCTTCAAGAATGACAGCAAGAAGACGCTTGCACTCGCATCGAGCGTCGAAGAGAAGCGCGGCGTCAATCAGACCAGCGCGCTTGGCCCACTGTCGACATGCACGCGCCAGGGGAACCAGGCGACTTGCCGTACGCGGTAGGTTGCCCTGCGTTCACTCGTGAGCTGCAGCAAGTCCAGTGGCCCAGCACGAAGAACTTCAAGCCAGATGTACCAGAGAAGTACGACGGCAGGTTGCATCCATCAGAGTTCCTCAGCATCTACACCATCGCGGTGCAGGCTGCCGGGGGGCGCGACGACAAGATCCTTGCCAACTACTTCCCACTGGTGCTCAAGCCCAATGTCAGATCCTGGCTCATGCACTTGCCGGACAACTCCATCTCCTCATGGGCGGATCTGTGCCATCAGTTTGTCGGTGCCTTTACAGACGGCCACAAGCCTCATGGCCCAGAGAGCGATCTTCATCTGCTCGCCCAGAAGGAAGGAGAGCCCCTGCGCAAGTACATTCAGAGATTCAGCCAAGTGCAGCGCAACATCCCAGATGTCCACCCTACCGCGGTCATCAGTGCGTTCCATCAGAACGTGCGTAACCGCATGATGCGGGAGGAGATGGCGATGTGCAAGATTAGAGACGTCAGTGAGCTCTACGCCCTGGCCAACAAGTGTGCACGTGCTGAGGAAGGGAGGAAACTCCCCAGAGAGAACACAGGAGCAGGGGGGTCTGACAGTGAGGATGCCGCCCTGGCAAGGAAGAACCGACGGCGGAATAACAGAAAAAGGAAAGGCAAAGATGTGCTAGCTGCTGAGCAGTCCGGCAACGGAGGTGGCGCCGACAAAGCCAAAGCTGGTAGCTCCGGCGAGGCTGTGGCGGCCGCCGACAAGTAGGACAGCTCCGGCAAGCAGTATTGCAAGATCCACCGCACCAAGGGTCACCATCTCTAGAGCTGCAAGAAGGTCGAGCAGCTTGTTGAGCAGCAGAAAGCTGAGTACGAGCGACGCGACAAGGAGAAGGCCCAGGAAGGTACTGGTGGATCCGGCAAGAAGCGTCCCGACCGGGGAGGACGTCGCGGCAAGGCCAAGCAGCGGCAAGGAGACAGGCCTCCCCGCGGCCGCGACAAGGATGAAGATGAAGACGAAGATGAGGATATGGATGATGACGAGGCCGACGAGCAGGAGTTTCAGAAAGCCACAGAGGTTCTGTGCGTTGACGGTGGTGCTTCTCTGCATACTTCACACCGCCAGCTCAAATAGTGGGTGCGGGAAGTTAATGCAGCAGAACCACCAGTTGAGTCACGCAAGCCCCTGAAGTGGTCCAGCACGCCTATCATCTTTGACATTGAGGACCACCCTGATCGCATAACTGCGGTCGGGTGCTTGCCGATGTTGGTTTCACCAACTATCCGCAACCTTAAGGTCACAAAGATGCTAGTTGACGGCGGGGCCGGCTTGAACCTGATCTCCTCAGCAGTACTCCAGAAACTCCAGATCCCTGACAGTGAGCTTGAAGAGACCGGTACATTCCAAGGAATCAACCCAGGAAGGAGCAGGCCGAAAGGGAAGATCACGTTGCCGGTGACATTTGGCAGCGAGCTGAACTTCAGGACTGAGAGGGTCACTTTTGACGTTGCTGATTTTCCATTACCTTACAATGGAATACTCGGCCATCCAGCACTCGCCAAGTTCATGGCAGCCTCTCACTATGCCTACAACGTGCTCAAGATGCCAGGCCCGATAAGTGTCATCTCTGTCCCTGGCGACAAGAAAGATGCCCTTATCTGCACCGACAAGATCTACCGGGAAGCAGCAGCCGCAGCAGATCGTAAGACACTTGCCGCTGAAGCTCCCGGGGGGAAGAAGAAGACCAAGTCCAGCAAGAGCTCTAATGCCCACTCCGGCAAGCGCACCTCTTCGGAGTGCTGCGCTACCGTCGAGGATGCACCATCGAGCTCCACCGGCAAGTGTAAGAAGACAAAGACAGCTTCACGAGAGACCAAGAAAGTGGCCGCCAAGGAGGACGGCGCTGGTGGTACCTTCACCATCAGTGCCACGCTTGACCCTAAATAGGAAAGCGCGCTCGTTGCTTTCCTGCGGGCGAATGTCGACGTGTTTGCATGGCAACCGTCTGACATCCCCGGTGTTCCCAGGAAAGTAATTGAGCACCACCTTGCCGTCTGTCCTCACGCGCGGCCCGTCAAGCAGAAAGTCAGGAAGCAAGCAGTGGAGCGCCAAGAATTCATCGCAGAAGAGATCAAGAAGTTGGAAGCAGCAGGCCTTGTCAGAGGAGTGCTCCATCCTACGTGGCTGGCCAATCCTGTAGTCGTGCGCAAGGCGAACGGGAAATGGAGGCTTTGTATTGACTTCACTGATGTTAATAAAGCTTGTCCCAAAGACCCATTTCCCTTGCCGCGCATTGACCAGATTGTTGACTCCACGGCCGGATGTGACTTGCTTTCATTTCTTGATGCATACTCAGGGTATCATCAGATCTTCATGGCAGAAGAGGACGAGGAGAAGACCGCATTCATCACTCCATGTGGCACATACTGTTTTGTACGGATGCCTTTCGGACTAAAGAATGCTGGTTCAACATTTGCAAGAGTAGTCCATGACGCTTTTGAGCCACAGTTGCACAGAAATGTGGAAGCCTACATGGACGACATAGTGGTCAAGAGCAAGGACAAAGCAACCCTGGTTCAGGATTTGGACGAAACTTTTGCAAATCTGCGCAAGATCAATCTTAAGCTCAATCCCGAGAAGTGTGTGTTTGGAGTCCCCTCCGGCAAGCTTCTCGGGTTCTTTATGTCTCAGTGGGGAATTGAAGCCAACCCCGACGAGATTAAGGCCATTGAGCAGATTGAAGCACCGAAGCGCGTCAAGGACGTGCGAAGGCTTGCCGGCTGCATGGCTGCTCTCAGCAGGTTTATCTCTAAGTCTGCTGAGCGCGCCCTGCCATTTTTCAAAATATTGAAAAAGGCAGGTCCAATGAAATGGACTCCGGAAGCGGAGGCTGCGCTGCAGGACTTGAAGAGATACCTGTCCTCCACTCCAATACTTGTCGCACCTAAGCTGCAAGAGAAGTTGATGCTGTATCTAGCGGCAACCAATCAAGTGGTTAGTGCTGCGTTAGTAGTGGAAAGGGAGGCGGATGATGAGCCAGCGACCACGGCAAGCGCGTCCAGCGAAAAGAAGGGGGCTTCCCCGACAAGCTCTAGTCCCGACAAGGATGGATCTGTGCAGCCACAAGAAGAGAAGCAGAAGAAGATGGTGCAGCGCCTAGTTTACTTTGTTAGTTCCCTTCTATAGGGGGCTAGGTCAAGGTACTCTGGTGTGCAGAAATTGCTTTTCGGCCTTCTCATGGCCTCGAGGAAGCTGCGCCATTACTTCCAAGCACATGAGATCACAGTTGTCACTCGCTTTCCGTTGAAGAGGATATTGCTGAATCCAGAAGCAACAGGCAGGATTGTCGAGTGGGCACTGGAACTGTCAAGCTTTGGCCTCAAGTTTTAGAGTACTTCAACTATCCAGAGCCGAGCATTGGCAGAATTCATAGCAGAATGGATGCCAACACCTGATGAAGAAATTCCGGAAATGAGCATCCCCGTCAAGGAAGCAAGCAAAGAATGGATCATGTACTTTGATGGTGCCTTCTCGCTGCAAGGCGCCGGTGTGGGCGTGTTACTTGTCGCACCCACTGGAGAGCACCTCAAGTACGTGGTCCAGATGCACTTTCCCAAGGAGCAAGCGACAAACAATACTACAGAGTATGAAGGCTTGCTTGCCGGTCTCAGGATCGTGGCAGACCTTGGAATCAAGAAGCTTATTGTTAGGGGTGACTCGCAGCTTGTCGTCCGCCAAGTAAACAAAGATTATCAGAGTCCGTTGATGGAAGCTTACATTGATGAAGTGAGAAAGTTGGAAGAGCACTTTGACGGCCTACAGATGGAACATGTTCCGAGAGCTCAGAACGACATTGCAGATGGCCTGTCAAAGTGCGCCGCACTTAAGTTACCTGTGGAACCAGGGATCTTTGTGCTTAAGCTGACTCAACCATCTGTAACACCATCAACTGGACAGAGCAAGAAGAGGAAGTTCGTTTCTGGTGACTACTTTCCGGCAGAGCTCCCCGAAGCCGCCGCCAAGAAGGTCCCTAAGATCAACGCCAAGGGTGCTGAGGAGCAGTCTGCTCCGACAAGCCCTAGGGTTTGTTCCGCTGAAGCAGACGCTCCCGACAAGTTTTGCTCCGGCAAGCTTGCCGGGGAACATCAAGCTCCGGCTGAACCACAGGTTCTTGCCGTAGAAGCGAATGTTCCTGCAGCAGCATATGTGCCTTTGGTCCTTGTTGTCGAGCCACAAGATCCAGCATGGGCATAGCAGATCGTCCATTTTCTTCAGACAGGAGAACTCCCCGAAGAGCAAGAAGAAGCGGAGAGAGTAGCCCGGCAATCAAGTATGTACCAGTTTGTCGATGACACACTGTACAGAAGAAGATTCAACGGTGTGAAATTGAAGTGTATTCCCCGGGAAGATGGACAGAAGCTGTTGGCGGAGATACATGGAGGCATATGTGGTCATCACATTGGCGCAAGAGCACTTGCCGGCAAAGCATTCCAGCAAGGTTTCTTTTGGCCGACAACCCTCCAGGATGCAACTGCACAAGTAACCAAGTGTGAAGCGTGCCAGTTCCATTCCAAGCGGATACACCAGCCAGCTCAAGCTCTCCAGACGATCCCTTTATCCTGGCCATTTTTGGTCTGGGGGCTCAACATCCTCGGCCCCTTTCCCCGAGTTGTCAGGGGCTTTGAGTACTTGTACGTTGCAATCGACAAGTTCACAAAGTGGCCGGAAGTGGAAGCAGTGAGGAAGGTGACAGTACAGTCAGCAGTTAAGTTCTTCAGGTCGATTGTTTGCCGTTTCGGAGTCCCTAACAGGATCATCACCGACAACGGCACGCAATTCACGAGCCGCACCTTCATGCAGTACGTCCAAGATCTTGGCGCCAAGGTCTGCTTCGCTTCTGTTGCTCACCCGAGAAGCAATGGTCAAGCGGAGAGGGCAAATGCTGAAGTGCTGCGCGGGCTCAAGACCAGGACTTTCGACAGGCTCCACAAGTGTAGAAAAAATTGGATTGAGGAGCTTCCGGTGGTTCTTTGGTCGATCAGGACAACGCCAAATCGAGCCACTGGCCAGACACCTTTCGCTCTAGTCTATGGAGCAGAGGCAGTTCTCCCCACGGAACTCGTATACGAATTGCCTCGAGTGCTCGCTTATGATGAGCTTGAGCAAGAGCAGCTGCGACAAGATGACGCGCTGCTCCTTGAGGAAGATCGTCTTCAGGCTGCTGTACGAGCTGCTCGATACCAGCAAGCTTTGCGCCGCTACCATAGCCGCAAAGTCAATGCCAGAAGTCTCGAGGAAGGCGACCTTGTTCTTTGGCGTGTTCAGTCCGCCAAGAATTCCAACAAGTTGACGCCAAAGTGGGAAGGCCCTTATCGGGTGAAGCGTGTCACTAGTCCCGGCGCTGTCCGCCTTGAGACCGAAGATGGCTTTCCAGTGAGCAACTCCTGGAACATTGAGCATCTTCGTAAGTTTTACCCGTAAGGCGCGGTTGCCGGAACCTGTTCCGGCAACCACCTTTTGTACAAGTCTTGCCGCCGTTGCATGTAATCCTATGTACAAAGCCGGGCGCAGACCCTGTGCATAAATAAAGCTCATGTGCTCCGCACATCTTGTCAAATTTCATGCTTTTTCATTTTTTGCATGTATTATCTGACGCTTTGTGCAGCACCTACCCCCGGTAAGCAATAACGAACCATAAGGCTCCACATCTTTATTTTCTCTTCTTTCTTTTCTCAAGGAAAGGGAAGGTTTCCTTGCCCACAAGTTTGCCGGGGGGGGGGGGGGAGGAGAAGATAATGGTGTGGACCAAGCGTCGCTCAAGAAAGTTTCGTCTTGCCGAGAAGCAAACGACAGAAAAGCTAAGTTGCCAAAGTTTGAGCAATTAGTTTTAAATTTTTAAGTTATTTTTCTTGAACGACCGTGCTTTGTATGGAAAACCTGTGCGCGGAGGAACCAACTTGTAGCTAGTTGTGCCCTTACTTTGTTTCGAGTCCACTCAACAACTTAAGTGTGCTGCGACTAGTTGCGACAAGGTTTCTTGTCGGTAGCGGCACCGCCAGCAGGTTGCTGACGTTCCGCACTCAGCGCTCGCGGCAAGGGTGCCTGCGCCGGCAAGTTCCCTAAAAGCGTAGGGTAAAAACATACAAAGGAAGAAATTAAGTAAAAGGAAATAACATAGCAAATACTGCCCAAAATAAAGTTATATTACAAGATAGCTTGTCGCAACGCTAATGGATTGTTCTCGTAACATGGCCAGCAGCGGCAAGAAAAGGAGGAAACGGGTGGCCTAATCTACGCGATCGCCGTCGACCCTCCTGACTTCATTCACCTTGTCCACAATGGGTGCGACAAGGGCCTTGAGCGCTTCCAGATCAGCATCAGCCGGCAGCTTCTTGAGGACGTTGGTGAAGTTGATGCCTGGGTTGCGGTAGGCCACCTTCACCAACACCTTCTGCAGAACCCTCGCGCAGATCGTGCGCGACTCGTCGGCCAGCTGCTTTGGGATCCTTTCCCGAAGTCGCTGGAGAGCCATCGCCACGCCCTTGAAGAACAAAGTAAGCTTGGCGCTGGGCTGGAGGTTCTCATCGGTGGAATACCCGAAATCCTCCATCCCCAGCTCCTCCAGCTCCTTGTCGATGACTGCGGCGATGTTCACAAGACCCTCCGTCCAGAGCTCCACAGTCTCCCTGAGGCTGTTCTGGGTGACAGCAGCACTCGCCAGCAGCTCCTCGTTGGCCTTGATCTCCTTCTTCAAGGCCGCCTCCCGCTCCTTGGCGTCGTCCAGCGTCTCAGTCAGCGTAGCCAGCTTCAACTCGAGATCAGCATTGGAGTCCTTGGTGGTGCTCAGCTCTTTGCCCTTCTCGAGGAGGCGTCCCTGTAGCTCACCGTGGGCAAGGGCGTCCTTCTCGCGCTCGCGCTGGAGTGCGGCAAGCTCTTCATCCCTCGCCTTGAGATCGGCCTCCAGCTGCGTCACCTTCGTCTCCAGTTCCTTCTTGGCGGCCTCAGCAGCTGCGGTAGCATCCTTTGCCTCCTTGAGAGCCCCGACAAGTGCTTGCTCGCGCGCAGCCAGCTCCTCCTCATAGCTGTCCAGATTGACCTTCCGCTGTGTCAACTCGCCTTCCCGCACGGACAGCTTCTCGGCGGCAAGCCGCTGTTGCTCTTCGGCTTCAGCCTTCTCGAGGAGGAAGGCCTTCCGCGCCTCGACAAGCGGCGCGCGCTCCTCCGCAATGGACCGGAGGGCCTCCTGGTTGCGACTCCGGAGCTCCTCCGCATGCTTCTCAATATCCACTCCCGCCTGCGCGACAAGCGCTTCCCGGGATTCCAGTTTAGCTTGTCGGGCGCGGTAGAGCGACAGCAGCCTTCGCAGCAGCTGTTCCTCCTCAGGCTCACCGCTACTTATGCTTGGCGCGTCGACCAGTGTCAACCCCGCGGAGGCAAGCACTTCTCCGTCAAAGACTTCTCCTTCGACCGGCGCCCTAGAACTTGATGCCCAGGGAAGCTTGATGAAGACACCGTCGCCGGCCTTAAAGTAGGCACCGGGCTGGGGCTCTTCGGAGCCCGGTGCTGCATCAACGGCGGAGGGATCGGCGGTCGGTGTAGCGCCTTGCGCTCCTGCGGCCCCAGGGTCGTCAGTGCGATCGCCGGATCCCTCGCCAGCTCCTGCGCCAGCAGCTTTGGCGGCCTCTTCGCCGGCAGGATCATCAGCGCCGGCCTCCTCCTCGGTGGCGGCGGCGTCATCAGTGTTGCCGCGCACGTTCTCCTCGCCGGTGGCTTCAGTCTCCATTTTCTCCGTGGAAGGTGGATCTGAAGGCCGGAAGAGGGAGAAGAGTCAAGCAAATATCCAAGAAGAAAGATCAGAAGAAGAAGAACCCAAGGGAAGTTTTCTGGCAAGAAGGATTACCTGTGCTGGGCTCTGCAGTCATGGGCTCCACCACCGGGGGGTCGCTAGTCCCATCCCTTGCCGGAGAGCGCTCCCTTGCCGGGGAATCCTCCCTTGGCGGCGTAGTCGAAGCAGATAACACCTCAGGGGCGGCTTCCGGTTGCTCCTGGTGAGCCTGTTCTGCTCCTACACAAGCAAACCAACAGTCAGATGTCAGCAAAGGAAAGAGCACCCGTGCGCACCCAACAACAGGAAGTAAACCTTATACTTACGCTGGGGGCTGCACCGGGGGCTGCTTTGGGGAAGGGTTGCCGGGTCCGGCAAGGTGGTCTCGGGTGCGCCTCCTGCCGTCACGGAGGGCTCGTCCTCGATGACAATCACCGGAGCCTTGGCCCTCTTCGCCGCTCTCTTGGCCAGAGTCCTGAAAAGGAACAAGGTTCAGAGTCAAGCAAATCAGATACAAGATAAAAACAGCAAGGATTGAAGAACTACAAGCACAACAAAGAGTCTTACTCTTCTTCCTCCTCACTGGAGCTGAGCGCAGAGAGGTCGAAGTCCGGCCCTCTTTCGGCGCGACGAGGCAGAGGAGTAGGCTCCCTCAACTGCTTGGCGGGGGCAGCGGCAGGACCAGAAGCGGCGGTCCGAGAGGACCCCGCCCCAGTTGCCGCAGAAGCGTGAGGCACTCCCGCGGCAGCAGTGCTTGTCGCGGTGGAGCGTGTCCCGCGGCACGGCAGCTGTGACCCGTCTGCCGCCCTGCTACGTCCCCGGTCCTGCGGAGACGCCTTCTTGGTTGCGCTGGGGGCCGCGCTGAGGGCTGCGCTGGGAGCTCTGCCTGCGGCAAGCCGCTTGAAGATGGCCGGCCGCTCACACCCTCGGCGGGCTCGCTCGACTCAGCTTCAGGGTCAGCAAGCTCCCCCTCGCCGGAAAGCTCTCCGGCAAGCTCGTCTCGATCGGCAAGGCTCGCCGCCTCTGCCGCCTCTGCCTCCTCCACAGTGAATCCGAATTCACCCGCGGCAGCGGCTGCCGCCACCTCTTCCGCCCTAGTGGCGATGCGCCGCATCTCATCATCGGTGGTGTCGCGGGTGAGGAGCTTCTATTCGTCGGCGTGGACCGCCACCTCCACCAGGCCGTCGAAGAACTGCTGCACGACATCGTCGGCGGGCTCCTGCCAAGTTGGAATAATTCCATGCGAGTCGCACTCCGGCATCATTGCGCGGATGCGATCGAGTGAAGAATTGTTGCACAACGGGACGATGCCCTACGGCAGCCTGAACCATTCTGGATGCTGAGTATCGTGCTTGAACAGCTCCTTGAGCATCGCATCCAGCTCCATGACGGTGAAATTGAAGTTGAGGCCCGGGCGCAGCCTCATGATATCCGCCGGACCCCCGAACTCCCAGGCGGGTCTCCTCCTCTCTTGCAAGGGAGCGACGCGGCGGCGAAGGAAATCTGCACCAACGGCACCTACAGTGAGCCCGGCAAGCCTAAGACGCAAGATCCGGGTGGTGGCGATCTTCAGCTTGTCGTCGTCCGCGGCCAGGGCGCTCCAATCGCCGCCGCGCACTACTGGGGCTTGGCGCAGGGTGGTGAATGGCTGCGGGTTCTCCTCAACAATCCAGCACCATTCTGCTCTCCACTCCTCCCATTTGCTGCGGAGCTCCCCCTCCAGATACGTCTCCTTCTTGCCGGCTCTCGAGATCCAGGCGATCTCGCCAGCTAAGGGCTCTCCTCTCTCGACCCGGGGCATGAAGTAGTGGCAGAAAAGGGCTACGTTTGGGTGGACTCCGACAAAGTTCTCGCAGAGATGTGCGAAAACCGCCATGGTCAGGACAGCATTGGGGGTGAAGTCAAGGAGATGGAACCCGTAGGTGTTCATGATATCACAAAAGAATTCGGAGAAAGGCGGGCAGAGCCCGCAGTAGAAGAATAGCGCGAAGAAGGGATACCCATTTGGGGCCTATTCCGAAGCGGATGTGCTCGCGTCTCCGTCGACCAGAAGAGGTAGAACCACTCCCTCAGCTCCTTCGCGGAGAGCTCAGGAGGGAAAGTTGCCCGCTCCTTTCGCAGTGCCTCGAGCCGCAGCGCCTCGGCCGACTTCACACCCTTCCCGGTCTTCGGAGCCATGGCGGAGGCGGTGGGGGAGATCGAGGGCGTTGGCGGCGACGACGGCGATGGGGGGCGGAGCGCTGCTCTCTTTCGGCTTTGGAAGCGGAGGGGAGCGGCAGAGATTTCTGAGATTGGAACCGCAAGTGGCGAAGGTGGGGGAACTGCCCCTGTTCCCCCTGCTTATAAAGAGGAGTAGGCGAACGTTACGCTTTTTCCGAATAAAGAACCACCCACGATCTCTCCCACGACGCCGCATTCGACGCGTGCCGTTAAGGAAGAGCGCGGTGGATACGGAGTCAGATACAGCATGAACCCAAGCCACGCGTGCCCGTGCCCTGTTTTGGGCCTGGCCCAACAGCGCTCGGCACCGTGTGTGGCCCAGGCCCGGGGGCTCCTGTCGGTGTACTAGAGTAGGGGTACACTAGTATCCCGAACTTGTGCACGGGCAGTCGCAGCGCCCCGCGGCAAGGCTTGCCGGGTGCCCGCCAAGGTCCTCCGTGGTTCCTTTGGAGGAATTCAAGAACAAAGTGTTCAAGCCAAGAAGACAAGGCCCCGGCAAGAGGAGCTTGCCGGGAAAGACAAGGCCCCGGCAAGAGGAGCTTGCCGGGAAGGCCAACCAAGGCATTTCAAGGAACTTGCCGCGACGCGCCGCGCATCCCGACAAGACCCGACGAGCGACAAGATTCCTGGCGCGACAAGACAACGACCGCGGCAAGGCGCTTGCCGCGGCAGGCCGCCACTCTGCGCCCACGCTCCAGCACATCCGTCGACGTGTCGCCACATGACCGTTCCAGGCGCACGTGGCGAGAGGCTGTGCAGCCAAGCGGTGCGAGGTGGCGAGCAGAGATGACAAGATGGCCATCGTGGCGAACGGTGGCACCCCTAACGGTCGCTTTTCTGCACTGTTTGGGCAACGCGGACGGGCATTAAATGCTCTTGTCCCCTGTCATCAGAGTTAGGTAGGATGCACTGTAGAGGTAGCTGTACCAACCACTCTTTTTACATTTGTACCCTTGCACGCGTTGCCACCTGTCGGTGACCCCTTGAGCATATAAAAGGAGGCCCATGCGCAACGTAGGGGGGGTTCGACTCATTCGAAACCAGAACACTCCCACGCTCTCGAGCAAGAACATAATACAACCCAAAAGCAGCAGTAGGAGTATTATCTCTCCGGAGAGCTCCGAAGCTCGGTAAAATCGCTCGCGTGCCTCGCCTCGATCCGCTCTTCGTGCGATCTCCGCCCCCCGCCGGACCGAAAAGGGGCTCCGGTCCCATAGGTGTTCGTTTGCCACGACAAATAGCCTATCCAAGGTGGTGTCAAATTACTAGCTAGTCAACAAACGATTCTGCCTACCAGCCGTTGGATTGACATCCAACATCTGTCGTGTATCTTCTATCTCTTATCTTCTTCTTCCTCCAACCGCCCAAACAAACCACCCCGTCAGCTCCGCCTGCTCCCACCTCCCATGGATGGCTGCGCCTTTGCCGCCCTACCATACCCTCCAACGTTGGCCAGTCCCTCCCTCTATTCCCCCACACGTCCTAGTATTCTACGGCGATGTCAGCCCCAACACGCACCCGCACCCAAACCAATCAAACCTCGTACTCCAATCCACTTGCGACTGGACCGGCGCATCTTCCATAGCTCCTCTTTATTCCGTCCGAGGCCTCGCCGTCGTCCTCCACCTTGGTTCGCTCGCTGTGCGTGGCGCGCCGCCCTCTTACATTGTCAACATCGTCAACAACCGAGAGGAACAAGGAGATGACTGTACGTGGAGAGGATGACAGTAGGGACCCACCAACGTCATGGCAGTACGCAAGCAAGTGCCTCTATATTACAAGCCCAAAAGTATGGTTCCTCCTAATGGATGGACATCTGGGGCTCACGCCATTGTCAACATAGTCAATAAACGAGAGAATTACACTACGAGCGGCTGACACCAGGGACCTAGCAGGTCGCGCAGTTTTTTTAGGAACAAGCTGTTGTTATACTAGTTTTAGCGAGGGATCAGGGTAACAACGTGGCCGTGCGGGGGCTGTGGCCCGTCTAGCCAGTGTTTTATTTATGTTTACCACATCATGAGCCCAGTTGTGTTTTTTTCTTACTGAAAATGGCTAGCCCAGTTCTATTTTTTAAAATAAATACCCAAACGAGGCCTACTTGCTTTATCAGCCCTGCTGGGCTGCAAATCTTTCAAGACGAGGAGAGTTTCATTCGGTTGCCCAGAAATGGGTTGTACATTTTTAAAACACATCAAACCGGGAATTAGTTTCAATTTTTTTCATTACAAGATTTTAAATTTCATTGATTTTTATGCGTGGACAATTATTTGGATTTTATATTTATATAAATTATTTTTCAAAATAGTTTGAATGTGAATCGATATTTCGGGATTAAAAACAGTTGACCGCACCGAAATATGCAAAATTTCGTATACTTTTTAACCGTGGCCACAATATGGGGTGTAATGCTAACAAAAAGAAGATGGGCTCCAAAAAAATTCTTACGAATTAGCAAATGTGCTATACATTATTAGAAATAATGGCAGATGGGTTGTATGCTGTTTTCTACAGATTTGAGGCTGACTTGTGCGCCTACTACAGGTTGACGCGTATGCTTTCCTAAAAAAAGTTTGACGCACACGCAACACCATGTCAACTTAGTCAAAACAAGAGAGCAGTGACTGTTGGATGTCCATCCAATGGCTGTCGTGCTTCTTCAATCTCTGCTCTTCTTGCTCCAGCCGCTCAAACAAGTGCCGGCGGGACTGCCTGCTCCCTCCTCCCGCGGTCGGCTATGTGATACGTCTCCAATGTATCTATAATTTTTGATTGTTCCATGCTATTATATTACCCCTTTTGGATGTTTATGTGCTTTATTTTACACATTTATATCATTTTTGGGACTAACCTACTGACCGGAGGCCCATCCCATATTGCTGTTTTTTTTGCCTATTTCAGTATTTCGAAGAAAAGGAATATCAAACGGAGTCCAAATGGAATGAAACCTTCGGGAGCGTGATTTTTTGGAACAAACGTGATCCAGAGGACTTGGAGTGCAAGTCAAGAAGTAGTCGAGGCTCCCACGAGATAGGAGGGCGCGGCCCCCCTATAGGGTGCGCCCCCTGTCTCGTGGGCCCCTTGGGCGGCCACCGACGTACTTCTTCCTCCTATCACTACAAAAAAAAGACACATCCGTGACATTTTGGGCTGAACGAATTTTTTTCTGTCATACATATGACACTTCTATGATGATAATTGTGACAAAACCCGGTATCATCATAGATGTGGTGGGCTCCTACTTCTGTGACAAAAAGTCATGACAGAAAATGGGCTTTTCGTCCTGGGCGGGCCGGAGACGCAGCTGCATGACATTCTTTGGGGCGTCCATGAAGGAAAAAACCGTGGTAGAAGCGAGGGGGAGGAAAATTTCAGGTAGTTGCCGGTTACGGTGGGAGGTCGGGGGCAGAGCGATGCGCGTTTCTCTCGTACGTATGCGCGTGTGTGCGAGGCGTTGGGCTCTAACTGAACCCGAGCGATTGCACTGCAGGCTACGCGTTACTGAACCCGAGGGATCGATCGATGGCTGTTAACTGAACCCGATGGAGCGATTCCTTCGTTACTGCTGCTAACTGAAGCCGATCGATTGGATGAATAGTGAGTGTTGCGGGGGGGGGGGGGGTGGATGAACAGTGAGCGGTGGCGTTGCCTCTGGATGAACAGGAACCCGTGGTGTGGAGGGCTGGATGAACAGTAGATAGTGGAGGGGCGGCTGTGGAGGGGTGGTTGAACAGGACCCCGTGGTGTGGAGGGCTGGATGAACAGTAGACGGTGGAGGGGTGCCCGTGGAGGGGTGGTTGAACAGGACCCCGTGGCGTGGAGAGCTGGATGAACAGTAGACGGTGGAGGGGTGCCCGTGGAGGGGTGGTTGAACAGTAGCCGGTGGAGTAGCGCGCGGTGGAGGCTGGATGAACAGGAGCCCGTGGAGGTTGGAGGAGGTCGACGGTAGCCCGTGGAGGCTGGAGGAGGTCGACGGTGGAGATGAACAGTATCCCATGGAGTCCCATTTTGCGGTACGCCACACCCCTCCCCCCCCGTTTCGACCGTAGTGCTCCAACACAAGTCCGTTTCGTCCGTTTTGCGGTACGCCACACCCCTCCCGATGAAAAGGACCCCCGTTTCGACCGTAGGAGGTCCGTTTCCTCTATTTTGCGGTACGCCACACCCCTCCCGATCAACAAGACCCCCGTTTCGACTGTAGGAGGTCCGTTTCCTCTGTTTTGCGGTACGCCAGGCCCCTCCCGATCAACAGGACCCCGTTTCGAATGTGGCCGGTCGAACACAAGGCCGTTTCCTCCGTTGTGCGGTACGCTAGGCCTCGTTTCCATCGCCTATTCCGTCCAAGCCCTCCCGATGAACACGACCACGCATTCCGTTCCGACCCAGCCGGTTGGCTCCCCATGAACACGACGACGACGTTGTTTCTCCGTTTCGACCCAGCCATGTACGTATGCATGATAGGTATTAGAGACCCTACCCATATGTACGTACGTGGCCATATTTTCTTTCTTGCACCCTCGCCGCTGTACGTATGTGTACATGCTACGTGCGCGCCTCTACTACGACACGTGCGCGCCTCTATATCCACCAGTATATATGTACGTACACGTTCGCGACCAGAATGGCAACGCTACGTACGCTTCGACCAGGTGGGTCGCGACTGTCAGGCACTTCCTTGCGTGCGATGATGTAGCTGGTGGGTTCCAGCAGTCAGGGGGGCGAATCGTTTTTTCGGACGCACTTCCTTGCGTGCGAAGATGTAATTGCTGGGTCCCAGCAGACAGGAGAAACGTTTTTTCGCTAAATATGGTGGCCCGTCCGGTGGGTCCCCGCTGTCAGGTGGAGGAATAATTATTTTGCACGTAATAAGGAGGCACTTCCTTGCTGCGGTCATGGACCCAGCTGTCAGCCTCTCCACGTACAGTCCACGTCTGATGGAAGCCATTCCTTGACCACGTTGATCACGCCGCGCCGAGAGCACCAGGGCAGTGGACGATGGCGAGGCCTAGGAAGGGGACGACGCGGAGCCGGGGAAGATGCGACAGTGGATGCCCACGTGTACATGAGTATGAGGGTTCACTTGTTCGGCTGCGGTGTGAGGCTGCCGTCGCCGCAGAATAACAGGGGGTGTGGGTGCATAAAGGGATGGCCTGGCCAGCGGTGAGAGTAGTAGGGGGCAGTGAGGCCTCCGCGGCATCACAGCCGGCCACGGGCGACAGGAGCAGGCGACACGACCAGCGCTGCTTTGGGCGGCTGGAGCAAGAAGACCAGAGGTTGAAGAAGCACTACGGCCGTTGGATGGACATCGTACGGTCACTGGAGCTAGAATCGTTCATATATTGACTAAAGTTGACAAAGGCCTCCATCCCAGTCAACTTAGTAGGCCCACAAGTCAGCCTCCCACCAAGGTTGGTCCCAGCTAGCAGGGGGGTATTCATTTTTCTGTGCGTAATAAGGAGGCACTTCCGGTGGGTCCGAGCTGACAGCGGGGGGGGGGGGGGACTTTTTTTTCGCGAAATACGGTGGCCCGTCCTGTGGGTCCCAACAGTCAGGGGGAAACATTTTTTTCGCGAAATACTGGTGACCCGTCAGGTGGGTCCCTGCTGTAAGGTGGAGGAATAATTATTTTCCGCGTAATAAGGAGGCACTTCCTTGCGACTGCCATGGACCCAGCTGTCAGCCTCTCCACGTACAGTACTCTTCCGATGGAAGTCGGTCGTTGACCACATTGACCACACCGCGCCGAGAGTACCACGGCGGTGGACGATGGCGAGGCCTAGGAAGGGGACGCCGGGGAGCCGGGGAAGACGCGACAGTGGAAGCCCGCGTGGAGAGGAGTACGAGGGTTCACTGGTTCGGCTGCGGTGTGAGGCTGCCGTCGCCGCAGGGCCTGGCCAACGGTGGGAATAGGAGGGGGCGGTGAGGCCTCCGCGGCAGCACAGCCGTCCATTGGAGGCAGGAGCATGCGACACGACTGGTGTTGCTTTGGGCGGCTGGAGCAAGAACACCAGAGGTTGAAGAAGCACTACCGCCGTTGGATGGCCATCATACGGTCACCGGAGCTAGAATCGTTCATATTGACTAAAGTTGACAAAGGCCCCCGTCCCAGTCAACTTAATAGGCCCACAAGTCAGCCTCCCACCATGGTGGGTCCCAGCTAGCAGGGGGAGTATTCATTTTTTTGTGCGTAATAAGGAGGCACTTCCGGTGGGTCCGAGCTGACAGCGCGGGGAACATTTTTTTCGTGAAATACGCTGGCCCGTCCGGTGGGTCCTAGCAGTCAGGGGGGAAACATTTTTTTCACGAAATAAGGTGGCCCGTCCGGTGAGTCCCTGCTGTCAGGTGGAGGAATAATTATTTTGCGTGTAATAAGGAGGCACTTCCTTGCGGCCGCCTGGACCCAGCTGTCAGCCTCTCCACGTACAGTACTCTTCGGATGGAAGTCGGTTGTTGACCACGTTGACCATGCCGCGCCGAGAGCACCAGGGCGGTGGTCTGGACGACGGCGAGGCCTAGGAAGGGGACGACGCAGAGCCGGGGAAGACGCAGCAGTGGTAGCCCGTGTGGAGAGGAGTACGAGGGTTCACTGGTTCGGCTGCCGTCGCCGCAGAATAACATGGGGTGTGGGTGAGTAGAGGGATGGCCTGGCCAGCGGTGGGAGTAGTACGGGGCGGTGAGGCCTCCGCGACATCACAACCGGCCACGGGAGGCAGGAGCACGCGACACGATCGGCGCTGCTTTGGGCGGCTGGAGCAAGAAGACCAGAGGTTAAAGAAGCACTACGGCCTTTGGATGGACATCATACGATCACTGCAGCTAGAATCGTTTATATTGACTAAGTTGACAAAGCCCTTGGTATGCGTCAACTTAGTAGGCCCACAACTCGGATTTGGCAGAGAACATATAGCCCATTTGCGATTTTTAAGAATGTACAACCCATTTTTTAATTCTAATGGAATTTACTACAGCCCAGTTACGGGTTTGTTAAAAGTACAGCCCAACTTCTAGGTAGGACAACGATTAATAATTTCAAACAACCGCTCAAAACAGAATTCAAAATAGCAATTGCCTAGTTATTATAATTACATCCCATTTATTATTTCTTAAAGTCCATTTTCTTGTTAAGCCTAATGCATACCTCCTAGGAAACTTTGCAGCCCAGTGGGGCGGATAACAAGTTGACCCGGATATTGTGTACAACTGTCGGCCCAGTTGCATTGCTGATGTTGAAAAAAAGGCCTGTGTAGTACAGTACAACCTAACATGGTTACTCAGCACACATTCAAGGACGCCGGAAAGGCCGAAACAAGGCTTCTATACAACTTTTTGAAGTCACTGAGCTCAATTAATAACTTAAGAAAAAAGTTAGATTACAGTGGAACCTAATTAAAAGCTGTCACGAGTAAATAAATAATTCAACGGGTCCCACTTGTGTGTGTGTGCGTGCGTGTGTGTGTGTGTGTGTGTGAGAGAGAGAGAGAGAGACCCATCGGTCGATGATCGTAAATACATCTTTCAGCCATATGCATTGCTGATGCTCAGTAAAAACTTATATAGTTGACACAATCATATAGAACATCATAGCACACTGAACTTGCATACAAAAATTTCACGCAGGCAGCACAATCAGGATGGAAGCAGTGGATCGCGACGGGAAGGGCTATGTTGAAACCAACAAAGTCGTACATAACAGTTCATCGTCTTTATAAATGACGGGGAAATATCTTGAATGTTGTGCAAAGAAAACAGACAGACAACACAATAAGTTCTGCTAGCACATTAAGTTGACGTACAACCCTTTCTAAATAAAGTTCAGGTACAAAATTAGAACAGGTCACAATCAAATGTACTGGCATATCAGTGCTTCAGACCCATAGCTCAGATTTAACTAGTACTATCTGACAAGATTTAGTTGTTACCTCAAATTAGAGCACATCCAGGCAGCCAGCCCTGCCTCTTCTCCCAAAGAAGCAGTGGCCTCCGCCGCACGATGGAGTAGGCCCTGTGCCATCCATCGTTCTGAGCAACATGGGGAAAGTCTGACGTTGACTCCTGTAATGGACGTCATCGACGGACCCTGGCACCGGCGGGGGCAGTAGGACTTCGATTGATGGATTGACCACTTCTTCGACATGCACGAACACTCGATACAGGTACATCCCTAATGTGGTCCGCGGCGGCCTTGGTGGCGACGAATAGTACAACCCCAGTTCCTGCACCGGTATCTCAACACCAATCACCTTCGGTATGGTGGACGACTTCTTCATCCATGCCATAACCGTCAGAGCCCAGCTGTCTGGAGGAACAAACATACTTACGAGCTCACCTCCAAGGTCGTTGATAAGCTCGTTCATGGACTCGCTGTTCCAAGCACGTCGAGGCATGCCGTGGAAGGTAAGCTTTGTTAAAAACTCAAGCTCAGAGGGCACCGAGCCCCATCCTGGGTGCCACCGATCAAAGCTCACCAGCGCGCCATCGCAGAACAAATGCCGGGAAGATTCGAACACACGACTGCAGTCGAAAGTTGTTTGGAACATGACGAAGAAATAAGCCGGCGGACAGAGTTCGACGAGCAAGTCACTTATTTGGTTGCCGTGTGCAATGCCAAGAGCTTTTACAAGGTCGTCCGGCAAGACGGGAGGCCGGTCGCCGTTGATGGTTACCATCAACACTTTGCCGGCAAACTGGTCGTCAAGCGCCGCCATGCCACTGTTGAGCGACAGCACGCAACGACCGAAGGCAGGACGGACCTCAGGATCTCCGGCTCGGAGATCCGTGTTGACCGGCGACATGATAGTGCGCTTGAGTACAGGGAGTACAGGAGGGGGATTTGGGGGAACTGGAGTAGGAATCGAGATTCCAGAGGTGGGGGAGGGGCGGGAGACTGGGGATGAAAAGGTAGCATGAATTTCGAGCACGCGCCAATATGCTCTCGGCACGCAAGCGCACAAAAACACTGGTGGCGCCCACATGTCGGCCTAAGAGTCCTTATTCTTTCTTTTTTGGAGAGCCCGGCCTTTTTTTTCAGGATCTTTTGAGAGCCCGGCCCGAGAGTCATAATTGACTTGTTTGGCATTGCGTTACTACTTGGCCCATATTCAACGACACCTCACTAGCCCAAACAAGTGTACATCATCGAAAAGATAGTGAGCTCAAATTATATAACTTGAAAAAAAGGAGATATACTCTGAACACTAGAGAATGGTGATGCCCTCATTTAGCCCACCATTAGTCGAGACAATAAACAGTTCGAAACAACGATATATACAACATTCAAACACTGACTAGTGACTACTACTGACATAAACAACAAGACATGATAGTTCATAAGAAGTCTTGCTACACCACCAAAACGTACCCATCTGCAGCGCTCAAACTCTCATGATCCAGACGAGAATGACATTCTAAACAGAAGCAACTATTACATAGAAAGAGTGACATAGACGAGGATGACCAAATGACAAGGAATATGCATAACAAAAGAAAGAACTACCCATCCAGAACCAGCAGCAAAGACAACAAAGTCATTCGAAGAGATGATCCAACACCATCATAATTTGCAGCCCCGCTTCAGCGACCAGTGATCCGGAGACACCAGTACTCCACCCTTTCGATGAAACAGCCCAATTACCTATCAACCTGAAGGCTTGAACCACATCACTACCTGTCGTAATTGAGACATCCAAGGATCAAACTTAATCCGGATGCCTTTGTCATTCTCACCTTCTTTTGGCTGCAGGCTGTATCGTTGACAATCAGGGGAGTATGCTCCCGAACTCCTAGGGCTCGCCGTGTAGACAAAGTTTTCTATAGCAAACAGAGCCTCACTGCCATCAAGGTCCTTGCCAACGGTGATCTCCTGGTTAATCGGATAATTGAGTCCGAGAAACAGAGAGTGTGAACCAAGGCTGTTTACCAGCCTCCAACTAAAAAATCCTAAAGGCCCCAACAAGCTGGTATCCTGCTCATAGACGTAACAGCCACTGTCCGGATACTCACGTATTACACGGTGCTTGTATACAGTGGGTTTTTTGCAATATAAGTTTTTTGGCTCATGTGTCCGAATGATCATCAGTCTTTTGCCGTCGTCTGATCGAGCGAGGAACCAGTTGTGCTTCCCTGTTTTTGGCAAAGGTGGTGTAATTACAAAGGGCAGTAACTGTCGAGACACTGCATCATATCAAAAAGGACAGGCATTGTTAATGTAAGATCAACATTGTTTAGAGTATGAGTAGGATAATGCAAGAAACAGCATTGATATGTCCCTATTGGAACTGGGAGGAAAATACAGGGAAATGTATACTGGGTTCGAAAATATAGAAGTGCCATGCATGGTTATACTCATGTTATCTCGCAATTGATTCTTCACAGGAAACTACCATGCCATGCATGTTATGTAATCATGTTCTGTACTCACAAACAAATTCTTCAAGGTAACTAACAGACCATGCATTGTTATATACTCGTGTTCTGTGGGCAAAATTTTTGTGAGGATATTATTCTAGTCATTGATTGCTGAAGGGCGAATATAGGTATGTACACATGGTAAGCATTGCAGGATTTCACTACTTCCAAATATAGAGTTCTCCATATGCACATTTACTTCCCTAATGTATGGTTAGATGAAACCAACAGTGTGGTGCATGTTTCTACATCATGAAAATGAGGAAACTAACATGGCCAATGATACACACTCATATTTAGTAGTAGTATATAGATTACTGTAAAATAAGGATAATATCCATATATTCCTAACCGATTGATTATTCAGGGTACAAATTGGCTGTAATGACATGGTCACAATCGCATGAATTAACTCATTCCAAATATAGATGATTTACGGCGTCTCTAATATATTGCCATAGTTCTACTCAAATTCTGCTCAAACAGGGATATGCCAATCATCAAAAAAAGTTCAAACAGTGTCATGGCGTCATCATTAACATGAGATGGAAACAACTTACATGCACCGTCCCAACAATACATGGTGCCATCTGCTTTGTCGATCGCGTAGATGATGCCATTGTGTTCAATAGCATCATAGAAGTGTGTATCAGCTTTGACGATGATCCACTGTGAGCCGAGTTGTCTCCAGCTAAAAAAGGCACCGGCGTAAAGATAGGCGAGTCCGCGGTCGAACAAGGCAATTAGCTTGAAGTCTGCGTAATTCGCATGTCGTGTGGGTACTTGGCAGATTACAATCTTCGGCAAAACAAGGTCCGTCCAACTGACATAGTAATCTAGATGATTTGGACCGCGATGGTAATACTCTGTATAATCCAACGGAGGAAGGATAATCTCATGGGAGGTCTGGAAGTTCACGAGCACCAACCTTTTACCGTCTTCTCTGAAGGCAGCCATCCAGTGGGAGTTCATGCCAACCCAGTACATACCTGCCAAGAAGTTTCGGGCGATGGTGATCGGATCGATGTCGAGGGAAATGATGTACGGCGACACACTACATACCTGCAAAGAAGTTTCGGCTAATGGAGATCGGATTGAAGTCGAGGGGCATCATGCACGCCTCCGTATCATGGTGAGCCAATCTCGCAAGACCAGATAGCAGCAAGCAGGGTGTCTTGAAAATCTTAGGCCTCGCTTCGACGAAGGCCGTGTGCATGTCCCTCGAGCGTGCAGCCAGCCGCAAGGCGGTCAACATATCCATACACGAACAACAGAGGTCGAGGATGTCACTAGGGAGATTGCTCCAATCGCGGCTCATATGGATGCTGCGCGGTTCGTGTTCGGCCATGGTGGAGTTTGGAAGGGGGCTTGATTTACTGGGGAGAAGGATGTCGGTGCTGGAGCGGCTAGCGAGGGAATAGTGGTACTGGCGGAGGCGAGTGAGGCGATGGTACACGGGGGCACAGTGAGATGGAGACGGAGACAGAGATGGAGAAGGAGATGGAGATGGAGTGGTGCTATGGGAGTGGAGAGGGAGACGAGGCGAGGCGCCAATGTGCTATACAACGGCGGTGACAAACTGCACAGTGCACATGGTGAGGCTGACTTTGGTAACCCGAACACACCGCCTCGCCTGGACTAGTGTCAGGCGCAGGGTGTTGTCATTTCACTGTGAGGACCGGATGAATAGTATTTTGACCATCAAGTGTACCACAGTTGTACTACTACTACTACTACTAGTAGGAACATGAGTACTCCAGTATTGTATAGCGGAAATAGGTCTCCCGTGCTAGCATGCCTGTTCACTTCATCGTTCAGGTATCATCCATATTGCGAGCAGAACCAAATTCTCGTGCATGCCCAATCAACGCCCTGCCACGATGCATGCAGTGGTTGTTCTGGTGCATCAAGGACGACATGCAGATCATTCCACACTTGAGAAGAGGAAAAATGGAAAGGTAGAACGCGGCAGCAGAGGAAGAGAACGCTGGCTAACGAGGCTGGGAGGGGATCGAGCAGGAAGTTAATGCTCCACGCCTAAAGGTTTTGGGAAAACCTGATTTTCATAAGGTGACTTATACTCACCTAAACGGAGGGAGTATTTCTTAACCAGAGAATGTTGTGTCTCCCACTCACGGGCTCAAAAAAAAAGCTACGACACATTTTTTTATCTGTTTGCATAGGTCCCACCTATCAGGAAGGATGGGCACGTACACGAACAGGTACGACTCCTCAGTCTACCCGCATAGACTTTTAGTTTAGTCTACCTAGCCGTCTAATCAACTGCCTACACGCCACTTCTCCCATTTACTTCTCCATCGGGAACCGATTCGCCTCGGCTTGTTCACCTCCCCTTCGTCTTCATTTGCATCCAAACCCCACTGCGTTCACATTGGTTTAACCTCTTTAAATACATCTACTACTTCAGTTAGACTAGCCATCTAATCCTAATTCTCCAAACCATAGCCCTCCGTTCCTGCGGTTCCAAATGGCGAAAGAGATCAAGATGCAGGTTTTTAGCGTCCAACATGTCCTCGTCGAAGGCTCGATGCGCATAGTTGCCACTGTCACCGTCAACCCAAGGGTTGTTTGGCAGTGGATCAACAATGTATCCAACTCCCTCGAAAAGGTAGAGACGAGGGTCATCGGTCTCGACGCAGAGTACACGGAGCGTGCCCCTAGGAAGATCCAGCGCGCCGCCGTCCTTCAGCTGTGCCTTGAAGATGATGTTTTGGTGTACCACATCAAACAATCGCCCTCCATACCAGGTGAGCTTCACGATTTCTTGTCTCGGGAGGATGTATACTTCTGTGGGGCAGCCATCGAAGGGGACAAACAGAAGCTGGAGCCGTACAACCTTGATTTCAAAAGCATCGCTGACCTACAAACCAGAATCAAAATTCCTGTAGAAGATTGTGCTAAACATACACCATCCCTATTCGACGTAGCAAATTTTGTGCTCGGTACAAATCTTCAGAAGGGTGACGAGACGGTGGCATTAAGGTCGTCCGGATGGGAGAATTATCCCTTGACGTACAAGAGGATAAAATATGCTGCCCTCGATGCCCGTGTGAGTTTCAAGATAGCTGCAAGGTCCAAAGAGCTTGTTGCGAAGCCGTCTCCCATAGAGAATGAGAACAAGAAGAAGAAGAAGAAGAAGAAGAAGAAGAAGAAGAAGAAGAAGAAGAAGAAGAAGAAGAAGAAAACGCTGCACCAGCAGGAGGGCATTATGGATGGATGAACTATTTCCTCTCTTGTAAAAAAAATTATTCCCTCTCAGTGTATATTGATATAGATGGACTATTTCGATGGTGTGCATGTCTTTGGAACAGAGTAGTAGCGTGGGTCCGCTTGACTATAAGGAACTATTTAGCCGCATATGTAGCTTTCTCTGCTACTCCTTCCAGTGATCGGTATACAGTGCATGTGTCCATAGACATGACAGCTTGTCCATGGAAGTTCGACTATGGCGACCATCACGTCTTATCTCGCGATTCCCACGACGCCTCTCCAACCCACGGCACCATGCCCCCCGACGTGCGCCTCACCCCTCTCGGCCGCACCGCCCCTCTGCCTTTGTGTGCATGACATGTGGGCCACCTAAAATGCGGCGAGCATCAAGTTTCTACCACAGCCACCCGTGATTCCCACGACGCCGCTTGAATCCATGAAACCACACGTCCCCCGACCTGCGTCTCACCCCTCTTGGCCCCACTGCCCCTCTGCCTTCGGGAGCATTACATGTGGACCAGTCACCTATCGGGTCCACATGTTATTAACTCAAAGGTAGGTGTAGTAAGGCGCTGAAGCTCAGTCCCGACGGCCCTGAGAGGGAAATGTAACTCATGCGCCAGGGCTTGTGGTGCCCCCGCAGCACGAACTCGTGCCAAACTCGAGATTTGTTTCTTTACTATACATGCACGCAACGATTTAATGGACATTGTAATCTCAACATGTGATGGGGAGCTCTAAATTTGAATTTGAAACTTATAAAACGAAAAGATTCAAAACAAATAAAATGGGAGAGAGGGAGTATATCGTAGGATGTGTCCCATACAAAATAAGTCCCCTGGTTTGTCACCGCGAAGATGCGGTTAGAAAGGAGCACATCGTCTTCCTACTCGTACGGCAACAAATCTGCCGCAGACAGCATGGTCCGCCTTTGACCGCCATGTGCAAGGTTTGTGCTATCTTTTATTCAATCTCACCATGGTTCCATCGTACCAATTCATGCGGTGGCCCGTTGCATGGCTGATCCCAATGTTGGACAAAGGTTCTACGGGAACGGTGTCACCGTTGTAAATGTTGTGCAAATTGATGTTGGTACCCTCCCGTACATATGCAAGCCAATCTCCACTTGCACCGAGCCTAGCCTGTGAAACAGTGGGCAGGGGGGAATTAGGAAATGGACACGGAAGTAGTCTTTAGAATGCATTTACTACATGATCAAACTCATCTTACCTGCTCATCGGAGGAAATCCGAGTGCCCCTCGACGTCGGCATCTCAAGGGGCGTCAACTTGCAACTACGGCCACGCCGCGCTGGAGAGACCACCAAGGAAACATCCTCGTGCGTTCCACAGAACATCAAGATGCATTTGGGTGAGTAGTTTATCTTGTGAGAGAAAAGGATGAATGAGGGAAGGCCTCTAGAGATAGAGATGGACACTACTACTACCAATGTGCTGGCCCGTGCGTTGCAATGGATCCAAACTAGTAGAATAATACTTGTTCACGTGCTTGAAATATAAACACTCTAGTTTTGATATACATGTGTCAGCAGACATGACAGCTTGTCCATGGAAGTTGAACCACGGCGACCATCACGTTTCTTGTTTCTACCACTCCCACACCCACACACGATTCCCACGACGCCGCTCCAACCACGGCACGACGTCCCCCGACGTGGACATGGATCCTCTGACGTGGCTATCACTGCCTTGCCCTGCCTTTCCTTCGCTGACAGGTGGGACCCACGCTTATGGGTCCCACATGTCGGTGACAGAATGGTAGGATTGTTCATGCCCCTCATCCCTCTCGGCCCCACCGCTCCTCTGCCTTTGTGTGCATGACATGCGGGCCAGCTGAACTGCGGCGACCATCAACTTTCTACCACAGACACACCCGATTGGACGCGGTTTGCCTGCTCCGCTGCTGTGCTCCGATCCGTACTCCCGCACCATATTTTCATCCAGCGGCTGTGACACATTTCGTCCCGGGCATCAATCCTCAGCTGGAGTACTTATGTACTACATGTAGTACCCTCCGGTGTGGCCATCTACGCCTCGTAACGCCCCGACGCCCAGCTGTGGTACCCTCGCCACGGTCACGCCACCACCGGCCGGTTCATCTCAAACGAGTGAGTCGCGAACCACGCCACCACCATGAGAATGACATGTGGGCCAGCCGCATTTAAGGCCCACATGTCATTGACTCATAGGCCGGGCACTAAGCCACTGAAGTTCGGTACCATGGGCCCCGAGAGGAAAATGTAACTCCTGCGGCAGGCCTTGTGGTACTCCCGCAGTACGAGCTCGTGCAAAAACTGGAATTTGTTTCTTACTACTACTAGTACTAGTAGGAAGGTACACGTGCATTGCACGCATGAGATTCTGGTGGTTTGTGCATTATGCTTCTACATGTGGAGTTTTCTGTATTCTAACATGTGGCAAAATTTGGTGGAATGTAAGGTTAGGCAAGTTTGATTAACTTAGGTGAGTGTTTGGTTCAAGCCACACCTTAGGCAAGCCACACTGGCCCCACATGACATACACACAAAAAATGTGGCAAGATTCCCTTAGGCTTGCCAACTTGTGGCAAAATTTGGTGGAATGTAAGGTTAGGCAAGTTTGATTAACTTAGGTGAGTGTTTGGTTCAATCCACACCTTAGGCAAGCCACACTGGCCCCACATGACATACACACAAAAATGGGTGCAAGATTCCCTTAGGCTTGCCAACTTGTGGCAAAATTTGGTGGAATGTAAGGTTAGGCAAGTTTGATTAACTTAGGTGAGTATTTGGTTCAAGCCACGCCTTAGGCAAGCCACACTGGCCCCACATGACATACACACAAAAAATGTGGCAAGATCCCCTTAGGCTTGCCAACTTGTGGCAAAATTTGGTGGAATGTAAGGTTAGGCAAGTTTGATTAACTTAGGTGAGTGTTTGGTTCAAGCCACACCTTAGGCAAGCCACACTGGCCCCACATGACATACACACAAAAATGTGGCAAGATTCCCTTAGGCTTGCCAACTTGTGGCTCTCATTTTGAAGAACTTATTAATAACTTTGCCTGAGCTTAGTTGTGGCAAAGTTAGTCATGAATTAAGTTCAACCATGGAGTCTTCTAGATTATACATGTGGCAGAATCTGGTGGATGATATCCAATGTCTAGTAGTGCTCAGATTTGCCATCTTTGTACCGTCGGATTGGCTTCATCCAATGACCAACTATCAAAGTTTTTCACACACTATATAGGGGGTACAGATACAGATGTGCCGGTCTGTTGCAATGGATCCAAAGTATATCTATTTAGTGGAGTGCACTCTAAACACATTATCTATTTATTTTTCTCTAACCTTCCGTAGCCATGCAACCAAGATACATAAGCTTCATGGGTGCCCCCCACATCATATTATTCATACTACGTTGATTGAAAAAAAGATAAATCACCCAAAACAAGATCTTCCTGTTTTTTGTTCCTACGATGTTGTGCCGTGCATGTATCTACTAGTTGTATAGTGGTAGTACTAGTAATATAATAGTATTAGGAGTACAAACTTGGTAGGAGTGGTACTAATACGGAATGCTCCTATTCTATCAACGAGCCCTGTCTGGCACAAAATTTCTTGGCTTCCGTGCTACAGCTAGATCTTCCCCTTGTTTCTGTTTACCAACCCGCCGGCGGGCGGGGTGTCGGTTTGCTCAACGGGCGGTCCCACATGAAAGTGAAAATGCTAGGCAGAGGGGCGGATCTACGTGAGGGCCAACACGTGCCCTGGCCCGCACAACCTAGCAGGATTTTCGTAGTTGTACATCCAGTTTTGAGGCATGGAACGTCAACGCAAGGGTAATTTCTATAGCCTGGCTAGACTGGCACGCCCAACGTTTTGCTTCAAGCTCCGCCACTGCTAGGCAACACGCCTTCCCTAAGCTATGTGTTGTGCCGGACGAACCGTGTTGTACTCCCGATTCCCGGGCGTGTGGGGGTGCGATGCGAACGTGGCAGCCTTTTCCTTTTACTAGCAATGTGCCCGTGCGTTGCGATGGATCCAAAGTAGTAGACTAGTAGTATTTGTTCACAAACTTGAAAGAAATCACTATTGTTTTGATATACTCCTAATATATTACTCCCTCCGTACCTAAATATTTGTCCTTTTTGAGATTTCAAATGGACTATCACATACGGATTATATAGACATATTCTAGTGTTTCTAGCAAGATGCCCGCGCGTTGCACGAAGTTGATGGAAAAGGTAAGCACAACTTATAAACTGACAGATGGAGTACTCGTTACAGTGATGCATATAATTAAGCAAAGGGATCACACATGTCGGTATTGACTGGAACGAGAATGCAACCGCACAATAAGAATTAATGCCACGATGATGCGATCGCAGTGGTGGTTACAGAAGGCAAGAAGAAAGATGGATCCATGAACATACGACCTCCTCCTCAACTTAGTGCGTTGGGCCACCGTCCGGCGGCTAAGGAGCGGCGGCTTTTGTGGCAAGGTCGAGGTGCTTCTCAACAAAGGCATCCAAGGCTTCCAACCGGTTGAGGAAGGCCAACGTCGTAGCATCCTCACTGGCCTTGTAGATACCTATGTACACGATTTGCTCGTACGCGTGGATGTGTAGGTCGACGAATTCTTGCAGGGCGAGGCGCCTCGCGGCGAGCGCGACCTCCAGGTGGACATTCTTCGTGGCGTCGGCGGGCAGTCGCAGGGCCACCAGTGCTTGAAAGAGGTTCCGGCCATGGAGGCCGATTAGGGTGGCAGGCAATGAGGAGCCCGGGCGCGCAGGCTGGAGGAGTACGGCGATGTCGTCCGCGAGCTTCTTGAGGATGGTGAACTTGTTGCTGGTGGCAACGATCATCTGGTCCAACTGAGAGTCGTAGTTGGTGTCGATGGCGGCCATCCACCAGCCGGTCTCCAACACCGTCTGGAGACGATCCTCGGTGCCATGCCGCAGGCCGGCGTCGTGGACCATCTGGCGCAGCCGCTGGCCGCTCACGCGCATCGCTGCCATGGGTTTGGAGCGAGCTCTTTTGCGCTTAGTGTAGGTGCTTAGGCAAGTGCTCAGGTGCGTACGATGTGGTAGATGCATTGGAATGGAGGAGGGGCGCCTTTATATGAGGGCAATGAGGGCAAACTGCGTTGCATTCACATCGTGCAGCCTCTTTTCCCGGACCTCCTCCCATTACTTCCCTCATGCATTAATTGAAGGAGGATGCATTGGTCGTTCAACATATCGGGAACCGCTACTCCCTCCCTCGTCTGCATTAAAGGCATATCAGGAACTGCGCCGCCCGCTGTCAAATCGAATACTCCCTCCGTCTAGGTGAGTATTATAAGTCATCTTACGAAAACCAAATACTAGTAAGACTAGCCACCGTGGGAGTAACTTCAGCAGTAACATCGAGTCCAACTCAGCAAATTTGCTTATGTGGCTAGTTACTGTAACATCACATGTTCCAATGCAATATGAGTCTATAACCTAATAAATGAAGCTTTGCATGTTACCACACTTATGTTACTACTACCTCTATCCGGGTTTATTGGTCCCCATTGTATTTCGTGCCAAATTTTGACCATAGATTAAACTAAGAAAATGTTCACGCATGTCACCAAACATTATATTTTTCAAAACTATGTTCAAAGACGAATCCAATGAGATAATTTTTCTTGACATGCATTAACATTTTGTTAGCTAAATCTTTAGTCAAAATTTGGCACAAACTTTAAAAGGGACCTATAAACTATAAAAGTTCACGAGCGCTCTCTATATGTACCACATTTTTTTAATTTCAAGTTTTGCTCCATGGCGCAATCCATCGATACTACAACTGTACAAAAGTGGAGTATATACATTTTTAAAAGGCTAGAGGGCGGGGCAGTCTAGCTCGGTCGGTTTCATGAGAGGCGAGGGCCTTTGTGATTTGACGGCTCATTAATGCTGTCAAATCAAATAGTACTGCGCCGCCCGCTGCACGCCCGGCGCCTCCATTAAACCCCTCCGTTAAACCTGCATGCAAACCAAGAATCCTACTCCGGCCAACGTCCGTTCATGGGTGGGCCGCAATTCAACGCAACACCGACCGAGCTCCTCCCGTCCGCCCTCAGTTTAAACGAGGCCAGACGCCGGCCAAGCTCCTACCGTCCGCCCTCTATTTACACGAGGCTAGACAGACAGCGGGCAAGAATCGCACCCCTCCGCCACTCCCCCATCTCCTCCTTCACCATTTTCTCCACCCTTCCGATGGCTTCCGATGAGCCATTATCCGGCATATTACCCGGCTAGGTGGCTCGCCGAGCCCTCCGGATACGGGCGAGGCCGCTCGGTGCTTCACCAACCTTGCTTGGCCCGACGGAGCCAGTTGCCACCCCAAGCAGGCGCGTGGTTCAGCAACCTGCTGCTCCAGTTCAGCTCGATGAGGAGTGGCGAGTTGCTCCACGCCGACACGGCGGCGAGCATGCCGGTACGGGCGCCGTTGCTGCCGTGTCGTACCGTGCCACCAGTGTCTGCGGTGGCCGCGCCTCCCGTGTCTGTGGGTGTGCCTCCCGTGCCTGCGGCAGCGCCATGCAGGAAGAGACAGAAGCCGGGTGCGTGCAGAGTGACCAGTCGGTGGCCAGCTTCTCCCTGTCCTCCACCATCATCGAGGAGAAGTAGAAAACGGGAGGCCGCCGCCACTTGGGACCCATGCAGGCCACCGTCGAGGGGACGACCACGGATTCAGGTGGTTTCTTTGCTGCTTCGTCTCTTCCGAGGACCTTCGTCGACCCCACAAGTGTCTGACAGACATGAGGAAGACAAAGGGATCCGCGGGCGGCCATCTAGAACTAAAATAAGTCTAGATATATCCATTTCTAGGACAAGTATTTTCGGACGGAGGGAGTATTAATTATACAAGAGAGCCGGATTGGCACCTCTTAGTTCATGTAAATGTAATGAAATCCATCACGTTTATATGAAGATCTGGCTTTTTTATACGAAATCCTTCATGCTTATATGAAATCAGTCCGTGTTTGCACGAATTTCATCTGGTTGGTTAGAGTTGTAAAAATGTATGCCACTGGCGTTTGATGTCGTCCTCCGCGGAAGGAAGCGGGAGGAAATTTGCCGGCTGCCATTGGAGATGCTCTTTATGATGGAAATAATAGTGACATCCAATCCATTTGAGTTAATTGCCTGTATGATTGTCCCTCTATAAAAAGTTAATTGCATGTACAGTGTACTCGTGACTTGCAGGGTGGCTACAGCTTCATACAGAAAGTTAAAAAGAAACAAGTCCATCCTTAATATTCTAAGTACTCTGTGGGTTCCACTGTCAGTACAGTAGCGAAAGAAGTATATATTAAATAAGTAGAGAAATATATAATATACAAATCTAAAGTTAAAAGACAGAATTCGAACTCATGTCATCGCGTTGCGAGCATCCGGCGCTAACCAGCCCAGCACATTTTTGTTGTAGACCATGCTGGAGATATATCTCCATGTCTACTCTTATATATACTCCATTCGTTCCTAAATATTTGTCTTTTTCAGATTTCAAATGGACTACCACATACAGATGTGTATGTAGACATATTTTAGAGTGTAGATTCACTCATTTTGCTACGTATGTCTTTTCAGGAAGGGGTCAGATTTGTCCTTGATTTATTTATGAGGTATCCAGATGGCACTGCACCGCCAAGAAAAGAGGGTAACATCAAAATTATGGACTACTTTTTTGAGTATGTTGGTAAGGTCCGGTCATAGTCACTTGTTGAAATCTCTAAAAAGACAAATACTCCCTCCGTCCGGAAATACTTGTCATCAAAATGGATAAAAGGAAATGAATCTAGACGTATTTTAGTTTTAGATACATCTATTTTTATCCATTTTGATGACAAGTATTTTCGGACGGAGGGAGTAGAAAACAGAGTTGGTGATGATGGTGTGCGTGCCATCCTGCAATATAGGCCGTTGGATTTATATCTAACGGATAGGAAAGAAACTATGGCAATTTTGCAAAAATATACCCACACGTCTCTCCATGTTCGCAAATAAGGCCCTCCCTCATTCAGCCTTTTCTCTCACAAGATAATCTACTCATACAAATGCATCTTGATGTTCCATGCAACGCACGGGCAGCTAGCTAATTTCTTTTAAAGTAGTTGCTGCGATAATTGGGTTGAAGTGATATGTTTTATGTCTGCCCCGAATGATTTCAGATTCACTAGTACTCCCTCCGTTCCAAAATAGATGACCCAACTTTATACTAAAGTTAGTACAAAGTTGAGTCATCTATTTTGGAACGGAGGGAGTAGTAACAAAGAAAAGGTTGCCTTGTTAATTAACAGAAAACAGGGTGAAAACTATCACATGAGGCCGGTAAAAACAAGGCACACTGGGTTCAATGTCATCGTCACTACAGTTGTGCACGCGCGAGAAGTCTACATATTGAGGGGGCTACCGAGCGAGGCACTAAGACACAATGTTTGAGAGATAAACCAATTGACAGATTATGATCAGATCGAGTTGTCACCCTTCTGTTGTCATTGTTGGGGGGGGGGGAGGGAGAGAAATACGTATCGAGAGTGTGCGCGGTAGGCACAGAGGCACAACTAGCGAGTGTGTGTGTGTGTGTGTGTGTCTTTGAAAGAGGAGTCAATAGATTATTATCAAGATCGATGTGCCACCCTACTCCTTCAGTGCCGGGTAGTGTGTGTGTGTATGTTTGAGAGAGAATCCAGTCGATAGATTAGTATCAAGATCGAGGTGTCACCCTACTCCTTAGGTGCCGGGTAGTGTGTGTGTGTGTGTGTGTGTTTGAGAGAGCAGCCAGTCGATAGATTAGTATCAAGATCGAGGTGTCACCCTACTCCTTCGGTGTTGGGAAGTGTGTGTGTGGGGGGGGGGAGGGGGCAGTGACACTCACATATCTCTACTCTTATAAAAAACAGAGTTGGTGATGATGGTGTTCCTGCCATCCTGCAATATAGGCCATCCGATTTATATCCGACGGACATGAAGGAAAATATGGCAATTTTGCAAAAAGATACCCACACCCCTCTCCGCATTTGCAAATAAGGCATTCCCTCATTCATCCTTTTCCCCCACAAGATAAACTTCTCATACAAATGCATCTTGATGTTCCGTGCAACACACATGGGCATCTTGCTAGTAGGGAGGAGTTTGTGTGACACATATCTAGCTATGTTAAGGGATAGGTAGATAGCATATGTGTGAGAGACGTTATTATACTTTGAGACATTAGTGGCTGTGGGTGGGCGGAATTAAAGGGGTGGGCGTGTTAGACATAGAGAGCGTGTGTGTTTCTGTGTGAGAGACTTGTAGGACGGGGTAGAAAGACGAATTTAACCCTGATAGAGGGAGAGAAATACATGAAGTGCACGTTTGTGATTCCGATGCCCACAGGGAAATGAGATATGTATGCGTGTGAGAGAGATTGCACAATTCATTCACGTATCACTATTCTAGCGACCGTGGACATGCATCGCTTGAATATAAGTCAATATCTACTTCGTATCGTGGCCAAAGGTACAATATCGATTCAACGCTATAAAGATTGGACACTCACATATCACATTTTTTTTCTATTTAAATAAACCTTTTCAGTTGTGCATGCCAAAGTTATAGTGATGTTTCTTCAAACAACCAATGTAGCTATCACGCACATGCACCATTGTTACTCTTGCATTCAAATTCATTAGTCTTGGATGATTTAAGTTTCTATTTTGAAGTAATATATATGTAATATTCATATATGAATTCAACGGTTACGCAATTTATGAAATGGAGGCTATGTAATCATATGAGGTAACACTTTTAAGTAGCTAACTACAATATCCATTTCTTTTTGTGCGCCTCTACACTAACACATCAATGCCTTATGTTTAAAGTAAATAACCAATGGGATTAAATTATCTATTTACACGAGAAATACATAGGCTGAGCATTTGATCCCTTTTTTGTGAACGCGCCACTACACCAGTACGATTGGCCGCGCCCGTGTGAACGTCCAAGTTATCGGCGCATCATCCCGAGTTATTGTCTTTTTTTCTGGGTTGGACTTCACACCAGTTATTAACTGCTGACGCGTGCCCCGTGTACACAGTCTAGCATGACCTTCCCGCTAGCACGGTCCAAAATTAGTTGAAACTGGATACGAACGATCCCGCGGGCGGCAAAATCTCCCGCCTCCTTCTAAAATTTCCGCCACCTTAGTCTTTAGCATGCGTAATCCCCCTTTTGTCCTTGGTGCACGGAGACCAACAGTTACTATACGGCCCTCATCTACATGATAGGTCGGGGCTGCTTTGGTAACTTCCGGTTCCCCCCACTACACGCCACCCCCATTTCCTCTCCCCTCCTCCCGCAAAAATGACTAACTCCACAGCACCAGAGCATCTTACATCACACCGTTCATACTTCAACGCCCTTTCTCCCCTCCCCTCTCGAAACCCTAGACTGCTCATCCACCGGCGTACCATAGCCCATTCACTGCCAGCGGCGTCCACCTCACCGGATCTGCTTCTGCGGCCGCATCTACCCCTCCCACCTCCCCTAGAAACAAGTAGACTACTCATCCACCACTATACCACAACCCATTCAGTGTCGGCCTTCTCCACGGCGCCGGATCGACTTTGCTGGTACTCTCGTCAACCGCCGCGCATCTGCAGCGGCTCATTCGTACTCCCCATCGGAGACGCTTCGTCCACACCCCCCGGAGCCGCCCCACCGACGCCCCCGTCGACGGCCTCTGAACCTCTTCGCCGACACCTTCCTCAACCCTATCGGAGGCGCTTTGCCGACACCTTCCTCAACTCTACCAGAGCCGCTTCACTGACACCAGCGTCAACCCTACCGGAGTAGCTTCGCCTATACCATTCTCAACCCTACCGGGGCCGCTTTGCCAACTCACAAGTCCACGGCCTCAGATCCGCTTCCTCGCACCCTCATCCAACCTACCGGAGCAGCTTCTGACGCCCCGTCCACGACCGCAAATCCGCATCGTCGTCACCACCCTTAACCCAACCACCGGAGCAGCTTCTGACGCCCCGTCCACGGCCGCAGATCCACATCGTCGACACCATCCTTAACCCAACCACCGGAGCAGCTTCTGACGCCCCGTCCACGGCCGCAGATCCGCGTCGTCAACACCATCCTTAACCCAACCACCGGAGCAGCTTCACCTACTCCCTCGTCCACGGCCACAGATCCGCTTCGCCCACACCATAGTCCACCCTACCGGAGCCACTCCACAAACACCCTACTCGACAGTTCTAGATCTCCTTACCGGACCCCAACAGCCAGCGTAGCGTCATCACCCTCGACGTTTCTAACCTGATTCCCACCGTTTGGAGAGATGCCAAACACCCGCCACAGCCTAGGTACTTGTCACCTTTAAACCCGTCCAGCATCACCTGCCCGATGTACTTCAAATATACTAACCGGTCGCTGTTACCTGTTATGCAGCTGGCAAAAACTACAAGGACGATGTTTCTTCTGGATCTAAGAGCTTGGCCAACCAAGATCCTGGACTGAGGCATTGCTATGATCTTGTAAGCGCGTCTCTCTCTCTCTCTTGTATTGTTCTGTGCCTGCCAGCGTGCTTTGCTAGGATTTTCGACCAGTAATCCCTTTGTGCAGACAATGATTTCTACTACTGGCTGCTAACTTAGATATTTAGATGTCATACATGATACTACCTCGTACCTCTGTTCCTAAATATAAGTCTTTCTAGAGATTCCACTATAGGCTACATACGGAGCAAAATGAGTGAATCTACACTCGAAAATGCATTTATATACATCTGTATGTGGTCCATACTGGAATCTCTACAAACACATATATTTAGGAACAGGGGCAGTACATTACACAAAATCATAGGTGGCATGTAGGAATTCCAGTGCACTACATTAGGCTCCCTTAGAGTGCCTGCCAGTCCAGCATACAGAGTCATGGCTAGTTTATGGTACGCACACAATCGTTAATTGGTGGTTTAAATATGCGCAAGGGATATGCAATGTAGTATCATGTAGAGATGTCTGAAATTAGCCGTGTCAACTTGCAGATAGGGTTACACAATGAAAAAGTACAAGATGTATGTGGCAATTTCATGGAACATCGCAAAAAAGGAGAGGCAGCGGTGAGCCTATACAGTGTGCTATGGTACGTCACTCCTCCATTGCAATCATCGTGACATGTTATTTGTATGCTAGTTCTGTTAGCCAAGTTTCTTAGGGACAGTTATTACGAGTTATCCTAAGAAAATAAGCACCTGTGAATATAAGCTCCATGTAATATGCCAACCAGTTCTTTTCATTGCGTTTTCAGCTTATCTTTGGTATGATCAGTGGAAAGTCTAGATTGCAGTATATATATTTTTCATTTTGCTGCACATATGGAAATTAATTTGACTTGCAAACATCACAAATTGAACCCAGTGCAGTAATAAATATGATAGGAAAATAGACCATCACTATTTGCTCAAAATGCAAATACAAAGATACCATCTACTTGGCACAATATACTTTGGTCAATGTTTTCCATAGAGATCCCATTGCCTAATTTAAACGAAGAATGCATGACCCACATTTAAATGAAGAACAATTATTTGTTGAAATTCGATGGTCCAAGTGGCTGGTTATGATCATATAGCAGCACCACCTGAAAGCATCATATAGCAGCAGCAGCAGCTCATAGCAACTCATCATACAGCAGCAGCAGTCTGCAATTCATCATATACCAGCAGCAGCTCATAGCAATTCATCATATAACAGCAGCAGGAGCAGCTCATAGCAATTCATCATATAGCAGCAGCAGGAGCAGCTTGTAGCAACTCATCATATAGCAGCAGCAGCAACTCATAGCAACTCATCATACAGCAGCAGCAGTCTGCAATTCATCATATACCAGCAGCAGCTCATAGCAATTCATCATATAGCAGTAGCAGGAGCAGATCGTAGCAATTCATCATATAGCAGCAGCAGGAGCAGCTTGTAGCAACTCATCATATAGCAGCAGCAGCAGCAGCTCATAGCAATTCATCATATAGCAGCAGCAGCAGCAGCTCATAGCAACTCATCATACAGCAGCAGCAGCTCATAGCAATTCATCATATAGCAGCAGCAGGAGCAGCTCATAGCAATGCATCATATAGCAGCAGCAGAAGCAGCTCATAGCAATTCATCGTATAGTGGATCAGAATGAAAATTTGGCAAAAAATCAGAGGAGATCCTCACCTTGTTGGATGAGCTCATCCTTCAACAGCACCTCAAGGCCATGGCCTGAGAGGAGGGGAGGGGGAACAAGGTGCCTTCTGCCGCAGTGTGGCATCAGCCGTAGTTGTGCAGCGCCCGCTGGAGTAGTGTGTTGGACGAACCACAATGGAGCAGCTGCTGGAGACCATGAGAATGAGGGGCGGCGCCAGGGAGGAGCAGCCAGGGAGATTTGCCCCTACCCGCCGGCCATGTAGCCTAGCTGGACATAGCATCGTTGAGGACCAGGCCAGATGGGACTAGTGGCGACGGCTCGCTGGAGGAACCCTAGTGCTGCAGGCAGGAGATCGAGGTAGAGGGAAAGGGGAGAGGAGATGCAAGCGGGCAGGGCAATGAATGCTTGCGTGTTTGTTTTTACTTGAGGGTCAGGTGTGACACAAGCGTCAGCAGTTGCATTTTGAGTGTAATATAGGCAGACAACAGAGTCATTTCACTATTCCCCTTCCCTTCAATTTTTAGTGAGGTTCTACCCGAAACACCCCCCTCCAAAGCGAAATTAGGTAAGCCCAAGCCCATAACACAAAAATGACTTCTTTACATCTTTTATGGCTTATTTTGACAATATACCCTGAAAAGGCGGAATCGAACTGACCCTTAACCTGCAATTCAATTGTGCGTGCAATGATGAATCACTCCTGCCTGCTATCTGTACATTTAGGCATAATCATACATGGCATAACCTAATACATGTGCATTCCATTGTAGAATCTGGAATATGCAATGTTTATGTTAGTTCATACGTTGCACATGATGTTTAAATGCCCCTTAAATCTGGTCAGTCAAGTTATGGTCTTTAAGCCTCCTTCTTTGCTTCTTTTCTTAATATGTAAGATTTGCTCACACATCTGTTCAATTGCTTGTTTGCATCATCCAGCCATACTAGGACTGTTTGCTTTGATTACTTGTTGTTCTTGACCTAACACTCTAACAGAGCTTGTCAACATTTTAAACACTAAGGGCTGCTGCAGTGGGGCCTTGTCTAACTCATAGGTGAATAAAGGTTTGGCTGTACACTACAGTAGGCTCTCCAAGAGTACCTGGAGATCCAGTTCGAAGGTATGCCTAGTTTTTACATACTCCAGACATAGTAAATGCTCATTTCATTGTGTGCAAGTGCAAGAGATGCGGCATGTTTCATTATGTGGTGTTGTTTTGTTATAATCTCATCCTTTTGTGTTCACAAACTGGAAAGTATGCATATTTAAGTTCCAAGGAGACGAGTAACTAGTTTGTGTCACCTTGCAGAGGGGGTGCAATGAAGATAAGATTGAGGATTTCCAAGTACAAGATGTTAGGAAGGAGCCTTGCAAGAGAAGTAGGAGCTGCGCTGAGCCTCTTCAACCTGCTAAGGTAAGTCACTGTATGCAACTCAACAGTTCAATTCCTTGTTTGTTTCAGGCATAGTTAATTTTCTCTTTTCAATTGCTTTATTTGTCCTCACTTAATGAGATGCCTAAATAATTGTGCCTGATATTCGGTACTTGTATCACTATTAGTTGACATAATTAAAGGCCTTACCATTTAATTACTCTACTGAAGTGTGCCTGAAGCTTTGAAGTCTATTAACCAACTATGATTGCATGAGGCTCACAATCTAGTTTATACTATGCTAATGATTGCATAGTTTTGCCTTCTGTAGTATGTTTGTATGAAACCCTCTGTTGTTCATTATGCTCCTTAAGACTTTAATTGAGGTACAGAATGGCCAACTGCTTGCTTACTTGTACGCAAAGTGCTGTCTAAATTTGTAACTTGTCTGTGTTTTCGATTGGGCCCCAACATCATGCTCCTCTGGTGAGCTAAGAGGGATTTATGTATGCAGGCTGCTCAGACTATCTTTTTTATAGTTTTTAAAATATCACCTGCTTATGCTTCATGACGTGTAACATTTTTTTTGTGAAAGTGACGTGTAACATTATTGTTAGTCCTGTTTTGCTATGTAGTACAAAATAGTGTCTTGTTCGCTTCACTGTTGTAACTATATTTTTGCCCTAGTCATGTGTACTTATAGAAACATTTCAGGATGAAGTGACATCAACACAAAAATCTGCGAGCAATGCGGCATGGCCGTTACCGAATGATTATGGATTGGAATTGGAATGTGCTGATGTTCTCGAGCATCAACTAGAGGTGGCAAGACAACGTGTACATGATTGTCAACGTATAATCAACAAGTTGAGACTGGACATGCAGGTATTAGATGCAGGAGTCAAAAAAAAGAAACAAGACACCGAGGTAACCATGAAGGAATTGGAGATTTTGCAGACTGAAATTTGTGCCATCTGAATCCGGCCAATCCTATTTTCTGAAGAGATTATAGTTCAGATGGAGTTAAGTTGATGCGCGTCCATGATGTATGAGCCGTATTTGCCCAGTGTATGTAATTTGTTGTTTGTGTATGCTTTATTATCACCTGTGCTGTACCATAATGCCCAGTGGGTATAATCGGCTGTAATTTCTTTATTGTATAGTGTAGGATTATTCTACCTTTCTATGCCTTGATCTCTTTGTTGTATAGTGTATGCTTTTTAGAGGTGATAGTATTGAGTAGGATAATTATTTGAATATGCTATATCGTTCAAACGGGGGCCAACTCGCCCGACCATGGGCCTTCTACGTCTCGTAGGATCCATGGGCCTTCTACGTCTCGCAGGATCCATGGGCCTTCTACGTCTCGCAGTGTCCATGGGCCTTCTACGTCTCGCAGGTTCCATGGGCCTTCTATGTCTCGCAGGGTCCATGGGCTGCCGACTCATTTATGGGTCTTGTACTAGCCTTTAATGGGCCGTAGACGGGCCTATAATGGAAATCGTACATTTTATTGGCTGACCATAACGTGCCGTTAATAGGCCGTATTTGGTGATTCTATGAAAATGGCCCAACAGACTGACGGACCACAAACAGGCCGACTGTAACGACGGGCTGAATTTGGTCCACAAGCAGAAAATGACAGTAATGGGCCGTAAGTAACCGAATGCTGCAAATAAGCCCAAGAATAAATGGGCTCTGAGAAGGCCGAAAGATAACATGGGTTGTAAATGGCCCAACTGAATAACGGGCCCTTAATGGGTATAAAGCGATACACTATTCATTACGGGCCAGTTTCACCATGGGCCGTTAATGGGTCTAAAGTAATACACTGTTCATCGCGGGCCAGTTTCACCACGGGCCGTTAATAGGCCAAGAGTTACATAGGGCCTCATATGGGCCGAAAGACGTCATGGGCCATATATGGGCCAGAAGTGAAAATGGGCTGGAATCATATTGGATGGCCCAGATGACGCTACAGGGCCTAATTCGGATAGGGCGTAATGGGCCTTGGGTTAGCGGGCAGTAAATGGGCTATATGCGAACAGGCCGTTAACAGGCTTTCCATGGGCCGGCCCGTCACCTTTTGACCAAGTCAAATGGGCCGGCCTTTTCACAGGAATGGGCCTCCGTTGGGCCGTGCCACGTGTCGACGTATCATAGGCGCCTTCTGTCCAATGAGTGGATGACATCTGTCCCAACGATGAGCCGACACGAGTTTCCTCCATCCAATGATTATTTTACACGTGGAAAATCCCCATTGGTCGGGGCTGTTAACGGGTTATCGGATCCAAAACCCGACCCGATAGCTTAACGGTGTTCCATTACGGTGGATGCCACGTGTCGGTCACCCTTGACGAAAGCACTTCTGTGACGCGCGATTTATCGTCATGGAAGTGGACACTTCCGTGATGATAATTTTGGTAATGTCATCAAACACTTCTACGACAGCACATGTATGACTATCTTGATTCTGTCATAAATTTGTCATGGATGTACATGCATGACAAAAAACGTGACCTACTATGACAAACACGTATCATCACGGAAGTGTATTTTTTTTGTAGTGTATATATACCTACGTACCCCGAAAACATCCAGGAGCAAGACGAAACACAATTTCCACCACCGTAACCTTCTGTATCCGCGAGATCTCATCTTGGAGCCTTCGCCGGCATTCTGCCGGAGGGGGAATCGACCACGGAGGTCTTCTACATCAACATCCTTGCCCCTTCGATGAGTTGTGAGTAGTTTACCACAGACCTACGGGTCCATAGTTATTAGCTAGATGGCTTCTTCTCTCTTTTTGGATCTCAATACAATGTTCTCCCCCTCTCTTGTGGAGATCTATTCGATGTAAACTCTTTTTGCGGTGTGTTTGTCGAGATCCGATGAATTGTGGGTTTATGATCAAGTTTATCTATGAATAATATTTGAATCTTCTCTGAATTCTTTTATGTATGATTGAGTTATCTTTGCAAGTCTCTTCGAATTATCAGTTTGGTTTGGCCAACTAGATTGATCTTTCTTGCCATGGGAGAAGTGCTTAGCTTTGGGTTCAATCTTGCGATGTCCTTACCCAGTGACAGAAAGGGTTGCAAGGCATATATTGTATTGTTGCCATCGAGGATAACAAGATGGGCTTTATATCATATTGCTTGAGTTTATCCCTCTACATCATGTCATATTGCTTAATGCGTTACTCTGTTCTTATGAACTTAATACTCTAGATGTAGGCAGGAGTCGGTCGATGTGTGGAGTAATAGTAGTAATGCAGGCAGGAGTCAGTCTACTTGTCATGGATGTGATGCCTATATACATGATCATGCCTAGATAATCTCATAATTATTTGCTTTTCTATAAATTGCTCGACAGTAATTTGTTCACCCACCGTAATACTTATGCTATCTCGAGATAAGCCACTAGTGAAACCTATGGCCCCCGGGTCTATCTCTTATCATATTTGCTTTCAATCTACTTTTATATGCATCTTTACTTTTTGCATCTATATTATAAAATACCAAAAAAATATTTATCTTATCTTACTATCTTTATTAGATCTCACTTTCGCAAGTGGCCGTGAAGGGATTGACAACCCCTTTATTGCGTTGGTTGCAAGTTATCAGTTTGTTTGTGTAGGTGCGTGGGACTTCTAAGGAACCTCAAGACGTAGCAAGAAGGATTTCTCGCGTCGTTGCCGGGGAGATCTTCGCTCAAGTCAAGACATACCAAGTACCCATCACAAACCCATCTCTCTCGCATTTACATTATTTGCCATTTGCCTCTCGTTTTCCTCTCCCCCACTTCACCCTTGCCATTTTATTTGCGCTCTCTTTCACAATCTCCTCCTCTCTTTTCGCTTGTCTTTTTTCTGCTTGCTTGTGTGCCTGTTTGTCCTTATGGCTTCGCCTAAGGGTCCTGACCACCTTCTTAGAAGGATGGAAGAGATTGAATCAAATATTAGAAACTTTATGAATTTGTAATTTGAGCATAATAATTTCTTCAGGAAAGAGCTTAAGGAACAAAAAGGTTTTTTGGGTTTTATGAACAAAGAGCTTGATGATATGAATAAAGAATTTTATGGTGTTAACGCTCAAATTACCTGGCTTGAAAATGCTATAGCCAAAATTTCTGACAAGCAAGCCACCTTAGTCAATAAGATGGCCGCTAAACCAGAAAAGTTAGAAGAAAATAATAATGAGGATCTTAAAGTTATTGATGCATCCCTTATTAGATCTATGTTTTGCAATATGAATTTTGATGATTATGGGACTGATGATGAATCAACTTTGCCTAGAAGGCGTCCCAAGAATTCGGAATTTTTAGATCTTGATGCTAAATTTGGTAAAAGTGGGATTGGAGAGGACACAACTTTAAATAGTATTGAACCCAGTATCTCGGATTTCAAGGAATTTGATTATGATAATTGTTCTTTAGAAGGTTGTATTTCCTTGTTGCAATCCGTTGTTAATTCTCCTCATGCTTATAGTCAAAATAAAGCTTTTACCAAACATATTGTTGATGCCTTGATGCAATCTTATGATGAAAAACTTAATTTGGAAGTTTCTATACCTAGAAAACTTAATAATGAGTGGGAACCTACTATAAAGATTAGAATTAAAGATCATGAGTGTTTTGCTTTGTGTGATTTGGGTTCTAGTGTTTCCACGATTCCGAAAACTTTATGTGATATTCTAGGTTTCCATGATCTTGATGATTGCTCTTTAAATTTGCACCTTGCAGATTCCACCATTAAAAAGCCAATGGGAAGGATCAATGATGTTCTTATTGTTGCAAGTAGAAATTTGGTGCCCGTGGATTTTATCGTTCTTGATATAGATTGCAATCTTTCTTGCCCTATTATTCTTGGTAGACCCTTCCTTAGAACGATTGACACGATTATTGATATGATGGAAGGGAATATTAGATTCCAATTTACATTAAAGAAAGGCATGGAGCACTTTCCAAGAAATAAAGTCAAATTACCTTATGAATCTGTCATGCATGCTACTTATGAATTTAGTGCCAAAGATGGCACTACTTAGATCTACCTTCGCTTTTATGCCTAGCTAGGGGTGTTAAACGATAGCACTAGTTGGGAGGCAACCCAATTTTCTTTATGTTTTTTGTTTTTGCTCCTTTTAGTAATAAATCTTGCATCTACCTTCTGTTTAGATGTGTTTTTATATTTTAATTAGTGTTTGTGCCAAGTAGAACCTATAGGATAACCTATGATGATAGTTGATTTGATTCTGCTGAAAAACAGAAACTTTGCACGCACAAATGTAATTTTGTTAAATCACAGAAACGTGATTTTGTGTTGATTCTTTTTGCTTCTGTTCAATAAACAAATTGCCCAGGACTTCCTATTTTGGTAGGATTTTTATAGGTCCAGAAGTTTGCGTTAGTTACAGATTGCTACAGACTGTTCTGTTTTTGACAGATTCTGTTTTTCGTGTGTTGTTTGCTTATTTTGATGCATCTATGGCTAGTAAAATAGTTTATAAACCATAGAGAAGTTGTAATACAGTAGGTTTAACACCAAAATAAATAAAGAATGAGTTCATTACAGTACCTTATGTGGTGGTTTTGTTTTCTTTCACTAACGGAGCTTATAAGATTTCCTGTTGAGTTTTGTGTTGTGAAGTTTTCAAGTTTTGGGTAAAGCTTTTATGGACTATGGAATAAAGGGTGGAAAGAGCCTAAGCTTGGGGATGCCCAAGGCACCCAAAGATATTCAAGAATAGCCAAAAGCCTAAGCTTGGGGATGCCCCGGAAGGCATCCCCTCTTTCGTCTTCGTTCGTTGGTAACTTTACTTGGAGCTATATTTTTATTCGCCACATGATATGTGTTTTGCTCGGAGCGCCGTGTATTATATTAGTCTTTGCTTTTTAGTTTACCACAATCATCCTTGATGTACACACCTTTTGGGAGAAGCCTATTTGATTAGAATTTGCTAGAATACTCTATGTGCTTCACTTATATCTTTTGAGCTTGATAGTTTTTGCTCTAGTGCTTCACTTATATCTTTTAGAGCACAGTGGTGTCTTAATTTTGAAGAAATTATTAGTCTCTCATGCTTCACTTATATCTTTTTGAGAGTCTTTTATAACAGCATGGTATTTTCTATGCTTATAAAATTGGTCCTAGAATGGTAGGCATCCAAGTTGGGTATAATGAAAACTATCATAGGAAGTGAATTGGATGCTATGATCAATTTGATACTTGATAATTGTTTTGAGATATGGAGGTAGTGATATTAAAGTCATGCTAGTTGGGTGATTATGAATTTAAAGAATGCTTGTGTTAAAGTTAGCAAGTCCCATAGCATGCACGTATGGTTAAAGTTGTGTAACAAATTTGAAACATGAAGTGTACCTGGCTTGTGCATCCTTATGAGTGGCAGTCGGGGACGAGCGATGGTCTTTTCCTACCAATCTATCCCCCTAGGAGCATGCGCGTAGTACTTGATTTTTGATGACTTCTAAATTTTTGCAATAAGTATATGAGTTCTTTTGACTAATGTTGAGTCCATGGATTATACACACTTTTACCTTTCCACCTTTGCTAGCTTCTTCGGTACCGTGCATTGCCCTTTCTCACCTTGAGAGTTGGTGCAAACTTTGCCGGTGCATCCAAACCCCGTGATACGATACAATCTATCACACATAAACGTCCTTATATCTTCCTCAAAACAGCCACCATACCTACCTATTATGGCATTTCCATAGCCATCCAAGATATATTGCCATGCAACTTTCCACCGTTCCGTTCATCATCATCATGACATACTTTACTTTTGTCATATTGCCATTACATGATCATGTAGTCGACATCGTATTTGTGGCAAAGCCACCATGCATTATTTTTCATACATGTCACTCTTGATTCATTGCACCATCCCGGTACTCCGCCGGAGGCATTCATATAGAGTCATATCTTGTTCTAGTTTCGAGTTGTAATTCTTATGTTGAAATCAATAGAAGTGTGATGATCATCATTATTAGAACATTGCCCAAAGAAAAAAAAAGAAAAAAAAAGAAGAAGAAAGGCCCAAAAAAAAGAAAAAGAAAAAAAAAGAAAAGAAAAAAAAGGAAAAGGGTAATGTTACTATCTCTTTTTCCACACTTGTGCTTCAAAGTAGCACCTTGTTCTTCATGTAGTGAGTCTCATATATTGTGCTTCAAAGTAGCACCATGTTTTTCATATAGTGAGTCTCATTAGTTGTCTTTTTCATACTAGTGGGAATTTTTCACTATAGAACTTGGCTTGTGTATTCCTACGATGGGCTTCCTCAAATGCCCTAGGTCTTCATGAGCAAGCAAGTTGGATGCACACCCACTAGTTTTATTTTGTTGAGCATTCATTTATAGCTCTAGTGCATCCGTTGCATGGCAATCCCTACTCCTCATGTTGACATCAATTGATGGGCATCTCCATAGCCCGTTGATTATCCTCGTCAATGTGAGACTTTCTTTTTCCTTCTTCTCCACACAATCCCCATCATCATATTCTATTCCACCCATAGTGCTATATCCATGGCTCACGCTCATGTATTGCGTGAAGATTGAAAAAGTTTGAGATTATTTAAGTATGAAACAATTGCTTGGCTTGTCATCGGGGGTATAGAAGTTGGGAACATCTTTGTGTGACGAAAATGAAGCATAGCCTAACTATATGATTTTGTAGGGAGGAACTTTCTTTTGCCATATTATTTTGAGAAGACATGATTACTTTGATTAGTATGCTTGAAGTGTTACTATTTCTTTTATCAATATGAACTTTTATTTTGAATCATTTGGATCTGAACATTCATGCCACAATAAAGAAAATTACATTATGAATTATGCTAGGTAGCATTCCACATCAAAAATTCTCTTTTTATCATTTACCTACTCGAGGACGAGCAAGAATTAAGCTTGGGGATGCTTGATACGTCTCCAACGTATCTATAATTTTTTATTGTTCCATGCTATTATATTACCCCTTTTGGATGTTTATGGGCTTTATTTTACACATTTATATAATTTTTGGGACTAACCTACTAATCGGAGGCCCAGCCCATATTGCTGTTTTTTTGCCTATTTCAGTATTTCGAAGAAAAGGAATATCAAACGGAGTCCAAACGGAATGAAACCTTCGGGAGCGTGATTTTTGGAACGAACATGATCCAGAGGACTTGGAGTGCAAGTCAAGAACCAGCCAAGGCTCCCACGAGATAGGAGGGCGCCCCCCTATAGGGCACGCCCCCTATCTCGTGGGCCCCTCGGGCGGCCACCGACATACTTCTTCCTCCTATATATACCTATGTACCCCGAAAACATCCACGAGCAAGACGAAACACAGTTTCCACTACCGTAACCTTCTGTATCCGCGAGATCGAGCCTTCGCTGGCGTTCTGCCGGAGGGGGAATCGACCATGGAGGGCTTCTACATCAACATCCTTGCCCCTCCGATGAGTTGTGAGTAGTTTACCACAGACCTACGGGTCCATAGTTATTAGCTAGATGGCTTCTTCTCTCTTTTTGGATCTCAATACAATGTTCTCCCCCTCTCTTGTGGAGATCTATTCGATGTAAACTCTTTTTGCGGTATGTTTGTCGAGATCCGATGAATTGTGGGTTTATGATCAAGTTTATCTATGAATAATATTTGAATCTTCTCTGAATTCTTTTATGTGTGATTGAGTTATCTTTGCAAGTCTCTTCGAATTATCAGTTTGGTTTGGCCAACTAGATTGATCTTTCTTGCCATGGGAGAAGTGCTTAGCTTTGGGTTCAATCTTGCGGTGTCCTCCCAGTGACAGAAAGGGTTGCAAGGCACGTATTGTATTGTTGCCACCGAGGATAACAAGATGGGGTTTATATAATATTGCTTGAGTTTATCCCTCTACATCATGTCATCTTGCTTAATGCGTTACTCTGTTCTTATGAACTTAATACTCTAGATGCAGGGAGGAGTCGGTCGATGTGTGGAGTAATAGTAGTAGATGCAGGCAGGAGTCGGTCTACTTGTCACGGACGTGATGCCTATATACATGATCATGCCTAGATAATCTCATAATTATTCGCTTTTCTATCAATTGCTCGACAGTAATTTGTTCACCCAACGTAATACTTATGCTATCTCGAGAGAAGCCACTAGTGAAACCTATGGCCCACAGGTCTATCTCTTATCATATTTGCTTTCAATCTACTTTTATTTGCATCTTTACTTTTTGAATCTATATTATAAAATACCAAAAATATATTTATCTTATCTTAGTATATTTATTAGATCTCACTTTCGCAAGTGGCCGTGAAGGGATTGACAACCCCTTTATTGTGTTGGTTGCGAGTTCTCAATTTGTTTGTGTAGGTGCGTGGGACTTCTGAGGAGCCTCCTACTGGATTGATACCTTGGTTCTCAAAAACTGAGGGAAATACTTACACTACTCTGCTACATCACCCTCTCCTCTTCGAAGAAAACCAACGCAAGCTCAAGACGTAGCACTATGCTGCCGCGCAGGCCTCACCGCCCCACCGTACTCCCATCGCTGGCCTAGCCATCCCTATACTCACCCACACCTGCTGTTATTCTCCGGGGACGGCAGATGAACCAGTAAACCCTCGTACTCCCCTCCGCGTGGGAAACAACTGCCGAGTCTTCCCTGGCTCTGTGTCGTTCCCTTCCTAGACCTCGCCGTCATCCACCGCCCTGGTGCTCTCGGCGCGGCCTGGTTAACATGGTCAATGAACGACATCCATCGGAAGTGCATTGTACGTGGAGAGGCTGACAGGTGGGTCCACGGTCACACGCAAGGAAATGCCTCCTTATTACGTGCAAAATAATGATTCCTCCACCTGATAGCTAGGACCCACCGAAAGGGCCTCTGTATTTCGCAAAAAAAACATTCCCCCACTGAAAGGTCGGACCCACCAGCTATATCTTCGCACGCAAGGAAGTGCCTCATTATTACGCACAAAAAATGAATACCTCCCCAGCTAGCTGGGACCCACCATAGTGGGAGGCTGACTTGTGGGCCTACTAAGTTGACGGGGACGGAGGGCTTTGTCAACTTAGTAGATATGAACGATTCTAGCGCCAAAGACCGTACGATGTCCATCCAACGGCCATAGTGCTTCTTCAACCTCTGGTCTTCTTGCTCCAGCCGCCCAAAGCAGCACCGGTCGTGCCGCCTGCTCCTGCCTCCCGTGGCAGGCTGTGCTGCTGCGGAGGCCTCACCGCCCCCAACTACTCCCACCGCTGGCCAGGCCATCCCTCCACTCACCCACACCCCCTGTTATTCTGCAGCGACGACAGCCTCACACCGCAGTCAAACCAATGAACCCTCATACTCCTCTCCGTGTGGGCATCCACTGCCGCGTCTTCCCTGGCTTCGCGCCGTCCCCTTCCTAGGCCTCGCCCTCGTCCACCGCCGTGGTGCTCTTGGCGCGGCATGGTCAATGTGGTCAATGACCGACTTCCATCGGAAGAGTACTGTACGTGGAGAGGCTGACAGCTGGGTCCATGGCAGCCGCAAGGATGTGCCACCTTATTATGCGCAAAATAATTATTCCTCCACCTGACAGTAGAGACTCACCGGACGGGCCACCGTATTTCACGGAAAAACGTTTCCCCCTGACTGCTGGGACCCACCGGACAGGCCACCATATTTCGGAAAAAAACATTCCCCCCGCTATCAGCTCGGACCCACCGGAAGTGCCTCCTTATTACGCACAAAAAAATGAATACCCCCTGCTAGCTGGGACCCACCTTGGTGGGAGGCTGACTTGTGGGCCTACTAAGTTGACGGGGACGGAGGGCTTTGTGAACTTAGTCAATATGAACGACTCTAGCTCTAGTGATCGTACGATGTCCATCCAACGATCGTACTTCTTCTTCAACCTCTGGTCTTCTTGCTCCAGCCGCCCAAAGCAGCGCCGGTCGTGCCGCATGCTCATGCCTCCCGTGGCCGGCTGTGCTGCCGCGGAGGCCTCACTACCCCCTACTATTCCCACCGCTGGTCAGGCCCTGTGGTGACGGCAGCCTCACACCGCAGCCGAACCAGTGAACCCTCGTACTCCTCTCCATGCGGGCTTCCACTGCCACGTCTTCCCGGCTCCACATCGTCCCCTTCCTAGGCCTCACCGTCGTCCACCACCCTGGTGCTCTCGGCGCGGCGTGGTCAACGTGGTCAAGGAACGACTTCCATCAGAAGAGTACTCTACGTGGAGAGGCTGACAACGGGTCCACGACGACTGCAAGGAAGTGCCTCCTTATTACACGCAAAATATTTATTCCTCCACCTGACGGTAGGGACCCATCGGACGGGCCACCGTATTTCGCGAAAAAAACATTTCCACCTGACTGCTGGGACCCACCAGCTACATCTTCGCACGCAAGGAAGTGCGTCCATATTACAGGCAAAAAATGATTCGCCCCCCTGACTGCTGGGACCCACCAGCTACATCTTCGCACGCAAGGAAGTGCATGACAGTCGGGACCCACCTGGCCGAAGCGTACGTAGCGTTGTCATTCTGGTCGCGAACATGTACGTACATACTGGTCGATGTAGATGCGCACATGTCGTAGTAGAGGCACGCACATAGCATGTACATGTACGTACAATGGCCAGGGTGCAAGAAAGTAAATACGGCCACGTACGTACATACAGGCGGGGTCTCGAACGCCTACTCGCGCATACGTACGTCCAGGGCTCGTGTACAGGGTTGGGTCGGAACGGAGAAACTGCGTCGTCATCGTGTTCATGGGGAGGCAACGGAATGCGTCGTGTTCATAGGGAGGCAACCGGCTTGGACAGAACAACCGATGGAAACGAGGCCAGGCGTATCACAGAACGGAGGAAACGGCCTTGTGTTCGACCAGCCACGTTCGAAACGGGATCCTGTTCATCAGGAGGGGTCTGGCATATCGTAAAACGGAGGAAAGGGACTTCTATTGGACCTCCTACGGTCGAAACGGGGTCCTATTGATCGGGAGAGGTGTGGCGTACCGCAAAACGGAGAAAACGGACTTGTGTTGGAGTGCTACGGTCGAAACGGGGGTCCTGTTCATCGGGAGGTGTGTGTGTGGCGTACCGCAAAATGGGACTCCACGGGATACTGTTCATCTCCACCGTCGACCTCCTCTAGCCTCCACAGGCTACTGTTCATCCACCGTCGACCTCCTCCAGCCTCCACCTGCGACTGTTCATCCACGGGCTCCTGTTCATACAGCCTCCACCGCGCGCTACTCCACCGGCTACTGTTCAACTAGCCCTCTCCACGGGGTCCTGTTCAATCACCCCTCCATGGGCTACTGTTCATCCAGCCCTCCACTGACTACTGTTCAACCAGCCCTCCATGGGGTCGTCCTGTTCATCCAGCCCTCCACGGGGTCCTATTCATCCAGCCCCAACCAGCTCGATCGGGGTCCTGTTCATCCAAAGGCAACACCACGGGGTCCTGTTCATCCACCCCACTGGGAACCGTTCATCCAAACCCCCAGCAATGCTCACTGTTCATCCAAACCCCCCGAGTAACGCTCACTAATCATCCAGAGGAAGCATCGATCGGCTTCAGTTAGCAGCAGTAGCGAAGGAATCGCTCGATCGCTCGGGTTTAGTAACGCATAGCCTGCAGTGCAATCGCTTGGGTTCAGTTAGGCGACGGCTCACACCCACGCGTGTACGGTACGAGAGAAACGTGCATCGCTCGTCCCCCGACCAACCACCGTAACCGGGAACTCCCCGATATTTTCCTCGCCCTCGCTTATACCATGATTTTTTCTGTCATGGATGGCCCAAAGAATGTCATGCAGCTGCATCTCCGGCCTACCTAGGATGAAAAGCCCATTTTCTGTCATGATTTTTTGTCATAGAAGTAGGAACCCACCACATCTATGATGATACCGAGTTTTGTCACAATTATCGTCATAGAAGTGTCATAAGTATGACAGAAAAAAATTCGTTCGGCCCAAAATGTCACGGATGTGTCTTTTTTTTGTAGTGGGGTGTCCCGCTCTTTTTCAGGTTGAGCTACAAGTTAGCAGTGGCCTCTGGTTCATCAAGAATTTTGTGGACAAGCATAACCATCTGTTTGTCCCTGCTGACCTGACTCCCTACTTATCGGCTCATCGTAGAATGACTGATGCACAAAAGGCCGATGTCATCGAGTATGCTGTTGGTGGACTTCGAACATATCTGATTATGAATGTAATGGAGAAGAATGCTAGAGGTCCCGACTAGCTTGGATTTATAGATCGAGACCTATACAACCATGTTTCAATCCAGAAGAAGCGCAAGATAGAAGGCAGTGACGCTAGATATTTGCTCACCTATATGATTGTACAGAAAAAAGCAGACCCAGAATTCTTTTTCAAATACACAAAAGACAAAGAAGGCCATTTGAGGAACATATTCCGGGCTGATTCAAATCCTGGATTGACTATGTTGCCTTTGGTGGTGTCGTGGTGTTCGACAGTACATACCGATCTAACAAGTACAGATTTCCGTTTGTTCCATTTGTTGGTCTGAACCATCACCGCAACACAGTTTTGTTTGGGGTCGGTCTAGTGTCAGACGAGACAGTTGCATCATACCAGTGGCTTCTTCATGTATTTTTGGAGGCAATGTCCCAAACAGCACCCATTTCAGCAATCACCGGTGGGGATGGTGCAATGGCTAAAGCAATAGCTATTGTCTAGATTGGAACAGATCATCGTTTGTGCACATGGCATATCGAGGAGAATATGGTGATGCACCTCCGCAAGAAAAAGCTTGAGGAATTTAGGGAATTCATTTACCGTCGTTGGGATCTTGATGAGTTTGAGAAAAGATGGGATGCTTATAAGGTTCGGTTCAAAATAAAACCAACGGGGAAGAGGTTGTCATGGGTTAACAGGATGTACGAGCTGTGACACAAATGGACTGTTGCGTACTGTTAGAGTACGTAATGGGCCTAATGGGCCCATTAGTCTTAGGGTTAATTAGAGATAAGGGTCACTTGCTTAGGGGTCAAGTAAGCCTTGCTTGGGAGTCAAGTAAACCTCTCTATATAAAGAGAGGAGATGTATCAATCTAATCAAGCAAGAATTAAGAAGGAAATCCATTCCCTCTTGCCCGGCCGTGGGTAGAAAGGCCCCGGCCGGCCCTCTCGCGCCCTCCTTCTAGCAGCGCCATAACAATTTGGTAACAGGTAGCTCAGTTCCGATCATGTCTTCGCCGCCGCCCACCCCATCGCTTTCGCTGCCGACCGTCACCACCGTGCAGCTGGCCATCTACACCGCGCCGCTGCCCTCCCGTGTGCGCTGCTAGTCGCATCCTCCGGCGCCGCCACCGCCCAGATGCTGGCGCCCTCCACCGCACCACCGGACGCCGCCTACACCCCGGAGGAGATCACCGGGGTCCTCAACGACCTCGTCAGAGCTGTCCAGGGGATCCGGCTGTACCTGGCCAGCCCCTACGGGCCGCCGTCGCCCCTGCCGCCGACCGCCGCCACCGGGCCGCCGCCCCTGCCATGGTACTTGCCGCAACCAGGGGCCTCCACGGTGTTCGCTGGGACGCTGCAGCCCCAGCTACAGCTGCCACTGCCACCTGCCGCCGCCCCACAGTGGCCGCAGTGGCCGGCGCCGGCTCCCCCCGCGCCTCCAGCGCCTTTCACCGCCACCGCACCGTTGTGGCTGCCGTGGCAGCCGCCGCACCAGGCGGCCTTCGCCGCGCTCGTCGGGCCACTGCAGCAACCGTTGCAGCTTCCATCCATCGCCACCATCGCCCAGCCCTGGCTGCAGTGGCAGCCGCCGCTCCTGGCGGCCTCCGCCACGCCCGGTGCTCTGCCACAGCAGTCGCTACCGCAGCCCGGTGCGCCACCACAGCAGCCGCTGCAGCTGCAGCAGCCACCGCCGTTCAGCTCCGGTCCTGCATCGACCGCACCAGCGGGAGTCCCGCTTCACCAAGTCCAGTCGCCGTCACTGTTTTCGTCTTGGATCGCTACCCGCCACGTGTTGGCGGCGGTGAGGCTGCAGGCTGCTGCGCGCGGCCTCCTAGCGCGTCGGCGTGTGCGGGACATGCGTGGTCTACAGCTGCCGCTCCTCCAAGTTGCCCTTCGCTGCGCAAAGGACCTCGATCTCATCCGCTACGTCGGGGATCTTGGGCATGCAGTTTCCCCCACGGGCGGCGGGCATGCTGTTTTCCCCGCGGGCAACGACCTCAAAGTCTGCGACATCGACAGTTGGGGGGTGCACCCCTACTCGTCATTCTCCATCGCAAGCCCTCCACTCTTCCCTGTGCAGTGCAAACCAACAGTCGTCCGCCAGGGAGAAGGCATGGTGTCACCGACATCAGCGCACCGCGTAGCACCACTGCGTTCCGCCACCGACCGCCGTGAGGGCGCCTCTGCTGGCCACTCTTGCGACCACTTCCAGGTGGTCATACACATGCACTCCTTTTGTCCAGGTGGTGTCCATGGGATCTAGGTGGCTGTACACCGTGCACGTCCGACATGTGGATGGTGTCCACTTTTTGTTTAGGGGTCCAAAATAAAGCATCCCAGTCCATTTCAGGTTGAGAATAATAAAACAAGCCGAGATGTAAAAGGCTTGTTTTTAGGTGTTAGGTTTGTGTTGCGTCGAGTCATGGTTATAAGTTGGTAAGGCTGTAGCTCAAGTACAAGCTGCATGTCCAGGTGGGGTGTAGTGTTAGAGTACGTAATGGGCCTAATGGGCCCATTAGTCTTAGGGTTAATTAGAGAGAAGGGTCGCTTGCTTAGGGGTCAAGTAAGCCTTGCTTGGGAGTCAAGTAAACCTCTCTATATAAAGAGAGGAGATGTATCAATCTAATCAAGCAAGAATTAAGAAGGAAATGCCTTCCCTCTTGCCCGGCCGTGGGTAGAAAGGCCCCCGGCCGGCCCCCTCGCGCCCTTCTTCTAGCAGTGCCATAACACGTACACAAAGGGTAGATATTTCGTAGGCATGAGGAGTAATCAGAGGAGTGAGTCTCTCAACTCAAGGCTTCATGTGCACCTGAACAGGAAGATGCATCTTGTTGATTTGTTGCAGCATGTTGAGCACTGTGTATCCATAATGCGTAAGAATGAAGCAGCATTAGATGCAGTAGCGACACATATGATACCCTTGACTAAGCTGAATGCACACCCTCTGGAGATTGCTGCCTCTATATTTATACAACTATGATGTTTCCAAAGGTAAAGCGTCAGATTGGCAGGTAACAGACTGGGTAGCGTGTGATGGTTTGGTCGTGTTTGGAGTTTTGCGCAAAGCCCCATATGATAAACTCCCATATGGCAGGGATGCTACAGAATTGCAAGGTAAGGAAGGTAAGGATGCTGAGGACTTGCATGCAAAAAACTTGGATGCTGAGGATCCCAATTGTCGGATTTCGGGTTCTGGCAGACCCTTGAGGTTCGAACACTAGGGTGCGCGCGGAGATTACACCCTCAGCCTACCCATGTTTCACCGCCTCGCTAGGATCTAAACTACACGAAGAACAACACTAGGGACACAAGATTTATACTGGTTCAGGCCACCATTGTGGTGTAATACCCTACTCCAGTTTGTGGTGTGTGGATTGCCTCTGGGGCTAATGAGGAACAGTACGAGGGAAGAACAGCCTCGCGAGGGTCTGCTCTTGGTTGGTGCGATGAACTACTAGGGGAGTTCAGTCGCCTCTCTCTCTCTGTGTGTGTGTCTTGGGTGCGGATCTGATCAGATCTCTCTTCCTCTACCCTGTGGGTGGCTAGTCCTATTTATAGGCGAAGGCCCCGGGCCTCTTCCCAAATATCGAGTGGGAAGGGCGCCAACAATTGGTCATTTTGAAGGGGAACATCTAGTACACTTATCCTGACTAAAGTTGGTCCTCGCCCTCCAAAATACCCTGACGATGACGCTGGCTTGGGCTCCACGATGACCTCCGTTCTGCCGTCCTGCTGGTCTTGGTCTTGTTGCACCGGAATGGTTGCCTTTGCTTGATACCCTTGCCTGCGCTTGCCCCCTTTGCACCAAATGGGAAACAAGGACTCTGCGCAGGCCGGCGCCCGCCTAGCGCCCGCCTGCGCCTTGGTCATCATGGCTTGCGTCACGGGCACCTCGTGAGGTACCCCGCCTTGATCTCTCCGCCTCCTCGCGAGCCAGCCTGACGAGGCCGCGCCTGAGGAAGCCTCCTGTCGTCCGCCCGCGAGGCTTGGCCCCTCGCAATGGTCTTGAGCATGTGTTGATGAAGATGGGTCGCACTGGTCCACTCCTTGAGCCACGCCGCAGGCCGCAGGCAGGCAAGTCTGGGTACCCCCATTCCCAGAACGCCGATAGTAGCCCCTGGGCCCAAGGCGCGCTTGGACTTGGCTTAGCAGAGAAGCGAAGAGGCAAGTGCGAAGCACCGCGGGCCCCAATAGCCTGCAGCCTTGGGCGCCGCGTAGCAGTTGATTGGACGTGGGCGTCCTGGCTCCCCATGACGCCTCGGTAGCTGCACGATTTGACAAGTCCCTACATGCAAAACGGGTCATGATTACCTGTGATCACGGAGGTTGACGGTTGGCCTCCCTCAGCTATACGTACGGAACGGCGTGAGCCCCTTCGGTTCATCCCTCCTTGCTACTCTTTGTCTTCTTCTCGGCCGCTCACCATCCCCATGGCTCCGCCGAAGAGGTTCCCGGCCGCGGAGAAAGGGAAGGCTCGCCAGGAAGGGCCCTGCTCCGCTTCGACCAAGCGCGGCCGGGGCCGCCCTCGTAAGCACCCCACTGCCCTTGCTGCGGCTTCCTGGGGCCGTGGAAGCAGCCCTCTGCGCAGCGGTGGGCATCCGGCTGCCATCGAGAGGTACGCTAGGGCTGCGCGACCCTCAAGGCCGCGCTTCCGCTCGGCGGAGGTGCTGCCGGAGTTCGTCGTGTGGTCAGCGGACCCGAGCAGCACCTGGCTCCAACTTCCTTGTTTCTTCATAGGTGAGCTTCCGGCTGGTGCCCCAGGCGGCCTTTGGCTTCAGGCAGATGGTTGTTGCAGCAGGTCCTCTTGGGCTACCCTAGAGGTCTCCACCGCCGGGGAGGCGGCCTTGACCCATGGCTGGCAAACATTTGCCCGCGCGCGCGGCCTGCGCCGACGTTGCACTCTGCACTTCAAGTTCGACGGCGACGCCACCCTCTATGTGAGGGTGTTCGGGGAAGACGGCCGCCGTGCCGGATGCTGTCTCGAAGATGATGACCGCGGTCGCGCGCCCAGCCCCGGCGTTGGTCGGGGTGAAGGGGGCGGAGGGCGCGCGGGCAGTGGGGCCCGAGATCCGCCAAGCTCTGGCGACTCCCCTTCGGGTAGCAGCTCCTCCAGTGGTGGTCGCGACCAGCCCCCTCGTTGTTGCCCTCGTCTGGGAGAGGGCAGCAGGTCAGCCCGCTGCCGCGCTTCGGTGAAGCGGGAGGTGGAATCCAGGTGAGCTTCGGAGGCAGTACGAGCCTTTGCTGAGAGCTGGCGCCGAGCAAGTCATCCCCCCTTTTGCTTTCCTTTCTCTCCTGTGCGAAAAGAATGTAATCCGTTGCCCCGCGGGGCGTGCTGAACTGTTGTTGTTTTAATTGGTGCGTTGTTTCTTCTGCTTATGTGCTATGTTTTCATTCTGTGTGCCTATGTGTGAAGACCACTTATCTTGGGGGGGGGGGCTCATCGCGGTCCTCGCCTCCTGAGGCCAGTGCCTCGTCCTGCGCCTTGTGTCCTGTAGAGTTTAGTCAGCAGGGGTAGTCCCCAGCCTTGGTAGTGAGGGGAACCAACCCAAACCCCATGATCATGTCGCGATGCCCGTGGGGCACGGACTGGGAGGGGTGCTCCCGCAGCGGACTCGAACAGGGAAGTCCCAAATTGCTGGGCAGAAAACACTCGCGAGGGTGCCCACGCTCCCCCCTCGTGAGGCTTTGTGTGGGGGAAAACGAAACGAACGAGTAAAACGGAAGAGTTGCGAGCTCAAAATGGCAACAACTTCGAAAAATCTTCAAATAGGAACAAACATGCCAACTGTGGAAAGCAAATGAAAGAGGCCGCGTCCAGCACCTAATCTAGTCTTTGACGTCTTCTCACCAGCGCGGAGCTAAGTGCTGCCACTGGGTGTGGGCGGGAGCCCCCGAGGCCCGAGGGCGGCACTCCGGAGACTCCGGGGCGTGTACAGCCCCACTCATTATTACGTGAGAGTGTCACGGGCGGCGAGCTTCACAGGCCTTTGCCTTCTTCACAGGCTCTGGGCCTTTTCCAAAACACAGCTACTTCACAGGCATTTGCCTTCTTCACAGGCACCGGGCCTTTTTCAAAACACAACAACTTCACAGGCATTTGCCTTCTTCACAGGCACCGGGCCTTTTTCAAAACACAGCAACTTCACAGGCATTCGCCTTCTTCACAGGCACTGGGCCTTTTTCAAAACACAGCAACTTCACAGGCATTCGCCTTCTTCACAGGCACCGGGCCTTTTTCAAAACACAGCAACTTCACAGGCATTCGCCTTCTTCACAGGCACCGGGCCTTTTTCTGGGGTAAAACCTTCGGAGGTGTTGGATGTTCCACGCGTTCTAGATGGGCACCCCCTCCTGGGTCTCCAAGCGTGCGAAGCCGGGCTTGGAAACATGAACAACCTTAAACGGGCCCTCCCACATGGGAGAGAGCTTATGCAGCCCCTCCCTGGAGAGAACCCGTCTGAGCACGAGGTCCTCTACCTCGAGAGTCCTGGGGCGAATGTTGCGGCAGTGGTATCGCCGCAGTGCTTGTTGGTACCTTGCCGCCCGCAGGGCGGCTTCTCGGCGATGCTCCTCCCCCAGCAAGAGATCCGTCCCCCGCATGGCGTCCTGCTGCGCTTCGTTGAATGCCAGGACCCGCGCGGAACGATGTCTGACCTCGTGAGGGAGAATGGCTTCAGCTCCATAAACCAGAAAGAACGGGGTCTCGCCAGTCGGCTTGGTTGCGGTCGTGCGGATTGACCACAACACGGACTGGAGCTCGTCGTACCAGCCCCTGCCACATGCCTCCAGCTTCTTCTTGAAGGTTCTGGTCTTGAGGCCTCTCAGGACCTCTGCATTGGCTCGCTCGGCCTGACCGTTGCTGCGCGGGTGCGCCACCGAAGCGTAGCATATCTGCGTTCCAAGGTTAGCACAGTATGTTTTGAAGAGGTTACTGGTGAACTGCGAACCATTGTCGGTGATGATGCGATTCGGCGCCCCGAATTGGCTCACGAGGCCCTTGATGAACTTGACCGCGGAGCCTGCGGGGATGGTGCGGACAGCTTCCACCTCAGCCCACTTGGTGAACTTGTCCACGGCAACGTAGAGGTAGCGGTCGCCCCCTGGCGCCCGAGGGAACGGGCCTAGGATATCCAGTCCCCAGACTGCGAAGGGCCACGAGAGGGGTATAGTCTGCAGACCTCCCGCCGGCTGATGGATCTGCTTGGCATGGAACTGACAGGCCTCGCAAGCTTTTACCAGTTCCGCAGCGTCATTGAGTGCCGTGAGCCAATAGAACCCGCTGCGGAACGCCTTACCGATGAGGGTTCGTGATGACGAGTGATGCCCACAGTCGCCATCGTGTATGTCCGCCAGTAGCTCCTTCCCCTGCTCCCTGGAAATGTAATGCAGGGACACATCATTCGGTCGTCTTCGGTAGAGCTCCCCATCCTTAAGGCAGTATGCTGTGGCCTGCCGTGCCACACGCCCCGCCTCCTCCTCCTTTTCTAGCAACATGCCTCGCGTCAGGTAACTTCTGAGCTTCGTGATCCAGCACCCCTCCTGAGGTTCCAGCGCCAGGAGCAGGCGCGCTCCTAATGTCGGGCCACAGACCGGGGCTCCCGAGGCAGGCGGCTGGGGGAGCTCCCCTCGGGGCTGCGCCGTGCTTGATAGCGATGGCGTCACCGAGGGCTTAAAGAGTCGTTCCTCGAAGACGCCAGGCTCCTGAGGTAGCTGCCTGGATGTCCTTTTTGCGATGTCATCAGCCTCTTGATTGGTGCCGCGAGGCACATGATGCAACTCCAGCCCCCAAAACTGCTTCTCCATCCTGCGGACCTCCGCGAGGTAGGCTTCCATGTGCTCATCCTTTGGTTCGTATACTTTGTTGGAGAAGTTGACAAGGAGCTGCGAATCACCCTTGATGGTGAGGCGCTTCACCCCCAGGGCGACTGCAGCCTTCAGGCCTGCTATCAAGCCATTGTATTCTGCTATGTTGTTGGAGACCTTTTCTCCATGCTGAAAACAGAGTTGCACGGCATAGTAGAGCTTGTGTTGAGTGGGGGATACGAGTACTGCATCATCCCATGTGCCGTGTCGGGAGAACGCCCCGTCGAAGTACATGACCCATCCGTCCGGTGCCTCGCTCCCTGGGGAGAGCGATCGATCCTCGCCAGCCTCGAGGTCTGGCGCCTCTGCCCATTCCGCCATGAAGTCCGCAAGCGCAGCCCCTTTGATGACTCTGGTTGTGCTGAATTCTATCTGAAATGCCTGCAACTCGATGTTCCACTCAGCGACTCTTCTTGCTGAGTTGGGGCTCCTGAGCACCCTTTCCAAGGGGTATGCCGAGACAACCTTGATGGGATGGCCTTGGAAATAGTGCCGCAGATTGCGCGAGGCCACCAATAGCGCGAGGAGGAGTTTCTGGGGCATGGGGTACCGCGCCCTTGCGTCCCGCAATAACGTGTTGACGAAGTACACTGGGTGCTCGACTAGGTTGGGAGTGCTGGTGCCACTAGCATCCTCCGGGGGCCGGGGCGCCTCCTGAGACAATAGAGCCCCTGGCGACTGGTCGCCTGGGGGAGGGGCCTCTTCTGTTTCGGGTGTGCTTCCCTTTTGTGGCTAGTCCTCCTTGGCTGCAGCCGCGGTCGCTGTGAGGCCCTCTCGGCCCTGCTTTGCTTTAACCCGGACGGTTGCTGCGGCCTTGGTCCTACGCTCCTTCCTAACAGACACCAGGGCTGCGCTGGCAGAGTAGGGGGTGGCCGCAAGGTAGAGCGGCAGGGGCTCCTGAGGGCGCGGAGCCACCATCACCGGGGGGCTAGTCAGGTACCTCTTGAGATCCTGGAACGCCTTGTCGGCCTCTTCAGTCCATTCAAAGGGGCCCTTTTTCTTCATCAGCTTGAAGAAGGGCAGCACTCGTTCCCCCAGCTTGGAGATGAAACGCCCTAGTGCAGTCACGTGCCCGGTGAGCTTCTGCATATCTCTGAGGGTCTTCGGCGGGCTCATGTCCTCGACTGCTTTTACCTTTTCGGGGTTGGCCTCGATGCCCCAGTGGGATACTAGGAAACCCAGGAGCTTGCCTGAGGGGACTCCAAACACACACTTCTCCGGGTTGAGCCGCAGGTCCACCTCGTTAAGGCTCGCGAAGGTTTCCTCCAAGTCCTGTATCAGAGTTTTTGCCTCTCGAGACTTCACCACAATGTCATCGACATAAGCCTCCGCATTCCTCCCGAGTTGCCGTCCCAAGGCGATGTGCATTAGCTGCTGAAAGGTAGCACCAGCATTGCGCAACCCGAATGGCATGCACGTATAGTAGTAAACCCCGCACGGGGTCAGGAAGGCCGTCTTTTCCACATCTTCTACTGCCATCTTGATCTGGTGGTAGCCGGAGAGGCATCCAGGAAACACAACAAGTCGCACTCGGCGATGGAGTCAACGATCTGGTCGATGCAAGGGAGCGGGAATGGATCCTGCGGGCAGGCCTTGTTGAGGTTGGTGAAGTCAACACACATGCGTTCCTTTCCCCCCTTCTTCGGCATGACCACAGGGTTAGCCAGCCAGTCTGGGTAGCGAACCTCGTGAATGACCCCCGTCGCTTCCAACTTGCGGGTCTCTTGACGATGAAAGCTTGCTTCTTAGTGGACTGCCGCCTTGCCTTCTACTTCACTGAGCGCACGTTGGGGCACACATTGAGGTGATGCTCGATTACGCCCCTCGGGACCCCTGCTAGCTGATCAGGTTCCCTTGTTCGCGCGCAGGAATTTCACCAAAGCTTCCTCCTGCTCGGGCTCGAGGTTTGCGCCTATGGTGAAGGTGGCACTGGTGGATCCATCCTCGTCAACTAGTACCTGCTTGGTTTCCGCCTTGTCCTGAGTGAATAGCCGCTTCTTCTTGGCCGGCGCAGCCCCCTTGGGCTCAGAGGCGTCTGAGTCGACGGGCCGTGCCGCCGCCGCGGCCTTGAAAACAAGCTTGAGCGCTTGCAACGCGTCCCCAGTGTCCCCAGACATGGTGAGGACGCCGCTACTCCCCGGCATCTTCATGAGGTTGTATGTCGGGTGAGTCGCGGCCATGAACCGGGCTAGCGCCGGGTAGCCAAGGATGGCGTTGTATGGGAGGCCGATGGGGGCGATGTCGAAGTCGATTAGCTCCGTGCGGAAGTTGTCGTAGGTGCCGAAGGTCACCGGAAGGCGGATCTGCCCTAGGGAGCCGATGTAGCTACCTTCGACGCCCAAGAAGGGCTTGCTGGGCTGCAGCCGTTCCAGCGGTACATGGAGAAGGCTGAAGGCCTCCACTGGGAGCATGCTGAGGCCGGCACCACCGTCGATGAGGGTCTTGGTGACCGCCACGTTGCAGATGGTGGGGGTGCATAACATTGGGAGTGCGCCCGAGCAAGCCGAGTTGGAGGGGTGATCATCTGAGCTGAAGGCCAGATCGGCTTTAGGTGCCGCCCAACCCAGAGGCGCCCCGCGCGGTACAAGAGCGGCGCCGATCTGGCGGACGAATGGCTTGACGTGGTGGCCTGAAGGTGATGCCTGCGATCTGCCCAGGAGGGCTGCGACTACAGGGGGCACCAGCGCAGCATGGTGGGCAAGGAAGAGGTTGTGTAACTCCTCCTAGGAGGCCACAGAAGCCGCTGGCAGGTGGAGCAGCCACATGCGCGGGACGCCGGTGAGGGCCATGGGCAGCCAGTTAGCCATGACCCTGTCATTGCCTCCGGCCTTGAGGACGGGACGGCTTCTTCATATGCTATCAGGAAGGCCAGCGGATCGGCCGCGCCGTCGTAGCGCGGCGGCACGTCCGGCTTGAACTTGTTCGGCTACTGCACCTGTCGCAAGGTGGGGGCCAGGGCTCGAAGCCCCCTGGTTCCCGCGCCGACATCGACAGCCGGAGCGGGCGGTGCATCGGCCGCCATGAGGGCGGAGCGCGGTGCTGATGGAGAACGGGTCGACGGAAGGGAGAGCTCCAGCGCACCCCTACCTGGCACGCCAAATGTCGGATTTCGGGTTCCGGCAGACCCTTGAGGTTCGTACACTGGGGTGCGCGCGGAGATCACACCCTCAGCCTACCCATGTTTCACCGCCTCGCTAGGATCTAAACTACACGAAGAACAACACTAGGGACACAAGATTTATACTGGTTCAGGCCACCATTGTGGTGTAATACCCTACTCCAGTTTGTGGTGTGTGGATTGCCTCTGGGGTGATGAGGAACAGTACAAGGGAAGACCAACCTCGCGAGGGTCTGGTCTTGGTTGGTGCGATGAACTGCTAGGGGAGTTTAGTCGCCTCTCTCTCTCTCTCTCTCTCTCTCTCTCTGTGTGTGTCTTGGGTGCGGATCCGATCAGATCTCTCTTCCTCTACCCTGTGGGTGGCTAGTCCTATTTATAGGCGAAGGCCCCGGGCCTCTTCCCAAATATCGAGCGGGAAGGGCGCCAACAATTGGCCATTTTGAAGGGGAACATCTAGTACACTTATCCTGACTAAAGTTGGTCCTCGCCTGCCAAAAGACCCTGACGATGACGCTGGCTTGGGCTCCACGATGACCTCCGTTCTGCCGTCCTGCTGGTCTTGGTCTTGTTGCACCGGAATGGTTGCCTTTGCTTGATACCCTTGCCTGCGCTTGCCCCCTTTGCACCAAAGGGGAAACAAGGACTCTGCATAGGCCGGCGCCCGCCTGGCGCCCACCTGTGCCTTGGTCGTCATGGCTTGCATCACGGGCACCTCATGAGGTACCCCACCTTGATCTCTCCGCCTCCTCACGAGCCAGCCTGACGAGGCCGCGCCTGAGGAAGCCTCCCGTCGTCTGCCCCGCGAGGCTTGGCCCCTCGCGATGGTCTTGAGCATGTGTTGATGAAGATGGGCCGCACTGGGCCACTCCTTAAGCCACGCCGCAGGCCACAGGCAGGCAAGTCTGGGTACCCCCGTTCCCAGAACACCGACACCAATGACTTGGAAGGTAAGGATGCTGAGGACTTGCATGCAAAAAACTTGGATGCTGAGGATCCCAATGGCTTGGAAGGTAAGGATGCTGAGGACTTGCATGCAAAAAACTTGGATGCTGAGGATCCCAATGACTTGGAAGGCAAGGATGGTGTGGACTTGCATGCAAAAAACCTGGATGCTAAGGATCCCAATGACTTGGAAGGTAAGGACAGTGAGGAGTTGGATGCAAAAAAGTTGGATGCACAAGGCGTGGATGCTAAGCCTGTGGATTTTATATATCACGTGACTTGTCTGTTTATAGGAGCAAGACTGGATGATGCAGCTTGTAAATGTAAAAAGTTGGAAAGTCAGGATTGCCCATGTGCACATATATTCTGCATTCTGGATCATCTTGGTGTACGCACATTTCCAAAAAATTGTGAAGAAAAGATGGACAATGCATGCCAAGCCAGCGTTCCCTTCTTCGAGGACTGCGAATACTCATGTATGGTCTGATCACATGAATAAGTATCATCAACTGTGCAACATGGCTAGTGATTTATTCACAGCCGCAACTAGCAATTCATAGTCAGAAGAGGTGACGGAGCTCCTCCGGAGTATATTGGTTGATGGAGAAAAAACTTATTTGGATGAAGGGCATAAATCGTTTGTTCCTTTGCCGGCATACTTCTCTGCTGCTCGCGAATGCTGCACTGATGATGTGAAAAATCCAATCAAAATAGTTCCAAAAGGGAGAGCAACTACCGAACAATCAAACAAGAGGATTAAATCCAAGCGCGAGCTGATGAGAGGGAAAAAAGCAACGAAGTTAGTGTACATGTTTATCTCAATGTTCATTTCCATACATGCTTACAATGTTAATATGTTCTCCTGGAGAGTGTGCACATGTTTTTCTTTAATTTACGCAGGAACAAATTGGGGAAATCAAAGGTCACAAGGAGGAAGAAGTGAAAAGAGAAAGACTCGGAGATAGAAGAAGACACAGAGTCAGATCCAGAAGAAGAGGAAGATTCAAAAAAAGCAACGAAGTTAGTGCACATGTTAATCTCATTGTTCATTTCCATACATGCTTACAGTGTTAATATGTTCTCCCGGAGAGTGTTCACATGTTTTTCTTCAATTAACATAGGAAAAAATCGGGGAAATCAAAGGTCACAAGGAGGAAGAAGCAAAAAGAAGAGACCAAGTTAGATACAGAAGAAGAGACAGAGGCAGATACAGAAGAAGAGGAAGATTCAGGTACAGAAGAAGAGGAAGATTTAGATGCAGAAGAAGAGGGAGATTCAGATGCAGAAGAAGAGGAAGATTCAGATGCAGAAGTAGAGGAAGATTCAGATGTAGAAGAAGAGGAAAATTCAGATGCAGAAGATGGTGGGCTGAGGAGGGCTAGGAAGAGACCATTGGAGGTTGCAGAAGAGGATTACGCAAAACCAAACAAGTGGGCATTACCACAATTGTGCGTACTTAAACATGTTTTTGAATGCTGGCTACAGATTCATCTATTTCATTTTTTGCAGGAAACGCAAGGGCACTCCAAATGTCAAAGTTGGGAGGAAGAAAAAGAACGATGACAAGGGTGTGTGAGGAAAACCAGTAAAGTTAGTGTCTTTACTTACATGTCCGCTCTACAAGTCGGGTCTTTGCTAGTACTATGTTGACGTTTCTTAACGTTTTCAGGAAAGACTCTAGGAAGGGCGGTAAAGAACAGGCCAAAGGGGTGATAAAGACAAAAAGGCCTGCTAGGAATGTACCACAGGCTGAGCGAATAAGAGCTGTCAAGTTAGCTTCTGCAGCTATGAAGAGAAAATCAGTGAAGTTAGTGTTTTTTGTGTTATAGTGTACTGTACATGCTCAAATCTTCTTTGCTATCCTATTAACAAATGTTGTTTCATGCAGGAAAGCTAAAGTGAAGTCGAGACAAGATGTTTAGATGCACAGGGTCAGACAGAGAAAACAAAAGGATTTCTGGGGTGGAAAAATTGAGAACAAACTGAAGTAGAAAGTTTTCCATGCCGTGATCCACCTTGTTTCTTATGTATTAGACCTATTTGATGGACTGCCACTATTTTTCTGAAGTCCTCGTTTGATTGGTACGCCCTCATTTTATTATGGATGGGTCGACATGGTAGGCTAGTTATGATTTATCAACATCGATCAAACAATGCATTTTTAGTGAAGTTGGTTTTCTATATTTTTTTCATTTTTTTACATAATATATTGCTGAAATTTGTTCAAAGTGTAGTCAAATTTCATACTTGAAATATAAAATAGAAACCGAAAATTTATATATATACAAAAATAGAATGTTGGATTTCCTCAGAAACCTACTTGAAATCAAAGTAGAAACCTCGTTTTCAAATAACCTTGAAAAACATTTATTTTGAAATAGAAAATAAGCATACTAATATTTTAAAAATAGCATGCTCATTTGAAAAAATCATGTTCAATTGGAAATAGAATGAATATGCGGATTTGAAAATAGCATGCTGCTTTGAATAGGTTGTTTTTAAAATACCATGCTATTTTAAAAATAGCATGCTGATTTTAAAAATAGCATGCCGATTTTAAAAATATAATGCTGATTTCAAAAATAGCATGCTACTTTTAAAAATATAATGCTTTTTTCAATATGCTACTTTTAAAATAGCATGCTAATTTTAAAAATAGCATGCTTATTTTAAAAATATCATGCTCTTTTTAATATGCTACTTTTAAAATAGCATGCTGATTTCAAAAATAGCATGCTGATTTTGAAAATATCATGTTATTTTGAATATGTTGTTTTTAAAAATAGCATGCTGATTTCGAAATAACAGCCTAATTTTAAAAATATAACGCTGTTTTAAAATGGCATGCTGATTTCAAAAATTACATGCTTTTTTAAATATGATGTTTTGAAAGCAGCATGCTGATTTTGAAAACAACATTTTTTTAATTACGCTTTTTTAAAGATAGCATGTTTTTTAGTATACTGTTTTTCAAATTTAAAAAAAAAACATGCTGGTTTGCTCTATTTTTGAAAATAGCATGCCATTTCAAAAATAACAGAAACATCATTTTTTGCATTGCATTTCGACCCGCAAGTTTTTGTTTTTGCATTGTATTTTTGTGTGCGACACATACAAACCGCATTTTCAAAATAACTCGTACTAGCCAGCACAAAACCTCGTTCTAAAAATGAAAGTAGCGTCTAATCCATTTGAAACCCGGTTAGATTTGATTTTAAAAATACTAGCATCACTGTGGCAAAAAAGGAAATATCATTGCAGCCCATAAAGGTAACTATATCAAGGAGGGTACCAGGGTGCGTTATATATATAGACTTGCATAACAAGTACATTACGCCACATAGGGTTCATACTACCACCAAGTTACTGCCAAGTTCCACTTACTGGACGATCTTCATATCCAGTCGGACCCAAAAGTTATACCACCAAAGTACCAGTTACTACCAAGTACCAATTACTAGTAAGTTGCACTTACTGGACCCAAAAGCTGATACTACCAACTTCTATTTACTGGCTAGTACTTACAGATTATAAAACTAGCGTCAAGCTACTGCCATGGGTCAACGAATCCTCATGCCACTGGCCATGTTCACCCGAAGCCCACCTCCACTCATTTCCATGAACATGAAGATAGCCATTTGATCTTCTTTCATTTTGGCGCCCTCAACGACTTCACTCCAGTTCTTCGTCATGATCGCATGCCCGTCCTTCTTACCCATCTTGAACAAGACCCTTTTATTACCTTCAAAATGTTTGTTGGTGACACACACAACCATGGGCTTTCGCAGATAATCTTTGAGGTAGGTCTGACTGTAATCCTTTGAGAAGCACTGATTGCACAGGGAAATAAATAATGTTACCTAAAAAGTTAAGTATGATTTGCATGCAAAAAAGGTAAGTAGGATTTGCACAACCATGCCCGTCCTCCTCTCTGTCTCTACATGATGGCATTTTCACTTGTGAAGTATGATTTGCAAAATAAAAGTCCAAGTGTATACCATCTTGCTCTTCCCTCTGATGATTGGCGAGCGAGTGACGGTGCTGACATAGTATGGTATGGGAGGTTGGAATTGCTTTACTATGGATTTGAGACGGTCCCACCGATCCTAGTTTAGCAATACATGGTTGCCGTAGAAGATGCGATCCTCGAAAGTTCCTCTTCTCACCAGGTATCCTGGACCTGTATCAAAAAAAAATAAGATGATAGAGTAGTAAATAATTTCATACGTAAGATCTAGAACATGAGCACTGGGTTGATGATCAATGCCTACTCCAATGATCAAGAAATGAAGGACATAGATAACCCAATCACATCCACCCAGCAATATCTCGTAGAAACAGGGGCAAATTGAATATTTGATTTATTTGAACTAACAACTAAACACTGCTCTACGTAAGCTCTAGTTCAGTCAATGTTGATTTGGAAGGTCATCTAGAACCCAAACGGAGTAATGTGTGGTAATCAAGTGTCACTCAAACATCAACTTTAGATATTTCATGGTTCATTTAATATTTGACCAGCCATATAGAACTCTACCCCTATGTGCCAAGATAGGATCGTGGTCCACATATCCATCTCCATCAGAACTATCATCAGTGTCATAGTCGCTAGAGGTGTCATCATCACCACTATATCCGTCACTCCCATGTGAAGTGCCATCTGAAGCATCATCTAAGGTGGTCCGGTGATCACTCTCTTCACTGTTGATGAGGATGGTTTCCCTTGCTATTCAAACCTGTTGCATGCATTGCAATGAATAAATGTTATTTATTGATATATGAAATCAGTCTTCCATTAGGACTTGTTAGCACCATATACAATGTGAATAATATTTTCATATACTTCTTGCTAAGTACGTCGTTCATGTATAAACATCTAGACGAAAAAGCTAGTCGACAACTATTCGCACGACTAGTCAAGACTAGTGGTTAGACTCATAATCATTGGGCAGACAGAACCAATTAGGTATTTCAAAGTTACAAATTTTTTGCCATATTTTTGTGACATTGGCATAAATAGTTGCTAGCAAACTAATCAACAGCGAACATCTGGCATTTTGCCAGATATTGGCACGCCAAATTTTGGCATCGAACCATTCATGCTAATAGATCATGATTGGCTTGCTAGCAATGTTGGCGTTGCCAAATATTATCAAATTTATGTGAGCTAGACAAGAAAACTTGGTAACCAACCAATTAGTAGCCATGTAAAAATGAACCATGATTGATTGCTCTCATCGAGCAATATGTGAAACTATAACTGATCTGCATTTGATCACTGCAAATTTCCTGATGGGCTATTGTGTGGTACCATCAGGTAATAAATATAAAGTCTTTAAATTGTCCCAACAAAACAAATAATGCATTTGCTGTTGTACATAACATTTTTAGAGGTAGTTGTGGAGGTTAATATTCCAATTTCCAGTGAGAATAAGGACATGATATCATCTCTCAAGCAAGATGACAGCATAGTGAAAGCTATGAGAACGAGCAAGGTATGATGACCAACAATCACCCTTTTGTATACTTGCTATTTATTTACTCATTACTACCCATACCAACAAGTAAAATCATGATTATGAAGTATAATGGCAGAAGATACAACAGTGAGGAATTTGTTGCAATGTGAACTACTAGCTCACAGCAAATCTTCATTGACCCCAACAAGCCCATACCATATCTTGGAGATAGGCTGACATAATTCAAGTAAGCAGTAACAACAATCATCAAAAATATGCACCAACCAAAAATATTACATGTGTGCACATATCATCAAAAACATGCACCAATCAAGAGCACTCTATACTTGAGAAATCCCTCAAAATATGCACTAATCATGATACTACCATCGAGTAACACATGAAACTATAACTGATCCTCATTCCATCATTACAAATTTCCTCATGGACTGCTTTTGTGCTCGCCTTTTTAGTTTTTAATAATTAAGCATCAGCAAATACGTATACACAGTCTTCAAACTATCCCAACAAACCAAAACATGTGTATGCTCCTGTGAATATACCTCTTCTATATCTAGAAGTGGGGGGTCATTTTCCAGGGAGAAAAAGTACTTGATAGCATCTGTCAAGCAAGATGATAGCATAGTGAAGGCTGTGTCGACGAGTAAGGTATGCTGGCCAACACCCACCCTTTTCTCTTACTTGCTACGAAAGTGTTTACCCATTACTACCCACACGAACAAGTAAAACCATGATTATGCAGTACATTGTCAGATTATCTTGTTGTAAAATTACTTGTTGCAATATGACCTACTAGTTGACAGTAAATCTGCGAATGCCCGAAACATGCACACAAGCAAGTGTCAGATTTTAACTTGGGTGGTGTTGCTAGATCGCAAAATTAAGGTCAGATCAACATGCGAAGGGCGGGGAAGATCAATCTTAACTGTGAAGTGGTACCAGATGGAGCTGGAGTAGACTTGTTCGAAGCTGGCACCATCAGAGCTTCGGGCGGTGTGGCCAGGATTGGGGAGAAGAGGTGCCGTTGTTGGACCTTGTTGTCGACGAAGCAGTGGAGAATCATGGCCGAAGCAGGGGGAGTGGGTGGCCTCATGGATCCGACCGATTTGACGATGACGGGGGCGACCAAGGTGATGGCTTGGCAAACCCTAGCCGTCGCCCTCCGCGTCGCCTCTCTGTGTATGCAAAGAACGAAGTGTGGTGGGATTGGGAATGGGGGTGGGGTTGGGGTTGGGTCCATCGCTCTCTTTTCTCTCTGCCTCCCACTTGTACAGGCCCATAAAAGGAACAAAGTGTTGGGCCGAATCAGATGCAGATTTGGCAGCTTTACCAATTCTGGCCAAACAGAAAAGATCAGCATGACCACAGGTGTGCTTTTGAAGAAACCCTAAAAATATACTATTGTTCATATTGCATGTGGATGAGTCTTTCAGTACACCAATTGATCTTGAATAATTTTAAGCACTCCACAGTATATATATGAAAATAATGGTTAACCAATAAAATGGTAAACTATTAGATGCAAGGTTACAAATATTTGAAAAAATCAATAATTGAACTGTATGCATTTTTATGATTAAATTTAATAAATGTAACATTTTTGCAAAAACTATGATAATTAAAATATTCATTGGTATTTTCAAAAAAAGACCCGCAAATGACTACTTATGCCAACCAGAACTTCTTCAGGGTTTCGGTTATTCATCTATTCTTTGGCATGCTGGTTCTCTAAGCCTTCTTCGGACCTTCTCTTTGTCCGACAAATTCCTGAGATATTGGGCTAGCACCTTGTGTTTCGCCCTCACACCATGCTTCATTTGGTAGCCTTTGGCAACTCCTTCGGCGTTCTCAAGAATACTAACGAAAGCCGGGTCTAGATATTTGTCACAGAACACGCAACGATACGCCATACGCTTAAGCACGTTGCACTGTCCATTTTGCAGTTCTTCAAGGGTTTTCTGAGTGTGTGCACCCATCTCTCCTTCAGAAATGTCCGCATAATCATGAGAATAAGCTACAAGTTTAAATTATGTATGATATAAGCTGCACCATTGTTTACAGTACCTAATATTCCCTAAGTTCCATACTGTAGTGCCTACAATTTTTTTTTAAAGTAAATATTTATTAACTTTGAAAATTTAAGGAGAGAAAAGCAATATCAAATCCATATGAAAGCATAAATCATATGATGTACTTTTTAAAAAAATTGTCAATAAACATGCACAACCTTTATGATGTCTGACTTTTAGCATAAAACCAAAATGCACTAAATTGTGGAGTGGATGAACCAATAATTTCCCAAAGATTAATTGAATAAATAATGATCATTACGTACTGATGATCAACAGTATATTTAGAGCTAGATTCCATTATGCCAATTCAACAACATATTGATGGTTTAATGATTAACCTCTAACCTTAAACTTGAAGATAGATCTAAGGTTAAAAATTAAAATTACCGTAACAGAATTCTAGTCCATGCCGTGCATGTGCTGCTGCTTGTGATCGATGATGGAGTAGTGCACCTCCTCATTGACAGGATGCTTCTCTGGGTCGGACATCGAGTAATCCAAAGCTTTCTCGTGGGGATCCTGATCCATGCGATGGACGACAATGTCGGTGGTTAGCCCCGCAAGTCCACGATCTGTCACGATGGCATTCATGATAGGCCCCCCACGTCCATGGCCACGATCTATCACGACGGCCAATCGACCTCCACGAGTGGATTTCATATCCGGTGGCAGGGAGGCGGGCTTGTGAGCGGCGGCGATGGGTTTAGAGTGTACCCTAGGGGGAGAGATGCGGGGAGTAATTGGTACTTATCTACTATAGCGGAAATACTTGTGAGAAAAATTGATTGGTCGGCGTTGGGCACCTTCAATGCAGCGGCGCTTATTTAGGCGCTTAATTAGGATCCTGGAAAAAATCACAAGTGTAGGCGCTTGGGGTAGGAGCTAGGAACTGGATTTTTTACATCTACGTTAGGGGTGGGCAAAAAAACCGACGAACCGAACACCGGACCGAAACCGAGACCGAATAAATCAAATTTTCGGTTTTTTAAATTTATACAGACAATTTCAGTTTTTAGTTGTTCAGTCTGTTCGGTTGTTTTCTCGGTTAGCTGAACTAGTACCGAACTACTATGCACAGGAGTACTAAGCTAGCGTGGAATTTCTCCCAGTCTCTCTGTACGCGAACCACGTTCGGTTGCTTTCCCGTACCCAGCCCAACTAGCTATGCTACTGTCTACTAGACCTAGTAGCTAGATAGCCCACTAGCCCAAATGAGATGGCTTTCGTGGATTGTGGATGACCACCTGCCTGAAGCTAGCGCGTGTGACTTTTCCTTTAGTCCCACCTCTCTTGGTCAGTTAGGAAAGGTAGACAGGCTCAGCTATATAAGTGCGTGCCGCTGCTCGCTTGGGGATAGAGAGCAATTGCTCAATCAATGGGACCTTCGGTATAAACCGGAAACCGCACCGAAATAATGGTTAACCGATTATTTCGGTTAGCTTTTTTTTGTATTCATTTTCGGTTTCTAATTCTATGAACCGAATATTGAAATAAACCGAATGGTAGAAACCGAATTTTTGGTTTATACCGAACGCCCACCCCTAATCTACGTGATGCAATCCAAAGATCGTGTCCGGGGTGGATGGGTTGGGGATTGAAAATTGTGTACATAAACCCTAGTGCTCAAGACTTGTGAAACATGAGATCAAATTGTCATCAAGTGATCTAGTATTAGTTGGACCGTGACTTTGTGATCATCATGTATCCATGCCACAACCAACACGATGGTTCTAGTATTACTTGGATCAACACCTTAGGCAGCAAACTAGTGCATTTCCTTTTTGAGTCACCATCTTCCTTCTTGAAAACCACATGTACACACTCATCATGTATACCGTAACACATCAGAATCTGTTAACGAGTGCTCACAAGCTTAACTAGCTTCAAATGAACCTAGCCAATCACGGTTTTATGCTACTTAATCTCAACAAGCCAATGATTAATGAGAACGAGTTTAACAAGCAGAGATGCCAAACCACACACCAATTAACATAGGTCTACCTTAGTTCAATGCTTCCATATATACAAAAGCAAGCACCACTTAGCAGTACTGGTGCACATAGTTCAACCATAAATGTTCACCAACAAAGTATAGCATAGGGTAGTACTTAGCATAGTTAAACCCAAAAGTGCGTTAGTTCTAGCTGCGAGGGTGCGCACTTCCCTAAAGCCTCATCAAGTAAGCCTCATCAAGTACTCACCGTATGCGGCGTGCTTCACATGCTGCCTTGGGATGTTCTGAGTGCATGATGAATGGCACTCGTCAGGCTGCCTTTCATCGTCTTGTTGCAGTAAGGGCATCCATAGCCCCCCTTCCGATTCTAGGCCTCACTCTTTTGTCGAGCACACCACTGTCCAGCTCCCTCACATTCTGCCTCCTATAGATCCTCTGGGTTTCTAGGTCGCAGTCAACATCGTCACTTAGGACCTACAAGTAGTACAAAATGTTGCGCAAGTATATTTAATATGAGAATTCAGCAGGCACGGAGTCTATGAAACATAATGTAATTGATGACAACGTAAAATATCTTCAAATGATGTTGAAAAAAATGCATAACTTATTAGTTGCTACATAAGCAACTAAATGGGATAGTACCATATAGTAAAAAAATGAAGGATCAACCATACATGTCGAAGAGAGCACCAGCATTGCCACAGTTTGCCACAAATTTTTCCCAAGCTTGCCTAAGGTTAGTTCACCAAAATGAGAGTCACAAGTTGGCAAGCCTAAGGGAATCTTGCCACACTTTTTGTGTGTATGCCATGTGGGGTCCAAGTGTGGCTTGCCTAAGGTGTGGCTGGAACCAAACACTCACTTAAGTTGGTCAAACCTGCCTAACCTTAGGTGTGGCAATCTTTGGCAAAGTTAGTCACAAACCAAACAGCCCGTTAGTGCAACAAAATTCACTTATTACGTAAAAATGCATGAACTGATGATGTAACATGGCAGAGAAGCATACAGATGTACTAATGCAAAAAAATGACTTATAACTTACATGCATGACTAGATAAAATAGCTAGTGAGCTGTATCTATTTAGGGCTAGAATTTTGTGTGCTTATGATGATGGAGTCCCCATGTTATCGTCGTGGAAGTTTCCCCTGTTGATCGATACCCCACCCATCAATGTTCCTGAACCATTCAATGTTCTAGGTAAAGTAGTTATTATGAATTCTAACAATAATTGATCCCAAATGTTGTACTTACAAAAAAGGGTTTTATCATTTATGCCACCAGTCGTGTCCCACAACTAAGTATCGCCACTAGGAATTTCTACTGCTAAAAAAAGCCATCGCTTCGTTAGACACATGCTCAAAAATGCCACTGCACATCATTATTGTGATCTCAAATCTCTTTTGACATGTTATAATGGCATCAATACCTATGGACCACCATGCCATCTCTCCCTCTATCTCACTACAATAAAGTGTGCGCCCACTTGATCCCAACAACATTCTTATTTTCCTGTAAAATTATTCGCTTACTTACTACTCACAAGTGGGGCCACACTTATCATTTTGAGATAGAGAAAACTAAAATGTGGGTCTAGGCTTTTTTTGTCATATTGGATGGTCAACAAGTTTTACATGAAAATAACAATGTCTAATGGCATTATTGAGCAAACATCTAACAGAACGATGGCATTTTTGAGACATCTAATGGTATTTTTGAGTAAGCATCTCATGAATCGATGGCATTTTTGAGCGGCTGTAACTTCTAATGGAAAAACTGAGTAGTGGGATAGAACTGGTGGCATAAATGATAAAAACCCTACAAAAGAACTAATTAAAACAACTCAAGTAAAACATTGATGATATCCAATTTCTTTCTAAAATAGACATTGCTTAGAGATAATCAATGTTTAAAATCATTGCCACAGCCACTTATGGAACATTTAAACAAAGATCGATCAAGTGCAACCAAACAAGTACTCAATATTTTAATACCTTATTTGCCTTGTACTGACCAGAGAAAACCTAGGATATTACAAAATAAATAAATAAAGGGGATAGATGACTAACCTCTTCTTCTTCGTTCTCGTCGGCGACGACCACAAGTGGGGGCAGAGGAGGCAACACCCGCGGCAGACGATCACCCGACTGAGGCTGAGGAGCCACCACCTGCTCCGGTAGAGAGTCCAGCGGAGCTACCTGTTTCGGATTATTAGCAGACTAATTTATATAGGTCAAAAACTGACATATACATGCCTCAATAAATGTAATCTAGCTACACAACTGCAGATCCAGGATTTCATACTTGGGTGTTCAAAAATTTATATTGCAAACTAAAACCACAACAATAATTTTCAAATGGAGGGAGTAATATCTAAAATTTTCATGTGAAAAGATTCTTTGTCCATCATAATGACAGTACTGACATAAATGATAGAAAATGAAGATTATTTACTTCATGACCATACAATATGACATTTTCATAAAGAAGGCATGGTGTTGTTATCCTTAAGTTGCAGAAAATATTTTCACAATCACCTACGTAGGCAATTCAATTCAAAGGTCCAGCTACATATTTGTATTAGCACAGTCACCAAACCTAGGTGGATTTATTAGAAGAATAATTTATCTAGATCAAAATATTGCCTATACAGGGATCAACACATCTACAGAATATTGATATGGAGTCCATCGATCAAAGATAAAAAGAAACCTTGGCCTTCCCCAAAAATAGAGAAAAGGACTGACCAGAGCACACCTAGGATTTTACAAAAATTAAAGGAGGTAAATGACTAATGTCTTCTTTGTTGATGTCGCTGACGACCATAGGCTCGGGCACAAGAGGCGTCACCTGCGTCAGAGGAGACACCTGCTCCGTCTGAGGAGCCAGAGCAGCTACCTGGGCCCACATAAATAGCAGAATATTTTGTATAGATCAAAAAAATGTCATATACATGCCTAAACTAATGCAACCTAGCAACACAGCTTCGGATCCGGGATTTCAAAGTTGGGTGTTCGAAAATTTATATTGCAAACTAAAACCACAACAATATTTTTCAAACGGCTGAGATCAAGTTGGCTTTTGACTCCAGAAGGCATTCTTCTGCCTCTGCTTCTGTTACTCAAGAAATGAAAGAGTTAGGAGTAGTATCTAAAATGTTCATGTGAAAATAATATTTTTCCATCATACTAACAGTACAGACATGAATGACAAAAATTGAAGATTATTTAGTATGACATTTCCGTAAACAAGGCATGGTGTTGCTATCCTTTACTTGCAAAAAATATTATGCTAAAAATAAGCAACTAAATAATATATTTCAAGTAGGGATGATAACAAGTCTAAAATATTACAGCCTATGGTAATTGGACTCCAGGAATCAAGCAATTGGTGTTGAGCAAATTGAATGACAAAAAATGTGTCTGCTGGATTAAGCGTGAGAGGCTAGTTTTATACAAATTGACATGAAGTTTAGTGCACAAACTACACCACTTTTAGTTCATTTAGCAATAAAAGAACCATATATAAGAAATTTTGGGCAAAACAATTCGGGTGGTTGGTAGATCTATCTTAGAATTTGGCATCAACACATTTTGGATGCACGAGAACCATGGGATCTGGGTGGTTGGTAGATCTTAAAAACAAGATAACTTTTACAATGAGGAGCCGACCCCCACACCCATGCACCCATGTGGATCCACCTGAAACCTAACAGATCTAACGAATCTAGGTATGGATTTCACAGATGGAAGAAAAGCAAAAACCCTAGCCATGCCCAAAAATAGATAAAGAACTGAACAAGGAAACCTAGGATATTTCCAAAAATAGGAGTTAGATGACTGATCTCTTCTCCGTCGTCGTCACCGTCAACGTTGACCACGGGCCACAGCAGAGGAGGCAGATGGTGCGGCAGAGGAGTCATCTGCTCCGGCGGAGGAGCCACCTACTCCGGCGTAGGTGCCACCTGTACCGGAAGAAGAGCCTGGACGTGGTCGATGACGTCAAGGCCGCCCTGCTGCTAGCTGGACCCCTTGCCAGCGGGGACGGGTTTCTCCATATGCAGCTTCGCACGGGGCTTGGATGCTTCGTGCGCCATGGCGTTGGCCCCGGCGTCGGCTCTCCCTCCCATGGTGCGCTTGGGCATCACGACGGTGGAGGTGTAGCGGAGGGAAGGGAGCAGCGGCGGGAAGGGCACGGCGAGTGGTGAGGCGTGGGAGGAGAAAACCCTCATTTGTGGATTTGTTGATGGAGAAGAGGACGGGAAGAGGGGGGCGGCGATGAGATTAATGCTATGGGGAAGCGGAGCGTGCTATGGGGAAGCGGAGAGGCCGGTTTAGTCCTTGGTAGTCAAACGCATTTGTTGCCATGTTCACACCTCCCCGTGCGTTGTTCACACCACCACGTCTGCCACGGTAAAATGCAACTTCTCACTAAAATGAATAGCCCGATCATGCACAACCATGATTTAGGAGTAATGCAACTTCCCTTCAAAAAATTGTGTAATGCAACTGCTCCCTCATTACACAGAACAAAGTCATACAGTGGGACAACTGCATTTGTAGGCTTGTTTCATCTACACGTATCATGTTTTATATTTGTCCTAAAATATGTTGTAAAACATTACAAACAATGGAATGGCAAATGAATGTGACAAAACTTCGTCAGCAACCGCACGGATTCATCTGCCATATATCCGATGTCCGGTACCGAGGAGGGGAATGTTGTTCCATGCGATGCCATGCATTTCATCTGGACCCATATCATGCACCTCTAGCCAACCGAGCCAAAACATGCGCCGCTAGCCTTCTCGATCCAAACAATGAGCTAGTGTCCACCATGCGCAGAGATGCTCATGTGGACAGATTTGCTAGCACTAGTGAATGACGTCAGATCTCGTTGTGCAATATGTGTAGCCGCGTGTCTCTTTGGCATGCCTGGCATACCGACGGGAGGGACTCGTTGAAGGTCCAACGAACCACGGTGGGGTCAATGGTGGATGTATGGTGTGGGTCAACCTGGCTAACGGTGCATGGTTTGAGTTTAGGTGGCTATGTGTGCATGGATGGGGGGCTAGATGGCTAATGAGTGCGCATGCGTCATTTGTACATTGTCAAGGTTGAACGGTGGTTGTCTACATGGCCATGCATGCATGCATGGTGTGGGTCCAGTTGGCGTGCGGCGCACGAGACGTGCCTTGGTGGCTAGGGCCCAGAACTTGCGGCACAGAGTTATGAAGAACATGAAGGGACGGGCCCCGGTCTCCGTCCACAAGCAGGACTTGTTCCCTCTTGATGGCTAGCTCCAAGATGCGTTTTGGTCTCGTTTACACACAACCTATGTGAAGGCTTATGCATGTGCTCTCGATGTTCGACCACACACACGCCGTGAAAGGTCCCAAGAAATTCCGATCCCTCATGAATTTGCACGGATTATAGCGGCGGCAGACGACACCCGGCATTTTAGCCCTTAACAATGGCTCTGAGGCGGCCCTTCCCCCATATATGGACCAGAGCTTAGCATGGAACTGTCACCCCCAATCCCTGCTGTGATTTCATGTGGCCGCGGTATAGATCCTGAATTTCCGAGGATACTACCCTAGAAATGCGGCAAATGTCCCGAATATGGCACGCGCGGGATCCGAGAAAGGCCGGGACCTTGCGTGCGCTTTTGGATTGTTCTTCATTGACCCGAGATAAAGCATCGACGAAAATGGAGGAACGGGCCCGCATTCATTGCGCAAACCGGACGCGTTACCTCAAGGTAGCTAGATCCAAATCATGCACCCCCGCCGTCTAGACCCACGTGGTGCACCACTTAGGCACTAGACCCACACCACTTACGCCGGCCCCCAAGCCAGCCATTCCCCGTGTAGACTCATATGTCGCACCCCGCAAAATAGATTAGCACAAGACTTTCACCCCGATTTCCACAACATGCACCACTACACGTAAGTGTCCACAAAATGGACTATCGCATTATCAACATTTTTTTGCCAAAACAAGTAAGATGTTGTTAAATTGCTTGAAAATAGCAAGGTTTCTGTTAAATTATAATTTCATTAATTACACATTATAACGTGCATTTTTTTCCCTCAAAAAGGGGTGCATTCCTTTTTGTAAACCCACAAAATTCCTTCCTTTCCCTCGAAAAAATGAATCCTTCTTCACCCTCTCACGATCACGTTTATGGTGGCCTCGCCCTATAATCTAGGAGTGGTCGATCCAATCTCCCCACGGGGGACAACTTTCACGCACTATCTATCTTGGTTGGTCGCAACCATCTCTCTAAAACGGTTTATTATGGGAAAATCACATTCTTTTGTTTTTCCTTCCAAAGATATGTGGCGAAAAAACATGGAACAAAAATTGTAGAAGGCATGGTGGGATATGTGCACATGATGTCCTTTTGTACTACAAGTCCACTTGTTGGCATATTGCATGTGCACGTGTCATGTTTCATTTTTATTGAAAATTATGTTGTACACCTTTACATAGACGCTTGAATTATTGTTTTCATATGTTAATAATTCCTAAATATTGAAATTCAGCATGCACATAACACATGGCATCCAAGCTCGTCGACAACCGCTTGGATTCGTCTGGTATATGCCTGCTGTCTGGTATCGGGTAGGGGAATGTGGATCCATGCGATGCCATGCGTTTCATCTGGACCCATATCATGCACCCCCAGCCAATCGGGCCGACATCATGTGCCGCTAGGCTTCTCGATCCTAACCATGCGCTAGTGTCAACCATGGGTAGAGATGCTCAGGTGCACAGGTTTGCTGGCACTAGTGAATGACGTCGTATCTCGGTGTGCAATATGTGTAGTCGCGCGTTGCTTTGACATACCTGGCATGCCGAGGGAACAGACTCGTGTCAAAGGTCCAACGAATTGAGGTGGGGTCAATAGTGGATGGATGTTGTGGGTGAACCTGGCAAACGATGCATGGTTTGAGTGAAGCTGGCTAGGTGTGCATGGCTGGGGGCTAGATGGCTAATGAGTGCGCATGCGTCTTGTGTACATTGTCAAGGTTGACCGGCGGGTGTCTACTTGGCCATGCATGCATGCATGGTGTGGGTCCAGTTGGCGTCCGACGCACAGGACGAGCCTTGGTTGCTAGGGTCCACATCTTGCGGCACACAGTTCTGAAGTAGATGAAGGGGCGGGCCCCACACACTGTTCATAGGCAGACTCTTTTCCAGTCAATGGACAATGGCTCCGAGGCGGCCCTTCTCTTTGGTGGCACATGGCCCATATATATGGACCAAAGAGCTTAGCATGTGATTGTTACCCCATTCCCTACTATGATTTCATGTGGCCGCGGTATAGATCATGAATTCCCGATGATACTACCCTAGAAATGCGGCAAATGTCCTGAATATGGCACGCGGGACCCAAGAAAGGCCGGGACCTAGCATGCGCGTTTGGATTGTTCTCCGTTGACTCGAGAGAAAGCACCAATGAAAATGGAGGAACGGGCCTGCACTCAGTGCGCAAACCGGACGCGTTACCTCAAGGTAGCTAGATCCAAACCATGCACCCCCGCCGTCTAGACTCACATGCCGCACCACTTACGCACTAGACCCACACCACTTACGCCACCCCCAAGCCAAGAATTCCCCCCGGGTAGACTCATATGTTACTACCTTGTGCACCCCTAGCCAGCATGATACACTGCATGCACCTAGAGCTACCTGGGCCCACAGCATGCACCACTACACGCACGTGTCCACAAAATGAACTAACCAATAATCAACTTTTTTTGCTAACACAATTTAGTTATTTTATAATGGCTTGAAAATAGCAAGGTTTTTGTTAAATAATAATTTCCTTAATTACAATAAGGTCCATTTTGTAACCACACAAAATTCCTACCTTCCCTCGAAAAAAATAATTCTTCTCTCACGATCACGATGGCCTCACCCTATAATCTAGGAGTCGATCCAATCTCCCCACGGGGGCCAAGTTGCACGCATTAGATATTTTTGGTTGGTTGCAAATTTCTCTCCAAAATGGTTTAATTATGAGAAAATCACCTTATATTTTTTTACTTCCAAATACATGTGGCGACAAAAGCATGGAACAAAATTGTAGGAGGCATGGTTGGATACGTGCACATGCTATCTTTTTCTACTACAACTAGACTTGTTGGCAAATTGCATGTGCACGTGTCATGTTTCAATTTATCTTGAAAATTATGTTGTACACATTTACATAGGCGATTGAATTATTGTTTTCATATGTTAATAATCCCTAAATATTGACCACGCGACACATGTGGTAAGCAATCCAAACAATTCAGAAAAAAACCTAAATATTGAATTTAAGCATGCACCTAGAAATTATCAGTCATAGAACCAACATCTCTTTTGTAGAGATTAAGGTACTTCCACATTAAATATAATACTACAAATTCAAAGGATCAACTTAATACATTAACAGCACATAGGGATGTAGCCCAGGAATCCAACGAGTAGAGAGAAAAGGAGGAACAAAAGCTGGAAGAAGAAGGATCAGCCAGCAACAGCGCCATCAACCTCCTAGCCCCACAACTCCAGGTCTCCAGCCTTGTGAACTCCAGTTTTTTTTCCTGTGAAACACGAATGGCAAAGTTGCTGTTACAGGTTAGGACTTAGTGAAAATTATATTATGCTGAAACAGTTATAATGAGTAGTAGTGTTGGCATGATGGTTACAACAAGCAAACAAAACCAAGCTCACAAGTTGCAACTTACTTTTAACATCAAACAATTATATTAACATGGCCACTTTAGAGCAAGATTTTACCATGCAACATAAACTTGTCATAGCAACAAAAGGCATGGCATGAAAGTATTGACAACATAATGCAAATAATTTTTAGGAAGCATGGCCATAGGAGTTATATTCTTAGTAGAAACCTTCAAGCAAAGTTGCATAGTTTTATAACAGAAAGGGTTGTTGTTATTGGTAGAGGCACACTGAGGTTGGCTAGCCATTGATGATGACCAGTGGGCCAGGGGCCACATGGCTGGGAGCATTTGTGTGTGTATGACTGCCGTGAGACCCGGATGTCAGTGGCTTACTCTGAAAACAAAAGGGGGGTTTATAGTTTAGTGGGAACCATCAAGCAAATTCGCAAAGTTTTATAGCTGACAGATTTATACTTGCTGAGATGCACAGAGTAAAATGATGGCATGTTGGAGGCAATAAATAAATATGCTACATGGCTTGTCATGGCATCTAATTGCTCGGAATGCTAGTACAAATCATGGAGAACAAGACATACAACATGAGCATCTCCATAAGAGTTGGTAGCTCTACCAAAAAGCAATGAACAACTCAAAAAAGGTTCAAATATAGTATCAAGCACTTAATAATAGAAAGACACATAACAAATTTTTGGAGTAGAAGTGCAGGTGAACATCAAATTCTACCACTACAACAGTACAAATTTAGCCTAGGGTTCATATACATCATAATCCAGCCCCCAAAAGCATGTACTCAATCACTACCACCACAACTGTAAGCACGACTAGGAGGAGGATTAGGAGTGGGGAAGCTTACTCTAAACAAGGGTACCGCCGCCGTTCAGACAAGGCGAGCGGCGAGGGAAGCGTGGAGAACGGCGGGGAAGCGAGGTTGCGACCATTGTCCTCCTCCTCTTGCGCTTCAAAGTCTCCGGTGACTCTGTTGGAGGCTCCACAATCTGCAACGGCACCTCATGCACCATGGGCTCCTGATCCAGTGGATGCTCTACCCTGGATCTGAACGCCCACCACCTGCGCCTTTCCCACGGGTTGGACAAATTGGCCTGCTCCATCGCCCATAGGAGGATCTCGATCTTGTGCATCGGTTGTGCAGGAGGGGGGGATCTTTTTCTTCTCCCTGGATGTCATTTCCCTGAAAGTGGCCATTGTCGTCCAGTTCAACTGCCTTGTGTTGTTAAACCAAGAACAGATCTCCATCAACTTGGCCATCTTGACCTGGTCACCACCGGCTATCTCCATGAAGTAGGTGTTCTCGCCGCCGGTGATCTGCTCCTCCATCGAGGTTCTTGAGTGGATGGAAGATGGGGGTGGGATGTGGAAGAGGAGACGAGCAAAGTTGCGGCCACGAGAAGGAGGAAGGCTGCTATGGACTTGGAATGCAGGAGAGGGAGGAGATGTCGCAGTTGTAATGGTGATGGGTGAGGGGAAGGACGATGCCGGCGGCGGTTCTGCATTGGATGAGAGGCGCTGCGCGTGATTTTTTTTCTATGACTTTTTTTGAGACAATTTTTTCCTATGACTAAAATGCCATAGATTAAAACGGTTCCAAAAAAGCTCAATCACTGTAAAACTTTGTATAATAAATATAGATAATTCGGGCCAACCAAAGCCCACAACATGAGATATAGTACACTTACAACTTAAATAACACCAAGACAAATATAGATAGATAGATTTTTTAGCTAAAAAGATAGATAGATAGATAGATAGATAGATAGATAGATAGATGGCCGCCGCTTCTCCACCAGGCTCCTCCTTGCTCCTCCTCCGGGTGCCCTTCACTGCTCCTCCGCGGTGTTGTTGATGTGGTACGACAGAGTGTGCATGCGCTCCTCGGTGGGGAAGATGTTGTCGTAGTCTGTGAAGATGTTATGGGTGGTGAAAGCTATGAACTCGCAGCCACACCAAAGCATGTGACCGAGGAGGTAGAACGCGTCGAAGGGGTTGGTGAAGTGGGCAAGGATACAACCACAACCCCGTTGTGGATGACATCCTCGACTCGGTGCATCCTTGGAGATCCCCGAGGGAGGTGCCTGTAGCCGGCCCCAAGAAAGAAGTCGGTGAACCCCCTTGCGCCCTCCACCTTGACATCGCCCACACACAAAGGGTGCTCTCAACGTACACCCTGACGGGGTAGAGCATCTCCGGCCTGGTGGGGGGGAAGCGGTAGGTTGGCCCGGTGTACTGCATGGCTACGACGGGCTGGTTCTTGGGGCTGTTTGTGGTGAAGAGGAAGAAGGGCAGACGCAAAATGCAGGTGGGATAGTATGGGATATGGATGAAGGGTGTGAGAGTAAGAGGAACATGATAGGTGGCTTAAATAGCCACCGTGGCAGTAATGGTGTCAAATCTGAACAATTTTTCCGCCCACCGCAGCATCGGGAGTTTACACGCGTGGGAAACTATAGTGTGAATCAAAATGTGAAGTTTAAGTGCTGCCCTATGTGCTGTCGGTTGGGTCAAGCAGGGACGGCTCTGTGTCGCGTTCTCCTTCGCGTATGTGCACGCATGCAACATAGGCTGAAGCGAGCGCATGCATGCAACCGCATGCAACGTAGGCTCGCTCAGGCGCATGCAACAGCGGTGGACATCGCTCGGTCCAACAGGTGGGCTTCTTTACACAGCCCAATGACGCGCATGCATGGCAGCCCACCCTCGAGCGCAGAAAAAAACAGGCACAGAAAAAAAACATAAGTATTATATGATTTATTGACGTGAAAGCCCTTGATAATCCCTACAACGTCAAAAAGCTATGAAACTTGGTAAGGATGCTCGTCATGTTGGTACAAGGTTGTTCGTCCACTCCAAAGATGTCGACAAAAACATGCTTCGAGACGGACCCTTCCTACCATGGAATTATCACGTCAGATGTCCTAGTGTGAGGACTTAGTCGTGGAGCCATCGCAATGAGATTAGCTTAAAGGGGTTAAACCGGACAAAGGACACGGGGAGTTTATACTGGTTCGGCCCCTTGCGGTGAAGGTAAAAGCCTACGATCCTGTTGTGGTGGAATTGATGGGGTCTCGATGATCAGGGAGGGAATCCGCTTTACCTGGCTCTTGAGTTGTTGTTTCTTGACCTTGAACCACCGTCGGGTCATCCCTTTATATACACTGGTTGACGCCCGGCGGTTTACAGAATCCCGACGCCGGCTCATACACGTGTCTGGCTCGGTTTCTACCTTTTCCTATCTTACAATAAAAGTTACATTACATGGCGGTTTATATCTACGGGCCCTAATCCGCCTTTGGGCCCTGGGCCTTTAACTCTCTGTAGTAAAGCGCCATATCCCTTATCTTCATGGGCTTCAATACGGATGACTCCTTATGAGTATAACTCGGCCCCTCCTGGGCGGTTTATACTCAGTAGTTATATCCCCAACATTAGTCCCCAGATTGATTTGAACCTGTTCATGTCAATCTTAAATACTAAGAAAAATTTCTTCTGAACATCATCATGTGAACATTGTAAACCACCATGACATCATCTTCCAAGATTGTCATAAACCGCCATGATGTCATCTTCCCTTTTATTAATGAGCCTCCAAAAATCGAGGCGACAGCTCTGTCACTTATCCATTTTTTGGGCTCCTCGATTCTCGCGCCTGTCACTTATCCCTTCGCTTTATAAAAAGAGTCAAGAGCCCCTTCCCTTTTCTCCCCTTGCCTCTTTGTCTTTCTTCTACCTCGCGTCGCCTCCGTGCTCGAGCACAGCCGCCGCCGTCGACCTTCGTCTCTGCCCAAACAATGGCCGCTGCATCAACCTGATTCGACCAGAAAAACGCGGCGCCTCTCCGCTACTCCCTCAACCTCAGTAAGTGTTCTTTCTTTTCACCTCAGATCTACCACTAGGGTTTCGGTGTTCTTCGGTGTTCGTCGGCGTTCGTCGGTGTTCTTCACTTGTACCTTGCTGTCACACGAGTACTTGATAAAACTTGGCATTATCCCTGTGCGGCCGCAGCCATAATCCATTTTGCTCATTATGGCATCTATTTTTTTAATGAAACAATCCCATCTGGACCTTTGCTGTTCCGCTATCACCACTTAGGGTTTTGGAATTTTTCTCCCTTTTTAAACTGCGGTAGAACCAGTATTATAACACCAACCTGTAAAACATGTTTGTGCCATACTTAGCAACTTTTCAGATCTGTAACTTTCCACACTAGTATAGGAGGTTTAACCTTTAGAAAGTGATTACCTGCCAGGTACAATTAGCCCTCTTTTAAACCGCCAACTTGATCTTAATGTCAAAATCCGGTTTATCATATACATATGTTTGAATATCTTCTCCCTCCGTCCTTACGCCGGTTTATGCATGTCTGTAATAAATCTTAAACCGGCATTGATCCTCTTTTCCAGCTTTTCATTGAAATGGCCAAACAGTTCTATGCTTGCAATTGGGTCCCTTCCCAGGTTACTGAAGAAAAGTTAGATGGGCTTGTTGCCACTAGCGTTTTAGCGAAGAAGGAAGTCATACACTGGAGATTTCCCGGTCCATAAAATCCTCCTGAGCCCAAGGATGGAGAGGTGATTGTGTTTGCTGATCATCTGAGCCGAGGGTTTAGCCCTCCGGGATCCAAATTCTTCCGTGATGTGCTTGCTAGCTTCCAGATCCGCCCTCAAGATATTGGACTGAGTTCCGTGTCCAATATTTGCAGTTGGCAAGTATTTTGCGAGGCTTATCTGCAAGAAGAACCTACCGTTGAGTTTTTTCGGGACTTCTTTTATTTAAACCACCATACCGAGTTTACCGACGGGCGCAACACAGAACTTGGCAGTGTTTCAATCCAGAAGAGGAAAGATGTCAATTTCCCTCATGCCAAGCATCACAGTCACCCCAAAGACTGGAATCAGACTTGGTTTTATTGCCGAAATACAGCTCCAGACGGTGAAAATTCTCTGTCGGGTTATCGTCCACACTGGCTTACCAATAAACATCCAGTCCCTCAGCGACTCACTGCCAAGGAACGAGCTAGTTATGCACTCCAGCTTGCCAAGCTCAGAGCTTTCGTTGCAAACGGATTGACAAGCGTTGACTTCGTTTGATGCTGGGTTTCTTGGAGCGTTATGCCTTTAAGCCGATGCCCTGGTTTAATGTGTGAGTACACAAGGGATTTGAAAGACCCTCAGTGTCATATTGACATCCAGCTCACTGATGACAAAGTCACCGAATCTGTCAAGAAAATGCTCGATGAACCGGTGGCTGTATGCAGCAAAGTAGGGCTCAGTCCCTTCTGTACTTCCAACAAACCGCCAGCTATAAGAATTGCCTCATTTTGTCTTAATCCATCCCCTCTTAAAAATTCCTTTATAATTTGTTGTCCATCTGTGCAGGGTGATGATCCATTCTGGAAGAGGAAATCGCAGGATAAACCGGCGAAGCCGCAGGACAAACCGGTGAGAGCGCCTCGCACCAAGACCAGGGTTACGAAGAAACCCGTGAAGAAGAGAACCGCGGAGTCCCCTGAACTGCCAAATGAAGAAGAATTTGATAATCCGGACACCGAGGTAGACCTCGACTCTCTTGGTTCCTTTTTCATACACCTCATTGACAATGATTGTTATCAGGATGACGTGGAAGCTAGCCGTGCTGGTGATGTAGAGGTAATTATTCTTTCTTCCGACTCAGAGCCTGTGCCAACACGAAAAATCCATCGAGCAGTCCGGAAAGTAAAATTTTCACGCCCTCTTGCTTATTAGGATCCGCACTTTCTTTTGAAGACACAATAGCATGAAGCTCGCCGCACAACTCGGCATAGAAGCCAAGTAGTGACCTCCTCCGGTTTACCGAACTCCCCGGTTCGTAAACACCGTCATGAGGTCTCTTGTACTTCCGATACACTTTATCCCAGGGTGGGTTATTTCTGATATCCTCTTAATCCGTCTGATTCAAATTATCAGGGAACCTCCCATTCATCATCCGGCGAGTCATCGGCCACACAACTCCCTCCCCTCAAAACTGTTCCTGGGTAAGCATATCACACTTAACCCTTTATGCCTTGAATTTGTTTATTATACTAACTTTTTGTGTCTGTTCTTTCCAGGGCCAATGGCAGACTTAGCAAGAAGGCTAAGTTGAATAAACCGACCGATGATAATCCGGCCACTGAACCAGAGTAGACCCCAGAGACCTTTGAGCCTAATGATGATACCATCCTGGATGATCCGGTGACTCAGGTTCAGGACACTTTTGTTGAACCGGTAGAGATAAATCCGACGAGCTAGTCTGCTGATCTGCCAAGCCCAGCTGCTAATCCCCCAAGTCCAGCAAAAACAACTGCTAAACCGCCAAGCCCAGCCATAACTATGGATGACACCATGGATGATGTTATGATTACCGATTTTGGTCATACTGCTCCTGGCAACCCGGTCGCTTTATCAAAGCATAGTGCCAAAGAAGAACTTTCTGCTATGGACAAGGGCAAGTGGAAATCAGATTTACCAAGCTATGCCCACCTCAGCGCTAAAGATATTCATTCTGGCTATTTAAACCACCTGTACACAAGCCGCGACTATGAAGCCGGTTTAGTGGGCCTGATGAAGGAACGGTATGAGGTAAATATCAATTACTTTGCACAAGTTCTTTTTCCTTAGAACCGGCTTAAATTATCAACTCTAGTAACCCCCAAGGGCCGGCTCATAACATTGATGTGAACCGGGACTTGTAGTAGAATAATATTGAATTTTGCTTGCGTAGCCCCCAAGGGCCGGTTTATACCTTTAGGATGAACTGGTACCTTTCCTGTCATGAAGGTTCCAAAATTTCTGATGAACATATTTATTGTAATCCGATTTATTGGCAAAAACTCCATCACTTTGAGTTGATTCGATGTGCATTAGCCCCCAAGTGCCCAGTATATAACCTGTTGTATACTTGGGACTTAAAATGTCAGTTGATAAAAAGCAATCCGCATTAGCCCCCAAGTGCCAAGTGTATAACTTGTTATGTGCTTGGGACTTCAAAGATGTACTACGAACTCATTAACTGTCTCTTGCAGGCTGATCTGACCAAAAAGAAATCTCAAATCGCCGACCTTCAAGAAAATATTAAGTCCCAGCAAGCAGAAACCTCCAAGGCTAAAGAGGAGTTGATCGCCGCTTTAACAGCCATGGAACAACTGAAGGATGGCTTTAAAGGCGAACGGGCAAAATGGGAAACTGAGAAGGCAACTTTGCTAAAGCGGGTGGAGGATGCTGAAGCAACCCTTAACCCGATAACAGAAGAATTGACTTGCTTGATGCGGCAGATCAATGCTATGACTTCTGCTGTCTTTGGTAAATAGCCTCTTCATAATCTTTAAATAAATAGCAGCTATGAAACTGTCGGTTTAATAATACTTTGACCTTTGTAGGTAGCCACATTACTCATCTTGGCTCGGACATGCGTAAAAAGCTGAAGGCTGCCTATACCTTGATAGAACAGTTATATACCGGCGTTCAACGGGTCATCTGCACAGCTTCATATAATAAGCTGCCCCCAACTTTAATCAAGTAAACATTGGCAAAATTATCCATGACGCCTGCCTAGCTCGAGGAATTGAAGAGATCAGCTGCATGGGCCGGTGCTCTGTCTGCATTGACTCGGGCCAAGGCCTGGATATCTGATCTTGATCCGGAAGCCATTGGAAACGGCTATCCCAGCCAAAAAGAAGATGGGTCAGCCTTTGACAATGACGCCCTCAGGTCTTTGACGAAGGAAATGCGTCCACTTGCAAGTAAACTGGCTGAAGAGACTGATTTGTCTTTCCACCGGTTGATTTATGACGCAGACAACAAATGGGTTGATGCATCTGTATATGATGTGCAAAATCTTATCCCGCCAATCCGTAAGCATACCTACGCCCCCGATGTTGAACCGTCTGATCTTATAAGTGATGAAGCTGTCTTCCGAGCTTTAACTGGGATTGACTAGGCAACCATTGACTTCCAGCCGCTGGGTGGAGAGGCGGAGGGTGAACCGGCGCAGGATGACCCACAACCGTCAGGCCAACGTGAGGAAGAATCATGATCCGGAGGCCGGTTTAGCTTCTGGATACTGGAATACTAGTGATAAACAATTATTCTTTTGGGCGTCTGCTACCTTATAATAGGCTAGTTTGAAACACTTGGTCTGCTATGTCGTCGTGCATGTTTACTTTGCATAATACTGTTAATCCATGATGATTATGCTATGTCTGCTTATGATCCTTAGCAGCTTTATGCAATCATGTTTCTGCATATCATAAATTTAAAACTGTCATGGCGGTTTACCGCCGGACGGGTCATAACAACCAATATGAAGCCAGGGTTTATAACCAAGGTTGTATTCATCGAGAAAAATTAAATATGAAATACATCATACCTGTGACATTGGATCACCTTGTTGATTTATCAACTTTATGATGGGGAACGTAGTAATTTCAAAAAAAAATCCTACGCACATGCAAGATCATGGTGATGCATACCAACGAGAGGGGAGAGTGTTGTCCACGTACCCTCGTAGACCGAAAGCGGAAGCATTAGAAAAACGCGGTTTATGTAGTCATACGTCTTCATGATCCGACCGATCCAAGTACCAAACGTACGGCACCTCCGAGTTCAGCACATGTTCAGCTCGACGACGATTCCCAGACTCCGATCCAGCAGGGTGTCGGGGAAGAGTTCCGTCAAAACGACGGCGTGGTGACGGTGATGATGTTCTACCGATGCAGGGCTTCGCCTAAGCACCGCAACGATATGATTGAGGTGGAATATGGTGGAGGGGGGCACCGCACACGGCTAAGGAACGATCACGAAGATCAACTTGTGTGTCATGGGGTGCCCCCTGCCCCCGTATATAAAGGAGGGAGGAGAGGGGGCCGGCCAAGAGGGTGGCGCGCCCTAGGGGGGAGTCCAACCCCAACCGGGAGTAGGACGCCCCCCTTTCCTATTAGGAGTAGGAGAGGGAAGGAAGAGGGGAGAGGGAAGAAGGAAAGGGGGGGCGGCCCCCCTCCCAATTCGGATTGGGCTTGGGGGGGCGCCCCTCCTTTGCTCCTTCTCCCTCCTTTACACTAAGGCCCAATAAGGCCCATATACCTCCCGGGGAGTTCCAGTAACCTCCCGGAGATCCGGTATTTTCCCAATCTCACCCGGAACCTTTCCGGTGTCCAAATATAGTCGTCCAATATATCGATCTTTATGTCTCGACCATTTCGAGACTCCTCGTCATGTCCGTGATCACATCCGGGACTCTGAACAACCTTAGGTACATCAAAACTCATAAACTCATAATAAAACTGTCCTCATAACGTTAAGCGTGCGGACCCTACGGGTTCGAGAACTATGTAGACATGACCTAGAACTGTTTCCGGTCAATAACCAATAGTGGAACCTGGATGCTCATATTGGCTCCTACATATTCTACGAAGATCTTTATCGGTCAAACCGCATAACAACATACGTTGTTCCCTTTGTCATCGGTATGTTACTTGCCCGAGATTCGATCGTCGGTATCCAATACCTAGTTCAATCTTGTTACCGGCAAGTCTCTTTACTCGTTACGTAATGAATCATTCCGCAACTAACTCATTAGCTACATTGCTTGAAAGGCTTATAGTGATGTGCATTACAGAGAGGGCCCAGAGATACCTCTCTGACAATCGGAGTGACAAAACCTAATCTCGAAATACGCCAACTCAACATGTACCTTTGGAGACACCTGTAGAGCTCCTTTATAATCACCCAGTTATGTTGTGACGTTTGGTAGCACACAAAGTGTTCCTCTGGTAAACGGGAGTTGCATAATCCCATAGTTATAGGAACTTTGTATAAGTCATGAAGAAAGCAATAGCAACATACTAAACGATCAAGTGCTAAGCTAATGGAATGGGTCAAGTCAATCACATCATTCTCCTAGTGATGTGATCCCGTTAATCAAATTACAACACATGTCTATGGTATAGGAAACATAACCATCTTTGATTAATGAGCTAGTCAAGTAGAGGCATACTAGTGACATTATGTTTGTCTATGTATTCACACATGTATCATGTTTCCAGTTAATACATTTATAGCATGAATAATAAACATTTATCATGATATGAGGAAATAAATAATAACTTCATTATTTCCTCTAGGGCATATTTCCTTCAGTCTCCCACTTGCACTAGAGTCAATAATCTAGATTACACAGTAATGATTCTAACACCCATGGAGTCTCGGTGCTGATCATGTTTTGCACGTGGAAGAGGCTTAGTCAACGGGTCTGCAACATTCAGGTCCATATGTATCTTGCAAATCTCTATGTCTCCCACATGGACTTGGTCCCGGATGGAATTGAAGCGTCTCTTGATATGCTTGGTCCTCTTGTGAAATTTGGATTCCTTTGCCAAGGCAATTGCACCAGTATTGTCACAGAAGATCTTCATTGGTCCCGATGCACTAGGTATGACACCTAGATCAGAAATGAACTCCTTCATCCAGACTCCTTCATTTGCTGCTTCTGAAGCAGCTATGTACTCCGCTTCGCATGTAGATCCCGCCACGATGCTTTGTTTAGAACTGCACCAACTGACAGCTCCACCGTTCAATATAAACACGTATCTGGTTTGCGATTTAGAATCGTCCGGATCAGTGTCAAAGCTTGCATCGACGTAACCATTTACGACTATCTCTTTGTCACCTCCATACACGAGAAACATATCCTTAGTCCTTTTCAGGTATTTGGATATTCTTGACCGCTGTCCAGTGATCCACCCCTAGATTACTTTGGTACCTCCCTGCAAAACTTATTGCTAAGCATACATCAGGTCTGGTACACAGCATTGCATACATGATAGATCCTATGGCTGAAGCATAGGGAACATCTTTCATTTTCTCTCTATCTTCTGCTATGGTCGGGCATTGAGTCTGACTCAACTTCACACCTTGTAATACAGGCAAGAACCATTTCTTTGCCTGATCCATTTTGAATTTTTTCAAAACTTTATCAAGGTATGTGCTTTGTGAAAGTCCAATTAAGCGTCTTGATCTATCTCTATAGATCTTGATGCCCAATATGTAAGCAGCTTCACCGAGGTCTTTCATTGAAAAACTTTTATTCAAGTATCCCTTTATGCCATCCAGAAATTCTATATCATTTCCAATTAACAATATGTCATCTACATATAATATCAGAAATGCTACAGAGCTCCCACTAACTTTCTTGTAAATACAGGCTTCTCCAAAAGTCTGTATAAAACCATATGCTTTGATCACACTATCAAAGCGTTTATTCCAACTCCGAGATGCTTGCAGCAGTCCATAAATGGATCGCTGGAGCTTGCACACTTTGTTAGCACCTTTTGGATCAAAAACACCTTCCGGATGCATCATATACAACTCTTCTTCCAGAAATCCATTCAAGAATGCAGTTTTGACATCCATTTGCCAAATTTCATAATCATAAAATGCGGCAATTGCTAACATGATTCGGACAGACTTAAGCATCGCTACGGGTGAGAAAGTTTCATCGTAGTCAACCCCTTGAACTTGTCGAAAACCTTTCGCAACAAGTCGAGCTTTGTAGATAGTTACATTACCATCAGCGTCAGTCTTCTTCTTAAAGATCCATTTATTCTCAATGGCTTGCCGATCATCAGGCAAGTCAACCAAAGTCCATACTTGGTTCTCATACATGGATCCCATCTCAGCTTTCATGGCTTCAAGCCATTTTACGGAATCTGGGCTCATCATCGCTTCCTCATAGTTCATAGGTTCTCCATGGTCAAGTAACATGACTTCCAGAATAGGATTACCGTACCACTCTGGTGCGGATCTTACTCTGGTAGACCTACGAGGTTCAGTAGTAACTTGATCTAAAGTTTCATGATCAATATCATTAGCTTCCTCACTGATTGGTGTAGTTGTCACAGGAACCGGTTCTTTTGATGAACTACTTTCCACTAAGGGAGCAGGTACAGTTACCTCATCAAGTTCTACTTTCCTCCCACTCACTTCTTTCGAGAGAAACTCCTTCTCTAGAAAGGATCCGGATTTAGCAACGAAAATCTTGCCCTCAGATCTGTGATAGAAGGTGTACCCAATAGTCTCTTTTGGGTATCCTATGAAGACACATTTCTCCGATTTGGGTTCGAGCTTATCTGGTTGAAGTTTCTTCACATAAGCATCGCAGCCCCAAACTTTAAGAAACGACAACTTTGGTTTCTTGCCAAACCATAGTTCATAAGGTGTCGTCTCAACGGATTTTGATGGTGCCCTATTTAACGTGAATGTGGCCATCTCTAAAGCATAACCCCAAAATGATAGCGGTAAATCAGTAAGAGACATCATAGATCGCACCATATCTAGTAAAGTACGATTACGACGTTCGGACACACCATTTCATTGTGGTGTTCCGGGTGGCGTGAGTTGTGAAACTATTCCGCATTGTTTCAAATGTAAACCAAACTCGTAACTCAAATATTCTCCTCCACGATCAGATCGTAGAAATTTTATTTTCTTGTTACGATGATTTTCCACTTCACTCTAAAATTCTTTGAACTTTTCAAATGTTTCAGACTTGTGTTTCATCAAGTAGATATACCCATATCTGCTCAAATCATTTGTGAAGGTGAGAAAATAACGATACCCGCCACGAGCCTCAATATTCATTGGACCACATACATCAGTATGTATGATTTCCAATAAATCAGTTGCTCGATCCATAGTTCCGGAGAACGGCGTTTTAGTCATCTTGCCCATGAGGCACGGTTCGCAAGTACCAAGTGATTCATAATCAAGTGATTCCAGAAGTCCATCAGTATGGAGTTTCTTCATGCGCTTTACACCGATATGACCTAAACGATAGTTCCACAAATAAGTTGCACTATCATTATCAACTCTGCATCTTTTGGTTTCAACATTATGAATATGTGTATCACTACTATCGAGATTCAATAAAAATAGACCACTCTTCAAGGGTGCATGACCATAAAAGATATTACTCATATAAATAGAACAACCATTATTCTCTGATTTAAATGAATAACCGTCTCGCATCAAACAAGATCCAGATATAATGTTCATGCTCAACGCTGGCACCAAATAACAATTATTTAGGTCTAAAACTAATCCCGATGATAGATGTAGAGGTAGCGTGCCGACCGCGATCACATCGACTTTGGAACCATTTCCCACACGCATCGTCACCTCGTCCTTAGCCGATCTTCGCTTAATCCGTAGTCCCTGTTTCGAGTTGCAAATATTAGCAACAGAACCAGTATCAAATACCCAGGTACTACTACGAGCATTAGTAAGGTACACATCAATAAAATGTATATCACATATACCTTTGTTCACTTTGCCATCCTTCTTATCCACCAAATACTTGGGGCAGTTCCGCTTCCAGTGTCCAGTCTGCTTGTAGTAGAAGCACTCAGTCTCAGGCTTAGGTCCAGACTTGGGTTTCTTCTCTTGAGCAGCAACTTGTTTGCTGTTCTTCTTGAAGTTCCCCTTCTTCTTACCTTTGCCCTTTTTCTTGAAACTGGTGGTCTTATTGACCATCAACACTTGATGCTCCTTCTTGATTTCTACCTCCGCAGCCTTTAGCATTGCGAAGAGCTCGGGAATAGTCTTGTCCATCCCTTGCATGTTATAGTTCATCATGAAGCTCTTGTAGCTTGGTGGCAGTGATTGGAGAATTCTGTCAATGACACTATCATTAGGAAGATTAACTCCCAGTTGAATCAAGTGATTATTATACCCAGACATTTTGAGTATGTGTTCACTGACAGAACTATTCTCCTCCATCTTACAGCTATATAACTTATTGGAGACTTCATATCTCTCAATCCGGGCATTTGCTTGGAATATTAACTTCAACTCCTGGAACTTCTCATATGCTCCATGACGTTCAAAACGTCGTTGAAGACCCGGTTCCAAGCTGTAAAGCATGGCACACTGAACTATCGAGTAGTCATCAGCTTTGCTCTGCCAGATGTTCTTAACGTCGTCAGTTGCATCTGCAGCAGGCTTGGCACCCAGCGGTGCTTCCAGGACGTAATTCTTCTGTGCAGCAATGAGGATAATCCTCAAGTTACGGACCTAGTGTGTGTAGTTGCTACCATCATCTTTTAACTTAGCTTTCTCAAGGAACGCATTAAAGTTCAACGGAACAACAACACGAGCCATCTATCTACAACAAACATAGACAAGCAAAATACTATCAGGTACTAAGTTCATGATAAATTTAAGTTCAATTAATCATATTACTTAAGAACTCCCACTTAGACAGACATCTCTCTAGTCATCTAAGTGATCACGTGATCCAAATCAACTAAACCATGTCCGTTCATCACGTGAGATGGAGTAGTTTCAATGGTGAACATCACTATGTTGATCATATCTACTATATGATTCACGTTCGACCTTTGGGTCTCCGTGTTCCGAGGCCATATCTGTATATGCTAGGCTAGTCAAGTTTAACCTGAGTATTCCACGTGTGCAACAGTTTTGCACCCGTTGTATTTGAACGTAGAGCCTATTACACCCGATCATCACGTGGTGTCTCAGCACGAAGAACTTTCGCAATGGTGCATACTCAAGGAGAACACTTCTTGATAATTTAGTGAGAGATCATCTTAAAATGCTACCGTCAATCAAAGCAAGATAAGATGCATAAAGGATAACATCACATGCAATCAATATAAGTGATATGATATGGCCATCATCATCTTGTGCTTGTGATCTCCATCTCCGAAGCACTGTCGTGATCACCATCATCACCGGCGCGACACCTTGATCTCCATCATAGCATCATTATCGTTACGCCATCTATTGCTTCTACGACTATCGCTACCGCTTAGTGATAAAGTAAAGCAATTACAGGGCGTTTGCATTTCATACAATAAAGCGACAACCATATGGCTCCTACCGGTTGCCGATAACTTTGGTTACAAAACATGATCATCTCATACAATAAAATATAGCATCATGTCTTGACCATATCACATCACAACATGCCCTGCAAAAACAAGTTAGACGTCATCTACTTTGTTGTTGCAAATTTTACGTGGCTGCTACGGGCTGAGCAAGAACCGTTCTTATCTACGCATCAAAACCACAATGATAGTTCGTCAAGTTAGTGATGTTTTAACCTTCGCAAGGACCGGGCGTAGCCACACTCGGTTCAACTAAAGTGAGAGAGACAGACACCCGCCAGTCACCTTTAAGCAACGAGTGCTCGTAACGATGAAACCAGTCTCGCATAAGCGTACGCGTAATGTCAGTGCGGGCCGCTTCATCTCACAATACCGCTGAACCAAAGTATGACATGCTGGTAAGCAGTATGACTTGTATCGCCCACAACTCACTTGTGTTCTACTCGTGCATATGACATCTACGCATAAAAACCTGGCTCGGATGCCACTGATGGGGAACGTAGTAATTTCAAAAAAATTCCTACGCACACGCAAGATCATGGTGATGCATAGCAACGAGAGGGGACAGTGTTGTCCACGTACCCTCATAGACCGGAAGCGGAAGCATTAGAACAACGTGGTTGATGTAGTCGTACGTCTTCACGATCCGACCGATCCAAGTACCGAACGTACGGCACCTCCGAGTTCAGCACACGTTCAGCTCATTGACGATCCCCAGACTCCGATCCAGCAGGGTATCGGGGAAGAGTTCCGTCAGCATGACGGCGTGGTGACGGTGATGATGTTCTACCGATGCAGGGCTTCGCCTAAGCACCGCAACGATATGACTGAGGTGGAATATGGTGGAGGGGGGCACCGCACACGGCTAAGGAACGATCACGAAGATCAACTTGTGTGTCATGGGGTGCCCCCCTGCCCCCCGTATATAAAGGAGGGAGGAGAGGGGGCCGGCCAAGGGGGTGGCGCGCCCTAGGGGGGGAGTCCAACCCCAACCGGGAGTAGGACGCCCCCCTTTCCTATTAGGAGTAGGAGAGGGAAGGAAGAGGGGAGAGGGAAGAAGGAAAGGGGGGGCAGCCCCCGTCCCAATTCGGATTGGGCTTGAGGGGGGCGCGCCCCCTCCTTTGCTCCTTCTCCCTCCTTTCCACTAAGGCCCAATAAGGCCCATATACCTCCCGGGGGGTTACGGTAACCTCCCGGAGATCCCGTATTGTCCCAATCTCACACGGAACCTTTCCAGTGTCCAAATATAGTCGTCCAATATATCGATCTTTATGTCTCGACCATTTCGAGACTCCTCGTCATGTCCGTGATCACATCCGGGACTCCGAACAACCTTCGGTACATCAAAACTCATAAACTCATAATAAAACTGTCATCATAACGTTAAGCGTGCGGACCCTACGGGTTCGAGAACTATGTAGACATGACCTAGAACTGTTTCCGGTCAATAACCAATAGCGGAACCTGGATGCTCATATTGGCTCCTACATATTCTACGAAGATCTTTATCGGTCAAACCGCATAACAACATACGTTGTTCCCTTTGTCATCGGTATGTTACTTGCCCGAGATTCAATCGTCGGTATCCAATACCTAGTTCAATCTCGTTACCGGCAAGTCTCTTTACTCGTTATGTAATGCATCATTCCGCAACTAACTCATTAGCTACATTGCTTGAAAGACTTATAGTGATGTGCATTACCGAGAGGGCCCAGAGATACCTCTCCGACAATCGGAGTGACAAAACCTAATCTCGAAATATGCCAACTCAACATGTACCTTTGGAGACACCTGTAGAGCTCCTTTATAATCACCCAGTTACGTTGTGATGTTTGGTAGCACACAAAGTATTCCTCCGGTAAACGGGAGTTGCATAATCTCATAGTTATAGGAACTTTGTATAAGTCATGAAGAAAGCAATAGCAACATACTAAACGATCAAGTGCTAAGCTAATGGAATGGGTCAAGTCAATCACATCATTCTCCTAATGATGTGATCCGGTTAATCAAATGACAACACATGTCTATGGTTAGGAAACATAACCATCTTTGATTAATGAGCTAGTCAAGTAGAGGCATACTAGTGACATTATGTTTGTCTATGTATTCACACATGTATCATGTTTCCAGTTAATACAATTATAGCATGAATAATAAACATTTATCATGATATGAGGAAATAAATAATAACTTTATTATTGCCTCTAGGGCATATTTCCTTCACTTTATTGTAGTAAAGGTGATAACCCAAATCTTGAGTGCACAATGAAGCCATATCGGGTTATAATAAACACCGGATGATCATATTGGTGACTTCATAGTCGAAGCCAGACCAGTTTAACAAACGCTGGTTTATAATTGATTGTGTACTGACAACTTATAGTTGAAAACCAAGCCAGGTCAAATGACACTAGTCATCTTTGTAAGTTTGTACTTGGCAACTCAAAAGCCAGACCAGTTTAGCAAGCACCGGTTTTGATACAAATCTCATCAAAATAAACATCAAAAAGAAAAGTTCACAAAGAAAATAAGCAAAAAAGGGCGGGGCTTTTCATGGGCTGCCAGGCCACTGAGTTAAACCATTTGCCAAAGCCTTTTAAGATGGACCTCACATTAACCAATCGTTGTTTTAACTTTGACAAGTTCAGGGTCTGTATAAGATTGACTTGCCAAACGTTCAGCGGGTCATACCAGGATTACCTGGGTGGAGTGACTTACTTGATGAAGGCAGGTTAACCCGGGGTTTTAGGTGAATACACCTAGCTTCCAAGCCTGGCTTTTATAGCCTATTGCAAGGTGTAGATTCTTTGTTCTTGTAGAAGCAAAGATCCCCCAAGCAATATTTTGAGTTGTGCTCAGTGGGCGCCTATGTTTGAGTTGTGCTTCGCAATGAACTCTCTTTGGCTCCGTATAATATTGGGTATGAAGCCCCCAAGCTTATGTTTGAGCTATGCTCTCTCTTTTTTGTAGATTTATAGCTGGATCAATGGACAAACAGAACTCCGCTTTATAAGCAGGAGCCCCCATGTAACCAAGAAATATTTTAAAGAAGAACGGCAGAGGCCCCACTTTAGCAAGGATGCCGGTTTATTATATTGATCATAATATATACATTGTCAAAAATATGTACATAATAGGAGCCTATGGCTCAGGTGTAGTAACGCCGAAGATGAGCAATATTCCACGGCTGGCGGGTCTCCTCCTCCGACTTGCGTGAGTCTTTATGCTCTCGAACATCGATAAGGTAGTATGACCCGTTGTTCAGATTCTTGCTGACAACAAAGGGCCCTTCCCAAGGCGGGGATAACTTGTGCATATCGGTCTGATCCTGGATAAGCCCAAGCACTAAGTCGCCTTCTTGAAAAGCTCTGGTTTTAACCCAGCGGCTGTGATAACGCCGCAGGTCTTGCTGATAAATCACCGAACGAGCTGTCGCTATGTCCTGTTTCTCATCTAACAGGTCCAATGCATCTTGGCGTGCTCTTTCATTGTCCGCTTCAACATAAGCTGCTACTCGGGGCGAGTCATGGCGAATATCACTTGGGAGAACTGCTTCTGCTCCATAAACCATGAAGAAGGGTGTATAACCCGTAAATCTATTGGGGGTGGTATTAATGCTCCATATCACGGAAGGCAACTCTTCCACCCAACAACCCGGCGTCCTCTGCAAAGGGACCATAAGCCGGGGCTTGATACCTTTTAGGATTTCTTGATTAGCTCTCTCCACTTGACCATTAGACTAGGGGGTGAGCCACCGATGACACATCAAGCCGGATGTGCTCACGCTGACAGAACTCTTCCATAGCACCCTTGGAGAGGTTCGTGCCATTATCTGTTATGATGTTGTGTGGTAAACCAAAGCGGAAAATCACCTTCTTCATGAATTGAACCGCCGTGGCTGCGTCACACTTGCTGACTGGCTCTGCCTCCACCCAATTGGTGAATTTATCAACCGCCACCAGAAGGTGGGTCTTCTTATCCTTTGACCTCTTAAAAGGCCCAACCATATCTAGCCCCCAAGTTTCAAACGGCCAGGTGATTGGAATCATCCTCAATTCCTAGGACGGAACGTGGGCTCGGCGTGAAAATTTCTGACAACCATCATACTTCCTGACCAGATCCTCAGCATCAGCATGAGCTGTCAGCCAGTAAAAACTGTGTCGGAAAGCTTTAGCCACGAGGTATTTTGAACCGGCATGATGACCGCAATCCCCTTCGTGGATTTCACGCAAGATCTCACAGCCTTCTTCAGGAGAAACACAGCGTTGAAACGCCCCCGAGACACTGCAGTGATGTAACTCGCCATTGACAATAGTCATGGACTTAGATCGCCGGATTATCTGTCTGGCCAAAACTTCGTCCTCGGGTAACTCGCCCCGGGTCATATACACCAAGTAGGGCACCATCCAATCAGGGATAGCATGAAGAACCGCCACCAATTGAGCCTCCGGGTCGGGAACAGCCAGATCCTCCTCCGTTGGTATTTTGACCGACGGGTTATGCAAAACATCAAGAAAGACATTGTGCGGCACCGGTTTACGCTGAGACCCGAGCCGGCTTAAAGCGTCCACCGCTTCATTGTTGCACTGATCAATGTGCTTGACCTGGTAACCCTTGAAGTGACCAGCAACGACATCCACCCCACACCATACCAGATACTTGCTGAGCCACTAAATCAGAGTCCCCGAAGTATCCTTAGCCATCCGAAGACCGTGGAGCAAGGCCTCATACTCAGCTGCATTGTTAGTACAGGGAAACATCAAGCGAAGAACATAACAAAATTTGTCACCTTGAGGGGAAGTAAGAACCACTCTAGCCCCCGAGCCCTCCAATTGTCTGGACCCGTCAAAGTGAATAGTCCAGTATGTGTTATCCGGTTTATCCTCCGGTGCCTGCAACTCTGTCCAGTCATTGATGAAATCCACGAGTGCTTGGGACTTGATGGCCGTACGAGGCATATATTTTAACTCATGAGGTCCAAGCTCGATAGCCCACTTAGCAACCCGGCCTGTTGCCTCCCTATTCTGGATGATATCTCCCAAAGGGGCGGAACTGACCACATTGATGGGATGGCCCTGAAAGTACTGCTTAAGCTTTCAGCTTGCCATAAAAACTCCATACACAAGTTTCTGCTAATGTGGATATCTCTGTTTTGATTCAATAAGCACCTCACCGATATAATAAATCGGCCGTTGAACCGGATACTCCTTACCTGCCTCCTTGCGCTCCACCACAATAGCCACGTTGACAGCCCGGGCATTAGTAGCCACATATAACAGCAATGGTTCCTTATCAATGGGGGTAGCAAGAACAGGCGGCTCGGCTAACTTCTTCTTCAGATCCTCAAACGCCGCATTAGCAGCATCACTCCAGACAAAGTTGTCTCTCTTTTTCATCATCTGATACAGAGGGATGGCCTTCTCTCCCAACCGGCTGATAAACCGGCTTAGCGCTGCAATACGACCCGCCAGACGTTGAACATCATTGATACACGTCGGTTTAGCCAGGGACGTAATAGCCTTGATCTTTTCCGGATTAGCTTCAATGCCCCTGTTAGACACCAGAAAACTCAAGAGCTTGCCTGCCAGTACACCAAAAACACACTTGGCCGGATTAAGCATCATCTTATAAACTTGGAGATCGTCAAAGGTTTCCTTCAAATCAGCTTTTAATGTCTCTGCTTTCTTGGATTTCACCATGATATCATCCACTTAAGCATGAACATTGCACCTAATCTGATTATGAAGACAATTCTGCACACATCACTGATAAGTCGCCTGGGCACTCTTGAGCCCAAAAGGCATAGATACATAGCAGAAGGCTCCAAAGGGAGTTATAAAAGTTGTCTTCTCCAGGTCCTTAACTACCATTTTGATCTGATGATAACCGGAATAAGCATCCAGAAAACTCAAACGCTCACAACCCGCCATAGCATCGATAATTTGATCAATACGAGGGAGAGCAAAGGGATCAGCTGGACAAGCCTTGTTCAAGTCTGTGTAATCCACACACACATACGCCAAGTGACGTTCTTCTTAAGTACCAGCACCGGGTTAGCCAACCACTCAGGATGAAAAACCTCCACAATAAACCCTGCTGCCAAGAGCCGGGCTACCTTCTCACCAATGGCCTTGCGTCTCTCTTCACTGAAGCGGCGGAGAAACTGCTTGACCGGTTTAAACTCGGGATCGATATAAGAGTGTGCTCAGCAAGTTCCCTTGGTACACCTGGCATGTCAGAAGGTTTTCATGCAAAGATGTCCCGGTTCTCACGGATGAACTCGATGAGCGCGCCTTCCTATTTCAGATCCAGATTAGCGCTGATGCTAAACTGCTTGGACGAATTGCCTGGAACAAAATCAACCAACTTAGTCTCATCAGCCGATTTAAACTTCAATGCTGGATCATGCTCTGTAATTGGCTTTTTCAAAGACGTCATATCTGTCGGATCAACATTGTCTTTATAGAACTTCAACTCCTCTGTCGCACAAACCGACTCAGCATAGGCCGCATCATCATCCTCGCATTCCAAAGTGATCTTGCGGCTTCCATGTACTGTGATGGTCCCCTTATGACCCGGCATCTTGAGCTACAGATAAATATAACAGGGCCTTGCCATGAACTTAGCATAAGTCGGCTGTCGTGGTGGGCGCACGGCAGATGCCAAGGGATGGCTAAAGAGAGGAGGAGGCTCGAGGGTGCTGGTGGACTCCAGAGGCGAGGTTGGTATGAGCGGGCGCGGGACGCTGGACATACCCAGGTTCGGGGCTCTCCGGAGAGATAATACCCCTAGTCCTGCCGAGTGTAGTTGGATGATCGATAGTACAATGTTGCTCTTGGAGCTGTATGGAGGGGGAAGGAAGCTAGCGAAGGCTTGGGCTACTCCTTCTCCCTGGTGTTGCTATTGGGTGGCTAGTCCTATGCTTACTTGCTTTTCTCTCGTATGCGATCTCTCCTTTGTGCTTGCCTCCCTGATTGCGGGCTCCTGGGGGGTTTTATAGACCAACCCCCCAGGGGTACAATGGTAATGTTACAGGTTGGTGGGTCTGTATTGTCAGCGTCCAGGGACCCGGGTTGGGTCCCGCTGAGGTCTTGTGGTTCGCCGGGTTCCCCTAGGTGCGGGCCCCGCATGCCTAGGGGAGCTGTGCGCCGTCTTGTCGATCGTCAGGGCATGGCCGGGTCGAGTCGTGTACAGTACTCTCCGTCAGGCTGCCGCTTGCTGTCGTCAGCGGTGAGGGCGGGAGCACTGTAGCCACGCCGGCCCTAGTCAGCGGGTAGGCGAGGGGCACTGTTGCCACGCTCCGGCTGACCAGAGGCATGGGCGGGGCACTATTGCCTCGGTCATCACTGATTGAAGACTCGTCCCATCATAAGGCCTGGATGGGATGGGAGCTGACCCGTGGCCGGATTGCGGAGCACGCCACGGGTGGTGCTGGCTTGTTGAGGAAGCTTTGGTCGTGCCGAGCTCGGCTGTCTTGCGCTAGTTGTTGGGGCCGAGTCGACGTGTCTTGCCGGGTCGGCGAGTCCGGCCGGGTCGCGGGACTTGGTCGGGTCGAGCGACCCGTCCAACCGCGTGCCAGTATTGAGGGGCGGTGCTAGCCCTGTTGTTTTTGAAGAGGATCCGGGTTCCGCTGCCTGCCCGGGGTCCATCCCACCGGCAGTAGTCCCCGAAGGTGTGAAGGTCCGTTGTCTTCGTATAAGTGGGCCTTCGCAGTTCCCCCCTTAAGCAAGGCAGATTCTGCGAGCGCCGGGTCTGGCAACACCCACTGTGTGCCGGTTTTCTCGGAAACCGGATCGTGATATCCCGACCATGGCGGGAACCGAGGAGTCTGTCGAATCTTGGGGCAATCCCTCGAGCTTCGCGCGGGCGCCACGTGGTGCCCGGAAGTCAGAGGGGCGTGACAGGCCATGCGTGTGACGGGACTGGGCCATGGGCTGGGGCCCATCGCCGTGCACCCTCGGCCCACACGCGCGGATTTATTGCGGCGTCCGGGGGCCGGTTGCTCTTCCCCGGGCAGTTACTACGCGTCTATGTGCGCACTTATTGCGGGGTAGTGGAACAGGTGCATGCAGACGATCCCACTTCCCCACTTTCCCACGTTCAAACCGAGGGTTATAAATTGTGGGGCAGGGGGCGGCGGACATTATTCTCGCTCACGCCCTCCTGTCCCTTTGCTCTCGCTCCGCTCTTTGCAACCGACGCACTGCGGCGCCCACTGCTCCGAGCAGAACTCCTTCTCCGTTCATCTTCCTTCGATCATGTCGCTGCCATCGGGCTCCTGGATGGGCTTGAATGTCACCCCCGAGGACATCACACAGCTCCGGGAGACGCGGCGCCTGCCGCGGGAGACGGACGTTGGCGTCCGCCTGCCGCGTGGTGAGCAGAGGCCTCGGCCCGAGGGGCAGGAGCGCGTGGTATTCCTCACGCACTTCGAGCACGGGTTCGGGCTGCCGGTGAGCGCCTTCTTCCGCGCGTTCCTGGAGTTCTTTGGGTTCCATCCGCATCATCTTGGCACCGGCGCCATCGTCCAGCTCTCCGGCTTTGTCATGCTCTGCGAGGGGTACCTGGGGGTCGAGCCCACGATCGACCTCTGGGCATGCTTCTTCTCCTTGAAGAAGCAGGGGTCGTCGGCCGGGGAGTTCGCCGATTGCGGCACCGCCGTTATCTCTAAGCGATCGGGGGCGGATTTCCCCAAGATTCCGTTGGAGGACTCTGCCAAGAAGTGGCAGAACTGCTTCTTCTACGTTCGCAACCATGGGGCAGATCGTATCAACCTTCCGGACTTCGCCATCGCGCCGCCGCGGGCGAATACGAACTGGGGCTACTCGCCCAGGCGCCCGTCATAGGAGATCGCCAACCTCTACGAGCGGGTGACGGTGATGCGGATGAAGGAGGGGCTCACCGGCACCGACCTCCTTGCCGCGTTCATCATGCGTCGGGTCCTTCTGCTTCAGGGGCGCTCCTGCCTCATCAGCAAGATGGCCGGCCTTCAAGACCCCAATTGTATGGCGTCGACGCGGTTGTCCGCAGAGCGGATCGTGCGTGGCGTGAACGGCATCTCCAGGGCCAACCTTGGAGAGGACTGGCAGTTCGGCAAGGCGCCGTACAGCGAGTCCAACCCGGCGCCGTAGGTGAGTGTCTGGTCTTCCTAGTTTGCTGCTGCGCACCTCCTCATCCGTCCTGACGCGACGCGGGAGATACTTCTGAACGCGATTCTGCATCCTGACGCCCAGGCTCCGTCGCAGGTGGCGCCGGTGGCGCCAGAGGAGCCCGCGGCCCATGGCGGGGAGGAGGAAGCCGAGTCCGATGCCGGCACTGGGCGTCGCGCGGGTAAGTTTCATATCTTTATTTATGTGTCTCGAATTGCTGATCGCGGCACAGTGCGAGCGACGCTGACGCCAGCCGCTTGGTGTAGTGGCGATGGGCGGGGGAGGTGGCGACCCTGGCAGAGCCGGGTCCTCGCACGGGGCGGCGCTGAGCGGCCCGCATGGGAAGGACAGTGTCGCGCCGCGACCCTGGGCCCCAAAGCGCACGGCGGACCCGGACGGGGCCGGGAGGCCGACCAAGAGGAAGCGCGGTAGCGGGCACGGGAACCCGACCCTGGTCCCGGTCTTGACGGGGTAAGCTTCATTTCTTGTTTGCGCCCGGATTTCTTGAGCTTGCCTTGTTTCTTTTTGCTCATTCTGTCTTCTTCTTCAGGTCGCCAATCGCGCTGGCGAGGGTGGCGGCAGAAGCCGCGGCCGCCGAAGGGGCCGCGTTCCGCAGGAGCCGGTCCGACCTCGTCGAATAGGGCGAGGTGGAGGGACGAGGCGACTCGGACCTCGGCCTGGACCCGAACGATGTCGAGGCCTTGGCCTGGCGGGACAGGAACCGGGCCGAGGCGGAGCTGGAGGCAGCATCGGTCCGGGCTTGGACCGACGTGGCGGTGGCATGGGCGCGAGCCAGCATGAAGCCAGCCTGGCGCGAGATGCCAGAAGGCACAGTGGTGGCGGCAATGGTCTTTGAGCCATCGTCGGTGAGGGAGCGCGGCCGTGGAGGCCAGGCTGAGGTGGTGGTCCTCGATCGGGAGGTCGTGGAGGTGGCGGATGACACCCCGCCACGGGCCAACATGGCCGAGCGAGCGGGGGCTGATGACGGTGGAGGCGGCGGCGTCTTGGAGGAGGCGCTGCGGGTGGCGGTGCTAGAAGCGCCGCGGGTGGCGGTGTCGGAGGCCACCCCAGCAGCTGGGCCGGAGGTGGCACAGCAGACCATCCCTGCGTCTGGTCCGGAGGCGGCGTCGCAGGGCGTCCTGGCGTCCGGGTCATCGTCGGCACCAGGAGGGGCGTCGGAGGAGGTGCTGGCCGCGTTGCGAGCGGCCAGCGGGAAGCAGGGGCCCCGTCGTCTTCGTGCCTCAGACCCAGGAGGAGGCGGTGCTGGACGCCATCAGCAGCCACCTGCGAAGCCAGACGGAACGGCTCGAGGCCTGCGCTTGTTCCCACTGTCCTGGCATCCAGATCGGCAGCTGGATGCGTTGATGGGCCAGCGGGCTGGTTCGGAGCAGCTTCTGCAGGAGCAAGCCGGCCGGATCGCCTCCCGGGCCAGCTATATCACTGAGTTCGCCTTCCACGACGAGTTCCATCCGGAGCGGACGGAAGACGGCAGGGCCGTGGAAGGCGACGACTTCGGCTTGCTCCTCCGTGATCCGAAGGGGAGCTCAAAGGAGACGGGCTTCTACCGCGATGCGGATGCCGAGGAGGACACCGGCACCTTGCTGGACCCGGAGGCCGCCAGGGGAGAGCCGTCGACATCGCGATGCGGCACTGGAGATGCCTGAGACACTTTGTAAAAAAATTTAAGTAGCAGGTCCACCCACCCACTGGGGGTTTTTAGGGTGTAACGAACTCGGGCCATGGGCCTTTAAATATTTGTGTAAATGTCATGGGTATTTTTACTTTTGCCTTCTATTTTTCTGGACCGATTTCATGCACTTTTCCTTTCTCAACCCCCCCCCCCCCCCCCCCCCGCGAGTCAGACGGTCGAGGCTCCGGTCCGTGACAAGGAGTTCAGTTTTTCGAGAGGAGCGCACAGGACTTGGGTTCCTCAAAACGTTGAGCGCGAGCGAAACACCCACTGGGCCGGCTGGCAGCGATCCGGCGGAGCCGGTTGGCGAGTAGCCGGTCGTGCGGCTGTTCATTTGATGAATGGCGGGCCGGGTTGATCGACCCGGCAACCTTTGACTTAGTGTATGAGGCGTAAAGGAGCTTTGGCCCGTTGTCCTTGCCAGCCGACAGCCAAAGCTGGATCTATGGCTTTAGGGCGAAGTGAGGGACCGCGGCATCCTAACTTTTATCAGGAATCACCAAGCAAGGTGGCGGGGTGGCGATCGAGCCGGCCAGCCCCCGAGCCCCCGGGTCGAGCGAGTCGGACCGGTGGCCGGGTTCAATGGTATAGTGATGCGGAGAAATAAGGACACAATAAATTGGTCGACAAAAGGCAGCCCCCGAGTCTCGTTCGGGGACCCCATAGCTTCATGCGTTTACAATAGGTGATGATACATACACTCGTGCGGCTACAACGGGCGGAGGAGTTCCGCGTTCCACGGCCGGGTCGTTTCTTCACCGGCAGTGTCCTTCTTGCGCTTCCTTGACTTGCGAGCATCGATGAGGTAGTACGCATTGCGGTCGCGCAAGGCCCTGCTCACAATGAATGGGCCCTCCCATGGAGGGGACAGCTTGTGCTGGCCTGCCTGCTCTTGGACGAGTCAGAGGACGAGGTCGTCCTCGCGGAACGCGAGGGGCTTGATCTTCTTGTTGTGGTAGTGCCTTAGGCCTTGCTGGTAAATGGCCGAGCGACTGAGCGCCAGGAGACGTGCTTCTTCAAGCAGGTCGACGCCATCTTCACAGGCTTCTCTAGCTTCGGCTTCGGTGTACATCGCGACGCGCGACGAGTTGAACTCGACGTCGGTCGGGATGACGGCTTCGGCTCCATAGACGAGGAAGAACGGGGTGAACCCAGTCGACCGATTCGGCATGGTGCGTAGACTCCAGAGAACGGCCGGCAACTCGTCAAGCCAGCTGCCGGGTGAGCGGATGAGTGGCTCGACGAGTCGTGGCTTGATGCCGGACAGGATGAGTCCATTGGCCCGCTCGACCTACCCGTTGGACTGCGGATGCGCAATGGAGGCCAGGTCGAGCTGGATGCCGGAGACAGAGTAGTATTGCTCAAGCGAGCCCTTGGCGAAGTTGGTGCCATTGTCGGTGATGATGTTGTTCGGCATGCCGTAGGCGCTATGTCCTTGATGAACCGGACGGCTGTTGGCCCGTCCAGTTTTTTGATTGATCTTGCCTCGATCCACTTGGTGAATTCGTCTGCTGCCACCAACAGGTGTGTCATGCCGCCTCGAGCGATTTTGAAGGGTCCCACCATGTCAAGTCCCCAGACCGCGAAGGGCCAGGCGATCGGTATGGTGCGGAGTGCTGACGCCGACTGGTGGCTGCGTTTGCTAAAGCGCTGGCATCCCTCACACTTGAGGACAAGCGACTTGGCATCTTGGAGGGCCGTGGGCCAGTAGAAACCATGGCAGAATGCCTTGGCCACCAGGGATCGTGATGCGGCGTGGTGCCCGCACTCGCCCTGGTGTATGTCGAGGAGGATGTCGATGCCCTTTTCCTGCTCGACGCAGCACTGGAACACGCCGGTGGAGCTGCGCTTGACGAGCTCGTTATTGATGATGCTATAGGCGGACGCCCGGCGCTGTATTTGCCGGGCTTCGATCTCGTCCATGGGAGGAACCCCGTTCTCCAAAAATTCTGATATCGGGAGGGCCCAAGATGGGGCCCTAACCACGGCGAAGACGGCCACCAGGGTGGGTTCCGAGTCGGCAGCCCCCGAGCCGGGCTGAGCAGCCCCCGGGTCAGGGATGGCGACGGCTGGGTCTGGGATGATGGTGGCCGGGTCGAGTTGAGGAGCCCTCGGGCCGGGTTCCGCAGCCCCCGGGCCGGGTTGAGGTGCGGTCGGGTCGTCTGGAACATGGATGGACTCGGAGTCCGGTGATGGCTTGACAGACGTCTTGCACAGGTGCTCGAGGGAGACACCGAACGGGATGGCTTGTCGTGACGAGGCGATCTTGGCGAGCGTGTCGGCTGCTTCGTTCTCCGCACGCAGGACGTGGAGGAACTCGCAGCCCTCGAAGGATCCGGACAGCTTCTGGACGAGGAAGCGGTAGCTTGCCATGTTTGAGTCGCGGGCGTCCCACTCGCTGGAGCACTGCTGCACCACCAGGTCCTAGTCGCCATAGCACAGGATGCGCCGAATGCCGAGTTCCTTGGCAAGCCGGAGGCCGTGCACAAGGGCTTCGTACTCGGCGACGTTGTTGGAGGCGGCGAAGTGGATCTAGAGCGCGTAGCGGAGTCGATCGCCCTTCGGGGATGACAGTACGATGCCGGCCCTCAAGACGAGTCGCATCTTGGACCCGTCGAAGTGCATGCGCCAATGCGTCGAGTCGGGGGGCGGTGGCAAGTACTGGATCGTGGTGCGGGGCTCATAGAGGATGGTGTGGCCGGCTAGCTGGATCGCCCACTTGGCGACCCGTCCAGAGGCATCCTGGCACCCGATGATTTCTCCGATAGGCGTCGTGCTGACCACGGTGACAACATGCTCTTGGAAATACTGCTTCAGCTTCTTGGCAGTGAAGTACACACCATAACACATCTTCTGGTACTGCGGGTAGTTCTGCTTGGAGATGGAGAGCACCTCGCTCAAGTAGTAGATTGGGCACTGGACAGCTTGGATCTTGCCCTTCTCTGGTCGCTCGACCACCAGCACCGTGCTGACCGCCCGCGAGGTCGCGGCTATGTAGAGCAACAGCGGCTCCTTGTCGGTTGGTGCGGCCAGGACTGGTGCGGTGGAGAGCATGCGCTTGAGATCTTGGAAGGCCTCGTCTGCCTTGCCGTTCCATTCGAACGGGCTCGTCTTCTTCATCAGCTGGTACAGGGGTAGCGCCCTCTCGCCCAGCCGGCTTAGAAACCGACTGACCGAGGCCAAGCATCCGGTGAACTTCTGGACATCATGCAGCCGAGCCAGCTTGCGCATGCGCTCGATGGCCTTGATCTTCTCCGGGTTCGCCTCAATGCCGCGTTCCGAGACGAGGAAGCCGAGTAGCTTTCCGGCCGGGACGCCGAAAACGCATTTTTTCGGGTTAAGCTTGACCTTGTACTCACGGAGGTTGGCTAATGTTTCCTTCAAATCGTCCAAGAGCGTGAGGTGCTGCTTGGTCTTCACCACGATGTCGTCCACATACACGTCAATATTGTGGCCGAGTTGCGGCGGCAAGCATTTCTGCATGCAGCATTGGAAGGTGGCGCCGGCGTTCTTCAAGCCGAAGGACATGGTGATGTAGCAATATGCCCCAGAGGGCATGATGAAGGACGTCTTCAGGGCGTCGGCCGGGTCCAGCTTGATCTAGTGGTAGCCGGAGTAAGCGTCCAGGAAAGACAGGAGCTCGCACCCGGCGGTCGAGTCGATGCCTTGGTCGATCCGCGGGAGAGCGAACGGATCCTTGGGACATGCCTTGTTGAGGCTGGTGTAGTCGATACACATGCGCCAGGTCTTGTTCTTCTTCAGCACGAGGACTGGGTTGGCCAGCCACTCGGGGTGGAACACTTCCATTATGAAGCCGGCCGCCAAAAGCTTGGCGACCTCTTCACCAATGGTTCTTCTCTTCTCTTCGGAAAATCTTCGCAGGGGTTGATGGACAGGCTTGGCATCCTTGCGGACGTGGAGTTTGTGCTCGGCGTACTTCCTCGGGATACCTGGCATGTCCTTGGGGTCCATGCAAAGATATCCCGATTCTCACGGAGGAAGTCGACGAGCTTGCCTTCCTATTTGCTGTCGAGGCGGGCGCCTACGACAACGTACTTGCTGCAGCTGGGGTCTTTCGGGTTGAGCTTCACTTTCTTGGTCTCCTTGGAGGGCCTGAAGGCGGCCTCGTCGGCCGGGTCCGGGGTCGGGATCGATGCAGCAAAGGCCTCGCCTGCCAGGGCGACGATCCGGTTGAGTTGGCACCGCTCCTCGGCAATGACCAGCGACTCGGCCAACTTGGCATCGTCTCGGGCGCACTCCAGGGACTTGCGGTAATCACCGGTGATTGTGATCAAGCCCTTGGGACCCAACATCTTCATCTTCAGATACACGTAGTGGGGAACCACCATGAACTTGGCGAGCGCGGGCCGGCCCAGCAACGCGTGATACGCGCTGGACAGGTCCACCACCTCGAACCAAATTGGCTCGCGTCGGAAGTGGCTGCTGTCACCAAACAGCACATCAAGCCGGACCCGGCCAATGGGGAGCAGGAGAGGCCGGGCATGATGCCGTGGAAGATCGTCCGGGTTGGCTCCAGGTCCCCGGCCTTGAGGCCGAGCTTGGTCATCATGTCGCGGTAGAGGATGTTGATGTTGCTGCCGTCGTCGATGAGGACTTGGGAGAACTTGCATGTGCGCCGCGCGATGATGGTTGGGGTGAGGACGAGGGCGTAACCACCCGGACTTGGCATGACTTCTAGGTGATCCTCCCGGGTCCAGGTGATCAGGCGATCCGACCAATGCATGAACTTCAGCTTGGCCGGGACGACGGTGTTCACCTCCTGCCGAAGGAGGCGCTCGCTGCGCTTGTCATCGCTGAGGCTGGTGAACACGACATAGGCTGCGTTTTGGTCCGGGTAGGCGTCATCGCGCATCGCGCCGCCAGCTGGAGGCGGCAGCGGAGGTGGAGGCGGCTGCCCAGCGCCTGGAGCCGGGGCCGGAGGAGGCGGGACGTCGCCCCTCATGATGCGCTTGGTGATGGCGCACTGCCGAAGCGTTTGCATTGAGGGCCTTGCGCCGCTGTGGTGCTTGCAGGGGGCGTCGAGCATCTGCTCGAAGCTCATGGTGGGCTGCCACACCATCTTGCCGGTTTGCCGGCGCTTCGCCGCCAGGTCCGCCACGGGCTCAGCGGCCGCGACGAGCCGGTTGTCGTGATGCTGCGCCGGTTGGTCAGCCTTGCTCTTGTTGTTCTGATGATGCTGCTGCCGGCTACTTTGGCCGGCCGGCTTCGGAGGGGAACCGGCTTCGCCTTGTCGGCTTCATCCAGCGCCACCTGGATCTTCATGGTGGAGTCAGCGTTGGAGTACTTATCTGCCGTCACCATGAGCGCAACCATGGTGGCCGGCTCGGAGTGTAAGAGCTTGTGCTTGAGGAGGGTGCCGTCTCGGCACCCACTGACGAAGTACTGGATCGCCTGGACTTCATGGATGCCCTTGCAGCTGTTCCAGAGCTCGGTCCAGCGTGCGAGGTACTCGCGACTGGTCTCCGTAGGCCCTTGCACGCACATGGCGAGCTGGCTAGGGCGGCCGGGCTGCTTGTAGGTCCCCATGAAGTTGCGGACGAAGGCTTCCTCGAAGTCCACCCATGTGTTGATGCTGCTAGTCGGTAGGCTATTCAACCACGTGCGGGCCGACTCTTGGAGCATGAGCGGTGCGTAGCGCACGGCGAGACGATGATTGGCACCGCTGATGCCAATGGTCGTGGTGTAGTCGGTAAGCCAGTCTTCTAGCTTCACGGTCCCATTGTACTTGGGCGTGTCGCGGGGGAGCATGAACCCTTTGGGGAAGGGCTCTCCCGTATGCGTGGGCCGAAGCACGCCGGCCCGATAGCACCGCTCTCCTCCACCTCCAGGGAGCGAGCGAGCTGATCGAGGCAGTGGCGAGAGTCGGCATCACCGACGGCACGTGAGCCGAGTCGACTTGTGGCTAGGCCACGGGGGGGCGGGTCGGTTGGAGCCGGACGCCGGCCATGCTGGCCGGGTCCACGCTGGATATCTGGGATGGGCTCGCCCAGTCCCCCGGCGGCCGTAGCGGCCGGATCGCGCCGAGTCCGGACATGGCCGGAGTGCGCCTCGCTGGGTGGCGAGGAAACGGTGTGCAGGAGTTCACCGGGCCCGCCAAGGCGGGCGGAGCCGGATCCCGCCGGCTTGGCAAGCTGGTTGAGGCGGTACTGCTGGGTGTTGGCGGCGTGGAGGAGTTCGCGCATCCGCCCGATGTGCTCTTTTAGCTCCTCGCCCGTGAGCTGGTCCAGGCCGGCTGCGACTGCCTGGGCAGCGCACATGTTCTTTGCTAGATTCTCATAGACGCCTCGGACGGTGCCGAGGGCCCGGCCGATCGCGCCTCCCCGGGCATGCACGTCGGCGACCCGGCTCGGCTCGGCCGCGGCGGGCGTGAACCCGTACGCGGCGTTGCGCTCTAGCTGAGCGGCATCTAGGCGACGCTGAGTGACGGCGAGCATCTCGGATAGGTCCAGCATCTGCTGGCACGTTTCCTCGAGCTGGGTTCGGGCCTCGGCGATGTTGGTGGTGTCGACGTTGGTGCCGATGGGGATGCGGAGGCTCTGCATAGCGGTGCACAGCGGATCGGACGGCTCGGTCCGTTCCGCTGCGGCCCTGGCTTTGGCAGCCTTCCTCGTCTTGCTCGACAAGGAGGAGGCGCCGTCGCCGGTGACGAAGACCTCCACGTGGACATCCATTGCCCCGGCGGAAATGCCGCCGCCGAGGGAGAGGGGAGAGTCGGAGTAGCTGAGCACCTCGCTGGGGTACTCATCGGCCGCGAACGCATCGGTGATGCGCAATGCGGCGAAGGAGGCGGCAAGCGTGCCGATGACGTCGTCCGCCAGCGTGACGGACTCGTCGGTGTAGGAGAAGGGCCCCTTCTGAAGCATGCTCCCGGCCATCTCCTCGAGCCGCCCCACGGTGGGCGCCAACTGTCGTGGTGGGCGCACGGCAGATGCCAAGGGATGGCTAAAGAGAGGAGGAGGCTCGAGGGCGCTGGTGGACTCCAGAGGCGAGGTTGGTATGAGCGGGCGCGGGACGCCGGACATACCCAGGTTTGGGGCTCTCCGGAGAGATAATACCCCTAGTCCTGCCGAGTGTAGTTGGATGATCGATGGTACAATGTTTCTCCTGGAGCTGTCTGGAGGGGGAAGGAAGCTGGCCAAGGCTTGGGCTGCTCCTTCTCCCTGGTGTTGCTGTTGGGTGGCTAGTCCTATGCTTACTTGCTTTTCTCTCGTATGCGTTCTCTCCTTTTTGCTTGCCTCCCTGATCGCGGGCTCCTGGGGGGTTTTATAGACCAACCCCCCAGGGTACAATGGTAATGTTACAGGTTGGTGGGTCCATATTGTCGGCGTCCGGGGACCCGGGCTGGGTCCCGCTGAGGTCTTGTGGTTCGCCGGGTTTCCCTAGGTGCGGGCCCCACATGCCTAGGGGAGTTGTGCGTCATCTTGTCGATCGTCAGGGCGTGGCCGGGTCGAGTCGTGTACAGTACTCTCCCTCAGGCTGCCACTTGCTGTCGTCAGTGGTGAGGGAGGGAGCACTGTAGCCATGCCGGCCCTAGTCAGCGGGTAGGCGAGGGGCACTGTTGCCACGCTCTGGCTGACCAGAGGCATGGGCGGGGCACTATTGCCTCAGTCATCGCTGATTGAAGACTCGTCCCATTGTACGGCCTGGATGGGACGGGAGCTGGCCCATGGCCGAATTGCGTAGCACGCCACGGGTGGTGCTGGCTTGTTGAGGAAGCTTTGGTCGTGCCGAGTTCGGCTGTCTTGCGCTAGTTGTTGGGGCCGAGTCGACGTGTCTTGCCGGGTCGGCGAGTCCATCCGGGTCACGGGACTTGGCCGGGTCGAGCGACCCGGCCAAGCGCGTGCCGGTATTGAGGGGCGGTGCCAACCCTGTTGTTTTTGAAGAGGATCCGGGTTCCGTTGCCTGCTCGGGGTCCATCCCCCCGACATCGGCCGTCCAAACAGGGCATGATATGGGCTCCTGATCTTTACCACTTCAAAAGTCAATGTCTCTGATCTCGAATCATGATCATCTCCAAAAGCAACCTCCAGAGCTATCTTACCGACCGGATAAGCCGATTTACCGGGCACCACACCATGGAAAACAGTGTTCGACGGTTTATGATTCTTATCTGTCAACCCCATACGACAGAAGGTTTTATAATACAAGATGTTGATATTGCTCCCTCCATCCATGAGCGCCTTGGTGAACTTATAACCTCCAACCTGCAGCACCACCACCAACGCCAGATGACCCGGATTATCAACGCGGGGCGGATGATCCTCTCGACTCCACACAATAGGCTGTTCAGACCAACGCAAGTAACGGGGCACCGCCGGTTCAACGGGGTTCACTGCCCTTTTATGAAGTTTCTGATCGTGCTTGCACAGGCTAGTGGTGAAGACATGATACTGCCCACTATTCAACTGCTTCGGGTGGCTCTGGTAACCCAACTGTTGTTGCTGCTGATTCCCCTGTTGATTATAACCACCCTGGTTGCCCTAATTGCCTTGATTGCCATGTCCACCCTGATTACCTTGAACTCCTGAACCGGAATTACCTCCACCATAACCTGGCCCATTAGACTCGGGGCCTGAACCGCCGGTCAGTCCATGATCATATTGGAAAATATCCGAGTTTTTGAATTCCCACATAATAAAGCAATCCTTCCAGAGGTGCATAGCTGGCTTCTCTCGCGTCCCATGCCTCGGGCAATGCTGGTTTAACAGGCGCTCAAGATTGACACCTGATCCTCCACTCCGCGGGGGCGGTTTACCCTTACGACGCTGGCCATTGTCCTACGCATTGGTGTTAGCCACAAAATCAGAATTACTATCTGCTTTACGCTTACCATTGTTCCCATGGCCCGCCTGGTTATGTTGCTGCCCTTTCGCACCGCCGTTCTTTTTTCCCTTCCCCGGCTTCTCATCGTCAGACTCGGGATCCTTGGTACTATCAGAATCGGCATACTTAACCACAGCTGCCATAAGTGTTCCCATGTCATTGCAATCACGCTTGAGTCGTCCCAATTTCAGCTTCAGCGGCTTAAACTGGCAATTACCCTCCAATGTTATGACTGCTGAATCAACATTGATGCGGTCCGATGAATGCAAGATCTCCGAAACCCGGCGCACCCAATGGGTTGTTGATTCGCCTTCCTCTTGGACACAGGCAGCTAGATCCACAATTTACATGGGTTGCTTGCACGTGTCCTTGAAGTTTGTTATAAATTGGCCCTTCAACTCGGCCCATGACCCAATGGAATTAGCTGGCAAACTTTTCAGCCAAGTGTGTGCCGTTCCATCCAACATCATGGTGAAGTATTTAGCGCATGCCGCCTCATCCACATCCAGCATTTCCATTGCCATCTCATAACTTTCGACCCATGACTCGGGGGGTAAATCAGCGATGTAATTGGGCACCTTACGTGGACCCTTGAAATCCTTGGGCAGCCGCACATTGCGTAGAGCCGGGGTAAGACACGGCACCCCCCAAGAGCTGAAAGCAAGACCTGGTTCCACTGACGTCGTCGGACGAACCGGAGTGAGCTGACGGTCCACGTACTGTGCTGCTAACTCGACTTCTCGACGCGCTCTACCATTATCTACCACGTCCTGGGCATTAGCACCACCGCGCGCCGGATTAGGACCTCGAGGGGCGCCACGGTTCCGCGCACTGCTTGACACAGCCGGTTCATCAATGTGCCTGTTGTAACTCCTGCTCAGGCGAGGGGTTGAATGAATTCTGTCTCGACTATACGAATAAGCATGCTGCTAAACCATAGCCGTTTGAAGGAGATCCCTAGCCCGCCACATCTCAACCGCCGCTGGAGACTCGCCCTCCATTGGAATAGCTGCCAATCGCGATGCCGCAGCGATCATGTTATCTAAAGGGGTGGAGAAGTGACCCGGTGGTGTCGGCATGTACTACGGCGGGTCATGGGTCCGTCGAGGCGGGTCCATCGCCCGTGGCTGATCCGACGCTCCTGTCCCATATGCTTTAGTACGGTTTACCGCTGCCGGATTACTGGGTCCTTCTCCTGGCGTGTTGAAGAGATTCATTACTTCATAAACCGGCGGCAGACGAGACCGATGCCTCCACCTCAACACGTCGTTCGAAGCATTCTAATCCAGCATGACCGGTAATTCTTTGCCTGAATCCGTTGTATCTGAGCATCTAAAGTGGCCCGCTCATTAGCCATCCTGGTTTCCTCAGCCGCCAAATCCTCCTTGGCCTAAGTTATCTGATCTCGCAGCTTCGTGACCTCTGTGTTGTGCTGATCTTGATTATCCAGGGTAACGTCTGTAGTCAGCAACGTCGTCCAGGCGTCCAACAAATCAGACAGAACTTGAGCCGGCCGGTGCTCGGGGCCTCCTGTCCCGGTTGCCGATCCAGAAATCATCGCCGCTGCTGATGAGGAGTGTTGCATGGGCTGCGTACTGGCCTTGAAGATCGCAACCCGGCTTGGCGGTTCAAGGGGGTCCGAAATACTGTCGCCACTGGAGCAACCCCCAAACCAGCCATCTTGCAGTTGGTACAGTGACTCGGTCTCACCGGTGGATGATTCGTCATCTGAATAAATGATAGTCTCACCATCGGACACCGGTTCAGATTCCGTACCTTTGATGAATCCTACGAACGCACGCTTCATGGCGGGCTGAACCCGGGCGGGGCTTGCACGCTGAGCAGTCTCGACGAGGTCAGTGCAGATGTCCGGCTCAGGCCCGGTTCGCCGATCTTGCCAATGAAGACATGAATTCCTCCAAAGGGGACCCGGTACCCATACTCAATGGAGCCGACCTCGGGGCCCCAGCCTGCGTTGTCGATGTAGAGCTTGCCGCGACGACTTTTGGTCATCCGGCCCACTGCGTATCCCTTGAGTCCTTCGAAGTTGCCCTTGAAGAACTCGAAACCATCATGCGATAGCCCCACGGTGGGCGCCAACTGTCGTGGAATTATCACGTCAGATGTCTTAGTGTGAGGACTTAGTCATGGAGCCATCGCAACGAGATTAGCTTAAAGGGGTTAAACCGTACAAAGGACACGGGGAGTTTATACTGGTTCAGCCCCTTGTGGTGAAGGTAAAAGCCTACGATCCAGTTGTGGTGTAATTGATGGGGTCTCGATGATCAGGGAGCGAATCAGCTTTACCTGGCTCTTGAGTTGTTGTTTCTTGACCTTGAACCACCGCCGGGTCGTCCCATTATATACACAGGTTGACGCCCGGCGATTTACAGAATCCCGACGCCGGCTCATACACGTGTCCAGCTCGGTTTCTACCTTTTCCTGTCTTACAACGCAAGTTACGTTACATGGCGGTTTATATCTACGGGCCCTAATCCGCCTTTGGGCCTGGGCCTTTAACTCTCTGTAGTAAAGCGCCATATCCCTTATCTTCATGGGCTTCAATACGGATGACTCCTTATGAGTATAACCCGGCCCCTCCTGGGCAGTTTATACTCAGTAGTTATATCCCCAACACTTCCCGTCCTACCCGAAAGGCCTCCCATGAAGCAGGTTCAGAATGACACCGAATTTCGCCAGGATGTAAGTCCAATGGGATCAACACTTGTTCATCTTGGCCAATGTGGCACTGACCGTTGAAGGAGATAAAGATTGATACTTGTTCATGTGGGCCCATAATTTTTTACATTTGGTGTCGATAGAACACAAAAAACAAACATGACTATATGCTTTTAGGTCTTCACCCTCCCCAATTTGTTGGCCAACTCAGCAGGTTTTGCCTTAAGATGCCACCTCTTTCTGTAAGCTGCAATTGATGTGGTTTTGGAATGCTGGTTCTCTTTGCTGCAGAACGGGCATTTATAGCGACCGTTACGCCAGTACACAATCTTTGCAGCCAGGAGCCACTTGAAGATTTTCTTTCTAAAAGCTTCCCTCAGTTGTAGGTAGTTCTCCCATTCTTCCAAATCTGCAATCTGATATTAGAAGAAAAAAAATCTCATGCCAGCAAATTGTACATTATATCAAAGGCAGGCATAAATGGATTGTTTTTTCTTTGTATTGGTTTTCTAAATCTTTGGTTATATGAAAGACAGGCATAAAATGGAATACAAATGATCCATTCATCTAAATTTGCAAACCCTAGGATTGATAACCATACGTTTAATCAAAAAAGACCGAACAGTATGATTGTCTGTACGAATAGCGAGGAATAACAAGAGTGCAATTTCTAGGGTTAACCTCGAGAAGGCAAATTCTAGGGTTAATCTCTGCAGACACTAACCGATTCGTTGTCGTTGGTGTTGTGTTGGACCAGCTGCGGCTGCAAATCAGCGGCGACGATGTCCTTGTCGACCAGTTCCTTCATGGGGTCCACATCCGCTGCACGCAGTGCACCAGCCACGCCCCCTCCTCCGGCAGGTAGGATCATCCTCACCGGCAAGAATGTGGGCTTTTTGGCGGCGGCGAGTAGTGTTCGGCGATGAAGACGTGGGTGGATAGGCAAAGGAGATCGAACGCTGGAGGCGGGAGCGAGATTTGGGGAGTGAAAATTCAATTTGTTTGGGAGAGAGAGGTCAAGGCCGCGCACAATTCGTCACTTTTGAAATTTAGGTAGAAACATGCATGTATACGGCATCATGCACACCCAGAGATTTGCCCGAACCAACCAATCAACCAACCAAGCAAAAGAAAAAGTGCACAATGTCGGTCCACAAACGTGGCAACATAAACCGAACACCAAAATAGGGTGTTAAAAAAAACAGCAAAGTAGGAGGGACATTTTTTTGCGCAGTACTACTAAATACTAGAAGGGAGAACTACTGAAAAAATACTAGAAGGGGCAGTTGGCACATTTAATTTCACATGGCATCTAGCTTTTTTGTTCATCGCTAGCTATGTTGTACCGATTAGGTAAAATGAATGGATAATTATTAAACCCTAGCTATTGTCAAGGTTTATCGGCGTGTGTCTACGTGGCCAAGTGTGCTTGCACGGTGTGGGTCCAGGTGAGTGTGATGCATGGGAGGGGCCTTTGTGGTTAGGGCCCACATCAAGCGGCACCGGATTTTGAGGAAAGTGAAGGAACAAGCCCCACACCGTCCGCATGCCGGACTTGTTCCCTCCCACTGGCTAGATCTAACATGCGATATGGCCTCGTTTACACTTAGCCCGCGTGAGGGTTTATGCATGCCCATCTCGGTGTTTGACCATACCCTTCATGGGTCATATGATGAGACCACGCCAGGCCCCATGATGCACAGCCTAGGCACAAACTGGACGCATTACCTCTCGGTAGCTAGATCCAAACCATGCGCCCCCGCTGTTTAGACCCAAGTAGAGTAGCACCTAGACACATGACCCGCGACACTTGTGCCAGCCCCCGAACCATGCATCCCCGCCATGTAGACTCATACGTGGCCATGTGTGCATGCATGTTGTGGTTCCAGCTGAGTGTGATGCACGGAACGGTCCTTGGTTACTAGGTCTAACATCACGCGACAACGAGATTTGAGGCAAATGAAGGAACGGGCCCCGCACTCCCTTCATAGAACGGACGCATTCCCACTCTGTGGCTTGATCCAGCATGGGATATGGTCCCAGTTGCCCACAGCCTACGTGAGGGCCTACGCATGCCGCTCTCGATGTTTCACCACACCCTCTAGGGGTCGTATGATTACACTTGCGCCAGGTCCCATGAATTTTCGGCCCCTCGCGAATTTGCATGGATTATAACGACAGCTGACGAGCATCATAGCCTGGAGAACGGCGTCGAGGCCACCCCTCCCTTTGGTAGCATATGGCGCATATATGGACAAAAGAGCTTAACATAGGGCTTTCATCCCAATCCTTGCTATGATTTCATGTGGCCGCCATAGATCTTGAACTTTTGAGGTTACAACCCTAGAAATGCGGTGAATGTCCCAAATATGGGAGGGAGGGAGTCCTGGACTAGGGGGTGTCCGGACAGCCGGACTATCATCGTCAGCCGGACTCCACGACTATGAAGATACAAGATTGAAGACTTCGTCCCGTGTCCGGATGGGACTTTCCTTGGCGTGGAAGGCAAGCTTGGCGATACGGATATGTAGATCTCCTACCATTGTAACCGACTCTATGTAACCCTAGCCCTCTCTGGTGTCTATATAAACCGGAGGGTTTTAGTCCGTAGGACGAACAACCATTACAACAATCATACCATAGGCTAGCTTCTAGGGTTTAGCCTCCTTGATCTCGTGGTAGATCCACTCTTGTACTACCCATATCATCAATATCAATCAAGCAGGAGTAGGGTTTTACCTCCGTCGAGAGGGCCCGAACCTGGGTAAAAACATCGTGTCCCTTGTCTCCTGTTACCATCCGCCTAGACGCACAGTTCGGGACCCCCTACCCGAGATCCGCCGGTTTTGACACCGACATTGGTGCTTTCATTGAGAGTCCCTCTGTGCCGTCACTGATAGGAAGGATGCCTCTTCCCGTCTTCAAGGACGGTATCTTCGTCAAAGGAGCCTTGGCCGCCGGCCAAACTATCCGGCTAGGTGGTTTTCTCATGACCGCCTATTCGGCCACCGCTTCGACAATGACCTCTCAGGTCGTCAAAAGCAATCTTCACGTCAGCTCGGAATTCGCCGAGCGACTGGATCCAATAGAGCTCCTGTCCGTAAACGAGCTCTTGAATCGCATCGCCGCCCTGCGAGTCGCTACAGACTACAATCAGATTGGGCTTACCGATTTGAGAGAGATTAACTCTCCCCAGGTCACCCACCACGTTGCAGTGGTAGAGGAACAACGCGGCGACTCTTCTCCTGTATTGAAAACTAGTCACGTCCGGGCTCCCGAACCCTCCATGCCGGATTCCCGCGGAGGGACGGACTTCGATCAAGCACTGAACCTAAAGTCAGGCATCGGACTGGACTCATTGGACAACATCCAGCAATCCAAGCTTCCAAATTTGGAAACTTCTCGGCCCTTGAGCCTCGAGAGGGGTAGGGTTCCGGACTTAATTCCACCCACCCGCCCAGACATATGCGATCTATCTCTAATCCGGCAAGAGCCCGCTGAAACAGTACATCACTACTGGGCCAGATTCCTCCTGGTTATGGACAGGATAAAGGACTGCCGAGAGGAAAACGCAATCCCAATTTTTTGCAATAATTGCACGGACGAGGGAATCTTAAACGCCGTCAGCCGTCGTGAAATTACACGCTTCGCCGACCTGGCGTCCATAGTACGAAAGTACTGTGCGATGGAGAGTTTCCGGAAAACTAAAAATAAGTTTTGGGACAATCCGGCCCCGAATAAAACCCTAGTCCGCAACAAAAGGGTGCATTACACTCAGGCACCAGGTACAAAAACCAAAAAGCAAAAACCCCATAAAGGGCACGGAACCGTATTGGAGGGATGGCTTAGCGGACCCTGTAAAATTCATAGTACAGAGGGCGCCATCCCAACACATAGCCTTCGAGCATGTTGGATATTACGGCAGGTGGCCAAAAGTGGCGAGGAGCTTCTAGCCCCGGAAAACCACTCCAACAATACCGGTACGGTATCAACAGTCTTCGAGACTTTCGCATCAAATAATATGCGGAAATGAACAATCCGCAGCCTCGCCGAAGTCTACCAAGTAGCAACAACAAATCCATGGAGCGACACAGCCATCACCTTCAACGCTAGCGACGAACCTAAATTCCGAACAGCCCGAGCACCAGCCGCATTGGTCCTTAGTCCAATAGTGGACGGCTTTCGACTTACCAAGGTACTCATGGATGGCGGCAGCGGATTAAACCTCATCTATGAGGAAACTCTTCAAAAAATGGAAATAGACTGGAACCGCATTGAGCGAAGCAGGACAACCTTCAGAGGAATAATCCCTAGCCGGGAAGCGCGCTGCACCGGAAAAATCACACTCGATGTGGTGTTCGGCTCGCCGGACAATTATAGATCCGAAGAAGTCACGTTCCAAGTGGCCCCGTTCAACAGCGGATATCACGCTATATTAGGATGAGATGCATTCACAATTTTTAAAGTCGTACCCCATTACGGGTACATGAAGCTCAAAATGCCTGGGCCCGGTGGAATAATCACTCTCGTTAGTGATCCGGACATAGCACTCCGCGCCGAAAACAAGACAGCCGCATTAGCCCTGGAGGCACTATCCGAAGCCCTAGTGGCAGAAGAACTCACCGCGCTGCACTCTACTGTGAATAGGGACGATGTGATACTCGATAAGAGATCCAAGTCCACCTCCTTTAAACCAGCGGACGAAATAGTAAAATTCTAGGTCCATCCAACGGACCCGACAAAGACGGCTTCCATCGGGGCACAGTTGAACCCTGATGTAGACGCCGCACTGCGAGAATTCCTTCGGGAAAATTGGGACATTTTCGCCTGGCACCCTTCGGATATGCCCGGAATCCCACGCAGATTGGCAGAACACAGCCTAAACATCCTAAAAGGATTCAAACCAGTCAAACAGGCTCTTCGACGATTTTCCGAACCCAAAACACAGGCAATGGGAGAAGAGCTAGCCAAACTATTGGAAGCCGGATTCATCAGAGACATCAAACATCCGGATTGGCTAGCAAACCTGGTAATGGTACCAAAGAAGGACAAATCCTGGCGCCTATGTGTCGATTTTAAAGACCTCAACAAGGCCTGCCCAAAGGATCCCTTCCCCCTCCCCCGCATCGACCAGATAATCGACGCTACCGCAGGACACGATTCATTGTGCTTCCTTGACGCATACTCCGGCTACCATCAAATCAAGATGGCAGAAGCGGACCAAGCCGCAACGGCATTCATCACTCCGTATGGACCATTCTGCTTCAACATGATGCCCTTCGGACTTAAAAACGCCGGCGCAACATATCAGCGCATGATTCAAACATGTCTGGCCACCCAGATCGGCAAAACAGTAGAGGCATACGTAGACGACGTAGTCGTCAAAACCAAACACGTCGAAACTCTAGTAGACGACTTGAGGCTCACATTCGACAACCTCAAAGCATATGACATCAAGCTGAATCCGGAAAAATGCATTTTCGGCGTACCAGCCGGAAAGCTCCTGGAATTCATTGTATCCAGCAGAGGAATCGAAGCAAACCAAGCCAAGATCCGAGCTCTGTCAAAGCTAGATATCCCAAAGGACCTCAAACAAATACAAAAATTGACTGGATGCATGGCGGCTCTAAGCCGCTTTATCTCCCGTCTAGGAGAAAAGGCATTGCCCCTCTATCGCCTCCTTAGGCGCACCGAACACTTGGAGTGGACGGATGCTGCCACTGCCGGACTCGAAGAAATAAAAGCCATATTGGCAACAAATCTGGTCCTGGCTGCGCCCAACCTGGGCGAACCAATGTTGTTATACATCACGGCAACACATCAAGTTGTAAGCGCGGTACTCGTCGTCGAACGAGAGACAGAAGGGCATAAATTCCGTCTTCAAAAACCAGTGTACTACGTATCCACTGTGTTAACCCCCTGCAAGTCCCGTTACCCGCACTATCAAAAGATAGCGTATGCGGTGTTCATGGCATCCCGGAAGCTCCGACACTACTTTCAAGAGTGTTCGATAACAGTGGCCTCCGAAGTACCCCTCAACGACATTATAAACAACCACGACGCGACGGGCAGGATTGCAAAATGGGCCATTGAGCTCTTACCATTCGATATAACTTACAAACCTCGGCGAGCTATAAAGTCGCAAGTTTTGGCTGACTTTGTCACTGAATGGACCGAAGCCGAACTCCCTAAAGAGTACGGCGCATACTCCAATTGGATTATGCACTTCAACGGCTCTAAAATGTTGGCCGGATTGGGGGCTGATGTCGTATTGACGTCCCCAACCGGGGACACAGTCCAATACGTACTTCAGATAATGTACACGGACTCCAACAACGCAGCCGAATACGAGGCCCTTTTACATGGCCTCCGGATGGCAATCTCCATGGGCATTCAATGCCTAGAGGTGCGCGGGGATTCAAACCTTGCAATATCCCAAGTAAATGGAGACTTTGACGCCAAGGATCCGAAAATGGCAGCCTATCGTAATGCTATCCTAAAAATGTCAGCTCGGTTTGAAGGACTTGAATTCCACCACGTAGCCCGGGATAATAACCAAGCAGCCGACATATTGGCACGCATCGGCGCAAAACGTGACGCTGTCCCTCCAAATATCTTCCTGGAACAGCTCTTTAAGCCATCCGTACTATGGGAAGAGGAGTCCAGAAATAACAAACCAGAAGCAGCCGCACCAACCAAGACAAAACAATCTGACATAATCGGCGACTCAGCCGATGAAATAACACCTTCAGCCCACGAAATAATGGCAGTAATCGCCCCGTGGACAGAGCCATTCCTAGCCTACCTGCTTAGGCAGGAACTCCCCAAAGACCAAAATGAGGCACGCTGCATAGTTCGGCGATCTAAAGCCTACAAGGTCCATGAGGGAGAACTTTATAAGAAAAGCACAACCGGAGTCCTTCAAAGATGTATCTCCGAAGAGGAAGGGCAAAACCTTCTAGCTGAAATTCATGCCGGACTAGGCGGACACCACGCCGCAGCTCGGGCCCTTGTAGGAAAGGCATTCCGAACAGGATTTTATTGGCCAACGGCCCGGGCAGACGCTCAGGACTTAGTCCAAAGATGCGTCGGTTGTCAGCTCTTTGCTAATCAGAGCCATATGCCACCCACCGCCCTCAAAACTATACCCATTACCTGGCCGTTCGCGGTCTGGGGGCTTGACATGGTTGGACCCCTTAAAGGGGGAACCCACAAGCAAAGGTACCTATTGGTCATGGTGGACAAATTCACCAAATGGATAGAGGCCAAGCCAGTTAAAACGGCAGAGTCCGGACCAGTGATAGACTTCATATCTAGGGTAGTACACCGATATGGTATCCCACACAGCATCATTACCGATAACGGCACGAACTTCACCGCCGACGAGGTTAAATTATGGTGCAAAAATATGGGCATTAAGCTCGATTATGCTTCAGTCTATCATCCTCAAACCAACGGTCAAGTGGAGCGAGCGAATGGTCTAATAATGAGCGGCATCAAACCCAGGCTAGGGCGGTCCCTGACGAAATCGGACACGCACTGGGTAGAGGAGCTCGACTCCGTACTCTGGGGGCTGCGAACGACGCCCAACCGTACTACCGGATTCACGCCATTCTTTATGGTATATGGCGCAGAGGCAGTTCTGCCCTGCGACATTATTCATGACTCACCTCGAGTGGGCATGTACGAAGAAAGAGAAGCCGAGTTGGATCGGCAGGACAGCTTGGACGCATTGGAGGAAGAACGTGACGTTGCCAAGGCTCGTTCCGCATTCTATCAGCAGCAGGCTCGAAGATACCAAAGCAGAGAAGTACGGGCTAAAACCTACAATGTTGGCGAACTAGTTCTACGCCTGCCGGACAAGAAAAAGGACAAGCTCAAGCCCAAATGGGAAGGCCCCTTCATTATCGATCAAGTCTTGACCGGCGGGGCGTACCGTCTGCGAAATGCGTCGGACAACCGACTCGAGCCGAACCCATGGAACGCAGCCCGCCTCCGAAGATTCTATGCCTAGCGTCGGACTAAGAGTTCGTCCCCTTCCCCCGTCCAAATTTTTACTTTAGCTGCCTTTTGTTTCTCTTCTTTCTCTCAACCCTATTCATAAAAGCCCTAAAAGGCCTACTTGCGCATTGTTCGCACACAATTGATGTGCTATCCGCACTCATTATACCCGGGGGCTTCTTTACAAGAAGCTTAATTATACGGGCTTCATGCCCAGCACACGTGTCAAACTTCCACGTGTACCTTTTATTCACCACTATATGCATCGATATGACTTAAGTTTTGGCCAAGCTGGGTTGCCTGGCTCCTGTGCTTACCCCTACGTTCCCGATTGTTCGGCTAGGAGGTAAAGGGAGCACCTCTGCGATTGTTACTGCCGGGTCAGCCGGATGTGTACCTCAGACTGGGTGAAGCCGAAAGCTAGCGTTCTTAAGGGAATACTCGGTCGGTGACTTGAAAGATGATTTTTTACCTATTTATTTATCTGCCCCTAGATATTTTCCTGCTTTTTTCGCAGTCCGGACATGCACTTTAGGGCATGCCTCCCAGGGAAAGGAACCCTTAACGGAACTATTCTCCCTGGAAGATGTTTCTTACTAACCATGTAATATAACATAACTAGTTGGGCACTTGTCTGATAAAGCACTAATGACCCCTACGCCTGGTCTCCATGCATGCCCCGGTTGTTTCTTAACCGAGAAGGTATTTGGACACACTCTGGACTCTAGGGTCCCGAGGTTGAGGCGAAAAGGTCGGCAAAGACAAACGATCTACAATCCAGCTAGAAGGCATTTTACATGTCATTTTAAAATACATTGTCAAATCGACTGACTGTATTCTTCTTCAATCCCGTCTAACAGGCTATCTAATTTACAGTCCCGTTGGGAAAATTTAGCGGCCAACTCTACTTGGCCGTATACTAAACTCACAGGGATCTCCTTCCCATCAGGCCCCACAGGTCCGACCTCGGCCATGTGGTTGGGATCCGCCTTCTTGTACCGCGTCTTCACCATGGCCCAGGCCTCCCTGGCACCTTGGCGGCAGGCCGAAATCTTCCATAAACGGAAGCGCTGCCGCACTCCCTGAGGCTTCTCCGCAAGCTCTCCAAGGCCCTCGGGTAGGGAGAGGGATGGCCATAAAGCCTGGACGACGCCGCTCATTGCCTGCCGAACTCGTTCGAGCAGTTGCACCAGCTCGGGAAGCTGATCACCTGTTGATACGGGCATCTCCTCCGCAGGGCGACCTGTGAGTATAGCTATAGACATATTTTGTCAATTGACTTCCTCGCCGAACTCTTCTTTTCAAAGGAGTTTGCTCAAGCACTTACCATAGATGCCGCGACGAAGCCGCTGATTCTCCTTAACGGAGCCAGACATCTCGGCCCGAACGCCTTTCAGCTCTTCTCCAAGCTGGGCGTGGGCATCCTGGAGCTTGTTCCTTTCCTGCTGCACCCTCGTCAGCACTCTCTCGCCGGCCTTCAGCTGGCGCAGTAGTTCTTGCCTATCCGGATCCTGTCCGGCAGCACCTGCAAAGTCATTTTTTAGACTTGCACGCACGCCGCACACCACTTATCTTTTTAACAAAAAAATATATTAATGTGTTACCAGGAGGGGTCCCTGTGTCTCCTCCTGCGGCAGCCAGTGCGGCCTCAAGTTGGGCCTTACAATCTTGCAGCTCCTGGGACAGTTGGGTATTCTTCTTCGTAAGATCCTACATTTCCATTGATCCTTAAATCAGTTAATACAACTACTTTAAGTCTCGGGGGCTACTGGCATATACAACTATTAAAATCTCTTACCCGTATGTCTTTTACATACTGCTCCGTGGCTCTGTTTAAACCATCTTGAGCAGCACGGAGGTGCGCGTCCCCCGTGTTAAAGGCATCCAACGCCTCAGGGGAGAAGCACGCGTCACGAAAGACTGTCCGGCGGCGCCTGTGGTTCATGGCGCTCTTCACCTCAGACTTGGTGGCGGACAGTCTGTCGGCATCCTCCGTTGGAGGAGTATCCGGCTCGCGCCTTGCGCTCGCCTCCCCCTCCAGACCAGGTGCTGGAGCTTGGCTGGTAGACGCTGGGTTGGCAACTTCTACGCCCGCAGTCCGCCGGGCGCTTTTTCTCCTACAAAAGTCATGAGCATTCAAATGCTTCCTAGGAACGTCGCTCTAAATAACGAACCGTGGGCTGTACCTTTGCGGCGACATTTCAATCCGCGCCGCGCTCCTCTTCCGCCTGCTAGGCCGGACTGACCCTTGTTGGTCAGCTGCTGCGGGCTCGGCTTCCCGCCCTGAAGGTGCCTCCTACAAAGCACCATCGTATACGGTGGTCAGAAATGAGCAAGGAAGAAATAATGGTGTCGGGACTTCGGTCACAATCACCTGGGAAGCCGGATATAGTCCGGGGTAGTCAGCCGTAATGGCGACTAAGGCATTATCCATGCTGAGCTGGTGGAACACCCCGTCGATCAGCTCCACCTTTATGTCTGGGTCCTCTTCAAAGGCCAGATCCTGGGATCTCTCTGGATCCTCGGGTTGCGGAGCTGGACTAAGCATGCCCTCCACAACCCGACGCAGCTCCTGCGTCGAAAGCATAATATAAGAAACTTAAACTTTGAAAGCACGGGTCGGGCACACAAAGTGTTCGCTTACCCAACGCCGAGGGTTATTCATGGAGAACCCATTTAACGGGCTCGTCTGGAGGAAATCCTCCTTCTTCCCCTTGTACAGGCCAGACAAGATCTTCGCCAGGTCTTCGGCCGATCCCGGCCCTTTGCGGCCATGACGGGTGGCATCGTCCTCCCCGTTGAAAACCCACATAGGGTGGCCCCTGTATTGCAGCGGCTGCACCCCTCGCATAATTCATGTTGCCATGACTCCAATCATGGTCAACCCGGAATGGGCCAGAAACTTTATCCGTCCCATCAAATAATGGACGCTCTTGTCTTCCTCCAGTTGGGGGCTCCGTGGGCGCCAGCTAAGGCGTTTCTTCAAAGGAGCATTACTGAACTCCGGGAGGCCGATCCGAACAGGGTCCGGCAGCGGAGCGTCTTCTATGTAAAACCATTCTGAAGGCCAGTCTTCGGACGCCTTCTTAGGGGTTCCGGATGGATATCCGGTCCCGGCGATGCGCCATATTTCGGCACCGCCCACTTGATATATGGACCCCTCGTGAGAGCGCGGTACAAGGCAAAACAGCCTCTTCCACAGCGCAAAATGGGGCTCGACGCCCAGAAATAGCTCGCAAAGGGCTACGTAACCCGCGATATGCAGGATAGAGTCGGGCGTAAGGTGATGGAGCTGGAGTCCGTAAAACTCCAGGAGCCCGCGGAGGAACGGATGTATAGGAAATCTGAGCCCCCTTATCAGATAGGGGACGAAGCATACCCGCTCCCCTTTGTTGGGACTTGGGGTAGCGTCCGCTTGCTTCCCACCTTGGTAGGTGGCCAGTCCGGCTCGAACCGGAACCATGAAGGCCAGAGGGAGCTCGTTGTGCGGGACAGAACATCTCCGCCAATCTCCTGGCAGTGGGCTGGGAGCGCGAGAGGAGGAGCCACGTCGACGGTCCATGATGGAATGGATTTTTGGTCAGAGGCGCTCCGATGAGTACTCGCGGAAGGAAGACGGTGTGATTTGGATCTAGATTCTTGCCTCTCTTATAGGCAGATTATTTGTGCAGCTAGGGGGTAAAGCATACAAGATACCCTGGCTTTTCGCATTCTTGCGACGCGTGGAAGAAGGCCATTATGGGGCGTGGAAGCCAAGAAGCGCGACATTGGCAAGGAAGCCGGACACTGTTCGGCAGGTACATGGAACTTAAAGGAGAACCCGCCTTGCAATGCCGAAGACTACATACGCGCTGGACTTATCGTCATTGAAGCCTGGTTCGGGGGCTACTGAGGGAGTCCTGGACTAGGGGTGTCCGGACAGCCGGACTATCATCGTCAGCCGGACTCCAAGACTATGAAGATACAAGATTGAAGACTTTGTCCTGTGTCTGGATGGGACTTTCCTTGGCGTGGAAGGCAAGCTTGGCGATACGGATATGTAGATCTCCTACCATTGTAGCCGACTCTGTGTAACCCTAGCCCTCTCCGGTGTCTATATAAACCGGAGGGTTTTAGTCCGTAGGACGAACAACCATTACAACAATCATACCATAGGCTAGCTTCTAGGGTTTAGCCTCCTTGATCTCGTGGTAGATCCACTCTTGTACTACCCATATCATCAATATCAATCAAGCAGGAGTAGGGTTTTACCTCCGTCGAGAGGGCCCGAACCTGGGTAAAAACATCGTGTCCCTTGTCTCATGTTACCATCCGCCTAGACGCACAGTTCGGGACACCCTACCCGAGATCCGCCAGTTTTGACACCGACACCACCCCTCCCTTTGGTAGCATATGGTGCATATATGGACCAAAGAGCTTAACATAGGGCTTTCATCCCAATCCTTGCTATGATTTCATGTGGCCGCCATAGATCTTGAACTTTCGAGGTTACAACCCTAGAAATGCAGTGAATGTCCCAAATATGGGAGGGAGGGGGGCGAAAAGGCCACACAATAAACTATCCGCATAATTTATGTTTGTTTTATCTGGCAAGACAAATAGGTTTTTTTAAATAAGGACTTTTAGCATGTTTTAATAAGGATTTTATAATTTCACATTATAAGGTGCTTATTTTTTCCTAAAACAAAGGTGTTGTAAACGCATAAAGCTCCACATTGAGCCTCTCACCATCACGTTCACGTTGAACTCACCCTAAAATCAAGGGGAGGTAGATCGAATCTCCCCACGGGGGGCAACCTCCACCTAGTAGCTAAATATGGTTATTTGAGAATTTCTCCCCAAGTCGTTTTTTTAGGCAAAATCACGTTCTTATTTTTTCCTCCAATATTGTGGCGAAATACATGGAAGAAAAATCATGGGAGGCACGGTGGAACGAGTGCACCTGTTTTCCCCCTCCAAAAGTGCACTAGTTGCCATATTGCATGTGAAAGTGTCACCTGTACAAACAATTGAATTGTCATTTTTATTTTGTTAACAATTCCTAAATATTGAATTTTAGCATGCACCTACCCCATGGCAGTTAGGTCAAATTTGTTTTATCCAAGATCCGCCAGCGACCGTGCAGATTCTTGTACCATACACATGCTGCTACGGGCCTCTGGCGTCCGGTACCGGACAGGGGAATCTGGATGTGATGCAATAAAATTCATGTTGACCCATATCATGCACCCTTAGCCAACCAGGCCGATAACATGCACCTCTAGCCACCTCGATCTAGACCATGCGGTAGTGTCCATGATGGGCAAAGATGCTCAGCTGGACATGTTTGCTGGCACTAGTGCATGATGCCCAATCTCGGTGAGCAAGACGGGTAGCCGTGTGTCGGCTTGACATGCTTGGCATACGGAGGGAGGGACTCGTTGGAGAACTAACGAACTAAGGTGGGGTCAAGGGTGGATGGATGGTGTGGGTCAACTTGGCTCAAGGGGAATGGTTTGAGGCCATTTGAAAAATGTATTCCATGGCTATGGTCATGAGCTACCTCACTTGCCTTACCACGAATTTTTTTTATAAGGGGACAGTGTAAACTTAAAAATTTGAGTTTTATTTTTTGATATCCTATTTGTTACATTTATGGCACTGTGTACAACAAATTTGGGGTTATTTTGGAGATGGTTAAAAAAATCACTTCATTACATACTGATATCCCACAAGTATAGGAGATCAATTATAGCCTCTTTAGATAAGTAAGAGTGTCGAACCCAACGAGGAGCTAAAGGTAGAACAAGTATTCCCTCAAGTTCTATCAACCATCGATACAACTCTACGCATGCTTAACGTTCGCATTACCTAGAACAAGTATGAAACTAGAAGTACTTTGTAGGTGTGATAGGATAGGTTTGCAAGATAATAAAGAGCACGTAAATATAAACTAGGGGCTGTTTAGATAAAGAAGCAATAAATTAAATATAGCGAGTGTGGAAAAGTGGTGGTAGGAGTTGTGGAATTGTCCCTAAGCAATTGACTACTTTACTAGACCGATAGCAAGTTTTATGTGGGAGAGGCATAAGCTAACATACTTTCTCTTCTTGGATCATATGCACTTATGATTGGAACTCTAGCAAGCATCCGCAACTACTAAAGATCATTAAGGTAAAACATTGGTTCGCCTAGATTTGGCGCGGCCAGGACCGGATTTGTTGCCAATATGGCCTTTATTTCTTCGAGTCCGGCAGTGGCAGCATCCGTCCACTCGAAGTGTTCGGTGCGTCTGAGGAGGCGATAGAGGGGCAGTGCCTTTTCTCCTAGACGGGAGATAAAGCGGCTTAAAGCTGCCACGCATCTTGTTAATTTTTGTATCTGTTTGAGGTCTTTTGGAATATCCAACTGTGACAGAGCTCGGATTTTAGCCGGGTTTGCTTCAATTCCTCTACCGGATACAATGAAGCCCAGCAGCTTTCCGGCTGGTACGCCGAAAACGCATTTTTCTGGATTCAGCTTGATGTCATATGCTCTGAGGTTGTCGAATGTGAGCCACAAATCGTCTACTAGAGTTTCGACGTGTTTTGTTTTGACGACTACGTCGTTTACGTATGCCTCGACTGTTTTGCCGATCTGGGTGGCCAGACATTTCAAATAATGTACACGGACTCCAACAACGCAGCCGAATACGAGGCCCTGTTACATGGTCTCTGGATGGCAGTCTCCATGGGTATTCAATGCCTAGAGGTGCGCGGGGATTCAAACCTTGCAATATCCCAAATAAATGGAGACTTTGACGCCAAGGATCCTAAAATGGCAGCATATCGCAACGCTGTCCTAAAAATGTCAGCTCGGTTTGAAGGACTCAAATTCCATCACATAGCCCGAGATAATAACCAAGCGACCGACGTACTGGCACGCATCAGTGCGAAACGTGATGCTGTCCCTCCAAATATCTTCCTGGAACGGCTCTTCAAGCCATCCGTACTATGGGAAGAGGGGCCCGGAAGTGACAAACCGGAAAAAACCGCGCCAATCGGCAATTCAGCCGATGACATAACACCTTCAGCCCACGACATAATGGCAGTAATCGCCCCGTGGACAGAACCATTCCTAGCCTACTTGCTTAGGCAGGAACTTCCCGAAGACCAAAACGAAGCCCGCTGCATAGTCCGGCGATCGAAAGCCTACAAGGTCCATGAGGGAGAACTTTATAAGAAAAGCACAACCGGAGTCCTCCAAAGGTGTATCTCCGAAGAGGAAGGGCGAAACCTCCTGGCTGAAATTCATGCCGGATTAGGCGGACACCACGCAGCAGCCCGGGCCCTTGTAGGAAAGGCATTCCGTACAGGATTTTATTGGCCGACGGCCCGGGCAGATGCCCAGGACTTAGTCCAGAGATGCGTTGCTTGTCAGCTCTTTGCTAATCAGAGCCATATGCCGTCCACCGCCCTCAAAACTATACCCATTACCTGGCCGTTCGCGGTCTGGGGGCTTGATATGGTTGGACCCCTTAAAGGGGGAACCCACAAGCAAAGGTACCTATTGGTCATGGTGGATAAATTTACCAAATGGATAGAGGCCAAGCCGGTCAAAACGGCAGAGTCCGGACCAGTGATAGACTTTATATCCGGGGTAGTACACCATTACGGAGTCCCCCACAGCATCATCACCGACAACGGCACGAACTTCACAGCCGACGAGGTTAAGTCATGGTGCAAGAATATGGGCATCAAGCTCGACTACGCTTCAGTCTATCACCCTCAAACCAACGGTCAATTGGAACGAGCAAATGGTCTAATAATGAAAGGCATTAAACCCAGACTAGTGCGGTCACTTACTAAATCCGACACGCACTGGGTCGAGGAGCTCGACTCCGTACTCTGGGGGCTGCGGACAACGCCTAACCGTACTACCGGATTCACACCATTTTTTATGGTATACGGTGCAGAGGCAGTCTTGCCCTGCGACATTATTCATGACTCACCTCGAGTGCGCATGTACGAGGAAAGAGAGGCCGAGCTGGATCGGCAGGACAGCTTGGACACACTGGAGGAAGAACGCGACGTCGCCAAGGCTCGTTCCGCATTTTATCAGCAGCAGGCCCGAAGATATCAAAGCAGAGAAGTATGGGCCAAGACTTACAACGTTGGTGAACTAGTTCTACGCCTGCCGGACAAGAAAAAGGACAAGCTCAAGCCCAAATGGGAGGGCCCTTTCATTATCGATCAAGTCCTGACCGGCGGAGCATACCATCTACGAACTGCGTTGGATAACCGACTCGAGCCGAACCCATGGAACGCAGCCCGCCTCCGAAGATTCTATGCCTAGCGCCGGAGTAAGAGTTCATCCCCTCCCTCCGTCCAAATTTTTATACTTTGACTGTCTTTTGTTTCTCTTTTCATAACCTTTTTATTAAAAAGCCCCTGAGGGCTTACTTTTGCATTTTCGCATACGCTTGATGTGCCATCCGCACTCATTATACCTGGGGGCTTCTTTTACAGAAGCTCAATTATAAGGGTTTCATGCCCAGCACATGTGTCAAGCTTCCACATGTACCTTTTACTCACCATTATATGCATCGATATGACTTAAGTTTTGGCCAAGCTGGGTTGCCTAGCTCCTGTGCTTACCCCTAGGTTCCCGATTGTTCGGCTAGGAGGTAAAGGGAGCACCTCTGCGATTGCTACTGCCGGGTCAGCCGGATGTGTACCTCAGACTGGGTGAAGCCGAAAGCTAGCGTTCTTAAGGGAATACTCGGTCGGTGACTTAAAAGATGATTTTCTTTACCTACTCATTTATCTGCCCCCAGATGTTTTTCTGCTTTTTTCACAGACCGGACATGCACTTTAGGGCATGCCTCCCAGGGAAAGGAACCCTTAACGGAACTATTCTCCCTGGAAGATGTTTCTTACTAACCATGTAATATAACATAACTAGTTGGGCACTTGTCTGATAAAGCACTAATGACCCCTACGCCTGGTCTCCATGCATACCATGGTTGTTTCGTAACCAAAAAGGTATTCGGACACACTCCGGACTCTAGGGTCCCGAGGTTGAAGCGAAAAGGTCGGCAAAGACAAACGATCTACAATCCGGCTAGAAGGCATTTCACATGTCACTTTAAAGGAAAACATACATTGTCAAATTTACTGATTGTATTCCTCCTCAATCCCGTCTAACAGGCTGTCTAACTTACAGTCCCGTTGGGAAAATTTAGCAGCCAAATCTACTTGGCTGTATACTAAACTCACAGGGATCTCCTTCCCATCGGGCCCCACCGGTCCAACTTCAGCCATGTGGTTGGGATCCGCCTTCTTGTAACGCGTCTTCACCATGGCCCAAGCCTCCCTGGCACCTTGACGGCAAGCCGAAATCTTCCACAAACGGAAGCACTGCCGCACTCCCTGGAGCTTCTCCGCAAGCTCCCCAAGGCCATCGGGTAGGGATAGGGCTGGCCATAAAGCCTGGACGACGCCGCTCATTGCCTGCCGAACTCGTTCGAACAGTTGCAACAGCTCGGGAAGTTGATCACCCGTTGACACGGGCATCTCCTCTGCAGGGTGACCTGTGAGTATACCTACAAGACATAATATGTCAATTTACTTCCTCGCCGAACTCTTCTTTCCAAAAGAGTCCGCTCAAGCACTTACTATAAATACCGCGACGAAGTCGCTGGTTCTCCTTAACAGAGTTGGACAGCCCGGCTTGAGCGCCTTTCAGATCTTCTCCGAGCTTGGCGTTGGCATCTTCGAGCTTGTTCCTTTCTTGCTGCACCCTATTCAGCACCCTCTCGCCGGCCTTTAGCTAGCGCGGTAATTCTTGCATGTCCGGATCTTGTCCGGCGGCACCTGCAATGTCACTATTAGACTTGCGCGCACGCCGCACAGCGCTTATATTTATTAATAAAAATGTGTTACCAGGAGGGGTCTCTGCGTCTCCTCCTGCGGCAGCAAGTGCGGCCTCAAGTTGGGCCTTGCATTCTTGCAGCTCCCGAGACAGCTGGGCATTCTTCTCGGTAAGAGCCTGCATTTCACATGATCCTTAAATCAGTTAACATAACTACTTTAAGTCTCGGGGGCTACTGGTATATATAACCGCTAAAATTCCCTTACCCGTATGTCTTTCACATACTGCTCCGTGGCTCTGGTAAAACCATCTTGAGCGGCACGGAGATGTGCGTCCCCTGCGTTAAAGGCGTCCAAGGCCTCAGGGGAGAAGCACGCTTCACGAAATACTGTCCGGCGGCAGCTATGGTTCATGGCGCTCTCCACCTCAGACTTGGTGGCGGACAGTCTGTCGGTGTCCTCCATTGGAGAAGGATCCGGCCCGCGTCTTGCGCTTGCCTCCCCCTCCAGGCCGGGCGCTGGAGCCTGGCCGGTGTAGGTTGGATCAGCAACTTCTGCGCCCGCAGTCCAGCGAGCGCTTTTTCTCCTATAAAGATCATGAGCACTCAGGCGCTTCCTAGGAACGTTGCTCTGAAAATTCAAATACGAGCTATACCTTTGCGGCGACGTTTCCGTCCGCACCGTGCTCCTTTTCCGCCTGCTGGTCCGGACTGACCTCTGTTGGTCAGCCGCCGCGGGCTCGGCTTCCTGCCATAAAGGCACTTCCTGTAACATACCATCGTTCGCGAAGGTTAGAAATGGGTAAGGAAGTGATAATGGTGTTCGGACCTCGGTCACGGTCACCTGGGAAGCCGGATACAGTCCGGGGTAGTCCGCCGTAATGGCAACCAAAGCATTGTCCATGCTGAGCTGGTGAAATACCCCGTCGATCAGCTCCACCTTGATGTCCGGATCCTCTTCGGAGGCCGGATCCAAGGATCTTTCTGGATCCTCGGGTTGCGGAGCAGGACTTACCATGTCCTCCACAGTCCGGCGTAGACCCTGCGCCGAAGACATAATGTAAAGAAGCTTAAACTTCGAGAGCCTGGGTTGAGCCTTTAAAGGTGTTCGCTTACCCATCCTCTAGGGTTGATCATGGAAAACCCATTCAAAGGGTTCGTTCGAAGGAAGTCCTCCTTTTCCCCCTTGTACAGGCTGGAAAGGATCTCTACCAGATCCTCGGTCGAATCCGGCCCTTTAGGGCCATGACGGGTGGCATCGTCCTCCCCGTTGAAATCCCACATGGGGTGGCCTCTGTATTGCAATGGTTGTACCCCCCGCATGATGCATGTCGTCATGACTCCAATCATGGTCAACCCAGAATGGGCCAGTAATCTTATTCGGCCTATCAAGTAATGGACGCTCTTGTCTTCCTCCAATCGGGGGCTCCGTGGGCGCCAGCTGAGGCGTTTCTTCAGGGGAGCAGCACTAAACTCCGGGAGGCCAATCCGGACTGGGTCCGGCAGCGGAGCATCTCCTATGTAAAACCACCTGAGGGCCAGTCTTCGGACGCCTTCTTGGGAGTACCGGATGGGTATCCGGTCCCGGCGATGCGCCATATTTCGGCGCTGCCCACTTGATATATGGACCCCTCGTGAGAACGGGGTACGAGGCAGAACAGCCTCTTCCACAATGCAAAATGGGGCTCAATGCCCAGGAATAGCTCGCAAAGAGCTACGTAGCCCGCGATATGCAGGACAGAGGCAGGCGTGAGGTGGTGGAGCTGGAGTCCGTAGAACTCCAGGAGCCCGCGGAGGAACGGATGTATGGGGAATCCGAGTCCCCTGATCAAATAAGGGACGAAGCATACTCGCTCCCCTTTATTGGGGCTTGGGGTAGCCTCCGCTTGCCTCCCACCTTGATAAGTGACCAGCCCGGCTCGAACCGGGACCATGAAGGCCGGAGGGAGATATCCCCCCGCTTGGAGCTTCACTAGCTCGTTGTGCAGAACAGAGCACCTCCTCCAATCCCCCGGCGGTGGGCTGGGAGCGCGTGAAGAAGAGCCGCGTCGATGGTCCATGATGGAATGGATTTTTAGGTCAAAGGCGCTCCAATGAAGTATTCGCGGGAGGAAGATGGTGTGGTTTGGATCTGGATTTTTGCCTCTTTTGTAGGCGGATGACTCGCACGACTGGGGGCTGAAACGTAATAAGACACCCTGGCTTTTCGCATTCGTGCGACGCGTGGAAAAAGACCATTATTGGGCGTAGAAGCCGAGAAACACAGTATTTATGATGAAGCCGGACACTGTTCGGCAGGTACATGGAACTTGAAGGGAGAACCCGCCTTGCAACGCCGAAGACTATATACGCGATGGACTTATCGTCATTGAAGCCTGGTTCGGGGGCTACTGAGGGAGTCCTGGACTAGGGGGTGTCCGGACAGCCGGACTATCATCGTCCGCCGGACTCCAAGACTACGAAGATACAAGATTGAAGACTCCGTCTCGTGTCCGGATGGGACTTTCCTTGGCGTGGAAGGCAAGCTTGGCAATACGGATATGTAGATCTCCTACCATTGTAACCGACTCTGTGTAACCCTAGCCTCCTCCGGTGTCTATATAAACCGGAGGTTTTAGTCCGTAGGACAACATACATTACAACAATCATACCATAGGCTAGCTTTAGGGTTTAGCCTCCTTGATCTCGTGGTAGATCCACTCTTGTACTACCCATATCATCAATATTAATCAAGCAGGACGTAGGGTTTTACCTCCATCGAGAGGGCCCGAACCTGGGTAAAACATCGTGTCCCTCGTCTCCTGTTACCATCCGCCTAGACGCACAGTTCGGGACCCCCTACCCGAGATCCGCCGGTTTTGACACCGACACCAACCATAGCATTAAATTATCAAGTACCCTTTATCCCATACGCCACAACCCCCTTACTCGGGTTTATGCTTCTGTCACTCAAGCAACCCACCATAAGCGAATCATGAACATATTGCAACACCCTACAGCGGGAATCCCTCACACTTGCACGACACAGAGGGCACAATAGGACAGCAATATAACCACAAGCAAATTAAACCAATCATAGCAATTCACCAATCACCGATAGGACAACGAAAATCTACTCAGACATCATAGGATGGCAACACATCATTGGATAATAATATGAAGCATAAAGCACCATGTTCAAGTAGAGGGTACAGCGGGTTGCGGGACAGTGGACCGCTGAATATAGAAGGGGGGAAGATGATGGACATGTTCGTGAAGATGGCGGAGGTGTTGGTGTAGATCGCAGTGATGATGATGGCCCCCAGCAGCGTTCTGGCGCCACTGGAAGCAAGGGGAGAAAGCCCCCCTTCTTCTTCTTCTTCTTCCTTGACCTTCTCCCTAGATAGGAGAAGGGTTTCCCCTTTGGTCCATGGTCTCCATGGCGTGGAAGGGGCGAGAGCCCCTCCGAGATTGGATATGTCTCCCTGTCTCTCTCGGTTTCTGCGTTCGCTGATTCTGCCCTTTCACCGTTTCTTATATATCCGGAGATCCGTAACTCCGATTGGATTGAAACCTTCGCCCAGATTTTTTTTCCCGAAAATTAGCTTTACTGCGGCATAATAAGAGTAGCAACCGCCTTAAGGGGTGCCCACAAGGGTCAGGGGTGCGCCCCCTGCCCCGTGGCCCCCTCGGGCACCGTCTCGCGTTGATTCTTCTTCCCAAATCTCACAAATATTCCAAAAATATTCTCCGTCCGTTTTTATCCCATTTGGACTCTGTTTGATATGGGTTTTCTGTGAAACATAAAACATGCAACAAACAGGAACTGGCACTGGGCACTGGATCAAGTGTTAGTCCCAAAAATAATATAAAAAGTTGCAACCGCCTTAAGGGGTGCCCACAAGGGTCAGGGGTGCGCCCCCTGCCCCGTGGCCCCCTCGGGCACCGTCTCGCGTTGATTCTTCTTCCCAAATCTCACAAATATTCCAAAAATATTCTCCGTCCGTTTTTATCCCATTTGGACTCTGTTTGATATGGGTTTTCTGTGAAACATAAAACATGCAACAAACAGGAACTGGCACTGGGCACTGGATCAAGTGTTAGTCCCAAAAATAATATAAAAAGTTGCCAAAAGTATATGAAAGTTGAATAATATTGGCATGCAACAATCAAAAATTATAGATACGACGGAGATGTATCAGCATCCCCAAGCTTAATTCCTGCTCGTCCTCGAGTAGGTAAATGATAAAAAAGATAATTTTTGATGTGGAATGCTACATAGCATAATCTTGATCATATATCTAATCATGGCATGAATATTAAGACACGAGTGATTCAAAGCAATAGTCTATCATTTGACATAAAACCGATAATACTTCGAGCGTACTAATAAAGCAATCATGTCTTTTAAAAACAACATGGCCAAATAAAGTTATCCCTACAAAATTATATAGTCTAGATATGCTCCATCTTCATCACACAAAATATTCAAATCATGCACAACCCCGGTTTTAGCCAAGCAATTGTTTCATACTTTAGTATTCTCACACTTTTTCAACTCTCACGCAATACATGAGCGTGAGCCATGGATATAGCACTATGGGTGGAATGGAATATGATGGTGGAGGTTATGTGGAGAAGACAAAATAGGAGAAAGTCTCACATCGACGCGGCTAATCAACGGGCTATGAAGATGCCCATCAATTGATGTCAATGTGGGGAGTAGGGATTGCCATGCAACGGATGCACTAAGAGCTATAAGTGTATGAAAGCTCAAACTGAAACTAAGTGGGTGTGCATCCAACTTGCTTGCTCATGAAGACCTCGGGCATTTGAGGAAGCCCATCATCAGAATATACAAGCCAAGTTCTATAATGAAAATTCCCACTAGTATATGAAAGTGATAACTCAAGAGACTCTCTATATGAAGAACATGGTGCTACTTTGAAGCACAAGTGTGGTAAAAGGATAGTAACATTGCCCCTTCTTTCTTTTTTTGGGTGGGCTTCTTTGGCCCCCTTTTTTATTTAGGCTTCTTTGGCCTCTCTTTGTCTCATGGGGCAATGCTCTATAATGATGATCATCACACTTTTATTTACTTTACAACTCAATATTACAACTCGATACTAGAACAAATATATGACTCTATATGAATGCCTCTGGCGGTGTACCAGGATGTGCAATGATCTAGCATAGCAAAGATATCAAAAAACGGACAAGCCATGAAAACATCATGCTAGCTATCTTATGATCATGCAAAGCAATATGACAATGAATGCTCAAGTCATGTATATGATGATGATGGAAGTTGCATGGCAATATATCTCGGAATGGCTATGGAAATGCCATAATAGGTAGGTATGGTGGCTGTTTGAGGAAGATATAAGGAGGCTTATGTGTGACAGAGCGTACCGTATCACGGGGTTTGGATGCACCGGTGAAGTTTGCACCAACTCTCAAGGTGAGAAAGGGCAATGCACGATACTGAAGAGGCTTGCAATGATGGAAGGGTGAGAGTGCGTATAATCCATGGACTCAATATTAGTCATAAAGAACTCACATACTTATTGCAAAAATTTATTAGCCATCGAAACAAAGTACTATACGCATGCTCCTAGGGGAAGTGTTGGTAGGAGTTAACCATCGCGCGATCCCGACCTCCACACAAAGGATGACAATCAAAAAATATCTCATGCTCCAACTTCGTTACATAACAGTTCACCATACGTGCATGCTACGGGAATCACAAACTTCAACACAAGTATTTCTACAATCCACAACTACCCACTAGCATGACTCTAATACCACCATCTTTATATCGCAACACTATTGCAAGGAATCAAACATATCATATTCAGCGATCTACAAGTTTATGTAGGATTTTATGACTAACCATGTGAATGACCAATTCCTGTCATCTCTCTAAATAGATATAAGTGAAGCAAGAGAGTTTAATTCTTTCTACAAAAGATATGCCCACACTCTAACAAATATAAGTGAAGCAAAAGAGCATTGTGCAAATGGCGGTTTTCTATGTGAAGAGAAACAGGCAATCCGAACTTCAAATGATATAAGTGAAGCATATGAAGCATTCTATAAAGCCACACTCAAAAGATTTAAGTGAAGTGCAATGATCATTCTATAAATCAACCAAGGACTATCTCATACCAGCATGGTGCATAAAGAAAAGTGAAAACTAAATACAAAGACGCTCCAAGATTTGCACATATCGCATGAATGAAACGAATCCGAAAACATACCGATACTTGTTGAAGAAAGAGGGGATGCCTTCCGGGGCATCCCCAAGCTTAGATGATTGAGTCTCCTTGAATATTTACTTGGGGTTCCTTGGGCATCACCAAGCTTGAGCCCTTGCCTCTCTTCCTTTTCCTCATATCGAGACCTCCTCGATCAAACACTTCATCCACACAAAACTTCAACGGAAAACTCGGTAAGATCCGTTAGTATAATAAAGCAAATCACTACTCTAGGTACTGTTGCAAACCAATTCATATTTTGTTTTTGCATTGTGTCTACTTTAATATAACTTTTCCATGGCTTAATCCACTGAGAGAAATTGAGAGTTTCATCAAAACAAGTAAACTATGCATCAAAAACAGAATCTGTCAAAAACAGAACAGTCTGTAGCAATCTGAACATTCACCATACTTATGGTACCCCAAAAATTCTACAAAAATTATTAAAAATAAAAAATTTGTACATAAATACAGTGCAAAAAGTTTCAGAACCGTTTGACATTCCAGTAAAAAACGTAAAATCGCGCACTACAGACAAAGTTTCTGTCCTACACCGCACAAACCAACAAGCATTGTAAACATCCTAAAGGCAAACCTTCATTGTTTTTATAATACAATGGAATTTTACAAGGGGGTAATTATTTGTGTTGAAAAGTTTCTGTAATAAAGATTCACAAAGTTTCCGTGAGCATGAACAAAGTTTAAGGAGCTCCCCCACTTCAACAATGCTTGTCTCTTTCACTTTCGCTTTTCTTTTTGAAAAGTTTTGGGTTCCCCTCTTTATTTTTTGTTTTTAAACTATATGAAAGAACTCAACAGAAATAAATGACTCTCTAAAACTTCCGGGTTGTCTCCCTGGCAGCGCTTTCTTTAAAGCCATTAAGCTAGGCATAAAGTGCTCAAGTAATGGATCCACCCGGATCCCACGGTATATCAAAGCCAATTTTAATTAACAATGGTTTGTGATTTAGTAGTGAGCACAAAGTAACATATATCATATAATGATGAAGTCTAACTCTCTTCCTATGCATCGGCATGTCATAAGAGAACAATTCATGCACACATAGTAAAGCCAATGCATAGTATAAGAAGTTTCTTGCAATTTTATCGTGTTGGAAACATAGAGAGGTGGAGATATAGTTCCTCTCTCATAATAATTGCAAGTAGGAGCAGCAAGCACATGCATATTATATCTATAAAAATCATCATGTGTAGTATTAAAACACAACCCATCAATATAATCCTTAATAAGCACAAACTTCTCCGATATAGTGTAGTTTGGAGAATTCAAAAAGATAATAGGACTATCATGCGTGGGTGCAATAGCAACAATTTCATGTTTAACATAAGGAATTATAGCAAGTTCATCTCCATAAGCATAATTCATATTGGCATCCTGGCCACAAGCATAGCAAGCATCATCAAAAAGGGATATTTCAAGAGAATCAACGGGATCATAACAATCATCATAGCAATCATCCTTCGGTAAGCACAAAGGGGAATTAAACAATGTATGAGTTGAAGAGTTACTCTCATTAGAAGGTGGGAACGGGTAGCTAATCCGCTCTTCCTCCTTTTGTTCTTTGCTCTCCTCATCATCTTTTTCATCCAATGAGCTCACAATTTCATCGATTTCTTCTTCGATAGACTCCTGCAAAATATTAGTCTCTTCTTGGACAGCGGAGACTTCCTCAATAAATGCATCAATATCGGAATTGAATTCATAATTCTCATAGCAAGATTTAAGTATAGCAAAAATTTCAGGTCTGTAAACAGCATCATCAAGATTTTCACACGTTTTAAACAAAGATTGAATTTCATAAGCACCCATAAAAGCAACAAATTCTTCTATTTGTTCCACATCATAGTAATCACATATACCATTAGCATAAGAAGCCAAGGTTTCATTATCATTAAATTTGCACGAAAAGGAAAGGTGTGGAGCCTTCATCCTAGAGAAACAAGTATAATCATATCTCAAGCATAGTTGACGAGCATACCAATGCAACATATGAATTTGATCCCATAATAGTTTCCCTTTTGTGCCAAGCGATAATACCTAAAGTATTCGCGTTGATCCAACATGTCTCCCATAACATAATTGAATGGTATTTTCTCAGGATTATCAAAGTAGTACATAATATCTTTCACATAATGAGCATCGAGGGTTTTAGAAGGTTCCCCATCTCCATGAGTAGCAAGTACACCTAATTTAAATTTTTTTGGGTATTTCGTGTTCCATATCCATAACTAAAGATAGAGAATAACTTAAAACAGCAAATAAAAATTACTTAGTGATAAAGCAAACAAGCACACACGAGAATATTCACCCCATGCTATGACTCCCCGGCAACGGCGCCAGAAAAAGGTCTTGATATCCCACAAGTATAGGGGATCAATTGTAGCCTCTTTCGATAAGTAAGAGTGTCAAACCCAACGAGGAGCTAAAGGTAGAACAAATATTCCCTCAAGTTCTATCGACCACCGATACAACTCTACGCATGCTTAACATTCGCTTTACCGAACAAGTATGAAACTAGAAGTACTTTGTAGGTGTGATAGGATAGGTTTGCAAGATAATAAAGAGAACGTAAATATAAACTAGGGGCTGTTTAGATAAAGAAGCAATAAATTAAATATAGCGAGTGTGGAAAAGTGGTGGTAGGAGTTGTGGAATTGTCTCTAAGCAATTGACTACTTTACTAGACCGATAGCAAGTTTTATGTGGGAGACGCATAAGCTAACATACTTTCTCTTCTTGGATCATATGCACTTATGATTGGAACTATAGCAAGCATCCACAACTACTAAAGAACATTAAGGTAAAACCCAACCATATCATTAAAGTATCAAGTCTCCTTTATCCCATACGCCACAACCCCCTTACTCGGGTTTATGCTTCTGTCACTCAAGCAGCCCACTATAGGTGAATCATGAACATATTGCAACACCCTACAGCGGGAATCCCTCACGCTTGTGCGAAACGGAGGGCACAATAGGAAAGCAACATAACCACAAGAAAATTAAACCAATCATAGCAATTCACCAATCACCGATAGGACAACGAAAATCAACTCAGACATCATAGGATGGCAACACATCATTGGATAATAATATGAAACATAAAGCACCATGTTCAAGTAGAGGGTACAGCGGGTTGCGGGAGAGTGGACCGCTGAATATAGAAGGGGGGGAAGATGATGGACATGTTCGTGAAGATGGCGGAGGTGTTGGTGTAGATCGCGGTGATGATGATGGCCCCCGGCAGCGTTCCGGCGCCACTGGAAGCAAGGGGGAGAGAGCCCCCCCCCCCTTCTTCTTCTTCTTCCTTGACCTTCTCCCTAGATGGGAGAAGGGTTTCCCCTCTGGTCCATGGTCTCCACGGCGTGGGAGGGGCGAGAGCCCCTCCGAGATTGGATATGTCTCTCTGTCTCTCTCTGTTTCTGCGTTCACTGATTCTGCCCTTTCACCGTTTCTTATATATCCGGAGATCCGTAACTCCGATTGGATTGAAACCTTCGCCCAGATTTTTTTCCCAAAAATTAGCTTTATTGCGGCATAAGAAGAGTAGCAACCGCCTTACGGGGTGCCCACAAGGGTCAGGGGCGCGCCCCCTACCTCGTGGCCCCCTCGGGCACCGTCTCACGTTGATTCTTCTTCCCAAATCTCACAAATATTCCAAAAATATTCTCCGTCCGTTTTTATCCCGTTTGGACTCCGTTTGATATGGGTTTTCTACAAAACATAAAACATGCAACAAACAGGAACTGGCAGTAGGCACTGGATCAATATGTTAGTCCCAAAAATAATATAAAAAGTTGCCAAAAGTATATGAAAGTTGAATAATATTGGCATGGAACAATCAAAAATTATAGATACGATGGAGACGTATTAGCATCCCCGAGCTTAATTCCTGCTCGTCCTCGAGTAGGTAAATGATAAAAAAGATAAGTTTTGATGTGGAATGCTACATAGCATAATCTTGATCATATATCTAATCATGGCATGAATATTAAGACACGAGTGATTCAAAGCAATAGTCTATCATTTGACATAAAAACGATAATACTTCGAGCATACTAATAAAGCAATCATGTCTTTTCAAAACAACATGGCCAAATAAAGTTATCCCTACAAAATCATATAGTCTGGCTATGCTCCATCTTCATCACACAAAATATTCAAATCATGCACAACCCCGGTTTTACCCAAGCAATTGTTTCATACTTTAGTATTCTTAAACTTTTTCAACTCTCACGCAATACATGAGCGTGAGCCATGGATATAGCACTATGGGTGGAATGGAATATGATGGTGGAGGTTATGTGGAGAAGACAAAATAGGATAAAGTCTCACATCAACGCGGCTAATCAACGGGCTATGGAGATGCCCATCAATTGATGTCAATGTGGGGAGTAGGGATTGCCATGCAACGGATGCACTAAGAGCTATAAGTGTATGAAAGCTCAAACTGAAACTAAGTGGGTGTGCATCCAACTTGCTTGCTCATGAAGACCTCGGGCATTTGAGGAAGCCCATCATCGGAATATACAAGCCAAGTTCTATAATGAAAATTCCCACTAGTATATGAAAGTGATAACTCAAGAGACTCTCTATATGAAGAACATGGTGCTACTTTGAGCACAAGTGTGGTAAAAGGATAGTAACATTGCCCCTTCTTTCTTTTTTTTGGGTGGGCTTCTTTGGCCCCCTTTTTTATTTAGGCTTCTTTGGCCTCTCTATAAAACATGCAACAAACAGGAACTGGCATTGGGCACTGGATCAATATGTTAGTCCCAAAAATAATATAAAAGGTTGCCAAAAGTATATGAAAGTTGAATAATATTGGCATGGAACAATAAAAAATTATAGATACGACGGAGACGTATCACAGACGGATCGTTTGGTCTCACTTAAGCGAGTTTTTCTAACAAGGTGGTTTTTTCGACCACATCCAAATCACCTGAAATTTTGTACAGATGATCTCTTTCATAAACATAGACAAAATATGAAAGTTTTCCCTTTTTTAGAATTTTATATAATTTATAGCGGCTCAGTGAAACTCAGGTACATACCTCTAACTTTACCTTAAGGGGACAGTGTAAACTTCATTATTATTGAATTTTCTTTGATAATCATGTTTGTTACATGTATGTGACAATGTAAAAAAAATTGGGTCATTTGGAGATGGTCCAATCATAAACATGTGACCATACACAAAAGAAAAAGGCAACCCTCTAACAGGAGATTTCAGACCCCCACGGGATGCATACGACTAGAAACCCAACCATATGGGCCTGGATGCAGGACCGTGGGATATTGATTTCTCCTGCTAGTAGGCCCCACAGGGCATACACAGAATTGGATACGGAACATGTTGTTTCAGTGAGAGAGGCTCATGCAAATGGTCTCTCAGCCGCGTATATAAGTAGGTGCGTGCGCGTCTCGCTTGGCGAGGTGGGACTAAACTCCCACCACCCGTCAGTTGCGCCAGGTGCGTCTCAACGTTGGGCCAAATTTTGTTGGGTTGTCCCAGGCGAACCTCACCCGCATGCTAGACCACGCGTCCCTGTAGATGGTTGGGCTGGCCCATCTTGTATGCATATCCTTTTTCTTTTTTGTTTTTCACATATTCTCTTTCATTTATTATTATACAGTTCTAAAACAAAGGTTGTTGTAAACACACAAAACTCCTTCTTCAGCCTTTCACCATCACTTTCACGTTGAACTCACCCTAAAATCAAGGAGAGGTAGATCGAATCTCCCCACGGGGGACAACCTCCACGGGGTAGCTAAATATGGTTACTTGAGATTTTCTTCCCATGTCGTTTTTTGAGGGGAAAATACATTTTTCTTTTTTCCTCCAATATTTGTGGCGAAATACATGGAACAAAAATCGTGGGAGACACGGGGGCTGCCTGTTTTTCCCCTTCAAAAGTGCACTTGTTGCCAAAATGCATGTGAATGTGTCATATTCCACATTTTCCTTAAAACATGTTGTACACCTGTACAAACAATTGAATTGACATTTTCATTTTGTTATCAATTCCTAAATCTTGAATTCCAGCAAGCACCTATCCCATGGCGTCTCATCGACGCTCCCACATCAACCGCGCAGATTCTTCTACCATGCACATGTGTTGCTCCAGCGTCCGGTACAAGAGAGGGGAATCTTGATCCGATGCGATGCGATTCTTGTCTACCCATAGCATGCACCGCTAGGCAACCGGGCTGACAACATGCACCACTAGCCGCCTCGATCCAGACCATGGGCAAAGATGCTCAGCTGGACATGTTTGTTGGCACTAGTGCATGATGCACCAATCTCAGTGTGCAAGATGTGTAGCCTGTGTCGTTTTAACATGCTTGGCATACCAAGGGAAGGGACTCATCGGAGATCCAACAAACCAAGGTGGGGTCAAGGGTGGATGGATGGTGTGGGTCAACTTGGCTAAAGGTTTACGGTGGTGTCTACGTGGCCAAGTGTGCATGCATGGTGTGAATCCGGTTGTGTGTGATGCACTCGACGGGCCTTTTTGGATAGGGCCCACATGAAGCGGCACCAAATTTTGAGGAAAAATGAAGGAATGGGCCCTGCATCCGTCCGCATGCCAAACTCGTTCCCTCCATTGGCTAGATACAGCATGTGATATGGCATCGTTTCCACATAGCCCGTGTTAGGGCTTATGTGTGCCGCTCTCGGTGTTTGACCACACCCTTCATCGGTCATACGATGAGACCACGCCAGGCCCCGTGAAGCACTGCCTAGGCACAAACCGGACGCGTTACCTCTTGGTAGCTAGATCCAAACCATATGCACCCCCGCCATCTAGACCCATGTGTGGAGCATCACGTAGACGTTTAGACTCGTACATGGACACGCATCCTCTTGGTAGACGTTTAGACTCATGTGTTACCTCTTGGTAGCTAGATCCAAACTAGACTCACACCACTTACGCCAGTCCCCGAACCATGCATCCACGCCGTTCAGACTCATACGTGGACATGTGTGCATGCATGTTGTGGGTCCAGTTGAGTGCAATGCACGAGACAGGCCTTGGTTACTAGGTCTAACATCATGTGGCATCGATATGTGAGTCAAATGAAGGAACGTGCCCCGCACTCCTTTCACAGGCCGGAGGCATTCTCTCTCGATGGCTTGATCCGACATGCGATATGGTCCCGTTTGCACACAGCCTATGTGAGGGCCGATGCATGCCGCTCTTGATGTTTTAACACACCCTCTAGGGGTTGTATGATGACACCACGCCAGGTCCCGTGAATTTTTAGCCCCTCATGAATTTGCATTGATTATAATGACAATAGACGGGCATCATAGCCCTAGAGAACGGCGTCGAGGCCACGCCTCCTGTTGGTAGCATATGGCACATATATGGACCAAAGAGCTTAACATGGGGCACTCATACCATTCCCTGCTATGATTTCATGTGGCCGCGTAAGATCTTGAACTTTCGAGGTTACAACCATAAAAATACGGTAAATGGCCTGAATATGCGAGGGAGGGAGGGGGTGGGGGCGAGAAAGGCCACGCAATTACCTACCCCCATTATTGAAGTTTGTTTTTTCTGGAAAGAAACATTTTTTATAAATAAGGAATTTTTAGCACTGATTAATAACGATTTTATAATTTCACATTGTGAGGTGCATTTTTTTCTCTAAAACAAAGGTGTTGTAAATGCACAAAACTCCTCCTTGAGCCTCTCACCATCACGTTCACGTTGAACTCACCCAAAAAGGATTTCCCTTATTTTTTATGATTTTCCTTTGTTTTTTTAGACAAAAGGATTTTCCTTTGTGTTTTTTTATTAGTAACATAGGGTTTTACTTTGTGACTGGTAAGCGGCCTGTGGGCCTGTTTGGTTGTTTCTTTACGAACTGGACCCACGGGCCGTTATTTTTTGTGCTTGACACGGATAGGGTTCGTGTCATCACCCCCATCGCCCACACACACCCGCCCCCCTCATCCCCACCCTCCCACAAACCACCCCGCTGCGATCCCGCCACCTACTCGCCTGGCCGCTCTCGACAGTTGGAGCAAAAGAGCACGGAGTGAGATTGGGAGGCTGCCAGCAAGCACCTAGAGACTACCGGCGACTAGGTGAAGTAAGAAACCCTAACTTGTAATCTTCGACTTCTTTGTTCCTTGTTGTGTTGCCATTTCGGGAGTTGGATATGGTTTTCAAAGTTGGAGATTAAATAGTTAGGATTTTCAAATCGGAGGTTAGATGGAAGGCGATGCAAAGATTGAAGGAAGTTTTCTACATCGGTAGCTTGCTCGATATTTTTTTTCTAGGGTTTCGGTATTCCAGGGTTTTCATAACAATGAGCAAGTGCGGATGCATAACACAATAGCAGCAAATATCAGCAAACAGTTCTTTAAAAACTAAAAAAAGTGGCATTGTGCAGTGGCGAATCCAGGAAGAAACCGGAGGGTGGGCTCAAAACTTATAAGCTGGGCTAGTGGATTAAATTCCTTTTTGGGCCGAAATTAGGTTGGGTTTAGTAAGGTGGCCATTAACTTGTAGTCCTAGATTTCAAGTCAACTAAACATTTATCAGAATAATATTTACTACAGTGTTTGGTTTTTTGCAGAATATGAAATTTTGATCCAAATATTTGTATCTTTGTAGGTAAATAACAATAACCTCTTAATTATGTTGCCCAAATTAGTTCATATTTTAAAGATTATAAATGTGAGGGCGTACAATATATCAGAGTTTTTAGGAATTATTTTAATCTTTATTTTGTGTGCTTATGTAGTACCAGGAAAAGGTGAAGTAAGTTCATTTTCTCCAATATGACAGACAAGTGGCTAATTTAGTTGGTTACCCTGATGATCCTTTGTCCTTCTAGAACAGATTTTCTTTTCTTTTTTCCAGGAACAAATTGTTGGATGCGGATGTATGTAGATGGGCTGTATGTTGAAGGTGTGTGTGTGTACATTCAGGTGGGTCGAGTAACATTAGTAGTAGGATTTATGTTTCGATAGGACTTTTCTCAGAGATTACTGCTCAGTCTCAGACACTACCTCAGTTGTGCTGCAGAGGAGGAGGGGCCAATGCCACATGTCGATGCTCAGGGTGATCCCATGCTGCCGGTCGAGGATCAAGAGAATGACATGTCTGAACAAGCTGTGGTGCGGCGGGCACGCGCTGTGTTGCGGGGTTATGAGGAGTGGAGGGCGAGCCACCCGCGCAGTTCAAGTGTATGATTGTTGATTACTAATGCAGTACCTTTGTTGATTATACTATACGATTGTTGCCTAGTGTGTTTACATGCATAAGCCCTTTTTTCAAAATTCTCATCCTTTGGTTTTCTTCATTTTATTTTGTTTACACAGGTGGTGTGCATAACCTGTCGACGGGACTGCAACAGCCCGATGCCACTGGGTTGACATTCACCATCAGGCTAGATGGGGACACTTCAACTGTGGTATAAATAATCATGCCAGTTTTTACTTGTATTGTGTTTGTTCCCCTCTACTTGAAGATTAACAAAATGTAGGAAATAAATAGCAATTAAATTCTACATCTACAGATCGTGCCATGCTACGCATGGCACTAGTTCAACGCCATCCCAAACAGTTCGTTGCTTTTTCAAGCGAGAGGGAGCCGCACGTATGATTTTGGCGTGTACAAAGGGAATTCAAGGGCGATCATCGGTGGTGAAAACTGGTGCATGTTTGTTGAAGACTTCGACTTGCGAGAAGGCGACCTTGTCTCCTTAGATTTAACTGAAGACATTCCTATGGTGTACTGCTGCAACCTGCCAAGGACATGCGATCAAAACAAAGAGCGTAAAGATCCTCTAGAATCAGCTATCATAACGAAGGGAATTAATCTGACGAAGCAAGAGGAGACTAACCTACATGACCTTTTGGCGATGAAGAAAGGTTATATAGGTACATTTTTTGTCCACCGATTCACCAAGTCGAACATAGCAAGAAAGACGATGGTATGTTTTTGGTGTACTAGTATTTTCTATTTTTTATGCAATTTTCTATGTTTTTTCATGGAGAGAAAGATTAATGATATGCTATTGTAGCTGAAACCAGTGAATACACTGATGTGTGTTTTTGCATATCCTTTTGTTTCCCATAACTAAAGATCCTTATGTAATATATGTAGATGTAGTTGATAATTTTTTTCCTATGATGGTGCATACAGAGATTACCGGCGAAAGTTGTCGATGCCCTGAAGACCCCAGGAGATGGGGAGATACCGGGAGATGGACTTGCCGGCATTCAGCTGTGCAAGGACAGTTTCATGTCGGTCAAGTACCACAAGTGTCATGATGGCCGCATCATCTTCGGCAAGGGATGGAGTGATTTTATTGACTGTGAAGAGCTCAAGGTTCATAAAGTCGTTCTTTTCAGTTTCAAGACCACCACCCGTGAAGATCTTCAGATCGAGGTGGTTATGAACATGCTGACTGAGGAGCCACAAATGTAGCACGACAAAGCAAGAGTGTCCTTTACACTAGGTATAGTGCGAAAACTATGTTGATAGCAGTTATGCATCTATGGGGTTACGCCTTCATTCTGTCTTGGGTGATGATGACTATGAGAGGAGGACATGTTGTAGTTAGAGTAAATGCTAGGAGTGGCCCTATTCAGGACTCAAAATAGGGCTTACACAGGTGGTTGCTTTATTGACTGCTATTTCACTAGCTATAATCATGAACGATGGTAATGCAAATGGAATCGTTAAGGGGGTTTTATTAATAATTTAAATCATGGAGTTAAGATGGCAGAACTACCTATGAGTGTTTGCATAGGAGATGCGGGAAGGGCATCAGTTGTGTTCTTCACTCTTTGGTAATGCAGGAATAATGTGAGATTACAAAATAAATGGTATAGTGATCTTATGATTCTTGTTTAGCTAATTTGCTTGTGGATCATGGGATGGTCTATATTGCAGATGAAGGTGGTAAACAAAGAGGTGCTGATGTTGGGAGCAAAGAGGTGCTGATGGTCTGTATGCGCAGGCTAGAGCATGTAGCAGGTGAATTGTACAGTTCATCGCAAGTGTGGAGTCACAGGGTACTGCGGTGTCGCCTGCGCATCTCTCAGCTATATTTCCTGTCCTCTGCCGTAGTTTTATTTTTTGTACCTTCATGTTAAGTCTGGTTGGGCTTGCTACCATGTATGATTTGTGCTGCTAGTTGATTACTTTAGTTTCTAGCTATAGTTTGTATCAGGGGCTTGAAAGACCATGTGGTTTCTGTTAATGGAAAATCAGAGGGGGCGGCCCTTCTTTTGATTAAAAAATATGAACTTTCTCTATGCAATTAAAAAAATAAATTTTCTCTATTCAAACCCAGTTGAGAACAATATTCATTATAAATCTGAAATAATATTTTGGTAAAAATGGCTATCGCATTCTGTATCATAGCTAGCGAAACCGAAACAAAATAAAGTCTTAAGTATAATATCTCTTGGACGTGGATCAAATTAGGCAAGACAGCTAGAATAAAGGATGATTCAACTTGCAGGAAATTTGAACTTACGACTTACTAGCAGTATAATAAAGTTTACAGACTATCAGCTAGATAAATAGAAGAAACATTTTAGGTTGATTCATTCTTCCTTCCGGACTTCCTCGACCGCCTAGATGGTTTGGCGAGATGCTGGCACTGACTCTCGAACCCCTTCTGGAAATTCACCAATCGCCTGTATACATCGTAGGTGGCATATGCGTCCCTGGAAGCATAATAGATGTTCTTCAAGGGCAAGAGCGCTTCTGCCCATATATGGTGGTCATCTTCTGTGATAGCATCCTTCATCTTGTTGTACCTGTGGTGGATGATGGAACCAGTGTAGTCAGCCAAGTCATACTTTGGCTTAATCGTCACTGGATCAGACTCTCTCCACATATTCTGGATATCCACAAAGTTTTGTACCACCAGACCAACATGCTTGAGTTTTTTATGGTCATTGTTGATGTCCACCCCAACAAAGGTGTACTCCTCGTCGAGCAGGAAGGTGGCAAGCAGGCCGCAGTGCTCATCAGCAATGCTTATGTGGTACACGAGGACGTAGATGCCAACACATAACTGGACCACGGCGGCCATCTGTGTTGGACCACGAGGCCAGGTGAACTCCACATCCAGTGCAACTATCTTCTGGTCGTTGTTCTGTGGCCAGTATTTGAATCTGCGAATGCAGTACTCAACACTGCTAGCCTTGTTCATGTACTTCACAAAAATTTCGGTATTTCCATCTGCCCTGACAGCATAATCTTTCACGAACGCCATGCCGAAGGACTATAATTGATGAAACCAGTATAAGACATGAAGCATGACAATAACATGATAACAATAAGCCGAGATGAATACGACGACAGATAGTATAGTAATTCCGGCGCTATTGAAAGTTTATGTAAACAAGTGCATGAACAATTTAAACTAAACATGTACTCCCTCTGTAAAGAAATCACTAAAGTAGTGAACCAAAAGTTGTTATATTTCCTTGCAGAGGGAGTATATGCGAATTAACAATCAAAATTTACGCTCTTGAAGTATTTATCTAAACAACTACATCAACAATCAAGAATAAACATGTATCTATGAATTGTTCATCGCCCATGCAGATGAATCTGTGTGTAAAAACTAAAGAGGCAGGAGAAAAACAAGAACTTGACAAGACAACAGACTAGATGTTGCATGCAGATGAATCTATGTGCAAAATTCTCATAAGGCAACGGACTACATGTTGAAGGCAGATGAATCTGTGTGCACAAAATAAAGAAGCAGGAGAACAAGAAATTGACAAGAAGAAGGCCGTCGTATGTGCTGCTACTAGAGAACTACTGACAAAATTGACAGGAAGGAGAACTCGCCGTTCCAGAAGCCAGATTGTTGGGAGAGTGGGCGACGCAGAGGAAGAGGGAATTGAGAGGACGCAGAGGCAGACGAACCGTTTTTGGAGAGTCGTGGCAGTGAGGACGAAGCGTCCTCACGCATGCCCGTCCTAAATAATTGGACGGGGCTCGTCCTGCCTGTTGGAGTCCTCCCGCCTGTTGGAGTCCTCGCTTTCCTTTCTCATGTTCTCATTTAAAATGGGCTCATCCCATTATAATAGGCCCATATAAGAAAGCACAAGAAGCCCAAACGCTTCACGGTTGAGATTACTGATCTGAACTTGCTAAAAAAATCTCAAAAAAAACTTGCTAAAAAACATTACGTGATCTAAAACTACCCCTTCATGAGATCCCAAATTCCCAATATTTCCTTGTGGTCGGTTTTTAGAGAATCCCCTATAAATACAAAGCTTTTCAAGGCATAGATTGTATACTCCACCCCACACCTCCCACCCCATGCCTCCCATACCTAGCCTTCCATGACTACAGCGGATTACCACCCCACGCCGCCCAAAGTAGCTCCCAGGTCGGTGAAACCGACGGAGCCGTCATCTTCGAAGCCTTCGTCGGCGAATCCTGAGATGAAAGAGAAGGGCACGTCAGAGAAGACGACGAAAGAGAAGGGCACGTCGGAGAAGCCGACGAAGCAAAAGATGAAAGCGAACAGCAATGGAGTCAGTCGCCATCGAGAGAATCCTCCGGTAATGATCGAGATCCTTGTATTCTGTATACTCCCTCCTTCCCAAATCTGCATGCAATCCCATAATTTACGGCGCACTTCCTTTTGATCTCGCTTCGTTACAGCCATAACGAACTATCCCTATTTTACCAAAGGGAGATGGGTGTGTCTAGAAAGAAAAGAAAAAAGGACAAAAAAAAGGCTTGAACGAATCTTAGCATAAAATCAATGACATAGGACTTAGATGTGCAATAAAAGCAAGGTTATCGTCTCTGTTTATATGCCTTCAAATTTGGAAATTGCTATTTTTTGGCATAGGCTTTCTAAATGAGTTCTTAGTCTCTAGTCATTGAAACTGTTGGTGATTGCCCTTAATTTTTCATGGTCTTTACTAATTGGTCTTTTTGAATCTGATGGGAACTAAGGAGTATGTGCTCTTGAATGCTTGCAATGGAACTGCTACATTCCTTTTTTGAGATTATCTATAAACTATTGATCTTCTGATCATGTATGCAATTATTTTCGTAAGCGTGACACCTGAAACTTTAGTAGTGTACATAGACCAAAGTCTGCTCTTTCTACTAAAAATCTATACTATTATCAGTCAATTTTCCGACAGAGATAGCTTGTTTTTCTATGTCTGGTGTTCATTATATGGCCTAGAAGCTCTATGATTTCATGCAATACTATAGAGCACAATTTTGATATTGGCATAGATTAGATCTAGTCGGTTCTATGCGTGTTTAAATGAATACCATACAGAATCTAATCACACTATTTGTACATCCAGGGAACTCAGGTTGCTTCTTTGCTGCAATACGAGAAGTTCATAAAATAATTAAACACACAGCAACTGACGTACATCAATTTGATTGGACTGGGTGAACTTCTCAAGACTCCTGGCATGAGAATGAGATGTCTATTGTGCCAGGCCATCGCTTATTCATATGATACAGAGTGGGATGCCTTTATAATTAATGGGAGACCATGTAGGATCACACTAAAAGATGTGGAGCATATAACAGGCCTGCCCTGCATGGGGAAGAATCATGTCTCTTCAAATCACAACGATACTTTGGAGTTGTGGAAGGAACTAAAAGACCCCAATGACACAAAAGTAACTTTGAAAGGATTGCGAGCCAAGATGAAAGGCGACAGCACACCTAATTTTGTCAAGCCATTTGTCTTGTACACCATAGGCAAATATGTATGCCCGACAACACAACAGTATGTGGACAACAGATACCTTGGGATTGTTAGAAACGTTGAGACAATAAAGAGCACCAAATTTGGACAGCTTACGCTTGACCATCTTATGGCTAGCGTCAGGAAATTTGTAAATGGTGGAGCAAATCTGGAGGGCAACCTACCACTGATGTAGGTAATACAATCATTATTAACCTACCATACATTTAATTTTATGGAAAATTTTCTAAGCTGTTTTTGTTGTAATGGAGACGTGGTACTACGAGAAGTGGAGGGTGCACCAATTGGGCTCTACCATCTCGTATGCATCAAGGTTAAGGCCGCAGATCCAAAACTGGAGTGACGAGAAGGCACAGAAGGTTGACAACATAATCAACAAAAATTATATAGGGGTTGGAGAGGTAAAGTGTTAGTACTGTGTGCCTGGATTATCTACCATATGTTTTGAATGATACTAACAACACTAACATGCAGTATGTCGATGATCTGATGCGGCCTTTCAATCCGCCACCAGTTGGGACGCCAGTCAAACCAAAGAATGACGGTCAGGTAAATGATGAACATCAGGCACAAATATATATTGTAACTTTGCAAGTACAATCAAAGTCATATGCTTCTAACTGCTTGTAATTTGCAGGATAAGGCACTCATGGGCAGTGTATTGGCTGATTTGAAAGAAGTTGCCTCCATTGTGCGGGAGGCCAGTGCACAACAATTTGATAGGATGTGCACCCTTGGAAAAAATGGACGAGTGCCTTAGGCGTACCCTTGCGAACGGCAGATGCACGGACGACCTCATCACAGAATTCAATGTAAGTATCCATTATGAGTTTCTATAAATAATTTTACTATCAATACTCTCCACACTAACACATTTTTCTAAAAGAACCACCGCTATGGAATATTTGATGTTGATCGCCCAGGAGTCGAGTACATACAGCTATCTGACCTGGGAGTACCTACGGACCCAATGGAGGTCCCAGGAGAGAATACTACTCACCAGCAAAAACAAAAAGATGACACGGAGGTCATTGCCAAAGGCATTTCTGCTAAAGGAATACAAAAAGATTACATGGATGCCCCCATGAAGAACGTAGCTGAAGATTTGCAGCCTGCTCCTAGTTTGCAATCGTGAAAGCATTCAAAAACCACCATTAGCCTTGAAGCTTTAATGGTGATGCACATTCTACATCTAAATGATTTTGTTTTAAGTTAACGCAGATTCGTAGCTAACATATGATATTCCACGTTCAGGATGAAGAAGACAGAGTTGATGAAGAAGACAGAGTTGTTGCTCAGCTTGCAAGGAGAGTCTTAAGAATGTTTCACAGCTTTATAAAGAGCTGGATGCTTCGCAGGGTGCTCCAAGTTTAGATTCGCGAAAGCATTCCAAAGCCACCACAAGCCTTGAAGCTTTCCTCGTGATGCACATTTTACAGTTAACTGGTTTTGTTTTTTTATTTCGTGCAGATTGCAAGCTAACAAGTGCTTTATTTCGAATCACAGGATCCTCTGAATTTAAGGCACAATGAGAATGTGCGAAAGGCTGAAGAAAGAAGAAATCAAGATGATGAAGATGTCAGTATTGAGGTGGGGGAGAGGCAGGTACCAAAAGCAACCACCTGTTTGCCAAGGCTAAGGGAATAAGGGAGCCGGAAGAGCCCCATGTCTTCCCAGTTGATGAGGACAACTATGATGATTCTTAAGCAAAGCAGCGACAAGATAGTGTGGTTGATTCCATGCTACCAACTCGTGCGAGCAGCCAAAAAAGAGTGGCATCTTCATTATTGTGCAATGAAGATTATGTTCTGTATGATAGTGATAAGAAGAGAAAGAAAAACAGGACTCCATCGGAGTCTACCAACGATTCCAAGGACACAAAGAATACAAAGAGGAAAAACCGTGCAAGCAATTTAAAATATACAGACACAGGTGCTTCGAGGCTGGAGACCGACCTTGACAAGTTTCGACAGATTTACGTGGGCGAAATTGTCAACACCTCAGATCTTGATAAAAAAATTGGTGGTAATTGATGACATTGTTCTGCTACAGAAGCATTTGCAATGCCTCACCATGACAGATGTAGGCGAAGATGACAAATGGTTGGGTGACGAAGTAAGATATTTGCCAAATTAGTTTATCAATTTTCTTTTGCACAGTACAATTAACTTGAATTTTGTTTTAGTTGGTTGATGTTGTGATTCAGATCATGCGTCATGATCCTCCTAAGGACATAAGGGATGGGCAACTGGTTTACATTGAGAGGGTGGCCGGCGTTGCTATGCTCGAAAGAGATGGTAAGGTAGAGAACTGCCACGAGGTCGCTTTTGGCGGGCAGTCATGGAACAACAAAAGGAGACAACTACCTCAGACATGATCTGGTACCATCTCACCATGACACAAACCCATTTATTTTTCTAATTATTAAGCATGTTGATGTAATCATCTTTGTTGTCCAGGTTTTTCTACCTACGAACATGGCGAACACCCACTGGTTCCTTGTGGTCGTAAACCCCAAAAGGAGGGAGATTCAGATTCTTGATTCACTTTTCAGCTACGTAGTACGCACACAAGTGGTTCACAAGAAAGATCTTAAACGTCTTTCAATATAACACAGGATTTAGCATCATACCTAACCATGAACCGTGAGAAAGTTCTCATACCATGGACTTTGGCAGATACGTGGGGTGGAAGCACATCTGAGAGCATCGCTGCAAATCAATGGACCACAAAGCCATGCATGACAAGACATTAACATAACCCAATGGACAGTAAAGCATGTTCCTGTGCCAAGACAAGATGACAAGTCAGTCAACAGTATTAGCCATTGTTGAGGAAATCGTTAACTGGTAGCCGCTCGGTTGGCTGTCGAGTAGGGGATTAATAGGCTAATTGGCAAGTTAATCGGCCATTTAATCAATTAGTCGGCTAATTTATCAGTTTATCAGCTACTCGCTGACCCTATGAGTAGGGATTAATCGGCAAGTTAACTGGTTAATCGGACGAATTCTTGAACAAGGGTATTAGCTACTAATTATGTTTTTCATTGTTAATACGTGAAATGATGCTAACAGAATTAATTGTTGTAGTTCTTCGTGTGCACTCTACATGCTGAAGAACATCGAATTCTTTACGGGAGAAGATCTTATGCTGCATTATGACCAAGTACGTAGAGTAACACCTAAAATTCTGTCAATTTTGTAAACATATGGAACGATACTAACATATCCTCCCATGCAGGCATACATCGACAATTATAGAAGAGAGATGTCTGTTGTCCTTCTTAATTCGCCCTACAACAAATTAAAGTCCATGAAAAGGCTGAAGACGTACAATGCTAGCCTATCGGATGCAGCTGCAATTGAAGATCATGAAGATGCAAGCATTTAGTCCAGCAGTGGTTGATTCTTAGATATGGAGTGTACACTTGGTTATGAAGCGGTAGAGTAGGGTGTGGTTTGGTTTTAGTCCCGAAGAAGGTTTCCTAGCCATGTTCTTAGTCCAGTGCGGATTAATCAAGTTGTAATACTTCACAGTACTGGTTCCAAATACTATTTTTGAAATAAATTTGGTCTGCATGGGAGACGCTGAAACATATATTTACTTTTTACAACCAGAACCTTTGAAGCTTAGGAAGGTTAACTGAATTCTTAAATTTATATTTAAGTTTCGTTGGAGTCTGGATAAGATTCAGAACAATTACATCGCTAGTTAGAAGTTTCAGAATTTTTTTAACATCGCTAGTTAGAAGTTTCAGAAAAATTTCAGGAGTGCTAAAATATTTTGGCCGAAATTCAGTGAGGCTGAAATATTTTGGCCGAAAGGCAAATATTGCAGTGAGTGCTGGAACGAATGAAATTCAGTTATTTCATCGAAATCTCACCGAAGTGAAAACCATGGTGTCGTGCCATCTTGAGCAGCACCAGACATGATTCAGTATTATCAACAAAATTTGGTCTCACATATACAAGGAAAAAAGGTATGAGCATGAGCATGCAAGATCGGATGGGCAATAAAATAGCTTCACAAGAGAGAGTAAAATACTCATGTGTGAACACTCAATCCTAGTTGACTTTAGAACCAGTTTTCATCCTAAAAGAGGTCTAGTGATTTACTTGTAACCAATAATAAAAGCGGTCCAGTTCTTTTAGCTGATTTTCAAAGAAACGGGAACTATATCTTTTTGACGATCGTGATTCTCAGGAGATCTACGCAACTTACCTTAGTTTTTTTAGACCATAACTTACCTTTGCTAAACTCTCCATGCCCCTCCCCTAATATTCAACCAGGTGGTTCCCCTCCCTTGATTTCCTCCAACCGAAGAAATCTATACGTGGATATATGCTCGGGTTGTTATGATCCCTATAAATAGGGATTCTTTGAAACCTCATAGATCATAGTTCATCCTTTTGCGTTGCCCAAACCAGCAAGACCGAAGGACGGAGCAACCCAGGAATCCAGCAAGACCGAACGACGGAGCCAAACATGAATCCTCTAGTAACTCCCCATGATCTCCTGCTACAGCCGCTGCTATTTTTCGTGCCATGATCTTCCTCCCATGATCTCTTGCTGCAACCCCACTCGTTGTTTGCATATTCATGTAACTCAGCATGTTTTTAAACAAATTAAGTTGGGGGCGTTAGGGGAGGGCGCTAGGATTTGTTTCCTACCAGATTGGCAGTTCATTGATTAATTCCAGGCTAAATCTTAGCATCTGGTCTTATCGATGCCAATTAGTGCAGCAGGCGCTTGCCTTCTTTTTTCCTTCCGCATGAGTTATGGAAGGCATCGATGGCCCATGTTTTAATTCCATACTACTGACCATGATTAGGCCTAGAGTTGAGGAGACCATGGTTGGATAGTTTTTTATTTTCCAATCTTTATTTTATTTCAGATAAGCGCCTTGCAATGGAGATTACCTTATATGACCATTCAAACGTAACCAAGCTGAATCTAATAATAGTATTTGCACATTCATGGAACTCAACATGCTTGTAAACAAATTACCTCATGCAGTAGTGTAGAGAGCAATTTTTATGTTGGTATATATAAGCTGTATTCGGCTGTATGAGTGTTTAAATTGTATACCATGCTGAATCTAATCACACGTGCACATCCATTGAATCCAGGATGCTTCTTTGCCACCATATGAGGAGTTCATAAATGGATTAAACATACAGCAAAGGATGTACATCCAGTTGATAGGACTGGGTGGACTTCTCAAGACACCTAGCATCAAACTTAGACATGTATTGTGCATGGCCATCGCTAATTCATATGATGCAGAGAAGGATGCCTTTATCATCAATGGGAGACCATGTAGGATCACACTAGAAGATGTAGCGCATATAACAGGCATGCCCTGCCATGGGAAGAAGCACGTCCCTTCAAATCTTGGTGATAATATGGAGTTGTGGAAGAAACTGAAAGACCGTAATGACACCAAAATAACTTTCAAAGGATTGCTAGCCAAGATGAAAGGCGACAGCACACCAAATTTTGTCAGGCCATTTGTCTTGTACACCACAGGCAAATATGTATGCCGAACAAAAGAGGAGTATGTGGATAACAAATATATTGGGATTGTTAGGAACATTGAGACGATAAAGGGCACAAATCTTGAACAGCTAACGCTTGACTATCTTATGGATAGCGTGAAGAATTTTGTAAATGGTGAGGAAATTCTGGAGGGGAATCTACCACTGCTACAGGTAATTCGTAGTAGTACAATTATCAGTTACCTAACATACATTACATAATGTACGAGAATATTTGTAAACTGCTTTTGTTGTCATGCAGACATGGTACTACGAGAAGTTCAGACTGCACCAATTGGAATCTAGCATCTCGTATGAATCAAGGTTAAGGCCGCTGATCCAGAACTGGAGCGAGGAGAAGGAAAAAAAGGTTGACAATATAATCCAGAATAATTAACTGGGAGTTGGAGAGGTAAAATGTCAGCACATTGCCTGGATTATGTAACATATATATATATTCTAAATCATACTAACGACACTAAACTGCAGTATGTTGAGGACCTGATGAGGCCTTCCATTCCAGCACGAGTGCGCTTAGGTAAATGAGTTCCAGCAAGCACAAATATATATTGTAACATTCCAACTAGTATGAAGTTATATGATTCTAACTGTTTCAAAGTCTCAGATTAAGGTACTCGTCAGACGTGCATTGACTGATTTGCAAGAAGTTGCCTCCCTCGTGTGGGAGGCCGGTGCAGAACAAGTCGATAGGATGTGCACCCTTGAAAATAAAATGGATGAGTGCCTTAGGCGTACCCGTACAAATGGCAAGCTCACAGAGGACCTCATCAAAGAATTGAACATAAGCCTAGAATTATGAGATTTGTATATATAATTGGAAATTTACGTGTACAAGGTTTTTTCTAAATTAGTTTACTATGAAAACACCCCAGACTAACATGTATTTTTTAAAGAAAAACGCGATGGAATATTTCCAGGAGTGGAGGACATACATCTTTCTGACCTCGGGGCACCTTCACACCCAATGGAGGCCTCTGTTGAGAATGCTGAGCAGGCTTCTGACCAGGGAAACAAAATGATGTCGCAGAAGTCGCTGCTAAGCACCATTGTAAGCAGGGAATAAAAAATGATGACATGGAGCCCCCCATGAAGAACCTTGATGAAGATTTTGACGTACGCATGTTAACTTAATTATGAAACAATCATTGTCATTTTAGAAATAACTTGTCATCTTCCACGTACAGGATGAAGCATTCAAAAGAGCTGAAATAAAAATCAAACAAGATCTCAGTGGTATTCATAAGCTTTTGAAAGAGGTGGATGATATCCAGGGTGCTCCTAGTTTGGATAAGCAAATGCATTCCAAAGCCACCACAAGCCTTGAAGATTTCCAGGTGATGCACATTTAACCTGTAATTGAGCAAGAATCTGCTAAAGGCTAACACGCGGTTTATTTCGTATGACAGAATCCGTTCAATAGACGGAGTAAGCAGCACTCTGTGAAGGCTATGGGATCATGAGAGCTTGAAGATCCCCGTGCCTTCACAGATGATGATAGCCATGATGAATCCTTTCGAAAGCCGCAAGAAGTAAGTGTGGTTGAATCGACACCACCAAATCATGGGGGCAAAAAGAAAAGGGTGGTATTGCAATTATTTAAGAATGATGAGTATGCTCCGTACGATACTGAGAAGAAGAAAAAGGAAAAACAAGACTCCATTAGAGTCTACAAATGATTTCGAGGACACGAAAAATAAAAGGAGGAAAATCGGCTCTAGCAACTTAAAAAAGAGGTCAGAAGTTCCTGAAACCCAGAGGGACCAGCTAGACGTGGTTCGATAGAATTTCGTGGCGTCACTGATCAACACTACAAATCATGAAAAACAAATGGTCTTAGTTGATGACATTGTCGTGCTATCGAAGCATTTGCAATGCCTCGCCCAAAAAGATGAATCTGAAGATGGTGTATGGTTAGGTGACGAAGCAAGATATTTCACAAATTAGTTTATGAAGTTTCATTTTTGTACAATACAATTAATTTGATTATTGTTGTAGGTGGTTGATGCTGCGATCCAGCTCATGCGTCATGATGAACCAATTGACACAAGGGACGGACAAATGGTTTACATTGAGAGGGTGGCCGGCGTCGCTAAGCTCAAAAGAGATGTTAGGATAGAGGAGTGCTACGAGGACGCTTTGGCAGGCATTCCTGGAACAACACAAGGCACCAGCTACCTGAAACATGATATGGTATTTTAACATGAGTAGAACAGATTTTTTGTTACTATACATGTTGATCTAATTATCTGTGCACTCCAGGTTTTCCTACCTACGAACAGTTTAAATGTCCACTGGTTACTTGTGGTCGTAAACCCTAGAAGGAAGGAGATTCAGGTTCTTGATTCACTTTTCCACTGTATGGTACCCAAAGAAGTAAATAACATGGTGAGAATTTAAACATATTTAATTATAACAAAGGATTCAACATCGTATGTAAGTATTAGTCGTAGGCAACTTCTCATCCCATTGGGCTTGCAGGTATGTGGGATGAAAGCACATATGATAGCAGCGAGGCGAGTCAATGGGATAGAAAGCAATGCATGGGAAGACATTAACGTGACGCAATGGCCAGTACGGAACATTAATGTGCCAAAAGCCGATGAGACGTCAGTCAACAATATTAGCTTTTGTTTTTGTTTTAGATTGTTAATATCTGAAATGCTGATCTAACAACATAAAATATAGCAGTTCTTGTTGTGCACTGTACATGCTGAAGAACATCAAATTATTTACGGGAGTAAAACTGAGGATGCAATATGACGAAGTACGTAGAGTAACACCTAAAATTCTGTCATTTTCTGAAACTTATGGAACGATACTAACATATCCTTGCATGCAGGCCTACATCGAGAAATTCAGAAGAGAGCTACTTGTTGTGCTTGTCGATTCACCCTACAATAAAATGAAATACAGGAATAGGTTCAAGCAGTACCATGCTAGGCTATCGGATGCAGCTGCGGTTAAAGAGGACGAAGATGCAAGCAGTTAGTCCAGCAGTGTGGTTCATTCTTACATGTGGAGTGTACACTTGGCCATAAAGCGATAGAGTAGGGTGTGGTTGGGTTTTAGTCCCGAAGAAGGTTTCCTAGCTGTGTTCTTAGTCCATTGCGGATGAGTCAAGTTGTAAAACTTCAATAATATTGGTTACAATACTTTGCTTGAAATAAATTTGGTCTCTATGGGATCTCGTAGAAATCTATATTTGCTTTTTACTACCATGTGACAGTAACAGTGCCTGGGCAAGGTTCGGACCAATTACAGTGCATGGGCAACCCTAGAAGAATAATGGATTATGATATGTCTATTTTCATACGAGAGAAAAAGGTACGAGCATGAGCATAGCCTCACAACAGAAGAAAAAAATACTGCATGATTCAACATGCAATCCCAGCTATCCCAGAAAACGGCACAGTCAATGTCTCGTAGGCAGGCCGCAAAGCCAATAAAAGAGAGCATAGGATAACAAGAGTAAAGCATGTATCATAGGGGGCCTCTGCAGGTGCTACAACGCTGAATTGAAGGGATCACCTTCAGGAGCATAGTGGTGTGGCCATGGTACATCCATCCTGCCTCAGGGAATCACATAGCATGTTTTGTCATAGCCCTGCAAAATAGAGGAAAACTTACTACTTGTACTAACCTTGTCAAGTGTGTGCATGTAACAAATGTTGGACATAACTAAACACGGAAGAATGAAATGCAACATATGGAAGAATCGAATGCTCATTCCTTTCTCTTTGCTTTTTGCGAGGATCATTACTCTCCCTTTAACAAGGCTAAAACATCATAATAAGAATTAACACCAATCTTCAAATGGTGGATATCCCATGTGAATCTAATTTTTCTTATAAAGCACATGCCAAGTCTGTTGATCCCAGTCCAGCAATTGCACAAGAAAAAGCGAGCATCATAAATATTAAGTAATATAAGCTATGAATTGTTTATAGTACATTCCAAAATTAATAGCTTATCATCTCTATTGATCTTCAAATCTCACCTATCAGCCAAATTGAAAGAACACATGTTGAATGAAATGTAGGTGTATGAATGCAATGATTGGACGTTCGTAGATCTTGCAGTTGGGGCTGGACGAATGGGGCTGGCCGTCGAGGCCGACGGTCGGCTTCATCTAGTCCCGCAGAACATGATCCATACCCAATCACCTTGCCTTCGGACGAGATGCATGGCCAAATCAAAGCTGCTGCCATGGCAGAGAGGTGATGTAGAGGACGCAAACAACCAATCGGGGTGTGGGAAAGAGGTTGCCTATAACCTTGTGGCTATAGGCACCCGCATGGAGGACTGGGAGGTGGGATGGCGCCAAATCTTCGCCGGTAGCCGCCGCGGGGAGGGCAGTGCGCCTCCTCTCGTGTTCTTCGTTGAAAAGGTGGTGCGAGATCACGAGGGAATTGGGGTGGACGGAGGGAGGGGCCGCGACGCGCGGCTAGATCTTGCCGGGAGGATTAAAACCCTAGCGGCGGCGAGGAATAAACTCTAGCGGACGGGATAAAAATCGAACCGAAAATAGCCTTGAAATTCGTACCGAGAATATCCTCGAAATATTTGGGAGGGAAAATTTGATCAGTTCAAAATATTTTTTCTCCCAAAAATGCACCTCGGGGTCTGATATAATACACGTGACATCAGCGTATTGCATCGGATCTGGACCGTCGAATTCGCTCTGACGGACGGTCCATATCGTCCGGATGCACTGTAAAATGACTCATGTATTATTGGTGCTCTGGAGCCTGATTAACTAGCAGGGGGCTCTGGTTGACTGACCGTGTGAAGACGAATGAAGCGACCGGATTTTGATGCGGGCACCAGTCGATCAGGCACGAGGGAGCAGGCCCACAGAAACTGTTAGACCTCTTCCAATGTATAGGTCCTTAGATGAGGTGCTAGGTGCATTAAATAGTTTAGCAACTATAGTCCCCGATGCGTAGTTGTTTGACTTGTTGTAGTTAAGCTTCCTTCATTTAATGATTTAGCTACTAAACTTTTTCTTGCATTGGTGAACTTGTTTTATTTAAGTGTTTTGTGTAGGTTCACGCGCTTGGCCTTGGTTCTTCCTAGGGTCACCAAACTCATCTCTTTCCTCTTAATTGGCATGCTATATCATATTTTTTGCCTACATGACAGTCTTAGCACCTATATAAGGTGGAGCATTGGGAAGGGCGTTAGCCATTGCATCACGGCCAGAGCGATCTAGAGGCGAAGAACACAAGTTCGGAGCAGGCTACCCATTTCCCACCGACGCATCTGGTCAGTGCGCGTGTGTGCTCGGCGTGGGTGCCAAGCTGCTTGCTTGTTCCAGAGCTTAAGAGCATCTCTAGCAGACCCCGCATCCCGCCGACCCGCATTTCACGTTTGCAGTTCGCGGAAAAGTTGTTTTGCAATCCGCAGCAAAAAGCCGCAGAGGCAGACCCCGCAAAGCCGACCCGCATCCTGTTTTACGGGTCGTCTTTGCGGGGTCTGCCTGTGCGGCCGTCGTCCCCCCAATCTGCAAAATGTAAATTTGCACCTCAATTTGCATTTCTTTGCATTTTCAACCACATTAGATACATAGGACATCACCAAATTTTTGCTAGAAAAGTAAGCCCAAAGAAAACAAGAACCACAAGTATGCATTTTAGAAGATTTCCAACTTCCATAACTGCTCCCACAAGTTGAAGCAATATCTTCTCCATGCACTCATTGTTTATCTGTGGATTCTTGATCTTTACTTCTTCATTATTCTTTGGTTCTAAAGAAGTAGCCGTTGCTTCCGGTTCATTGCCTTCGATTGCACTAAGGAGTGCACGAACGTCTATCAATTTTCTTTCTATCAATAAATCAATGTATTTGCCTTCCCAAAACCGAAATGAGCATCCATCTTCCTACACGCATGATAATGTTCGAAATGAGCAAACATAATGAGCTATCCAAATGAGCCGAATGCAAAACAGCATGTACCCCGTCATTTTCGCATTTGAAGAACACCCATCCGGGATGCTTCGGCGTGCCCGAAGTCAGCCGCAGCACTGTCCGCGGCAGTCGTCGCGCTGTATGAGCGGCATCGGCGAGCCACAGAGCATCTGCGCGAGGGCCGAGCCCGGCGGACGGCCGGCCGAATCCATACCGGCAAACCTTCGGCGGCGGTGAGCGGACGAACCCGCACCTGCATGCACCGATGAGCCTTTGTCGGGGCTGCACGAGGTGCTTCCCGACCATTCCATAGCTTGGCGCAGCCGCCGGCGGCTGGGAAAGCCAAATCCGGTTGGCCGTGATGAAACGCCGCATATTCGCAAGGTCCCGGCCCGCCGACGCAGGAGGAAGGGGGAAGGGGGATGGAGGGCTACCTCGTGCGTCTGGAGGCCTTTCCGCGTGCTCCCGCCGACCACTTTCGCCGGAATCTTGGGCGGTGGCGGGGCTAGGGGCCAGGGGAGAGGGGAGGTGGTTGGTGGGGAAAAGGCGCGGGCTGAAATGTCCCCCCCCCCCCCCCCCCCACCACCACCACCAACCGCTCCTGCTATATGCAGGGCATCGACGGGCCAGGGGGGAAGGGGGCGCGAATAAGCAGGTTGGGGCCGAGTTTTTGCCGCGCGCCCCAAATTTTTTTGCGGTGTCTACTCGGGCGGGGTTTTCGCCGTCAGCCCGCATTTTGACGGTTATTTTACGGATTGAAGGCTTTTGCGGGGTCTGCTAGATCCGTGTACGTAGATCGCCATCGTGGACTCATGGGCGCATGGACCCGTCAAGGATTTCCTCGCAATCTGAAGCCGTCATTCTGCTGCTAGCCAGACGGGCGATGGGCTGACGGCGACCGGATTCCGATGTGGCATTTCTAGATAGAGCGGCAATTACATTCAATTTAGATTTGGGATATGGCCGTATGGATAAAGTACAATGTTCGACCTACAGGGCCACAAGGCCAACCTTGACATGTTAAGCGTAAACAGAGAAAATTGCCCAACAGCCCTCGAACAACATTCATGCATTTTTTTTTTTATGTTTGACAGCAAGCGCTCGTGTATGTATAGCCAAGGAAACCTGGATGAAATACATGGCACACTAGATGAGCTGAACTCATGTTTTGATTGTCAGCACACGTGTCATCAGGGGGAAAACACATTAGGTCATGAGTGGAAAACAAGTTAAGCTTGGAAAAGATCTGAGATTCTGAACTCGCATTTTTATTATCAGCATTGCATATGTTTGAGAAATAAAAAAAAACATTAGTTACTGGATGAAAAACAAGGTAATATTGGAGGATAGCCGAAATTTAAGCTGTTGTTGAGCTTATATAAAGAAAAATGAAATTCAGTAGCAATTCCACCTATCTTGACAAATCATACAATATAAAGTAAAAAAAAAAAAGATCCACAATATTGATTAACTGGGCCCACGTAGGTGGAAGATTACATTTTTCTGGGTACAAGTTGAAGAAAGCCGCACTTACTAGTTCAAAAATGAGGTGCATGCTGCACTATAAAACACTATACTAATCTTACCAGCAGAAGAATACCCTTTAATACCGAATGGATGCTCATCAATTCACAAGCTGCAGAACAATTAATGAATGTGGTGGATTTTCTGCAGATGATTGTTTTATGTATCAACTATGGTACAGGGATGCTCTTGCAGCTTGGTGGAGGCAGCCACACAAATGATTTTCTGTAGATGGTTGTTTTATTATGTATCAACTACGGTAAGAGATGCACAAGCTGCAGCCACACAAATGATACATAGCCATCTGAGCTTCGGAGATGATCCTATGTGCATTGTACCAAACAAACAGGATCCACTTCCCTCAGCAGAGGCTCGGATAAAATTGGGAAGAACCCTTCAAGGATTCAACATCATCAATTGCAGTCCATGACTGCTCTTGCAGTTTGGCAGCCTCAGCAATATCCGAGTTGCAACCATACACATGTATTGCCAATCGTCTACGTGTTGGAGAAGATGATCTTATGTAGGTATTGTACCAACTGATGACGTCCTCCTTCCCAACTGTCCTTAGCTCTTCAGCTTCCAGTTTTGACATATCAAACATATACCTATAATTGGATTTTTCAACAACATGAGACTATATGAGGGATGAAAGGATACATGAAGCATTAATCAAATCCATTAGTAAAGAACGGAGGTAAAGTACTCACGTGATCCATGACATATTATTTGAAACTACATGCAGCTCAAAATATTTGTCAGGTTGCACATGGGTTTCTTTTGCCCAAGTGACCAAAGTTATAAATTCTGCAGATTATGAGACATCGCTGCTTTTATAAGCAGTACTTCGTATTACAAAAGTGAAACATGCAGAAACACTGGTTACCAAGCTAAATGAAAAAAATAACAACTGGCCATTTCCAACTAGTTCCCGGCCAGTTATTGGCCTGCAGCTTTATGGCAATTTGTTATCAGCACTTGCACTGTGAACAGGCCTGGGCATTGGACAAGGTTATGAAGCACACGGCCTGGATAATTTGTACCCGTAACTGAATGAACGGTTAAAAGTCCAGTGTGTCCACATAACACTAATCGGTATATTTTCAGTTTTGAAAGCTTTGTGCCGCCTAGGACGGTTTGGCTGAAATTCAAACCAGCTCAGGGAAACAAACGGGTTCGATGGCAAAATGGTTTATACCACATCATGCATTGCATCGTAGAATGGTGACGAGGTGCTCGTGATAAAGCGCTCTACATACTATTGTAGCAAGGAAAGAGGAAGAGGAAGGGTTCCACTGTTTATACATAACCATACCAACACCACATGGAAATATGTGGCATGGGTTTAATTGTGTAGGTTGAGTGGTCAGACCCAACCCATGAACACCCATAGTCCTGACCTCAAAATGATATACTACCTCCATCTCGAAATATAAGACATTTTTGTAGGCTATAAACTAGCCTACAAAAACGACTTTTATTTTGAGACGGACTATTTAATTCGTTTCACATAAGTTCTAAATGATGCATAGACATGTAGCAGGAAAGAAGTTATACCTTTTGTCGGTAATCTGCGACCAGTAATCACCAGTTTGATAGCTAAGGGAAGGATCCTTCTCAAGTTTTTGAGCTATTAGCCCACTCCTGTGATGCTCAAAAGTCTCCTCCTCAAGCCCATCCTTCAAAGCACACAGGTATTGACCAAATGTAAGTAATTGTGAGATTGCAATTAATTGATTTTTCAGTTTTCAAAAATTAACTAAGTTTGTCCACAAAACACAGTATGAAATATAGTGACAGGTAACAATATTTCACTAACAACTTGATGTTTTGAGAATTCAACTTCAACTACAACGGGATCAAGTATGAACAGCATAAAAAGCTTGAGATATCTTGTGTTTTCCAATTGCATGAACAGCATAAAAATATCAATATAACTGAGAGAAGTTGTATACGGGAATTTCATATTCAAGTATGAACATGAATATTTATGCAAGACATATTTTTTTCCAGTGAAGACATGGATACATGATTAAAAGAAAGGAATACACCAAAAAAGCATACTTTGTTAAGACTGCATAAGTCAAGCAAAGTTCATTTTGAAATATACCATGAAGAAACATCTCAAAGGCAATTTGTTTAGGCATTCTTGCTTAGAACAAAGGTAAATGTCAACAAAGATTAATCAAAACATGAGTGCAGGATTTCCATCAGTCAGAGATAAACATCATTGTGCTGTTACAACAATAAAATTGATGCACAAAGCATGTCACCAACATCTTAGGGGCTGTTTGGTTCCTAGCAACACGTTGCCACACCTCAAGTTAAGCGAGTTTAACCAAGTAATATAAGTGTTGGGTTTTAACCACACCTTAGGCGAGATTGCTTTTTGTGACAAATAAGCCCCATATGTCATAATACACTCAAAAAGTGTGGCAAGATTCTCTTAGACATGCCAAAGTTAGGCAAGTTTAGCAAAAAATGTGTGGCAAAGTATGGAAAAGTTAGCTTCCAACCTAACAGGCCCTTAGTAGTTAGATAAATATGTTGATTAACATATATTTTCTGTCAGGTCAGGTGCAAGACTATAAGATAGTCTAATAAAATGAAGGGCTGACATGGAAATGTGTAGGAGAGTAGCATACCAGCAAAGCAGACAGACCATCAATAAAGTTATCAATCCTGCTTTGCAGGTAAACAGGACTATACTTGGAGGACATAACTCGAAAACAATACGCCAGCAGGCGGTAAGTCATCCTTGGACTGGAGTCCACAGTATAACCAAGCTGCTCCTTCGTTCTATCATTGGAATGCCAAGAAAATCAATTAGCAAGGTTGTTGCAGAATACAAATAGTAACAAAAGTATACTCCCTCCCATAAAAAAAGGTGATCTCCTACAATTACAAGCAGGCAAAACTATTTTGGTTCTGACCAACTTTGCAAAAAGAAGAAACATTGTGTATAGAACTTATTTTCAAAATAAATCCATAATACTCCAACCACTTTGAAATATGTGCACTTATTTAGGAAAGCGTCTTTTCACAACAATTCTCATTGAGGACATCACAAGTGCACACTTATTTTGGAAAGTGCTTTTCACAACAATTCTCATTGAGGACATCCCAAGTGCTCTAATTGCAATATTTCCACTTTCTACTTGTACTTTAGTACTGTAAAAGAAAGATTAGTGGTTGTAGTAGTATGTCATTTAATAGGGATAGGAGTATGCATGGCCCACTGTAAGTAGTATTTCTAATAGTGGGTGCGTCATTGGTTTGTGTGTGAGATGAGCTTGAACAAATACTGTGAGTGCTATATTATGGATCGGACTACACTACTTGGCACTCACACTTTGCCTAGAAAACAAGAAAACAAATTATACCTCAGCTGATCAAAGCAAGGTTCTTCAATGATATTGCTGAAAAGATCTGTAATGGCTCTCAGCCTTGTTGACTCCTTTCCGATGTCTTGCTCGACTGGAAAATAAACCTGACAAGAAGTGGTATATCAGAAGGTTGTCTGATTAACCTAAATTGAAAAATTAAAATTAAAATAGAAGAGCAGCCTCTTGAGGCACACTTGTGCATGTTTCTTGAGGTTAGGTCGGATGCCTATGCAATATTTCAAAGTGGTTGCATTTCACATAGTAGGCTATTCGACATACATGATACTAGCACAGTGAAAATGTTCAGGACCTGGATGCGATTCAACATATAATTTATAATTTAAACAGCATCTAAAGAAACATGCAAAAGTGGTATGCTTCAGTAAACTTCTAATAAAATTCTCTTCAAGACCAGTTATAATTCAAACAGCATCTAATAAAACAGGGAACTGGAACATAGCCCACCTCAACCACAGAATTCTCTTCAAGATCATTCTTCACACGTACACTTCTAATAAAATTTGCACCATGAGGAATGCAAAGAACTCTTTCACCGTGTCTTGCCTCCACTGACAGTGTCTGGCCTGACAAAGTATTCTGGAATATTTTTGATATATTTATCGCTTCCTCTCCTGACAGGTTACCATGACATAGGCCCTCGATGTGCAACTGCATGTGTCCAAACAGGAAGTGGCTTCTAAAGTCTAGCAAATGTATACATGATATAAAAAACCATACCAAACATTTCCTTATCAGAACCATACTTTCAAACATTTGACACATGTAAGAACAGGCAGCACCAGAAATACTGGAGAAAATAAAGAGCATTTGTTATCCTTACCTGAGAAAGGAGCTCTGGAACAAATGCTGCCAGATCTGGAAAGGTTAACGTCGCAAGAACTTTCAATTTTTCATTGACGTCCCAGAATATTTGACGTAAGAACTGTAGCCTCAAGTAGGTGGAATGGCTCATAGGTTTCATATTCGTGTTTCTGTAAGCTCTTTCCAAGTCCTCCTTGATGACCTAATGAGTGCACAATAAAGCAATATATAAATACTAAGGTGCAGAAGTTTATGGACGGTTATGTGTTTTCTTGAACTATGTTCTCCATATGTTAACAACTAGCGAGGTGAATACCAAAAGAAACTGTATAAGCCAGTCAAATAGCTGGTTAGGCTGCAGTCAATTCATGCGCTTCTCTCACTGGAGGGTAACTATGTCAATTAATAAGACAGAAAAAATACAGTAGGATCAAAGGAATGCATTCTTTGCCTAATCTGATTATATCAACAATTATTACAAGAAAAGTCACTTACGTTATCCATTTTTGTGGTGGACGTTAAAGGAAAAGGTACAGAACACAAAATTTTAAATCCACACAAACATAAGAAATATTCTTTCACGTTGTCACACTTATATTTCGAAATAATCTATCATGTGTTCACGTTGTCACACTTATATCTCGAAATAATCTATCATGTGTTCACGTTGTCACACTCATATTTCAAAATAATCTGATTATACCAATAATTACAAGAAAACTCATCATTGAGTTAGCCATTTTTGTGGTGGACGTTAAAGGAAAAGGTACAGAACACAAAACTTAAATCCACGCAAACGTAAGAAATATTCTTTCATGTTGTCACACTTATATTTTGAAATAATCTATCATGTGTTCAGCACAAAATTTAAAATCCACACAAACATAAGAAATATTCTTTCACGTTGTCACACTTATATTTTGAAATAATCTATCATGTGTTCAGCACAAAATTTAAAATCCACGCAAACATAAGAAATATTCTTTCACATTGTCACACTTATATTTCGAAATAATCAATCATGTGTTCAGCATAAAGATACATTACCTCAAACCTATCTATCTTTGGAGAAAAGGACTGAGAAGCAGCCAAGATGTGGGACAACAGGATGGCCAGCTTGTCATTGTAACCATAAAGCTTTAGCTCAAGGTTGCTACCAATGACAGATAATGATGTCTCGAGTTTAGCCACGTAAGCCTGGGAGGTTCATAAACCAGTTGCAAGAAATAACTCAGATAGGTCAAACCATTTAACAATAGTCGACAAGATTGTAGATACTGTGATTTCAAAATAAATAATATTGCAAATACTAAAAAGAGGGGGACTTGGACGAGAGTTCTGATATCTGATCGGAAAAGCAAGATAGCAAACTGAAACATTGGACAGTAGGTGGCTGGGTTGTATCATTATTTACAGCATCTAGGCCTTAGTGAGTAAAACAAGGAACATTGCGAAATAAAATGCATAAATAAAATTTAGTAGTCAACAGATGATTCCTACGCTCGAGTTTTTGCATAAATAACAAAAATCGGATCTGCTGCAAAAGTCAGGTATCTAACTGATGGTCAAGCCCTGTATTAGATGTAAATCTCAGCCACTCTTGATTTAAGTTCAATAATGACAAATATTAGCAGCACCATGAAAATAAAAGAACTACGGTAAGCTCATAAAACAGACGTTGAAACAAACTCAATAATACCCACCTGATAGAGGACCTCATTTAGCTCATCTTTAAGAAGGTTTGCAAACAGATCTGTCAGAACAGAGTTTCTGAGGCTGCTACAGCCATCCTTGACAGAAATCAAAAAGTATGCATTGGCACGAGGAACATTAAATGTAATATCCATCTTGTGCCAGAGCTTTATGAATGGTTCATCCACAATACATCGAGGATTATCATCGTTTGAGGATTTAGGAATGCTAGCATTACGCAGACTGAAGTCCCCTGGGATGTATTCATTCTTCCGAGGTAAATGAAAATTACCATCTATCTCCACAGGATTTCTCCAGCTTTCAATCAAAGATGACGGAATATCCTCTTCAATGTACTGTGAACCAAACCATGGTTCACATCTAATGGCTGCAGGAAACAGACTGCATTAGAAATGCAAAATCATGAAACAATCCGGCATGATATGCAGTTGAACAAACTGTGACTTGGTCCCTGTCTCATAGTTAGAATTCTAACTCTCCACCTCATGTGGGGTAAACAATATGTCAAATTAAGCCCTCCAAAGCCAACAAGCTGTTACTTCATATAATTCCACAAACAGAATGACTTTCATCTATGGAAATTGTATGGCTAGGCCAAAGCATGAAATAGCATTATTATTATTATTATTATTATACATATCATACCAGAATATAATTATAATTATGAAAAAAAAGGATTCCCGTGCTTTTATATACTAAATTAAGGAGATAAAAATAATGATGATGATCACAAGATGAGGCATCTCATTTTACTAGTACAATAGTTAGCAATATCGAGTCATGATTCAACAAACGAGCATCAAATGTTGAAATAACAGTGTTGACTTGAAACTTCAAACAACTCGCATCATGTAGCACAAGTCTAGTGTTCACGAGCCTGGCATGGGAGCATTGTGCATTAACCAGACCCCCCCCAAAAGACTGGCAAGACGGACTGCTTACCTTGGGACTGTTTATCAAATGATCTGCTAAGTATGTCAACTCTCATGTTGTCTGGATGAAAGAAGCTCAGAACATGCTTGACTAACTCTGGCTCCCATCCCTCATAAATATATTCTCCAGAAATTATGTGTTTTTCAGAATAAAATAGCATATTTTCTGCAAAGTTGAATTTAAGTAAGCTCTGCATCCATCATAAACAAATTAAGCGAAACAAGATGGAAAAGGTGATGACCTGCAAGATCTACTACATAATCATCTGGAGGTTGCTCTTCTGCAAATCTGAATTCCATGTACCCAATGTCCTGAAGTTCCTTAAATATCCATTCTTGCGGCTCAGACTGCTTAAGTAAATTTATATATTGGTACACAGCTGTAATGACCTCGAAGAGCTGCAAAAGCATTCCATGTCAGAAAATGTATTATTGTGCTTCCCTAGGAAGTAAAATAGTAAGAGACATGTGAATGCAAGAATTATCAAAAGATTGGATGAATTGCCGCTAGTTATAAATTTTCTGATGAATATTAGTCTCAACAATGTTTGGCAGCCAACTTCATGGAAGAAAATGATGCTAACTACAATCAATCACATGTTCCTTAGCAGAAGGCATTTGCTGGTAGTTGTTAACTACAACAGTTCCACAAAAATGATGTAAAGAATAAAATACTTTGATGCGAGGAGAAAAGGAGTTTCAACCAACAAAGATACTCAGATAAAACAAGAAAGGCAAGCATCGTATGAACCTGCATACATTTTTAAGTCCAGAATCAGAAAGGCGGATAGACATCTCAAAGATATAGGCATACGAGGATCGTTGTGTTCCTCCAGTGCCAACGCCAGCACTCAATGTGCTAGCCCAACCTTTAGCTTTCAAAAAATATAGCAAGCTACCCTTGCCCTCTGAAAATAGAAACAAAATGGTCAGACACTAAATGGCAGGGCGTGATTACATAAGATGAAACTTCTGCATGCTCCAAATCAACATTAAACAAAGATAGCAACCAGCATTGGAATCTATTCAAAAACAAATTGTCTTTATTATGCAAAAAGTTCTGTAAAGATGCTGTTCTGCAAAGAGTACATAAGTTACCAGAGGTTAACACAAAATAAGATAGCCCTGAGTGAAGAATGGAAGGACATTTCAGCAAAACGCTTCAGGTGAGGGCATAAACAGCACAGCCCACAAGGGGACAATGCATAAGAATGTACATTCAATCAGGTAATCTAACTGATACAATCATATTAAATAAATGTGAATTTGTTGTCAGGATTTGAACCTACAGGGAAGAAGGGCTACAATTAAACAGCCTGAAACCCCTTGAAAGAAGAAAACGTGATGAAAAAAATATTTGAAGGGTGAATCAACTGCATGTTTAGTATTCAACCATTGATTAAAGGTACAGCACCTGAACGGAACAGAAAAAGGTTACAGCTATAGGTACGCAGGAGTTATTTACCATGACCAAGGAGATGTGCCAAGTAATCTTCTGGTTTCTTCATGTATTCCGTGTGCAGGCAAGGAAGTGTCCATGACAGGAAAAGACTGTGAACATCTCTGACAGCCTCTAGCTTATGAAGTTTACCAGATTTCCAGAAAGGCATATCAGTCTTTGGACTTATTTCTAACAGAGGACCAGCTTTAACTTCACTGAATAGCTCCATGGTCCAGGCTTCTAGAGTGTCAAGGGGTTCTGAAACAAATGAACCATACAGATAATTAATAGCAAAAGAAGAGCATGAATTCATTTATTTAGTGAATATACAATTAAAATAGGTAACCAGCCTCACCTCCTCCAATTATAACTAGCTTCATCATCCCTCCATGATAGTTACTCATGTACATTTGCAAAATCTCTTCCCTTAGATTGATTCCACTGCCCATTGCATTCGACAAGCTTTTCTTGTTTCCTACAGATAATCTCAAAAGTTCAGCCCCAGTATAATTCAATGGATATCACGACATTAAAATAACCAAATGATAAGCATACCCCAGGTAAATCTATTCAATGGGTGCCCTTGAGAGCAAGTATGGGACTGCAGTTGGTAAAGGCGGCAGCTATCGCTTTGCAGAACTTGATTGAACTCTAACATAAGATAATAGTTGAAGCAACAAAGTTAATTTAGACAGTGAAACAATAACTAGCAGTGGTTACTGGTTAGACAGAAAGGAAAAAACACATACCTGAGTCTACTGCTAATATCTCCCGGTCCATAGCTTCAGCCTTAACAAGAGGTGATACAAAGAACTGAGAAAATCTAAGCATGGAATCAAAACCATGTGTTAGTATAAACCTGAACTCAGCATTTATGTTACAGATTAAGAATAATAGAATGAAGAATAGCAAATGATAACTACCTGTCTAAGGCTCCCTTTAGATACTCCCGATTGACCTCAAAATGATAGCATGTGTACTCAGTTTCGGTAAAAGCGTTGGATGAACCACCATGTTTGGACAGGTAACTGTCATACTACATAAGAATATTTATCAAATTGCTATAAAAGCATTCACCAAATCTACAAAATTAAGGTCTTCATTAACAAATTACTAGGAAATGTAACATATTGCAAATGTAAGACAAAGCAAGTTTGCATGTGAGACAAAGGGAATACAAAAGCTCAGGGACTATGTGAACCATTGTAGCATGGGTACTGTGCAAACAGACCAGTACTAGAACTGTCATGGTGGACAAAGGGCTGCTACATTTCAGCTAGCTGCGATGTAGCAGCCCAGCCCTATGGTGTGCAGCATCAAGTGCTATATTGGCACTTATAAACAAAGATGTTTCAGGTTTTTGTCTGATCCCTAACACAAGGCAAGTTTATATTTTATTCTCATGGTTCATTAGTATGTCACTCCGTCGTTTCTGTCTATAAGGTGTATTTTGTGCCGACTCCGGCCGTCTCCCGCTGCCCGCCAAGGTCAATTAGCAGCCGCACAACGCGCACAAGAACCCCGTGACCACCATTGAGCCGCGGCTCTGCGCCGAGCTCTAGGTGCTCAGGCAGCTCGGCGCTGCCGGAGTGGGCCGCAGCCCCGGCTCCCCTCCACCCCTGGGTCCCTCCCAATGCCTTTGCTAGCCGTCCGGCAACCTTCTCGGCCCCGGCAACCTCCACCAGCCGAAATCAAGCTCGGTGCCCCTTAAGTGTTCGACGGAATCCTTCAAGGGTTTTATTTTTGGAAATTGTGTTGAGTTTCAGGATTGTGGATTGATGAACCATATAATAATTAAGTACTGTTTGTGTTTTATTTGTTATTTGACATGAGTTTAATATTATTCGAATTAGAAGCTTAAAATTTAGGTATCCAGTTTTCAGGTCGGATGTAAAAGCAGAAAAAAAAATGGCTACCTAAATCTTCTCTCTCCTCAAAAACTGGACTTAGTAGCAACATTTTTAGTCTGCTGTTGGAGATGCTCTTAGTCTAGTAACCACATAGGTCAGGTTTTGACAAATATAGCAGAGTATCATCATGTATATCACCACTATACGCATTGCACTGCCAAAATGCTTCAATATTTTTCTACCAAAACAACATTGATCCAAGCGGAGCATGTGATGGTAATCTTTCCTACTTATAAAGGTTGGAGTTGGTGGTGAGTTCACACGTGGGATCACACAAATAAACAAATGCAGTACCCACATGTGGGACTATAAATAAACAAATGTTACTTTTACTAGGTGTGAGACCTATCCCAAAAACAAATACACTACTATCCTAATGTGAGAATGACACACTTGTAAACACACAAATTATAAATGCAAGTATTGTGGCCTTGATTTTAGTTTCTCTGCCCAACCAATTCTTTTCGTTACATGTCATAGCAGAAGAGGGTAAACAAATTACAATTCAACATGCCGATATATATTGTCTTCCTACCTAATCCACGATGTTGTGCATTCAACTTACTCATGCCCATTCTCCTATGTTCCAAGTTCAAAATGGTATCTCACTATAAATCTTGCAAAGGACCTACTAAGGCCGCTCAAGACTTTGTAGCAACTGCAATATGATCTTTTATTATATCTGTGGTCTCTTTTTAATTGTGAACCATGCAACAACTGCAAGACACCATCATCTTTTGATTATCTCCTAAGCCAGTGGTAATTCCTCTTTTTTTATGGCTTCGTAGCAACGCACGGACAGTTGAAATAAGGGGAAAGGACAATAAAAACACACATAACTTTCTCAGACACGACTAATCTCAGGGTTGACTCACAGAACAAAAGAAGGGGCGTAAAAGCATAGATATTGTACAAACCTCATTTTCATCTGGAAAAACAGAGCTCCCCATAAAAAGCATGTGCTCTGCAGAAATTCAGCACACTCTGATATTATTATAAGCTAGAGCGTACATATCATCAGATTAGTTACCTCCAACTTTTGGATAGCATCGAACAGAAGGCTTAGTAGTTTTAAGCTTTTAACTGATGCATATGATCAGCCATAATACAAGATAGGTAAAACAAAAGATGACAATGATTGCATACCTAGAAAATGAGCCAAGCCCTGTGCCTTTGGAGGGTCCGCAAAACTGCCCATTCCAACACACACTGCAGCAGCAGCCTGAAATTCGATGTGTCATGTAAGAAAAGGCAAAACCAAACATCAAACTTGCAACAGGCAGCAATACTCGCGGCTATCAAAATGCACCTTCCAGATTTGCAATCCTGAACCAGTCCGTCAAGCTAGCAATTGGTTCTAACCACTTGGACACACGAATTATTTTCAACAGTTCAATTTACATTCCATCGGTTATGATCCACATGTCTGATCGTTGTCAATGCCACTAAATTATGCTAGATCCAGCTAATGTTCATAATAGCAACATCACAGCCACCACAGAGGAGAGTGATCCAATGTAGTAGCAAAATTAGATTGAATAGAACAAGTACAGGTCTCTAAGGGCAAAACTCGTCGGTACCTTCTTAATGACCGGCTCGGAGCTGCCCTTGTCCTTCTTCCTCTTGGGCTCGCTCCCATCCTCGTCCTCCTCGCCTTCTTCGTCGTCGTCATCCTCCCCCTCCTCGTCGCTATACTCTTCGTCATCTTCTTCGTCATCCTCGTCATCATCTTCTTCGTCGTCCCCGTCGTCCATGTCCACGTCTTCATTGGGCTTGGGGGCAGGGCCGCCGTCGGCGTAGATCTCGGGGTCGTGGATGAGGAGGGCGCAGAGGCCATTGGCGAGGCGGAGGAGGCGGTAGGAACGGTTGTCGCTGGGGGACTTCACCACCAGCTCGTCGTCACGCGACACAGCCGCCGCCATCTCGGCCGTCCGCCGCCGCCTTGTAGATACGAAGGAGGGGGGGAGGTGGTGGGAGATAGGTGTGCGGCGGCAGTAGCAGCGCGGGCCTTCTCCCCTGTTTCCTTCGTTTATATCTTGGTTTTGTTTATTTAGGGTTACATACGCAGCTTTGGCCTAGTTGTATCAGGGCATGGCCAATGCTCCACGGTGGACAGCTGCCCTAGCTATCCACCTAGGCCTGGGTGGTCCAAAATGACGCATGGTGTCGCTTGAAGAGCCAAACCGGCTCTTGAAGAGACGGGCTTCTCCTTGACAAAAGTGAAAAAAGTAGAGAGGTAGGAAGAAAAGTATAGACATGCAAGGGCTCTCTAGGGTGTATGACTTTCATCCACGGTTTGGAATTGATTAAAAGATGGAGGGAGAGGGATTAAGCGTGGGCCTAGTGAGGCAGCTATGCATTGGGTGATTACAACTTCGTACTACTGCTCTAACACATTTATCTATGTGGAAAGGCTGGGGCAGCATCAAAGTGATGCTTCCATTGTACATGCCCTCAAGGAATCAAGGAATCGCTTCTGACGCAAGTGCGTCCCAAACGGGGATTTATATGACCCCACCCTACGCCCTTGGACAAAGAATTTTGAAGATAGAAATGTATAGTAGGAGTATATCATAATCAGTACAAGTTTACGGTGAATGGAACTTTTCCACATAATTTGTTTGAAAGTTCAATACATCCAAGCGCATCTTCAGTGGTGTTTACCAAACGGACGTCCTAAATGTTTGCGGGCATCTAGTCGATCGCCTGCAGTCCGACCATATTTTTGAATAAGGCCAGCATCGAGTCATTTTAACTAGTTTAGTTTTTCTTTCCTACAACAGAGAGAATCTCTAATAAAAACTAAAAACTAATAAATCCTACTCCTCCGCGTCGAAGGCAAGGTTGATGACCCCTGCGTCAGAGCCACCGGCCTCGCCATCATTGGTCGTTGGAGCCAACCCATCGGAGCCACCGATGTATACCTTGACATCGTTGTTGTGTTGCTCCGCCACCTTGTCATCCTCAACCTCGAGCTCCTTGGAGGGCCAAGTGCGCCACAGCTCGTTGACACGGAGTTGGTGGCGCTCTCGGTCGACCATGTGGGTGTTATGCACGGACGCGAGTATCGCTCAGTTCTGACGATCTCCGGCTCTGCAAGGATTTTCATGACAACAACGGCATCCTTGCACCCTGCTAGAAGTGCGCCACGGCAGAACAGTGCCCTCTAGGAGTGCAGCACGGGCTTGTTCCTCTCCCTCTACCATGGAGAAGAGCCAGTATGTCCCGTTGGCCGCTGGCCGTAGTCGCGACATCAACAGCAGTCGATTCCTCCTCCACGACCTCCGCCAGTGCCATGGGGTCGCTCTCCTCCTCCAAGCATGGCTCCATAGAGCTCGAAGGCTGGCCCTCCTCATTGTGGGCTTGGCGTCGGATCCGCTCCACCACGGTTTTGGTACATCGCGCCGACGACCGTTGTTTGTACCATGTAATCTTCTCCCACACCATGGCCATGGCGGACGACGACTGACGAACTACCAGGGCTCAGACAAAGGCAGATGGGTGGAGAAAAAATGTGTAGAATGAGCTCAGAAGTAGGGTTGGAGGGGGGGGGTAGTCGACTAACTTTTTAATAGTCGGGGTAGGCTCCTCGGATGACTCGTAGGCTGCCCAGCCATGAATGCGATGGGTGGAGCAGCAAAGATTCAATGCGGATAGACGGGTAGCCGCTCAATCGATGTGAAAGTGGCGAGAATTCTAGAGCGAGAAAGGGTTTTTGATAGGACCAGGTTGTCGTACGCGGACGTGCCGAACGTCTGGACTCTCCCATACCACCCCACGATTTGGGGGATTTCGAGCGTCTAGATGGTACAGCCCAACATGTACGACCACGTTGGAAACCTACAAATGTGTGAACCATCCGGTCCAGACATTTTGAAAGCGATTTGGTGCACGTTGGAGATGCCCTAACACCTCATCTCAAACTCCCGCATCCAAAGCCAAGAAGGCTTATTGTCACTAATTTGGTGAGTCAGCTAGCCGTCACATAACAATCCATAATATTTTTTGTCATGTGTACTCCAAAATAATGAATTCCAGAGAGAACATTATTCTACATGTCCAATAAATACATGTTTTACAAGTCATGTGTATACTTGTATAGTCATCAACTGGATGATAGTTAGGGCACAAGCAACCCCCTCCTATATATGTATATCTTTGATTGCAAAAATTTCTTGGTAGCTTACCAAGCTGGCCGCTTGGTCTATATATATGTACATCTTGTGTGTGTGTGTGTGTCTATATATATAGGGTCGGACTATTTCTGTTACTAGTAACAGAATAATATTTTGTTACCCCTCGGCCCTATAAGGGTGCGGGGCGCCTATAGCCTGCACCGAGAAACTCCCCGACCCACCCCCAACCTAACCGGCCTCCTACCGCAGGAGGCAGCCGTCGCGGGCGAGCGAGCGACGGCGGCAGCCGGAGCGAGGGAGCCCGCGACGCCGTGACCAGTCGCTCCTCCGCCGCCGGATCCGTGACCTACTCCGCCTCCTCCTCTCCTCTTTCATGGATCTCGCCGTGAGCAAGCGAGCGGCGGCGGTAGCCTGAGCAAAGGGAGGCCTCGACGGTGTGGAGGGTCACCAGCGGATCCGGCGACACCGTGAAGGTGGTTGCACCCCCTCCCCCACCAACCAAGCTCCATCCGTCAGGATCAATGGCGTCGCCTGCAAAACTCATCCCAAAACGTTGTCCCCGCTAGCAAGAAGACCACGCCACCATCAGTGAGCAGGACGACAAGTTTGTCGGCGTCCGTTTTCAGGTGGTTCCTTCTTTCCCCTGGAAATCTTGATGAATTTCCGATTCGAGAAACTTGAATCTGATTCAAAAACAAAGGCTCAGTCCAATGCTCATGCGTGTGCTTGTGTGAGAAAAAGCACGCTAGATCGCTCAGTTCAAACACTAGATGCATGTGATGTCGCACTATAAGTTCATCAGTCCTACTTTAAAAAACCATATACCCGCGTGTTGTTCTGCAAATTCTATGATGCAGAAGCAGATAGTACATTGCATATTCTTACATCAGTTCATTGGGTCCCTGCCACTTGATACACAATTTTGATGTCGAGGTCACTGTTAATACCTCTATTGTGCTTGCATCAGTTTGAGTAAAAAAGGACATAAAGTTATGCATCAGTTCAGGTAGCTTAATAAGTTCACATAAAAGGTTCAACTACCACTACAAGTTATATGTTGAGATTACTGATAGTACATGTCATGTAGATGCATCAGTTCGAACGAGAAAAAGACTGTTGTTGAAAAGATTGAATACACCTGCTACACAGTAAGTTCAGTGATACAAAAACTGGGAGTACTTCTAATGTAGACGCATCAGTTCCAATGGAAAACAAAACACGGGCGTTAGTTTCATAGCTGCCAACTACTCGCAAGTTCAATGTTCAGGTTGCCGGCAGTGCACCAAATGTGCATGCATCAGTTTTAGGGAAAAACATAAAAAACATGCATAAGTTCATTAACTCACAGCGATGCATCAGTGCTAACAGTACATCAGTACATTAGTGCTCAACATGTCCATCCATTAGTTCGACTGAAAGTACATCAGGGAGAATAGACAACAAAGTTTAATAACGCCCAGCGTTGCAAGTTCAACTTATACGTTACCTTTAGTACATGACATGTTACCCATCAGTTGTAGGAAAAAAGGCAGAAAGATTAATCCCAAAACTGTTGAATGTCATTGCAGAAACATGCAAGGCGGCACACGTAGGGAGGGTTTGATGATGAGCCAAGCGGATATGAGGTGCCGCCTGGTTGGGTAACACCAGAAATAGCCCCCGGATACTTCAACAATTCAGGCAGATTTCAAGCTACACCAGAATCATCAGAAGCACGGTCTGGTTCTTCTCTGCAACAAACACCGCTTACTGGGAATACAAGCTTTGCCACTGCCATGGTGCAACAAGGTCCACAATGTCCCCAATAACAAATATTTTCCTTCAATGGCGCATGCAGAAAGGCAAGGACACCCAGGCTTCCACCAATCGCTCCATCAACATCAATCATCCGTGCTGCAAAAGCGGTTGTGACGGGAATACCAAGCCAAAGAGACAGGAATGTTCACCACTCTAGCAGGGTGTAAGGTAGCAGATATGAGCCATATAGACAGGAGCAACCTCACAACAAATCTGACCAAAGACGGCCATACAATGAGAGACGGAGAGAGTTCATCAACATTGCTCCCTCCAAGAGATGTATTGCTACATGTGCTGAGGGTGACACCACATGTGCCCATACACTAGGGTGAACAACAAACACCGGATGCAGCTCAGAGCTATACACATGTAAGTATAAATTTAAAAAAAGCATACAAGCACGGTCCATACCATAGTAGTGTGACCACCCCACCTAACATTTTCATCACCGTGTTTTGTTTGCTCACTGTTGCGTGCAGCCCCCTACCGTTGAAGCTTACATTCTGCGAAGGCTAGAGATGCGGTTTGAAACTTTCAAAGAAGCAAAGGACTTCTACAACGTCTATGCAAAGCATGCGAGTTTTGCTGTCAGGGAAGGTTCTAAGGTTAAAAACAGAGTCTATCTTTATTGTACGTGCTATGGAGTCTATGAATCGAAGGTTTCAGATGCGAATAGACAGAGGAACAAGACCACTGCCAGGACCAACTGCAAGGCTAAAATAAGGATGAAGAAGGAAGAGGATGGAACACTTGTCGTAAAGGAGATATGATGGGAGCACAACCACAGGCTAGTGGTCAGCCCCTAAATGCTTGTCATCTTGCACTCGCACAAAAACTTTGACAACACAATCTTGGAGTACGTCAAGTACCTGCAGTTCAAAGGCATTGAACACGCGCAAATCATGAGCATACTGGGCGGCGATGACCCCGGTGGATACTTCCTCGAAATGAATGCCAAAGACCTGATTAACCCGTAAGTACAAACTTGTTCTCCTCCCAGACCCCCCCCTTTTCCCCTATCAATACAATCGATTATGCAACGCATGACCTGTTGCCAGTTCAACATGCATTTTTTAATGATTGTTCGCTTTTAATATGCAAAAAATCAAAGAATTCAAGGATGGATGATGTAGACGATGTCCTAAAGACTATCAACTTATTTAGGGAGATGAAAGTGATAAACAAGGAATTCTTCTGCGGCATACAGCTTGATGAGTCCGACAGAGTGAAGAACATATTTTGGGCGAACGCAAGCTGCCGAGGGGGAGGGGCATACCAAGACTTTGGTGATTGCGTGACGTTTGACACCACATATAAGACCAACAAGTATCATATCTTGTTGGATCTAGAGTTTGTGGGACGTCACCGAGCTGAACGTATGCAGATCGCGGAGGTGTCGTATCTTTGATGCTAGGATCGTCGGATCGTGAAGACGTACGACTACAACAACCGCATTGTCATAACGCTTCCGCTTTCGGTCTACGAGCGTATGTGGACGCACTCTCCCCTCTCGTTGCTATGCATATCCTAGATAGATCTTGCGTGATCGTAGGAAATTTTTTGAAATTACTGCGTTCCCCAACAATGGTATCAAAGCCAGGTTTATGCGTAGATGTTATATGCATGAGTAGAACACAAAGAGTTGTGGGCGATAATAGTCATACTGCTTACCAGCATGTCATACTTTGATTCGGCGGTATTGTTGGATGAAGCAGCTCAGACCGACATTACGCGTACGCTTATGCGAGACTGGTTCTACCGACGTGCTTTGCACACAGATGGCTGGTGAGTGTCTGTTTCTCCAACTTTAGTTGAATCAAGTGTGGCTACACCTGGTCCTTGTTGAAGGTTAAAACATCACACTTGACGAAAAATCGTTGTGGTTTTGATGCATAGGTAAGAACGGTTCTTGCTAGAAGCTCGTAGCAGTCGCGTAAAACTTGCAACAACAAAGTAGAGGACGTCTAACTTGTCTTTGCAGGGCTTGCTGTGATGTGATATGGTCAAGGCATGATATAAATTGTTGTATGAGATGATCATGTTTTGTAACAAAGTTATCGGCAACTGGCAGGAGCCATATGGTTGTCGCTTTATTGTATGCAATGCAATCACCATGTAATTATTTTACTTTATCACTAAGCGGTAGCGATAGTCGTAGTAACAATAGTTGGATAGACGACAATGATGCTACAATGGAGATCAAGGTGTTGCGCCGGTGACATTGGAGATCATGACGGTGCTTCAGTGATGGAGATCATGAGCACAAGATGATGGCCATATCATGTCACATATTTTGATTGCATGTGATGTTTATCCTTTATGCATCTTATTTTGCTTAGTATGGCGGTAGCATTATAAGATGATCCCTTACTAAAATTTCAAGGTATAAGTGTTCTCCCTGAGTATGCACCGTTGCTACAGTTCGTCGTGCCGAGACACCACGTGATGATCGGGTGTGATAAGCTCTACGTTCACATACAACGGGTGCAAGCCAGTTTGCACACGCAGAATACTCGGGTTAAACTTGACGAGCCTAGCATATGCAGATATGGCCTCAAAACACTGAGACCGAAAGGTCGAGCGTGAATCATATAGTAGTATGATCAACATAGTGATGTTCACCATTGAAAACTACTCCACTCACGTGATGATCGGACATGGTTTAGTTGATTTGGATCACGTGATCACTTAGATGCTTAGAGGGATATCTATCTAAGTGGGAGTTCTTAAGTAATATGATTAATTGAACTTTAATTTATCATGAACTTAGTACCTGATAGTATTTTGCATGTCTATGTTGTTGTAGATGAATGGCCCGTGCTACCGTTCCTTTGAATTTTAAATGTGTTCCTAGAGAAAGCTAAGTTGAAAGATGATGGCAACAACTACACGGACTGGGTCTTGTTGCACAGAAGAATTACGTCCTGGAAGCACCGTTAGGCATACCACCCGCGCCCGCAACTACAGACATTGTGAATGCCTGGCAGACGCATGTTGATGACTACTCGATAGTTCGGTGTGCCATGCTTTACGACTTAGAATCGGGACTTCAAAGACGTTTTGAACGTCATGGAGCATATGAGATGTTCGAAGAGTTGAAGTTAATATTTCAAGCAAATGCCCGAGTTGAGAGATATGAAGTCTCCAACAAATTCTACAGCTGCAAAATGGAGGAGAATAGTTCTGTCGGTGAACACATACTCAGAATGTCTGGGTACTATAACCACTTGACTCAACTGGGAGTTAATCTTCCTGATGATAGTGTCATTGACAGAGTTCTTCAGTCACTGCTACCAAGCTACAAAGCTTCATGATGAACTATAATATGCAAGGGATGAACAAGACTATTCCCGAGCTCTTCTCAATGCTAAAGGCTGTGGAGGCAGAAATCAAAAAGGAGCATCAAGTGTTGATGGTCAACAAGACCACTAGTTTCAAGAAAAAGGGCAAAGGGAAGAAGGGGAACTTCAAGAAGATCGGCAAAAAGGTTGCTGCTCAAGAGAAGAAACCCAAGTCTGGACCTAAGCCTGAAACTGAGTGCTTCTACTGCAAAGGGACTGGTCACCGGAAGCGGAACTGCCCCAAGTATTTGGCGGATAAGAAGGATGACAAAGTGAAAGGTATATTTGATATACATGTTATTGATGTGTACTTAAATAATGCTCGCAGTAGCGCCTGGGTATTTGATACTAGTTCTGTTGCTCATATTTGCAACTCGAAACAGGGGCTACGGATTAAGCGAAGATTGGCTAAGGACGAGGTGACGATGCGCGTGGGAAATGGTTCCAAAGTCGATGTGATCGCTGTCGGCACGCTACCTCTACATCTACCATCGGGATTAGTTTTAGACCTAAATAATTGTTATTTGGTGCCAGCGTTGAACATGAACATTATATCTGGATCTTGTTTAATGCAAGACGATTATTCATTTAAATCAAAGAATAATGGTTGTTCTATTTATATGAGTAATCTATAACACCTAAATAGTTCATCCCCACTAACCTATTTAACTAAGCATGCAGCCTATCCACGTCAGCATCCATTCTCCTATAGCCACATCAGCACTAACCCTCCACTTGGCTAATCCTTATGATTCCCATTTTTCTGTGAACCGTTTCAGTTCCGTGCGTTCAGTTTTTGTTGCTCTGCAAACCTAGCAACTATGCGCATGCAATCCATTACTCCAGCCAACATGCAGCCCATTATTAGATAATGAAGACCCGACACAATATGAATTGTCCAACCACCAACAAGCTTCTCTGTGACGACTTCTCCCCTTCCCCTTCCAATACAACGCATGTCTCTTCCCCTTCCTTGGTTCTTCCTATATAATACACAACCATATATCCATAGGATGAAACCCTCCCCGTACAATCCTCATATACCGAATACGAGCTACATCTCCTTTCTTAGCATTCACTGGCCATCGCCTCACCACCAGGTGATCTTCTCGCCACCGTCGGGCGACATTGGAGTAGTTAAATTTGACCGATTTCATGAGTTAGGAGGTTGATTTGCCTCATGATTTGGTTTCTCTATATTTTCATTTGGGAGTGGGACGATCGAGGGTTGGAAAGATAGACTGCAATGTTCATTTGGGAAGATCCCTTATGCATTCTCTTGCTCTGAACACAGATATATGATGGGGACGGACGAGAAAGCGAGGTGCTACATGTCGTCGACCATGTGAACCCAATCGGATGAGGAGGCGCCATCGCCACTGTTGATGACGTTGCTAACACTGAGCTAGCTGTTCGAACCGAGGATCGACGAACGATGAAGAAGAATATGAGTCACGCTGGTTTGCCAGGTGACGAAAGCCCGTCAGGCAACAGACGCCCCCCAGCGACGAACGCTGGCCTTTTTCTCCTATGTATTCCACTCGGCTCTGTGAACAAGACGATTACGTCGGCTTATATAGCCCAGCACACACACCGCCTAAACCAACAACCTGGCCATGTCTTGAGCGCACACACACATGCAGGACCTCTAACCACTTCTGCAGGAGCAACACTCATGCGTTACGAGATACACGCGCACCCACACGCATGATCCACAAGAAGTGGTCTAGCAGGATGGCCACTTACTGGCTTGATGCATGCAACTCCTCGGTGGACTCCTAATGACTCGCATTAGCAACGACTAATCTATCCAATTGACATCACGTGACGCACGCATGCTGGTGACCACGGACACACACCCCATGCATCTCTCGATCTGGACCATCTTGCCCGCCCTTTACCAAAGCATCCTGTGACACAATAGTTCGTGCATGTGCGTCTTCCCCTGTCTCTTGCTATTTTTTTCTTCACATATCTATCTAATTTATATAACCTACACGAGCAGGTTATCATGCTGTGTCACCGTGGATAGGACGTCCGATTGGCTGACGCCTGCATGCTCCACCTATACTCCTCAAAACGCATGTTGATTCCTCTGTTGCATATCCAGTTGTTGTGGGGGGAAAGAGCCTACAACCCCAGCCCTGATTATATAATGGCGTCCTTTGTACTGTTTTTAGCACATACTGTCACATATTCTTTTTACGCCTGGGTGCTTGATATATTGTAAGTCGGTTGAAGTCATGTGCCCGAGAAAAATTAAAGTTAGGAATGCATTCAAGGTGCAGACAAGCAATTTGTATTGCAGATGTATCTCTGCATATATTATGTCAGATTCCCCAAATGGCCATGTTATTTCCTTCTTTCCATTCTCTGATTAATGTACTTACTGAAATAAATTGTTTGCTAATACGTTTGTATTAGCAGCACACAAGCTTGCATTATCTTCTTTACATTGTCTCTCCCTTCCAATACTACCTTTGACCATCCCATAAAATACTAAGACCATGTACAAGTTTGGCTACAAACTGCTAATACTGAGAAGGTGATTTCATTCTTACATTCCATGCAAGCCATCTTCTATAGTTTTTTTTTATCTTTACTCTATCCTTAAAGTATCGCTCTACTTTAAGCTCTTTGTCACACCAATATCTCGCAGCAACGCACGGGGCATTATCTAGTATCTTTTATGGTCATGCACCCCTGCTGAGTGGTCAATTTTTGTTGAATCTCGATATTAGTGATACACATATTCATAGTGTTGAAGCCAAAAGATATAAGTTTAATAATGATAGTGCAACTTATTTGTGGCACTGCCGTTTGGGTCATATCGGTGTAAAGCGCATGAGAAAACTTCATACTGATGGACTTTTGGAATCACTTGATTATGAATCACTTGGTGCTTGCGAACCGTGCCTTATGGGCAAGATGACTAAAACTTCGTTCTCCAGAACAATGGAACGAGCTACTGACTTGTTGAAAATAATACATACCGATGTATGCGGTCCAATGAGTATTGAGGCTCGTGGTGGGTATCGTTATTTTCTTACATTCACAGATGATTTGAGCAGATATGGTTATATCTACTTGATGAAACGTAAGTCTGAAACATTTGAAAAGTTTAAAGAATTTCAGAGTGAAGTGGAAAATCATCTTAACAAGAAAATAAAGTTTCTACGATATGATCGTGGAGGAGAATATTTGAGTTACGAGTTTGATCTTCATTTGAAACAACATGGGATAGTTTCACAATTAACGCCACCTGGAACACCACAGCGAAATTGTGTGTCCAAACGTCGTAACTGTACTTTATTGGATATGGTGTGATCTATGATGTCTCTTACTGATTTACCACTATCATTTTGGGGTTTTGCTTTAGAGACGGCTGCATTCACTTTAAATAGGGCACCATCAAAATCCGTTGAGACGACGCCTTATGAACTGTGGTTTGGCAAGAAACCAAAGTTGTCGTTTCTTAAAGTTTGGGGCTGTGATGCTTATGTGAAAAAGTTTCAACCTGATAAGCTTGAACCCAAATCGGAGAAGTGCGTCTTCATAGGATACCCAAAGGAAACTATTGGGTACACCTTCTATCACAGGCCCGAAGGCAAAATCTTTGTTGCTAAGAATGGATCATTTCTAGAGAAGGAGTTTCTCTCGAAAGAAGTGGGTGGGAGGAAAGTAGAATTTGATGAGGCAATTGTACCTTCTCCCTTATTGGAAAGTAGTTCATCACAGAAATCAGTTCCAGTGATTCCTACACCAATCAGTGAGGAAGTTAATGATGATGATCATGAAACTTTAGTTCAAGCTACTACCGAACCTCGTAGGTCTTCCAGAGTAAGATCCGCACCAGAGTGGTACGGTAATCCTATTCTAGAAGTCATGTTACTAGAACATGATGAACCTACGAACTATGAGGAAGCGATGATGAGCCCAAATTCCGCAAAATGGCTTGAGGCCATGAAATCTGAGATGGAATCCATGTATGAGAACAAAGTGTGGACTTTGGTGGACTTGCCCGATGATCGGCAAGCCATAGAAAATAAATGGATCTTTAAGAAGAATACTGACGCAGACGGTAATGTTACTGTTTACAAAGCTCGAATTGTTGCGAAAGGTTTTAGACAAGTTCAAGGAGTTGACTATGATGAGACTTTCTCACCCGTAGCGATGCTTAAGTCTGTCCGAATCATGTTAGCGATTGCCACATTTTATGATTATGAAATTTGGCAAATGGATGTCAAAACTGCATTCCTGAATGGATTTCTGGAAGAAGAGTTGTATATGATGCAACCAGAAGGTTTTGTCAATCCAAAGGGTCAAAGTGTGCAAGCTCCAGCGATCCATTTATGGACTTGTGCAAGCCTCTCAGAGTTGGAATAAACATTTTGATAGTGTGATCAAAGCATATGGTTTTATACAGACTTTTGGAGAAGCCTGTATTTACAAAAAAGTGAGTGGGAGCTCTGTAGCATTTCTAAACTTATATGTAGATGACATATTGTTGATTGGAAATGATATAGAATTTTTGGATAGCATAGAGGGATACCTGAATAAGAGTTTTTCCATGAAAGACCTCGGTGAAGCTGCTTACATATTGGGCATCAAGATCTATAGAGATAGATCAAGACGCTTAATTGGACTTTCACAAAGCACATACCTTGATAAAGTTTTGAAGAAGTTCAAAATGGATCAGTCAAAGAAAGGGTTCTTGCCTGTGTTACAAGGTGTGAAGTTGAGTCAGACTCAATGCCCGACCACTTGAGAAGATAGAGAGAAAATGAAAGTCATTCCCTATGCTTCAACCATAGGTTCTATCATGTATGCAATGCTGTGTACAAGACCTGATGTGTGCCTTGCTATAAGCATAGCATGGAGGTACCAAAGTAATCCCGGAGTGGAGCACTCGACAGCGGTCAAGAACATCTCGAAATATCTGAAAAGGACTAATGATATGTTTCTCATTTATGGAGGTGAAAAAGAGCTCGTCGTAAACGGTTACGTCGATGCTAGCTTTGACACTGATCCAGATGACTCTAAGTCGCAAACCGGATATGTATTTTTGTAGAATGGAGGAGCTGTCAGTTGGTGCATTTCCAAGCAAAGCGTCGTGGCGGGATCTACGTGTGAAGCGGAGTACATTGCTACTTCGGAAGCAGCGGATGAAGGAGTTTGGATGAAGGAGTTCATATCCGATCTAGGTGTCATACCTAGTGCATCGGGTCCAATGAAAATCTTTTGTGACAATACTAGTGCAATTGCCTTGGCAAAGGAATCCAAATTTCACAAGAGAACCAAGCACATCAAGACTCTTCAATTCCATCTGTCGGTGTACAAAAGTAGGGGCTCTCTTTCATACCCCTTTACTTGTGCACGGGCAGTCAGAGCCGCGCCCGTGGCCACACTAAGTGGGGCAGAGGAGGGAAGCCAAAGCCACAAGACAATCAAAGCAACGCCAAGACCGGAGACACCAGAAGCAAGAGGGCGAGGTAGGCTCCCCCGGCAAGACCCTTGCCGGGGCAGCCTCCGCAGCCCCGACAAGAGCCTTGCCGGGGCAACTCGCCCAACGCCAGCAGAGCGCGCCATCCTTGAGCCCAAGGTTTCCAACGCCATCGAGCACATTAGAACCAAGGCTAGGGAGGCGCCTCCATGGTGGCATGCAGATCTTCGTGAAGATCATGAACACGCAAGATCAGATGAGGACCAGAAGACGACGATCCTCGGCAAGATCCTTGCCGAGGAAATCCACGAGACCTCCGGCAAGATCCTTGCCAGGGACGACCGCGATATCACGGCAAGACCCTTGACAGGACCCCGGAAAGACCCTTGCTGAGGACGTGAGCGGGGCCGCGGCCAGGCCCGCATCTGCCAAGACTCCACCGACATTCACATGCAGCTGCCAGCCCACCAACTAGGCGAGCACCTGCGTGGCGACGTGCGGCCTCTAGGCCAACTCAGCAAGCACCTACGTGGTGGCATGCAGATCTTCATGAAGACCCTACCACCACGCCAACTCAGCAGCCTGCCTGCCTACATGGCACTGCATGACTCGTTGGCCTGGACGCGTGTCGAAGCAAGATGGAGCGGCGATGGACGGGACAGGCCTCGTTACCGTCCCCGATAAAGCAAGGGGACACCTAAGGAGCACATTTAATGTGTTCTGTCCTGTAATGGTAGGCGATAAGCTCAGCCACTGTATACGCTTTCCACCTCCTGTGTGCCACTTTGGCGTCCCCTTTTTCCTATAAAAGGAGGCCCGAGGCATACTGGAGGAGCATTCGGCTCTTTTGTACTACGCACACACCGTAGCTAGTTCAAGAATTCAAGAACACTCAAATATACATCAAAGCAGGACTAGGGTATTACGCTGTTGGGGAACGTAGTAATTTCAAAATTTTCCTACGCACACGGAAGATCATGGTGATGCATAGCAACAAGAGGGGAGAGTGATGTCCACGTACCCTCGTAGACCGTAAGCGGAAGCGTTATGACAATGCGGTTGATGTAGTCGTACGTCTTCACGATCCTACCGATCCAAGCACCGAACGTACGGCACCTCCGTGTTCTGCACACGTTCAGCTCGATGACGATCCCCGGACTCCGATCCAGCAGGGTGTCGGGGATGAGTTCCGTCAGCACGACGGCGTGGTGACGATGATGATGTTCAACCGAAGCAGGGCTTCGCCTAAGCACCGCTACGATATGACTGAGGTGGAATATGGTGGAGGGGGGCACCGCACATGGCTAAGGAACGATCACGAAGATCAACTTGTGTGTTATGGGGTGCCCCCTGCCCCCGTATATAAAGGAGCAAGGGAGGGGGTGGCCGGCCTAGGAGGGGGCGCACCAAGGAGGAGTCCTACTCCCACCGGGAGTAGGATTCCCCCCTTCCAAGTAGTAGGAGTAGGAGTCAAGGAAAGGGGGAAGAGAAGAGAAGGAAGGAGGGGGCGCAGCCCCTCCCCCTAGTCCAATTCGGACTAGGCCTTGGGGGGGGGGGGGGGGGCGCCCAACCTCTTCTCTCTCTTTCCCCTAAAGCCCAATAAGGCCCATATACTCCCCGGCGAATTCCCGTAACTCTCCGGTACTCCAAAAAATACCCGAATCACTCGGAACCTTCCCGAACTCCGAATATAGTCGTCCAATATATCAATCTTTACGTCTCGACCATTTCGAGACTCCTCGTCATGTCCCCGATCTAATCCGGGACTCCGAACTCCTTCGGTACATCAAAACTCATAAACTCATAATAAACTGTCATCGTAACGTTAAGCGTGCGGACCCTACGGGTTTGAGAACTATGTAGACATGACCTAGAACTATTCTCGGTCAATAACCAATAGTGGAATATGGATGTTCATATTGGTTCCTACATATTCTACGAAGATCTTTATCGGTCAAACCGCATAACAACATACATTGTTCCCTTTGTCATCGGTATGTTAGTTGCCCGAGATTCGATCGTCGGTATCCAATACCTAGTTCAATCTCGTTACCGGCAAGTCTCTTTACTCGTTCCGTAATACATCATTTTGTAACTCATTAGTTACAATGCTTGCAAGGCTTAAGTGATGAGTATTACCGAGAGGGCCCAGAGATACCTCTCCGACAATCGGAGTGACAAAACCTAATCTCGAATAATGCCAACTCAACATGTACCTTTGGAGACACCTGTAGAGCACCTTTATAGTCACCCAGTTACATTGTGACGTTTGGTAGCACACAAAGTGTTCCTCCAGTAAACGGGAGTTGCACAATCTCATAGTTGTAGGAACTTTGTATAAGTCATGAAGAAAGCAATAGCAACATACTAAACGATCAAGTGCTAAGCTAACGGAATGGGTCAAGTCAATCACATCATTCTCCTAATGATGTGATCCCATTAATCAAATGACAACACATGCCTATGGTCAGGAAACACAACCATCTTTGATCAATGAGCTAGTCAAGTAGAGGCATACTAGTGACACTATGTTTGTCTATGTATTCACACATGTATCATGTTTCCGGTTAATACAATTCTAGCATGAATAATAAACATTTATCATGATATAAGGAAATAAATAATAACTTTATTATTGCCTCTAGTGCATATTTCCTTCATACGCATCCTCGCGGCACGAACCTGGGTAAACGATCTTTGTGCTGGGTCCTAGACCCGCTCTTTCCACAACCTCGCGCCCGCCGACCGTAGTAAGGATTCCAGTGATCCCATAGGTGTCGTTCTTCAACGACATCTTTGGCGCGCCAAGTAGGGGGCGCAGTTGTGAAAATCCGGTCTAGCAGGTCTTCATCGCCATGGCTCCCAAGAAGAAGACGACAGCGTCGGTTCATCCGGAGCCGGATGGCCCGTACCAGTGCGGGCGAGTAGCGGGGCAGTCACGGACAGAACCCGAGGCGCGGCCCATGAACACCCACATCGGTCTGGCAGTCAGAGCCTGGCGAGTGGCGTGGTTCATGTGCAAGACGACGGTCCGCATGCCGCCAAATCCAAAGACAGAGCTGCCCCCCGCAGGCGGCGCGGGGCCCTCCAAGGGCGGCGTCGTGCCACCTACCGGCGGTGTGGCGACCTCCAAGACACCTACGCCGGCGCCCATGACGCGCTCTTCCCAAGTTGTGCGCAATGAGCAGCGTCACCACGCTGGTGACCCCGGGCGCCGCCGTGGGAAGAGTCCTGCGCATCCTTTGCGGGACGAAGAAGGCCAGCATGCACGCCGAAGTGCTGGAAAAAATGGCGTACAGCCACAAGGCCATGATAGAGCTCCTTCTTACATGGTTAGAAGTCAGAGCGCGTCACGGTCCACGCAGCTTTCACCGCCACCCACGCCAGTAGAAGCTTTGGCGGCGCAGCTGCTCCTTGACTTTCCTCCTGTTGTGGAAAAGATCGGCGAATGGAGAGCGACCATACGGAGCCTCATCGACGTCGCCAACAAAGATGAGCCGCGACCAGCGGGGCCCTTAGGCCGACGCTCCGTCGAGCCACCGCATGCCAGTGGTGGAAGGACCGGGGGCGATGCAGCCACGATGCACACTCCTCCCCCACGCCAGTTACCGCGGGTGTCGATCCGTCGTGAGGGCGCTTGCAATAACATTTCCATAGCGTATTCCGATCCATGGACCCACCATGATCAGCGCCAAGTTCTTCGGGAGCGAGCCCTTGAAGATGCTCGAACCACCATCAAACGTCGGCGCCATGCGCGCCACCAGTCAGATAGGCGGGCAGGGCCCACTATGGATCACCCGGCATCGGGAGGCTATGGTGGCCTACCCTACGAGGTGGGCTGCCCAGCCTTTACCCGTGAGTTTCGGCAGTTCCAGTGGCCCTCCCACTGCACGTTCAAGCCCGACGTTGGCGAGAAGTACAACGGCAAGACTCACCCGTCAGAGTTCCTCAGCATCTACACCATCACGATGCAAGCTGCTGGAGCCCGCGACGACAAGGTGCTTGCCAATTACTTCCGTTGGCACTTAAGCCCAATGTCATGTCATGGTTGATGCACTTGCCGGCGGATTCCATTTCTTCTTGGTCGGATTTGTGTCATGGGTTCGTTGGCGCCTTCACTGGGGGCCATCAAGCTCATGGCCAAGCAAGCGATTTGCATACCATCCCCTAGAAGCAAGGTGAAAACCTGCGCAAGTACATACAGAGGTTCAGCCTGGTGCAGTAAAACATCCCAGATGTTCATACCGCCGCCGTGATCAGCGCATTCCATCAGAATGTGCGCAACAACAAGATGCGTGAAGAGCTGGCGATGAACAAGGTCAAAGATGTGGCCGAACTTTATGTTCTGACCAATAGGTGCGCTCGAGCTGAAGAGGGGAGGAAGTCCCCCGGCGAGGACGCTGGTATGGAAACCGACTCCACAGACGAAGACACCGCCGCCCCGACGAAGAAGGGCCGACGCCACAACAGAAAGCGCAAGGGCAAGGCTGTGCTTGCCGTCGAGGGATCCGACGACACTGGCGCTGGCAAGAAAGGCCAAGGCAAGCGACCCTGGCAAGGAAGTTGCCGGGTGCTCCGCTTGCCAGGCCTTGGCGGCTGCCGACAAGCCAGGAAGCTTCGACAAGTAGTACTGCAAGATCCACCGCACCAAGGGCCACGACCTCCAGAACTGCCGACAAGTTGAGCTGCTTGCTGAGAAGCAAAAGGCCGAGTATGAGAGGCGGGACAAGGAGAAGGGTCAGGATGGTGCCTAAGGATCCGACAAGAAGCATGGCGGCCAAGGAGGCCGCCACGGAAGGGATAACCAGCAAGAGAGGCCCGCCCGGGGCCGCGACAAGAAGCAGGAAGACGATGATCATGACGAGGACGACGAGTCCGGCGAGCCTGAGTTCTAGAAAGCTACGGAGGCCATGTGCGTCGATGGTGGCGCCTTGCTGCACACCTCTCACCGCCAGCTCAAGTAGTGGGCGCGTGAGATCACAGCGGCGGAGCCATCATTCGACGCTCAGAAGCCACTGAAGTGGTCCAACACGCCTATCATTTTTAACACCGAGGACCACCCTGATCGCACAATTGCGGTCGGGTGTTTGCTGTTGTTGGTTTCACGAACGATACGTAACCTCAAGGTGATGAAGATGCTAGTTGACAGCGGGGCCGGTCTAAACTTGATCTCGCCTGTTGTGATCAAAAGGCTGCAGATTCCTGATGGAAACCTTGAAGATACGGGCACGTTTCAAGGGGTCAACCCAGGAAGGAGTCAGCCGAAGGGAAAAGTCACCCTGCCCATGACGTTTGGAGGCGAATTGAACTACATGACCGAGAGGATTGTGTTCAATGTAGTCGAGATCCTCTTGCCCTACAATGGGATCCTCGGCCGCCCGGCACTAGCCAAGTTCATGGCGGCGTCACATTACGCCTACAACACATTGAAGATGCCTGGGCCGATGACCATCATCACCGTCCCCACCGACAAGAAGGACGCGCTGATCTGCGTTGACCAACTCTACTGGGAAGTAGATGCAGCGACTACCGCCAAGGCACTTGCTCCTGCCGCCGAAGCCCGGGGAGGGAAGAAGATTGGCAAGACCTCTCGCACCCACTCCGGCAAGCGTACCTCTTCGAAGTGTTGTGCTCCCGTTGAGGACGTGCCAGAGAGCTCCACAGGCAAGAGCAAGAAATCCAGAGCTACACCACTAGAGACCAAGAAGGTGTCCGTCAAGGAGGATGGCACGGGAGGGGCTTTCACCATAAGCTCCACCCTCGATAGCAAATAGGAAGGCGCGCTCGTCACTTTCCTGCGGGTGAATGTCGATGTTTTTGCATGGCAAGCATCCGACATCCCCGGTGTTCCCAGGGAGGTGATTGAGCACCATCTTGCTGTCTGTCCTCATGTGCGACCCGTCAAGCAGAAGGTCAGGAAGCAAGCTTTGGAAAGGCAGGAGTTCAACACAGAGGAGATCAGGAAGCTGGAAGCGGCAGGCTTGGTGAGAGGAGTACTCCATCCGACGTGGTTGGCCAATCCGGTGGTGGTGCGCAAGGCAAATGGGAAGTGGAGGCTGTGTATTGATTACACAGATATCAATAAGGCCTGTCCAAAAGACCCTTTTCCGTTGCTACACATTGACCAGATTGTTGACTTCACAGCCAGGTGTGACCTGTTATCATTCCTTGACACCTACTCAGGATACCATCAGGTTTTCATGACGAGAGAAGATGAAGAGAAGACAATATTCATCACCCTATGTGGTACATATTGCTTTTTACGGATGCCTTTCGGGTTGAAGAGTGCTGGCTCAATGTTTGCAAGAGCAGTCCAAATTGGTTTTGAGCCCCAGCTACATAGAAATATGGAAGCTTATATGGATGACATAGTGGTCAAAACCAAGGACAAGGCAACACTTGTACAAGATTTGGAAGAAACGGTTGCAAATCTGCGCAAGATCAACCTCAAGCTGAACCCTGAGAAGTGTGTCTTCTGCGTTCCGTCCGGCAAACTTCTCGGGTTCTTTGTGTCATAGCATGGGATCGAGGCGAATCCAGACAAGATCAAGGCCATTGAGCAGATTGAGGCGCCTAGGCGGATCAAGGAAGTCCGTCGGCTCACTGGCTGCGTTGCCGCCATGAGAAGATTCATTTCCAAGTCTGCTGAACGTGCCCTTCCCTTTTTCAGAATCTTGAAAAAGGCGGGCCCAATGGAATGACCCCAGAGGCCGAAGCAACACTGCAGGACTTGAAGAAATACCTCTCCTCCATGCCGATACTAGTTGCGCCTAGACCACAAGAGCCGCTGCTGCTGTATCTAGCGGCAACGAATCAAGTGGTCAGCGCCGCGCTAGTTGCGCAGAGGGAGGTTGACGAAGGGGCAGTGGCAACGGCAGGACTGGCAGATGGTGAGCCAGAGCTCCTCCCGGCAAGGCCTAATACCGGCAAGGCGAGGCCCCCGGCAGGGTCCGACGCCGGCGGGACAGGGCCTGTGCAACCAAATGAAGTGGTGCAGAAGAAGAATATGATGCAACACCCAGTTTACTTTGTCAGCTCCCTCTTGCAGGGGGCTAGGTCAAGGTACTCCGGTGTGCAGAAATTGCTCTTCGGCCTCCTTATGGCCTCAAGGAAGCTGCGCCATTACTTCCAAGTGCACGATATCACCGTTGTCACCCGCCTCCCATTGCAACGGATACTACATAACCCGAACGCAACCGAGAGGATTGTGAAATGGGCCTTGGAGCTGTCGAGCTTTGGTTTGAAGTTTTAAAGTACTTAGACGATCCAGAGCAGAGTCTTGGCAGAGTTCATTGCAGAATGGACCTCGATGCCCGATGAAGAGATCCAGGAGACCACTCTTCCCAGCAAGGAAACAAGTCGCAACTGGAAAATGTACTTTGACGTTGCTTTCTTGCTACAAGGCGCCGGTGCTGGTGTGCTGCTCATCGCACCCACCGGAGAGCACCTCAAGTATGTGATCCAGATGCACTTTCCCAGGGAGATGTCGATGAACAACACTGCTGAATACGCGGGGTTGCTTGCCGGTCTCAGGATCGCGGCATACCTCGGGATCAAGAAGCTCATCGTTAGGGGTGATTCACAACTTGTCGTTAGGCAAGTCAACAAGGATTATCAGAGCCCGTTGATGGAAGCCTACGTAGATGAGGTGAGGAAGCTGGAGGAGCATTTTGACGGTATACAGGCGGAGCATGTTCCCCGAATGGAGAACGACATCGCCGACTACCTGTCGAAGCGCGCTGCTTTCAAACTACCTGTGGAACCAGGTACTTTTGTGCTTCGGTTAACTCAACCATCCGTTGAACCATCGACATGGTAGAACAAGCGGAGGAAATCAGGCCCCGGCAAGTACTTTCCCACCGAGCTCCCAGGAGCCGCTGGCAAAGATGTTGCCATGCTGAGCCTGCCATGGGGCAACCGACTCCGACATGACGTCAAGCCCTGGGCGTAGAGACAGCTGCTCCAATGGCAGAGGAAAATGCCTTTAGTCCTTGCCGTCGAGCCCCAGGCTCCGGCATGGGCACAACATACCGTTTGATTCCTCCAAACAGGGGAGCTTCCTACGGAGCAGGAAGAAGCGGAGAAAGTAGTCCGTCAGTCTGCCATGTATCAGTTTGTTGACAACGTTCTATACAGAAAAAGATCAAATAGAGTGAAATTGAAGTGCATTCCCCAATAGGAAGGACTGGAGCTGTTGGCAGACATACATGGAGGCATATGTGGCTCCCACATAGGGTCGAGGGCCCTTGCCGGCAAGGCCTTCCAGCAAGGTTTCTTCTGGCCCATTGCCCTCCAGGATGCAACGGCACTAGTAACCAAGTGTGAAGCATGTCAGTTCCATTCAAAGAAGCTTCATCAGCCAGCTCAAGCCCTTCAAACAATCCCTCTCTCCTGGCCATTTTCGGTCTGGGGGCTCGACATAGCGGGCCCTTTCCCCCATGCTGTCGGGGGCTTTGAGTACTTATATGTTGCAATCAACAAGTTCACAAAGTGGCCGGAGGTGGAAGCAGTGAGGAAGGTGACAACGCAGTCAGCCGTCAAATTCTTCAAGGGTCTAGTCTGTCATTTTGGTGTGCCAAACAGAGTCATTAGCGACAACGGCACGTAGTTCACAAGCCACACCTTCATGCAATACATCCAAGACCTCGGCAGCAAGGTCCGTTTCGCTTCCGTGGCACACCCACGGAGCAACGGCCAGGCGGAGAGGGCAAATGCTGAAGTACTGCGAGGCCTGAGGACAAAGACTTTCGACAGGCTGCACAAGAGCGGAAGGCGCTGGATTGATGAGTTGCCGACGGTTCTTTGGTCGATCAGAACGACGCCAAATCGAGCCATCGGCTAGACACCCTTTGCCCTAGTATACGGGGCAGAGGCAGTTCTCCCCATGGAACTCACATACGGGTCACCTAGAGTGCTCGCTTATGACGAGCTTGAGCAAGAGTGATTGCGGCAAGATGACGCAACACTCCTCGAGGAAGATCATCTTCGGGCGGCTGCGAGAGCAACGCGCTACGAGGAAGCCTTGCGCCGCTACCATAGCCGCAAGGTTCATGCCTGAAGCTTTGAGGAAGGCGACCTTGTTCTTTGGCGCGTTCAATCGACCAAGATTTTCCAACAAATTGACGCCGAAGTGGGAAGGCCCTTATCGGGTAATACGAGTCACCAGGCCTGGCGCAGTCCACTTCGAGACCGAAGATGCCATTCCAGTGAGCAACTCCTAGAACATCGAGCATCTTCGCAAGTTTCACCCATAAGGCGCGGTTGCCGGGCCCCCCGGCAGACCACCTTTTGTACAAGCCTTGCCGGCAAGGCATGTAACCCTATGTACAGAGCCAGGCGCAGACCCTGAGCATAAATAAATGAAGCGTTGGCGCCCTAAGTTATAGCATGCATGCTAGGTTGAGTCTCTCCCTCGGTTAGGGTTGATAGTGCTTAGCGGTGACTAACCCCTAGCATAGAGGTTGAGTGTGCGTCTCTCTGTTCCTTTCCGTCCTCTTTGGTTCGCAGGGTACATGGACATTTCTGTTGAGCTATTTGGAAGAAAGAGAACAAGCCGGCGCTCCAGTCCCGGCAAGCCAAGGTAGCCGGGGGCTACAGACACAAGGGTCCAACCACGGCAAGCTAAGGTTTCTGGGGGGCTGCAGATTCAGATAAGTCCTTTATCCCCTGTGTCGTGGAATTAACACGTCAGATGTCCTAGCAGAAGGACTTAGTCGTGGAGCCATCGCAACGAGATTAGCTTAAAGGGGTTAAACCGGACAAGGGACACGAGAGTTTTATACTAGTTCGGCCCCTTACGATGAAGGTAAAAGCCTACGTCTAGTTGTGATGGAATTATTGGAGTTTCGATGACCAGGGAGCTAATATGCTTTGCCTGAGTCTCGAGTTGTTGTTTTTTGTTCCTGAACCGCCGCCGGGTCGTCCCTTTATATACATAGGTTGACGCCTGGCCGGTTTACAGAGTTCCGAGGCCGGCTCATACAAGTGTCCGGCTCGGTCTCTTCCTTTCCCTAACTTACAATACAAGTTATACAACTATGGCGGTTTACAACTATGGGCCCTAATCCGCCTTTTGGGCTCTGGGCCTCTAAGCTTTACTAGTAGAGCGCCATATTCTTTTATCTTCATGGGCTTCAATATGGATGAGTGTGAACCGGCCCCTCTTGGGCGGTTTACACTCAGTAGTTATATCCTCAACATTAGGCCCCAGATTGATTTGAACCTATTCATGTCAATCTTCCATACTTAGAAAATTCCCTGAACATCTTCTTACGATCCTCGTAAACCGCCATGATATCTTCTCCCTGTAAACTTTGGTAAACTGCCATGACGCCATCTTCTGAAATTGCAGTAAATCGTCATGATGTCATCTCTGTATAAAAAGGTTATAAAGATTCCCTTCATTAATTAACTTCCGAAGATCGAGGCGACAGCTGCGCCCTATTTTGCCGCTTCGGGCTCCTCGATTCTCGCGTCTGTCACTTATCCTTTTGCCTTTATAAATAAGACCGGGGGTCCTTTCCATTTTCCCCCTTGCCTCTTCGCATCTTCTTCCTCCTCACGACCCCGAAGAGCTCAAGCATCGCCACCGCCGTCGACCCTTGAATCTGCACCGACTAGGCCGCTGCATCAACCTGTTCGTAGCAGAGACCTTGCGACACTCCTCCGCCGCTACGTAGCCCTGGTAAGTACTCCCTTTCTCAACTATCAAATCTGCATTAGGGTTCCAAGGTTCTTCGGTGTTCATCAGCATTCATCGGTGCTCATCTGCTTTCCCTTAGCATCTCATTGAATCTAGCTAGGCCTGATAGCTTCTTCTCGTGGCCGAAGCCGTAGTTTTAATCTGTCCTGCCATAGCATCTCGTTGTTCCTGGATAGATCCCATCTGGACTGTTAATGTTCTACCGTCGCCATTTTTAGGGCTCAGAAAATTTTCTTTACTAGGCCGCGGTAGATCCAAAATTATAATACCATCTTGTGAAACCCGTTTCTTCAATACTTAGTAAATTTCAAATGTGCTTCTTCCACTTGTAGGCGGTTTAACCTTTAGAAAATGATAATCCGTCAGGTACCATTAGCCCTCACGTAAACTGCCATCTTAACTTGAGCATCAAAATCCGGTTTATCATACATATATGCTCCAATTAAATCCCCCGGTTTAACACCGGTTTGTGCACATCAATCTTGAACCGTGAACCGACTTTTGCACTTCCTTTACAGTTTGTCCTCCGAAATGGCCAAGCAATTCTCCTCTTGCAACTGGGTTCCTTCTCGGATCACAGAAACACAACTCAATGGATATGTTCTGACTGGCGCTTTGGCCAAGAAGGAGGTCATTCATTGGCGAGTCCCTGGCCCTGAGTATCCTCCTGAACCTCAAGATGGAGAAGTGGTTGTATTTATGCAGCATCAAGATCGGGGATTTAGCCCTCCCAGATCAAAGTTTTTTCGGGATGTCCTTGCCAACTTCCAACTCCATCCTCAAGACATTGGACCGAACTCTGTGTCCAACATCTGCAATTTCCAAGTGTTCTGTGAAGTTTACCTTCAAGAAGAACCGACTGTTGAACTCTTCAGGGACTTCTTTCACTTGAACCGCCGCACTGAATTTTCTAACGGCCCCAATACTAAACTAGGCGGAGTGTCGATTCAGAAAAGGAAAGAAGTCGATTTTCCTCATGCCAAACATCACAGCCACCCCAAAGATTGGAATCAAACATGGTTCTACTGTCAGAACACTACTCCTGCTGATGAAAACTCTTTGCCGGGTTACCGTGCTCACCGGCTCAGCAATGGACATCCACTGCCTCAGCGGCTCACTGCTAAAGAACGACAAACATATGAGCCTCAACTTGCTAAGCTTCGGGCTCTTCTAGCAAACGTCTTAACAGGCCTTGATCTCGTTCGTTGCTGGGTATCATGGGGCATCCTGCCCTTAAGCCGCCGCACCAGGTTGATGCATGAGTACATCGGGATGTCAAGGACCCTCAATGGCACCATGAGATACAGATGACTGATGATGAAGTCACTGAGTCTGTCAAGAAGATGCTGGGTGAACCGATCGCTGAATGTAGCAAGACTGGGCTGCGTCCCTTTTATGCCTCCAACAAATAATTTTTTTATCCTTCTGCTTTTTTGATCTGTCTCCGCTTTAATGTTTTTTTGATAACCCTTTGTTTATTCTTACAAGCCAAAGATCCTTTCTGGAAGAGGAAAACTCAAGACAAATCGGCAAAAGCTCAAGACAAATCGGCGAGGGCTGCTCGTGCTAAGAGCAAGGCCATCAAGAGGCCAGCAAAGAAGAAAACCGCCAAATCCTCTAATCCGCCCGAAGATGTTGATGATTCGGAACAAGAGGTAGAACTGGACTCCCTCGGTTCATTTTTCATACATCTTATTGACAATGACCATTACCAGTATGACGCGGAAGCTAGCCGTGCTGACCATGTAGAGGTAATCTCCCTTTCCTCCAATTCCGATCTTGTGCCAGTAAGAAAAATCCATCGCGCAGTCCGGGAAAGTGAAGCGTTCACATCCTTTCACTCATTTGGATCCACAGCATCCTGAAGCTCGTCGCACAACCCGGCATAGTGGCCAGCAAGTCACTTCCTTCGGTTTACCAGACACTCCAATCCGGAAGCGTCGTGCAGAGGTCTCTTGTAACTCTAACAAGTCTTATCCCTTGGCGGGTTACTTCCGATACCCTCTTAATCCGTCCGACTCAAATTATCAGGTAACTTCCAATTCATCCTCTAGCGATTCATCAACCACGCAAATGCCTCCCCTCAAGAACGTCCCTGGGTAAGTACAATAATCTTAGCTTTGCCTTCTTGCACCGGTTTACCATATTAACCTCTGTGTGCCATTTTGCAGCGCCAAAGCCCGATTTAGCAAGAAGGCGAAAACAAATGCTCCCACTAATGAGATTGAACCGGATAGGACCTCAGAAGGTGCTGGCGGAGATGTTGATATTGCCATGGATAATCCTGTGCCACAAGGTCAGGCCACTGATGCTGATCCGCCCGAAGTTAACCCGGTGAGCCCGCATATCGATCCACCAAGCCCGCAAGCCAATCCTCCAAGTCCGACTGCTGATCCGCCGAGCCCTGCCAAGGCCTCAGATAAACCGGCGAGCCCAAATGCAGCAACTAATGATGTTGTGATTACTGGGGTTGGCCATACTTCTCCTGGTAATCCTGTCGCTTTGTCAAAGCACAGTGCCAAAGTGGAATCTGCTGCTGAAGAGAAGGGCAAGTGGAAGACTGATGTGTCAAGTTATGCTCATCTCCCCGCTCAAGAACTTCACTCTGGATACCTAAACCGCCTATACACAAGCCATGATTACGAGTCCGGTTTGGTCAACTTGATGAAGGAGGGTTATGAAGTAACTTCCAGACACTTTATAAATTTCCTTTGCAATGTATATCAACTCAAGGGCCGGTTTACCTTTCCAGACATTTCCCAAGGGCCGGTTTATCTCTTCAAGATGAACCGGGACTTCTAATAAAAAGACTTTCAACTGTGTAGCCCCCAAGGGCCGGTTTACCTTTTTAAGATGAACCGGGACTTTCTGTTCCAAACATGTCCTTGTTGAATTCCTTCACCTTAGAATTTTCTAATCAATTTCACATTAGCCCCCAAGTGCCAAGATTAATACTTGTATTAAGCCTTGGAATTTTTGAATAATAGTCAAAAATAAAACAATCCGCATTAGCCCCCAAGTGCCAAGTGTATAACTTGTTATGTGCTTGGGACTTTGAGAAAAAAATCTTAACATCTTCATCATTTGTCTTTTGCAGGCTGACTTGACCAACAAAGATTCTCAGATTGCTGATCTTCAAGAAAACATTAAGTCCCAGCAAGCAGAAACCTCCAAGGCCAAAGATGAACTGAAAGGCGCTTTGACTGCCATGGAGCAATTAAAGGATGGTTTCAAAAGTGAGCGGGCGGATTGGGAAATAGAGAAGGCGCTCTTTAAAGCAGGCTGAAGATGCTGAAGCAGCTCTTAAACCGGTGGCAGAAGAGCTAACTGGGCTGAAGAATCAAGTCAATGCTATGACTTCAGCAATATTCGGTAAGTACCCTTTGTCAGCACCTTGCTTAAACATTTTTGAAGTTGCCGGTTTAACAGTAAATTCTTAAACCGTGTGCAGGTAGTCATTGTCGCTCATCTGGGCTCAGATATGTGGATGAAGTTGAAAGCAACCTACACATTGATAGAACAATTGTATTCTGGAGCTCAACGAGTCATCAGTGCAGCCTCTTTCAACAAACCGGCACCAACCTTGATCAAGGATATGTTGGCCAAATTATCTATGACCCCGGCCCAGATTGAAGAGGTAAAGCGATTTGCCGCAAGAGCTGGCGCTTTAACAGCATTGACTCGGGCCAAAGCATGGATTGCTGATCTTGATCCGACAGATATCGCAAAGGGCTATCCTGGTCAACAAGAAGACGGATCAGATTTTGATAATGAAGCCCTCAAAGCCTTGACAAAAGAGATGCGCCCACTTGCAAGCCAATTGGCTGAAGAGGTCGACTTGTCTGTCTATCGGTCCAGTTATGACGCAGACAACAAACGGGTTGACGCAGCTGTGAAAGAAGTTCAGAATCTAATCCCTCCAATCCGTAAGCACACCTATGCCCCTGACATTGAACCGTCCAACCTTATAAGCAACGAAGCTGTCTTTCAAGCCTTAACCAGGATTGATTGGACCACCCTTGACTTCCAGCCACTGGGTGAGGAGGAGGAGGTTGAACCGATGCGAGATGATCCTTCAACTTCACGTCAGCCTGGTGATGAATCATAATCCGCCAGCCGGTTTGATTTTCACATATAGCGTTGTGGGCAACAAACAATTATTCTTTTGGGCATCAAAGCGCCTTGTAATAGGCTAGTTGAAATACTTTGACCTTCTGCCATCATGCACTGCTACCTGATATTGTAATCTGGCATGATTGTTGCTATGCTTCCTCTATTTGCCTTGGTATTTCGTATAAAATCACGCCTTCTGCATTTTAAAACACTTAAACATGTCCTGGCGGTTTACCGCCGGACGGGTTATGATACCCAATACAGAACCGGAATTCTCATAACCAAGGTTATAAAGTAATGAAATATAAAATATATCATACCTGTGATATTAAATCACTTTTGTTGGTTTACCAACTCGTGTTGTAAGGGTGATAACCCAAACCTTGAGTGTTTGAAAACGCCCACCGCATTGTGTTGGTGCTTACCAAGCCATGCCGGGTTAAGATAAACACCAGATGATCATCCTGGCGACTTATAGTCAATGCCGGACCGGATTAAGAAATGCCGGTTCATAATTGATTGTGCTAACAGCTGATAACTATAAGCCACGCCGGGTTAAGAAACACCGGGTTGATGCGAAGACATATAGTCTGGCAGGGTCAATAGACACCGGTTTAACTTAAAACTTTATCAAAAGAGATCAAACTTTGCAAAAACAAAATCAAATAAAACTTGTAGTCAAGGCTTTTCAAGGGCTGCCAGGCCCAAATTCGAGGCTTTTCGTGGGCTGCCAGGCCGCTGAGTTAAACCATTTGACAAAGCCTTTTAAGATGGACCTCCAACTAACCAATCGTCATTTTAACTTTGACAAGTTCAGGGTCTGTATAAGATTGACTTGTCAAACGTTCGACGGGTCATGCCAGGATTACCTGGATAGGAGTGGCTTACTTGATGAAGGTAGGTTAACCCGGGGTTTTAGGTGAATACACCAGGCTTCCAAGCCGTGGGTCGATACCCAATTACAAGGGTCCTTTCAAACTCTTTGTTGCGTTGCACAAAGAGCCCCCAAGTAACTTTGTGAGCTGTGCTCAATGGGTGCCTATGTTTGAGTTGTGCTTTTAGCAACAATACTCTCTTTGGCCCCTTGGGTGTGAAGCTCCCAAGCTTTTATTGTGGCATGATAGCCGGTTTAATGGACAAACAGGGCATCGCTTTGTAAACAGAAGCCCCCTTGTAACCAAGAAATATTGGAAGAACGGCAGAGGCCCTGCTTGTAGCAAGGATGCCGGTTTATTATATTGATCATAATATATACATTGTCAAAAATATGTACATAATGAGAGCCTATGGCTCAGGTGTAGTAAGGCCGTAGAAGAGCGATATTCTCGCGAACGTCGATGAGGTAGTATGATCCGTTGTGCAAATTCTTGCTGACCACAAAGGGCCCTTCCCAAGGTGGGGATAAATTGTGCATATCGGTCTGATCCTGGATGAGCTGGAGCACTAAGTCGCCTTCTTGAAAGGTTGTTGTTCTAACCCGGTGGCTGTGATAACGCCGTAGGTCTTGCTGATAAACCGCCGAACAAGCCAATGCCATGTCCCGTTTTTCATCTAACAGGTCCAGTGCTTCTTGGCATGCTTGCTCGTTGTCCGCTTCAACATAATTGGCAACCCGGGGCGAATCATGACGAATATCACTTGGGAGTACCGCCTCTGCCCTGTAAACCATGAAGAAAGGTGTATAACATGTAGATCGGTTTGGGGTGGTGTTTATGCTCCATAACACAGATGGCAACTCTTCCACCCAACAACCCGGCGTCCTCTTCAAAGGAACCATAAGCCGGGGCTTAATACCCTTCAAGATTTCCTGATTGGCTCTCTCAGTTTGACCATTAGATTGGGGGTGAGCCACAGATGAAACATCAAGCCGGATGTGCTCCACTTGATAACCCTTGAAGTGACCAGCGACAATATCTACCTCTTGTCGGTAAGCCGCCATGAGTGGATCCTTGGAATCCCAAGTACCTGAAACTTGCTGGGCTACTAGATCCGAATATCCAAAGCTTCGTACCCGGCTTAAGTTCATTTCCTTAGCCACTCGAAGACCATGGAGTAAGGCTTCATACTCAGCTGCATTGTAAGTACAAGGAAACATTAAGCAAAGAACATAATGAATTTTATCACCTCGAGGGGAAGTAAGGACAACTCCAGCCCCCGAGCCCTCCAATTGCCTGGACCCATCAAAGTGGATAGTCCAGTATGTGCTGTCCGATTTGTCTTCCGGTGTCTGCAACTCTGTGCAATCATTGATGAAATCCACAAGAGCCTGGGACATGATAGCTGTTCGAGGCATATACTTCAAACCATGTGGTCCAAGTTCAATAGCCCACTTAGCAACTCGGCCAGTTGCCTCCCTGTTCTGGATGATATCCTCCAAAGGAGCAGAACTGACCACTGTGATGGGATGACCTTGAAAGTACTGTTTAAGCATTCGACTTGCCATGAAAACCCCATATACCAGCTTCTGCCAATGCAGGTATCTTTGCTTTGACTCAATGAGCACTTCACTGATATAATAAACCGGCCTTTGAACCGGGTGCTCCTTCCCAGCCTCCTTGCGCTCCACCACAATAGCTACACTGACAGCCCGGGCATTAGCAGCCACATATAACAGCAGTGGCTCCTTATCAACTGGAGCTGCAAGAACCGGCGGTTCAGCCAACTGCTTCTTTAAGTCCTCAAATGCCGCATCAGGAGCATTATTCTAGACAAAATTGTCTGTCTTCTTCAACATTTGATACAAGGGGATCGCCTTCTCTCCCAATCTGCTGATAAACCGGCTCAAAGCCGCAATGCGACCTGCCAGACGTTGAACATCATTGATACACGTTGGTTTAGTGAGGGACGTAATAGCTTTAATCTTTTCCGGTACCCGTACCCGTACTCAATTGAGCCAGCCTCGGGGCCCCAGCCTGCGTCGTCGATGTAGAGCTTGCCGCGATGACTCTTGGTCATCCGGCCAACCGCGTACCCTTTGAGTCCTTCAAAGTTGCCCTTTAAGAACTCGAAACCATCGTGCGATAGCCCCACTATGGGCGCCAACTATCGTGGAATTAACACGTCAGATGTCCTAGCAGAAAGACTTAGTCGTGGAGCCATCGCAACGAGATTAGCTTAAAGGGTTAAACTGAACAAGGGACACAAGAGTTTTATACTAGTTCGGCCCCTTACGATGAAGGTAAAAGCCTACGTCTAGTTGTGATGGAATTATTGGGGTTTCGATGACCAGGGAGCTAATATGCTTTGCCTGAGTCTCGAGTTGTTGTTTTTTGTCCCTGAACTGCCGCTGGGTCGTCCCTTTATATACACAGGTTGACGCTCGGCCGGTTTACAGAGTTCTGAGGCCGGCTCATGCAAGTGTTCGGCTCGGTCTCTTCCTTTCCCTAACTTACAATACAAGTTATACGACTATGGCAGTTTACAACTATGGGCCCTAATCCGCCTTTTGGGCTCTGGGCCTCTAAGCTTTACTAGTAGAGCGCCATCTTCTTTTATCTTCATGGGCTTCAATATGGATGAGTGTGAACCGGCCCTCCTGGGCGGTTTACACTCAGTAGTTATATCCTCAACACCCTGTTGTGCATTTCCGTATGGAATTGGGACGTATGAAACCTCGTTTTATTCCTAGGCTACCGTGCTCCCCTTTTCCTATACCCGAGGACTATTCCCTGGGTCGGAACTTGGTTGTAGTCGCGGTGACAAGGAAGCAAATGAAGGGCCTAACCCTACTTCGCCCCTGCCTCCGCGGAAAGCGCGAGTATGGTCGAATGAAGTAAGGAGATGGCAAGGCCTGTTGCCGGGCGACAATGTTTATCTTAAAAATAACAAGGATTCATTCCTTGGCATGGGCTTCGCTCATGCACAAAAAACCCGACAAGCACCCTTTTTTCACTAATACATCCCATACAGGTACAGTTCGTACAAAATGTAAACATGAGCAAGGGGATTACAAGGTTTAAATCTGACAAATGCCCGTAGGCTTAAAAACTAAAAAGAGATAAGATGCCCGTAATCCCTTTCTTGTCCCTCTCCCCAGGAAACGGAACAAGATGGTAGGAGGGCAAAAGGAGTGCCTAGGCGAGGTACGAGCAGCAGAAGACACCAAGAGAACATCCCGGTGGCCGCCGGAAGAGGGTTGGTGATGGTGGTGCCGAGAGAAGAGCCAAAAGATGAGGCAGCGGGCCGGCAATACGAGACGAAGGCATCAGTGCCATCGTACTCTGACTTGATGGCCCGCCACCCGCCTTCTTTGTCTTCTCCAGCCTTCCCACGCCAGCCGCCCAAGGGGGCAACCCCGAGAAGTTCAACGAGCTGGCCCCACCCCCGGCAAATTGCTCTGCCAGGAGGAAGGGCCAGGTGCAGATGCTGCTGCTGCCGGCGCCGCCCAGGGATGGTGTGTCCGACGCCTAGTCGGACCCGTTATCCTCCCGCTTGATGCCTTCGTCGTCGTTGTCGCTGTCCTCCTCGCCACTCTCGCTTGAGGAGGAGTCTTCATCATCGAAGGAGCTCTCCACGCAACACCTTAGGCGAGTTCCCAAGTGCCTGAAGACCTTGATGGAGAGCAGGCCATTCTCCATTAGTTTGAAGTGGAGAACGAGCCCCTCCGACAGGCTGTGGGCACAAGCAAAGGCCTTCCATCCGCGATGAAGATACATGACATGAGGGGCAGGGAAGTCAATGTCGACCCGCATGCTGCCATTCCCGCAGCCCCTCATATGCAACCTCAGAGCCTGTGGCGGGTCGAGCTCCATCTCCCGAGCTAACGGAGTAGGAAGACAAACACGATGACGCACTGGCCGGCGCAGCCTGATGACGAACTCGCGAGGCCGGTCTCCGACGTGACCCTCCATTAGGGGAGGGGCCGCTGGCGGAGGCAAGGCCGGTGCGCTGCCCCGTCCTCCTCTTCCCCGAGTGCCACGGCGGCCTCGGCCTTGCCCCCTACCCCTTCCTCTCACGGCCGGCTCTACCGCCACAAGCTCTTGGGAAGGAGGGGCACACTGTCGAGCAGAGACCCTCGTCGCCACCATCGGAGCACCAGCGTGCCCTCTCGCCATAGCAATGGATGGAGAATGGCGACGAAGGGGAGACGCGAGGGGATGCTCCTCCTCCTCCTCCTCCTCCTCCTCCCGAGTTCCCTTTTTTATAGCTGAGCGGAGAAGGCTAAAAGACTAGCTCTGCACCTCTGAAGAGCCTTCTCGGGTCCGGCTCATTAAGTGGCGACGAGCGAAGTCATCGACCGCCCTCTCCGCCCAATCAAGGCACGTGAGTATCGGCCACCGCGCGCCTTCCCATATCCCATGCGTCTGTCACCTACCCCATGCCGTGCATGCGGCATACGTGGCGCAAGGGGCGGGCATAGTGGGAAACATGGAATGACGATTCCAAGGCAGAGAAAGTAAATGAGCAGCGGCCCTGCAGTCTTAAAGGGACACGCAAGCCGCCTCTTTGCTATTCACCGCAGGATGACGCAGGCATGCTTCGGTCACCCCACGCACGATCCCCATGTCAAGCATTCAATGCGGGTCATGGGGAAGCGCAGCGGACGAAGAAATTACTGCGGTAAAAATCCGCCCCGCCTGCCCGAGCACCGTTCTGGGCCTAGCCCAACAACATGTCACGCTTATGTGTGGCCCAGGCCCGGGGGCTCCTGTCAATGTACAAAAGTAGGGGCTCTCTTTCGTACCCCTTTACTTGTGCATGGGCAGCCAGAGCCACGCCTGCGACCACACTAAGTAGGGCAAAGGAGGGAAGCCAAAGCCACAAGACAATCGAAGCAATGCCAAGACTGGAGACACCAGAAGCAAGAGGGTGAGGCAGGCTCCCCCGGCAAGATCCTTGCTGGGGCAGCCTCCGTAGCCCCAGCAAGAGCCTTGCCGGGGCAACTCGCCCAACGCTAGTAGAGCGCGCCACCCTTGAGCCCAAGGTTTCCAACACCATCGACCACATTGGAACCAAGGATCGGGAGGCGCCTCCATGGTGGCATGCAGATCTTTGTGAAGATCATGAACACGCAAGATCAGATGAGGACCAGAAGACGACAATCCTCGGCAAGATCCTTGCCGAGGAAATCCACGAGACCTCCGGCAAGATCCTTGCCGGCGACGACCGCGATGTCACGGCAAGACCCTTGCCAGGACCCCAGCAAGACCCTTGCCGAGGACGTCAGTGGGGCCACGGCCAGGCCCGCATCTGCCAAGATTCCACCGCCGTTCACATGCAGCTGCCAGCCCACCAACTAGGCGAGCACCTGCGTGGCGACGTGCGGCCTCTAGGCCAACTCAGCAAGCACCTGCGTGGTGGCATGTAGATCTTCATGAAGACCCTACCACCACGCCAACTCAGCAGCCTGCCTGCCTACATGGCACCTCATGCCTCGTTGGCCTAGATGCACATCGAAGCAAGATGGAGCGGGAACGGACGGGACGGGCCTCGTTACCTTCCCCAATAAAGCAAGGGGACACCTAAGGAGCGCATTTAATGCCTTTTGTCCCGTAACGGTAGGCGATAAGATCAGCCACTGTATACACTTTCCACCTCCTGTGTGCCACTGTGGCGTCCCCTTTTTCCTATAAAAGGAGGCCCGAGGCGTACTGGAGGGGCATTCGGCTCTTTTGGACCACGCACACACCGTAGCTAGTTCAAGAACTCAAGGACACTCAAATATACACCAAAGCAGGACTAGGGTATTACGCATCCTCGCGGCCTGAACCTGGGTAAACGATCTTTGTGTTGGGTCCTAGACCCGCTCTTTCCACAACCTCGTGTTCGTCGACCATAGTAGGGATTCCAGTCATCCCATAGGTGTCGTTCTCCACCGACACCATCCGTCATCAAGTGTCGGAAGGGTACATAGAGATGTGCAAGATACACATGGATCTGAATGTTGCAGACCCGTTGACTAAGCCTCTTCCACGAGCAAAACATGATCAGCACCAAAGCTCCATGGGTGTTAGAATCATTACTATGTAATCTAGATTATTGACTCTAGTGCAAGTGGGAGACTGAAGGAAATATGCCCTAGAGGCAACATTAAAGTTATTATTTATTTCCTTAAGTCATGATAAATGTTTATAATTCATGCTAGAATTGTATTAACAGGAAACTTAGTACATGTGTGAATACATAGACAAAACATATAGTCCCTAGTATGCCTCTACTTGACTAGCTCATTAATCAAAGATGGTTATGTTTCCTAACCATAGACATGTGTTGTCATTTGATGAATGGGATCACATCATTAGGAGAATGATGTGATGGACATGACCCATCCGTTAGCTTAGCATTATGATCGTGTCAGTTTCATTGCTACTGCTTTCTTCATAACTTATACATGTTCCTTAGGCTATGAGATTATGCAAATCCCGAATACCGGAGGAACACTTTGTGTGCTACCAAACATCACAACGTAAAAGGGTGATCATAAAGGTGCTCTACAGGTGTCTTTGAAGGTGTTTGTTGGGTTGCATAGATCGAGATTAGGATTTGTCACTCCGTGTTTCGGAGAGGTATCTCTGGGCCCTCTCGATGATACTCATCACTATAAGCCTTGCAAGCACTGTGACTAATGAGTTAGTTGCGGGAGAAGTATTACGGAACGAGTAAAGAGACTTGTCGGTAACGAGATTGAACTAGGTATGATGATACCGACGATCGAATCTCGGGCAAGTAGCATACCGATGACAAAGGGAACAACGTATGTTGTTATGTAGTTTGACCGATAAAGATCTTCGTAGAATATGTAGGAACCAATATGAGCATCCAGGTTCCGCTATTGGTTATTATTCGGAGATATGCCTCGGTCATGTCTACATAGTTCTCGAACCCGTAGGGTCCGCACGCTTAACGTTCGATGAGGATTGGTATTATGAGTTTATGTGATATGATGTACCGAAGATTGTTCGGAGTCCCAGATATGATCACGGACATGACTAGGAGTCTCGAAATGGTTGATACATAAAGATTGATATATTGGACGACTATATTCGGACACCGAAAGTGTTCCGGAGAAGTTCCGGATAAAACCGGAGTGCCGGAGGGTTATCGGAACCCCTAGGGGAACTAATGGGCCTCGATGGGCCTTAGTGGAGAGAGAGAGAGAGGGGGCAGCCAGGGCAGGCAGTGCCCCCTCCCCTTGAGTCCGAATAGGACAAGGAGGGGGGGATAGCGCCCCCTTTTCCTTCCCCCTCTCCCTCTCCTTCCTTCCCCCTCTTCCCCTCTTGGTGGAATCCTACTAGGACTAGTAGTCCTAGTAGGACTCCCCTCTAGGGGCGCGCCTACAGGGGCCGGCCGGCCTCCCCCTTGCTCCTTTATATACGGGAGCAGGGGGGCACCCTAGGACACACAAGTTTATCAAGTTGATCTTTAGACGTGTGTGGTGCCCCCCTCCACAGATTTCCACATCGGTCATATTGTCGTAGTACTTAGGCAAAGCCCTGTGCTGGTAACTTCATCATCACCGTTAACACGACGTCGTGCTGATGAAACTGTCCCTCGACCTCAGTTGGATCTAGAGTTCGTGGGACGTCACCGAGCTGAACGTGTGTAGATCGCGGAGGTGTCGTATCTTTGGTGCTAGGATCGGTCTGATCATGAAGACGTACGACTATATCAATTGCGTTGTCATAACGCTTCCGCTTTCGGTCTACGAGGGTACGTGGACACACTCTTCTTGTTGCTATGCATCTCCTAGATAGATCTTGCGTGATCGTAGGAATTTTTTGAAATTACTGCGTTCCCCAACACTTTTGCTTTCGCCCTAATAAGAGATGAGGATGCAGATTCATTCATGTGGTTGTTCAAAACATTTTAAAGATGCATGAGAGGGAAGGCTCCTACATGCATACTCACAGGTACCACCGCCAACCCAAAAAAAGGAAAATAACACAGTAAAATAGTTCTGTCAATTCTATTTGTATATATGCACTAGAATCTGCTGACCACTCCATGTCTCTTTTCTCATTACCAGACCAGTGCCCGGTAATGGCTTAGGCGATCCCAGATGTACTCGGGAACACAATATACAAGCTATGCCGCTGGCACATTATGAAGAAGTATAGGGAACACCTCGCGTACCTGTACAACCTCCACGAAACCTTTAAGGGTGAATTCACAACAATCCTCAACTGGCCCCTCATGTCAACTGAGTTTGAGTCTGCCTGGAAAGCACTCATGGATAAGTACAACCTCCATGATGAGGCCACGATGGTGTCAATGTGGAACAAGCGGGGGAGATGGATATCAGCTTACTTGAAAGAATTTTATGTTCCAGAATGACATCCACATAACACAGTGAGAGCATGAACTATGTGCTCAAGAAGAACTTTGTAAATAAGAGACAAAGCCTGCACCGATTTGTCAACTAGGTAAACACCTGCGTCAAAACCAGGAGGTAGAAAGAGAACGAGGAGACAATGGGTAACCGGGTATAGCTCTATCACCTGTTGTAAAGACAAGAACGTGCTTACTAAAGTAATTATTTCTTACTTAGATAAGTTTTTGCTGCGAGAAAACTAATAATTTGTTCATCACTCTTGCTTGCGCAGAAACAACAAAGCACGCTGACCCTTTATGGATTTGACACTTAGATGGCATGGCTTTGCTCACGAGGTGTGTACAGCGAGCTCAGAAAGATGCTAAAACTGAGCACCCTCTTCACGGCGACGGAGACGGACGAGCCTACAAAGTACCTTGTGCACTACAGCAAAGCACAAAAATAGTTTGCGTGGTCTCAACACGCGTTCTTGGTGGTTGCAGACCCCATGGGAAAATATACGACTACGAGTGTGATGGCCCACAAGTGTAGGGGATCAATTGTAGTCCTTTCGGAAAGTAAGAGTGTCGAACCCAACAAGGAGCAGAAGGAAATGATAAGCGGTTTTCAGTAAGGTTTTCTCTGCAAGCACTGAAATTGTAGGTGATAGATAGTTTTGTGATAAGATAAATAGTAACGAGTAACAAGTAAATAAAGTAAATAAAGTGCAGCAAGGTGGACCAATCCTTTATGTAGCAAAGGATAAGTCTGGACAATTTATAATAATGAGGAAGGAGCTCCCGAGGACACATCGGGAATTATCGTCAAGCTAGTTTTCATCACGTTCATATGATTCGCATTCGGTACTTTGATAATTTGATATGTGGGTGGACCGGTACTTGGGTACTGCCCTAACTTGGACAAGCATCCCACTTATGATTAACCCCTACTGCAAGCATCCGCAACTACAAAAGAAGTATTAAGGTAAACCTAACCACAACATTAAACATATGGATCCATATCAGCCCCTAATGAAGCAACACATCAACTAGGGTTTAAGCTTCTGTCACTCTAGCAACCCATCATCTACTTATTACTTCCCCATGCCTTCCTCTAGGCCCAAATAATGGTGAAGTGTCATGTAGTTGACGTTCACATAACACCACTAGAGGAAAAGACAACATACATCTCATCAAAATATCGAATGAATACCAAATTCACATGACTACTAATAGCAAGACTTCACCCATGTCCTCAGGAACAAACGTAACTAATCACAAAGCATATTCATGCTCATAATCAGAGGAGTAATAATATGCATAAAGGATCTGAACATATGATCTTCCACCAAGTAAACCAATTAGCATCAACTACAAGGAGTAATCAACACTACTAGCAACCCACAGGTACCAATTTGTGGTTTTGATACAAGATTGGATACAAGATATGAACTAGGGTTTTGAGAGGAGATGGTGCTTGTGAATATGTTGATGGAGATTGACCCCCTCCCGATGAGAGGATCGTTGGTGATGATTTCCCCCTCCCGGAGGGAAGTGTCCCCGACAGAACAGCTCCGCCGGAGCCCTAGATTGATTCCGCCAAGGTTCGTGGTGGCGGAGTTTCGTCCTGTAAGCTTGCCCACGATTTTTTCCAGGGTAAAAGTGATGATATAGCATAAGATGGACACCGGAGGCCCACCAGGGGGCCCAGGAGATAGGGGGCGCGCCCTATAGGGGGGGGCGCCCCCTGTCTCCTGGACAGGGTGTGGGCCCCCTGGTGTATTTCTTTCGCTCAAAAATTCTTATTAATTCCAAAAAGTTGTTTCGTGGAGCCTCAGGACTTTTGGAGCTGTGCAGAATAGGTTTCCAACGTTTTCTCCTTTTCCAGCCAGAATTCCAGTTGCCGGCATTCCCCCTCTTCATGGTAAACCTTGTAACATAAGAGATAATAGCCATAAGTATTGAGATATAATGTGTAATAACAGCCCATAATGCAATAAATATTGATATACAAGCATGATGCAAAATGGACGTATCAACTCCCCCAAGCTTAGACCTCGCTTGTCCTCAAGCGGAAGCCGAAATCGAAAAATATGTCCACATGTTTAGAGATAGAGGTGTCGATAAAAATAAAATACGGACATGAGGGCATCATGATCATTCTAATAACAACAACATATATAGATTTTGTCATATGATTTCCTATGCTCAAGTGACAAGCAATTCACAATGTCAAGTATGGTTCAAAAACTTCATTGGGAACTAACAAACTATAATCTCAGTCACTGAAGCAATTGCAATTTATCATAACATCAGAAAGAGTCAACAATAGAGCTTTTCAGCAAGTTCACATACTCAACTATCATGTAGTCTTCTATAATTGCTAACACTCACGCAATACTTGTGGTTATGGAGTTTTAGCCGGACACTGAGAAAGATAGGGGCTTATTGTGTTGCCTCCCAACGTATTCACCTTTAGGTGATGTCAACAATAATAGCCCATGCTAACTTACATCCAATTGGATATATATATCATGATCTTCCAAACACGAGGAGCTTGCCAAAGGATAAAATGAAAAAAAAGAAAGGTGAGAATCACCTTGACTCAAGCATAAAGAAAAAACATAAAGTAAAAGATAGGCCCTTCGCAGAGGGAAGCAGAGGTTGTCATGTGCGTTTAGGGTTGATGCACAAAATCTTAATGCAAAAGAACGTCACTTTATATTGCCCCTTGTATGTGGACCTTTATTATGCAGTCCGTCGCTTTTATTACTTCCACAACAAGTTCGTACAAAGCTTATTTTCTCTGCACTAATAAGTCATACATATTTAGAGAGCAATTTTTATTGCTTGCACCGATGACAACTTACTTGAAGGATCTTGCTCAATCCATAGGTAGGTATGGTGGACTCTCATGGCAAAACTGGGTTTAAGGATATTTGGAAGCACAAGTAGTATCTCTACTTGGTGCAAGGAATTTGGCTAGCATGAGGGGGAAAGGCAAGCTCAACATGTTTGGAAGGTCAATGACAATATACTTTAACTGAGATGTCGGAAAACATAAACCATTACGTTGTCTTCCTTGTCCAACGTCAACTCTTTTATCATGTCATACTTAATGAGTGCTTTCAATTATAAAAGGTGTCCAAGATAATATATTTATATGTGAACCCCTCTTTCCTTATCACTTCCTATTAATTGCAATGATGACCAAGGCTACGTTCATCAACTCTCAACAACTTTTATGCCTCATACTTTCTATTTGTGAAGTTATCACTAACCACAAGATCAATAAGAACTCTTTTATTCTTTCTACTTTCCCAAGATCATAGCAACATAGCAAAGCCCTTGACTCAACACTAATCTTTATTATAGATAGCTCACGGACTCGATTACAAAAAGAGATCACTAAGCAAAACTCGAAACTACTTGATATCAAAACTACTTCAATCTACTAGAACAAGATACTACTAAAAGGATCGAACTAAATAAAGCGGTAAAGATAGGAGTGTGATGGTGATACGATACCGGGGCACCTCCCCCAAGCTTGGCAGTTGCCAAGGGGAGTGCCCATACCCATGTGATTATTTCTCCTTCTTCACGGTTGGTGTTTTGATCTTCTTGGTGATGATGCCCTTCAGGATACGGTTCTCCTCTTCGAGCTTATCGACTTGTTGTTTGAGATCCATAATTTCTTTATGGAGCTTGCCCGTAACGGCCAAAGCTCCTTTTACCCATGGATGCTGCATAGCTTCTGGAGAACAAGTGAAACTCTTTTTCATATTTTCATAAGAAAGAAATCTAGAGTTGGAAGGAGTGACCGAAGTAGGGACAGCCAGGCTAGGTAGTTCCCCCATAGTGAATTCTGCTCGGAGACGAGAGGTAACTTCTTGATCCTCCTCCATGGCATCTATTCTTTTCAAATCAGCCTCCATCTCATCCTCCGTCGATGGTCCAAAGTGATAGGCATCGCTATTTGCTCCGGGACCTGGCGTCGGGTGAGACACCCGGCTCTCCCCGACCGATTCCTGAGAAGACATCTTGCTTTATTCTGCAACAGGAACAACTCGAAACGAAAACAGAGGATATTTGCATGATACGGTGGTCAAAACCTTTGGGAGTATATATAATGAATTTTTACCGACCAAAATACGCAACGTGCAAGAAAACGGAGTCCGGGAGGTACACGAGGTGCCCACGAGGCAGAGGGCGCGCCCTACAGGGGGGCGCGCCCTCCACTCTCATGGGAGCCTTGTGTCCCTTTCGGACTACTTCTTTCTGCCTAAAATTCTCAAATATTCCAAAACTGATAAAAATTGCCATTGGAGTTGTTTTGGAGTCGGTTTACTTACCATACCACATACCTATACCTTTTCGGAGTCTGGAACATTCTGGAAAGTGTCCTTTATGTATTCCTCCGGGGTTACGGTCTCAATAATATTAGTTTCAACATTGATAGGATTACCTAAAATATAATGTTTAATTCTTTGACCGTTTTATCACCCTCGGATTTGTGCCTTCGAAGTTGTTTCCTGCAAAAAATCTTAAATGAGAGTTGAATAATAACACACAATCTCCACGTTAAACTCGCGCTTTTGTATCCTCTTATCATGCCAGCGTTTGACTTTTTCTTTGAATAGCTTGGCCTTCTCATACGCTTGGGTTCTCCATTCATCAAGTGAGCTAATATCAAATAACCTCTTCTCACCAGCAAGTTTGAAGTCATAATTGAGCTCTTTGATAGCCCAATATGCCTTATGTTCAAGTTCAAGAGGTAAATGACACGCTTTTCCATAAACCATCTTATATGGAGACATACCCATAGGGTTTTTGTATGCAGTTCTATCGGCCCATAATGCATCATCAAGTTTTTTGGACCAATTCTTTCTAGATCTATTCACAGTCTTTTGCAAAATTAATTTGAGCTCTCTATTGCTCAACTCTACTTGACCACTAGACTGCGGATGATAAGGAGATGCGATTCTATGATTGACATCATACTTAGCAAGCATCTTACGGAAAGCACCATGAATAAAATGTGAACCACCATCAGTCATAAGATATCTAGGGACTCCAAACCTCGGAAAAATAACTTCTTTAAGCATTTTAATAGAAGTGTTATGATCAACACTACTAGTTGGAATAGCTTCTACCCACTTAGTAACGTAATCAACAACAACTAAAATATGTGTATAACCATTAGAGGCTGGAAAAGGTCCCATATAATCAAAGCCCCAAACATCAAACGGTTCAATAACAAGAGAATAATTCATAGGCATTTCTTGACGTCTACTAATGTTACCTATTCTTTGGCATTCATCACAAGATAAGACAAACTTACGAGCATCTTTGAAGAGAGTAGGCCAATAAAAACCAGATTGTAGTACCTTGTGTGCAGTTCTATCTCCAGCGTGGTGTCCTCCATAAGATTTAGAGTGACACTTACGTAGAATCTGTTCCTGTTCATGCTCAGGCACACAATGTCTAATAACACCATCTACTCCTTCTTTATAAAGGTGTGGATCATCCCAGAAGTAATGTCTTAAATCATAAAAGAACCTTTTCTTTTGCTGGTATGTGAAACTAGGCGGTATATATTTAGCAACAATGTAATTAGCATAATCAGCATACCAAGGAGCAGTACGAGAAGCATTAACGACCGGTAATTGTTCATCAGGAAAGCTATCATTAATAGGCAGTGGGTAAAGAACATTCTCTAACCTAGACAAGTTATCTGCAACGGGGTCCTCGGCTCCCTTTCTATCAACAATATGCAAGTCAAATTCTTGGAGCAAGAGAACCCATCTAATGAGTCTAGGCTTAGCATCTTTCTTTTCCATAAGATATTTAATAGCAGCATGATCAGTGTGAATAGTAACTTTGGAATCAACAATATAAGGTCTAAACTTATCACATGCAAACACAACTGCTAAGAACTCTTTTTCAGTAGTAGCATAATTTCGCTGGGCAGTATCAAGAGTCTTACTAGCATACTGGATAACATTCAATTTCTTATCGACTCTTTGCCCTAAAACAGCACCTACATCATAATCACTAGCATCACACATAATTTCAAAAGGTAAATTCCAATCAGGTGGCTGAACAATAGGTGCAGTGATCAAAGCTTTCTTAAGTGTTTCAAATGCTTCTACACAATCATCATCAAAGACAAAAGGAATATCTTTTTGCAATAAATTAGTCAGAGGCCTAGAGATTTTAGAAAAGTCCTTAATGAACCTCCTATAAAAACCGACATGACCAAGGAAACTTCTTATACCTTTTATGTCCTTGGGACATGGCATCTTTTCAATAGCATCAACTTTGGCTTTATCAACTTCAATACCTCTCTCGGAGATCTTGTGCCCCAAGACAATGCCTTCATTAACCATAAAGTGACACTTTTCCCAATTCAGGACGAGACTAGTGTCTTCGCATCTTTGCAAAACTCGATCAAGATTGCTCAAACAATCATCAAAAGAGGATCCATAAACGGAAAAGTCATCCATGAATACCTCACAAATCTTTTCACAAAAATCAGAGAATATAGCCATCATGCATCTTTGAAAGGTAGTAGGTGCATTACATAAACCCAAAGGCATACGTCTATAAGCAAAAGTACCAAAAGGGCAAGTAAAAGTAGTTTTAGATTGATCCTTCGCTGATACAGGTATCTGAGAGAAACCAGAATAACCATCTAAGAAGCAAAAATGAGTGTGTTTGGATAGTCTTTCTAGCATTTGATCAACAAAAGGTAAAGGGTAATGATCTTTCTTAGTGGCTTTATTTAACTTACGAAAATTTATTACCATCCTATAACCTGTAATAATTCGTTGCGGGATCAATTCATCTTTATCATTAGGAACAACGGTAATACCCCCCCTTTTTAGGAACACAATGGACAGGGCTTACCCATTCACTATCAGCAATGGGATAAATAATACCTGCCTCAAGGAGCTTTAGTATCTCCTTTCTTACCACTTCCTTCATTTTGGGATTTAATCATCTTTGAGGATCTCTAACTGGTTTGACATCGTCCTCCAATGTAATTTTGTGTTGACATAATGTGGGACTAACGCCCTTAAGATCATCCAGAGTATATCCAATAGTTGCTCGGTGTTTCTTCAGAGTTTTCAATAATCTTTCTTCTTCTTTCTCTAAAAGGTTAGCACTAATAATAACAGGATATATTTCTTTTTCATCAAGATAAGCATACTTAAGATTATCAGGTAATGGTTTGAGTTCAAACACGGGATCACCCTTGGGTGGAGGGGGATCCCCAAGAATTTCAACATGAAGGTTATGTTTCAGCACAGGTTCCTGTTTAAGGAACACTTCATCTATTTCCTCCCTTTCCTTCATAAACATATCGTTTTCATGGTCTAGCAAATATTGTTCTAACGGATCAGTTGGAACAACAACAATGGAAGCAAGACCAATAATCTCATCCTTACTAGGTGGTTCCCTAGCACGAGGTTGTCTACTAAACTTAGCAAAATTAAACTCATGAGACATACCATCTATGCCAACGATGACAATATTCTTTTCACAATTAATCTTAGCACTAGCTGTATTCAAGAAGGGTCTACCAAAAATAATGGGACAAAAATCATCTTGTGGGGAACCAAGAACAAGAAAATCAGCGGGGTATTTAACCTTCCCACATAAAACTTCAACATCTCTAACAACCCCAATAGGTATAATGGTATCCCTATTAGCAAGCTTAATAGTAACATCAATGTCTTCTAATTCAACGGGTGCAATGTCGTGCATAATTTCTTTATATAGATCATAAGGTATCACACTAGCACTAGTATTCATATCACATAAGCCATGATAACAATGATCTCCTATCTTAACAGAAATAGCAGGCGTGCCTACGACAGGTCTACGTGTTTTAGTATCAGGTCTAGCAATATTAGGAGTCTCACCACAGAAAGAAATAACATGCCCATCTAAATCCTCATCCAAGAGATCTTTAACCATAGCAATACTAGGTTCAACATTAATTTGCTCAGGAGGTGTATAAGTCCTAGTATTACTCTTACGAACAAAAGTCGAAGCTTTAGCATGATCCTTTGTCCTAACAGGAAAAGGAGGTTTTTCAACATAAGCAGTAGGAACAATAGGATCACTATAGGTAATGGTCTTTTCTTCGATTGTAATAGGTGCAACTACTTTCACTTCAATAGGAGGATTATATTTAAACCACTTCTCCTTAGGGAGATCAACATGAGTAGCAAAAGATTCACAGAAAGTAGCTACTATCTCAGAGTCAAGTCCATACTTAGCGCTAAATCCACGAAAAGCATCGGTATCCATAAAAGACTTAACACAATCGAACTTAGGTGTCATACCTGACTCCTTACCATCATCGGAACCCCAATCTTCAGAATTGCATTTAATTCTTTCCAATAAGTCCCATTTGAAATCAATAGTCTTCAGCATATAAGAACCAGCACAGGAAGTATCGAGCAGGTTGTGATTATCAAGAGAAAGCCGAGCATAAAAATTCTGAATAATCATTTCCCGGGAGAGCTCATGATTGGGGCATGAATATAACATTGACTTAAGCCCCCCCCCCAAGCTTGAGAGATGCTTTCTCCTTCGCGAGGCCAGAAATTATATATGTAATTACGATCACGATGAACAAGATGCATAGGATAGAACTTTGGTGAAATTCCAGCTTCAATCGCTTATAATTCCAAGATCCCGTATCATCACATAGCCTATACCATGTCAATGCATCTCCCTTAAAAGATAAAGGGAAGACCTTCCTTTTTACAACATCACCGGGAACACCTGCAAGCTTAAATAATCCACAAACTTCATCCACAAAGATAAGGTGTAAATCGGGATGCAATGTTCCGTCTCCTGCAAATGGATTAGCTAGCAGTTTTTCTATCATACCCGAAGGAATCTCAAAGTAAATATTTTCATAAAGTTCAATAGGTTGAGGAGCAACTCTTTGCTCTTCTGGTTGGGGTGAAGATACCCCAAACAAGCCCCTCAAAGGATTAGTTTCCATAGTGACAAGTAACAGAAAATTTCAGCACACTATATAAATGTTTCCTTACCAAGTTCCACTCACCAAAAGCGCTACACTCCGCGGCAACGGCGCTAGAAAAGAGTCTTGATGACCCACAAGTGTAGGGTATCAATCATAGTCCTTTCGATAAGTAAGAGTGTCATACCCAACGAGGAGCAGAAGGAAACGATAAGCGGTTTTCAGTAAGGTTTTCTCTGCAAGCACTGAAATTGTATGTGATAGATAGTTTTGTGATAAGATAAATAGTAACGAGTAACAAGTAAATAAAGTAAATAAAGTGCAAAAAGGTGGCCCAATCCTTTATGTAGCAAAGGATAAGCCTGGACAATTTATAATAATGAGGAAGGAGCTCCCGAGGACACATTGGGAATTATCGTGAAGCTAGTTTTCATCACGTTCATATGATTCGCGTTCGGTACTTTGATAATTTGATATGTAGGTGGACCGGTACTTGGGTACTGCCCTAACTTGGTCAAGAATCCCACTTATGATTAATCCCTATTGCAAGCATCCGCAACTACAAAGGAAGTATTAAGGTAAACCTAACCACAACATTAAACATATGGATCCATATCAGCCCCTAACGAAGCAACACATAAACTAGGGTTTAAGCTTCTGTCACTCTAGCAACCCATCATCTACTTATTACTTCCCCATGCCTTCCTCTAGGCCCAAATAATGGTGAAGTGTCATGTAGTCAACATTCACATAACACCACTAGAGGAAAAGACAACATACATCTCATCAAAATATCGAACGAATACCAAATTCACATGACTACTAATAGCAAGACTTCACCCATGTCCTCAGGAACAAACATAACTAATCACAAAGCATATTCATGTTCATAATCAAAGGAGTAATAATATGCATAAAGGATCTGAACATATGATCTTCCACCAAGTAAACCAATTAGCATCAACTACAAGGAGTAATCAACACTACTAGCAACCCACAGGTACCAATTTGTGGTTTTGATACAAGATTGGATACAAGAGATGAACTAGGGTTTTGAGAGGAGATGGTGCTGGTGAAGATGTTGATGGATATTAACCCCCTCCCGATGAGAGGATCGTTGGTGATGATGTTGGTGATGATTTCCCCCTCCCGGAGGGAAGTGTCCCCGGCAAAACAGCTCCGCCGGAGCCCTAGATTGATTCCGCCAAGGTTCCGCCCCTGTGGCAGCGGAGTTTCGTCCCGTAAGCTTGCCCACGATTTTTTCCAGGGTAAAAGTGATGATATAGCATAAGATGGACACCGGAGGCCCACTAGGGGGCCCAGGAGATAGGGGGCGCGCCCTATAGGGGGGCGCGCCCCCTGTCTCCTGGAAAGGGTGTAGGCCCCCTGGTGTATTTCTTTCGCTCAAAAATTCTTATTAATTCCAAAAGGTTGTTTTGTGGAAGCTCAGGACTTTTGGAGCTGTGCAGAATAGGTTTCCAACGTTTGCTCCTTTTCCAGCCAGAATTCTAGCTGCCGGCATTCCCCCTCTTCATGGTAAACCTTGTAAAATAAGAGAGAATAGCCATAAGTATTGAGATATAATGTGTAATAACAGCCCATAATGCAATAAATATTGATATAAAAGCATGATGCAAAATGGACGTATCAGAGTGCAAGTTGTAGGACCACACATGTGAGGACGAAAAAAAGATGTTACAGACTGGAGTAAATTCTTTTGCAAGTTTTGTTCAACTGAAATGACAGAAAACATGCACCTCTTCCAAAAAACAGGTATTTTCTACCTACATGCCCTGTGCATGATGCAGACAAATAAGGCTAACAACGTTCTGGAGAAATACATCCTCGGGAGATACACCAAACGCCCAAACATCCAGCCAACCTTCAATATAAATGACTTAAGGACAATAGCGTCCTACAAGGCCTCCCAATACTGCATTGAAAGCGCACTGCTGCAGTTGTACATGAGGGTGCACAAAAAAAGCTTGAGAAGCCAAGACCAAATGGCGAGGTCACGGGTCGTCATGGAAAGACTTGAACAAGAACTCGACGCCATGCATTCTGTTGAAAACGGAGATGTCACGGATGACTATGCTGAAAAAATTGAGCATGATGCCGCTACAATCTTATCTGAGATGAACCATATGAGAGCTATTGACACCTATGACAACAAGGAGGAGGAGCAACAGCAACCAGAGCCAGCCCATGTGCACAACCAAGAGCAGTAGCATGCTGACGTGCAAGATCATGAGCTTGACGGTGCTGTAGGAGAACGACATGACAATAGGACATCCTACCAGCAGCAACAACAAAGGGTAATTAAACCACCCACATTCTCATGGACAAAGGGGACGAAGAGTAAGACGCAAATAGCGAAACCAACAGCCAAAAAGCCGCTGCACCCCGTCAGACGCATGGAATTCGGCCTGGACGACAAATCTCTCGGAATAAGGGCATGCGGATTCTACAATGTGGTGACCAATCATAATTACCACACATGCCCACAGCGCACAGATGCTGTCAATGTCGACAAGCAAAAGCTGCAGAAGTAGATCATAGCCGCCCAAGTTTCTACCAATGAAGACAACACACGTAACAACTACTCTTGCGGCAAGTTTGGGGGACTGACGGACATAATGCCCACACATGCAAACTTGGCAAGGTTAATGGTGCTGAACAGAAACAGGGCAAGGTCCGGAGTTCCAAAAAATTAAAAGAAGAGGATGATGAAGAAGAAGGGTTTGACGAGAATGATGACTAATCAGATGAAGACAATTAAGATGATAGTATTGGGGACGAGGAACCTGAAACTGGCGATGAAGCTGCCAAGGCTCAAGCAGGAAATGACGCCGACAAGGAACAACATTTGCAGCCAGTTAGAAGGAGCTCAAGACTGAAGAATCCATAGTGGTTGTCCTACTGCGTCAATTCAAAAATTAAGCTTGTGCTCTCGGTTGCCTCGGTACACAATGAAGAATCATATCAGAAACAGTATCGTTACCAAAACTTCTGTAGCATTATCATCGTTTTTTGGATAAGTGACATTATTATACAAAACTATAGTTAAGATACCATTTGTGATTTGTGCCCGCTGGACCAGTGACATTATTATGCAAACCATTTCATAAACCTTTCGAATGCACTCACAAAATATATTTGAATTGATATGGTTTTATGTAACGTCAACACTACTGTCCACCAGTAACTCAGCAAAATTTTGTTAAAAAAATTTAAACTCTGATAGTACATTAGTACTAATAAGTCTGGCACGTCAGTTCAAGGCAGAGCAACCAAACACACCCGTGAACACCTCAGATAACATCCTTCAAGAATTATGACTGGTATGTCAGTCCTTGTTCAGAACGCCCATCAGCACATAAAAGAATTACGTCAAGCAAATAGAAAAAAATTAGAAGTACAAATATAATACAACTATATTGATGAAAAAAAATTATCTGTAAAAAATATTTTCAAAAATTACGTTAATTTAAACAATCATTTCGAAAAACAATGTTTAGAAAAATTAGCATCACACACATAGTCTGAACTTGTATTGGTAAGTACAACCACACGTCAATCACCAGTCCAAGTACTCCATAGTCGAGCAGTACAAGCGCCATCATTACCGACTCTGAGACATGCAAGTGGGACAAGCAACTAATAATTTCACCTTGACAAGACGGATCGATGCTACAGTAAAAAAACTGCAAAGAATTATGCTTGGACAGTTGCTCACGACGTGATGCAACGGCAGACACCACGACCACTACCCCCCACTATCACGGCGAGCCCGCGTCAAACCGCCTCCCCCATGTCCCCAACTACGCACTAAAATACACCATTCGACTCCATCTCTGCCTCATTCCGAGAACCACCATCGCCGCTCCATCTCCACTACAAACAACCCACAACATCTCTCTTTGAAGCCCATCGTCGCTTGATACGTCTCCAACGTATCTATAATTTTTGCTTGTTCCATGCTATTATATTATCATTCTTGGATGTTTTACAACCATTTTATAGCAACTTTATATCATTTTTTGGGACTAACCTATTGACATAGTGCCCAGTGCCAGTTGCTGTTTTTGCTTGTTTTTTACTTCGTAGAATATCAGTACCAAACAGAGTCCAAACACAACGAAACTTTTTGGAGAATTTTTATGGACCAGAAGGAACAACATGGGCCAAAGAAGTACTAGAGGGGTGCTCCGAGGGGGCACAACCCAACTGGGCGCGCCTAGCCTAGGCGCACCCTGGTGGGTTGTGCCCACCTTGATGGCCTCCCACACCGCCTCTTCACCCTATAAATACCCAAATATTCCAGATACCCTAGTGGAGTCGACGAAACACAATTCCAGCTGTCGCAAGTTCCAGAACCACGAGATCTAATCTAGACACCATCACAGAGGGGTCATCATCCTCATTGGTGCCTCTCTGATGATGCGTGAGTAGTTCATTGTAGACCTACGGGTCCATAGGCAGTAGCTAGATGGCTTCCTCTCTCTCTTTTGATTCTCAATACAATGGTCTCTTGGAGATCTATTTGATGTAACTCTTTTTGCGGTGTGTTTGTTGGGATCCGATGAATTTTGAGTTTATGATCATATCTGTATCCATGAATATTATTTGAGTCTTCTTTTGATGTCTTATATGCATGATTATTTATAGCCTCGCATTTCTTCTTGGAATCTTTGGTTTAGTTAGGCCGACTAGATCGATTTTCCTTGCCATGGGAAGAGGTGCTTTGTGATGGGTTTGATCATGCGGTGTTCTTTCCCAGTGACAGAAGGGGCAGCAAGACACGCATGTATCGTTGCTATTAAGGATAACAAGATGGGGGCTATTCCTACATGAATAGATCTCGTCTACATGATACCATCATTCTTATTGCATTACTCCATTTCTCCATGAACTTAATACACTAGATGCATGCTGGATAGCGGTTGATGTGTGGAGTAATAGTAGTAGATGCAGGCAGGAGTCGGTCTACTAATCTTGGACGTGATGCCTATAAAATGATCATTGTCTGGATATCATCATAATTATTTGAGGTTCTATCAATTGCCCAACAGTAATTTGTTTACCCGCCGTGTGTTATTTCTTGAGAGAAGCCACTAGTAAAATCTACGGCCCCCGGGTCTATTCGTTATCATCTTTGCTTTGAGATATATTGTTATTTGCTTTTGTTTTCAGATCTATTATTCCTAAAAATACCAAAATACTTTGCTGCACTTTTATTTGCATCTTTTACTTCGTGTTTTATCGAGATCTATTTATCCAATCTATCACAAATTTATCCCGTCAACTTACAATTTCTCGCGCCATTACCCGTAGAGGGATTGACAACCCCTCATAAGCGTCGGGTTGCAAGTATTTGTTCTTTGTGTGCACGTACCGTTTACATAGTGTTGCTTGGGTCTCCTACTGTATTGATAACATTGGTTTCATAACCGAGGGAAATAACCTACCGTAGGTGTACTGCATCATCCCTTCCTCTTTGGGGAAATACCAACACAGTTTCAAGCGACATCAAAAGGAATTTCTGGCGCCATTGCCGGGGAGGATCAAGTCAAGATAGTCTCCCGACAACTCGCCAATTTCTGGCGCCGTTGCCAGGGAGACATCATCAACATCTATCAGGTTCCTAATCACAAAACTCATCTCCTTGCAATTTACATTATTTGCCATTTGCCTCTCATTTTCATCTCCCCCACTTCACAAAAATTCGTCGTTTTATTCACCCTCTTTTTTGTTTGTCGTTTTCTCGTCAGATCTGTTTTTTGTCCTGCTTGCTGTAGGACCTTGAGAAGAGGTGTCTAGGGGGGGGGGTGATTAGACACTAAGTACCAAAGTTGCATTTTTTAAGATTCTTTAAGTTTAAGTGGACTTCAAGCACAATTTCAACAATCACAATACATATCAAGCAAGCATGCAAAGAGTATATGAGCAGCGGAAAGTAAAGCATGCAACTTGCAAGAAAATAAAGGGAAGGGTTTGGAGGATTCAAACGCAATTGGAGACATGGATGTTTTTGGCGTGGTTCCGATAGGTGGTGCTATCGTACATCCACGTTGATGGAGACTTCAACCCACGAAGGGTAACGGCTGCGCGAGTCCACAGAGGGCTCCACCCACTAAGGGTCCACGAAGAAGCAACCTTGTCTATCCCACCATGGCCGTCGCCCACGAAGGACTTGCCTCACTAGCGGTAGATCTTCACGAAGTAGGCGATCTCCTTGCCCTTACAAACTCCTTGGTTCAACTCCACAATCTTGTTGGAGGCTCCCAAGTGACACCTAGCCAATCTAGGAGACACCACTCTCCAAGAAGTAACAAATGGTGCGTTGATGATGAACTCCTTGCTCTTGTGCTTCAAATGATAGTCTCCCCAACACTCAACTCTCTCTCATAGGTTTTGGATCTGGTGGAAAGAAGATTTGAGTGGAAAGAAACTTGGGAAGGCTAGAGATCAAGATTCATATGGTAGGAATGGAATATCTTGGCCTCAACACATGAGTAGGTAGTTCTTTCTCAGAAATGGTAAGCTGGAAGTGTAGGTTCGTTCTGATGGCTTTCTCCACGAATGAAGAGGAGGTGGAGGGGTATATATAGCCTCCACACAAAATCTAACCGTTACACACAATTTACCAAACTCGGTGGGACCGAATCGTTAAACTCGGTCAGACCGATTTAGCAAATAATGTGACCGTTAGGGTTTTCGGTGGGACCGGAATGCAACTCGGTGAGACCGATTCAGTTAGGGTTAGGGCATAATGTAATCTCGGTAAGACCGATTACACAAACTCGGTGAGACTGATTTGGTAATAAGCTTTCCAGAGAGTTGGTCAGGCAAACTCGGTTGGACCGATTACACAAACTCGGTGAGACCGATTTTGGTAATAAGCTTTCCAGAGAGTTTGCATTGTAGTCTCGGTAGTACCGATTTCTCAAACTCGGTGAGACCGATTTGATAATGGACATACACAGAGAGATTACAATCCCATCTCGGTGAAACCGAGATCCCCATCGGTGAGACCGATTTGCTTAGGGTTTGTGGCAGTGGCTACGACTTATGGAATCGGTGGCGCCGGATAGGAAGTATCGGTGTGACCGATTTTGGATTTGGGTTTAGGTCATTTGTGGAAGTGGGAAAGTAGTTGAGGGTTTTGGAGTATATCACTAAGCACACGAAGCAAGAGGCTATTTAAGCAACACCTCATCCCTCCTTGATAGTATTGGCTTTTCCTATAGACTCAATGTGATCTTGGACCACGAAAATGTAAAATGAAGAGTCTTGAGCTTGAAGCTTGAGCCAATCCTTTGTCCTTAGCATCTTTAAGGAGTTCCCACATCCTTTAGTCCATGCCACTCCATTGTTGAACTTATCTGAAATATACTAGATAAAAGTGTTAGTCCAACAAGAGATATGTTGACATTAATTACCAAAACCACCTAGGGAGCACTTGTGCTTTCACTTGCGTAGTCACGATGGCTAAAAGTAAGTACATGATGTTGAAGGAAATATGGCCCAGAGGAAATAATAAAGTTATTATTTATTTCCTTATTTCATGATAAATGTTTATTATTCATGCTAGAATTTTATTAACCGGAAACATAATACATGTGTGAATACATAGACAAACATAGTGTCACTAGTATGCCTCTACTTGACTAGCTCGTGAATCAAAGATGGTTAAGTTTCCTAGCCATAGACATGAGTTGTCATTTGATTAACGGGATCACATCATTAGGAGAATGATGTGATTGACTTGACCCATTCCGTTAGCCTAGCACTTGATCGTTTAGTATGTTGCTATTGCTTTCTTCATGACTTATACAAAGTTCCTACAACTATGAGATTATGCAACTCCCATTTACTGGAGGAACACTTTGTGTGCTACCAAACGTCACAACGTAACTGGGTGATTATAAAGGAGCTCTACAGGTGTCTCCGAAGGTACATGTTGAGTTGGCGTATTTCGAGATTAGGATTTGTCACTCCGATTGTCGGAGAGGTATCTCTGGGCCCTCTCGGTAATGCACATCACTATAAGCCTTGCAAGCAATGTAGCTAATGAGTTAGTTACAGAATGATGCATTACGTAACGAGTAAAGAGACTTGCCAGTAACGAGATTGAACTAGGTATTGGATACCGACGATCAAATCTCGGACAAGTAACATACCGATGACAAAGGGAACAACATATGTTGTTATGCGGTTTGACCGATAAAGATCTTCATAGAATATGTAGGAGCCAATATGAGCATCCAGGTTCCGCTATTGGTTATTGACCGGAAACAGTTCTAGGTCATGTCTACATAGTTCTCGAACCCGTAGGGTCCGCACGCTTAACGTTACGATGACAGTTTTATTATGAGTTTATAAGTTTTGATGTACCGAAGGTTGTTCGGAGTCTTGGATGTGATCACGGACATGAAGAGGAGTCTTGGAATGGTCAAGACATAAAGATTGATATATTGGAAGCCTATATTTGGATATCGGAATAGTTCCGGGTGAAATCGGGATTTTATCGGAGTACCGTGGGGTTACCGGAACCCCCCCGGGGGTTAATGGGCCTACATGGGCCATGAGGGAGAAGAGGAGGGCCGGCCAGGGCAGGCCGCGCCCCCCTCCCCCTTGTCCAAATAGGACAAGGAAGGGGGGGGGGGCGGCACCCCCCTTTCCTCTTTCCCCTCCCCCCTTTCCTTCTCCAACAAGGCAAGAGGAGGGAGTCCTACTCCCGGTGGGAGTAGGACTCCTCCAGGCGCACCCCTAGGGGACCGGCCACACCTCCCCCTCCCTCCTTTATATACGGGGGCAGGGGGGCACCCCAAGACACACAAGTTATCTTCGTGATCGTTCCTTAGCCGTGTGCGGTGCCCCCCTCCACCATATTCCACCTCGGTCATATCGTTGCAGTGCTTAGGGGAAGCCCTGCATCGGTAGAACACCATCATCGTCACCACACCGTTGTGATGACGGAACTCATCCCCGACACCCTGCTGGATCGGAGTCCGGGGATCGTCATCGAGCTGAACGTGTGCTGAACTCGGAGGTGCCGTACATTCAGTACTTGGATCGGTCGGATCGTGAAGACGTACGACTACATCAACCGCGTTGTCATAACGCTTCCGCTTACGGTCTACAAGGGTACGTGGACAACACTCTCCCCTCTCGTTGCTATGCATCACCATGATCTTGCGTGTGCGTAGGAATTTTTTTGAAATTACTACGTTCCCCAACAGTGGCATCCGAGCCTGGTTTTATGCGTAGATGTCATATGCACGAGTAGAACACAAGTGAGTTGTGGGCGATACAAGTCATACTGCTTACCAGCATGTCATACTTTGGTTCAGCGGTATTGTGAGATGAAGCGGCCCGGACCGACATTACGTGTACGCTTACGCGAGACTGGTTTCACCGTTATGAGCACTCGTGCTTAAAGGTGACTGGCGGGTGTCTGTCTCTCTCACTTTAGTTGAATCGAGTGTGGCTACGCCCGGTCCTTGCGAAGGTTAAAACAGCACTAACTTGACGAACTATCGTTGTGGTTTTGATGCGTAGGTAAGAACGGTTCTTGCTCAGCCTGTAGCAGCCACGTAAAATTTGCAACAACAAAGTAGAGGACGTCTAACTTTTTTTTCCAGGGCATGTTGTGATGTGATATGGTCAAGACGTGATGCTATATTTTATTGTATGAGATGATCATGTTTTGTAACCGAAGTTATCGGCAACTGGCAGGAGCCATATGGTTGTCGCTTTATTGTATGAAATGCAAACGCCCTGTAATTGCTTTACTTTATCACTAAGCAGTAGCGATAGTCGTAGAAGCAATAGATGGCGTAACGACAACGATGCTACGATGGAGATCAAGGTGTCGCGCCGGTGACAATGGTGATCACGACGGTGCTTTGGAGATGGAGATCACAAGCACAAGATGATGATGGCCATATCATATCACTTATATTGTTTGCTTGTGATGTTTATCCTTTATGCATCTTATCTTGCTTTGATTGACGGTAGCATTTTAAGTTGATCTCTCACTAAAATTATCAAGAAGTGTTCTCCCTGAGTATGCACCGTTGTGAAAGTTCTTCGTGCTGAGACACCACGTGATGATCGGGTGTGATAGGATCTACGTTCAAATACAACGGGTGCAAAACAGTTGCACACGCGGAATACTTAGGTTAAACTTGACGAGCCTAGCATATACAGATATGGCCTCGGAACACGGAGACCGAAAGGTCGAACGTGAATCATATAGTAGATATGATCAACATAGTGATGTTCACCATTGAAACTACTCCATCTCACGTGATGATCGGACATAGTTTAGTTGATTTGGATCACGTGATCACTTAGATGACTAGAGAGATGTATGTCTAAGTGGGAGTTCTTAAGTAATATGATTAATTGAACTTAAATTTATCATGAACTTAGTCCTGGTAGTATTTTGCAAATTATGTTGTAGATCAATATCTCGCATTGTTGCTTTCATATGTTTATTTTGATATGTTCCTAGAGAAAAATATGTTGAAAGATGTTAGTAGCAATGATGCAGATTCGATCCGTGATCTGAGGTTTATCCTCATTGCTGCACAGAAGAATTATGTCCTTAATGCACCGCTAGGTGACAGACCTATTGCAGGAGCAGATACAGACGTTATGAACGTTTGGCTAGCTCAATATGATGACTACTTGATAGTTTAGTGCACCATGCTTAACGGCTTAGAATTGGGACTTCAAAGGCGTTTTGAACGTCATGGATCATATGAGATGTTCCAGGAGTTGAGGTTAATATTTCAAGCAAATACCCGAGTTGAGAGATATGAAGTCTCCAACAAGTTCTATAGCTAAAAGATGGAGGAGAATCGCTCAACTAGTGAGCATGTGCTCAGATTGTCTGGGTACTTCAATCGCTTGAATCAAGTGGGAGTTAATCTTCCAGATAAGATAGTGATTGACAGAATTCTCTAGTCACCATCACTAAGTTACTAGAACTTCGTGATGAACTATAGTATGCAAGGGATGACGAAAACGATTCCCGAGCTCTTCGTGATGTTGAAATCGACGACGGTAGAAATCAAGAAAGAACATCAAATGTTGATGATTGACAAGACCACTAGTTTCAAGAAAAGGGCAAAGGGAAAGAAAGGGAAACTTCAAGTAGAATGGCAAACAAGTTGTCACTCCCGCGAAGAAGCCCAAAGCTGGACCAAAGCCTGAAACTGAGTGCTTACACTGCAAAGGAAATGGTCACTGGAAGCGGAAAATCCCTGAATATTTGGTGGATAAGAAGGATGGAAAAGTGAACAAGGGTATATTTGATATACATGTTATTGATGTGTGCCTTACTAGTGTTTATAGTAGCCCCTGAGTATTTGATACTTGTTCGGTTGCTAAGATTAGTAACTCGAAACAGGAGTTACAGAATAAACAGAGACTAGTTGAAGGGGATGTGACGATGTGTATTGGAAATGGTTCCAAGATTGATATGATCATCATCGCACACTTCCTACACTTTCGGGATTAGCGTTAAACCTAAATAAATGTTATTTGGCGTTTGCGTTGAGCATGAATATGATTTGATCATGTTTATTGCGATACGGTTATTCATTTAAAGTTAGAGAATAATTGTTATTCTGTTTACATGAATAAGACCTTTGATGGTCATACACCCAATGAAAATAGTTTATTGGATCTCGATCGTAGTGATACACATATTCATAATATTGATGCCAAAAGATGTAAAGTTAATAATGATAGTGCAACTTATTTGTGGCACTGCCGTTGGGGTCATATCGGTGTAAAGCGCATGAAGAAACTCCATAAAGATGGATTTTCGGAATCACTTGGTTATGAATCACTTGATGCTTGCGAACCGTGCCTTTTGGGCAAGATGACTAAGACTTCGTTCTTCGGAACAATGGAACGAGCAACAAACTTGTTGGAAATAATACATACTGGTGTATGCGATCCTATGAGTTTTAAAGCTCGCGGCGTGTATCGTTATTTTCTGACCTTCACAGATGATTTGAGCTGATATGGGTATATCTACTTGATGAAACATAAGTCTGAAACATTTGAAAAGTTCAAAGAATTTCAGAGTGAAGTGGAAAATCATCGTAACAAGAAAAATAAAGTTTCTACGATCTGATCATGGAGACGAATATTTGAGTTACGAGTTTGGTCTTCACTTGAAACAATGTGAAATAGTTTCGCAACTGACGCCACCTGGAACACCACAATGTAATGGTGTGTCCAAACGTCGTAATTGTACTTTACTAGATATGGTGCGATCTATGATGTCTCTTATCGGTTTACCACTATCGTTTTGGGGTTATGCATTAGAGACAGCTGCATTCACGTTTAATAGGGCACCATCTAAATCCGTTGAGATGACACCGTATGACCTATGGTTTAGCAGTAAACCTAAGCTATCATTTCTTAAAGTTTGGAGTTGTGATGCTTATATGAAAAAGGTTTTCAACCTGATAAGCTCGAACCCAAATTGGAGAAGTGCGTCTTCATAGAATACCCAAAGGAAACTGTTGGGTACACCTTCTATCACAGATCTGAAGGCAAAACATTCGTTGCTAAGAGTGGATCCTTTCTAGAAAAGGAGTTTCTCTCGAAAGAAGTGAATGGGAGGAAAGTAGAGCTTGATAAGGTAATTTGTACCTTCTCCCGAATTGGAAAGTAGTTCATCACAGAAATCAGTTCCAGTGATTCCTACACCAATTAGTGAGGAAGCTAATGATGATGATCATGAAACTTGAGATCAAGTTACTACAAAACCTCGTAGGTCTTCCAAAGTACAGTCCGCACCAGTGTGGTACGGTAATCCTGTTGTGGAAGTCATGTTACTAGACCATGATGAACCTACAAACTATGAGGAAGCGATGATGAGCCCAGATTCCGCGAAATGGCTTGAGGCCATGAAATCTGAGATGGGATCCATGTATGAGAACAAAGTGTGGACTTTGGTGGAGTTGCCCGATGATCGGCAAGCCATATTGTATAAATGGATCTTCAAGAGGAAGACAGATGCTGATAGTAGTGTTACTATCTACAAAGCTCGACTTGTCGCAAAAAGGTTTTCAACAAGTTCAAGGTGTTGAGATTTTCTCAACTGTAGCAATGCTTAAAGTCTGTTCAAATCATGTTAGCAATTGCCACATTTTATGAAATCTGGCAAATGGATGTCAAAACTGCTTTCCTTAATGGTTTTCTTAAAGAAGAGTTGTATATGATGCAACCAGAAGGTTTTGTCAATCCTAAAGGTGCTAACAAATTGTGCAAGCTCCAGCAATCCATCTATGGACTGGTGCAAGCATCTCGGAGTTGGAATATACACTTTGATGAGTTGATCAAAGCATATAGTTTTATACAGTCTTGCGGTGAAGCCTGTATTTACAATAAAGTGAGTGGGAGCACTACCGCCTTTCTGATAAATATATATGAGTAACATATTGTTGATCAGAAATGATGTAGAATTTTTCTGGAAAGCATAAAGGAGTATTTGAAAGGAGTTCTTTAAAAGAAAGGCCTCGGTAAAGCTACTTACATATTGAGCATCAAGATCTATTGAGATAGATCAAGACGCTTGATAAGTTTTTCAATAAGTACATACCTTGTCAAGATTTTGAAATAGTTCAAAATTGAACATTCAAAGAAAGAGTTCTTGCCTGTGTTGCAAAGGTGTGAAATTGAGTAAGACTCAAATCCCGACCAAGGCAGAAAATAGAAAAGAGAATGAAAGTCATTCCCTATGCCTTAGTCATAGGTTCTATAAAGTATGCTATGCTATGTACCAGACCTATTGTATACCTTGCTCTTAATTTGGCAAGAGAGTACAATAGTGATCTAGGAGTAGATCACTGGACATTGGTCAAGAATATCCTTAGTGAGGACTAAGGAAATATTTCTCAATTATGGAGGTGATAAAAGAGCCCGTCGTAAAGAGTTACATCGGTGCAAGCTTTCACACTGATCCAGATGACTCTAAGTCTCAATCTGGATACATATTGAAAGTGGGAGAAATTAGCTAGAGTAGCTCCGTGCAGAGCATTGTAGACATAGAATATTTGCAAAATACATGCGGCTCTGAATGTGACAGACCCGTTGACTAAGCTTCTCTCACGAGCAAAACATGATCACACCCTACTACTCTTTGGGTGTTAATCACATAGCGATGTGAACTAGATTATTGATTCTAGTAAACCCTTTGGGTGTTGGTCACATGATGATGTGAACTATGGGTGTTAATCATATACAGATATGAATATTGGTGTTAAATCACATGGCGATGTGAACTAGATTATTGACTCTAGTGCAAGTGGGAGACTGAAGGAAATATGCCCTAGAGGCAATAATAAAGTTATTATTTATTTCCTTATTTCATGATAAATGTTTATTATTCATGCTAGAATTGTATTAACCGGAAACATAATACATGTGTGAATACATAGACAAACATAGTGTCACTAGTATGCCTTTACTTGACTAGCTCATGAATCAAAGATGGTTAAGTTTCCTAGCCATAGACATGAGTTGTCATTTGATTAACGGGATCACATCATTAGGAGAATGATGTGATTGACTTGACCCATTCCGTTAGCCAAGCACTTGATCCTTTAGTATGTTGCTATTGCTTTCTTCATGACTTATACAAAGTTGCTACAACTATGAGATTATGCAACTCTCGTTTACCGGAGGAACACTTTGTGTGATACCAAACATCACAACATAACTGGGTGATTATAAAGGAGCTCTACAGGTGTCTCCGAAGGTACATGTTGAGTTGGCGTATTTCGAGATTAGGATTTGTCACTCCGAGTGTCGAAGAGGTATCTCTGGGGCCTCTCGGTAATGCACATCACTATAAGCCTTGCAAGCAATGTAGCTAATGAGTTAGTTATGGAATGACGCATTACGTAATGAGTAAAGAGACTTGCCGGTAACGAGATTGAACTAGGTATTGGATACCGACGATCGAATCTCGGACAAGTAACATACCAATGACAAAGGGAACAACGTATGTTGTTATGCGGTTTGACCGATAAAGATCTTCGTAGAATATGTAGGAGCCAATATGAGCATCCAGGTTCCGCTATTGGTTATTGACCGGAAACAGTTCTAGGTCATGTCTACATAGTTCTTGAACCCGTAGGGTCCGCACGCTTAACATTACGATGATAGTTTTATTATGAGTTTATAAGTTTTGATGTACTGAAGGTTGTTCGGAGTCCCAGATGTGATCACAGACATGACGAGGAGTCTCGGAATGGTCGAGACATAAAGATTGATATATTGGAAGCCTATATTTGGATATCGGAATAGTTCCGGGTGAAATCGGGATTTTACCAGAGTACCGGGGGGTTACCAGAACCCCCCGGGGGTTAATGGGCCTACATGGGCCATGAGGGAGAAGAGGAGGGCCGGCCAGGGTAGGACGCGTGCCCCTCCCCCTAGTCCGAATAGGACAAGGATGGGGGGGGGGCGCCCCCCTTTCCTCTTTCTCCTCCCCCTTTCCTTCTCGGGAAAACTTTGTTTTCGCCACTCTAGTTTTTGACCACTTTGCTTATGCCACTCTAGAATTTGACATTTCACTTTTGTCACTCTTAGTTTTTGACAATACATCACAATTGCCATTCTGTGGCAAAAGCAATATTTTTTGAGTGGCAATTGTGATAATTGCCAAAATCTAAGAGTGGCAAAAGTGAAATGAAAAACTATTGCTTTTGCCACGAAATGGTATTTGTGATGTATTGTCAAAAGCTAAGAGTGGCAAAAGTGAAATGTCAAATTCTAGAGTGGCATAACCAAAGTGGGCAAAAGTTAGAGTGGCAAAAACAAAGTTATTCCTTCCTTCTCCAACAAGGCAAGAGGAGGGAGTCCTACTCCCGGTGGGAGTAGGACTCCTCCAGGCGCACCCCTAGGGGGCCGGCCGCACCTCCCCCTCCCTCCTTTATATACAAGGGCAGGGGGGCACCCCTAGACACACAAGTTGATCTTCGTGATCATTCCTTAGCCGTGTGCGGTGCCCCCCTCCACCATATTCCACCTCGGTCATATCGTTGCGGTGCTTAGGCGAAGCCCTGCGTCGGTAGAACATCATCATCGTCACCACGCCGTCGTGCTGACGGAACTCATCCCTGACACCCTGCTGGATCGGAGTCCGGGGATCGTCATCGAGCTGAACGTGTGCTGAGAGGTGCCGTACGTTCGGTACTTGGATCGGTCGGATCGTGAAGACGTACGACTACATCAACCGCGTTGTCATAATGCTTCCGCTTACGGTCTACGAGGGTACGTGGACAACACTCTCCCCTCTCGTTGCTATGCATCACCATGATCTTGCATGTGCGTAGGATTTTTTTTGAAATTACTACGTTCCCCAATAGATGTTCCTTACCCCAATATTTTTCTTGAGATTGAAAAAAGTACTAAGGAATATATGACTACACAATTTGAGTACAATAACTATTTTACCGAGGAACTTAAAGAACACTCTACTGTGTTAGATGCTACAACAAAATAACTAGATGATATTAGTAGAGAAGTTTGTAACCTCTAATATAAGTATGCTTTTGCTGAAAATTTGCTAGGCAAAATATCCAATGCACAAGCTACCCTAGTAAATCAAATGGCCGCTAAACCAATTTCTTTGGAAGATAAAAATGATGAAGATCTTAAAATGATTGGTGTTTCTTCTATTTATTCTTTGTTTAGTAAAATTAAAGTTGATGATAAAGGGACTGAAGAAGATTCAACTTTAGCTAGAAGGCGTCCCGATAATTCGGAGGGTGAAAGCCTTGTTCAGAAAATTGATAAAAGTGGGTTCGGAGAGGTCAAAACTTTAACTAGTGATATGCCCACTCTTTTGGATTACAAAGACTCTAATTATGATAACTGCACTTTGATTGATTGTATTCCTTTGTTGCAATCCATGATAAATTCACCCAATGCTTATGAACAAATAAAGCTTTGACTAAATATATCATAGATGCCATGATGAAAGCTTTATAAGAAAAGTTGGAATTAGAGATTTCAATTCCTAGAAAATTACGTGATGAATGGGAACCTACTATCAATGACAAGATTAAAAATTATGAGTGTTTTGCCTTATGTAATTTGGGTGCTAGTATTTCCACAGTTCTGAAATCTTTATGTGATGTGCTTGGTCTTACCGGTGTTGAAGAATGTTCTCTTAATTTGCACTTGGCGAATTCTACTATTAAAAAGCCTATGGGAAGAATTAATGATGTTCTTATTTTTGCAAATAGAAATTATGTGCCCATAGATTTTTTTTGTTCTTGATATTTATTGCAATCCATCTTCTCCAATTATACTTGGTAGACCGTTTTTACGCACTATAGGTGTCGTGATTGATATGAAATGAGGGAATATTAAGTTCCAATTTCCACTAATAAAGGGTATGGAACACTTCCCTAGAACAAGAATTAAGCCACCATATGAATCAATCATGAGGGCAACCTATGAAGCAAGAACCAAAGATGATAACACTTGAATCTATGCATTATGCCCAGCTAGGGGCATAAAACGATAGAGCTTGTTGGGAGGCAACCCAGTGAATAAACTTTATTTCTGCCTTTTTCTTTCTATTCTTGAGTGTTTGAACAATTATGCTACTGTTATGATTGTGTTTTTTATGTTTTAATTAGTGTTATGCCAAGTAAAGCCTTTAGGATCATGTTGGGTGATAGTTGCTTTGATCTTGTTAAAAAACAGAAATTTTGTGTGCCAGTAGCAGAATTGTTAAAAATCACAGAGCGTGATAAAATTCTGATTTTTTTACACAAGATTTATATACAAATTACCCACATTGTCCTATTTTTTCATAATTTTGGGAGTTATATAAGTATATGAAATTTTCATATTACTACAGACTGTTCTGTTTTTGACAGATTCTGTTTTCTTTGCGTTGTGTGCTTATTTTGATGAATCTATGGTTTGTATTGGAGGGTATAAGGCATGGTAAGTTATAATACAATAGATATAATGCAAAAATAAAATATGAATGTGTTTGCAACAGTACTTAGAGTGGTGATTTGCTTTGTTATACTAACGGATCTCACGAAGGTTTTGTTGAGTTTTGTGTGATTGAACTTTTCAAGTTTTGGGTGAGATCACGATGGATGAAGGAACAAGAAGCGAAAAGATCCTAAGCTTGGGGATGCTCCATGGGACCCTAAGTTAATATTCAAGGAGAACCAAGCAACTAAGATTGGGGATGCCCCGGAAGGCATCCCCTCTTTCTTCTAATGACCATCAGTATTTTACTTGGAGCTATATTTTTATTCGTCACATATCATGAGTTTTGCTTGGATCATCTTGTATTATATGAGTCTTTGCTTGTTTTTCTTTTTAGTTTGTGTCATCTATCATTTCTGGACAGACCTATTTGAGAGAGCCAAAATTATGCTATGATTTGTTAGAATTGCTCTTTATGCTTCACTTATATCTTTTGAGCACTGTGTGCTTTAATATTTTTGGAGAAATGCTCTCATGCTTCACTTAGATTTTTTAGAGAGTTAGTAAACTTTTGAAGAAATTCTCTCACGCTTCACTTAAATTATTTTGAGAGAAGAAAAAATTTATGCTCATGTTCTTCACTTAAATTTATTTGAGCTTACCAAAAGCAACATATGAAACTAGTCCCAAAGTGATAGATATTCAAGAGGGATATAATAAAAACTTTCATGAAGACCATTAGACAAAATAAACTTGATTCTTTGTAATAGTTTTGAGATATGGTGATAGTGATATGTCAGTCATGTTGGTAAGTAATTACGCTTTAGTAAGAATATTGGTGTTAAGGTTTGTGATTTCCTATGCAAGCACAAAAGTCAATAGTTATGCAATGAAATTACATCCTACTTATGGTGCATTATTCGGTGTTAGTTATGCTTAATGCTCGCTTATGTGATTTTTCACTTCTTGGTTGGTTGCTTCTCAATCTATTTGCTAGCCTTCACTTGTACTAAGTAGAAATAGTAATTGTGCATCCAAAATCCTTAAACCCAGTTTTGCCATATGAGTCCATCATACCTACCTATATGCGTTGTTTTCGTGCCGTTCTAAGAAAATTTGTATGTGCCACCTCTAATTTTCAAAATAAATTTCTTTTTGTGTGCTCATACCGCTCATGAAGTGGCAGGGTGGATAATATTTTCCATGCTAGATGTGTTTTTCTCAATATGAGTGTTTATTCACTTGTCATTGCATGAGAGTACGGCGAATAGGGATGCCTAGTTCCGAAATGAAAAATAAATTTACTTTATGTTGTCAGATAATAAATTCTTTGGAAAGTGTTGATATGGAAGGCACACGTGGATACGGCTAGCCATGGATTGTGAAAGAACGGTGGAAAAAGGAATAAACTTTATTTTCTGTTTGGGAACCGCCTATGATATATCTAGCATGAACTACTCGGTCTTTTTCGTTGACGGGAAAAGTATGCCTCTCAAAATATTTTATCTCTCAATTTTTGCTTTGAGCTCTGGCACCTCTACAAATCCCTACTTCCCTCTGCGAAGGGCCTTTCTACTTACTTTATGCAATTTTAATTTTTATTTGAGTCTCCATCTTCTCTTATAAAGCACCAACTAGGGAGCACTATGATAATACTTGAACATTGGATGTGGCTAATATGCGAGTGTGTTTCATGAAGGGATCAATGATTGAGCATGATGGGCTAGGGAATACTTTCTTTAGTGTTGATATTTCGAAAGACATGGTGTCAAAACTAGACTATTTCTTTGAATCATATAAAAGTCCAAATGTCCATGCTACAAAGGAAAAGAATATGTGATGAACATGCTAGGCAACATTCCACATCAAAAATTATATTTTTATCATTCTACCTACTCGAGGATGAGTAGGAATTAAGCTTGGGGATGCTGATACTTCTCCAACATATCTATAATTTTTGCTTATTCCATGTTGTTATATTATCATTCTTGGATGTTTTACAACCATTTTATAGCAACTTTATATCATTTTTTGGGACTAACCTATTGACATAGTGCCTAGTGGTAGTTCTGTTTTCTGATTGTTTTTTACTTCGCAGAATATCAATATCAAACGGAGTCCAAGCGCAACAAAACTTTTTGGAGAATTTTTATGGATTAGAAGGAACAACATGGGCGAAAGAAGTACCAGAGGGGTGCCCCGAGGGGGGCACAACCCACCTGGGCGTGCATGGGAGCCCAGGAGCGCCCTGGTGGGTTGTACCCACCTCGGTGGCCTCCCGCACCGTCTCTTCGCCCGATAAATACCCAAATATTCTAGAAACCCTAGGGGAGTCGACGAAAAAACAATTCCAGCCGCCCCATGTTCCAGAACCTAGACACCGTCATGGAAGGGTTCATCATCCTCATTGGTGCCTCTCCGATGATGCGTGAGTAGTTCATTGTACACCTACGGGTCCGTAGGCAGTAGCTAGATGGCTTCCTCTCTCTCTCTCTCTCTCTCTCTCTCTGATTCTCAATACAATGGTCTCTTGTAGAGCTGTTTGATGTAACTCTTTTTGCGGTGTGTTTGTTGGGATCTGATGAACTTTGAGTTTATGATCAGAACTATATCCATGAATATTATTTAAGTTTTCTTTTGATCTCTTATATGCATGATTATTTATAGCCTCGTATATGTTCTTCGAATCTTCGGTTTAGTTAGGCTGACTAGATCGATTTTTATTGCCATGGGAAGAGGTGCTTTTTGATGGGATCGATCGTGCGGTGTTCTTTCCCAGTGACAGAAGGGGCAGCAAGACACACATGTATCGTTGCGGTTAAGGATAACAAGATGGGGCTATTCCTACATGAATAGATCTCGTCTACGTCATCTCGTCGTTCTTATTGCATTACGCCGTTTCTCCATGAATTTAATACACTAGATGCATGCTGGATAGCGGTCGATGTGTGGAGTAATAGTAGTAGATGCAAGCATGAGTCGGTCTACTAATCTTGGACGTGATGCCTTGATGACCCACAAGTATAGGGGATCAATCATAGTCCTTTTGATAAGTAAGAGTGTCGAACCCAACGAGGAGCAGAAGGAAATGGCAAGTTGTTTTCAGCAAGGTATTCTCTGCAAGCACTGAAATTATAAGTAACGAGTAGTTTGATAGCAAGATAATTTGTAATGAGCAAGTAACGACAACTATAAATTGTATGCAGAAAGGTAGCCCAATACTTTTGTGGCAAAGGATAGGCCAAAACGGTCTCTTACGATAAGAAAAGTGTTCTTGAGGGTACACGGGAATTTCATCTAGTCACTTTCATCATGTTGGATTGATTTGTGTTCGCCACTTTGATAATTTGATATGTGGGTGGATCGGTGCTTAGGTGCTATTCTTACTTGAACAAACCTCCTACTTATGATTAAGCCCCTCGCAAGCATCCACAACTACTAGAAAAGTATTAAGATAAAATCTAACCATAGCATTAAACTTTTGGATTGAAATCGGACCCTTACGAAATAGCGCATAAACTAGGGTTTAAGCTTCTGTCACTCTCGTAACCCATCATCTAATAACTAATCCACAATGCATTCCCTTAGGTCCTAATAAGGCGAAGTGCCATGTATTCGACATTCACATGACAACACTAAGGGAATCACAACATACATATCATCAAATATCAAACACATATCAAGTTCACATGATTACTTGCAACAAGATTTCTCCCGTGACCTCAAGAACAAAAGTAACTACTCAGAAATGATAATCATGCTCAAGATCAGAGGGGTATTACATAAATAATGGATCTGAACATATAATATTCCACCAAATAAACCATATAGTAATCAACTACAAGATGTAATCAACACTACTAGTCACCCACAAGTACCAATCTAAGGTTTCAGTACAAAGATTGAACACAAGAGATGAACTAGGGTTTGAGAGGAGATGGTGCTGTTGAATATGCTCATTGAGATTTCCCTCCCCAAGATGGGAGAGTTGTTGGCGATGATGACGACGATGATTTCCCCCTCCGGGAGGGAAGTCCCCCTGGTGGAATCGCTCCGCTGGAGGGCAAAAGTGCTCCTGCCCAAGTTCCGCCTCGAGACGGTGGCGCTTCGTCCCGGAAGTCTTCCCCTTCTTTTTTCTAGGTCAAAATGACATATACCAGAAGAGGGGCACTGGAGGTGGGGAGAGGAGGGCACAACCCACCAGGGCGCGCCTGGGGGCCCTGGCGTGCCCAGGTGGGTTGTGCCCACCTGGTGGCTCCCCTCTAGTAGTTATTTGCTCCAATAATTCTGATATATTCCATAAAAATTCTTCGTGAAGTTTCAACTCACTTGGAGTTGTGCAGAATAGGTGGCCTGACATAGCTTTTTCAGGTCCAGAATTCCAGCTGCCGGTATTCTCCCTCCTTGTGTGAGCCTTGCATATTATGAGAGAAAAGGCATTAGAATTACTCCATAAAGCATTATTATGCATAAAAACATTATCAATAACAGTAGTAAAACATGATGCAAAATGGATGTATCAACTCCCCCAAGCTTAGACCTCGCTTGTCCAAGCGAAAACCAAAATCGAAAACATGTCCCCATGCTTAGAGAGAGAGGTGTCGATAAAAACAAAATACGAACATGGAAGCATCATGTATATTATTATAACAACAACAAACTTTAACATAAAACTTTATCATAGAACTTTTATCATATAACTTCTGTCATATAACTTCTCATGAACAAGTAACAATTCATCACAACATCGAAGTATGAAGCAAACTCTATTGGATACCAACAAACTATGTTCTCAGTCAACTTTGCAACTACAATTCGTCATCTTTTCAGGAAGGGTTACGTATCGGAGCCTTTTGGCAAGTCCACATACTCAACCATCATATAGTCTTCTATAATTGCTAACACTCATCGCATACACATGAGCAAAAAGTTTCAAACGAACACATAGAAAGATAGGGGCTTATAGTTTTGCCTCCCAACATACTCACCTCAAGGGTGATGTCAACAACAATAACTCATGCCCACCCATATCCAGCTGGATAGATGTGCCTAGATCTTTCTTCACCACATGGTGCTTGCCAAAAGAGAAAATAAAAAGGAATATAGAGAAATACTTGACTCTTGCTCAAAAAGTAAATACATAAAAGTAAGGGATTTTTATTTCTGTGCGCGGGTTCCTTAGTTGTACTCATTCATCCCCACACTCTTATCTTTTGCTCACTTTTCCGCACTTCCTTGCCTGAAACCCTCAGAATTGGTCACAGCGGACGTTGTCGTCGGGTCAATGGCTTAACCATTAACTCTGATGAGTGGGGCCGCGTAGGGCCGAGTCCACATTTTGACCGTTGCGTGCTAATGAGTGGGGCCGCAAAACTGACACTCACTATAACCTGAATCAGATCAAGTCGCTTCCGCACCGCTGAGAACCCACAAGTATAGGAGATCGCAACAGTTTTTGAGGGTTGAGTATTCAACCCAAATTTATTGATTCGACACAAGGGGAGCCAAAGAATATTCTCAAGTATTAGCAGCTGAGTTGTCAATTCAACCACACCTAAAAGACTTAATATCTGCAGCAAAGTATTCAGTAGCAAATTAGTATGGAGGTGACGGTAACAATGGCAAAAGTAGGTTTTGTAGTAATTGTAACAGTGGCTACGGAGAAGTAACTAAGCAAAGATCAATATGTGAAAAGCTCGTAGGCAATGGATCAATGATGGATAATTATGTCGGATGCAATTCATCATGCAACAATTATAACATAGGGTGACACAGAACTAGCTCCAGTTCATCAATGTAATGTAGGCATGTATTCTGAATATAGTCATACGTGCTTATGGAAAAGAACTTGCATGACATCTTTTGTCCTACCCTCTGTGGCAGCGGGGTCCTATTGGAAACTAAGGGATATTAAGGCCTCCTTTTAATAGAGTACCGGACCAAAGCATTAGCACTTAGTGAATACATGAACTCCTCAAACTACGGTCATCATCGGGAGTGGTCCCGATTATTGTCACTTCGGGGTTGCCGGATCGTAACACATAGTAGGTGACTATTGACTTGCAAGATAGGATCAAGAACTCACATATATTCATGAAAACATAATAGGTTAGATCTGAAATCATGGCACTCGCCCCCTAGTGACAAGCATTAAGCATGGCAAAGTCATAGCAACATAAATCTTAGAACATAATGGATACTAGGGATCAAACCCTAACAAAACTAACTCCATTACATGGTAAATCTCATCCAACCCATCACCATCCAAAAAGCCTATGATGGGATTACTCACGCACGGCGGTGAGCATCATGAAATTGGTGATGGAGGATGGTTGATGATGACGATGGCGACGAATTCCCCTCTTTGGAGCCCCGAACGGACTCCAGATCAGCCCTCCCAAGGAAGATTAGGGCTTGGCGGCGGCTCTGTATCGTAAAACGCGATGAATCCTTCTCTCTGATTTTTTTCTCCCCAAACATGAATATATGGAGTTGGAGTTGAGGTTGGTGGAGGTCAGGGGGCCCACGAGGCAGGGGGAGCGCCCCTGGGCGGTGGGCGCGCCCTACACCCTCGTGGACAGGGTGTGGGCCCCCTTACATTGATTCTTTTGCCAATATTTTTTATTAATTCCAAAACGTGTCTCCGTGGAGTTTCAGGTCATTCCGAGAACTTTTATTTGTGCACAAAAATAGCACCATGGCAATTCTGCTGAAAACAGCGCCAGTCCGAGTTAGTTTCATTCAAATCATGCAAGTGAGAGTCCAAAACAAGGGCAAAAGTGTTTGGAAAAGTAGATATGTTGGAGACGTATCAGCCGCCCCTCCGCCGCCGTCGTGCCGCCTCTGCCGTCGTCGTGCCGCCTTCGCCGCATCTAACCTCTCTCCCCATCTAGGATTAGGAAGCGATGTTGGGGGAGCACCCCGTCCGGCCCATCGGCCGTGGAGATGATTGGGTCGAATCAGAGGTGGATAATTCATGGATTCCACCTGGGTAAGCATCATTTTTGAAGGAAATATGCCCTAGAGGCAATAATAAAGTTATTATTTATTTCCTTATATCATGATAAATGTTTATTATTCATGCTAGAATTCTATTAACCGGAAACTTAGTACATGTGTGAATACATAGACATAACATAGTGTCCCTAGTATACCTCTACTTGACTAGCTCGTTAATCAAAGATGGTTGTGTTTCCTAACCATAGACACGTGTTGTCATTTGATGAACGGGACCACATCATTAGGAGAATGATGTGATGGACATGAACCATCCGTTAGCTTAGCATTACGATCGTTACAGTTTCATTGCTACTGCTCTCTTCATGACTTATACATGCTCCTATGACTATGAGATTATGCAACTCCCGAATACCGGAGGAACACTTAGTGTGCTATCAAAGGTCACAACATAACTGGGTGATTATAAAGATGCTCTACAGGTGTCTCTGATGGTGTTTGTTGGGTTGGCATAGATCAAGATTAGGATTTGTCACTCCGTTTTTTGGAGAGGTATCTCTGGGCCCTCTCGGTAAAGCACATCACTATAAGCCTTGCAAGCAATGTGACTAATGAGTTAGTCATGGGATGATGCATTACAGAACAAGTAAAGAGACTTGCCGGTAACGAGATTGAACTAGGTATTGAGATGGTGACGATCGAATCTCGGGCAAGTAACATACCAATGACAAAGGGAACAACGTATGTTGTTATGCGGTTTGACCGATAAAGATCTTCATAGAATATCTAGGAACAATATGAGTATCCAGGTTCCGCTATTGGTTATTGACTGGAAGTGAGTCTCGCTCATGTCTACATAGTTCTGGAACCCGTAGGGTCCTCACGCTTAAAGTTCGATGACGATCGGTATTATGAGTTTATGTGTTTTGATGTACCGAAGGTTGTTCGGAGTCCCGGATGTGATCACAGACATGACGAGGAGTCTCGAAATGGTCGAGACATAAAGATTGATATATTGGAAGGCTATGTTTGGACACCGGAAAGGTTCCGTGTGGTTCGGGCATTTTTCCGGAGTACCGGGAGGTTACTAGAACCCCCTAGGGAGTTAATGGGCCTTAATGGGCCATGGTGGAAGAGAGGAGGAGGCGGCCAAGGTGGGGGTGCCCCCCCAAGCCCAGTCTAAATTGGGAAGGGGGCCGGGACCCCTTTCCTTCTCTCCCGCTCCCTCTTCCTTCTTCTCCTACTCCAACTAGGGAAGGAGGGAAACCTACTCCTACTGGGAGTAGGACTCCCCCCCTTGGGCGCGCCATAGAGAGGGCCGGCTAAGGGGGTACTGGATTAAGGGGTCCTCGGACAGCCGGACTATATACTTTGGCCGGACTGTTGGACTATGAAGATAGAAGATTGAAGACTTCGTCTCGTCTCCGGATGGGACTCTCCTTTGCTGAGGGAGTCCTGGATTAAGGGGTCCTCGGACAGCCGGACTATATACTTTGGCCGGACTGTTGGACTATGAAGATACAAGATTGAAGACTTCGTCCCGTGTCCGGATGGGACTCTCCTTTGCGTGGAAGGCAAGCTTGGATATTCGGATGTGTAGATTTCCTTCTCTGTAACCAACTCTGTGTAACCCTAGCCCCTCCGGTGTCTATATAAACCGGAGGGTTTAGTCCGTAGGAGAACAACAATCATAATCATAGGCTAGCTTCTAGGGTTTAGCCTCTATGATCTCGTGTTAGATCAACTCTTGTAATACTCATATCATCAAGATCAATCAAGCAGGAAGTAGGGTATTACCTCCATCGAGAGGGCCCGAACCTGGGTAAAACATCGTCTCCCCAGCCTCCTGTTACCATTAGCCTTAGACGCACAGTTCGGGACCCCCTACCCGAGATCCACCGGTTTTGACACCGACATTGGTGCTTTCATTGAGAGTTCCACTGTGCTGTCGCGGTAAGGCTTGATGGCTCCCTCGATCATCTTCAACAATGTGGTCCAGGGGGAGGTTTTCCTTCCCGGACAGATCTTCATATTCGGCGGCTTTGTACTGCTGGTCAACTCACTTGGCCATCTGGAGCAGATCGACAGCTACGCCCCTGGCCATCAGGTTAGGATTGGAATCTTAAACTATACTGCCGACATCCGCGGAGACTTGATCTTTGACGGATTCGAGCCCATGACAGGTGCACCGAACAGTCACGGCGGACATGACTTTGATCTGCCGTCGGACAATATTCGGGAGATCGCACCCACATTGGCGCCGGGAATCAATCCGGAGCAGATCGTGCCTTCCGAGGACGGGTGGATGGACTCCGCCACGGAGGCCGCACACTCATCGGTGTCGGAGCTGAACACTGATCCCACCCCCTATGAGAGTGGCATTATCAGACCCCCGGACTCGTCTCCGGCTGCAGGATCCGAACCGCGTGTGTCCATGCCTATCGAATCAGATTGGGCACCCATCATGGAGTTCACTGCCGCGGATATCTTTCACCACTCACCCCTGGGTGACGTGCTGAACACATTAAGGTCTTTGTCCTTGTCAGGAGATTCTTGGCCGAACTATGTCCGGCTCGAGTGGGGAGCGGACGACGAAGAAATTCGTCCCCCACCCACCACGCACTTTATAGCCACTGTCGATGATTTAACCGACGTGCTTGACTTTGACTCCAAAGACATCGACGGTATGGACGACGATGCAGGAGAAGAATGGGAACCACCGCCTACAGGGCGCTGGATCGCCACCTCATCATATGATATTTATATGGTGGACACCCCTAAAGAAAACAATGGCGATGAGGCAACAGAAGATAACCCCTTGGGGAAGCAATCTAGACACCGGCGTCATCGGCGCCGCTCCAAGCCCCGCCATAGCAAAAATAGCGATGCTGGCACAGGAGATAACAATCCAGATGGTGCCGAAGATGAAGACAATCCTACCTAGCCAGGCTTCAAGTAGGCCGAGCAAGAGGATGGGCAAGTTAGCCCTAAAGAATAGGCAACTGATGGAGAATCAGAGGACGATAATTACATGCCTCTCTCCGTAGACGAAGTGAGCCTTGGCGACGAAGAATTCATCGTACCGGAGGATCCCGTCGAGCAGGAGCGCTTCAAATGCCGGCTTATAGCCACTGCAAAAAGCCTGAAGAAAAAGTAGCAAGAACTTCAAGCTGATCAAGATCTGCTAACTGACAGATGGACTGATGTCCTGGCTGCCGAGGAATACGGACTCGAGTGCCCTAGCAAAAGCTACCCAAAGCGCAGGCTGCTACCTCAACTCGAGGAGGAGGCTTTAAAACCCACGCTACTAGCGCATGATGCGGCTGACGGCCACCCCGTGGCCGCGACAAAACGGCCTACCAGCCCAAAATCCAGACCGCACCCCGTGGCCAATCAAACGATAACACTAAAGCCCGGGGCTACATGAAGGACCTGCGAGATGTATTAGAAAACAAAGCAGGACAGTCAAGATAGATCTATGGATCACGAGGATGCGCCCCAATGCGTGACAAGAATCGTCACGCCGGATACACTAACATATCCGGCTGGGCCGAACACAATGAAGCCTGGCACAAAGGCGCCGCACATCCCCTATGCTTCACTGATGAAGTAATGGATCATGAATTCCTGGAAGGATTTAAACCCGTGAACATTGAATCATACGATGGCACCACAGACCCCGCGGTATGGATAGAAGATTTTTTTCTTCACATTCACATGGCCCGCGGAGATGATCTACACGCCATCAAGTACCTCCCACTAAAACTAAAGGGACCGACTCGGCATTGGCTGAATAGCTTGCCGACAAACTCCATCGGGAATTGGGAGAACCTGGCAGACACATTCCTTGATAAATTCCAGGGCACTTACATGCGCCCACCAGATGTTGATGATCTAAGTCACATAACCCAGCAGCCCGGAGAGTCAACCAGGAAATTTTGGACCCGGTACCTAACCAAAAAGAACCAAATTGTTTACTGTCCGAATGCCGAAGCCCTAGCGGCCTTTAAACATAACATCCGTGACGAATGGCTTGCCTGACATCTCGGCCAGGAAAAGCCAAAGTTCATGGCAGCTCTCACAACACTCATGACTCGCTTTTGCGTGGGCGAGGATAGCTGGTTGGCCCGTAGCAACAATACAACAAGCAATCCAGGCACATCGAAAGGTAAAGATAGCAACGACAAATCACGGTGCAACAAACACAAGCGCCGCAAAAACGGTGATAATGCCGAAGACACGTCAGTAAATGCCGAATTCAGCGGCTCCAAGGCCGGTCAGTGGAAGAAACCATTCAACAAAAACAATTCAGGCCCATCCAGTTTTGACCTCATACTCGATCGTCCATGCCAAATTCATGGCACCCCTGGAAAACCATCCAATGACACCAATAGAGAATGCTGGGTCTTCAGACAAGCCGGTAGGTCAGACGCCGAAAACAAGGGGAAGGGGTCTCAAAGCGACAACGAAGACGAAGAGCCCCGATCACCGAATATAGGAGGAAAGATGAAATTCCCTCCCAGGTGAAAACGGTGAGTATGATATGCGCAAGACACATTCCTAAGTGGAAATGTGCACTAAGGGAGGTTTATACAATCGACCCAAAGTTCAACCCATGGTCCTCTTGCCCGATCACCTTCGATCGCAGGGACCACCCTACTAGTATCCGTCATAGCGGTTCGGCCGCATTGGTCCTCGACCCCATCATTGACGGATTCCACCTCACACAAGTCCTTATGGACGGAGGCAGCAGCCTGAACCTGCTTTACCAGGATACAATGCGCAAAATGGGCATCAACCCTTCAAGGATCAAGCCCACAAAAACCACCTTTAAAGGTATAATACCAGGTGCAAAGGCCTGTTGCACGGGCTCAATCACACTGGAAGTGGTCTTCGGATCTCCAGACAATCACCGTACCGAAGACTTAGTCTTTGACATCGTCCCCTTTTGCAACGACCATCAGGCACTGCTCTGACGAACCGCATTCGCTCGGTTCAACGCGGTGCCACATTATGCCTACCGTAAATTAAAGATGCCCAGTCCACGCAGCGTCATCACGGTTAATGGCAGAAATAAATTCCCCCTCCCGGCCGAAGAGTCTACCACCACTTTAATAGCAAGAACAAGGAACGACACCTTACAGTCGAACCTCGAGTCGAAGGCAAAGCTCTCGGACACCACCAAAGGAATCCGAACTACTGCACGGCAGGATAGCCCGGCCCACCCGGAGATAAATTTAAAACACTCTGGAAAAGGATAGAACAAGCCACATGCTGCGGCTCAACCGCCAGGTGGCGCAAAACCATTTCTTACGTTTTCTTTACAGGTTCACCTCTACGTAGGTTATGATGGAAGGCGTGGGAACAGTTCGAGTGCGTCAGGGAATCTCTAGATATTCCCCTGTAATCATCCGACTACACCCCGGATCCGAACACAACTCCCGCACGCCTAGTATCAGCAGGTTCCGCAATCATATTTCTTTTTATCACATCACCTGTACTCATACGAATTGACGTATTACTCAAATACAACATGAGGATTTATATGATGCTCACCTGTTACTATTTCTTATTTAAAATTCCTTTGTTAAAAGGCGGCTGCTTATCGCGACATGCCTCAATATGTCAAGGGCTTCGTCACGCCCATACCACGGTAAAAAAGTCCGAACACCTTCACGGTAGTTCGGCACCCCGAACTTATAGCATTATATGCATCAGCTCCGAATCATGTCTTGGGTCAATAGTTGGGTTTGCCCAGCTCCTATGTTTTGGTACCTTATGTTCCACTATATCGGCTAAGGTAGCACTGGGAGAACTACTACGATTGTGTCCCGGTTCTTCCAGACGAGCACCTCAGTAGAGAAAGCCGAAAACTGACTGTCATGATGTAGCGAGAGCTGGTCAGCTGTTCGAGAGGTTCTAAAATCTTTAAGAATTTCTTCCGCATAATGCTATAACCAATGCAGCGTGCGATGGATCGGCCTTTTTTGATCAGGCGCTTATAGAACCCCTCGTGCGGACTTCCAAACACTAGGGGCTGCGCTTACCTTCCTCGAAACAACTCCTATGGCTAAGTGAGAGCGATAAAGCCCTATAGTCCGATTGCCTGGTTCGCTGTGCTGAACACCTCCTTTAGGGACCGAAAACTGGGATAAAGAGTGCTCAGGTTTATCCCGAACACCCCCGTACTCACTATGTGGGGGCGGAAGCCGACGACTGGCCGACTCTCAGAATTATTATATACAACGGCCGCACAGGATGAAAAACATTCACACGACAAAGCAATAGATGATAAGAATGCTCTTGTTCAAATATTACAGCGGACGAACTTGACCGTATTCATGGAAATATAATGTCCTTGGTGCATTGCTCCGCCGCAAGGCGAGCTCCTTTCAAGACGCCTTCATAATACAGTTCGGGCTTGCGGTGCTCCTTGCCCTCCGGCGGTCCCTCGGTCATCAGCTTCTCCGCATCCATCTTCCCCCAATGCACCTTGGCACGGGCGAAGGCCATTCGCACACCCTCTATGCAGACCAACTGCTTGATGACTTTGAGTCGAGGGCAGGCACCTACAAGCCGCTTCACGAGCCCGAAGTAGCTGCTTGGAATCGGCTCAGCAGGCCACAGCCGGATAATTAAATCCTTCATGGCTAATTCAGCTGCCTTGTGCAGCTCGACCAGCTGCTTCAGTTGATCCGAGAAGGGCATCGGATAATTCGGCGCCAGATACTGCATCCAGAAGAGCTTATCCATAGTATTCCCCCCTTTGAGTCGGTAGAATTGGGCGGCATCAGATATGCTGCGCGGCAACTCTGCAAATACCCCTATATACATCAAAACTCAAGATTGTCAAATTTGATTTTCTCATTTCCTATACTTGCTTTTTACAGAAAAAGCCTTACCAGCCGCAATCTTCCTCGCCTCCTGGATTTCCTTCAGGGCACCTTGGGCTTCGCCCCAGGCATCACTTGTGGCTTGGCGAGCCTGGGAGAGTTCAGATTCTTTCCCTACCAAACTCTGCTCTAGGGTCTCGCATTTGTGCACGGCCTCTTGAAGCTCTCGCTCAGCCTCAATAACTCTGGCCTCGTGCTTCTCACGGAGCACCTGCTCTACGGCTGCTTTCCTCTCGGCTTCGGCCAAAGCCTTTTTCAAGGTCTCAATTTTGGCCGACGCCCCTAGAGCACATTATCAAAAGATTGTTATCATGCACACTCATCCTTTTGTGCTACATAAACAAGGTTTCTACATACCTTGATTATCCTCCAGCTATCTCTTCACTTGGCCAAGTTCTCCTTCGGCTTGCTTCAGACTACGCCTCAGGACGGATACTTCCGCAGCTTGAGAGGCCGCAGTCGCTACAGATACCTGCTGATTAAAAAGAGTGATAAATATCATCAAGTGAGTCTCCTGCGAACATGAATTTGATCCCCTGTCCGGTTCTTTCTTTCACCGAACAGTGTATTAGGGGCTACTATCTATACCATGACATTCTCCCAAGAACTCATAAAACATACCTCAAAGCCTCTTATGAGGCTGACACAGGATTCGTTCAGTCCACTCTCAGCAGACTGTATCTTCTCAATCACTGCACCCATGAGGGCACGGTCTTCATCAATGATGGAGGCACCCTTCAGCGCCGCCAATAAAGTACCTGACGTCCCTGGTTGAACAGAGGCGGCCGATGGATGGGACTCGGGGACCTTATGGGTCTCTAGAAGCGTGTCCGGCTTGGGTCCAGATTCAAGATGACCTCCGCCGTCGACACCCACGGGATTTTTCTCTCCCGTGTGACCGGCCCCAGAAGTATGGCCTCCTGGCGCCGCCTTCGCGACCTTCTCCCCCCCTCCGTGGCCTGGGTCCTTCTGGGACGAAACCTCGGTTTTGTTCCTACATTTGGAGGAAGAGGCCTTCACGGGTGTCCCGCTCCCCATAGCGTCCGAACCCAGCAGATCCTCTGACGAGGATTGCTCGGCGCGGGGCTTCGTCGGACTGAAAAAGAAAAGCACGGCTCAGATTGGAATGTGATGCCATGACAAGTCCAGATGCATGTGTGTGTTCGGATTTTATGCTTACGAGTTCACCAGGGGCTCGGCCCTGGGATCCCACTCCGGGTTGCTATCGGTGGCGCCGGTGGACTCCTCTTGAAGAAGAGTTTTTCCCCTCTTAGGCGAATCGGCCTCCAAGGAGCTGAAGGCCGTTCTTTTCTTCTTTCCCCCTGCAGGGGATTCGTCCTCCTCCTCCCCGTCCTCTTTGGAGGAAGAATGGGCATTAGAGTCTTTGGATTTTGTGTCCGTGGTACCATGGCGATGAAGGCTGCCCCTGGTCTTCTTGGCCTCCTTCTCGGTCTTTTTCTTCGGCGCTTTATATGGCGCCGGGACCAGCATCGTCGTTAGGAGTGGGCCGGCCGATTCTTCTAGCAGAGGGGCAGGACAGTAGATCCGCCCCACCTTCTTCGCCCAGCCCTAGGAAAAATGATGGGAAATATGTTAAGTGTCTCCTTGAGGATGTACGGACAGAATGCATGAATTATCAAACATTCAGTTGCTTACCGAACTTGCGGGGCGGGAGAGTTGGTATCCGCGGTCCTCAGTGGAGTCCGGCCATGGTTTGCCGGACTTGAAAAGCACCTTCCAGACGTCCTTGTGTGTAGAGCCAAAGAGCTCTAACAGGGTCTGGTGCTTGGCCGGGTCGAACTCCCATAGATTGCAAGCTCAGTGTTGACGTGGTAGAATCCGGCAAACCAACATCACCTGGACTACATTGATGAGCTTGACGCTCTTGTCTTCCATGTGTTGGACGCGCATCTGGAGCTCTGATAGCTCGTCAGACGAAGCCCAGCTCAGGCCCTTCTCGTGCCATGATGTAAGTCGCAGGGGGGCACCGGATCTAAAATCCGAAATGGCGGTCCGCTCCTTGCCACGCGGCTCGGTGATGTAGAACCACTGCTGCTGCCACTCCTTGACGGAATCATTGAAAGTCCCTGTCGGCCATGTGACATTGGGCATCTTGCTCACCATGGCGCCTCCACATTCAGCATGCTCGCCGCTCACTACCTTGGGCTTTACATTAAAAACCTTTAGCCATAAGCCGAAGTGCGGCGGAATGCGGAGAAAGGCCTCGCACGCGACTATGAATGTCGGGATGTTGAGAAAGGAATCTGGGGATAGATCATGGAAATCAATCCCGTAATAGTACATGACGCCGCGAACAAATGGGTGGAGGGGAAACCCTAGCCCACGGACAAAATGAGGGAGAAATGCCACCCTCTCATGGGGTTCCGGGGTGGGGACTATTTGTCCCGCCGTCGGAAGACGGTGGCCAATTCTCTTGGCCAGATACCCGGCCCCCCAAAGCTTTTTGATGTCCTTCTCCCGGATGGTAGAGGCCATCCACTTGCCTCCTGCTCCAGATCCAGACATCTTCAGGAAGCCTTTTTGGGCGAAGAAGAGAAACGCTTGGGCACTGGGGCTCGGGCGGAAAGGAATGGATGAATAGGGAAGGGCGTGGGTGAAAGGGAAGACTCTCATCCCCTTATAAAGGCAGCAAATATCCTGTGCCTCCCCACTTGCCCGCTAAAATTGCTTATTCCCCAAACGCCATGTTAGATGGCACGGTTGGGCTACCCATGTCTATATTGATGAGGATACCGTGATAAGGGGACATGATCTCTGCTTCAGCAAGACGTGCCACTAAAACCGCTTCGCAATATGTGCGATGGCTGGTTGTGAAAAACGGTTCGAATAATGACCAAACCATGGCGTGATGTCATGCTATAAAAAGCTATCAGCAGATTAGATTTGTGGAATATTATACTCTCTACGGTGGAATGTGGAATTTGTTTTGCAGAGCCGGACACGATCCTTGTGTTCTAAATCTCTTATGGAGAATTCGGAGAAGGAACCCGCCTTGCAATGCCGAAGACAATATGCGCGTCGGACTCATCATCATTGAAGCCTGGTTCAGGGGCTACTGAGGGAGTCCTGGATTAAGGGGTCCTCGGACAGTCGGACTATATACTTTGGCCGGCCTGTTGGACTATGAAGATACAAGATTGAAGAATTCGTCCCATGTCCGGATGGGACTCTCCTTTGCGTGGAAGGCAAGCTTGGATATTTGGATGTGTAGATTTCCTTCTCTGTAACCGACTCTGTGTAACCCTAGCCCCCTCCGGTGTCTATATAAACCGGAGGGTTTAGTCCGTAGGAGAACAACAATCATAATCATAGGCTAGCTTCTAGGGTTTAGCCTCTACGATCTCGTGGTAAATCAACTCTTGTAACACTCATATCATCAAGATCAATCAAGCAGGAAGTAGGGTATTACCTCCATCGAGAGGGCCCGAACCTGGGTAAAACATCGTGTCCCCAGCCTCCTGTTACCATTAGCCTTAGACGCATAGTTCGAGACCCCCTACTCGAGATCCGCTGGTTTTGACACCGACACCAGCCCTCCCCTCCTCCACTCCTTTATATACAGGGGAGGGGGGCACCCCATAGACACACAAGTTGATTTCTTAGCCGTGTGCGGTGCCCCCTGCACAGATTTCCACCTCGGTCATATTGTTGCAGTGCTTAGGGGAAGCCGTGTGTCGATAACTTCATCATCACCGTCACCACGCCATCGTGCTGACGGAACTCTCCCTCAGCCTCAGTAGGATCTAGAGTTCGAGGGACGTCACTGAGCTGAACGTGTGCAAATCACGGAGGTGCCGTGAGTTTGGTACTTGATCGGTTGGATCACGAAGACGTTCGACTACATCAACTGCGTTACTTAACGCTTCCGCTTTCGGTCTACAAGGGTACATGGACACACTCTCCCCTTTTGTTGCTATGCATCACCTAGACAGATCTTGCATGATCGTAGGAAAATTTTGAAAATACTGCTTCCCCAACAATGGCATCCGAGCCAGTTCTATGCGTAGATGTTATATGCACGAGTAGAACACAAAGAGTTGTGGGAGAAATAGTCATACTGCTTACTAACATGTCATACTTTAATTCGGCGGTATTGTTGGATGGAGCGGCTCAGATCGACATTATGCGTACGCTTACGCGGGACTAGTTCTACCGACGTGCTTTGCACACAGGTGGCTAGTGAGTGTCTATTTCTCCAACTTTAGTTGAATTGAGTGTGGCTACGTCCGGTCCTTGTTGAAGGTTGAAATAGCACACTTGACGAAAAATCGTTGTGGTTTTGATGCATAGGTAAGAATGGTTCTTGCTAGACGCCCGTAGCACCCACGTAAAACTTGCAACAACAAAGTAGAGGACGTCTAACTTGTTTTTGCAGGCTTGATGTGATGTGATATGGTCAAGACGTGATGATATATTGTCGCGGGGAACGAGCACCTATGGGGCAGGGCCCCTTTTCGGTTCGGCAACGGGGCGGAGGGCGCACGAAGAGCAGATCGAGGCGAAGCGCACGAGGGATTTTACCCAGCTTCGGAGCTCTCCGGAGAGATAAAACTCCTACTACTGCTTTGTGTTTTCTATTTTGTTCTTGCTTGAGAGCGTGGGTGTCGTCTAGTTTCGAAGTAGCTAACCCCCCTCTACGTTGCACACGGGCCTCCTTTTATATGCTCAAGGGGTTACCCACAGGTGGCAACGGAGGTAAAGGGCAAAAATGGAAGAGTGATGGTTGGTACAGCTACCTGTACAGTGTTATCATACCTAACCCTGGCGGCAGGGGACAAGCGCATTAATTGCCCGTCTGTGTCGCCTAAACAGTACCGAAAGGGACCGCTAGGGACGCCACCGTTTGCCACGATGGTTATCTTGTCAGCGCCTGCTTGCCACCTCGCACCCCTAGCTGCACGGCCTCCTGCCACGTGTGCTTGGAAGGGTCCCAGAGCGACACGTTGGCAGGTGTGCTGGAGCGCGGGCGCGAAGTGGGGGTTTCCCGCGGCAGGCTCCTTGCCGCGGTCGTCGTCTTGTCGTGTTCGGGAGCTTGTCGCTCACCGGGCCTTGTCGGGGCGCGCGGTGCGTCGCGGCAAGTTTTCTTAGAATGCCTTGAGTGGCCTTCCTGGCAAGCTCCTCTTGCCGGGGTCTTGTCTTCTTCCCAGCCAGCTTCTCTTGCCGAGGCCTTGGTTGGCCTTCCCGGCAAGCTCCTCTTGCCGGGGCCTTGGTTTGAGTACTTTGTTCTTGAATGGCATCAATATGAGCTACGGAGGATCTTGGCGGACGCCCGGCAAGCCTTACCGCGGGACGCTGCGACTGCCCGTGCACAAGTTTGGGGTACTAAGGTACCCCTACTTTAGTACACCGACAGGAGCCCCCGTGCCTGGGCCATACACGGTGCCGAGCGCTATTGGGCCAGGCCCAAAATAGTGCACGGGCACGCGCGGCCTAGGTCACACCGCATATCTCTCCGCTTCCACCGCGCACGCCCAGAACGACACGCGTCAAACGCGGCGTCGTGGGTGACGTGGGCGGCGTGCACGGGGCTAAGCCCCGTGAGCATGCATCAAGCCATGATGAAGGGGATGGTTCACGCCCTCCTTGACCTACCTCCTGAAGAGAGGGACAGGAAAGGGATTACGGGCATCTTATCTTTTTAATTTGTAAGCCTTCGGGCCTTAGCTGCATCTAAAACTTGTAATCCTCTCTTTCATGTTTTTCATCCTATATGGACTGTACCTGAGTGGGATGTTTTTTTAATGAAAAGGGGATGCTTGCCGGGTTATTTGTCTCGCGGGTTGAACCCACGCCAAGGAGCAAATCCTTGGTATCCTTCGGATAGACAGTTCGCCTCCCGGCAACAGGCCCTGCCGCCTTCCCACGTCGCTCGACCTTTCTCACGCCTTTGACGGAGGCGGGAACGAGGTGGGTGCGGCCTCCTCGTTTCATCCCTTCGCTACCGCAACTACGACCAAACTTGGCCCTGGGCCCGTTCCCAGGGCCTAGAGTTGAGGGAGCACGGCAGTTTTCGGGAAGAAACGCGGTTTCGCATTCCCCAGTCCATAAGAGGATGCATGAAGAGGGACGAAAGACTTATCTGATATTGCAGCCCCCGGCAACTCTGGCTTGCCGCGGACGAATCTTGGCACTCGCAGCCCCTAGCAATATTGGCTTGCCGGGGCCTAGGTGCCGGCGCGCCCTTCTTCTCCTTTTCGTCCTCAAGCATTCTGGCCAGGATATGCGAGCCCTGCGAACGAAGGAAAAGCAAAGGGACGGACTCTCGACCTCTAAGCTAGGGGTTAGCTGCTGTTAGGCACTATCAACCCTAACCAAGGACGAGACTCGACCTAGCATGCATGCTATAACCCCGGGGTGTCAGCGCTTCATTCACTTGTGCTCAGGGTCTGCGCCTGGCTCTGTACAAAGGATTACATGCAACAGCGGCAAGACTTGTACAGAAAGGTGGTTGCCGGACAGGGTCCGACAACCGCGCCTTACGGATAAAACTTACAAAGATGCTCGATGTTCCAGGAGTTGCTCACCGGAAAGCCATCTTCGGTCTCAAGGCGGACAGCTCCAGGCCTAGTGACTCGTTTCACCCGATAAGGGCCTTCCCACTTCGGCGTCAACTTGTTGGAATTCTTGGCGGATTGAACGCGCCGAAGAACAAGGTCGCCTTCCTCGAAGCTTCTGGCATTAACTTTGCGGCTGTGGTAGCGGCGCAAAGCTTGCTGGTATCGAGCAGCTCGTACCGCAGCCTGAAGACGATCTTCCTCGAGGAGCAGCGCGTCGTCTTGCCGTAGCTGCTCTTGCTCAAGCTCATCATAAGCGAGCACTCGAGGCGATCCGTATACGAGTTCTGTGGGGAGAACTGCTTCTGCTCCATATACTAGAGCAAAAGGTGTCTGGCCAGTGGCTCGATTTGGCGTCGTCCTGATCGACCAAAGAACCACCGGCAGCTCCTCGATCCAATTTCTTCCGCACTTGTGCAGCCTGTCAAAAGTTCTGGTCTTGAGCCCGCGCAGCACTTCAGCGTTCACCCTCTCTGCTTGACCGTTGCTTCTCGGATGAGCAACAGAAGCGAAGCAGATCTTGGCGCCAAGATCTTGGACGTACTGCATGAAGGTGCGGCTCGTGAATTGTGTGCCATTGTCGGTGATGATCCTGTTAGGGATTCCGAAACGGCAAACAATTGACCTGAAGAACTTGACTGCTGACTGTGCTGTCACCTTCCTCACTGCTTCCACTTCAGGCCACTTTGTGAACTTGTCGATTGCAACGTACAAGTACTCAAAGCCCCCGACAGCTCGGGGAAAGGGGCCGAGGATGTCGAGCCCCCAGACCGAAAATGGCCAGGATAAAGGGATTGTTTGGAGAGCTTGAGCTGGTTGATGTATCTGCTTGGAGTGGAACTAGCATGTTTCACACTTGGTTACTTGTGCAGTTGCATCCTGGAGGGCTGTCGGCCAGAAGAAACCTTGCCGGAAAGCTTTGCCGGCAAGTGCTCTTGTGCCAATGTGGTGACCACATATGCCTCCATGTATCTCCGCCAACATCTCCTGTCCATTTGATTGCTGGGCTACTCTTTCCGCTTCTTCCTGCTCTTCGGGGAGCTCTCCTGTCTGAAGGAAATGGACGATCTGTTGTGCCCATGCCGGAGCTTGTGGCTCGACGACAAGGACTAAAGGCGCAAATGCTGCTGCGGGAACATCTGCTTCCACGGCCAGAATCTATGATTCAGCCGGAGCATGATGCTCCCCAGCAAGCGTGTCGGGACACAGCTTGTCGGGAGCGTCTGCTTCAACGAAACAAACCCTGGGGCTTGTCGGAGCAGACTGCTCCTCAGCATTCTTTATGTTGATCTTGGGGACCTTCTTGACGGCGGCTTCAGGGAGCTCTGCCGGAAGGTAGTCGCCAGTAATCAACTTCCTCTTCTTGCTCTGTCCAGTTGATGGTGTTACAGATGGTTGAGTTAGCTTGAGCACAAAAATTCCTGGTTCCACAGGTAACTTGAGTGCGGCGCATTTTGACAGGCCGTCTGCAATGTCATTTTGAGCTCTTGGAACATGTTCCATTTGCAGGCCGTCAAAATGCTCTTCCAACTTCCTCACTTCATCGATGTAGGCTTCCATCAACGGACTCTGATAATCTTTGTTTACTTGACGGACGACAAGCTGTGAGTCACCCCTGACAATAAGCTTCCTGATCCCAAGGTCTGCCACGATCCTGAGTCCGGCAAGCAAGCCTTCATACTCTGCAGTATTGTTTGTTGCTTGCTCCTTGGGAAAGTGCATCTGGACCACGTACTTGAGGTGCTCTCCGGTGGGTGCGACAAGTAGCATGCCCGCACCGGCGCCTTGCAGCGAGAAGGCACCGTCAAAGTACATGATCCATTCTTTGCTTGCTTCCTTGACGGGGATGCTCCTCTCCGGAGTTTCTTCATCGGGTGTTGGCGTCCATTCTACTATGAATTCTGCCAATGCTCGGCTCTGGATAGTTGAAGTGCTCTCAAACTTGAGGCCAAAGCTTGACAATTCCAGCGCCCACTCGACAATCCTGCCTGTTGCTTCTGGATTCTGCAATATCCTCTTCAACGGAAAGCGAGTGACAACCGTGATTTCGTGTGCTTGAAAGTAATGGCGCAGCTTCCTCGAGGCCATGAGAAGGCCGAAAAGCAATTTCTGCACACCAGAGTACCTTGATCTAGCCCCCTGCAAAAGGGAACTGACAAAGTAAACTGGGCGCTGCACCATCTTCTTCTGTTTCTCTTCTTGTGGCTGCGCAGATCTATCCTTGTCGGAACCAGAACTTGTCGGGGAAGCCTCCTGCTTGTCGCTGGACTCACTTGCCGCGGTCGCTGGCTCATCATCCGCCTCCCTCTCCGCTACTAACGCAGCACTAACCACTTGATTGGTTGCCGCCAGATATAGCAGCAACTTCTCTTGTGGCTTAGGTGCGACAAGTATTGGAGTGGAGGATAGGTATCTCTTCAAGTCCTGCAGCGCGGCCTCTGCTTCCGGAGTCCATTTCATTGGACCTGCCTTCTTCAAAATCTTGAAGAATGGCAGGGCACGCTCGGCAGACTTAGAGATGAACCCACTGAGAGCAGCAATGCAGCCGGCAAGCCTTCGCACATCCTTGACGCGCTTCGGTGCTTCGATCTGTTCAATGGCTTCGATCTTGTCGGGATTGGCTTCGATCCCCCGCTGGGACACAAAGAATCCGAGAAGCTTGCCGGAAGGAACTCCAAACACGCACTTCTCGGGATTCAACTTGAGATTGATCTTGCGCAGATTTGCAAAAGTCTCATCCAGATCTTGGATCAAAGTTTCTTTGTCCTTGCTCTTGACCACTATGTCATCCATGTAAGCTTCTACATTTCTGTCGGTGTACTAAAGTAGGGGTACCTTAGTACCCCAAAATTGTGCACGGGCAGTCGCAGCGTCCCGCGGTAAGGCTTGCCGGGCGTCCGCCAAGATCCTCCGTAGCTCATATTGATGCCATTCAAGAACAAAGTACTCAAACCAAGGCCCCGGCAAGAGGAGCTTGCCGGGAAGGCCAACCAAGGCCCCGGCAAGAGAAGCTGGCCGGGAAGAAGACAAGACCCCGGCAAGAGGAGCTTGCTGGGAAGGCCACTCAAGGCATTCCAAGAAAAATTGCCGCGACGCACCGCGCGCCCCGGCAAGGCCCGGAGAGCGACAAGCTCCCGAACACGACAAGACGACGACTGCGGCAAGGAGCTTGCAGCTAGGGGTGCGAGGTGGCAAGCAGGAGCTGACAAGATAAACATCGTGGCAAACGGTGGCGTCCCTAGCGGTCCCTTTCGGTACTGTTTAGGCGACACAGATGGGCAATTACTGCCCTTGTCCCCTGCCGCCAGGGTTAGGTATGATAACACTGTACAGGCAGCTGTACCAACCATCACTCTTCCATTTTTGCCCTTTACCTCCGTTGCCACCTGTGGGTAACCCCTTGAGCATATAAAAGGAGGCCCGTGTGCAACGTAGAGGGGGGTTAGCTACTTCGAAACTAGACGACACCCACGCTCTCAAGCAAGAACAAAATAGAAAACACAAAGCAGCAGTAGGAGTTTTATCTCTCCGGAGAGCTCCGAAGCTGGGTAAAATCCCTCGCGCGCTTCGCCTCGATCTGCTCTTCGTGCGCCCTCCGGCCCCTTGCCGAACCGAAAAGGGGCCCTGCCCCATAGGTGCTCGTTCCCCGCGACATCTCTGGCGCGCCAGGTAGGGGTGCATCGAGGTTGTGCGAACCTGATCCGGCGTTTCCGCGCGCTACATCAACATCTTCATCGACATGCCACCGAAGAAGAAGGCTTCGGAGGTGGCCGCTCCGCCCACGTCTATCCTACCGCCACCGGAGCAAACGGGCGGTGGGGTGGACACCGGCGGAGGAGCGGGCGCCGGCGAAGGGACTCACATCGTCACTCGGTCCAAGGACAAGGCCCCGCAAGCTTCAGCGTCTGTACATCCGCCGCACCCCTCCCAGGAGGTGCAGGATCGACAATTCCACGGTGCTCCTGGCACCGTACTCGCGCTAGAACAAGGCCAAGCTAGTGGGTCGCGGGACGCTCAAGGCCAACATGCGCGTCAACATGCTGGCACGAGCGCGGGACGGTCGCCTGGACGAGATGTTGCTCCTTCTAACAATGTTAGAAGCCTGAGCATATCCCGCACCTCGCGTCGCTCGCCACCGCCACCCAAGACTCCAGAGGAAGCGCTAGCCCGAGCCCAGTTGCTTCTAGATTACCCTCCAACGCCAGACAAGATCGACGACTGGAGGGCCACCATTCAGAGCCTTATCGGCTTCGCCAACGGCGACAAGCCCCGGCAACCGAGCATATCGAAGCCCCGGAAAGACGCCCAGGCGCAAGCCGACGTCGATAAGACCGCTGGGGGTGCCACCACCGTGTGCTCCCCACCATGAAGGCCAAGATCGCCGACTCGCCGGGCTAACCTCGACACCGACTCCACCGCGTCGTCGGACCCGCGAGCTCGCCGCGATCAACGCCAAGTTCTCCAAGAACGACGACAAGAAGACGCTCGTACTCGCATCGAGCGCCGAAGAAAAGCGCGGCGTCAGTCAGACCAGCGCGCTGGGCCCACTGTTGATGTGCATGCGCCAGGGGAACCAGACGACTTGCCGTACGCGGTAGGTTGCCCAGGGTTCACCCGTGAGCTGCGGCAGGTCCAGTGGCCCAGTACCAAAAACTTCAAGCCAGATGTACCCGAGAAGTACGATGGCAGGATACATCCGTCGGAGTTCCTCAGCGTCTACACCATCGCGGTGCAGGCTGCCGGGGGGCGCGACGAGAAGATCCTCGCCAACTACTTCCCGCTGGTGCTCAAGCCCAACGTCAGATCTTGGCTAATGCACTTGCCGGACAACTCCATCTCTTCGTGGGAGGACCTGTGTCATCAGTTTGTCGGCGCCTTCACAGGCGGCCACAAACCCCATGGCCAGGAGAGCGATCTTCATCTGCTCGCCCAGAAGGAAGGAGAGCCCCTGCGCAAGTACATACAGAGATTCAGCCAGGTGCAGTGCAACATCCCAGACGTCCACCCTGCCGCGGTTATCAGCGTGTTCCATCAGAACGTGCGTAACCGCAGGATGAGGGAGGAGATGGCGATGTGCAAAATCAGAGATGTCAGCGAGCTATATGCTCTGGCCGACAAGTGTGCACGTGCTGAGGAGGGGAGGAAACTCCCCGGAGAGAACGCAGGACCAGAAGGATCTGACAGTGAGGATGCCGCCCCGGCGAAGAAGAACCGGAGGCGGAACAACAGAAAGGGAAAAGCTAAGGATGTGCTAGTTGTCGAGCAGTCCGGCAATGGAGGTGGCTCCGAGAAGGCCAAAGCTGGTGACTCCGGCGAGGCTGTGGTGGCCGCCGACAAGCAGGACGGCTCCGGCAAGCAGTACTGCAAGATCCACCGCACCAAGGGCCATGACCTCCAGGCCTGCAAGAAGGTTGAGCAGCTCGTAGAGCTACAGAAAGCTGAATACGAGTGCCGCGACAAGGAGAAGGCCCAGGAAGGTGGTGGAGGATCCGGCAAGAAGCGTCCCGACCGGGGAGGGCGCCGCGGCAAGGCCAAGCAGCGGCAAGGAGACAAGCCTCCCCGCGGCCGCGACAAGGACGAAGATGAGGACGAAGATGATGAGATGGATGAGGATGAGGCCGACGAGCAGGAGTTTCAGAAGGCGACGGAAGTTTTGTGCATCGACGGCGGTGCTTCTCTGCACACCTCGCACCGCCAACTCAAACGGTGGATGCGGGAAGTGAACGCAGCAGAACCGTCCATTGAGTCGCGCAAGCCCCTGAAGTGGTCCAGCACGCCCATCATCTTCGACGTTGAGGATCACCCTGACCGCATAACTGCGGTCGGGTGCTTGCCGATGTTGGTTTCGCCAACAATCCGCAACCTCAAGGTCACGAAGATGCTGGTTGACGGCGGGGCCGGCCTGAATCTGATCTCTTCCGCGGTACTCAAGAAGCTCCAGATCCCCGACAGCGAGCTCGAAGAGACCGGCACCTTTCAAGGAATCAACCCAGGAAGGAGCAAGCCGAAGGGGAAGATCACGCTGCCAGTAACATTTGGCAGTGAGCTAAACTTCAGGACAGAGAGAGTCACATTCGACGTTGCTGATTTTCCATTGCCCTACTGAAAGTGCAACTAATCCCCGGGTGGTTTTGGTAATTAATAACAACATATATATCATTGAACTAATAGTTACTTGAGAATCATTTCAGAAAGTTCAGTGATATGGGTATGGCAAGGACTGAAGAAGTGGACCCCTCAAAATGCTAAGGCAAGCATTGGCAAAAGCTCAAGACTCCATTTTTGGTTTAGTGATCCAAGATCACATTGAGTCCATAGGAAAAGCCAATACTATTAAAAGGGGATGAGGTTATGATGATGATCTGGTTGCTCAAGTGCTTAGTGATACATCTCCTAAACTATCAGCAATTTTCACTGCCATATACACTCATAAGTAGTCTCGGTCCCACCGATATTCCAAACTCAGTCACACCAAGATGAACCACCTCAGCCATAAGCCAAACCCAAGAAAACTCGGATTTTCCGATTCTGAACTCGGTCTCACCGAAACATGAGTTGCCAAGCTTCTGTAACCTTCTGTCATCAAATCGGTGTCACCGAGATGATGAAGTCGGTCCCACCGAAACTGGCATGCTCTTGTCATTGCACGAATCGGACTAACCGAGATTGTATTTTCGGTCCCACCGAAAATCCCAACGTTCACATTATTTGAACTATCGGTCTCACCGAGTTGTCCACTTCGGTCCCACCGAGATTGCTCAAATGTGTGTAACGGTTGGATTTTGTGTGGAGGCTATTTATACCCCTCCACCCCCTCTTCATTCGTAGAGAGAGCCATCAGAAAGAACTACCACTCCTATCTTATATTTCTGAGAAGAGAACTACCTACCCTTGTGTTGAGATCAAGTTGCTCCACTCCCACCATATGAAGCTTGATCTCTAGCCTTCCCAAGTTGCTTTCCACTCAATCCTTTCTTCCACCACAGCCAAATCAGTGAGGAGAGTTGAGTGTTGGGGAGATTATCATTTGAAGCACAAGAGCAAGGAGTTCATCATCATCTAAAACATCTATTACCTTTTGGAGGGTGGTGCCTCCTAGATTGGTTAGGTGTCGCTTGGGAGCCTCCGTCATCGAGATGTGGAGTTGAACCAAGAAGTTTGTAAGGGCAAGGAGATCGCCTACTTCGTGAAGATCTACCCCGAGTAAGGCTAGCCCTCCGTGGGCGTAGGCCATGATGGAATAGACAAGGTTGCTTCTTCGTGGACCCTTCGTGGGTGGAGCCCTCCGTGGACTCGCGCAGCCGTTACCCTCCGTCGGTTGAAGTCTCCATCAACGTGGAAGTACGATAGCACCACCTATCGGAACCACGAGAAAAATCACCGCATCTCCAAAATTGCGTTTGCTCTTCTCCACCTCTGTTTACTACATGTGCAATTTACTTTCCGCTGCCTATACTCTAGAATTGCATGTGTAGGGTGATGCTTGACTTGATCATAAGTGTGAATCTGCCAAAAACTGTTCTTTATCAAAAGGCAGAATTTTTATATTGTCAAGTAGTCTAATCACCCCCCCTCTAGACATACTTTCGATCCTACAAGTGGTATCAGAGCTTTGGTCTCCATTGTATTGGTTTCCATTGCATTGGACTCCATAAGCTTGGTTTGACAACCTAGGAGAGTATGGCGTCTAGTGAGGGTAATTTTCGTAGAGGTCCTTACTTTGATGGTACAAATTTTGCTAGTTGGAAGCATAAAATGAAAATGCATATTCTTGGTCATAATCCAGCCGCATGGGGCATTATTTGTGTTGGTATGCAAGGTGAATTCTTCGAGGAAGGAAAAGTTCCGGATCGCGAAGCTACAACTGAAGAATTGCGGATGTTGCAAAACAATGCTCAAGCTTGTGACATTCTCTTCAATGCCTTGTGTCCCGAGGAGTTCAACAAAATCAGCCGTCTTGAGAATGCAAAAGAGATTTGGGATACTTTGGTTGAAATGCACGAAGGTACCGAGTCCGTGAAGGAATCAAAGCTAGATATTCTTCAAGGTCAACTTGACAAGTTCAAGATGAAGGATGGTGAAGGAGTCGCTGAAATGTACTCTAGGCTTGCTCTCATCACAAATGAGATTGCCAGCTTAGGAAGCGAAGAAATGACCGACCGATTCATCATCAAAAAGATTCTCAGAGCTTTGGATGGAAATTATGACACCGTGTGCACTTTGATCCAAATGATGCCAAACTACAAGAATCTCAAGCCAACCGAAGTCATTGGAAGAATTGTTGCTCATGAGATGACACTTAAGGATAAGGAAGAGCTTCACAACAAGTCAAGTGGTGCTTACAAAGCTACAAGTGATGCTCCCACAACCTCAAGTGACAAGTTAGTTTCCAATGAAGAGATAAGCCTAATGGTCAAGAACTTCAACAAATTCTACAAGAATAGAGGCAAAGAGAGAAGCTCAAAGTCTAGATCATATGATGAAAAGAGATCTTCTAGTCGTGATCGAAACTGCTACAATTGTGGAAGACCCGGACACTACTCAAATGAGTGTACGGCTTCCCACAAGAGAAGAGAAGAATCTCCAAGAAGAAGAAGCTCAAGAGATGAGTCACCTCGGAAAGAGAGAAGGAGCAGAGATGATCGTTATGAACGAAGACCCTCTCGGAGAAGCAAGGATTCGGAGAGGAAAGACAAGTCATCAAGGAGCTACACAAGAAGAAAACATCAAGCTCATGTAGGTGAATGGGTCTCCGGCTCCGACTCCGACAATCAATCCGAAGGAAGCTATCACTCCGACTCCGACTACAGTCAAGATGAAGGTGTTGCCGGTCTTGCTCTCGTATCCTCCAACTCCAACTCCTACGACTTATTTGATTCACCAAATGAGGGAATTGGAAGATGCTTCATGGCTAAAGGCCCCAAGGTATCACACCCTGAATTCATTGACTTCAATAGTGATGAGGATGACTTGCTTGGTGAAGATGAGCTCTTGCTTGATAAATCCAGTGAGCCTAGTAACGATGAACATGCTAATAGTCTTTATAGTCGAGAAGAGTCGAATGACAATGCTATGAAGGAGATTGAGCGTCTAACTAAAGAACTAAACACTCTTAAGTTAGCTCATGAAACAACTCAAGAAGATCATAGAGAGCTCCTAAGATCTCATGAGAAGCTACGCTTCGAGAAGCTCACTCTAGAGCAAGAACATGAGTTTCTAAAAGCAATCAATGACGATCTTCGAAAGAAGAGTTCTTCATATCTTGCCAAACGACTTCTCTTGTCTAATTTCTTGCCACCCATTAAGACTAAGCATGACAAGCATAAGAAAAATTCTTCCTCTAGCAGTAACAATAACCATGCTAAATCCAATGTTGTTGCTTCTAGTAGTTCTCTTGATTCCACTAACAATGTTTCAAGCCAAGTTACACTTGAGCAAGAAAATAGTTTATTGAAAGGGATTATAGAGAAAGGTGTCTACAAGAGCCTTGCCGGAAGCAAGAACTTTGAGGAAATTGTTCGCAAGCAAGGAAGGCACCGGAAGAATCAAGGAATTGGTTTTGAGCGAAAGTTCAATGCCGAAGGCGTTGAGTGGGAAGAAGGTCAATATCCTACTCCACAGTTTGTTCCTCAAAAGGAGAAGTATGATCCTACTTCTTCCAATGTGGAACAAGCTCAAGATGACCTTCCACCACAAGACCACAAGCTAAAAGGCAAGGACAAGCTTCAAGAGGAGATTGATGCATTTGTTGAAGCACCTCAAGCCATGGTCAAGTGGGTTCCCAAGGAAACGTCAAGTTCTACTTCGTCAAGCTCAACTACAACCCCAAGGATTCCCATCAAGATGATGTGGATCCCGAAGAAGAAGAACTAGAAAGTTCTTGAGGGTGACTCCGCCAACATACTTCACTCACATTCATTTTGGCAAAAACTTGTGCAATCAACTTCCACATCGTGCACTAGTTCATGGAGTCACAAACCCTCTTGTTGGTATGTCAAGGGACAAGGTAATCATTGCTTTCATGGACATCATCTGTTGTGAACTTCAATCTATGTCCATGGATATCCTTGTTTGTTCCTTGTGGGACTAACCCATGTAGGTATTGAAAGTGCCCGAATCCAAAGGATAGCTCCCAACTCTTGATGATCTCCATCAACATTGAGCATCTACATCTTCAACATCTACATGAAGTCTTCTACGACAACCCAAGGTTAGTTTGACCCTTTAAAAGGGGTTCTCACATCTAGGGGGAGCTTTGCTCTAAAAATTGAGCTAAAGCATCTTCAAATGATGTGAACACATCAATGCTTTATGTAAAAGTGGTAACCCCACTTGTGCTTAAACGATGAGTATGACCTATGATCAAATGTTCTCATTTGGCTCCTAAGTCAATATACTCATATAAAGATGACCTAGTCATCGACAAATTGTGTGTTAGTAGCTAGAGTTTTGGTTGTGCATGTTTGACACATATTTCATTTGCTATCTTATTGTGTGAGCATGTTGGATGCATGATTTCATCCATTCGAGGACATCCATTTGTTGTTTTGGTCGTTTTGATTTTTCTGACCAAATGGATGGACAAGAATGCCTAAGTACCTCCCCTAGCTATCTATGCTTTCTTGTCTCAAATTCTATTCATGCTTACATCACAAACTTTGAACAAGTCATTTTCGGACCCTCCGGGTGAGGAGCACTCGGAGCCACCGATCCGTCAAGGGCTAACTTCCAAAACCTTCTAATTGATTTCAGTCAGACCAACTCACTCAAACTCGGTCGAACCGAAAGCATTTAGACTGATCTAGGTTTTCACCTCGGTGAAACCGAGTTGTGATTTTCGGCGTGACCGAAGTGCATAACTGCCTAGCAGTTATCCATCTCGGTGCCACCGAGTTTTACAACTCGGTCCCACCGACAGCGAAGGGGTATATACTCCGAGGGCCGCGCGCATTGATTCCTCCTTCAAACGTTTCGCCCCCACACCCCTTGCTGCCGTCGCCTTGGTCTCCGGATCGTCGCCGTCGTCGCCTGTGCGCCCTCGCCGCAGGTCTCCGTCGCCGTCAACGGACATCTTCTCCGCGCCGTTGCCGCCGTAGAAAAACTCCACCAAGTTAGGGTGAGTTTTGATCCCACTCGTGCTCCCATCTCCGATTCAATGCACGTTTGGATTGCCTAGTATCTTGCCACGATTGAAATCCTCCTGTACACCAGATTAGTTCGTTTGGACTAGATTCGAGTAAAAGTTTTAGGGTTAGGTTTCCGCCGAACACATCTCGGTGAGACCGATTTTATAATTTCGGTATGACCGATTTGGCCTATGTCCATTGCACTGCACCTTTCGGTCCAACCGAGTTGTGCAAAATCGGTGTGACCGAAATGAAGATTCTGTGAAACCCTAGTGTTTTCGGCAGGACCGAAACCCACTTCGGTCAAACCGAAAGTGGTGTGCCAAGCTCCTGTTTAACACTTCGGATTCACCGAACCTTAAACTCGGTCTGACCGAAATGTCTTCTGTGAAAACCTAATACTAGAATTTGAACTCATTTTTTTTGCAAAAACTTCTGCAGTTTGTGATAACTCTTCTTCTCTGCCTACACCTTATCTATTCACAGGTTGTCAGCCATGTCAGATGCCAGTGACAGTCAGAACAGGTCAGAAACACCCATTACAGACATTCCAGAGGCAGGCACTAGTCCTGATCCTAGCAGCTCATCAGATGATGGTGAGAGAAGTACACCAAGTGGATTGCCTCCTGCAGCCACCAGAGCTAGAAAGAAGAGGAATTCAGATGATGAGGATTCTGATTTCGTTGTTGAGGAAGAGGTAACCTCAAAGCCCAAAAGGAAGGTTGTTGCCAAAGAGCCACAGGGTCAACAAACTAAGAAGGGCACCAGCAAAGTCAAGCAGTCAACTGTTGCTAAGAAGCTGAATTTGGGAGAGGCAGCTGCAAGCAAAGTGAAGAAAACCTCCAAGAGAAAGAGGATAGTGCATTATGCAGCAGTAGAGAATGAGGATGAGGAAGCACCCCAGCCTCCTCAGAAGCCGAAGCTCATGGGTGATGCCATTAAGGCTGGAGCCACATCAAAGCCCAAGAAATCTGCTCCAGCTAAGGCAGCTCCAGCAAAGCCTGCTACCAAGCCCAAGAAGACCGTCAGAAACATTCCAGCGTCTGAAAAGAACAAGGATGATGTGCCACCAGCTGAGTCAGACGATGAAGGACCAGTTTTGCTGAAACTTCGTCCAAAACTGCCACTCCATGATGATGCTCATCCTCAAGCTGAGGATATGAAGGCAAGGAAAGATAGAGGTCTCAGGCTATGGAGACAAACTGACCCATATGCCGTGAGGAGAAGAACTGCTGTAGATCCCAGATTTCACACCAGAGAGCAGCAGGACTTCTATAAGACCGTGCTGATGGACAAGAAGCCCAGAGTCGCAGACACCCGATATGTTGACTGGAAGTACATTGACAGCGAAGAGCACAGAGATTTCTTTCCACATGTGCATGAAAGTTTCACTGCATGTGGCGTTGCAGACTTTGTAGGTCAGAAATTGACCAGTTGGAACGATGAGATGATAATGCAATTCTATGCCATAGCTCACTTCTACCCTGATGGAAAGATTACGTGGATGACTGAAGGTCAAAGGTTTTCTTCTTCTGTTGAAGAATGGGCAGAAATTCTGAATGCTCCAGTGCAACGAGAAGATGATATTGATGTATATGGGATTCCAAAGAAGAATCATGAATCCATGAAGAACATGTATAAAGAGATTCCAGCAGAGGATTTGGGAATCTGGAAGCTCGGCTCAGTCTACTATCTCCAGGCAGGCCTACCTACCACTAATACCATTTTGAGGCATACCTTGATGCCCAAGTCTGGAGATCATCGCATGATCAGAGGATACTCTATCAACATGCTGCACATACTTGATGAGAAAGCACCTTTCAAGGTGATGGACTTGATGGTAGAGACCATTAAGAGGACTGCAGCTGACCAGAAAAGGTCATGTGGATTTGCCCCGCAGATTCAGATGCTTATCAATGCCAAGTTTGGCACGGGCACATTCTTGTTGGATAGAGAACATTTACCGTTGCAGCCAGAGCATGAAGACAATGTTGTTGTGATGGATGAGGAGGATCCAACATCTGTTGAAGGTCAAGCCAAGATTGAAGCTGCCAAGAAAGCCAAAGCTGACAAGGAAGCAGCAGCAGCAGCAGCAGCTAAACCAAAGAATTTCGGAGAGCAAATTCTTGAAGCTACCCAAAGGATTGAACAACGCCTGGCCAGCATTGTACAGTCTCAGGAGAGCTTAGAGAGGATTGTTGAGGACAAGATCCACGCTTTGGATGTGAAGCTGACTGAAGTGCAAGTGACTGTCAACAAGCTTGAGGCAGACATTGAGGAAGCAAAGCGGGAGAAGGAAGAGCTTATGCGTGAGATGCAGGATGACTTAGTCCAGGATGCTTATCAACAGACTGCTCCGGTTCCCACAGGACCCCGATCAGCTGCTATTCCAGTGACTGACACCAGGACTACAGCTTCAGCACCTCCCACAGTTCCAGCAGTTACTCCAACTCCATCTCCAGTGACCACTCCTCCAGCACAGACATCAGCTGAAGTCTTCGCCGATGCTGTCATATCCACTCCAACATCAACCCAGACGGGAGCCGCCAGCAGAGTCCACAGTGACGCTTAGCTCTATGCTTTTTTCGAACTTTTTGGTAACTTGTTGCCAAAGGGGGAGAAATTGTATAGATCATAGGACTTCGAGAGAGAGAGAGTGCTGTTGTCTTTGCGCTTTCGTTCTTTCGTTCTTTTGCGGTTTCTTTGAGATACTTTTGGTTTTCGAGACATTCAGTGTGTTTGATACTCTGTTTGATTCTACCTTAATGAGTGCTTGGTCGTACTATGCTTTAATGTGTGCTTAATGCTTATCATATGCCATTCCTATCTCGTATGACCATTTACTCATGTCTTGGTGATTGGGTGCATGCTGTTCATTCTTATCATTTTGTGCGCTCCACCAAGATGTATGTGACATGGAAGAGTGACCCATGATCCTAATCGATTGTGCATTTGCATTCAAACGCAAATCTTAAATAATGCACAAATTTAGGGGGAGCTCTTGCTTATCACATACTTCTCAAAGCGACGATATTATTCATTGATTATATCCTTTGTCGAAGCTTTGATCTATATGTTGTCATCAATCACCAAAAAGGGGGAGATTGAAAGTGCAACTAATCCCCAGGTGGTTTTAGTAATTAATAACAACATATATATCATTGAACTAATAGTTACTTGAGAATCATTTCAGAAAGTTCAGTGATATGGTATGGCAAGGACTGAAGAAGTGGACCCCTCAAAATGCTAAGGCAAGCATTGGCAAAAGCTCAAGACTCCATTTTTGGTTTAGTGATCCAAGATCACATTGAGTCCATAGGAAAACCCAATACTATTAAAAGGGGATGAGGTTATGATGATGATCTGGTTGCTCAAGTGCTTAGTGATACATCTCCTAAACTATCAGCAATTTTCACTGCCATATACACTCATAAGTAGTCTCGGTCCCACCGATATTCCAAACTCAGTCACACCGAGATGAACCACCTCAGCCATAAGCCAAACCCAAGAAAACTCGGATTTTCCGATTCTGAACTCGGTCTCACCGAAACATGAGTTGCCAAGCTTCTGTAACCTTCTGTCATCAAATCGGTGTCACCGAGATGATGAAGTCGGTCCCACCGAAACTGGCATGCTCTTGTCATTGCACGAATCGGACTAACCGAGATTGTATTTTCGGTCCCACCGAAAATCCCAACGTTCACATTATTTGAACTATCGGTCTCACCGAGTTGTCCACTTCGGTCCCACCGAGATTGCTCAAATGTGTGTAACGGTTGGATTTTGTGTGGAGGCTATTTATACCCCTCCACCCCTCTTCATTCGTAGAGAGAGCCATCAGAAAGAACTACCACTCCTATCTTATATTTCTGAGAAGAGAACTACCTACCCTTGTGTTGAGATCAAGTTGCTCCACTCCCACCATATGAAGCTTGATCTCTAGCCTTCCCAAGTTGCTTTCCACTCAATCCTTTCTTCCACCACAGCCAAATCAGTGAGGAGAGTTGAGTGTTGGGGAGATTATCATTTGAAGCACAAGAGCAAGGAGTTCATCATCATCTACAACATCTATTACCTTTTGGAGGGTGGTGCCTCCTAGATTGGTTAGGTGTCGCTTGGGAGCCTCCATCATCGAGATGTGGAGTTGAACCAAGAAGTTTGTAAGGGCAAGGAGATCGCCTACTTCGTGAAGATCTACCCCGAGTAAGGCTAGCCCTCCGTGGGCGTAGGCCATGATGGAATAGACAAGGTTGCTTCTTCGTGGACCCTTCGTGGGTGGAGCCCTCCGTGGACTCGCGCAGCCGTTACCCTCCGTGGGTTGAAGTCTCCATCAACGTGGAAGTACGATAGCACCACCTATTGGAACCACGAGAAAAATCACCGCGTCTCCAAAATTGCGTTTGCTCTTCTCCACCTCTCTTTACTACATGTGCAATTTACTTTCCGCTGCCTATACTCTAGAATTGCATGTGTAGGGTGATGCTTGACTTGATCATAAGTGTGAATCTGCCAAAAACTGTTCTTTATCAAAAGGCAGAATTTTTATATTGTCAAGTAGTCTAATCACCCCCCCTCTAGACATACTTTCGATCCTACACCTACAATGGGATACTTGGCCGTCCAGCACTTGCCAAGTTCATGGCAGCCTCTCATCACGCCTACAACATGCTCAAGATGCCCGGTCCGATAAGTGTCATTTCTGTCCATGGCGACAAGAAAGATGCACTTATCTGTACCGACAAAATCTACCGGGAAGCAGCAGCCGCAGCAGAACGCCAACCACCTGCCGCTGAAGCTCCCGGGGGGAAGAAGAAGACCAAGTCCGGCAAGAGTAGCTCTGATGCCCACTCCGGCAAGCGCACCTCCTCGGAGTGCTGCGCTACTGTCAAGGACGCACCATCGAGCTCCACCGGCAAGTGCAAGAAGGCAAAGACAACTTCACCACAGACCAAGAAAGTGGCTGCCAAGGAGGACGGCACTGGTGGTACCTTCACCATTAGTGCCACGCTTGACCCTAAATAGGAAAGCACGCTCGTTGCTTTCCTGCGGGCGAATGTCGATGTATTTGCATGGCAACCATCTGACATCCCCGGTGTTCCCAGGAAAGTAATTGAGCACCACCTTGCCGTCTGCCCTCACGCGCGGCCCGTCAAGCAGAAAGTCAGAAAACAAGCAGTAGAACACCAAGAGTTCATTGCAGAGGAGATCAAGAAGTTGGAAGCAGCAGGCTTGGTCCGAGGAGTACTCCATCCAACGTGGTTGACCAATCCAGTAGTCGTGCGCAAAGAGAACGAGAAGTGGAGGCTTTGTATTGACTTCACTGATGTTAATAAAGCTTGCCCCAAGGATCCATTTCCTTTGCCGCGCATTGACCAGATTGTCGACTCCACGGCAGGATGTGATCTGCTTTCATTCCTTGATGCATACTCAGGATATCATCAGATCTTCATGGCGGAAGAAGATGAAGAGAAAACCGCATTCATTACTCCGTGTGGCATGTACTGCTTTGTACAGATGCCTTTCGGACTAAAGAATGCTGGTTCAACATTTGCAAGAGTAGTCAGTCATGCTTTTGAGCCACAGCTGCACAGAAATGTAGAAGCTTACATGGATGACATAGTGGTCAAGAGCAAGGACAAAGAAACTTTGATCCAAGATCTGGATGAGACTTTTGCAAATCTGCGCAAGATCAATCTCAAGTTGAATCCCGAGAAGTGCGTGTTTGGAGTTCCTTCCGGCAAGCTTCTCGGATTCTTTGTGTCCCAGCGGGGGATCGAAGCCAATCCCGACAAGATCGAAGCCATTGAACAGATCGAAGCACCGAAGCGCGTCAAGGATGTGCGAAGGCTTGCCGGCTGCGTTGCTGCTCTCAGTAGGTTCATCTCTAAGTCTGCCGAGCGCGCCCTGCCATTCTTCAAAATTTTGAAGAAGGCAGGTCCAATGAAATGGACTCCGGAAGCAGAGGTCGCGCTGCAGGACTTGAAGAGATACCTATCCTCCACTCCAATACTTGTCGCACCTAAGCCACAAGAGAAGTTGCTACTATATCTGGCGGCAACCAATCAAGTGGTTAGTGCTGCGTTAGTAGCAGAGAGGGAGGCGGATGATGAGCCAGCGACCGCGGCAAGCGAGTCTAGCGACAAGCAGGGGGCTTCCCTGACAAGTTCTGGTTCCAACAAGGATAGATCTGCGCAGCCACAAGAAGAGAAACAGAAGAAGATGGTGCAGTGCCCAGTTTACTTTGTCAGTTCCCTTCTGCAGGGGGCCAAATCAAGGTACTCTGGTGTGCAGAAATTGCTTTTCGGCCTTCTCATGGCCTCGAGGAAGCTGCGCCATTACTTTCAAGCGCACGAAATCACAGTTGTCACTCGCTTTCCGTTGAAGAGGATATTGCAGAATCCAGAAGCAACAGGCAGGATTGTCGAGTGGGTGCTGGAATTGTCAAGCTTTGGCCTTAAGTTTGAAAGTACTTCAACTATCCAGAGCCGAGCATTGGCAGAATTCATAGCAGAATGGACGCCAACACCCGATGAAGAAACTCCGGAGAGGAGCATCCCCGTCAAGGAAGCAAGCAAAGAATGGATCATGTACTTTGACGGTGCCTTCTCGCTGCAAGGCGCCGGTGCGAGCGTGCTACTTGTCGCACCCACCGGAGAGCACCTCAAGTACGTGGTCCAGATGCACTTTCCCAAGGAGCAAGCAACAAACAATACTTCAGAGTATGAAGGCTTGCTTGCCGGACTCAGGATCGCGGCAGACCTTGGGATCAGGAAGCTTATTATCAGGGGTGACTCACAGCTTGTCGTCCGTCAAGTAAACAAAGATTATCAGAGTCCGTTGATGGAAGCCTACATCGATGAAGTGAGGAAGTTGGAAGAGCATTTTGACGGCCTGCAAATGGAACATGTTCCAAGAGCTCAAAATGACATTGCAGACGGCCTGTCAAAATGCGCCGCACTCAAGTTACCCGTGGAACCAGCAATTTTTGTGCTCAAGCTAACTCAACCATCTGTATCACCATCAACTGGACAGAGCAAGAAGAGGAAGTTGATTACTGGCGACTACCTTCCGGCAGAGCTCCCCGAAGCTGCCGTCAAGAAGGTCCCCAAGATCAACACAAAGAATGCTGAGGAGCAGTCTGCTCCGACAAGCCCCAGGGTTTGTTTCGTTGAAGCAGACGCTCCCGACAAGCTGTGTCCCGACACGCTTGCTGGGGAGCATCATGCTCCGGCTGAATCACAGATTCTGGCCGTGGAAGCAGATGTTCCCGCAGCAGCATTTGCGCCTTTAGTCCTTGTCGTCGAGCCACAAGCTCCGGCATGGGCACAACAGATCGTCCATTTCCTTCAGACAGGAGAGCTCCCCGAAGAGCAGGAAGAAGCGGAGAGAGTAGCCCGGCAATCAAGTATGTACCAGTTTGTCGACGACATACTGTACAGAAGAAGATTCAACGGAGTGAAATTGAAGTGCATTTCCCGGGAAGATGGACAGGAGCTGTTTGCGGAGATACATGGAGGCATATGTGGTCACCACATTGGCGCAAGAGCACTTGCCGGCAAAGCTTTCCGGCAAGGTTTCTTTTGGCTGATAGCCCTCCAGGATGCAACTGCACAAGTAACCAAGTGTGAAGCGTGCCAGTTCCACTCCAAGCAGATACATCAACCAGCTCAAGCTCTCCAAACAATCCCTTTATCCTGGCCATTTTCGGTTTGGGGGCTCGACATCCTCAGCCCCTTTCCCCGAGCTGTCGGGGGCTTTGAGTACTTGTACGTTGCAATCGACAAGTTCACAAAGTGGCCTGAAGTGGAAACAGTGAGGAAGGTGACAGCACAGTCAGAAGTCAAGTTCTTCAGGTCAATTGTTTGCCGTTTCGGAGTCCCTAACAGGATCATCACCGATAGTGGCACACAATTCACGAGCCGCACCTTCATGCAGTACGTCCAAGATCTTGGCGCCAAGATCTGCTTCGCTTCTGTTGCTCATCCGAGAAGCAACGGTCAAGCAGAGAGGGCAAACGCTAAAGTGCTGCGCGGGCTCAAGACCAGAACTTTCGACAGGCTGCACAAGTGCGGAAGAAATTGGATCGAGGAGCTGCCGGTGGTTCTTTGGTCGATCAGGACGACGCCAAATCGAGCCACTGGCCAGATACCTTTTGCTCTAGTATATGGAGCAGAAGCAGTTCTCCCCACGGAACTCGTATACGGATCGCCTCGAGTGCTCGCTTATGATGAGCTTGAGCAAGAGCAGCTGCGGCAAGACGACGCGCTGCTCCTCGAGGAAGATCGTCTTCAGGCTGCGGTATGAGCTGCTCGATACCAGCAAGCTTTGCGCCTCTATCACAGCCGCAAAGTTAATGCCAGAAGCTTTGAGGAAGGCGACCTTGTTCTTCGGCGCGTTCAATCCGCCAAGAATTCCAACAAGTTGACGCCGAAGTGGGAAGGCCCTTATCGGGTGAAACGAGTCACTAGGCCTGGCGCTGTCCGCCTTGAGACCGAAGATGGCTTTCCGGTGAGCAACTCCTGGAACATCGAGCATCTTCGTAAGTTTTATCCGTAAGGCGCGGTTGTCGGACCCTGTCCGGCAACCACCTTTCTGTACAAGTCTTGCCGCTGTTGCATGTAATCCTTTGTACAGAGCCAGACGCAGACCCTGAGCACAAGTGAATGAAGCGCCGACACCTCGGGGTTATAGCATGCATGCTAGGTCGAGTCTCGTCCTTGGTTAGGGTTGATAGTGCCTAACAGCAGCTAACCCCTAGCTTAGAGGTCGAGAGTCCGTCCCTTTGCTTTTCCTTCATTCGCAGGGCTCGCATATCCTGGCCAGACCGCTCGAGGACGAAAAGGAGAAGAAGGGCGCGCCGGCACCTAGGCCCCGGCAAGCCAGTATTGCTAGGGGCTGCGAGTGCCAAGATTCGTCCGCGGCAAGCCAGAGTTGCCGGGGGCTGCAATATCAGATAAGTCTTTTGTCCCTCTTCATGCATCCTCTTATGGACTGGGGAATGCGAAACCGCGTTTCTTCCCGAAAACTGCCGTGCTCCCTCAACTCTAGGCCCTGGGGCCCGTTCCCGGGGCCAAGTTTGGTCGTAGTTGCGGCAGCGAAGGGATGAAACGAGGAGGCCGCACCCACCTCGTTCCCGCCTCCGTCAAAGGCGTGAGAAAGGTCGAGCGACGTGGGAAGGCGGCAGGGCCTGTTGCCGGGAGGCGAACTGTCTGTCCGAAGGATACCAAGGATTTGCTCCTTGGCGTGGGTTCAACCCGCGAGACAAATAACCCGGCAAGCATCCCCTTTTCATTAAAAAAACATCCCACTCAGGTACAGTCCATATAGGATGAAAAACATGAAAGAGAGGATTACAAGTTTTAGATGCAGCTAAGGCCCGAAGGCTTACAAATTAAAAAGATAAGATGCCCGTAATCCCTTTCCTGTCCCTCTCTTCAGGAGGTAGGTCAAGGAGGGCGTGAACCATCCCCTTCATCATGGCTTGATGCATGCTCACGGGGCTTAGCCCCGTGCACGCCGCCCACGTCACCCACGACGCCGCGTTTGACGCGTGCCGTTCTGGGCGTGCCCGGTGGAAGCGGAGAGATATGCGGTCTGACCTAGGCCGCGCGTGCCCGTGCACTGTTTTGGGCCTGGCCCAACAGCGCTCAGCACCGTGTATGGCCCAGGCCCGGGGGCTCCTGTCAGTGTACTAAAGTAGGGGTACCTTAGTACCCCAAACTTGTGCACGGGCAGTCGCAGCGTCCCGCGGTAAGGCTTGCCGGGCGTCCGCCAAGATCCTCCGTAGCTCATATTGATGCCATTCAAGAACAAAGTACTCAAACCAAGGCCCCGGCAAGAGGAGCTTGCCGGGAAGGCCAACCAAGGCCCCGGCAAGAGAAGCTGGCCGGGAAGAAGACAAGACCCCGGCAAGAGGAGCTTGCCGGGAAGGCCACTCAAGGCATTCCAAGAAAACTTGCCGCGACGCACCGCGCGCCCCGGCAAGGCCCGGAGAGCGACAAGCTCCCGAACACGACAAGACGACGACCGCGGCAAGGAGCTTGCCGCGGGAAACCCCCACTTCGCGCCCGCGCTCCAGCACACATGCCAACGTGTCACTCTGGGACCCTTCCAAGCACACGTGGCAGGAGGCCGTGCAGCTAGGCGTGCGAGGTGGCAAGCAGGCGCTGACAAGATAACCATCGTGGCAAACGGTGGCGTCCCTAGCGGTCCCTTTCGGTACTATTTAGGCGACACAGACGGGCAATTAATGCCCTTGTCCCCTGCCGCCAGGGTTAGGTATGATAACACTGTACAGGTAGCTGTACCAACCATCACTCTTACATTTTTGCCCTTTACCTCCGTTGCCACCTGTGGGTAACCCCTTGAGCATATAAAAGGAGGCCCGTGTGCAACGTAGAGGGGGGTTATCTACTTCGAAACTAGACGACACCCACGCTCTCAAGCAAGAACAAAATAGAAAACACAAAGCAGCAGTAGGAGTTTTATCTCTCCGGAGAGCTCCGAAGCTGGGTAAAATCCCTCGCGCGCTTCGCCTCGATCTGCTCTTCGTGCGCCCTCCGCCCCCTTGCCGAACCGAAAAGGGGCCCTGCCCCATAGGTGCTCGTTCCCCGCGACAATTTCTGTGTAGCTGTGGCTCAAAAGCATGACTGACTACTCTTGCAAATGTTGAACCAGCATTCTTTAGTCCGAAAGGCATCCGTACAAAGCAGTACATGCCACATGGAGTAATGAATGCAGTTTTCTCTTCATCCTCTTCCGCCATGAAGATCTGATGATATCCTGAGTATGCATCAAGGAATGAAAGCAGATCACATCCTGCCGTGGAGTCAACAATCTGGTCAATGCGCGGCAAGGGAAATGGATCCTTGGGACAAGCTTTATTAACATCAGTGAAGTCAATACAAAGCCTCCACTTCCCGTTCGCTTTGCGCACGACTACTGGATTGGCTAACCACGTTAGATGGAGTACTCCTCGGACCAAGCCTGCTGCTTCCAACTTCTTGATCTCCTCTGCAATGAACTCTTGGCGTTCTACTGCTTGTTTTCCGACTCTCTGCTTGACGGGCCGCGCGTGAGGGCAGACGGCAAGGTGGTGATCAATTACTTTCCTGGGAACACCGGGGATGTCAGATGGTTGCCATGCAAATACATCAACATTCGCCCGCAGGAAGGCAACGAGCGCGCTTTCCTATTTAGGGTCAAGCGTGGCACTAATGGTGAAGGTACCACCAGTGCCGTCCTCCTTGGCGGCCACTTTCTTGGTCTGTGGTGAAGCTGTCTTTGCCTTCTTGCACTTGCTGGTGGAGCTCGATGGTGCGTCCTCGACGGTAGCGCAGCACTCCGAAGAGGTGCGCTTGCCGGAGTGGGCATCAGAGCTACTCTTGCCGGACTTGGTCTTCTTCTTCCCCCCCCCCGGGAGCTTCAGCGGCAAGTAGTTTGTGTTCTGCTGCGGCTGCTGCTTCCCGGTAGATTTTGTCGGTACAGATAAGTGCATCTTTCTTGTCGCCATGGACAGAAATGACACTTATCGGACCGGGCATCTTGAGCACGTTGTAGGCGTGATGAGAGGCTGCCATGAACTTGGCAAGCGCTGGACGGCCAAGTATCCCATTGTAGGGCAATGGAAAATCAACAACGTCGAATGTGACTCTCTCTGTCCTGAAGTTCAGCTCACTGCCAAACGTTACTGGCAGCGTGATCTTCCCCTTCGGCTTGCTCCTTCCCGGGTTGATTCCTTGAAAGGTGCCGGTCTCTTCGAGCTCGCTGTCGGGGATCTGGAGCTTCTTGAGTACCACGGAAGAGATCAGATTCAGGCCGGCCCCGCCGTCAACCAGCATCTTCGTGACCTTGAGGTTGCGGATTGTTGGTGAAACCAACATCGGCAAGCACCCGACCGCAGTTATGTGGTCAGGGTGATCCTCAACGTCGAAGATGATGGGCGTGCTGGACCACTTTAGGGGCTTGCGCGACTCAACGGATGGTTCTGCTGCGTTCACTTCCCGCATCCACTGTTTGAGTTGGCGGTGCGAGGTGTGCAGAGAGGCACCGCCGTCAACGCACAAAACGTCTGTTGCCTTCTGAAACTCCTCCTCGTCGGCCTCATCTTCCTCCATCTCATCATCTTCGTCCTTGTCGCGGCCGTGGGGAGGCCTGTCTCCTTGCCGCTGCTTGGCCTTGCCGCGGCGCCCTCCCCGGTCGGGACGCTTCTTGCCGGATCCTCCGCCACCTTCCTGGGCCTTCTCCTTGTCGCGGCGCTCGTATTCAGCTTTCTGTAGCTCTACGAGCTGCTCAACCTTCTTGTAGGTCTGGAGGTCATGGCCCTTGGTGCGGTGGATCTTGCAGTACTGCTTGCCGGAGCCGTCCTGCTTGTCGGCGGCCACCACAGCCTCGCCGGAGTCACCAGCTTTGGCCTTCTCGGAGCCACCTCCATTGCCGGACTGCTCGACAACTAGCACATCCTTAGCTTTTCCCTTTCTGTTGTTCCGCCTCCGGTTCTTCTTCGCCGGGGCGGCATCCTCACTGTCAGATCCTTCTGCTCCTGCATTCTCTCCGGGGAGTTTCCTCCCCTCCTCAGCACGTGCACACTTGTCGGCCAGAGCATATAGCTCGCTGACATCTCTGATTTTGCACATCTCCATCTCCTCCCTCATCTTGCGGTTACGCACGTTCTGATGGAACGCGCTGATAACCGCGGCAGGGTGGACGTCCGGGATGTTGCGCTGCACCTGGCTGAATCTCTGTATGTACTTGCGCAGGGGTTCTCCTTCCTTCTGGGCGAGCAGATGAAGATCGCTCTCCTGGCCATGGGGTTTGTGGCCGCCTGTGAAGGAGCCGACAAACTGATGACACAGGTCTGCCCACGAAGAGATGGAGTTGTCCGGCAAATGCATTAGCCAAGATCTGACGTTGGGCTTGAGCACCAGCGGGAAGTAGTTGGCGAGGATCTTCTTGTCGCGCCCCCCGGCAGCCTGCACCGCGATGGTGTAGACGCTGAGGAACTCCGACGGATGTATCTTGCCATCGTACTTCTCGGGTACATCTGGCTTGAAGATTTTGGTACTGGGCCACTGGACCCGCCGCAGCTCACGGGTGAACGCAGGGCAACCTACCGTGTACGGCAAGTCGCCTGGTTCCCCTGGCGCATGCACATCAATAGTGGGCCCAGCGCGCTGGTCTGACTGACGCCGTGCTTCTCTTTGGCGCTCGATGCGAGTACGAGTGTCTTCTTGTCGTCGTTCTTGGAGAACTTGGCGTTGATCGCGGCGATCTCGCGGGTCCGACGACGCGGTGGAGTCGGTGTCGAGGTTAGCCCGGCGAGTCGGCGATCTTGGCCTTCGTGGTGGGGAGCACACGGTGGTGGCACCCCCAGCGGTCTTATCGGCGTCGGCTTGCGCCTGGGCGTCTTTCCGGGGCTTCGATATGCTCGGTTGCCGGGGCTTGTCGCCGTTGGCAAAGCCGATAAGGCTCTGAATGGTGGCCCTCCAGTCGTCGATCTTGTCTGGCGTTGGAGGGTAATCTAGAAGCAACTGGGCTCGGGCCAGCGCTTCCTCTGGAGTCTTGGGTGGCGATGGCGAGCGACGCAAGGAGCGGGATATGCTCAGGCTTCTAACATTGTTAGAAGGAGCAACATCTCGTCCAGGCGACCGTCCCGCGCTCGTGCCAGCATGTTGACGCGCATGTTGGCCTTGAGCGTCCCGCGACCCACCAGCTTGGCCTTGTTCTAGCGCGAGTACGATGCCAGGAGCACCGTGGCGTTGTCGATCCTGCACCTCCTGGGAGGGGTGCGGCGGATGTACAGACGCTGAAGCTTGCGGGGACTTGTCCTTGGACCGAGTGACGATGTGAGTCCCTTCGCCGGCGCCCGCTCCTCCGACGGCGTCCAACCCACCGCCCGTTTGCTCCGGTGGCAGTAGGATAGACGTGGACGGAGCGGCCACCTCCGAAGCCTTCTTCTTCGGTGGCATGTCGATGAAGATGTTGATGTAGCGCGCGGAAACGCCGGATCAGGTTCGCACAACCTCGACGCACCCCTACCTGGCGCGCCAGAGATGTCGCGGGGAACGAGCACCTATGGGGCAGGGCCCCTTTTCGGTTCGGCAAGGGGGCGGAGGGCGCACGAAGAGCAGATCGAGGCAAAGCGCGCAAGGGATTTTACCCAGCTTCGGAGCTCTCCGGAGAGATAAAACTCCTACTGCTGCTTTGTGTTTTCTATTTTGTTCTTGCTTGAGAGTGTGGGTGTCGTCTAGTTTCGAAGTAGCTAACCCCCCTCTACGTTGCACACGGGCCTCCTTTTATATGCTCAAGGGGTTACCCACAGGTGGCAACGGAGGTAAAGGGCAAAAATGGAAGAGTGATGGTTGGTATAGCTACCTGTACAGTGTTATCATACCTAACCCTGGCGGCAGGGGACAAGGGCATTAATTGCCCGTCTGTGTCACCTAAACAGTACCGAAAGGGACCGCTAGGGACGCCACCGTTTGCCACGATGGTTATCTTGTCAGCGCCTGCTTGCCACCTCGCACCCCTAGCTGCACGGCCTCCTGCCACGTGTGCTTGGAAGGGTCCCAGAGCGACACGTTGGCAGGTGTGCTGGAGCGCGGGCGCGAAGTGGGGGTTTCCCGCGGCAGGCTCCTTGCCGCGGTCGTTGTCTTGTCGTGTTCGGGAGCTTGTCGCTCACCGGGCCTTGCCGGGGCACGCGGTGCGTCGCGGCAAGTTTTCTTGGAACGCCTTGAGTGGCCTTCCCGGCAAGCTCCTCTTGCCGGGGTCTTGTCTTCTTCCCGGCCAGCTTCTCTTGCCGGGGCCTTGGTTGTCCTTCCCGGCAAGCTCCTCTTGCCGGGGCCTTGGTTTGAGTACTTTGTTCTTGAATGGCATCAATATGAGCTACGGAGGATCTTGGCGGACGCCCGGCAAGCCTTACCGTGGGACGCTGCAACTACCCGTGCACAAGTTTGGGGTACTAAGGTACCCCTACTTTAGTACACTGACATATATAAATTGTTGTATGAGATGATCATGGTTTGTAAAAGTTATCGGCAACTGGCAGGAGCCATATGGTTGTCGCTTTATTGTATGAAATGCAATCGCCATGTAATTGCTTTACTTTATCACTAAGCGGTAGCGATAGTCATAGAAGCAATAGTTGGCGAGACGACAATGATTTTACGATGGAGATCAAGGTGTCGCGCCAGTGACGATGGAGATCATGATGATGCTTCGGTGATGGAGATCATGAGCACAAGATGATGATGGCCATATCATGTCACATATTATGATTGCATGTGATGTTTATCTTTTATGCATATTATTTTGCTTAGTACGGCGGTAGCATTATAAGATAATCCCTTTCTAAATTTTAAGGTATAAGTGTTCTCCCTGAGTATGCACTGTTGCTACAGTTCTTCGTGCTGAGACACCACATGCTAATCGGGTGTGATAAGCTCTACGTTCACATACAATGGGTGCAAGCCAGTTTTGCACATGCAGAATACTCAGGTTAAACTTGACGAGCCTAGCATATGCAGATATGCCATCGGAACACTGGAGACCGAAAGGTCGAGCGTGAATCATATAGTAGATATGATCAACATAGTGATGTTCACCATTGAAAACTACTCCATCTCACGTGACGATCGGACATGGTTTAGTTGATTTGGATCACGTGATCATTTGGATAACTACAGGGATGTCTATCTAAGTGGGAATTCTCAAGTAATATGATTAATTGAACTTTAATTTATCATGAACTTAGTCTTGATAGTATTTGCAAATTATGTTGTAGTTCAATAGCTCGCATTATAGCTTCCCTATGTTTTTTATATGTTCCTAGAGAAAAATAATTTGAAAGATGATAGTAGCAATGATGCGAACTGGGTCCGTGATCTGAGGTGTATCCTCATTGTTGCACAAAAGAATTATGTCCTTGATGCACCGCTAGGTGATAGACCTATTGCAGGAGCAGATGCAGATGTTATGAACATTTGGCTAGCTCAATATGATGACTACTTGATAGTTTAGTGCGCCATGCTTTACGGCTTAGAACCAGGACTTCAAAAACATTTTTGAAAGCCACGGAGCATATGAGATGTTCCAAGAGCTGAAATTGGTATTTCAGACTCATGCCCATGTCAAGAGGTATGAGACCTCTGACAAGTACTTTTCCTAAAAGATGGAGGAGAATTGCTCAACTAGTGAGCATGTACTCAGAATGTCTGGGTACTACAATCACTTGAATCAAGTGGGAGTTAATCTTCCAGATAAGATTGTCACTAACAGAGTTCTCTAGTCACCATCACCAAGTTACTGGAACTTCGTGATGAACTATAGTATGCAAGGGATGACGAAAATGATTCCCAAGCTCTTCGTGATGCTGAAATCGACGAAGGTAGAAATCAAGAAAAATCATCAAGTGTTGATGATTAAACAAGACCACTTGTTTCAAGAAAAGGGCAAAAGGAAAGAAAGGGAACTTCAAGGAGAATGGCAAGCAAGTTGTCACTCCCGTGAAGAAGCCCAAAGCTGGACCTAAGCCTGAAACTGAGAGCTTCTACTCCAAAGGAAATGGTCACTAGAAGTGGAACTGCCCCAAATATTTGGCGCATAAGAAGGATGGCAAAGTGATCAAAGGTATATTTGATATACATATTATTGATGTGTACCTTACTAGTGCTCTTAGTAATCCCTGGGTATTTGATACTTGTTCGGTTGCTAAGATTAGTAACTCGAAACAGGAGTTACAGAATAAATATAGACTAGTTGAGGATGAAGTGACGATGTGTGTTGGAAGTGGTTCCAAGATTGATATGATCATCATCCAGCACTCCCTATACTTTCAGGATTAGTGTTGAACCAAAATAAATGTTATTTGGTGTTTGCATTGAGCATGAATATGATTAGATCATGTTAATTTCAATATGGTTCATTTAAGACAAAGAATAATTGTTATTCTGTTTACATGAATAAAACCTTCTATGGTCATACACCCCATGTTGATAGTTTATTGAATCTCGATTGTGGTAATACACATATTCATAGTATTGATGCCAAAAAATGCAAAGTTGATAATGATAGTGCAACTTATTTGTGGCACTGCCGTTTGGGTCATATCGGTGTAAAGCGCATAAATAAACTCCATAAAGATGGACTTTTGGAATCACTTGATTATGAATCATTTGATGCTTGCGAACCGTGCCTTATGGGCAAGATGACTAAAACTCCGTTCTCCGGAACAATGGAATGAGCTAGTGATTTATTGGAAATAATACATACCGATGTATGCGGTCCAATGAGTGTTGATGCTCGTGGCGAGTATCATTATTTTCTGATCTTCACAGATGATTTGAGCAGATATGGGTATATGTACTTAATGAAACACAAGTCTGAAACATTTGAAAAGTTCAAAGAATTTCAGAGTGAAGTGGAGAATCATCGTAACAAGAAAATAAAGTTTCTATGATCTAATCATGGAGGAGAATATTAGAGTTACGAGTTTGGCCTTCATTTAAAACAACGTGGAATAGTTTCACAGCTCACGCCACCTGGAACACTACAGCGTAATGGTGTGTCCGAACATCATAATCGCACATTGTTGGATATGGTACGATCTATGATGTCTCTTACCGATTTACCATTATCATTTTGGGGTTATGCATTAGAGACAGCTGCATTCACGTTAAACAAGCACCATCAAAATCCGTTGAGACGATGCCTTATGAACTGTGGTTTGGCAAGAAACCAAAGTTGTCATTTCATAAAATTTGGGGCTGCGATGCTTATGTGAAAAAGCTTCAACCTGATAAGATCGAACCCAAATAGGAGAAGTGCATCTTAATAGGATACCCAAAGGAAACTGTTGGGTACACCTTCTATCACAAATCCTAAGGCAAGATATTCGCCACTAAGAATGGATCCTTTCTAGAGAAGGAGTTTCTCTCGAAAGAAGTGAGTGGGAGGAAAGAAGAGCTTGATGAGGTAATTGTACCTTCTCCCTTATTGGAAAGTAGTTCATCACAGAAATCAGTTCCAGTGATTCCTACACCAATTAGTGAGGAAGCTAATGATGATGATCATGAAACTTCTGATCAAGTTATTACCGAACCTCGTAGGTCTTCCAGAGTACAATCCGCACCACAGTGGTATGGTAATCCTATTCTGGAAGTCATGTTACTAGACCATGATGAACCTATGAACTATCAGGAAGCGATGATGAGCCCAGATTCTGCGGAATGGCTTAAGGCCATGAAATCTAAGATGGGATCGATGTATGAGGACAAAGTGTGGAGTTTGGTGGACTTGCCCGATGAGCGGCAAGCCATTAAGAATAAATGGATCTTCATGAGGAAGACGGACGCTGACAGTAGTGTTACTATCTAAAAAGCTCGACTTGTCGCAAAAGGTTTTCGACAAGTTCAAGGGGTTGACTACGATGAGACTTTCTCACCCGTAGCGATGCTTAAGTCTGTCCGAATCATGTTAGCAATTGCTGCATTTTATGATTATGAAATTTGGCAGATGGATGTCAAAACTGCATTCTTGAATGGATTTCTGGAAGAAGAGTTGTATATGATGCAACCAGAAGGTTTTGTCGATCGAAAGGGTGCTAACAAAATGTGCAAGCTCCAGCGATACATTTATGGACTGGTGCAAGCCTCTCGGAGTTAGAATAAACGCTTTGATAGTGTGATCAAAGCATATGGTTTTATACAGACTTTTGGAGAAGCCTGTATTTACAAGAAAGTGAGTGGGAGCTCTGTAGCATTTCTAACATTATATGTGGATGACATATTGTTGATTGTAAATGATATAGTATTTTTGGATAGCATAAAGGGATACTTGAATAAGAGTTTTTCAAAGAAAGACCTCGGTGAAGCTGCTTACATATTGGGCATCAAGATCTATAAAGATAGATCAAGACGCTTGATAAGATTTTTCAATGAGTATATACCTTGACAAGTTTTTGAAAGAGTTCAAAATGGATCAGTCAAAGAAGGAGTTCTTGTTTGTATTACAAAGTGTAAAGTTGAGTAAGACTCAAAGCCCGACCACGGCAGAAGATAGAAAGAGAATGAAAGTCATTCCCTATGCCTCAGTCGTAGGTTCTATAAAGTATTCCATGCTATGTACCAGACCAGTTGTGTGCCTTGCTATGAGTTTTTCAAGGGGGTACGATAGTGATCTAGGAGTGGATCATTGTATAGAAGTCAAAGTTATCCTTAGTGAGGACTAAGGAAATATTTCTCGGTTATGGAGGTGATAAAGAGTTCATCATAAAGAGTTACGTCGATGCAAGCTTTTACACCAATCTAGATGACTAAGTCTCGATCTAGATACATATTGAAAGTGGGAGCAATTAGCTAGAGTAGCTCCATGCAGAGCATTGTAGACATGGAATATTTGCAAAACACATACGGCTCTGAATGTGACAGACCCGTTGACTAAACTTCTCTCACGAGCAAAACATGATCACACCTTAGTACTATTTGGGTGTTAATCACATAACGATGTGAACTAGATTATTGATTCTAGTAAACACTTTGGGTGTTGGTCACATGGCGATGTGAACTATGGGTGTTAATCACATACATATGTGAACTATTGGTGTTAAATCACATGGCGATGTGAACTAGATTATTGACTCTAGTGCAAGCGGGAGAATGAAGGAAATATGCCCTAGAGGCAATAATAAAGTTATTATTTATTTCCTTATATCATGATAAATGTTTATTATTCATGCTAGAATTGTATTAACCGGAAACTTAGTACATGTGTGAATACGTAGACAAAACATAGTGTCCCTAGTATACCTCTACTTGACTAGCTCGTTAATCAAAGATGGTTATGTTTCCTAACCATAGACATGTGTTGTCATTTGATGAATGGGATCACATCATTAGGAGAATGATGTTATGGACATGACCCATCCGTTAGCTTAGCATTATGATCGTTACAGTTTCATTGCTACTGCTCTCTTCATGACTTATACATGTTCCTATGACTATGAGATTATGCAAATCCCGAATACCGGAGGAACACTTAGTGTTCTATCAAACGTCACAACATAATTTGGTGATTATAAAGAAGCTCTACAGGTGTATCCGATGGTGTTTGTTGGGTTGGCATAGATCAAGATTAGGATTTGTCACTCCGTGTTTCGGAGAGGTATCTCAGGGTCCTCTCGGTAATGCAAATCACTATAAGCCTTGCAAGCAATGTGACTAATTAGTTAGTCACGGGATGATGCATTACGGAACGAGTAAAGAGACTTTCCGGTAGCGAGATTGAACTAGGTATTGGGAGATACCGACGATCGAATCTGGGGTAAGTAACATACCGATGACAAAGGGAACAAGGTATGTTGTTATGCAGTTTCACGGATAAGGATCTTTGTAGAATATGTAAGAACCAATATGAGCATCTAGGTTCCGCTATTGGTTATTGACCGAAAGTGAGTCTCGATCATGTCTACATAGTTCTCGAACCCATAGGGTCCGCATGCTTAACGTTCGATGACGATCGGTATTATGAGTTTATGTGTTTTGATGTACCGAAGGTTGTTCGGAGTCCCAGATGTGATCACGGACATGACGAGGAGTCTCAAAATGGTCGAGACATAAAGATTGATATATGGGAAGGCTATGTTTGGATACCAAAAATGTTCCGAGTGGTTCAGGCATTTTTCTGGAGTACCGGGAGGTTACCGGAACCCCCTAGGGAGTTAATGGGCCTTAATGGGCCATGGTGGAAGAGAGGAGAAGGTGGCCAAGGTGCCCCCCCAAGCCCAATCCGAATTGGGAAGGGGGTCGGCCACCTTTCCTTCTCTCCCTCTCCCTCTTCCTTCTTCTCCTACTCCAACTAGGGAAGAGGGGAAACCTACTCCTACTGGGAGTAAGACTCCCCCCTTGGGCGCGCCATAGAGAGGGCCGGCCCTCCCCTCCTCCACCCCTTTATATACGGGGGAGGGGGCACCCCATAGACACACAAGTTGATTATTTAGCCGTGTGCGGTGCCCCCTCCACAGGTTTAGAACTCGGTCATATCGTTGCAGTGCTTAGGCGAAGCCCTGCGTCGATAACTTCATCATCACCTTCACCACGCCGTCGTGCTGACAGAACTCTCCCTTGGCCTTAGCTGGATCTAGAGTTCGAGGGACGTCACCGAGCTGAACATGTGTAGATCGCGGAGGTGTTGTGCGTTCGGTACTTGATCGGTTGGATCACGAAGACGTTCGACTAGATCAACTGCGTTACTTAACACTTCCGCTTTCGGTCTACCAGGGTACGTGGACACACTCTCCCCTATTGTTGCTATGCATCACCTAGATAGATCTTGCGTGATCGTAGGAAAATTTTGAAATTACTACGTTTCCCAACAGTTTTCCCCTCAAATTGATTAGGAGATCCGTAAATTAGGCTGTGTTTGACCACCGTTGGCGTGAATCAGTGCAATTTTTATGATTTTTTTTAGCCTAACGGCGCCCTTTATTTCAATCGAACAGGGTTGATACTGCACTTTGCTTTTTGGCTGGTGGTTAGAATGGACACTAGCGAGCTGCGTGGAACTAAACCGTATCTGATTTTTGGATTTTTCTATCCGAAAGTGGTAGAAACTAGCGTTTCGTCCACAGGTTTCCGCGAGGCACTCTGTTGTGAGTACCCGTGGAGCCTTGCAGATGCTGTTGTACTGAGATATTTCGACAGTACCGAGTAGAGATTTGCCCCACTAACTTGTGATGAGCATTTGGGATTGCTATTTAGTTTGAATGTTGACAGCCGTTTCGGTAAATCCATATCGGTGTGCTTCAGGCACACAAACAACGTATCCCAAAGGGGAAGGGTGTTCAGACATCATCTGTCTCTGCTAATAGCGAGCATCCTCGCACTCCTTGTAGGTCGAGACCAAGTAAACCTAGTGTTTCTAAAAGCCACAACATGTCGGCTGCCACTAATTCTGCCACTTCTCCTCCCCCTTCTGCACCCGATGTAGAAGTAGATCCAGAGCCTGACAAGGAAGTTCCTCGACATGATGATGATGATGAGATTCTATTCCCTGAACTGGTAGATAGAGTAAATCAACAGGCAATGGAAGATGAATATCCAGCGGAGCCTAGCAGCCTGATACGTCTCTGTCGTATCTATAATTTTTGATTGTTTCATGCCAATATTATACAACTTTCACATACTTTTGGCAACTTTTTATATGATTTATTGGACTAACCTATTGATCCAGTGACCAGTGCCAGTTCCTGTTTGTTGCATGTGCTACTCATGGAGTTGGGGAACCTCCTGAAACCCTCGATGATCGTTATGTGAAAGATATTATGCACTACTTTGATAATCTTGAGAAAACCCCATTCAACTATATAATGGGAGTAACGTTGGGTCAACGTGAATACTTTAGGTATTATCGCTTGACTCATAAATGGAATTTTTTATGGGATCAAAGTCATATGTTGCATTGGTATGCTCGGGAGCTATGCTTGAGATATGATTATACTTGTTGCTCTAGGATGAACGCTCCACATCTTCCCTTTTCATGCAAATTTAATGATAATGAAACCTTGGCTTCTTATGCTAATGGTATATATGATTACTATGATGTGGAATGAATAGAAGAATTTGTTGCTTTTAAGGGTGCTTATGAAATTGAATCTTTGTTTGAAAATTATGAAGATTTTGATGATTCAGTTTATAGACCTGAAAGTTTTGCTATCCTTAAATATTGCTATGATAATTATAAATACAATTACGATATTGATGTGTTTATTGAGAAAGTCTTCGCTGTCCGAGAACAGACTAATATTTTGCAGGAGTCTATGGAAGAAGGAATTGATGAAAGTGTGAGCTCATTGGATGAAAAAGATGATGAGGGGAGTGAAGAACAAAAGGAGGAAGAGCGGATTAGCTACCCGTGCCCACCTTCTAATGAGAGTAACTCTTCAACTCATACATTGTTTAATCTCCCTTCGTTCTTATCGAAGGATGAATTCTATGATAATTGCTATGATCCCGTTGTTTCATTTGAAATATCTCTTTTTGATGAACGTGGTGCTTGCTATGCTTGTGGCCATGATGCCAATATGAATTATGCTTTTGGAGATGAACTTGTTATTGTTCCTTATGTTAAGAATGAAATTGTTGCTATTGCACCCTCACATGATAGTCCTATTATCTTTTTGAATTCTCCAAACTACACTACAACGGAGAATTTTGCACTTATTAAGGATTACATTGACGGGTTGCCTTTTACCATTGCACATGATGATTTTGATGAATATAATATGCAAGTGCTTGCTACTCCTACTTGCAATTATCATGATAGAGGAACTACATCTCCGCCTCTCTATGTTCCCAACACGATAAAATTGCGAGAAACTGCTTATGCTATGTATTGGCCTTTACTTGATGTGCATGAGTTGTTCTTGTATGACATGCCGATGCATAGGAAGAGAGTTAGACTTCGTCATTGCTTGATATATGTTGCTTTATTCTCACTACTAAATGACAAATCATTGCTAATTAAATTTGGCTTTGATATACCTTGCGATCCGAGTGGATCCATTACTTGAGCACTTTATGCCTAGCTTAATGGCTTTAAAGAAAGCACTGCCAGGGAGACAAACAGAAGTTCATAGACTCATTTTATTCTGTTGAGTGCTTTTATAAAGTTTAAAAACAAAAAAAATATAGAGTGGAACTTAAAATTTCACAAAAATAAAAGTGAAAAGTGAGAGGGGCAAGCATTGTGAAAGTGGGAGCAAGCCTTGAACTTTGTTCATGCCCATGGAAACTTTGTGAATCTTGATTACAGAAACTTTTCAACAAAAATAATTATCCCATTGTACAAATCCATTGTATTATATCATGTGCCAAGATTTGCCTTTAGGATGATTAGATTGTTTGTTGGTATGTGCGGTGCAGGAACAAAAACTTTGGCTATAGCGCGTGAATTTTCATTGTTTACTAGAACGTCAAATGTTTCTGAAACTTTTTGCACAGTCTTGCTATAAAAATTGTTTATTTCTTCCTATTTCTTCAGAATTTTTGGACTTTCATAAGTATGGTAGTGGTCAGATTACTACAGACTGTCATGTTTAAGATAGATTCTGTGTTTAATGCATTGTTTTGCTTGTTTTGATGAAACTACAATTTTTATCGGAGGTATAAGCCATGGAAAAGTTATATTACAGTAGCTACAATGCAAAAACAAAATATGAATTGGTTTGCAACAATACTTAGAGTAGTGATTTGCTTTATTATACTAACGGATCTTACAGAGTTTTTGTTGAGTTTTGTGTGGTGATCAAAGATCGAGGAGGTCTCGATATGAGGAGAAGGAGGAGAGGCAAGAGCTCAATCTTGGGGATGCCCAAGGCACCCAAGTAAATATTCAAGGAGATTCAAGCGTCTAAGCTTTGGGATGCCCCAGAAGGCATCCCATCTTGCTTCAACAAGTATCGATATGTTTTTGTCTTTGTTTCGTTCATGTGATATGTGCAAATCTTGGAGTGTCTTTTATGTTTAGCTTTCATTTTTTATTTTATGCACCATGCTGGTATGAGATAGTCCATGGTTGACTTATGGAATGCTCATTGCACTTCACTTATATCCTTTGAGTATGGCTTTATGGAATGCTTCATGTGCTTCACTTATATCATTTGAAGTTTGGATTGCCTATTTCTCTTCACATAGAAAACCGTTATTTGTAGAATGCTATTTTGCTTCACTTATATTTGTTAGAGCATGATATTTTGTATAAATAATTAAACTCTCATGCTTCACCTTTATCTATTTAGAGAGACAAATGGAATTGGTCAATTGCATGGTTATTCATAAAAATCCTACATAAAACTTGTGGATCACTGAATACGTTATGTTTGATTCCTTGCAATAGTTTTGCGATATAGAGATGGAATATGTGGGAGGTACTAGTAAATGGTTGTGGTTAGTAAGAATATTGGTGTTAAGGTTTGTGATTCCCGAAGCATGCACGTATAATTTCTCGTTATGCCGGGAAGTTTGAGCATAATTTATCCTTGATTGTCTTTCTTTGTGTGAAGGTCGGGGGCACGCGATGGTTAACTCCTACCAACCTCCCCCTAGGGGCATGCATAGTAGTACTTTGCTTCGAGGGCTAATAAAATTTTGCAATAAGTATATGAGTTCTTTATGACTAATGTGAGTCCATGGATTATACGCACCCTTATCTTTTCGCAATTTGCTAGCCTCTACGGTATCGTGCATTGCCCTTTCTCACCTCGAGACGTGGTGCAAATATCGCCGGTGCATCCAAACCCCGTGATACGATACGCTCTATCACACATAAGCCTTATTATATCTTCCTCAAAATAGCCACCATACCTATTATGGCCTTTCCATAGCCATTCCGAGATATATTGCCATGCAACTTCCACCACTTTCGTTTTGATGACTTGAGCATTCATTGTCATATTGCTTTGCATGATCATATAGCTGACATAGTAGTTGTGGCTCAGCCTTTGTTCATCGTTTTTATACATGTTACGCTAGAACATTGCACATCCTGGCACTGCCAGAGGCCTTCATATAGATTCATACTTTGTTATAGGCATCGAGTTGTAATTTTTATTTCTTTTGAGTTATAAGTAAATAGAAGTGTGATGATCATCATTATTCATTTTTGGAGCATTGCCCCAGTGAGAAAAGGATGATGGAGACTATGATTTCCCCACAAGTCGGGATGAGACTCCGGACAATGAGAGAAAAAAATAAAAAAGAAAAAAAGAAAAAAGGAAGAAAAGAAAGAAAAAAAGAAAAAAAGAGAGAAGGGGCATGCTAGTTCCACACTTGTGCTTCAAAGTAGAACCATGTTTTTCATATGGAGAGTCTCCTATGTTGTCCTTTTCATATACTAGTGAGAATTTTTCATAGTAGAGTTTGATGCATACCCACTTAGTTCCATATTGAGCTTTCATACACTTATAGCTCTTAGTGCATCCGTTGCATGGCAATCCCTACTCCTCGCATTGATATCAATTGATGGACATATCCATAGCCCGTCGGTTAGCCGCGTCGATGTGAGACTTTCTTACTTTTTGTCTTCTCTATATTTACCCCTACCACCGTATTCTATTCCACCGATAGTGCTATATCCATGGCTTGCGCTCATGTATTGCATGAGGTTGAAAATCCTGAAGCGCGTTAAAAAGTATGAACCAATTGCTTGGCTGACACCAGGGTAGTACATGATTTATACTTTGTGTTAGGAAGACAGAGCATGAAAAGATTATATGATTTTGTAGGGATAACATTCTTTAGCATTGATATTTTGAAAGACATGATTGTTTGTTGGGATGCCCGAGTATTGATGTCTTTCTGTCAAGTTATAGACTATTCCTTTGACTCACTCATGTCTTAATATTCGTGCCATGACTAGATATATGATCAAGATTATGCTAGGTAGAAATCCACATCAAAAATTATCTTTTTTATCATTTACCTACTCGAGGACGAGGAGGAATAAGCCTGGGGATGCTAATACGTCTTCATAGTATCTAATTTTTTTTATTGTTTCATGCCAATATTATACAACTTTCACATACTTTTGGCAACTTTTTATATGATTTATTGGACTACCTATTGATCCAGTGCCCAGTGCTAGTTCCTGTTTGTTGCATGTTTTTTGTTTCGTAGAAAATCCATATCAAACGAAGTCCAAACACGATAAAAATTTATGGAGAATTATTTTGGAATATTTATGATTTTTGGGAGGTGGAATCAACGCAAACGGGGGCCCACAGTGAGCACAACCCACCAGGGCACGCCGAGCACCCCCTGGCACACCCAGGTGTCTTATGCCCTCCTTGTAAGGCAGTTGTGGCCCTTCTTCTGGCACAAGAAATATAATTTATGGGAAAAAATCATGTAAAAATTTCAGCGCAATCGGAGTTACGGATCTTCAGGAATTTAAGAAACCGTGAAGGGCCAGATCTGGGGAACGCGAAACAGAATAGAACAGAGAGGGAGCTCCAATCTCGGAGGGGCTCCCACCCCTCGGCCGCCATGGAGGCCATGGACTAGAGGGGGAACCCTCCTCCCATCTAGGGGGAGGCCAAGTAAGAAGAAGAAGGAGGTGGGCTCTCTCCCCCCTCTCCCGGTGGCGCCTGAACGCCATCAGGGCTAGGATCGTGACGACGATCTACATCAACAATCTTGCTACCGTCAACACCAACTCTCTCCCCCTCTATGCAGCGGTGTAACACCCCTTCTCCCCACTATAATCTCTACTTAAACATGGTGCTCAACTACATATATTATTTCCCAATGATATTTGGCTATCCTATGATGTTTGAGTAGATCCATTTTGTCCCGTGGGTTAATCGTGATCTTGCTTGGTATGATTGTATATTTTATTTATGGTGCTATCCTACGGTGCCCTCCGTCTCGCATAAACATGAGGGACCCCGCTGTAGGGTGTTGCAATATCTTCATGGTTTGCTTATTGTCGGTGTTGCGGGGGTGACAACAGCCTAAACGCGGATAAGTGGGTTATGGCATATGGGAGTAAAGAGGACTTGATACTTAATGTGATGGTTGGGTTTCACGACCTTCATGATCTTTAGTAGTTGCGGGTGCTTGCTAGGGGTCCAATCATAAGTGCATATGATCCAAGTAGAGGAAGTATGTTAGCTCATGCCTCTCCCTCATATAAAATTACAAGAATGATTACCGATACTTGTTATCGGTTACCTAGGGACAAATGACTTTCTTATTAACAAAAGCTATCCACTTTTATTACCTTGCAATTTATTCGTAGTTTTATTCTCGCAAAGTACTCGTAGTTTTATTCTTGCAAAATAGTTTCATACTTGTTTTAGGTAAAGCAAAGGTGAGGTGTGCGTATAGTTGTATCGGTGGTCGATAGAACTGGGAATATTTGTTCTACCTTTAGCTCCTCGTTGGGTTCGACACTCTTATTTATTGAAGAAGGCTACAAACGATCCGCTATACTTGTGGGTTATCACAGTCATGCTAGATTTGATGACACTAACGATGAAGAGAGCGAGGAGAACATAGACTCCTTAGTTTTACAAGAATATGATGGTGAGGACATGCCAAAAATTGAGTGGAACATGGAGAATCCTCAGCTTACTCCAGGAACCGTATTCGAATCGATGGTGGACTGTCGTAATGCAGTGACTACATATTGCATTCTCACTGAAAACTCCTATGAGGTTGATAGGAGTGAGCCAGGAAGATTCACTGTTCATTGCCCTTATGATATGTGTAGGTGGAGGTTGCATCCATCCACTATGCTAAAGAGAAAATTGATTGAGGTATTACAACCGTATCCTTTTTTCGGATTATTTATCCATTCTGTATTCAGATAAAAAACAACCCACACGGGCACACTTGCCCACCTGGAGGGGGAGGGGGAAAGGACAAATCAAAGCTTGCAAAGACTAGGTGGGTGGCAGATGCAATCTTGGATTGGGTGGGGGAAACACCAACAATTGGTTCAGTAGCACTCCATGGGAAGCTATTTGAGAAGTACAAGATTAATATACCTTACATGAGGATTTTCTATGCTAAGGAAAGGGCTCTTGATAGGATTAATGGTCCATGGAATGGGAGTTTGTAGTTGCTTTACACCTTCAAAGCTGAAGTAGAGACGACTAGTCTAGGGACTATTGTAGAGATTGACAATTATACAGTTCAGTACAAATTAAAAGGGAAGACAGTGGAGAAGGAGTGCTTTAGGAGGGATTTTGTTTGTTTCAAGGCTTGCTGGCAGGGGTTTCTGAATGGTTGTAGGCCCTATTTGGCTGTTGATGCAACTGCTTTGAATGAAAGATCGAGAGGCCAGCTAGCAGCAGCTTCTGCAGTTGATGGACACAATTGGCTATTCCCAGTTGCATTTGGTGTGTTGGAGGAAGAGTCCGAGGAGAGTTGGGTCTAGTTTCTGCAGCAGTTGTGCAACATTATAGGTACACCCTCAGGTTTAATTATACACATAGATGCTTGCAAGGGTTTAGAGAGTGTAGTAGAAATTGTATTCCCTAGAGTGGAACATAGGGAATGTATGCGACACCTAGCGCAAAATTTTAAAAAGAAATTCAAAGGCAAAGTTTATGATGAGAATCTAGGGCCAGCATGATACACATGCAGCTTGAGGAAGCATGAGCACCATTTGAGAGTGTTGTATGCTCACAATCCTTTGGTGAAGGAGTACATGAATGAACATCATGGAAAGGTGTGGTCAAGATGCAAATTCAATGAAATCTGCAAAGTAGACTATGTGACCAATAACCTCACTAAGTGTTTCAATGCAAAGTTCAAGTCAGTGAAAGGGCTTTTGTTGTGGCAAGCATTTGATAAGATCAGGCAGATGATCATGATAGAGATGGCTCTTCATAAAATAACTGCAGAAACACAATATGTTGGCCATCTTATGCTCCCATCTCTGATTAAGGCATTGCATGCCAAGGCAAGAGGACTAAGGATGAAATGCATTCGACCGTCGACATATGAGGCTGAGGTGACATACACTGACAGTAAAAATAGGGAAATGGAGATATCCAGTGAACCTTGCAACTAAGGAATGCAGTTGTAGGCAATGGTAGATCCGCGGGAAGCCGTGCATACATGCCCTACATCTCATGACTGTTATTGGAGGTGAAGATGGTGAAGTTGATCAGTATTGCTATGAATATTTCTGTGTTGCCAAATTTTGGGGCTGCTTATGCTGAAAATGTGCCTGCACTCTTGGGAAAATACCAATGAAACATAGTAGACCCAGGGTTCAAACTCTATTCTCCTGTACTGACTAGACCACCAGGAAGACCAAGGAAAAACATGATAAGAGCTGGTGAAGAGGGTCAATTAAAAAAAAGAGCGTAAGTGCAAAAGATGTGGTATTCTAGGGCATATTGCTAGGCTTTGTACCAATCCAGTTGATGCATCCATTGGAGAAGAGGAACAATGGGCAGCAGCTAATGCAGAGGAGAATGCAGCAAGTTTAAAGGAGAATGCAACAGCAGAGGAGTATGCAACAAGTTTAGAGGAGAATGAAGCAACTGAAGTAGTAGCTTGGTATGCGTGCAACCTTTCCCTTTTTGCATTTGTTCTCTTCTTTATCGATGGCTAAGCTTATTTCTGTTTGACCTAGCTCTAGGATAATTAGAGGCACATGACAGAAAAGACCTAGACAGGAAGAAACTTCGGTTGAACCATCATCTGATGCCGAATTTGAAACCATAGCTTATGAAGGTTTTGAAGCTATAAGAGAGGAGGAAGTTATTTTGTCTGAAGTTCCTTTAAGGATTAGTGAACCCACAAATGACCGTCAACTGGTCATCACTTGCTAGGTCAGTCAAAGCTTAACAAAACCGCCACCACCAGAAGTGAAGATCAGAAGCAACAAGACAAAGCTTTCAAAAGCACAAAATATACTAGCTAGGGAAACCAGGAGCAAGACGGTTAACCCATCCCGGAACACAAGGAGCAAGGAAAAGATTTGAATTTGAACTTGAATGCAAGTCATAAACTTTGAACTTTAAGGATTTGTAATAAAGATTCTGTCGTCAATTTGAACTACTGTGAAAACTTGTAAGGTGTAATAATTCTATTTGTAATTTGATGTGAAATTTGAGGTAGAATACGAAACTGAGGCAAAATTTGAATTCTAGGTAAACTTTGAATTTGAACCAACACTTGAAGTCCATTGCCCTGTGGTGTGATTGCAAAGTTTGTTGAACTATTATAAACGTTAGGTGATCAATCCGATCTCTTTTGCGTGGTAAAACTTTAGTCATGAGAAATGTGCTCCAAATGAGCTCCGAAGCTAGGATAAACAGCCCCATTTGTAATCAAGTTTTTTGGACCTACTCTAAATGAGCCAAATATATTTTTATTAACACATATTCAACCTATATAGTGTAGATTAGAAGTATCACTATTTATTGAATTAATCTTCATATTTTTACATTTTTTGAAAAAATATACTTTAATAGAAGGCCATTAAAAATTTAAAATATGAAAATGGAAAACTAAGTTCAGATCATTCTTATTCACTTTGAAATCAATCTTTGGTGATTTTTTTGTTTTTTTTTAATTTTCGAAAACCGAAGGGAACCCTACATCCTCTCGTTGGACTCTATGAAATGTTGTACACGATAGCTCATATGTGTGAAGGTTTTTTCATGAAAATGTCCATAGACAAAGTTTATGATTTTTGGTTGGTAATATGTCACACAAGATCACACTGTGTGCAGGTTATATATATTTGTGATTTTTTTTAAATTAATGGTGCTCATTTGAGCTCGATCATGCTAGCTAGGTCTTTTTCCGTAAATGTTCGTATACCAAGTTTAGTATTTTTCCTCGTTATTGTGTCTTACAAAACGACGAACGACGAAGGTTTCATATATTTTTTTGATTTTTTTAAATTAGTTATGCTTAGTCAAAGCCTTGGAAACCACATTGACTAGCTCAAAACCCCTGTAAACCCTGCGGGGTTTCGCCTAACCCTAGCTCCGAATGTCAGCCGTCCGATCATACCCTAGCACCAAGCGACAACCCTCAGATGTGGTCTTCTAGAAGGAATTCCAAGGGCAGGCTCCGTGCAGGCTCCGCGACGTTGGATCACATGGATAGCTCCGCATCATTGGATAATGGGGCGATCCGCGAGAGGCAATCCGCGAGATTCGTTGGTTGTGCTCTCCCACCCTTGCCTCCCCTTTCTTCTGCTGCTTATTCTGCGGCGACGAGAGGAGCCATTCCTCTGCTTCTTCTTCTCCGGTGACTTTGGGCAATATGTCAAGCTCCACTTCAGTCTCCCGCCCCTCATGGACTCAGTATGGTTCACTTCCCATGGAGCGATGTCCTGACTGTCCATGCAACGCGCCACTGATATGGTTGACTTCAAAGGAGGTCAAGAATGTCAACTATGGGCGCGAGTTCGTGAAATGCGAGAGCAAGCCAGAGGGGCAGGTTAGATCTCATGATTTTTCTCTGTTTCTTTTTCTATTTGCTTTTAATTCTTTTTCCTTGGATCTGGGATTTAGGGTTCATGTTTTCATTTCAGATCGTGAAGAAATTCACACATTTTGAATGGCTAGATGACTACGTTAAGCGGATTCAATTCAATGGGCCCCCAACCTGGTAGCTCAATCTGCCATCAGCACCAACGAATTTGGTCTCTGAAAGTGCTGCTCTAACAATTGGGGACGCAGATCTGAAGGGGGAATTAAAGAAGATGAACAAGAACTTTAAGGAGATGATTGAATTGAACAAGCAGGTGAATCTGATAGCTTTAGGCTTTATCCCTTTTATTTTTGTATAGTTGCTCTAGGATTTGCTTACTTGCTGGTCATCACTCGTTAGAGTTGTTATTAGTGTAATGTCATGTGCTCTAGGATTTGGTTAAATTTGTGGATCATGTGCTTTAGGATTTGCTTAAATTTGTGGATCATGTGCTCTAGGATTTGTTTAAATTTGTGGATCATGTACTCTAGGATTTGCTTAAATTTGTGGATCATGTACTCTATGCTCTGTGTGGCTTAATTTGTGGATCATGTCAGTTTTGTCAGTTTTTTACACTTTCAGTTTCGTCAAACAACACCGACCACAGAAGGAAAAAATGTAGTTCTAGGGCCCAAATGGAAACTAAGCTCTGGTTGGGCTGTCACATTGCGTTGAGTGTCGAAGGCCCACAAAGATAAAAGAGGCCTAAAAAATATTGCTGCGCTACTCTGTTTTTTTGCTTGATTATTGCCATGGTAAATCCATTTATTGCCATTTCAAACAAAAATAGTGCATGATGGTAAATCGATTTATTGTTGGACTTGCCCATGTTAAATTTATTTGTACATATCGTGGCAATTTTCTTCTGTATATAGCCTATGGCAGAACACTTTGAGTTTTTGACATGCGGGTATTATAAACATGTTTTTGTTGCAAGAAAAATATTGTATACACGATTTTTGTTTTGTTTTTGTTATTAAGAGCATGCCAGATTTAATTATGTAGATCGTGATATCCATCTGAAACCACATCTAAAATAAAGTCCGGTGGCACCATTAGCCACTGTATCCATCTAGAGAGCATGTCTAGGGCTCGGCTACGGCACCATATCCATCTAGAGAGCATGTCTAGGGCTCGGCTACGGCACCATATCCATCTACCGATATCTCACGTAGCAAGCATACATTCATAACATAGAAAGTAGCAACCATAACATAGTTCTTCATAAAACATAGGGTGCCCTAAAACATTTTCTTTTGCGGGTAAAGTAATGTATAACTCATCACGAAAGGTTCAAACAATCAATGAGAACAAGCTCTGTCACTACCAAAGGCCCCGACCCTATCCAAGTCATAGTTCTGCCTTGTAAACGGGCAAACTTACCTAAGCTATCACTACCTTTTTTTTGGCTATGATTGATATGAGTAATACAAGATTCATGAAGAGACATAAAGTATCTAATCTCCTTAATAAGCGATGCGTAGATAGATCTGTGCACCTCTTTTGACTGGATCAACTTCACTGCAACAAGGGAGTCCATCTAGACCATAACTAGAAGAGATAACGACAAACCCTCCATACACACACATAGTTTAGTGTCGAGGGTAGCCAACGACATAACATAAATATATAACACGTTGTACATTAAAGAGTTCATGGTACAACCAATGACATAACGTAAAAATATATAAAAGCCCTAACGAACAAGACAAACTTCACGAGACTGGACGGGCCTTCACCACCATCTTCACTGCGCCTTCTCTTCAGTGCTCCTCCTCCATGCCATCCTCGCCGAGGTAGTAGGTGAGGCTGTGCATACCGTTGCAGGTGGGGAACATGCTATCGAAGTCCGTGAAGATGTTGTAGGTGGTGAATGTGATGAACTCTCACCCACACCAAAACGCCTTGCCGAGGAGGTAGTACGCATCGAATCTGTTGGTGAAGTTGGCGATGAGCCCTATCGCTGGAGTGGTGGAGTTTGGACGCACTTCCTCTAGTCGAAACATCACCGGCGAGCCCGCTGGAAGGTGAGCAAAGCCCGCACCAAGGAACCACTGGGCAAACTCTTTTTCACCCCGCCAGCGTGCGAATGCCCACACGAGGAGCGTTGTCTCCATGACAACACCGGCGAGATACCGCCTCTCCGGCACGGTTGGTGGGAGCTGGAAGGTGGGGCCGTTGTACTGCATCCTCGCCTATCTTTGAGAGTGCTCTGGGTTTGGGTGAATAAGAGAAGGGGACGGCGCAAATGGATGTGTGGAGAATAGGTGGAGGCGTGGGTGGTTTAAGTAGAGAAAGAGGAAGGGAAGGGGAGTGGCACCGACCGCACTTTGGATTTGCTACATTCAAACGAGCAGCATCGATCGATATGCCACTTTAATTGCAATGTTGAATAGATGCGAGTGGATCGAGGAGACAAGCGTGCGAGATGAGATGAACCAGCAGCAGTGACCGTCCATGCGTCCATGGCGGCTCGCATGCAGAAAGAGGCTGGTCAGCGTCCGTGGCGGCTCGCGTGCAGAAAGAGGGGACGTCAATGCATCGTGGCGGCGGGCATCAGCGCATGCAGGCATGCTAGCTACGTGCATGCATAGCAGGCTAGCTGGACATGTCGTGCATGCATAGCAGGCTCATGTCGTTGTAGCATGCGCAGGGCCCAAAAATCTAACCACGACCCAATGGGCGAACAATGGCACCATCCGACGCGGCCCCAATTGTCAGGTCCAATGGGCGACACAGTCCAGCGCGGCCCCACTCGTTAGAGTTAACGATCAAAGCACTGACCCGACGGCATCCACCGTTTGTGACCATTTATGAGGGTTTCAAACAAGGGAGTGGGGAAAAGTGAGCAAAAGTTAAGAGCGTGGGGATGAATGAGTAGAACTAAGGAACCAGGGGCACAGAAATAAAAATCCCTAAAAGTAAAGGATAGGCCCTTCGCACAGGGAACAGAGGTTTCCATGCGCTTTTTGGTTGTATGTCAAATCCCTTAATGCAAAAGAACATCATGTTGTATTGCCCCTTATGATAGCAACCTTTATTATGCAGTCTTTCGCTTTTATTATTTGCCATCACAAGTTCGTACAACGCTCAATTTTCTCTTACACTAAATGACCCAACACATTTAGAAGCAATTTTTATTGCCTTTTTTCACCGATGACAACTTACTTGAAGGATCTTACTCAATCCATAGGTAGGTATGGTGGACTCTCGAAATAAGATTTGGGTTTAAGGGTTTTGGATGCACAAGTAGTATCTCTAATTAGTGCGGATTTTTTGGCTAGCAAAGATGGGGGCAAACACCACATGTTAAAGGATCTATGACAATATAACTTCTATGTGAATATGAACAAACATAAATCATTACGTTGTCTTCCTTGTCCAACGTCAACAATTTTAGCATATAATATTTTGATGAGGGCTCAAAATCATAAAAGATGTCCAAGATAGTGTATTTGCATGTGAATCTTCTCTTCCCTTATTAATTCTTTCATGAATTGCATCATTGACCAATGCTATGTTTGTCAATCTCCAATAAATTTTACTACTTATACTCTTCCTTATGTGATGTCATTACTTATCATAAGATTAGCATATGATCTTTTCATTTATTTCCTTTCCTTTTATTGTTCATGAAAATAAAGAAAGCAAAACTCAAACTATACTTTATTATCTTGCACCCAATTACGAGGATAGAAAGATCACTAAGCAAACACTCGAAAAGAAAGGATTGAACTAAACTTTTATTCAACTAAATCATAGGAAAACTAAAGATTGAACTAAAATAGATAAAGCAAAGATAGTGGTGATGATAAGATACCTGGGCACCTCCCCCAAGCTTGGCACAAGCCAAGGGGAGTGCCATACCATGAACTCAAGTCTCCTTTGGTGATGATGAAGGTGGTGGTGACGAATTATGAGTATTTTTCTTCCTTAGCTTACGCTTGAGGATGGAATTCTCCTCCCTCAAGTCATCGATCTCCTTCTCAAGCCTCAGTACCTTTTTGCATAATTCTTGCCTATTTTCCTGCAAGAGATGAAAAGGGATAAATTGTATCTTAGGTTTCTTTGCTTTATTAGGGAGACTTGACTTCTTGAATTCCACGTGCATGTCCCCAGGTTGGGGTAATGGAACTTCATCTTCATCCAAACTTATCTCTTCTTTCATTTTTGGATCGTAATCCTTTTCTTCCTCCATGGTCCAACCATTATGTTCCCCATCTCCATAAACCTTGGGGTTTGCAATTTAATCATCAACATATCTCTCACCCTCCAAATCTTGAGATGACATATTTTTGGATTTGCTAGAAGATAGCAAGAAAGAAGAACAAAAGATTTCTCCATGATACGGTGGTCAATGTGCTCAGGGGGTATATAAAGATTTTTTATCTTGGGAAACAAGCAAACGGGAGAAATGGAGTCCGGAAGGTAACCGAGGTGGGCACAACCCACCTGGGCGCCAGGGGCCCTAGCGCGCCCTGGTATCTTGTGCCCACCAGGGTTGCCTTCCTGGTTGTTTCTTATTTTCCTAATTTTTAGTACATTCCAAAACTGACAGAAAATATTTTTTTGCGGATTTTTTGGAGTCCGTTTACTTACCGTATCACGTACCTCCTCTTTTTCGGTTATTCTGGAGTGTTCCGGAAGGTTTCTTTTATATGTTCCTCTGGTGTCATGGTTTGGATAATATTGCTTTCAACATTAATAGGCATACGTGAGATGTAATGTTTAATTCTTTGACCATTGACCACCTTCGGGTTGGTACCTTCGAAATTATTTATGTTGATGGCTCCAGAGCGATAAACCCCTTCGATAACATATGGTCCTTCCCATTTGAAGAGAAGTTTTCGTGTAAGGAATCTGAAATGAGAGTTGTATAGAAGAACATATTCCACGACTTTGAATTCCCTCTTTTGGATTCTTTTGTAATGCCATCTTTTAACTTTTTCTTTAAATAACTTGGAATTTTATAGGCTTGGGTTCTCCATACATCTAGTGAGCTAATATCAAATAACCTCCTTCACCAGAAAGTTTGAAATCATAGTTGAGTTCTTTAATCGCCCAAAATGCTTTATGTTCTAACTCAAGAGGCAAATGACAAGCTTTCCCACAAACCATTTTATAAGGAGACATATGCATAGGATTTTTATATGTTGTTCGGTAGGCCCAAAGTGCATCATCCAATTGATTAGACCAATTCTTTCGAGACCTATTGACAATTTTTTGTAAAATTAACTTTATTTCTCTATTACTAAGTTCAACTTGACCACTAGTTTGAGGATGATAGGGTGATGCAATTTTATGGTTAACATCATACTTAGCAAGAATTTTACAGAAAGCACCATGAATAAAGTGTGAACCACCATCAGTCGTTAAATATCTAGGGACTCCAAACCTTGGCAAAATAACTTCTTTAAACAACTTAATGGAGGTGTTGTGTTCAGCATTACTAGTTGGAATAGCTTCTACCCATTTAGTGACATAATCAACGTCAACCAAAATATGTGTATACCCATTAGAGGAAGGAAAAGGTCCCATATAATCAAAAACCCATACATCAAATAGTTCAACAGCAAGTGAATAGTTCATAGGCATTTCCTGACGCTTATCAATATTACCAATTCTTTGACATTCATCACAAGATAAAACAAACTTATGGGCATCCTTGAAGAGAGTAGGCCAATAGAAACCAGATTACAATACCTTATGAGTAGTTCTGTCTCCCGCATGATGCCCTCCATAAGTTTCGGAGTGACATTTCCGTAGGATTTTTCCCTGTTCATGCTCAGGTACACAATGTCCAATAATACCATCTACTCCTTTGTAAAGATGTGGGTCATCCCAAAGTAATGTCTTAAATCATAGAAGAATTTTTTCTTTTGTTGCTATGTAAAGCTAGGTGGTATATATTTAGGAACAATATAATTAGCATAGTTAGCATACCAAGGGGTGTTATGAGAAACATTTATTGCAGCTAATTGTTCACCAGGAAAACTATCATTAATAGGTTGTGGGTCATCAAGAATATTTTCTAACCTAGACAAGTTGTCAGCTACGGGGTTCTTAGCTCCTTTCTATCAGTGATATGTATGTCAAATTCTTCTAGCAAGAGAACCCATCTAATGAGTCTAGGCTTAGCATCTTTCTTTTCCATAAGATATTTTATAGCAGCATGATCGCTGTGAACAATAACCTTAGAATCAACTATGTAAGATCTGAATTTATCACAAGAAAACACAACTGCTAAAAATTCTTTTTCAGTAGTAGCATAATTTCGTTGGCATTGTCTAGAGTTTTACTAACATAATGAATAACATTTAACTTCTTATCAACTCTTTGTCCTAGAATAGCACCAACAACAAAATCACTAGCATCACACAAAATTTCAAAAGGCAAGTTCCGATCAGGTGGTTGAACAATAGGTGCATAAATTAGGCTTTCTTAAGTGTTTCAAAGGCTTCTACACAATCATCATAAGAAACAAATGGAACATCCTTTTGTAGATGATTTGTAAGAGGCCTAGTAATTTTAGAGAAGTCTTTAATAAATCTCCTATAGAAACCAACATGACCGAGGAAGCTGTGAATACCTTTGATATCTCTAGGACATGGCATTTTCTCAATTGCATCAGCTTTAGCTTTATCCACTTTAATACCTCATTCAGAAATTTTATGCCCTAAGACAATACCTTCATTAACCATAAAGTGGCACTTCTTCCACTTCAAGACAAGATTAGTTTGCTCATATCTCTACAAAACTCAATCAAGATTGCTTAAGCAATCATCAAAAGAAGTTCCGTAAACGGAAAAATCATCCACGAAAACCTCGACAATCTTTTCACAAAAACCAGAGAATATGGCAGTCATACATCTTTGAAAGGTAGCACGTGCATTACATAAACCAAAAGGCATACGTCTATAAGCATAAGTTCCAAAAGGACAAGGAAAGGTTGTTTTCTCTTGATCAGGTTGTGAAACAGGTATTTGAGAAAAACCAGAATATCCATCAAGAAAACAAAAGTGTGTGTGTGCTTAGATAGTCTTTCTAGCATTTGATCAATAAAAGGCAAAGGGTAATGATCTTTCCTAGTTGTTTTGTTTAATTTTCTAAAATCAATTACCATTCTATAGCCAGTAACAGTTCTTTGTGGAATGAGTTCATTTTTATCATTAGGAACAACAGTAATACCTCCTTTCTTAAGGACACATTGAATGGGGTTTACCCACCTACTATCAGCTATGGGATAAATTATACATGCTTCCAGAAGCTTCAATATTTTAGTTCTTACCACTTCTGTCATCTTAGGATTCAAATGTTGTTGATGATCAACAACGGGTTTAGCATCAGGTTCCATATTGATCTTATGCTGATAGAGAGTGGGACTAATGCCCTTAAGATCATTGAGAGTATATCCAATAGAAGCTCGGTGCTTCTTCAGAATTTTCAATAATCTTTCTTCTTCATGTTCTGAAAGGTTAGCACTAATAATAACACGATATACCTTTTTCTCATAAGCATATTTCAGAGTGTCTGGCAGTTGTTTTAATTCAAACACATGATCACCTTTAGGGGGAGGAGGACCTCCTAGAGTTTCAATAGGCAAATTGTGTTTAAGCAGAGGTCGTTGTTCAAACAAATTTTTATCTATTTCAATTCTTTCATGCATATGCATATCATTTTCATGGTCTAGCAAATATTGTTCTAGTGGATCAGTAGGAGGTACGACAATGGAAGCGAGACCAATTATTTCATCCTTACTAGGCAATTCTTTATTATGATGTTTTCTACTAAACTTAAGAAAAATTAAACTCATGAGATTCATCACCAAAACTAACACAGACGATTTGTTTCTCGCAATCTATTTTAGCATTAACAGTGTTCAAGAAAGGTCTACCAAAGATAATGGGACAAAAGTCATCTTGTGGGGAACCAAGAACTAGACAATCAGTAGGATATTTTATTTTCCCACACAAGACTTCAACATCTCTAACAATCCCAAGTGGTGTGATGGTGTCTCTATTAGCAAGCTTAATAGTAACATCTATGTCTTCTATTTTAGCAGGTGCTATGTCATTCATAATTTCTTGATATAAGGTAAAGGGAATAGCACTCACGCTAGCACCTGAGTCACATAAACCATGAGAACAATGATCTCCTATTTTAAGTGAGACAACAGGCATGCCAACAACATGTCTATGTTTATCCTTTTCATCTGGTTTGGCAATTCTAGCAGCTTCATCGCAGAAGTAAATAACATGCCCATCTAGATTTTCTACCAAGAGATCTTTAACCATAGAAACACTTGGTTCTACCTTGATTTGTTCAGCAGGTTTAGGTGCTCTAATATAGATTTTATTGACTACGGTTGAGACCTTAGCATGGTCCTTTATCCTAACAGGGAAAGGTGGTTTTTCAATGTAAGCAGTAGGAACAACTGGGTCAACATTATAAATAATAGTTTCATCTTTAACCACAACCGGTTCTTTAATTTCTTCTTTAATAGGTGGATGATATTTAAACCACTTCTTATTACGGAGATCAACATGAGTAGCAAATGATTCACAAAAAGAAGCTACTATCTCAGAGTCAAGTCCATATTTAGTGCTAAACTTTTGAAAAGTATCGGTATTCATAAAAGATTTAACACAATCAAACTCAAGCTTAATACCTGACTCTTTACCTTCGTTGATTTTCCAATCTTTAGAGTTGCGTTTAATTCTTTCTAAAATATCCCACCTGAATTCAATAGTCTTCTTCATAAAAGCACTAGTACAAGAAATATCGAGCATGGACCGATCATCATGAGAAAGCCGAGCATAAAAACTCTAATTTCCCTTGAGAGCTCATGATTGTGGCATGAATATAACATTTACTTAAGCCACCCCCAAGCTAGAGAGATACTTTCTCCTTCACGAGGCCAAAAATTATATATATAATTCCGATCACGACGAACTAGATGCATAGGATATTTTTTGGTGAAATTCCAATTTCAATCGATTCCAATTCCAGGATCCAATATCATCGCATAGCCTATACCATGCCAATGCTTTTCCCTTCAAAGATAAAGGGAAAACCTTCTTCTTAAATTCATCTCCGGGTAAACCTGCAAGCTTAAATAATCCACATATTTCATCCACATATATCAAGTGCATATCAAGATCTTCGGTTCCATCTCCTGCATAAGGATTAGCTAGCAGTTGTTCTATCATACCCGAAGGAATTTCATAACCAATATTTTCAGTAGGTGTAGTAGGTTGAGGGGCAACTAATTTTGGTTCCGGTCAAGGTGAAGATTCCCCGAACAAACCCCTCAAAGGATAATTCTCCATAGTAGCAAGTGATAATAAATTTCAGCATGCAGTAATAATTTTCCTTACCGATTTCCACTTACCAAGAGCGCTTCACTCCCCAGCAATGGCACCAGAAAAGAGCCTTGATTTCACCCGCAAGTATAGGGGATATCTCATAGTCCTTTTGATAAGTAAGAGTGTTGAACCCAACGAGGAGTAGAAGGAAATGACAAGTGGTTTTCAGCAAGGTATTCTCTGCAAGCACTGAAATTATAAGTAATGAGTAGTTTGATAGCAAGATAATTTGTAACGAGCAAGTAACAGTAATGATAAATAGTATGAAGCAAGGTAGCCCAAGCCTTTTGTGGCAAAGGACAGGCCAAAACGGTCTCTTATGATAAGCAAAGTGTTCTTGAGGGTACACGAGAATTTCATCTAGTCACTTTCATCATGTTGGATTGACTTGTGTTCGCTACTTTGATTATTTGATATGTGGGTGGATCGGTGCTTAGGTGTTGTTCTTACTTGAACAAACCTCCTACTTATGATTAACCCCCTCGCAAGCATCCGCAACTACGCAAAAAGTATTAAGATAAAATCTAACCATAACATTAAACTTTTGGATTGAAATCGGCCCCTTATGAAGTAGCGCATAAACTAGTGTTTAAGATTCTGTCACTCTCTGTCGTGGGAAACCATGACCACCTATGGGGCTATGAGCCCCTTTTGGTTTGGCAGGGGGATGGGTACGTTGCACAAAGAGCGGAGAAGCGTAGCGCAGCGCGACAGAGATCACACAGGCAGTTTTACCCAGGTTCAGGCCGCTGTGAGGCGTAAAACTCTACTCCTGCTTTGGTTGATTGATGGTGGAAAAAGTGGTGGTGAGCGTAGCACACTTGCCCGGCAGGGTTGCCTCGGGGCGAAAGTGGCTACGCGCGTATGAATGTGTGAGGGTTCCAATCCGCTGACCTCTTCTCTAGGCCTCCGTTTATAGACCAAGGGGTAACCATAGTGGCAAATTGGTCTTTACATACTGATTAGATAGCAAACTGTGATATCATGCCTAACTCTGCAGGCTGACACAGCGAATTAAATGCGTCATCTAGTGTCACATCACAACGTACCCAACAGCCCTTGCCGGGCTGTTTTGCCAACTTCGCGCCTGCTTGCTTGACCCGTCTCAGGATGGGTGTCATATGGAGGTGTTTGTTGTAGGAAGTGGCTGCCATGTGGCAAAAAGCAGCCACTTAGTCACCTTGGGGCTTGACACCGCACTGATCTATGACTTGCGTTGCTTGTGAGGTGGAGCGGTGGGGTGGCTTGCCTTCGCAAGCCTCGGCAGGCCTACCGAGACGATCCGGAAGCTTGCTTCTGGGGCAAACCCAACCTTTTCAGGATCGCCTGCCCGGCAAGGGAGGTTCTTTACATAGCGACATCTTGCCTCTCTGCTTATCTTGTTCTTCTTTGACCTGCCCTTGGATCCTTCAAAGAATTGACCCCTCTTGCTTGGTTTGATCTTGAAGATGTAATCTTGTTCTTGGGCCTGTGCACAGTCTGGGCAACAGACCGAGGGTTTGTTGCACCGACAGGAGCCCCCCAGCTTGGCATGAACGCGCCGCTGGGCGTCGTCAGGGTAGGCCCTAACCAGTGTACAAGCAGGAGCGCAAGAGTGGTCTGCCCTTTGAGATCTTGTTTTCTTCTTCCTTAACTCGAGCTTTGGTCAGTTTTCGGTCCTCCCACGCATCATGCAACGCCAATTGTGGTGGGGCCATTCTTGTAATGGCCCGTGAATGACTTTAACGCACGGGCGGGTAACTGCCAATTCACTCTTCCCACCACGCGCCTTATCCTTAGCCATGTATGCTGCATGCATTGAGTGGGGTAGGTAATGGAGGCGCATGGTGTGGGAGAGCATCAAGGAAGGGGCCCGGTCTCTGTGGATTGGTGGAGGAGCACGGTGGTTACCCGCCGCGGAATCAGACCCTAGCCCCAACTCGCTGATAAAAGGAGGAGCGGGGGAGGAGCGGAGGCATTCATCCACATTCCTCTCTTCCTCCATCCTCTGCCTTCTCCTGGTTATGCTGAAAGGGAGAGCCCGGGGCCGACCCTAGCTTAGAGCTGATGATGCCGAGTGCTCGTGCCGACGCTTGTGGGGTGAGAGAAAGGAATGGTCACACCTTCGTCGGGGCGGGATCCCTTTCTCACCTTTGCGCGAGCTTCAGGGAGGCGCTCAGACGACGCGGCGGTAGCACTTGAGGTGGAAACTATGGTGTGCTCGTCGCCGGGTCGCCCGTGCTTCAATTTTAGTGAGGGACGATGCAAACGACACCACACCGAGGCCCATAATGGGTAGGGGGCGTAGTAGTCGATCGTGGCCTAACCCCTGTTCCCGTGGTGTCGGAGGGAGGCTGCAGAGGTGGTTCACCATTGGAGAGGGCGGAGCCTATCTACCTGCGCACCGCCTATCTGGCGCATGGGAGAGACCTTGCTCCCCATGTAGGTTTCCTTAACGGGCGGTGGCTTCATATCGTCGGGCCGTCGGGGACGACCATGCTCACTGTGGGGTTACCCGGAACGCATGGCGTTCACATCAGCAGGCGTGGCCGGAGCTTTGGGCGATGGTGGTGCAGAAAGCAGCGGCAACCCATGACGCGTCAAGAACGGGGGCGACCGTTCTGACGAGTCATGTTTGCCGGTGACTCCGTCTTCTCCGTCTGGGCTTCCGGCAGTGCCACCATGCCTGCCCTCCGGTTTCTTCCTCCTAGCTAGGGAACGAGGCCATCCTGATCCTGGGGAGGCACCGAATTCTAGCTAGGCCTTCCCTCCGCCTTCTCCATCCCTTCCTATAGTTTTTAAGAAGGAGAGGAAAAAGTGAAGGCATCGTGAGCATTTTATCTGTTTTTAATCTTAAATCTGTAGGCACTTGCCAAATTTTAGTTCAAATAATGTAATCTCTTGAATCCATGTTTGTGTCCTGTAAGGTCTGTACTTGTTTGACTTGCATATTAATGAAAAAGATGAACCTTGTCAGGGACTCGTGCATGTATATGTCCATGCAGAGGTGGGATGCCTCTATATTTTTAAGTAAATGAGTTCCCCCGGCAGGCTATCCTTTCGGTACCCTCTGTTTTGTTACCGGGGAGTAGGCCTACCGGGTACAAACTGTACAGAGGGACCAGCCCCCTGCCAGTCCTTATCCATCAAAGGCCACTGCGACTACCCCAACCGAAGTGACGTTCGAGTCAAAGGGTGGGAGCACCTAACTTTCAAAGGGTAACAAGGTTTCCTCATGCACAAGTCCTTACTTACAGAACACATATGGATAAGAGAAAGAACTTATTTGTTTGGCTTGCCGAAGACCGCAGTGCATAGCTTGTCTTCTCATCTCCTCTTGGGGACTGAGTCCATAGTAGGAGCCTGCCAGATGTGATCTTATCTACATGAACATGCGATGCTCATGATATGCTTATGCATGCATGCAACTTGTCGGGGCCCCCCAACGCTTCATTTATTTCTCTTTTGCTCAAGGTCTGCGCCTGGCTTTGTACAAGGGGTTACATGCAACTGAGGCAAGGCCTGTACAAAAGGGTGTCTGCCGGGCAGGGCCTGACAGTTGTGCCTTACAGGTAGAACTTGCGAAGATGCTCAATATTCTATGAGTTTTGCAATTGAATGCCATCTCTGATCTTCAGATGGACTGCACCAGGTCTGGTGACTTGTACTACCCGGTAAGGGAATTCCCACTTCGGTGACAACTTGTTTGTACCTGTCGGATATCGGGTTCCGGCAAAACCCTTGAGGTTCGAACACTGGGGTGCGCACGAAGATTTCCCCCTACCGAATCTCACTCTCAGCCTCGCCGCGATCCCTAAGCTTAACTCGATGAACTCACAACACAAGAGACACAAGATTTATACAGGTTTGGGCCATCGTTGTGGTGTAATACCCTACTCTTGTGTGGTGGTGCTGGATTGCCTCGTGGGCTGATGATGAACAGTACAATGGAAGAACAGTCTCCTGAGGAGAAGTGTTCTTGAGCTGGTGTGGTGTTCTACTTGTTCTGGTCTCGGTTGCTCGAGGAGGAATTGATCAATCCCCTCTATTGTGGTAGCTAGTCCTATTTATAGAGGCCCTGGTCCTCTACCCAAATATTGAGCGGGAACGGATCCAACAACGGCCATTCTGAAAGGGGACAACTAGTACAAGCTATCCTGACTAAAGGTGGTCTTCGCCTGTCAAAGGCGCTGGTGGTGACGCCGTCTTGGGCTCCACGATGACCTCCGTCCTGCCGTCCTGCTGGTCTTCGTCTTGTTGCACCGATATGGAAACCTTTGCCTCATGCCTCGGTACTCCACGCCAGCGCTTTCCCCCTTAGAACCAAAGGGCAAACGAGGACACTTCGCATGCTGGTGCCTGCCTGGCGCCCGCCTGGCCTTGGTCGTCATGGCTTGCATCACAGGAACCTCGCGAGGTACCCCTTGCCTTGATCTCTCCGCCTCCCCGCGAGCCTGCCCGGTGAGGTCGCTCCTGAGGTGGCCTTGTGTCGTCTTCCTCGCGAGGCTTGGCCCCCCTGAGGGTCTTGAGTGCTAGTTGATGAAGGCGGGCCATACTAGGCCACTGGTGGAGCCACGCCACGGGCCGCAGGCAGACAAGTCTGGGGGCCCCCGTTCCTAGAACGCCGACAGTAGCCCTCAGGCCCAAGGTGCGCTCGGACTTGGCTTAGCGGCGAAGCCAAAGGGCAAGTGCGGAGTGCCGCGGGCCCCAACAGCCTGCGGCCTTCGTCGATGCGTGGAGACTGACTGGACGTGGGCGTGTCCTCTTCCGCATGCTGCCTCGGCAACTGCCCAACTTGACGAGTCCCTGCTGCATGCAAAAAGGGGCATCATTACCTGCGATCGTGGAGGTCGATGGTTGGCCTCCCTTGGGATATAAATGAGGAGGGGTGAAATCTCCCATTTCCCATCTCTTCCTATTCCGCTCGCTTCTCCTCCCTTGCTCCGTTGCTTGTAGCGTCCCCCATGGCGCCTGCGAAGAGGTTTTCGGCCGCGGAGTATGGGAAGGCTCGCTAGGAAGGGCCTAGCTCTCCTCCGCCCAAGCGCGGACGCGGTCGCCCTCGCAAGCACTCCGCGACCCCTGCCGTGGCTTCCCGCGGTCGCGGCGGTGACCTTTCACGTGGTGGGGGCCGCCCATGTCGAGGCAGCCCGGTTGGTGGAGGAAGGCGTGCTGTGGCCGCGCGGCCACCCCGGCTACGCTTCCACTCGGCAGAGGTGCTGCCAGAATTCATCGGTTGGTCGGAAAACCCGGCCGGCAGCTGGCTTCAGCTTCCGCACTTCTTCGTCGGCGAGCTGTCGGCCGCTGGCCTAGGTGGGCTCTGGTTACAGGCGGACGGTGGTGCAGTAGGGCCTCCTGTGTCGCGGTGGAGGTCTCCGTCATCGGCAATGCAACCTTGGCCCGAGGCTGGCAGACGTTTGCCCGCGCACGCGGTCTGGGCAGGCCGTGCACCCTCCACTTCAGGTATGATGGTGCCTCGACCCTCTACATGAGGGTGTTCGGAGGGGATGGCCGCTGCGTTGGGTGCTGCCCTGAAGGCAGCGACAGCGACGAGGTGCTCGGTCCTGGCGATGGTCGTGACGAGGGTGAAGGCAAACCCGCTCCCGGCGGCGACCGCGGCTCATCAAGCTATGGCGGCTCCTCCTCCGACAACAGCTCCTCCAGCAGCGGCTACGATCAACCGCCACGCCGCCGTGTCCGCCTCGAGGGCAGCAGCGGGGGTTCCCGTCGCTGCACTTCGGTGAAGCACGAGGTGGGGTCTGGCTAAGCTCAGGAGGTCACTATAGATCCCTCCTCGCGAACTACTGCAAGGCGCGTGCTGTTTTTGTTTTGTTTTCCTTCCTTCCTGCATTGAGAGAGACAAGTATGGGGCCCCGTGGGGGCGTGCAACAAACTATGATTTCCTAGTTAATGTGTTGCATATATTGTTCCTGTGCTATGTCATGGCGTCGTTGTGGTACGTTGGTGCACAGGAACAACTTAGCTTGGCATGTTTGAAGTAGTTTCCGCCGTGCGAGGTGCCCGCTTCAGGCCTTGCCGGGCGCCTTAGGAGCTGCAAAAAACTCTTTGAGAGACTGTCATTTTCCGAACCCTGGTCGCAAGGGCTACCGGCCGCGGCCCGGCGCTTCGTGTCGCGGTACCCGAGGGGCACGAACTGGGAGGGGTGCTCCCGCTGCGAATTTGAATGAGAGAGCCTCGCGAAAATCAGAAGAGAAAGGGCTCACGAGGGCACCCGCACAGCCCCCTCGCGAGGCTTGTGAGAGAGAGCAAGTCAGACAAAGAGCTGAAGATAGAAAACGAAGGCAGAAGGCAATGGAACAGAACCGGCAAAGAGCACTAGAAGCAACTTTAATCAAGGTTCAAACAAGGAAGAGCGAGCCAACTGCAGAAAGCAAATGAAAAGCCGCGTCCGGCACCTAGTCTAGTCTTCGACATCTTCTCACCAGCGTGGAGCTAAGTGCTGCCACTGGGCGTGGGAGGGAGCCCCCGAGGCCCAAGGGCGTCACTCTTGAGACTTCGGGGCGTGTACAACCCCACTCATTATTACGTGAGAGTGTCACGGGCGGCGAGCTTCACAGGCACTGGGCCTTCTTCACAGGCACCGGGCCTTTCTTCGGGCGGCGAGCTTCACAGGCACTGGGCATTCTTTAGAGGCACCGGTCCTTTCTTCAGGGGTAAACCTTCCGGAGGTGCTGGATGTTCCAGGCGTTTGGGATGGGTACCCCATCCTGGGTCTCCAGGCGCGCGGCACTAGGCCTGGAGACATGGACGACCTTGAACGGGCCCTCCCACATGGGTGAGAGCTTATGCAGCCCTTCCCTGGAGAGCACCCGCCTCAGGACAAGGTCACCTACCTCGAGCGTCTTGGGGCGGATGCTGCGACAGCGATACTGCCGCAGCGCCTACTGGTATCTTGCCGCCCGTAGCATGGCTTCATGGTGGCGTTCCTCCCTCAGCACGAGGTCCATCCCCCGCATGGCGTCCTACTGTGCCTCATAAAATGCCAGGACCCGCGCGGAGCGACGCCTAACCTCGTGAGGGAGAACTGCCTCTGTTCCGTATACGAGGAAGAACGGGGTCTCGCCCATTGGCTTGGTGGCGGTAGTGCGGATGGACCACAACACGGACTGGAGCTCATCGTGCTAGCCCCTGCCACAGGCCTCCCACTTCTTCTTGAAGGTCCTGGTCATGGGGCCCCTCAGGACCTCCGCGTTGGCGCGTTCGGCCTGGCCGTTGCTCCGGTGGTGCGCCACCGAAGCGTAGCAGATCTGCGTTCCAAGGTTAGCACAATACGTTTTGAAGAGATTGCTGGTGAACTGCGAACCGTTGTCGGTGATGATGCGGTTAGGGACCCCAAACCGGCTCACGAGGCCCTTGATGAACTTGACCACAGAACCGGCTGGGATGGTGCGGACGGCTTCCACCTCCGCCCACTTGGTGAACTTGTCGATGGCGACATAGAGGTAGCGGTAGCCCCTAGGCGCTCGAGGGAATGGGCCCAAGATATCCAGCCCCCAGACCGCGTACGGCCACAAGAGCAGGATGGCATGCAGGCCCTGGGCTGGCTGATGAATCTGCTTGGCATGGAAGTGGCAGGCTTCGTAGGACTTCACCAGCTCGGCCGTGTCGTTGAGTGCCGTAGGCCAGTAGAACCCACTACAAAATGCCTTGCCGACGAGGGTCCGTGACGATGAGTGGTGTCCGCAATCTTCACCGTGTATGTCGTCTAGCAGCTCTTTCCCCTGTTCCCTGGAGATGCAACGCAGGGAAACATCATTCGGCCGCTTCCGGTATAACTCACCGTCTTGGATGCAGTAGGCCATGGCCTGCTGGGCCACGCACTCCGCGTCCTCCTCCTTCTCCGGCAGCATCCCTTGCGTCAGGTATTCCTTGAATTCCTTGGTCCAGCATCCCTCCTGAGGCTCCAGCGCCAAGAGTAGGCGCGCTCCCGAGGTCGGGCCACAGGCCGGGGCTCCTGTGGCAGGTGGCTGAGGGAGTTCTTCCTGAGGCTGTGCCATTCTTGAAAGTGGTGGTGCCGCCGATGGCTTGAAGAGTCATTCCTCGAAAACGCCAGGCTCCTGAGGCAGCCGTTTGGACGCCCTTCTAGTGATGTCATCGGCCTCTTGGTTGGTGTCGCGGGGCAGATGCTGCAACTCCAGCCCCCAGAACTGCTTCTCCATCTTGCATAGTTCCATGAGATATGTTTCCATGTGCTCGTCCTTCGGCTCGTACACCTTGTTGGAGAAGTTGAAGAGTAGTTGTGAATTGCCCTTGATGACGAGGCGCTTCACTCCCAGTACTGCTGCAGCTTTCAGGCCTTCTATGAGGCCCTCGTATTCTTCTATGTTGTTGGAGACCTTCCCGCCCTGCTGGAAATAGAGCTGTACGGCGTAGTAGAGCTTGTCCTGAGTGGGTGATATAAGCACTGCACCAGCCCCCGCGCCCTGCCGCGAGAAGGCACCATCGAAATACATGACCCAGCCATCTGGCGCCTCACTTCCTGGGGAGAGAGACCGATCCTCGCCCATCTTGAGCTCTGGCGCGTCCGTCCATTCTGCCACGAAATTAGCAAGGGCGGCCCCTTTGATGACCCTGGTTGTGCTGAACTCCAACTGAAATGCCTGCAGCTCGATGTTCCATTCAGCGACTCTCCCAGCGGAGTTGCGGCTCCTAAGTACCCTTTACAACGGGTAGGCCGAGACGACCTTGATGGGGTGACCTTGAAAGTAGTACTGCAGCTTGCACGAGGCCACCAAGAGCGCGAGTAAGAGCTTCTGAGGCATGGGGTACCATGCTCTTGCATCCCGCAACACCGTGCTGATGATGTACACCGGATGCTCGACGGGGGTGGGGGCGCTGATGTGGCCTGTGTCTTCTGGAGGTTGAAGCGCCTCCTAAGATAATGGAGCCCCAGCGCCTGGTCGCCTGGTGGGGCCTCTTCAGCCCTGGGGGCATTTTCTTCCTGAGTTTGGTCCCTTGCCGTCGTCCTCGTGGTCCTTGCGAGGCCTTCCTGATCTTGCGCTGCCCCGGCTAAGGCCGTAGCTGGGCGGGACACGGCCTTAGCCTGGCGCTCCTCCCGAACCGCCACCAGGGCTACGCTGGCGGAGTAGGGAGTGGCGGCAAGGTAGAGCACCAGGGGCTCGAGAGGGCGCGGCGCCACCATCACGGGAGGGCTGGTCAGGTATTTCTTCAGGTCTTGAAATGCTTGGTCGGCCTCCTGTGTCCACTCAAATGGCCCCTTTTTCTTCATCAGCTTGATGAACGATAGGGCGCGCTCCCCCAGCTTGGAGATGAAGCGTCCTAATGCAGTCACGCGACCGGTGAGCTTCTACATTTATCTGAGGGTTTGCGGTGGACTCATGTCTTTGATTGCCTTGGCCTTCTCCGGGTTGGTCTCGATCCCCTTGTGGGACACGAGGAAGCCCAGCAGCTTGCCTGATGGGATGCCGAACACACGCTTCTCCGGGTTGAGTTAGGTCTACCTGGCAAAGGCTCGCGAAGGTCTCCTCCAAGTCCTAGATTAAGGTCCTTGCCTCCCGAGACTTCACCACAATGTCGTCGACGTAAGCCTCGACGTTCTTCCCGAGCTGCCGGCCCAAGTCAATGTGCATCAGCCGTTGGAAGGTCGCGCCCGCGTTGCGCAACCCAAACGGCATGCAAATGTAGCAGTACACCCCACATGGGGTCAGGAAGGCTGTCTTCTACACGTCTTCCACTGCCAGCTTGATCTGGTGATAACCCGAAAACGCATCCAGGAAACACAGGAGGTCGCACTCGGCAGTGGAGTCGACGATCTGGTCGATGCGAGGAAGCTGGAACGGATCTTGGGGGCAGGCCTTGTTGAGGTTGGTGAAATCGACACACATGCACTCCTTTCCCCCTTTTTTCGGCACGACAATGGGGTTTGCCAGCCATTGGGGTAGCAAATCTCGTGAATAACACCTGCTGCCTCTAGCTTGCGGGTTTCTTGGACGATGAAGGCCTGCTTCTCCGTGGACTGCTGTCTTGCCTTCTGCTTCACAGGGCGTACATTGGGGCACACATTCAGGTGATGCTCAATCACCTCCCTTTGGACCCCCACTAACTGCTTGGGTTCCCACGCGAACACCTCCTTGTTCGAGCACAAGAACCTCACCAACGCCTTCTCTTGGTCGGGGTCGGATCGGCACCTATGGTGAAGGTGGCTCCCGAGGACCCGTCTTCTTCAACTGGCACCTTCTTGGTATCCGCCTTATCCTGAGTGAACAACTGCTTCTTTTTAGTTGGTTCAGCTTCTTTGGCCTTGGAGGCATCCGCGTCGGCAGGCTGCGCTGCCGCGGTGGCCATGAGGGCAAGCTTGAGCGCCATAAGAGCCCCCTTGGTGTCTCCAGCTATGGTGAGGACGCCCTTGCTCCCGGGCATCTTCATGAGGTTGTTGGCCGGATGGGTTGCTGCCACGAACTGAGCCAAGGCAGGGTATCTGAGGATGGCGTTGTATGGGAGGCCAATGTGAGCAATGTCGAAGTCAACCAGCTCCGAGCGGTAGTTGTCTTGGGTACCGAAGGTCACTGGAAGGCGGATCTGCCCCAGGGGACTAGAGGAACCGCCTCCGACGCCTGAGAAGGGCTTGCTGGGACAGAGCCGCTCCAGCAGCACGTGGAGGAGGCTGAAGGACTCCACCGAGAGCACGTTGAGGCTGGCACCACCGTCGATGAGTGTTTTGGTGACAGCCACGTGGCAGATGGTGGGCTACAGAGCATCGGGAGCGCACCCGAGCAGGCGGTGGTGACAGGGTGATCTTCTGCGTTGAAGGTCAGGTCGGCCTTGGGCGCCACCCAACCCGGGGGAGCTCCTTGCCATGGGAGGACGGTGTTGATCCGATGAAAGAACGGCTTTGCGTGGCTGTTTGAGGGTGGCACCTGCGAGCAGCCCAGGAGAGTTGCGATGACCGGGGGCGCTCGCGCCGCGTAGTGGGCGAGGAAGAGGTCGCGTAGCTCCTCCCAAGAGGCCACGGAAGAAGCCGGCAGGTTGAGCAACCACGCGCGCGGGATGCCAGTGAGGGCCATGGGAAGTCAGTTGGCCTTGACCTTGTCGTCGCCCCCGGCCTTGAGGACGGCCTCCTCGTACGCCAGTAGGAAAACCGCCGGGTCCGTCGCACCGTCGTAGCGCGGCAGCATCTCTGGCTTGAACTTGTGTGGCCACTGCACCTGCCGTAAGGCGGGGGCCAAGGCTCGGAGCCCCCTGGCCCCAGCACTGGCGTCGGTCGCCGGAGCCGGAAGCGCGATGTCCGCCAAGACGGCGAAGGCACGGTGTTGGCGGAGTGCGGGTCGACAGAAGGAAGAGCTCCAACGCACCCCTACCTGGCGCGCCAAATGTCGGATATCGGGTTTCGGCAAAACCCTTGAGGTTCGAACACTGGGATGTGCACGAAGATTTCCCCTACCGAATCTTGCTCTCAGCCTCGCCGCGATCCCTAAGCTTAACTCGATGAACTCACAACACAAGAGACACAAGATTTATATAGGTTCGGGCCACCGTTGTGGTGTAATACCCTACTCCTGTGTGGTGGTGGTGGATTGCCTCGTGGGCTGATGATGAACAGTACAAGGGAAGAACATCCTCCTGAGGAGAGGTGTTCTTGAGCTGGTGTGGTGTTCTACTTGTTCTGGTCTCGGTTGCTCGGGGAGGAATTGATCAATCCCCTCTATTATGGTGGCTAGTCCTATTTATAGAGGCCCTGGTCCTCTACCCAAATATTGAGCGGGAAGGGATCCAACAGCAGCCATTTTGAAAGGGGACAACTAGTACAAGCTATCCTGACTAAAGGTGGTCTTCGCCTGTCAAAGGCGCTGGTGGCGATGCCGTCTTGGGCTCCACGATGACCTCCGTCCTGCCATCCTGCTAGTCTTGGTCTTGTTGCACTGATATGGAAACCTTTGCCTGATGCCTCGGTACTCCGCGCCTGTGCTTGCCCCCTTAGCACCAAAGGGGAAACGAGGACACTGCACGCGCTGGCGCCCGCCTGGTGCCCGCGTGGCCTTGGTCGTCATGGCTTGCATCACGGAAACCTCGCGAGGTACCCCTTGCCTTGATCTCTCCGCCTCCTCGCGAGCTTGCCTGGTAAGGTCGCTCCTGAGGTGGCCTTGTGTCATCTGCCTCGCGAGGCTTGGCCCCCCGCGAGGGTCTTGAGTGCTGGTTGATGAAGACGGGCCGTACTGGGCCACTGGTGGAGCCACGCCGCGGGCCGCAGGCAGGCAAGTCTGGAGACCCCCATTCCCAAAACGCCGACAGTACCCTTGGCGGACTGAACGCGCCTAAGGACAAGGTCGCCTTCCTAAAATCACCGGGGTAGAAACCCGCATCTATGATAGCAACGCAGGGCTTGCTGGTGTAGCACGCGTAGCAGCCCGAACAGTTCTCCTTGAGAAGCACAGCGTCGTCAGGCTGGTGCTGTTCCTACGCTACTTCATCGTAGGCAAGTACTCAAGGTGACCCGTAAATGAGTTCCGTGGGGATAGCTGCTTCTGCCCCATAGATTAGGGAGAAGGGAGTCTGCTCGGTAGCTCAATTTGGTGTCGTTCTGAGGGACCAATGAACCACTGGCAGCTCATCAATCCATCATCTGCACTTCAGTATCTTATCAAATGTTCTCATCTTGAGGCCCCGTAGCACTTCAACATTCGCCCTCTCAGCTTGTCCATTACTTCTGGGATGTGCAACAGAGGCAAATGAAATATTGCTTCTGAGGGCAAGAACATATTGCATGAAGGCGCAACTCGTGAATTGGGTGTCGTTGTCACTGATGATCCAGGCGGGGACCCCGAAGCGGCACACCAAATCTTTCTAGAACTTGATAGCTGACTGAGCAGTCACCTTTATCATGGCATCTACTTTCAGCCACTTTGTAAACTTGTCCATTGCAACGAACAAGAATTCAAAGTCCCCGGCAGCTCGGGGGAAAGGGCCGAGGATATCGAGCCCCTAGACCGAAAACGGCCATGACAAAGGGATTGTCTGAAGTGCTTGGGTAGGCAGATGGATATTCTTGGATTGGAACTGGCAGGCTTCACACTTTGTGGCTAGCTCGACCGCATCTTAGAGGGCTATGGACCAATAGAATCCTTGTCGGAATGCTTTCCCAACCAAAGACCTTGATCCAATGTGGGAGCAGCACATGCCTTTGTGTATTACTGCCAGCAGTTCCTTTCCTTCTTCCCGGCAAATGCACTTCAATTTCACACCATTGGGCCACCTTCTGTATAGTGTGTCATCGATAAACTGATACATACTGGCCCTTCGGGCTACTCTTTCCGCTTCTTCTTGCTCTTCGAGAAGTTCTCAAGTTTGGAGGAAATGGACTATGTGCCTTGCCCAAGTTGGAGCCTGGGGCTCGGCAACGAGGACTAGTGGCACCTCCTCATTCGTGGGAACACATCCCTCAACCGCGGGGACCAGTGGCCCGGCAGGAGGGTGCAGCCCATCAATCAAAGGGGAGATGTTTTCGGTAGGGTCCCTGCCAGGAGCCCCGAGAGGCTCTACCGGGAGAGGCTTACCAGAGACCAATTTCCTCCTCTTTCGGGCCATTATTGTCAGGGACACGGAGGGCTGAGTAAGATGGAGAACAAAAGTTCCTGGTTCCACAAGAAGCTTCTGTGCAACGCACTTTGACAGATGATCAACAATGCTGTTTTCTGCACGGGGTACGTGCTTCATTTGCAATCCGTCAAAGCGCTCCTCCAATCTTCTCACTTCGTCGACGTATGCCTCCATCAATGGACTTTGGTAATCCTTGTTGACTTGCCTCACCACAAGTTGTGAATCTCCTCGAATGATCAACTTCTTGATTCCCAATTCTGTGGCAATCCTGAGCCTGGCCAGGAGCCCTTCATACTCTGCTGTGTTGTTGGTCGCCTCCTCCCTGGGAAAATGCATCTGGACGACGTACTTCAGGTTCTCTCCAGTGGGAGCAACGAGAAGCACGCTAGCCCCTGCTCCTTGTAGGGAGAAGGCAGAATTGAAATACATGATCTATTCTTGGGGCGATTCCTTGCCAGGATAACTATTTCCAGCACTTCTTCATCAGGGGTTGGCGTCCATTCTGCAATAAACTCTGCCGATGCCCTACTCTGAATTGTTGATGTGCTTTCAAACTTCAAGCCAAAGCTGGATAATTCCAATGCCCATTCCACTATTCTGCCCATAGCCTCTAGGTTTCAGAGTATCCTTTGCAACGGGAAGCGTGTGACAACCGTGATCTCATGGGCTTGGAAGTAGTGGCGCAGTTTCCTTGAGGCCGTGACAAGGCCAAAAATCAATTTTTGCACGCCAGAATACCTGGATCTAGCCCCCTGCAACAGGGAGCTGACGAAGTATACTGGGCGTTGCACCACTTTCTTCCTTGCCGCGTCCTTGGGGTTGCCTTCGCTGTTGTGCTTCTCTTTGTCCTGATCCACATCTGACCTTGCTGGGCTGTTCTCTCTCTCTCTCTCTTCCCTGGGAGTGACATTTGCTGAGGTTCTTGTCTCCTCCACTTCCCGCTGTGCCATTAATGCTGCGCTAACCACTTGATTAGTCACTCCAGATATAGCAGCAACGACTCCTGTGGTTTGGGTGCAACCAAAGTGGGAACAAAAGACAAGTAGGTCTTCAAATCTTGCAATGTTGCTTCTGCTTCCAGGGTCCACTTCATAGGTCCCGCCTTCTTCAAAATTTTGAAGAACGACAAGGCACGCTCGGTAGACTTGGAGATGAATCTGCTAAGCGTGATAACACATCCTGTCAAACGCCTTACATCCTTAACTGTCTTGGGTGCCTGAATCTGCTCAATGGCCTTGATCTTATCTGGGTTGGCCTCGATCCCACGGTGGGACACAAAGAAACCAAGTAGCTTGCCGGAGGGAACACCAAACACACACTTTTCCGGGTTCAGCTTGAAGTTGATCTTGCGCAAATTAGCAAATGTGTCTTCCAAAACCTGGATGAGGGTTGATCTGTCCTTGGTCTTGACCACAATATAATCCATATAAGCTTCAATGTTCCTGTGCAGCTATGGTTCAAAACCAATTTGGACTGCTCTTGCAAAAGTGGACCCGACACTCTTCAACCCGAAAGGCATGCACACAAAGCAGTATGTGCCACATGGGGTGATGAATGAGGTCTTTTCTTCATCTTCCTTGGACGTGAATATCTGATGGTACCCAGAGTATGCATCCATAAAGTTGAGTAGATCACAACTGGAAGTGGAATCCATAATCTGATCGATGCGTGACAAGGGGAATGGGTCCTTCGGGCATGCCCTATTTAGATCTGTCAAATCTATGCAAAGCCTCCATTTCCCATTAGCCTTGCGCACAACCACTGGGTTTGCTAACCATGTTGGATGTAATACTCCTCTGACCAAACCAGCTGCCTCAAGTTTCTTGATCTCCTCGACAATAAACTGCTGCTGCTCCAAGGCCTGCTTCTAAACCTTCTGCTTGATGGGTCGGGCATGTGGGCAGACACCAAGGTGGTGCTCGATTACCTCCCTGGGAACACCGGGGATGCCAGATGGTTGCCAGGCAAACACATAGACATTCACCCATGGGAAGGCAATGAGCGCGCTTTCCTATTTGTCATCAAGGGTGGCACTGATAGTGAAAGTATCATCAGCACCAGCCAGCCCTGGCGGGGCATTTTTCACATGGGGTGCAACAGTCTTGGACCTCTTGCTATTGGAACTCTCCGGCACGTCATCAACAGGTGTGGCACACTTTGTAGAGGTATGCTTCCCGGATTCCTTGCCGGTGTCCCTACTATTTTCCATCTTTCCTTTGCTTTCCTTGGCAGGCACTGCGGCTTTAGCGGCCTCTGCCACGACTGCGTCCTGGTACATCTTGTCCACGTAGATCATTGCGTCTTTCTTATCTGACAGAATGGAAATGACGCCCGTCGGCCCTGGCATCTTCAAGGTGTTGTAGGCATAGTGGGATGCCGCCATGAATTTGGCCAGGGCCGGGTGCCCAAGGATTCCGTTGTATGGTAGGGGGAGGTCGACCACATCAAACACAATCTTCTCAGTCCGTTAGTTTAACTCTCCCCCAAATGTCACTTGCAACATGATCTTTCCCTTAGGACGACTCCTACCGGGACTTGATACGTCTCCAACGTATCTACTTTTCCAAACACTTTTGCCCTTGTTTTGGATTCTAACTTGCATGATTTGAATGAAACTAACCCGGATTGACGCTGTTTTCAACAGAACTGCCATGATGTTGTTTTATGTGTAGAAAACAAAAGCTCTCGGATTGTCCTGAAAATCAACGGAGGCACTTTTTGGAAAATATAAAAATACTGGCGAAAGAATCAAGACCAGGGGGCCCACACCCTGTCCACGAGGGTGGGGGGCGCGCCCACCCCCCTGGGTGCGCCCCCCTGTCTTGTGGCCCCCCTAAGGATCCGCCGACCTCAACTCCAACTCCATATATTCCGTCTCGCGGAGAAAAAAATCAAAGAGAAAGTTTCATCGCGTTTTACGATACGGAGCCGCCGCCAAGCCCTAATCTCTCTCGGGAGGGCTGATCTGGAGTCCGTTTGGGGCTCCAGAGAGGAGGATTCATTGTCGTCGTCATCATCAACCATCCTCCATCACTAACTTCATGATGCTCACCGCCATGCGTGAGTAATTCCATCATAGGCTTGCTGGACGGTGATGGGTTGGATGAGATTTACCATGTAATCAAGTTAGTTTTGTTAGGATTTGATCCCTAGTATCCACTATGTTCTGAGATTGATGTTGCTATGACTTTGCTATGCTTAATGCTTGTCACTAGGGCCCGAGTGCCATGATTTCAGATCTGAACCTATTATGTTTTCATGAATATATGTGTGTTCTTGATCCTATCTTGCAAGTCTATAGTCACCTATTATGTGTTATGATCTGACAACCCCGAAGTGACAATAATCGAGATACTTCTCGGTGATGACCGTCATTTGAGGAGTTCATGTATGCACTAAGTGCTAATGCTTTGTTCCGGTTCTCTATTAAAAGGAGGCTTTAATATCCCTTAGTTCCCGCTAGGACCTCGCTGCCACGGGAGGGTAGGACAAAAGATGTCATGCAAGTTCATTTCCATAATCACGTATGACTATATTTGGAATACATGCCTACATTACGTTGATGAACTGGAGCTAGTTCTGTGTCACCCTATGTTATAGCTATTACATGAGGAATCGCATCCGACATAATTATCCATCACTGATCCATTGCCTACGAGCTTTTCACATTTTGTGTTTCGCTTATTTACTTTTCCGTTGCTATTGTTACAATCACTACAAAACTCAAAAATATTACTTTTGCTATCGTTACCTTTATTATCATATTACTTTGCTAGTAAATACTTTGCTGTAGATACTAAGTTATCCAGGTGTGGTTGAATTGACAACTCAACTGCTAATACTCAATAATATTCTTTGGCTCCCCTTGTGTCGAATCAATAAATTTGGGTTGAATACTTTACCCTCGAAAGCTGTGGCGATCCCCTAGACTTGTGGGTTATCAAGACTAATTTCTAGCGCCGTTGCCGGGGAGCATAGCTCTATTCTCTGAGTCACTTGGGATTTATATCTGTTGATCACTATGAAGAACTTGAAAGACGCGAAAACTGCGATTTATCCCTCAACTATGAGGGGAGGTAAGGAACTGCCATCTAGCTTTGCACTAGATTCTCCTTCTGTTTTGAGTTAGCTTGCGACACCTAAACCTGCTACTGCTATGAATTCTGATATGTCGCATGTTGTTGATGATGCCACTTCTGCTATGCATGATACTTATGATGAAACTACTTCTGTGCGTGATACTACTTTGCCATCAGGTGAATTTCTTGATGAACAACTTGCTAGGGCTAGAGAGAATGAAATTATTGAAGATGCTATTATTGATGATAGTGATGATGAAAGTTCCCCCAATGATTATGAATTGCCTGTTGTTCCTGAGGGTTATGTTATGGAAGAGGAAGCTGCTAGAGCTATCTTTGCTTGTAAAGATAGATATGATCTTAAAAAGTTATTAGCTAAATGGAAGCAGAAGTCTCTTAATGCTAGAATGAAACCTGACCCTGCTTTTGCTACTTCACCTATCTGTGTTACCGATAAGGATTATGAATTCTCTGTTGATCCTGAGATTATTACTTGGGTTGAATCTGATCCTTTTTATGGCCTTGAATCTGAAACTGTTGTGGCACATCTTACCAAGTTGAATGATATAGCCACCCTGTTTACTCATGATGATAAATCTTGCTATTATTATATCCTTAAGATATTTCCGTTCTCATTAAAGGGTGATGTTAAGACTTGGTATAATTCTATTGCTCCTGGTAGTGTGCGTAATCCCCAGGATATGATTTATTACTTCTTTGCTAAATATTTCCCTGCTCATAAGAAACAAGCTGCCTTACGAGAAATATATAATTTTGTGCAAATCAAAGAAGAGAGTTTCCCACAAGCTTGGGGGAGGCTTCTCCGATTACTTAATGCTTTGCCTGATCATCCTCTCAAGAAAAATGAAATACTTGGTATAATGGACTAACCTATGCTTCCAAGGACTACTTGGATAGTTGTGCTGGTTGTGTTTTCAGGGAAAGAACAGTCGACGAAGCTGAATTATCATTGAATAATATGTTGACTAATGAATAATTGGACTCTTCCTGAGCCAATTCCTGAGGCAATTCCTGAACCAATTGAGCCAACTCCTGAGCCTATTCCTAAACCCACTCCGAAGAAGAGAGGTGTTCTATTTCTTAGTCCTGAAGATATGCAAGAGGCAAAGAAATCAATGAAAGAAAAAGGTATTAAAGCTAAAGATGTTAAGAATTTACCACCTATTTAAGAAATACGTGGTCTTGATATACCACCTGTTGAAGAACCACATTGTCTTGATAACCCGACATAGGTAGTAAAGGTAAATCCTCTCTATAGATATGATAAAGATGAAATTCCCTCTACTAAATTTCATAGCCCATGCTTAGATGAATTTCATGACTTTATGGCTAGACAAGAAAGTTTTAATGCTTACGTTGGTAGAGAGTTAAAGAATAATGCTTTCGAGATAGGATGCTTGAGTGATTATATGGCTAGAGTTAAAGGTGAACTTAAACTCGTTAGCAAATATGCTTCTATGGTTGCTACTCAAGCTGAGCAAGTACTTAAAGCTCAAAATGATTTGCTTGATGAATTAAATAATAAACCTGATTTTGCTGTTAGAGTGGCTACTAGAACTGGTAGAATGACTCAGGAACCTTTGTATCCTGAAGGCCACCCTAAGAGAATCGAGCAAGATTCTCAGAGAAACAATTTAGAGGCACCCAGTTCTTCTAAAAAGAAGAAAAAGAAAAACGATAGGACTTTGCATGCTTCTAGTGAACCTGCCGTAGACACACCTAAGAATCCCAATGATATTTCTATTTCTGATGCTGAAACACAATCAGGTGATGAACATGAACCTAGTGATAATGTTAATGATAATGTTCATGATGATGCTCAACCTAGCAAAAACTATGAAGTAGAGATTGAACCTGTTGTTGATCTTGATAACCCACAATCAAAGAATCAACGCTATGATGCGAGAGATTTTGTTGCTAGGAAGCGTGGTAGAGAAAGAGAACCATGGGTTCAGAAACCCATGCCCTTTCCTCCTAAACCATCCAAGACCAAGGATGATGAAGATTTTGAGCGCTTTGCTGAAATGATTTAGACCTATCTTCTTACATATACGCTTGACTGATATGCTTAAAGTAAATCCTTATGCTAAATATATGAAGGATATCATTACAAATAAAAGAAAGATACCGGAAGCTGAAATTTCCCCGGTATCATTGCGTCTTTCTTATCTGATAGAATGGAAATGACGCCCATTGGCCCTGGCATCTTCAAGGTGTTGTAGGCATAGTGGGATGCCGCCATGAATTTGGCCAGGGCCGGGTGCCCAAGGATTCCGTTGTATGGCAGGGGGAGGTCGACCACATCAAACACAATCTTCTCAGTCCGTTAGTTTAACTCTCCCCCAAATGTCACTGGCAACGTGATCTTTCCCTTAGGACGACTCCTACCGGGAGTTGATACGTCTCCAACGTATCTACTTTTCCAAACACTTTTGCCCTTGTTTTGGACTCTAACTTGCATGATTTGAATGAAACTAACCCGGACGGACACTGTTTTCAGCAAAACTGCCATGATGTTGTTTTATGTGTAGAAAACAAAAGTTCTCGGATTGTCCTGAAAATCCACGGAGGCACTTTTTGGAAAATATAAAAAATACTGGCGAAAGAATCAAGACCAGGGGGCCAACACCCTGTCCACGAGGGTGGGGGGCGCGCCCCCCTGTCTCGTGGGCCCCCTGAGGCTCCGCCGACCTCAACTCCAACTCCATATATTCCGTCTCACGGGGAAAAAATCAAAGAGAAAGTTTCATCGCGTTTTACGATACGGAGCCGCTGCCAAGCCCTAATCTCTCTCGGGAGGGCTGATCTGGAGTTCGTTCGGGGCTCCGGAGAGGAGGATTCGTTGATGTCGTCATCATCAACCATCCTCCATCACTAATTTCATGATGCTCACCGCCATGCGTGAGTAATTCCATCATAGGCTTGCTGGATGGTGATGGGTTGGATGAGATTTACCATGTAATCAAGTTAGTTTTGTTAGGGTTTGATCCCTAGTGTCCACTATGTTCTGAGATTGATGTTGCTATGACTTTGCTATGCTTAATGCTTGTCACTAGGGCCCGAGTGCCATGATATCAGATCTGAACCTATTATGTTTTCATGAATATATGTGTGTTCTTGATCCTATCTTGCAAGTCTATAGTCACCTATTATGTGTTATGATCCGACAACCCCGAAGTGACAATAATCGGGATACTTCTCGGTGATGACCGTAGTTTGAGGAGTTCATGTATTCACTAAGTGCTAATGCTTAGTTCCGGTTCTCTATTAAAAGGAGGCCTTAATATCCCTTAGTTTCCGCTAGGACCCCGCTGCCATGGGAGGGTAGGCCAAAAGATGTCATGCAAGTTCTTTTCCATAAGCACATATGACTATATTCGGAATACATGCCTACATTACATTGATGAACTGGAGCTAGTTCTGTGTCACCCTATGTTATAGCTATTACATGAGGAATTGCATCCAACATAATTATCCATCACTGATCCATTGCCTACGAGCTTTTCACATCTTGTGTTTTGCTTATTTACTTTTCCATTGCTATTGTTACAATCACTACAAAACCCAAAAATATTACTTTTGCTCTCGTTACCTTTATTATCATATTACTATGCTACAAAATACTTTGCTACAGATACTAAGGTATTCAGGTGTGGTTGAATTGACAACTCAACTGCTAATACTCAATAATATTCTTTGGCTCCCCTTGTGTCGAATCAATAAATTTGGGTTGAATACTTTATCCTCGAAAGTTGTTGCGATCCCCTACACTTGTGAGTTATCAGGACTGACTCCTTGAAACATGCACGTGGCCTTAAGCTCTTCCTCTCCTATCTGGAGTTTGCTAATAAGTTGTGTGGAAATCATATTCAACCCGACCCTGCCGTCAACCAACATCTTTGTGACTTTGAGGTTGCGGATCGTTGGTGAGACCAACAACGGCAAGCACCCTACCGTAGTGGTGCGGTTGGGGTGGTCCTCTACATCAAAGATGATGGGCATGCATGACCACTTGAACGGTTTCGGAGAACCTGCTACTGGCTCCATGGCATTGATCTCACGCGCCACAGTTTAAGTTGGCGGTCAAAGGTGTGCAAATATGCACCCCCGTTAATTCAAAGGGCGTTAGTGGCCTTCTGGAATTCCTGCTCACTTGTTTCCTCTCCATCCCCTCCATCGCTTTCAGCATTGCAATCCTCCTTCTCTCGGCCCCTGGTGGGTTTCCCTTGGTTTCATAAAAGTATTATTATTATATTTCCTTGTTCATGATAATTGTCTTTATTCATGCTATAATTGTATTATCCGGAAATCGTAATACACGTGTGAATACATAGACCATAATATGTCCCTAGTAAGCCTCTAGTTGACTAGCTCGTTGATCAATAGATAGTCATGGTTTCCTGACTATGGACATTAGATGTCGTTGATAACGGGATCACATCATTAGGAGAATGATGTGATGGACAAGACCCAATCCTAAGCATAGCACAAGATCGTGTAGTTCGTTTTGCTAGAGCTTTTCCAATGTCAAGTATCTTTTCCTTAGACCATGAGATCGTGTAACTCCCGGATACCGTAGGAGTGCTTTGGGTGTACCAAACGTCACAACGTAACTGGGTGACTATAAAGGTGCACTACAGGTATCTCCGAAAGTGTTTGTTGGGTTGACACGGATCGAGACTGGGATTTGTCACTCCGTATGACGGAGAGGTATCGCTGGGCCCACTCGGTAATGCATCATCATAATGAGCTCAAAGTGACCAAGTGTCTGGTCACGGGATCATGCATTATGGTACGAGTAAAGTGACTTGCCGGTAACGAGACTGAACGAGGTATTGGGATACCGACGATCGAGTCTCGGGCAAGTAACGTACCGATTGACAAAGGGAATTGTATACGGGGTTGATTGAATCCTCGACATCGTGGTTCATCCGATGAGATCATCGAGGAGCATGTGGGAGCCAACATGGGTATCCAGATCCCGCTGTTGGTTATTGACCGGAGAGCCGTCTCGGTCATGTCTACGTGTCTCCCGAACCCGTAGGGTCTACACACTTAAGGTTCGGTGACGCTAGGGTTGTAGAGATATGATTATGCAGCAAACCGAAAGTTGTTCGGAGTCCCGGATGAGATCCCGGATGTCATGAGGAGTTCCGGAATGGTCCAGAGGTAAAGAATAATATATAGGAAGTGCAGTTTCGGCCATCGGGAGAGTTTCGGGGGTCACCGATATTGTACCGGGACCACCGGAAGGGTCCTGGGGGTGCACCGGCTGGGGCCGCCTATCCCGAAGGGCCCTGTGGGCTGAAGTGGGGAGGGGACCAGCCCCTGGTGGGCTGGTGCGCCCCCCTGGGCCCCCCTCTGTGCCTAGGGTTGGGAACCCTACGGGAGGGGGCGCCTCCACTTGCCTTGGGGGGCACTCCACCCCCCTTGGCCGCCGCCGCCCCTAGAGATCCCATCTCTAGGGCCGGCGCCCCCCTGGGGGCCTATATAAAGGAGGGGGGAGGGAGGGCAGCCGCACCCTGAAGTCTTGGCGCCTCCCTCTCCCCTGCTACACCTCTCCCTCTTGCAGAAGCTCGGCGAAGCTCTGCCGGAACTCTGCTGCATCCACCACCATGCCATCGTGCTGCTGGATCTTCATCAACCTCTCCCTCCTCCTTGCTGGATCAAGGTGCGGGAGACATCATCTGCTCCGTACGTGTGTTGAACGCGGAGGTGCTGTCCGTTCGGCACTTGGTCATCGGGGATTTGGATCACGACGAGTACGACTCCCTCAACCCCGTTCTCTTGAACGCTTCCGCTCGCGATCTACAAGGGTATGTAGATGCACTCCCCTCTCTCGTTGCTAGATGAACTCATAGATTGATCTTGGTGAAACCATAGAATTTTTTTATTTTCTGCAACGTTCCCCAACAGTGGCATCATGAGCTAGGTCTATGCGTAGTTCTCTATTGCACGAGTAGAACACACATTTGTTGTGGGCGTAGATGTTGTCAACTTTCTTGCCACTACTAGTCTTATTTTGCTTCAGCGGTATTGTGGGATGAAGCGGCCCGGACCGACCTTCCACGTACGCTTACGTGAGACAGGTTCCACCGACTGACATGCACTAGTTGCATAAGGTGGCTAGCAGGTGTCTGTCTCTCCCACTTTAGTTGGAGCGGATTCGAGGAAAAGGGTCCTTATGAAGGGTAAATAGAAGTTGACAAATCACGTTGTGGATTTTTCGTAGGTAAGAAAACGTTCTTGCTAGAACCCTATTGCAGCCACGTAAAAGATGCAACAACAATTAGAGGACGTCTAACTTGTTTTTGCAGCAATTGCCTTGTGATGTGATATGGCCAAAAGTTGTGATGAATGATGAATGATATATTGTGATGTATGAGATCATGTTCTTGTAATAGGAATCACGACTTGCATGTTGATGAGTATGACAACCGGCAGGAGCCATAGGAGTTGTCTTAATTATTGTATGACCTGCGTGTCAATGATTTAACGCCATGTAATTACTTTACTTTATTGCTAAAAAGTTAGCCATAGTAGTAGAAGTAATAGTTGGCGAGCAACTTCATGGAGACACGATGATGGAGATCATGATGATGGAGATCATGGTGTCATGCCGGTGACGAAGATGATCATGGAGCCCCGAAGATGGAGATCAAAGGAGCTATATGATATTGGCCATATCATGTCACTACTATATAATTGCATGTGATGCTTATTATGTTTATGCATCTTGTTTACTTAGAACGACGGTAGTAAATAAGATGATCCCTTATAATAATTTCAAGAAAGTGTTCTCCCCTAACTGTGCGCCGTTGCTAAAGTTCGTCGTTTTGAAGCACCACGTGATGATCGGGTGTGATAGATTCTTACGTTCACATACAACGGGTGTAAGACAGTTTTACACATGCAGAAACACTTAGGGTTAACTTGACGAGCCTAGCATGTACAGACATGGCCTCGGAACACAGAGACCGAAAGGTCGAACATGAGTCGTATGGAAGATACGATCAACATGGAGATGTTCACCGATGATGACTAGTCCGTCTCACGTGATGATCGGACACGGCCAAGTCGACTCGGATCGTGTAACACTTAGATGACTAGAGGGATGTCTAATCTGAGTGGGAGTTCATTAGATAATTTGATTAGATGAACTTAATTATCATGAACTTAGTCTAAAACCTTTGCAAATATGTCTTGTAGATCAAATGGCCAACGCTCATGTCAACATGAACTTCAACGCGTTCCTAGAGAAAACCAAGCTGAAAGATGATGGCAGCAACTATACGGACTGGGTCCGGAACCCGAGGATCATCCTCATAGCTGCCAAGAAAGCATATGTCCTAGAAGGACCGCTAGGTGAAGCACCCATCCCAGAGAACCAAGACGTTATGAATGCTTGGCAGTCACGTACTGATGATTACTCCCTCGTTTAGTGCGGCATGCTTTACAGCCTAGAACCGGGGCTCCAAAAGCGTTTTGAGCAACACGGAGCATATGAGATGTTCGAGGAGCTGAAAATGGTTTCCCAAGCTCATGCCCGGGTCGAGAGATATGAAGTCTCCGACAAGTTCTACAGTTGTAAGATGGAGGAAAATAGTTTTGTCAGTGAGCACATACTCAAAATGTCTGGGTTGCACAACCGCCTGTCCCAGCTGGACATTAACCTCCCGGACGAGGCGGTCATTGACAGAATCCTTCAGTCGCTCCCACCTAGCTACAAGAGCTTTGTGACGAACTACAATATGCAGGGGATGGTGTAAACTATTCCTGAAGTATTTTCAATGCTGAAGTCGGCAAAGGTAGAAATCAAGAAAGAACATCAAGTGTTGATGGTCAATAAAACCACCAAGTTCAAGAAGGGCAAGGGTAAGAAGAACTTCAAGAAGACGGCTAGGATATTGCTACGCCCAGTAAGCCAGTTGCCGGGAAGAAGTCAAAGAATGGACCCAAGCCTGAGACTGAGTGTTTTTATTGCAAAGGGAAGGGTCACTGGAAGTGGAACTGCCCCAAATACTTGGCAGACAAGAAGGCCGACAACACTAAAGGTATATGTGATATACATGTAATTGATGTGTACCTTACCAGTACTCGTAGTAACTCCTGGGTATTTGATACCGGTGCCATTGCTCACATTTGTAACTCACAGCAGGAGCTGCGGAATAAGCGGAGACTGGCGAAGGACGAGGTGACGATGCGCGTCGGGAATGGGTCCAAGGTCGATGTGATCGCCGTCGGCACGCTACCTCTACATTTACCTACGGGATTAGTTTTAAACCTCAATAATTGTTATTTAGTGCCAAGTTTGAGCGTGAACATTGTATCTGGATCTCGTTTGATATGAAATGGCTACTCATTTAAATCCAAGAATAATGGTTGTTCTATTTATATGAGAGATATGTTTTATGGTCATGCCCCGATGGTCAATGGTTTATTCTTAATGAATCTTGAGCGCAATGTTACACATATTCATAGTGTGAAACCAAAAGATGTAAAGTTGATAACGATAGTCCCACATACTTGTGGCACTGCCGCCTTGGTCACATTGGTGTCAAGCGCATGAAGAAGCTCCATGCTGATGGACTTTTAGAGTCTCTAGATTATGAATCATTTGACACATGCGATCCATGCCTCATGGGCAAGATGACCAAGACTCCGTTTCGGAACAATGGAGCGAGCAACCAACTTGTTGGAAATCATACATACTGATGTGTGCGGTCCAATGAGCATTGAGGCTTGCGGAGGATATCGTTATGTTCTCACTCTCACTGATGACTTGAGTAGATATGGGTATGTCTACTTGATGAAGCACAAGTCTGAGACCTTTGAAAAGTTTAAGGAATTTCAGAATGAGGTAGACCGAAAGATAAAATTCCTACGATCATATCGTGGGGGAGAATATTTAAGTCACGAATTTGGTACGCACTTAAGGAAATGTGGAATTGTTTCACAACTCACGCCGCCTGGAACACCTCAGCGAAATGGTGTGTCCGAACGTCGTAATCGCACTCTATTGGATATGGTGCGGTCTATGATGTCTCTTACCGCTTTACCGCTATCATTTTGGGGATACGCTCTAGAGACAGCTACATTCACTTTAAATAGGGCTTCGTCTAAATCCGTTGAGACGACACTGTATGAATTATGGTTTGGGAAGAAACCTAAGTTGTCGTTTCTGAAAGTTTGGGGATGCGATGCTTATGTCAAGAAACTTCAACCTGAAAAGCTCGAACCCAAGTCGGAAAAATGCGTCTTCATAGGATACCCCAAGGAAACCATTGGGTATACCTTCTACTTAAGATTCGAGGCCAAGATCTTTGTTGCCAAGAACGGATCCTTTCTGGAAAAAGAGTTTCTCTCGAAAGAAGTAAGTGGGAGGAAAGTAGAGCTTGATGAAGTACTACCTCTTGAAATGGTAAGTAGCGCTACTCAGGAAGATGTTCCTGTGGTGCCTGCACCGACAAGAGAGGAGGTTAATGATGATGATCAAGGTACGTCAGATCAAGCTCCTACTGAACTTCGAAGGTCCACAAGGACACGTTCGGCACCAGAGTGGTATGGCAACCCTGTCTTGGAAATCATGTTGTTAGACAACGGTGAACCTTCGAACTATGAAGAAGCAATGGCGGGCCCAGATTCCAACAAATGGCTTGAAGCCATGCAATCCGAGATAGAATCCATGTATGAAAACAAAGTATGGACTTTGATAGACTTGCCCGATGATCGGCGAGCGATAGAAAACAAATGGATCTTTAAGAAGAAGATGGACGCGGATGGTAATGTTACCATCTATAAAGCTCGACTTGTCTCTAAGGGTTATCGACAAGTTCAAGGGGTTGACTACGATGAGACATTCTCTCCCGTAGCGAAGCTGAAGTCCGTCCGAATCTTGTTAGCAATTGTCGCATACTATGATTATGAGATATGGCAGATGGACGTCAAAACGGCATTCCTTAACAGGCATCTTAAGGAAGAACTGTATATTATGTAGCCGGAGGGTTTTGTCGATCCTAAAAATGCTAACAAAGTATGCAAGCTCCAGCGATCCATTTATGGGCTGGTGCAAGCATCTCGGAGTTGGACCATTTGCTTTGATGAGATGATCAAAGCGTTTGGGTTTACGCAGACTTATGGAGAAGCCTGCGTTTACAAGAAAGTGAGTGGGAGCTCAGTAGCATTTCTCATATTATATGTAGATGACATACTCTTGATGGGAAATGATATAGAACTTTTGGACAGCATTAAGGCCTACTTGAACAAGTGTTTTTCAATGAAGGACCTTGGAGAAGCTGCTTACATATTAGGCATCAAGATCTATAGGGATAGATCGAGATGCCTCATAGGTCTTTCACAAAGCACATACCTTGATAATATTTTGAAGAAGTTCAAAATGGATCAGTCCAAGAAAGGGTTCTTGCCTGTATTGCAAGGTGTGAGATTGAGCTCGGCTCAATGCCCGACCACGGCAAAAGATAAAGAAGAGATGAGTGTCATCCCCTATGCTTCAGCCATAGGATCTATTATGTATGCCATGCTGTGTACCAGACGTGATGTAAACCTTGCCGTAAGTTTGGTAGGAAGGTACCAAAGTAATCCCGGCAAGGAACACTGGACAGCAGTCAAGAATATCCTGAAGTACCTGAAAAGGACAAAGGACATGTTTCTCGTTTATGGAGGTGACGAAGAGCTCGTCGTAAAGGGTTACGTCGACGCTAGCTTCGACACAGATCTGGATGACTCTAAGTCACAAACCGGATATGTGTATATGTTGAATGGTGGAGCAGTAAGCTGGTGCAGCTGCAAGCAGAGCGTCGTGGCGGGATCTACATGTGAAGCGGAGTACATGGCAGCCTCGGAGGTAGCACATGAAGCAATTTGGGTGAAGGAGTTCATCACCAATCTAGGAGTCATACCCAATGCGTCGGGGCCGATCAAACTCTTCTGTGACAACACTGGAGCTATTGCCCTTGCCAAGGAGCCCAGGTTTCACAAGAAGACCAGGAACATCAAGCGTCGTTTCAACTCCATCCGTGAAAATGTTCAAGATGGAGACATAGATATTTGCAAAGTACATACGGATCTGAATGTCGCAGATCCGTTGACTAAACCTCTTTCGCGAGCAAAACATGATCAACACCAGAACTCTATGGGTGTTCGATTCATCACAATGTAACTAGATTATTGACTCTAGTGCAAGTGGGAGACTGTTGGAAATATGCCCTAGAGGCAATAATAAAAGGATTATTATTATATTTCCTTGTTCATGATAATTGTCTTTATTCATGCTATAATTGTATTATTTGGAAATTGTAATACACGTGTGAATACATAGACCATAATATGTCCCTAGTAAGCCTCTAGTTGACTAGCTCGTTGATCAACAGATAGTCATGGTTTCCTGACTATGGACATTAGATGTCGTTGATAATGGGATCACATCATTAGGAGAATGATGTGATGGACAAGACCCAATCCTAAGCATAGCACAAGATCGTGTAGTTCGTTTTGCTAGAGCTTTCCAATGTCAAGTATATTTTCCTTAGACCATGAGATCGTGTAACTCCCGGATACCGTAGGAGTGCTTTTGGTGTACCAAACATCACAACGTAACTGGGTGACTATAAAGGTGCACTACAGGTATCTCCGAAAGTGTTTGTTGGGTTGACACGGATCGAGACTGGGATTTGTCACTCCGTATGAGGGAGAGGTATTGCTGGGCCCACTCACTAATGCATCATCATAATGAGCTCAAATTGACCAAGTGTCTGGTCACGGGATCATGCATTATGGTACGAGTAAAGTGACTTGCCGGTAACGAGACTGAACGAGGTATTGGGATACCGACGATCGAGTCTCGGGCAAGTAACGTACCGATTGACAAAGGGAATTGTATACGGGGTTGATTGAATCCTCGACATCGTGGTTCATCCGATGAGATCATCGAGGAGCATGTGGGATCCAACATGGGTATCCAGATCCTGCTGTTGGTTATTGACCGGAGAGCCGTCTCGGTCATGTCTACGTGTCTCCCGAACCCGTAGGGTCTACACACTTAAGGTTCGGTGATGCTAGGGTTGTAGAGATATGAGTATGCAGCAAACCGAAAGTTGTTAGGAGTCCCGGATGAGATCCCGGACGTCACAAGGAGTTTCGGAATGGTCCGGAGGTAAAGAATAATATATAGGAAGTGCAGTTTCGGCCATCGGGAGAGTTTCGGCGGTCACCGATATTGTACCGGGACCACCGGAAGGGTCCCGGGGGTCCACCGGGTGGGACCACCTATCCCGGAGGGCCCCGTGGGCTGAAGTGGGGAGGGGACCAGCCCCTGGTGGGCTGGTGTGCCCCCCTGGGCCCGCCTCTGCGCCTAGTGTTGGGAACCCTAGGGGAGGGGGTGCCTCCACTTGCCTTGGGGGGCACTCCACCCCCCTTGGCCGCCGCCCCCTAGAGATCCCATCTCTAGGGCCGGCGCCCCCCCTGGGGGCCTATATAAAGGAGAGGGGAGGGAGCGCAGCCGCACCCTGAAGTCTTGGCGCCTCCCTCTCCCCTGCTATACCTCTCCCTCTCTTAGAAGCTCGGCGAAGCTCTGCCGGAACTCTGCTGCATCCACCACCACGCCGTCGTGCTGCTGGATCTTCATCAACCTCTCCCTCCTCCTTGCTGGATCAAGGTGCAGGAGACGTCATCCGCTCCGTACGTGTGTTGAACGCGGAGGTGCTGTCCGTTCGGCACTTGGTCATCGGGGATTTGGATCACGACGAGTACGACTCCCTCAACCCCATTCTCTTGAACGCTTCCGCTCGCGATCTACAAGGGTATGTAAATGCACTCCCCTCTCTCGTTGCTAGATGAACTCATAGATTGATCTTGGTGAAACCGTAGAAATTTTTCTATTTTTTGCAACGTTCCCCAACACTCTACATCAAAGATGATGGGCGTGCATGACCACTTGAACGGTTTCAGAGAACCTGCTACTGGCTCCATGGCATTGATCTCACGCGCCACAGTTTAAGTTGGCGGTCAAAGGTGTGCAAATATGCACCCCCGTTAATACAAAGGGAATTAGTGGCCTTCTGGAATTCCTGCTCACTTGTTTCCTCTCCATCCCCTCCATAAATTTCAGCATTGCAATCCTCCTTCTCTCGGCCCCTGGCGGGTTTCCCTTGGTTTCGAGGAGCCTTGCCGGGGCGATTTGCTTCACCACCTCGACCCTTTCCGCCAGTACCGTTCTGACCTTTTTCTTTATCATGCTTCTCATACTCAGCCCTCTGCTTCTTGACGAGCTGCTCAACCTAATGACACTCCTGGAGATCGTGGCCCTTGGTCCGATGAATCTTGCAGAACGGTCCATCACTTTTCCCAGCTTTCTCGGCAGCCGCAGTTTCCCGGTAGTCAGCGCACGCAGCAGCTTCCTTGCCGGGGGCTTCGGCCTTAGCCTTCTTGCTAGTACTAGGCATGCCCAATCTCTTGACGGTCATCACTGCCTTATACTTGCGCTTCTTGTTTTTCTTCTTCTGACTGGTGGTCTCGTCGTTATCCTCTGAGTCGATGTCGACGCAATCTTCCTCTCTAGGGAGTTTCCTCCCCTCCTCCAACCGAGCACATTTGTCCACCAAGGTATACATCTCCTTCACAGTCTTGGACAACCGAATTTTCATCTTGGAACTTATCATGCGGTTGCGCACGTTGGATTGGGAGGCAGCTACCATAGCTACCGGGTGGATGTCTGGGATATTCCTATGGACTCGGCTGAATCTCTGCAAGTACTTTCGCAAAGTCTCTCCTTCTTTCTGCTGGAGAAGCTGCAAGTCGCTGGGCCGCCCTAGTTTCGTATGGCCGCCCATGAAGGCGTCAATTAACTCATGGTATAGGTCAACCCAGGTCGAAATGGAGTTCTCCGGTAGCCAAGACCTCACATTTGACTTGAGCGCCAAAGGGAAGTAGTTGGCAAACACCTTCTCATCTCTTCCCCTGGTAGTCTAAATGACCATAGTGTAGATGGTCAACACTCTACCGGGTTCAGTCTCCCATCATACTTCTCGGGTATCTCTGGCTTGAACGTGCGAGCGGACGGCCAACAGACTTGCCATAGCTCACGGGTGAAGGCAGGGCACCCAATGTCGGTGTCAAAACCGACAGATCTCGGGTAGGGGGGCCCAAGCCGTGCGTCTAAGGATCAATGGTAACAAGGGACAATGGGACACAATGTTTACTCAGGTTCGGGCCCTCTTAATGGAGGTAAAACCCTACGTCCTGCTTGATTGTATTCGTTGAGTATAGGGGTTACAAGAGTTGATCTACCTCGAGATCGTAATGGCTAAACCATAGCTGTCTAGCCTATGATTATTCTGATCCCCTCTACAGACTAAACCCTCTGGTTTATATAGACACCGGAGGGACCTAGGGTTGTATAGGGCTGGTTTACAAGGAAGGGAAATAGAATATCTGGACACCAATCTTGCTATCCACGCATATAGGAGTCCTACCCGGACAAAGGGGGATGGTCTTCTACCTTATCTTCATGGACCATCAGTCTGGCCCATATCGAATAGACCGGACACCTGAGGACTCCCTAATCCTGGACTTGCTCACCCAACCTCGAAAGGCAAGCGCCCGCCATCTCTGAGCGTGGGATCATCGATGTCGTGGCTGTCGCACCCATTGGGCTGGCAGTGGTTGTCACGGCACCGCTCGATGATGACGCGCGCACCTTCCCTCCGCTTGTCCTCCGGGGGGGCCGTTGACCTTGACATGTTCGAGGGTCGGAAGAGGCCATCGAGACGTCATCGGGCTCTTGGTTACATGGCTCCCGTGCTGCTTGCCGTGGGGGTGGCCCCTTCCGTTCGGCCAGCCGCACGAGGCGTTGACATTGCCTGGGGAGGCCATGGCAGGCCAGCTTGTTGTGATCCTCCTTCCTCGGTGAAACCAATCAGGCTTTGGATGGTGGATCGCCACTCATCCATCTGATCGGCTGCCAGCGGAAATCTCAACAGCAGCTGGGCCCGCGCCATGGCCTCTGAAGCAGTGCTTGCACTATGAAAAAAATACACTTCCATGTACATCCATGACGATTTTATGACCGAATCAAGATAGTCATAATTGTGCTGTCGTAGAAGTGTTCCATGACATTACCAAAATTATCACCACAGAAGTGTCCACTTCCATGACAATAAATCGCGCGCCATAGAAGTGCTTTCGTCAAGGGTGACTGACACGTGGCATCCACCGTAACGGGTCGTCGTTAAGCTAATGGGTCTGGTTTTGGATCCGATAACCCGCTAACAGCCACGACCAATGGGGATTTTCCACGTGTAAATTTCTCATTGGCCAGAGGAACCACATGTCAGCACCCGAAAAGGACAGATGTCAACCGACCAATGTATAGGACACGCCTATGATACGTCGACACGTGGCAAAGCCCAACAACGGCCCATTTAGGTTAAAAAGGTTGGCCCAGTCAAAATTACCGGGCTGGCCCATTAACGGATTGCTTGCAGACGACCCATTCGCAGTTAAGGCCCATACAACTATTGTCAAATTAGCCCATCAATGGCCCATTCTAAACTTTTCAACATCGCGGCCCATGGTCACTTCTGGCCCGTTAACATTCCACTGAGTATTTGGCCCGAATTACGGCCTGGTGTGTTTCCGGCCTGTTAAATGTCCTGCTTCATTTGGGCCCATCTTTTGGCCCTTGAAACTTTCAGCCCACAAACGACCATCAAGGGTTTGGGCCATATTCGGCCATGTCTAACATTCGGCCTGTTAGAGGCCCATTTTATATTTGGGCCACTTCCAACCTGTTGTGACATTCAGCCTGTTACAGGCCCATTGTAGATTTGGGCCACTTCCAGCCTGTTGTGACATTCGGCCTGTTAGAGGCCCACTGTAGATTTGGGCCACTTTCAGCCTGTTGTGACATTCGGCCTGTTAGAGGCCCATTGTAGATTTGGGCCACTTCCAGCCTGTTGTGACTTTTAGCCTGTTAACGTCGGATGAAATCGATGGGCCATATATGGCCCAATGTCACATTGTGCCTATTAATGGCCCATATAAAGCTGATACTAATCAAGCCCAACCGAACTTCCGGCCTATTAAAGGCTCGTGCGGCAAGTCGGTGCATTTTCGGCCCGTCTGAATTTCGGCCTGTGAACGATTCACATTGTAACTGTGCCAACACAAGTTGACATACATTTCGCATGCTAATGACCAGTGGGTTCTTTGGCACAATCAGGGCCCAATCCCACTTTCGGCCTATTAAAGGCCCATGTTACTTATGGGCTCGAGACATTTACACATGTTAACGGCCTATTGTTCTGAGGGCCCAAATTATGTTTAGGCCTGTTAAAGGCCCACTAGGTGCATAGGCCTACCAAAAATATGAAAGCTTATGCTGATTTAGGCCCAGATATTTTTAGTGGGCTACATGCAGATTACGGCCCATAATTGTTTTTAGCCCAATTGGAATGGGCCTAACGGATGTTTGCATGTTGGGCTCCTACAAAGCTTTCGGCCGAATACATTACTAAGATACACCTACACTATACAGAAATAGCGTCGTAATTTGTATAGCCTTTGGCAGCACGATAAATGATGTATCACAACAAAATAAATTCCAGCCATACAACAAAAGGCCTGTTGGCATAAAGTTTACAGTCCTTGCAGATAAAAGCACCATCAGATGTATGGAAGCACATATCATTTGACTTGAGTGCTAATGTTTCAGGCTGTAGAATCTGATGGAGCAGCATGATCATCCCCTTTGTTCCGCCATTGCTCTTGAGCAACGAAGCAAATGTCTGTTAGTCTGGTTTCAAAACAATTCATATCTTGACGACATTTGTGAACCACTATTCTTGTTTCCGAAACGACGTCCATTAGGGATTGGACTTGTGTGTGGAGCATAGATATATCACTCTGTCTAGCTGGAAGATTTTGTTCAGTAGGCGATTTGGTTGAGGTTACCTTGATAACCAACCCAGAATTATGCAGGAAGGTGCTTCTTGCACTGTTAGTGAAGAGATGCTGACGCACTGCAGCAAGAGGTGACATTGTGCTTGTGGTAGCCTCGTCACCTTCAGGTGGTTGTGGCTGTTTAATCATTTGTTCCATAGCTTGCTGAAATTTTGAACTTGTAGATTAGTGTACCAGATAAGTTACTAATGATACAAAAACAAACAAAGTAGGTTTCACGTTTATACATAACTTATTTTGGTGAACTACTGTAATACAATAGCCTATATTGTAGTGCCAACTACATAATAAAATCTCTTTCGGAACATATGTCCATGTAGCATGCCTACTGTATTTTCTATTTCCTTACATTCATTGACATGTAAGGATAAAGAGACATGGTTTAAAGTAGGATGAACATAGTATGACATCATTCCTATCATGGGCAAACTGATATCAAACAAACATGCTATTGTATCATCGTGTGGGCACGTGAACATCACAACTAGATTACAGATAAAGACCAAAAGAATATCCTTCCTCTCTTTTCAACCGTGTAAGGTGAAATGATACATTAAGACATCTTTGTATAAAAGTGAACAGAGTAACTGCCATTGGCTGCAAACCAAGCAGTTAAAGGAACACGTCACAGTAACAAGCAGTTCAAAGGCAGGAGGAGTAAGGACTTACAATAGCGGCTTGAACTGGTGTGCTCATGCCCTTCATCTTGTTGGTGTGGCAATCCTTGAAGATTTTCAATGCATTCGGTTCAGGTTCTTTTTGGTCCGCACGAGCTTTCCTCTGTATTTGGAAGAAGTCAATATATATATACGATAATATTGCACAAAAAAAGAAGGAAGTAACATCTACTTACAAGAGCCTCGCAGTGTGCAATATAGCTACGAGATCCTGTTGTCTGTTGGAATTTCACTTTAGAACGGTTGGTCTTGTTCTTCAAACAGTTAGCCTAGAAGAAGATACACTTATAAGGCACATGCGTAAATACAAGTTCAATATGTGATCTGATCAAATACATATACCCTACCTAATACTTTGGACCAGACCAGATGTTTAACAAGGGTTGTCCAGTCTTCATCTATAATATATTCCACTGGAGATGTTTGGGCGATTTCATTGTTAGCCTTGCCATCAAAGTGAGTTTTTCTAAGGTCACACCGACACTGTCATAGAGCAGACTGAAAAACATGGGTGCATGCTTGTTTAGTTGCATCATCTTTCGGATCCAACTTGAACCTCATCTGTTGAAAAAAGAATGTGAGTCTTATTAGGAGGAAGCTAGAAAGTATGGGACAGAGCAAGACAATATTACAAATTGCAATGAATAACATTACTTATGGATAAATGGTCACGGAAGGTGTTCAACTCGGTATCATCTTTCTCATTCTTGTACTGGATCCACGTTGGGAGGATACGTGCATGACACCTAACGACAAGGACTGCCTCTGATACTAGCTTGGCTGACTCTGTAGCATCATGTGGCCTTTTTAAACCTGCCTCAAAATGGATCTGCATTCTCCCTCCTTTAGATTTTGTTAATCTGTCAAGCATTATCCCTGATGTCTATTTCCGCTAGCGCCGTGGTGCTAGTTCAACAACGAATATGGAAAGTGTTAGTCACATCAAGCTATGAGAGTACATATAAAGGAGCATGCAACTGCAACTTGACTCGGTCAGGTACCGTCTTGGTGTTGATGCTCATGAGGTTCATCTAATCTTGCCAAGTCCTGTTGTGTCAGCAGTGCTTCAGAAGTAGTGTTAGGTGTGAAGGCAGCTTGGGAACTGGCCAGTTGTGGACCAAACGAACGAGTAACTCGTTGAGATGCCGGTATAGTTGAAGCGGATGCTGCAGGTGGTGGAGCTGGTGAAACCGTGTTTGTAGATTTAGCCGGTGGACTTGGACCTTCTAATGCACTATAAGTACCAGCAGAATCTCGAGGGCAGATCCTTTTCCGTTGCACCCGACGAGTAACACCATTCCCTACTATATTCTTTTCCTTGCTCTTTATTGAATTTGCCATGTCAAGACGTACCCACAACACAAAATAATAAAATCGCTCTTCACAACTGATTGACGCATGATATAGACAAGCAATACTTTGATGTAAGACAACTGTATGAGGATGAAATATGTAAGAAAAACAGGACGACATGACATATTCACAACTACGATGTGTAAACTAAGCAGAAGGATTTTTAAGAAAATAGAAGTAATGCAAGCTTGATACTATATGAAAGATGCAACCAATATCACTCTACCAAGTTAAAATTGTCTTGTCATAAGTGGCATTTCGGAAAATTAGAAGCAGTACAACCTAGAAATCAATGCAAGATGCAACCACTATCAAACTGCCATGTTAAAAGCGTCCAATCATGAGTGACTGATGCGGGATACACAACAGCAGTACTCTAATGTAAGAACATGGTATGATAGGTAGATGCAGTGTATTCTAGACACATAAATGCATGTCATATGCACATGTATAACGTATATACTCAGCAGGTGCAATTTAATCAAAATAGAAGAAATACAGGCTAGATAACATATGCAACATGAAACCAATTATCACACTGTCAACTTAGAGCAAGCACCTACGATGGTGGAGTACGGGAGATGAACTCATCATGTAGACTTGGGACTTCAACTGCATTAGCAGTAGTAGTGGAAAATCTAGAGAGTCTCTATTTGCGTCTGTCCGGAGGACCACCAACATCCCCTAACTTACTCTTTTCCTTCCTCTTTTCTGATATTGCCTTATGAAGTCAAAACCATAAGAAGATGAATAAAATTAGCTCTGCATAACTGGTTGATGCATGATACAGACGAACACTACTTTGATGTAAGGCAAGCGCAGAATAGGAGGATGGAATATATACAAAAAAGACAACATTGCATATTCACAGGTACGATAGGAGGACAGAATATGTATGAAAAATAGTAAGCAAAAGGCACTTCAACAAAATTAGAAGAAATGAAAGCTAGGCACCATATGAGCATGCGACCAATATCACTCTATCAGGTAAAAAGTGTCTCATCGTAAGTGCCATTTCAAGAAATTAGAAGTAGTACAAGCTAGAAGACAATGCAAGATGCAACCTACATCACCCTCCCAAGTTAAATGTGTCTTATGGGTAAGTGATTGTTGCAGGCATAAGTTGTAAGCTACGCAGATGCAATTCAACAAAATAAGAAGCAAAACAAACTAGACATCATACGGAACACACAACCACATATAACAGTTCCAAGTTAGAGCAAGCACCTGTGATGGTGGAGTAGGGGAGGTGTGCTCATCATCTACACAGCTACGTTGACTGTCCAGCCTTGTGTTGTCTTTCGAATCTTGTTGGGAGGATGGCGGAGTAGAATCTGTAGAGACCCTCTGTTTGAGTTGCTCCGAAGGACCACCATCATCCACTACCGTACTAATTTCCTTCAGCTGTATTGATTTTGCATTGTGAAGTCAAACCGCTAAGAAAAAGGAATAAAATTCGCTCTTCAAAAGTCCTTCATGCATGGTACTGACGAACACTACTCGGATGAAAGGCAAACACATGATACGAGGACGGAATATGTACAGAAAATAGGACGGCGTGACATATTCACACCTATGATGTGATAACTAAGCAGAAGGCATTTCAACAAATTAGAAGCACTGCGAGCTAGACGCTGTATGAAAGTTGCAACCAATATCACTCTGTGAGTTCAAATGGTCTTGCATTTCAACAAATTAGAAGCAGTACATGCTAGAATTCATATGCAAGACGCAACCAATATCACAATGGCGACTTAAAGGTGCCTTATCATAAGTGACTGATGTTGTTGGGATCTACGGTAGGGTGCGTCGACTGCAATTTAAAAATTTTCTACGCGCAGAACAACCAGGAACATGCTACGGGAGATGGATCACAGTTTGTTACCACTAGACGCGCAGTGTCGTGCAGCGGAAGAAGAGTTGGGGCAGCACGCCCGCGTGGTTCGTTTCCTCCTCGTCCGATCTCCCTCGAATAGCCGGTCGTCCGATCCCACATACAAGTTCGTCGTAGCGGCGCAAGTGCACCGCCTGTAACGATATCCGCGCGTGCAGGAGGAACACCATGCGGGAGACTGCTAGGTCGGCTCACACAGTCGGCAGCGAGTGGAGGTGGCTATTCGCAACACATGCAAACTCTAGTGACAGCGCCGAAGCGATCAACTCAATAAGTGTGCCGCACCTCCACTATTTATAGGCATCTGTCGCGGGCTCAACACTTGGGCTTTGCACGGACCCTAGAGCCCAAAGTCTACTCGGTCGTGTTCCAAGTCCAGCTCGGATCACATCTGATCAGTGTCCTCCAAACCGACCACGTAGGTTCCTTCCCTTAAGCGCGTGGCCCCTTAGGTTCAAGTCGGCTTGGTCACAGTTCGGATCACCTCCGACCTGCACGGTTGGTAGCGGCCTCTAGCAAGGCGTGCCGACTGAGGGAGTCCTGGATTAGGGGGTCCTTGGACAGCCGGACTATATACTTTGACCGGACTGTTGGACAATGAAGATGCAAGATTAAAGACTTTGTCCCGTGTCCGGGTGGGACTCTCCTTTGCATGGTAGGCAATCTTGGCAATTCGGATATGTAGATCTCCTTCTCTGTAACCGACTCTGTGTAACCCTAGCCCCCTCCAGTGTCTATATAAACCGGAGGGTTTAGTCTGTAGGATAACAACAATCATAATCATAGGCTAGCTTCTAGGGTTTAGCCTCTATGATCTCGTGGTAGATCAACTCGTGTAATACTCGTATCATCAAGATCAATCAAGCAGGAAGTAGGATATTACCTCCATAGAGAGGGCCCGAACCTGGGTAAACATTGTGTCCCCCGCCTCCTGTTACCATTAGCCTTAGACGCATAGTTCGGGACCCCCTACCCGAGATCCGCCGGTTTTGACACCGACATTGGTGCTTTCATTGAGAGTTCCACTGTGCCGTCACGATAAGGCTTGATGGCTCCTTCAATCATCTGCAACGATGCGATCCAGGGTGAGGTTTTCCTTGCCGGACAGATCTTCGTATTCGGCGGCTTCGTACTGCGGGCCAACTCGCTTGGCCATCTGGAGCAGATCGATAGCTACGCCCCTGGCCATCAGGTCAGGTTTGGAAGCTTGAACTATACTGCCGACATCCGCGGAGACTTGATCTTCGATGGATTTGAGCCCAGTCAGGTGCGCCGAACAGTCACGACGAGCATGACTTAGATCTGCCATCGGACGGTGTTCAGAAGATCACACCTGCGGCTGCCCTGGCCCTTAATCCGGAATAGATCGTGCCATCCGAGGATGGGTGGATGGACCCCGCCACGGAGGCCGCGCACTCAACGGCGTTAGAGCCGAACACAGACTTCACCTCCAATGAGGTCTGTGTCATCGGACCCTCAGACTCGTCTCCGGCCATAGCCTCCGAACCGCGTACATCCGTGCCTATCAAATCTGATTGGGCACCGATAATGAAGTTTACCTCCATGGATATCTTTCAGCACTCACCTTTAGGCGACGTGCTAAATTCACTGAAATCTCTCTCCCTATCAGGAGACTCTTGGCCGAACTATGTCCGGCTTGAGTGGGAAGCGGACGATGAAGAAATTCGTTTCCCACCCACCACCCACTTGGTAGCCACTATCGATGACTTAACCAACACGCTTGACTTTGACTCCGAAGACATCAACGGTATGGACGATGATGGTGGAGAGGAACAGGAACCACCGCCCATGGGGCGCTGGACAGCAACCTCATCATACGATATATACATGGTGGATACACCCAAAAGAAAACAACGGCGAGGAACGGAAGGATGCAACGGAGAATAATCCCCACGAGAAGCAACCAAAGCGACAACGTAGGTGCCGCTGTAAGTCCCGCCACAGTAAAAGCAGCGATAAAAGCGCAATAAGAAATAATACCCCGATCGACTCCAAAGGAAACGACAACCCCATGGACCCAACGATGGAGCAGGATGAGCCAGGGGATGGCAAACATAATCAGGGGCCGCTGTCCGATCATAGCGACGGCGGAGATAAAACCCATAAACCTGTCTCCGGAGAGGAGAACAGTCTGGACGAGGATGCACTCATCATCCCGGAAAAACACTTGGAACAAGACAACCTCCATAGAAGGCTTATCGCCACAGCAAGAAGCTTGAAGAAGCAGAAGCAAAGGCTTAAGGCCGCGCGGGATATGCTCAATCGCAGATGGAACGAAGTGCTCGACACTGAAGAAAAATACGGTGGCGATCTCCACACAAAGAGCTACCCAAAGCGCAAGCTGCTGCCCGAATTCGACGATGAGGTCATAGAGCCCATTCCGCCGAAAAATAAACGGCCGATCCACCGGATCGACCACGCCGTGGCTGCGACAGGGCGGCTAACGATGCCGCACACAAGTCAGCACACGATTTACGTGAGCTCCTGGACAAAAAAGCCAGTATGGCCAGGTCCATCTATGGATCTAGGAAGCGTGCTCCGGCACATGATCACAGCCACCAAAATGATCATATTGATCGAATACCAGCTCGGAATCAATACGAACACAACAACCGTCGACATCATGCCATGACACATCCAAATACAGGGGTGCCGCACACCCTCTGTGCTTCACCGATGAGGTGCTGGATCATGAATTTCCAGAGGGATTCAAACCCGTGAACATAGAGGCATATGATGGAACGACAGACCCTGGGGTCTGGATCGAGGACTTTATCCTTCACATCCACATGGCTCGCGGAGATGATCTCCACGCCATCAAATACCTGCCCCTCAAGTTGAAGGGACCAGCTCGGCACTGGTTGAAAAGCCTCCCCGAAAACTCAATTGGTAGTTGGGAAGAACTTGAGGATGCTTTTAGGGCTAATTTTCAAGGGACCTATGTCCGACCTCCGGATGCAGACGATTTAAGTCACATAATTCAACAACCCGGAGAGTCGGCCCGTAAGCTGTGGAACAGATTTCTCACTAAGAAGAATCAAATCGTCAACTGCATGGACGCCGAGGCCTTAGCGGCTTTCAAACACAGTGTTCGGGATGAATGGCTCGCCAGACACCTCGGCCAGGAAAAACCGAGGACAATGGCAGACCTAACAAGCCTTATGACCCGCTTTTGCGCAGGCGAGGACAGTTGGTTGGCCCGTAGCGGCACCAGCGACCCAGGCACATCCGAAGTCAGGGATGGCAACGGGAAACCACGACGCAATAAAAACAAGCATCAAAACAATCAAGACAACCCAGACAACACAACGGTAAACGCCGGATTCAGGGGTTCTAGACCCCGGTCAACAGAAAAAGCCATTTAAAGGCAGCAGAGATGGACCGTCTAGCCTAAACAAGATTCTAGACAGATTATGTCAGATTCATGGCACCCCCGAAAAACCTGCAAATCACACCAACAGAGAATGCTGGGTCTTCAAGCAGGCCGGCAAACTAAATGCCGAATACAATGGGAGGGAGACACCTAGTGAAGATGAGGATGAGCCTCGCTAGCCGAACACTGGGGGACAGAAAAATTTTCCACCAGAGGTCAAAACAGTAAACATGATTTACGCAACTCACATACCAAAGAGGAGGCGCAAATGCGCACTCTGAGACATATACGTTGTAGAGCCCGTCGCCCCCAAGTTCAAACCTTGGTCGGTCTGCCCGATCACTTTTGATCACAGGTATCATCCAACTAGTATCCGGCACGGAGGATCGGCTGCCTTGGTGCTCGACCCAATAATTGACGGATACCATCTCACCCGAGTCCTCATGGACGGCGGCAGTAGTCTTAATCTGATATATCAGGACACTATCCGCAAGATGGGGATAGACCCGTCAAGAATCAGCCAAAGCAGTACTACCTTTAAAGGAGTAATGCCAGGCATAGAGGCCCGCTGCACGGGCTCTCTAGTACTAGAGGTTGTATTCGGTTCTCCCGACAACTTCCGAAACGAAGAATTAATCTTCGACATTGCTCCATTCCGAAGCGGTTATCACGCACTACTCGGAAGAACGGCCTTCGCCCGTTTCAATGCAGTACTTCACTACGCTTATCTTAAACTTAAGATGCCCGGTCCACGTGGCGTCATCACAGTTAGCGGAAATACAGAGCGTTCCTTACATGCGGAAGAATATGTGGCGGCTCTAGCAGCCGAACACTGAACGACCTGTCCAACCAGAATAAATGATTGGTCATCAAGACCGCGGACATGTTTAGACGAGTCCGGCACACCACTAGTTGTAGCAGCCCTGATAAACCTGAGCTTGGGTCGACGGATACACCCCCATAGGTGGTGCTAGGGGCTGCCCGCATGTAAAAAGGCCCATAGTTCGGCTTGACCCTATTAATATAATAATAGATTGCATTTTCATGGTTCATTAAGAATAACCAACGTTTCGCACGAAGTCTTTCACCTGGGTTTTTCCTTTTTACAGATGATCATCGTGCTACACCCTTCCAGGATATGGCACAACAGAGACAAAGGCGCAAACGTGCAGCAGGGCCCTGCTCAAAGATTTCTTTTTAGATTAGGACCATGTGTAAACCTTTTTTAATGTCTCTTGTTGCTTCACACCCTCCGTGAACTCAAAACAACCGAGAGGGATGCTGGCGTTATTGGCATTTCGTCACGCCAGACTAATGCATGTACCTGGAAATTCAGGGCTCATTATCGAGGGCGTAACTCAGCCCAGTATATGTTGTAAAGTCCGAATACCTTAGGAGTGTTCAGCATCACGAGTTTGGCCTTATATGCATCAGCTCCGAATCATGTCTTTGGTCAATAGTTGGGTTTGCCCGGCTCCCGTGTTTTGCTACCTTACGTTCCGCTCTATCGGCTAAGGTGGCACCGGGAGAACTACTGCGATTGTGCCCTGGTTCATCTGGATGAGCACCTCAGTAGAGAAAGCCGAAAACTGACTGTCATGATAAAGCATGAGACTGACTCAGCGGAATCTTCATGATTCCTCCGCATTAACGAAGGACCGGTTTCCCGGTCATGTATGTACGCGCACCGAATTCGGATGAACGCGGAAGTACCAGGGGCTATATAGTAGCCCCATCGTCAAACTCCTATGGCTAAGTGAAAGTGTTAAACCTATATAGTCTGATTGCCTTGTTCGTCGCGCTATCACCTCCTTAATGGACCAAGACGTTGGATCAAGTCTGCTTACGCGCTTTTCCGAACACCCCCGCATTACATGCGTGGGGGCTGAAGCCGATGACTGCAAACTTTCAGGTTATATATATACATAAACAGCCGCACAGGAGGCACTATGATACTTTCGGGCAAAAGTATAAACACAGCCTTTATAATCAAAATAGCATTGTTTTTACAATTCAGATACATGTCACTCGAACATGGTACTCTTCAAGCACTGAGCCTCTATTAAATGGGCGCCTTCTAGGACTTCTTCAAAATAGTGCTCGGCCAGGTCCTGGCCTTCGGCCGGACCCCGGGTTGCAATAGCGGTGGCCTCCATCCCTTCCCAATATGTTTTAACATGGGCAAGAGTCATCCGCGCACCCTCTATGCACGCCGACCTATTTACAGCATCGATATGCGGCACAGCACGAAGGAAATGTTGCACTAAGCCAAAATAACTGTCCGACCTTGGTCCCTTCGGCCAAAGATGATCCACGACAGACCTCATGGCAAGCCTGGACAACCTATGGAGCTCGGCCCACTCGGCCATTTGTTCATTTAACAGCAGCAGACGCTTTGGAGCACTGAACTGCGACCAGAATAACCTTTCCACCTCATGATCTTTCTGATCTTTGAAATATTCAGTCGCATCAGCAGCACTCTTTGCCAAGTCCAAGTATGCGTCCGCAACACTCCATAGTTGATCCAGAGGGGCATACTTCGGATCTCCGAACTTCGTCCGCAACAGAAAGGGCTTCCCAGCCGTGATATCTCCGGCTTGACGAAGCTCCTCCCTTGCCGCTCTGATCTCAGAGCGAGTTTCCTTGGCTACTTCTAAGGCCTTCTTTAGGTCAGCCGCTTTCGCTTGGTTTTCCTTTTCAAGGAGATCATATCGGTCGGCGACATCTTTCAGCTCAACAGCCATCTTGGCTATTTTATCTTCGCTCTGGCGATGAGCAGCCTGTTCGGCTTTTAACTCTTTGTCCACCTTTAGGGCGGCCGCATCACTTCTCCTGGCTTGTTCCTTGGCTCGGGCAAGTTCCGCCCGAAGGGTCTCCACGGCGGCAGCTCATCTGCAGTCACAACATATTATAGATATTAGCATCATGCTCCTCTTAATATTTGCTGACCACCCAAAAATACATACCCTGTGCCTCGTCAAGCCGCTTGTTCACAAGCGCGATGTCGGCATCCGCCATGTCAAGCTAACGCCTCAGTTCGGCAAAATCAGTGGTCCGGCCAGCCGCCGGACCCTCAGTCGCCTACAAATGAAAGCAGCGCAATCATTACCTGGGACTATGATCCTCTGTTTGCCGCCTCTGGACGGCAACCAGAGTCTCTGGGGCTACTATCTATACAGAGCACACCTAGCGTGTGCGGTACCGTCAAAAATACATATTACGTTGCGTACCTCAAAGCCTCTTAGCAGACTCGTAAAAGCTTCATTCAACCCGCTTTTGGCGGATGAAATCCTCTCAACCACCATACCCATTAAGGTATGACGCACCTCTGAGATAGCCGCTTGCTCCAGAAGACCCATCAGTGTGTCCGGTTGTGCACCGGACAATCCCGGACTCTTTTTGTTGCTCTCCTTAGGAGCCGAATACTCTGGACTTCGGGCGGCCAAAGAATTACCTTCTGGCCTTTGCGGATCAGGAGAAATCCTCCGTGACGACACCTCGGGGTCGTCCGCCCCATGAGGCGGGGAGGCAGGAGGAGGCGTTTCGCTCTCCATCATCTCCGAAAGAAGATCCCCCGAAGACGAACTCGCCGAGAAGGGTTACGAGCCGGAGTGCAAGATATATGTCTCGGTTATTGTTCTCAGAGGTAAAGCAGGATATATTTACCAAAGTACTTTTGTTCACTTACAGCTGGTTGAGGGCAGGCCCCCCTGTGGGCGCTGTGCGGTAAGGATGCCCTCTGGGGTAGGGCCTCCTGGCGAAGGTTTCTTACCTCATTTGGAAACCTCTGTTTCCAAGTCTTCAGAGGCGGCCCGTTTCTTCCCGTGGGGAGAGGGGATTCTAGATTCACCTTCCCGATTATCCTCCTTCCAGAGACACTAATTCCCCCGGTTTGGATGTGTAATGTATGAAGCCCGCTTTGGGCTTCTCTATTCCTCCCTTCATCTTCTCCTGATGGCACTTGATAGGCTGCACGCTCAAGCATCCTGGTTAGTACAGGATCCGGCGAACCTTCGGGAAGGGGGGGCGAACACCTGATCCTCTCCGCCTTTCTTATCCAGTCCTGGTCGAGAGCAATTTTTCAGAATGATGTCATGGCAAATATAAAGACGGCATGTTCGGTCGTGAAATTACTTACTTGGGTATCTGGACGGTTGCAGTTGAGACCCGCATCCTCGATGGTGTCCGGACACTTTATTCGTGATCCGAAGAACAATCCGTACAACCCTTCGAGCGTCACACCGAAGAATTGTTGAATAGTTCGTGGTCCTTCGGGGTTGAACTCCCACATACGGAGAGATCGGCGTTGGCATGGCAGGACCCGACGAACTAGCATTACTTGCATTACCTTGACAAGACTGGCATCCCTCTTGAGGAGATCCCGGATGCGGCTTTGCAATGTCAGCACATCATTAACTGGCCCCCAGTCCAGCCCCTTGTTGACCCATGACGCCAATTGAGGCAGACAGCCCGAACAGAAGGTAGGGGCAGCCGCCCGCTTTGTACATCGGGGAGCGGTGATGTAAAACCACTCCCGTTGCCATAAATCGGACACCTTCGGGAAGGAACCCTTTGGCCATAGGGCGTCGGTGCCTTTGCTTATTATAGCGCCTCCGCACTCCACGTGTTGCCCGTCGATCATCTTCGGCTTCACATTGAAGGTCTTGAGCCATAAGCCAAAGTGTGGGGTGATGCGGAGGAAGGCCTCACACACGATGATAAACGACGAGATGTGAAGGATGGAATCTGGAGCTAGATCATGGAAATCTAGCCCGTAATAGAACATGATCCCTCTAACGAAGGGATCAAGACTAAAGCCTAGCCCTCGGAGGAGGTGGGAAACAAATACGACACTCTCGTTGGGTTCGGGAGTGGGGATGACCTTCCCTTGAACAGGCAGCCTATGCGGGATTTTGGCGGTCAAATACCTGGCCTCCCTAAGCTTCTTGATTTCCTCCTTTGTAACAGAGGAGGGAACCCACCGGCCTTGAAGGTTGGATCCAGACATGGTTGAAGGTCCGGAGTGCTTAGCCTGAGCCTTGGGTGTTGGAACTCAAGGTGGGGGAAGGGAAGGATCAAGCGTGGGAAGAAAAGCGCGGGCCTTGACCCCTTTATAAAGAGGGTGAATATCAAGCGTCCTCCGTGTGGCCATTTGGAACTTGCCTAAAATCGAGGAGTCATACTAACAAGCACGGTTGGGTTACCCACACCCGTATTGATGAGAATCCCGTGATAAGGGGAACACGATCTCTGCTTTGACAAGACGTGCCAATAAAACCGCCTCGCAACACGTGCAGTGGCAGGCTGGGAAAAACGATTCGTAATGACCGGGCCGCAGCGTGATGCCATGCTATGAAGTTGACAGCAGATTAGATTTGTGGAATATTATGCTCTCTACGGTGGTATGTGGAAATTATTTTGCAGAGCCGGACATGATCCTTGTGTTCAAAATCTTCTATGGAGTATTCGGAGAGGGAACCCGCCTTGCATTGCCGAAGACAATTTGCGCGCCGGAATCATCGTCATTGAAGCCTGGTTCAGGGGCTACTGAGGGAGTCCTGGATTAGGGGGTCCTCGGACAGCCGGACTATATACTTTGGCCGGACTGTTGGACAATGAAGATGCAAGATTAAAGACTTTGTTGTCTGTCCGGGTAGGACTCTCCTTTGCATGGAAGGCAAGCTTGGAATTTCGGATATGTAGATCTCCTTCTCTGTAACCGACTCTGTGTAACCCTAGCCCCCTCCGATGTCTATATAAACCGGAGGGTTTAGTCTGTAGGACAATCATAATCATAGGCTAGCTTCTAGGGTTTAGCCTCTACGATCTCGTGGTAGATCAACTCTTGTAATACTCATATCATCAAGATCAATCAAGCAGGAAGTAGGGTATTACCTCCATAGAGAGGGCCCGAACCTGGGTAAACATTGTGTCCCCCGCCTCCTGTTACCATTAGCCTTAGACGCATAGTTCGGGACCCCCTACCCGAGATCTGCCGGTTTTCACACCGACACCAACCACCAAGCAGAATATGAAGCTGGTTAGGCGAACCTGTACAACGTGTCACACTTCTGTTCCCTTTGCCACACGATATATGTTGTCGGGTTCAAGGCGAGATTATAGTCCTTGTCGCATGGCCATGCTTATCCTGGTCGGACCACACAAGGGGCCCAGAGTATATCTCTCTTGATCGGAGGGGAAAATCCCATCTTGCTCGACCATGTCTCGCAGCATGGGACCGGACAAACCCAAAACCTACCTTTGTAACTACCCAGTCACAGAGTAGCGTTTGGTCGGCCCAAAGCAAGTCTGTCAGCATCCCGAATACATGCATCAGCTCAGGTCTTAGGACATAGAACGTATGTTGTACTAGAGACTCACAGATGACATATCGCTGTGTCTCATAGTTGGGTCTGTCCGACTCAGACCTTATCTCGACTCGGATCCGACTACGTCGAATCCGACCAGACCTTTCCAAGTCGTTGGCATCCAATGCTCCATGGCTAGTGAGACCGAGCCATCGACCGTGTCATATGCTAGTCTAGTCGGCTCCACGTCCACACAACCCTTTCGACTAGGGACCTTTTAGGACAGTTATCATACAATGCATAGTCCCACAAACAAGTCACGTACTTGCTGATGCACATGATTGATAATGTCCAAGGACTATCTTTATTCATAAACACCTAGGAAATATCATCATTCATGATTGCCTCTAGGGCATATCTCCAACAGTCTCCCACTTGCACTAGAGTCAATCAAATAGACATCGAATGCCCATAGCTCTAACGTGCCCCTCATGCTTGGGTTGTGGAAGCGGCTTAGTCAACGGATCTGCAACATTTGCAGCCGTGTGAATTTTGCATAAGTCTACATCACCATTCTTTACGATCTTTCGTATCATGTGATACTTCCGATCTATGTGTCTGGCCTTGTGGTGATTCCTTGGCTCCTTGGCTTGTGCGATGGCACCAGAATTATCACAAGAAAGGTCCAGTGGTTTTACCGAGGCTGAGAAAATACCAAGATCATCCAGAAAATGCCGGATCCAAACACCTTCCTTTGCAGCTTCACAAGCCGCAATGTATTCGGCTTATGTGGTAGAATCGGCCACCGTATCTTGCTTGGAACTCATCCAGCTCACTGCCCCTCCGTTCATGACGTACATGAATCCAGACTATGATCGATAATCATCTCTGTCGGTTTGGAAACTGGCATCAGCGTAACCCCTTACAACGAGCTCTTCCTCACCTCCATAAACTAGGAACATCTCTTTAGTCCTTTTCAGGTACTTCAAAATAGTCTTTACCGCTGCCCAGTGACTCTCACCTGGGTTGGCCTGATGTCTACTTGTTAGGCTTATTGCAAAAGCCACATCAGGCCTTGTACATATCATGGCATACATGATGGATCCGATTGCTAAGGCATACGTAATCCTACTCATCCTGCTTTGCTCATCAGATGTCAAAGGACTCTGAGTCTCGCTTAGCCTTATACCATGTGAGAGTGGCAAGAACCCTTTCTTCTCCTCACTCATGTTGAACCGCTTCAACACTTTATCTGTGTACGTGCTCTGGCTCAAGCCAAGAAGCCTCCTCGATCTATCTCTATAGATCTTAATTCCTAAAATATAGACTGCCTCACCAAGGTCCTTCATCGAAACTTTCCATTTAATGACTCCTTGACTGAGTTTAGCATCGAAACATCATTTCCGATCAGTAGTATGTCATCCACATACAAGATCAAAAATAATATCGAGCTCCCACTTAACTTCTTGTATAAACAAGCGACCTCTTTGCTTTTAATGAAACCGAGACCAGTGGCGACCTCATCAAAACGAATATTCCAGCTCTGATATGCTTGCCTCAATCCATAAATGGATCTCTTGTGCTTGCATACCTTATTAGTGCTAGTCGGATCGACAAAACCCTCGGGCTGTATCATATACACGTCCTCGGTTAAATTTCCATGAAGGAAAGCCGTTTTGATATCCATCTGCCATATCTCATAATCAAAATATGCAGCTATAGCTTGTACGATCCTCACCGACTTCAGCATCGCTACCGGTGAGTAAGTCTCGTCGTAGTCAATTCCTTGAACTTGTCCATAACCTTTAGCGACAAGCCGAGCTTTGTGGATCTGAACATTTCCATCCACATTGGTTTTCTTCTTAAAGACCCATTTGCAACCAATGGCAGTTATGCCAGGTGGCGGATCAACCAAGTCCCAGACTTGATTCTCATCCATTGACTTTAACTCGGATCTCATGGCCTCTAGCCATGCCTCGGAATTTGGGCTCACCATTGCTTCCGCATATGTTGCCGGCTCATCGCTTTCTAGCAACAATACATCATGCACTCTGCGCAATCTTTTCGACCTCCCTGGTTCCGGTGCCGCTTCCACTACAGGTTCCCTGACTAACTCCGGTATGATCTCATCACCAGTCGAGCCGTCCCCGAGTGGTCCTCGAGTTTCTTCGAGTCGAACCGTCCTCCCACTGGCCTCCCGACTGAGAAACTCTTTCTCAAGGAAAACCCCGTTCTGAGCAACAAACACTTTGTTCTCTTCCCGGTTGTAGAAGCTATATCCCAAGGTTTCCCTCGGATATCCCATGAATATGCATTTATCCGATTTAGGTGTAAGCTTGTCTGACATAAGTCGCTTGACAAATGCTTCACAACCCCAAATCTTTAGAAAAGACAAACTGGGACTCTTCCCGGTCCACATCTCATGTGGTGTCTTGTCTATGGATCTTGATGGTACCCTGTTAAGTGTGAAAGCTGCAGTTTCTAGAGCGTATCCCCAGAATGACAAGGGTAAATCCGATTTTCTCATCATAGTCTGGACCATGTCCAACAAGGTCCTATTCCTCCGTTCTGACATCCCGTTTCTCTGTGGCATACCTGGAGGTGTGAGCTGAGGTACTATACCTCGGCTTTTCAGATGATCATCAAACTCCTGGCTCATGTACTCACCTCCACAATCAGATCGTAGAAGTTTTATGGTCTTGCCGAGCTGATTCTCAACCTTGTTCTGAAACTCTTTAAACTTTTCAAAAGTCTCTAACTTGTGCCTCATCAAATAGATATATCCATATCTACTCAAGTCGTCAGTAAAAGTCACAAAGTACTGATATCCACCTCTGGCAGTTGTGCTCATTGGACCACACACATCACTATGTATAAGTTCCAACAGCTCAGACGCCCTCTCGCAACTCTTTGCGAAAGGAGACGTAGTCATCTTTCCAAGCAAGCATGATTTGCATGTCTCGAACGACTCAAAGTCGGACAAAGTTAGGAGCCCATCATCATGAAGCTTCTTCATCGTTTCCGACTAATGTGTCAAGGCCGGCAATGCTAGAAGTATGTCGGATTTATCTCATTAGGCTTATGCCTCTTGACATTCACGTTATAGACCGGTTCATGTTCTAGATTCAATATAAAGAGCCCATCAACGGTGGGTGCATAGCCGTGGAACATACCATTCAAAAATATCGAACAACCATTGTCCTTTAAATTGAATTCATAACCTTAACTCATCAAACATGAGGCAGAAATAATGTTCTGACTAAGTGCAGGAATGTAATAACAATTATTCAATTCCATAATAAATCCAGAAGGAAGCTGGAGCTGCATCGTGCCGACCTCCAACGCAACAACTCTTGCTTTGTTGCCGACCCTGATGTCAATCTCCCCTTGTGCCACACGCCTAGTTCTTACCAGCCCCTGTATCGAGTTGCAAATATGAACAACCGATCCGATATCAAATACCCAAGAGCTACTAGGTATGTTAGCAAGGGAAATGTCTATAACATATGCAACAAGTGTACCTTTTCCTGAAGCAGCATTCCCGGCCTTCTTGCCATGCTCTGCAAGCCACTTGCTACAGTTCCTCTTCCAGTGACCGGTCTCCTTGCAGTGATAGCAAACGTTCCTCGAGTCCGGTCTAGACTACGGCGCAGTGGTAGAGGTTACCTTCTCCGTGTCCTTTGCCTTAGCTTTTTTCTTGGACCAACTCTTCTTGAACTTAGCCGATTTCTGCACCATCAACACTTGATGTGTGCCTTTCTTAATATCCTGCTCTGCCCCTTTGAGCATCCCTTGCAATTCGGTGAGCTTCTTATCCATGCCATGCATATGATAGTTCGAGATGAATGTCCCATAGCTTGGCGGAAGAGAACCCAGAACTGCATCAGTAGCCAGCTCATCCAAGAGTGAGAAGCCCAACCGATCCAAAGCTTGCACATATCCGATCATCTTGATCACATGTGGGCTCAATGGATCACCTTCCTTCAGCTTGCAATCCATCAAGGATCGCCAGACGTTGAACCTTTCGGTCCTAGCCTGTGTCTGAAACATGCTCTTGAGACTCTCGATCATATCGTAAGCCTCAACATGTTGTTGCAAATCAGGCTCCATAAAAGCCAGCATCAGACAACTGATCTCCGTTGATTCATCAACGAGTTTCTGGTAGGCATTCTTAGTTGTGGCATTAGCATTATCGACAGGTTCCTCTGGAAGTGGATCCTCTAGAACATGTTCCTTTTTATCATGCTTGAGAACAATTCTCAAATTTCTATACCAGGTGGTAAAGTTTGTTCCATTCAGTTTATCCTTTTCCAGAATTGATTTCAAAGCAAAGTTGGGTTGATCAGGTGGTGCCATTGATCTACAACAAAAAATATGCAATCACTAAGCAATGTGTTTATGTAGAGTAATTCAAGCCTAAACAAAAATACTCCCACTGAAGTCAGCATCCCTCCGCAGACTCTAAGTGATTCAGAATCCGACTAGCGCATACGACTAGTGAGCTTTACCATCACTGCTAGCCAACATACCTATCCGGTAAGCAACTCCTTGCTAATCGCATCTCTATATGACTCTTGTCGGTCGGGAAGGCATCTTATACCCCGGCTCCCAACCTTCTTTGCCACAAGGCCCAAAACCGTTTTGATAGCCTTGTCAAGTAAACCTAATGCAGTGCATGTCCGTGTCCGACATGAACCCTTCAGTTCAAGGACACCTAGCAGCACCCCAATTTTAGGAGCCCACTACTAGACGTACTTGACGTGCGAAGGTGCAACATCGGGAATGGCAATTTACTTGATATTCATGAGGGATCTTTCTACCATTCTAACATGCATAGAAATAAAGAAGCATAACAATCACAAATAAACACATATTGTGAAATAGTATGGATCCTTCATGGACGTTCTTCCAGGTCGGCTCCGACTCCGATGACCATCTAGGAACTCCATCTTGTTTGTCACGCCGGGACGCCAAGCCACCAACCTGATCTCTATTATCCAACTACTACAACTAGTAATGAATTTTACATAGAGTCATAAGTCGACATGCAGGTCGTTATACAATATAATTACAGCACTTTGGCTCCTGCCGGCTGACAAACATGACACGATGGCCATGTATAAATTACATACATGCATCACATACACATGGGCCATACTATTCACATCAAACCTGCAAAACAAAGTTATGCATAGAATCACATTCTACCAGTTTGTGTGTCGGGTACGAAATACCCGGCCCTACGCACACGGCGGTCCCCATGTGCAGTTGATCACATCAACCATGCACATAGCTGATCTCATAAACAATAGCAGTTCTCATCTGCCACCTCCAGATATCTAATATGCATATGATATGAATCCAAATCCTATAGCAGAGGCTCTGATACCACTGTTGGGATCTACGGTATGGTGCGTCAACTGCAATTGAAAATTTTCCTACGTGCAGAATAACCAGGAACATGCTACGGGAGATGGATCACAGTTTGTTACCACTAGACGCGTAGTGCCGTGCAGCGGAAGAAGAGTCGGGACAACATGTCCGCGTGGTTCATTTCCTCCTCGTCCGATCTCCCTGGAACAGCCAGTCGTCCGATCCCACGTACAAGTTCGTCGGAGCGGCGCAAGTGCACCGCCTCTAACGGTATACGCGCGTGCAGGAGGAACACCATGCGGCGGACTGCTAGGTCCAATCACACAGTCGGCGGCGAGTGGAGGTGGCTATTCGCAACACATGCAAACCCTAGTGACAGCACCAAAGCGATCAACTCAATAAGTGTGCTGCACCTCCACTATTTATAGGCATCCGTTGCGGGATCAACACTTGGGCCTTACACGGACCCTAAAGCCCAAAGTCTACTCGGTCGCGTTCCAAGTCCAGCTCGGATCACATCCGACCAGTGTCCTCCAAACCGACCTCGTTGGTTCCTTCCATTAAGCGCGCGACTCCTTAGCTTCAAGTCGGCTTGGTCACAGTTCGGATCACCTCTGACCTGCACGGTTGGTAGCGGCCTCTAGCAAGGCGTGCCGACCACCAAGCATACTATGAAGCTGGTTAGGCGAACCTATACAACGTGTCACACTTCTGTTACCTTTGCCGCACGATATATGTTGTCGGTCTCAAGGCGAGACTGTCATCCTTGTGCTAGCCCGACCTCTTTCTCTTTCTAGTGATACCGACCACAAACCGGATTTTCTCATAATCCTTGTCGCATGGCCATTCTTATCCTGGTCGGATCACACAAGGGGCCCAGAGTATATCTCTCCTGATCGGAGGGGTAAATCCCATCTTGCTCGACCATGTCTCGCAGCATGGGACCGGACAAACCCGAATCCTACCTTTGTAATTACCCAGTCATGGAGTAGCGTTTGGTCGGCCCAAAGAAAGTTTGTCACCATCCCGAGTACATGCGTCAGCTCAGGTCTTAGGACATAGAACTTATGTTGTACTAGAGACTCACAGATGACATATCGCTGTGTCTCATAGTTGGGTCTATCCGACTCGGACCTTATCTCGACTCGGATCCGACTATGTCGAATCCGACCAGACCTTTCCAAGTCCATATTATTCGGTTAGCATCCAATGCTCCGTGGCTAGTGAGACCGAGCCATCGACCGTGTCATATGCTAGTCTAGTCGGCTGAGCGTCCACACAGCCCTTTTGACTAGGGACCTTTTAGGACAGTCATCATACAATGCATAGTCCCACAAACAAGTCACGTACTTGCTGATACACATGATTGATAATGTCCAAGGACTATCTTTATTCATAAACACATAGGAAATATCATCATACATGATTGCCTCTAGGGCATATCTCCAACAGATGTGGGATATGCAAGAACAGTAGTCTGATGTAAGAACATTGTGTGATCAGATATAGTATGTTCCAGAAACAGGAACACGTGTCATATTCACTAGCATTATGTGTAAAACAAGCAGACACAATTCAACAAAGTTAGAAGCAATACAAGCTAGACATCATACGCAATATGCAACCACATATAATAGTGCCAAGTTAGAGCATACACCTGTGATGGTGGAGTAGGGGAGATGCGTTCATCATCTACAAAGCTACGTTGACTGTCTATCCTTGCGTTGTCTTGCGAATCTTGTTGGCAGGATGGCGGAGTAGAATATGTAGAGACCCTCCATTTCAGTTGCTCGAAAGGACCACCATCATCCAATGCATTACCAATTTCCTTCCGCTTTATTGATTTAGCATTGTGAGGTCAAACCAACAAGAAAAAGGAATAAAATTCACTCATCAGAACTCATTCATGCGTGATACGAACGAACACTACTCTGATGAAAGGCAAAGTCATGATACGAGGATGGAATATGTACGAAAAACTAGATGGCTTGACATATTCATACCTATGATGTGGTAACTAAGCAGAGGGCACTTCAACAAATTAGAAGCACTGCAAGCTAGACACCATATGGAAGGTGCAATCAATATCACTCTGCCAAGTTAAAACTGTCTTGTCATAGGTGGCGTTCATCAAACTAGAAGCACTACATGCTAGAAATCATATTCAAGATGCAAACCAATATCATACTGCCAACTTAAAGGTGTCCCATCATAAGTGACTGATGCAGGATACACAAGAAGAGTAGTTTCATGTAAGAACATGGTGTGATAGACAGATATAGTATGTACCAAAAACAGGAAGGCGTGTCATATTCACACGTATCATGTGTAAGCTAAGCAAATTCAGTTTACACTAATTAGAAGCAATACTAGCTATACACCATATGCAACATGCAACCAGATATCACACTGCCAAGTTAGAGCAATCACCTTGGATGGTGGAGTAGGGGAGCGGAGACTTGGAACTTGTAACTAGCAGTACGAGGAGAATCCGTACAGATGCTCTGTTTATGTTGCTACAGAGGACCACTATCATCGCCTTCCTTACTCTTTTCCTTCCTCTTTTTTGATTTTGCCTTGTCAAGTCAAACCCACAAGATGGCATGACATATTGACATGTATGATGTATAAAGTGTAAACTAAGGACAAGGTGTTTGAACTAGTTAGAAGCAATGCAAGCTAGAAACGATATGAAAGATGAAACCAATATCACTCTACCAAATTAAAAGGGTGGCCTCATAAATGTATTTAAACAAATTAGAAGCAATACAGGGCAACAGGCTAGAAATCATGTGCAATATGCAACGAATAAAGGTGTCTCATCGTAAGTGATTTGATGCAGGATACAGAAGAGTGGATGTTTCATGTAAGAACATGGTTAACAGATAGATGTATTATGTACCAAAAATAGGAAGGCGTGTCATATTCATAGGTATAATGTGTAAACTAAGTCGATGCAATTTACCCTAATTATAAGCATTACAAGCTAGACACCGTATGCAACATGCACCCACATATCACACTGCTAAGTTAGAGCAAGCACCTGCAATGTTGGTGTAGGGTAAATGCGGTCTTCAAGTACAGAGCTATGTTCAATATATTCATTTAGGCTTGCCATTTCTTGAGAAACATGTGGGGAGGATGAAACCGCACTCTTTATAAGAGTAGCACGTCTCATACTAACCCACAGGCGTGACCGTCTCATCAAAAGTGATAGATGTAGGATACACAAGAACAGTAGTTTGATGTAAGAACATGGTGTGATAGGCAGATGTAGTATGTACCAAAAACAGGAAGGCGTGTCGTATTCACATGTATAATGTGTAAGCTAAGGAGATGCAACTTAACAAATTAGGAGCAATACAAGCTAGCACCATATGCAACATTCAACCAGATATCACACTGCCATGTTAGAGCAAGCACCTGGGCTGTGTAGTAGGAGAGATGAGTTTTGGAAGTTGTATTGCAGTAGGAGTAGCAGGAGAATATGCAGAGATCATCTGTTTCGGTTGCTCCAGAGGACCACCATCATTCCGTGCCTTCGTCCTTTTAGATTTTCCCTTGTCAAGTAAACACACAAGAAAAAGGAATGAAATTCACAATTCCAAATTTGTTGATGCATGATACTGGCGAACACAACTTTTATGTAAGGCAACCACATTGTAAGAGGATGGAATATGTACGAAAAACGCCAAGTTGAAGGCATTTCAACAAATTGGAAGCAATGCAATCTAGACACCATATGAAAGATCCAACCAAAATCACTCTACCAAGTTAGATGTGTCTCATTATAAGTGGCACTTCAACAAATTAGAGGCAATACATGTTTGAAATGATATGAAAGATGCAACCAATATTACACTGTCAACTTGAAGGTGTCTCATCAGAAGTGATTAATGAGGGATACACAAGAAATGTAGTATGATGTAAGAACATGGTTAATAGGAAGACGTTGCATGTACCAAAAACAGGAAGGCATGTCATATTCACATGTATAATGTGTTAACTAAGCAAATGCAATTCACCCTAATTAGAAGCATTACAAGGTAGACACCATATGCAACATGCAACCACATATCACATTGCCAAGTAAGAGTAAGCACCTTCGATGGTGGTGTAGGGGAATTGCGGTCATCAACTAGAGAGCTACATTGACTATTTTCATTTAGCCTTGTTGTTTCTTGAGAATCATGTGGGGAGGATGACCTACACTCTTTAAACGAGTAGCGCGTCTCACAGTAACCCACTAGGGTGACTGTCTCATCATAAGTGATTGATGAGGGATACAAAAGTGCATTAGTTTGATGTACGAACATGGTTAATAGACATATGTAGTATGTATCAAAAACAGGAAGGCATGTCATTATCAAAGGTATAATGTGTAAAGTAAGTAGATGCAATTTAACCAAACTGGAAGCAATACAAGCTAGACACCATATGCAACATGCAACCACATCTGATAGTGCAAAGTTAAAGCAAGCACCTGGGATGGTTGTGTGTGGCAATTGAGATCATCAACTGCAGAGCTACATTTACTATCTCCATCTGCTGACACTGCACCCTTTAGAGCACTGAAACGCTTAGTGCTTATCTTCGAATTACACTAGGAGCGACTTCTATTTTTTCTTTTGTGTACTTATCAACACTGCGTCAGAGTCTGAAATACCCATGCATAAAAAACAATAGTGTGAGTATGGGTGAAGTGTGTGCACAAGTAGTACAGTGTAAAAGTAGCAGATAGCAGGTCAGTGAGAAATAAATGACGGGAGACATATGATAGCTCTACAACATGCATGGCACACAAAATTACTAGATTCTAGGATTTTGAAATATGAGCACAAGGATGGATGGGAAATGCAGATGCTCCTCCGGCACACCACAAGGTGTGGTCCTATGAATATAATAGTCGACTGAAAACAAATAAGTCAGTCGATTTTTTCTGCACCATCCGATGTACAAAGAACGGGTAGATTGCCTTCATCTACCTCCAGCCAGTCAGTGTTGACGATCTTCCTCGAAAACCAGCGACCACCAGCCCAATCCCCTGCCTCCGCCCTCCCCTTAACCTCACCGCACCGCCGTGCTTGGCACCGCCTCCTGGCCATCCCTTCAAGCCCCGCCGACCTCCAGATCGGGCGCAAGCAGCTCCTGCGCCCCACACCCCTATGATAGACACCGATGCGCCGCTTCCCCAGCAAACATGCGGACTAGGTGCTCCGCGTGCCTAAGTAGGTGCTGCTTCTTTTAATTATGAATCAACTGACCCTGAATTGAAATCCAGGCGGGCTACTGACCTCTAGCCAAGGTGAAATAGTAAATGGGAGGAAACCTTGTGCATTTAGTATCACGGAGAAGATGCATTAAGAAGCGCTCAACTAGTTTCTTTCGTGTGATGAATACAGTGTGAGCAGAGATGTAAGATTTGCACGAATAAGGGAAGAGGAGTACCTCTTTCTGCTGGCAGTGTTGTGTCCTCCTTCTGTTTTTCCAACGATATTCTTGTGGTTCGTTGGAAACGATAAGTTGTGGAGGACGGTGGAGCCTTGGACGAACCCATGGACAAGTTGTTGAGTGTGGTGCGGTGGCCGTCTGTCGGCAGCAGGGAACCAGATCCGAGGTGGCGAGCGACGGCGTAGCAGGAACTGCTCCGGTGCGGTGGAAGGTTGCGACAGTGGAGCGGCAGCGGTGAGGCGCAGGACAGCATGGTCAAAGTGGTTCGGGTACAGCGCACGTCGGCGTCGGCATCGTGCAGGCAACTTTGCCTCGGCTTGAGCTGCTAAGTCCTTGAGGGCGTTCCGGTTGCGATTGCATTGGACGACGACGTCGGGGTACCGGCTCTGGCGTCATGGTGGATTGGGCGCGACGGGGTGGAGGACGAAGGAGGCTCGGGTTTCGTGGCTGGTGGAGAGGGCGCTTTGGTTCCCACGGAGTATGAAATGGGGAAACGGAGGGAGGGGGTACTAAGGGGGAACAATGTTTCGGTTTGGGACGCGCTTGTTTGGAATTTGGGAAAGTTACAAACTTTTCCCCCATCTAAAATTTCGGACATATTGCGAGTCGGGGGTAGGACAGTAATCTCAGGTGTCCCAAATTGTGGGTGGGATAGATTTCGGCCGAGCGCACGGGTGTTTCGGTGCCCACAGCGCATGAATGCTTCTCGGAGGCGGTTGAGACTGGTGTCTTTGTGAAGTTACAAACCTACCCCAGTTTAGACCTTTGGACATCGGGTCGATAGGCTACACGGGCCAGAGTCAGGACAGTAATTTCCTACCACCAAACATTAGTCTCGCGCAGCTTCGGGTGACCACAGGCTTATTCGGTGCTTCGTTCAATATTTGGGAGCAGAAGCATTTACGTTTTCGGTTCTCTTGAATTGAACTTTCAGGATTTGTCAAACTTCACAAATCTTGACTCTTGAAAATCCTAAAACTCTGATTATTTTGGAATGGAGGGGGTACATTTGAATATACATAGTACACTAGTATATATTAAAAAAATATGCATCTTACCTCAGTTCATGCATGGTTCCGGATATAATCTCCTTGGTTGCAAAAAAATAGTTAGACATGCGCATGAATATATAGCATGTTCAAACGCACAACAAAGATTGATGCCCCCTTCTAGATCTGATTTACAAATGCCATTATCTCGGATTCAAATAGATGAATGCACTTCCTATGCATTCAAATCTTCGAAACCCCCTTTATGTTGAATTCAACATGTATTCTATTTCGTAGCTAGCAATTCGGAATGTATCCATGTAAGTGACAAATGTATAAAGTGCTTCACACTAACAACATGGAGTGCACTAATTAATGTTTATATATGAATTGCAAAAGCAATGCATTGTCTGGATATCACACATTCTCACTCTATGGATCGATAATATGAAATAAACACATGCACATGCTATAATTCAATAGAGTATGGGTGTCTTATAGACCGATGTTCGTTCATACGCAAATTGCAAAATTCATGATCTCATCCAAAAATAATAATACCATTTATATTCTAATTTAATGTGTAGAACTGCCTTTTACATGTAGGTGCACTCTGCCTCAGCCGGTTCTCACACACGCGCTATATATCACTCTATCTAACGCATAAGTGCACACACTTTATATACATTAGCATTTCTCTCTCACACATGCTCACAATCTCTCCCTGGGTGTCGGGGTGTCTCACGCACACACACCCTATATATCTCCCCTCTCTTTCTTACTACCATGTACCACTCTTTTCACTAATCTTAGTTGGAAAACACTATTTCTCTCACATGCATATACACACACGTGCGGTCTCTACTAGCCTCTATAGGCACATATATGTGCCTACGTGTCTCCCACACACACTGCCCCCCCCCCCCCCCACACACACCTCTCTCTTAGTAGTTCGTAGATATGATTCCATCAGATCATTCGGTAGGACATCCCTGATTGTTAGGCTGGATGGTAATATGAGGCAAAGTTTAACCCAAGTCTGGGCCCTTGCAGTTGAGGAAAAGTACTGTATATTTGTGGTAGGGATGTGTACAAAGTACACGTGAATACCAGGCATTGTGCGTGTGTGTATACTATCAACAAACTAGCCCCCGGGCTTCTATAACATACTCGGGGCCTAGGGTTACAAATCATATATAGTCGGCTTATCATCAGTGGGGATAGAGTCCTCCACGACTCTGGTAGCTTCGTTTTGTACGCCGAGTCCTCCACATGGGTCTTCGTATAATGCGTCTTGGTACAACCTATGTGGCACATGATGGAGATGACCCATGAGTCCTCACATTGACCCAGCACAACTAGAAATGATTATGTGCCCACCACACCCCACACACAATCAGCCACTAAGAAAATAAGCATATACAATAGTACAGTATTATACATGAAAGTTAATTGCATGGTCTATCCAATAATATTTGTTCTGCATTGTGTATGTTTATATTTTCTCCTAAAATAATAGTCACGGGAAAGAGAAACGAAGGGCATATCTCTCTTTGTCTCCACTGGTCACCCCATCTTTCTACACTACTTTCACGTATGCACACAAACTATCTCTCGCCCCTCTAAAAGTATGTGAGGGAGTCCTGGACTAGGGGGTGTCCGGATAGCCGAACTATCATATTTGGCCGGACTGCAAGACTATGAAGATACAAGATTGAAGACTTTGTCCCGTGTCCGGATGGGACTTTCCTTGGCGTGGAAGGCAAGCTTGGTGATACGGATATGTCGATCTCCTACCATTGTAACTGACTCTGTGTAACCCTAGCCCTCTCCGGTGTCTATATAAACCGGAGGGTTTTAGTCCGTAGGACGAACAACAATCATACCATAGGCTAGCTTCTAGGGTTTAGCCTCCTTGATCTCGTGGTAGATCTACTCTTGTACTACCCATATCATCAATATTAATCAAGCAGGAGTAGGGTTTTACCTCCACCGAGAGGGCCTGAACCTGGGTAAAAACATCGTGTCCCTTGTCTCCTGTTACCATCCGCCTAGACGCACAGTTCGGGACCCCCTACCCGAGACCCACCGGTTTTGACACCGACATTGGTGCTTTCATAGAGAGTTGCTCTGTGTCGTCACCTATAGGCCCGATGGCTCCTTTTTTTCATCAACAACAACGCGGTCCAGGGTGAGACTTTTCTCCCCGGACAGATCTTCGTATTCGGCGGCTTTGCACTACGGGCCAATTCACTTGGCCATCTGGAGCAGATCGAAAGCTACGCCCCTGGCCATCAGACCAGATTTGGAAGCTTGAACTATACAGCTGACATCCGCGGAGACTTGATCTTCGACGGATTCGAGCCACAGCCGAGCACGACGCACTATCACGATGGGCATGATTTAGCTCTGCTGCCGGACAGTGCCCTGGAGGCCGCACAAGAGTCCGCTCCGACCCTTAGCTCGGAGCCGACTGCGCCGATCGAGGATGGGTGGCTGGACACTGCCTCGGGGGCTGCTACATCTACGGCGATAGAGCCGAATACCAACCCTGTCCCTTGTGAAGCTCGTGACTCCAAGGTGTCGGACTCCTCTCCAGACCCCGAACCTTCCGCGCCCCTGCCAATCGAACCCGATTGGGCGCCGATCATGGAGTTCACCGCTGCGGACATCTTTCAGCACTCGCCTTTTGGCGACATCCTGAATTTGCTAAAGTGTCTCTCCCTATCAGGAGAGCCCGGGCCGGACTATGGTCAGGACGGTTGGGATGCGGACGACGAAGAAATTCAAAGCCCACCCACCACCCACTTCGTAGCCACTATCGATGACTTAACCGACATGCTAGACTTCGACTCCGAAGACATCGACGGTATGGACGATGATGCCGGAGACGACCAAGAACCAGCGCCTACAGGGCACTGGAAGGCCACCTCGTCATACGACATATACATGGTGGACATCCCAAAGGATGGGAATGGCGATGGAACAACGGAGGATGACCCCTCCAAGAAACAGCCTAAGCGCCGGCGTCAGCGGCGCCGCTCTAAATCCCGCCACAGCAAAAATGGAGATTCCGGCACCGGAGACAATAACACCCCGGACAGTGCCGAAGACAACCCCCTCCAGCAAGATTCATCACAGGAGGATGGAGAAGCCAGCCCTCATGAGAGAGCGGCAGACAGAGAGGTAGAGGACGATAATTATATGCCTCCCTCCGGAGACGAAGCAAGCCTCGACGATGACGAATTTGTCGTGCCTGAGGATCCCGTCGAACAGGAGCATTTCAAACACAGGCTTATGGCCACAGCAAGCAGCCTCAAGAAAAAGCAGCAACAGCTCAGAGCTAACCAAGACTTGCTAGCCGACAGATGGACTGAAATCCTTGCGGCCGAAGAGTATGAACTCGAACGCCCCTCCAAAAGCTACCCCAAACGCAAGCTGCTACCCCGATTAGAGGAGGAAGCACATAAACCTACATCACCAGCACACAATACGGCCGACCGGCCACCTCGTGGCCGCGACAGAGAGGCCTCTAGGCCCTCCACTAAAGCCGCACCCCGGCGTCGCTCGAAAAGTACAAAGCCACGGGGGAATGCGCCGGACTTACGAGACATATTGGAGGATAAGGCAAGACAAACAAGATCAATCTACGGATTGCGTGGGCGCCCCACGATACGTGACGACAACCGTCACGCCGTATACAGCAATTCCGGCCGGGCCGAACACATTAGACAAAGCTCGTTTCAGCTGCGTCGTGATATAGCCCAATACAGAGGCGCCGCACACCCACTATGCTTCACAGACGAAGTAATGGATCATCAAATCCCGAAGGGTTTCAAACCCGTAAACATTGAATCATATGACGGCACAACAGATCCTGCGGTTTGGATTGAGGACTATCTCCTTCACATCCACATGGCCCGCGGTGATGATCTACACGCCATCAAATACCTCCCACTCAAGCTTAAAGGACCAGCTCGGCATTGGCTCAACAGCTTGCCAGCAGAATCAATTGGGTGTTGGGAAGACCTGGAAGACGCATTCCTTGATAACTTCCAGGGCACATATGTGTGACCACCAGACGCCGATGACCTAATCCACCTAATTCAGCAGCCAGACGAATCGGCCAGACAATTCTGGACACGGTTCTTAACCAAGAAAAATCAAATCGTCGACTGTCTGGATGCAGAGGCCCTTGCAGCCTTCAAACATAACATCCGCGACGAGTGGCTTGCCCGGCACCTAGGACAGGAGAAGCCGAAATCGATGGCAGCCCTCACATCACTCATGACCCGCTTCTGCGCGGGAAAGGACAGCTGGCTAGCTCGCAGTGACAACCTGACCAAAAACTCTGGTAGTTCGGATACCAAGGACAGCAATGGCAGGTCGCATCGCAATAAGCACAAGCGCCGCATTAACGGCGATAATACTGGAGATACGGCAGTCAATGCCGGATTCAAAGGCTCCAAATCCGGTCAGCGGAAAAAGCCATTCAAAAGAAATACTCCGGGCCCGTCCAATTTGGACCGAATACTCGATCGCTTGTGCCAGATACACGGCACCCCCGAAAAGCCAGCCAATCACACCAACAGGGGTTGTTGGGTGTTCAAGCAGGCAGGCAAGTTAATTGCAAAAATAATGACAAGGGGCTGCATAGCAATGACGAGGAGGAGACCCGGCCGCCGAACAATAGAGGACAAAAGGGTTTCCCCCCACAAGTGCGGACGGTGAACATGATATACGCAACCCACATACCCAAAAGGGAGCGGAAGCGTGCACTTAGGGATGTATATGCGATGGAGCTAGTCGCCCCAAAGTTCAATCCGTGGTCCTCATGCCCGATCACTTTTGATCGAAGGGACCACCCCACTGGCATCCGCCATGGCGGATTCGCCGCATTGGTTCTAGACCCAATCGTCGATGGATTTCACCTCACTAGAGTCCTGATGGACGGCGGCAGCAGCCTGAACCTGCTTTATCAGGATACAGTGCGCAAGATGGGCATAGACCCGTCAAGGATTAAACCCACAAAAACGACCTTTAAAGGCGTCATACCAGGTGTAGAGGCCAATTGTACAGGCTCAGTTACAGTTGAAGTGGTCTTCGGATCCCCGGATAACTTCCGAAGCGAGGAGTTAATCTTCGACATAGTCCCGTTCCGCAGCGGCTATCATGCACTACTCGGACGAACCGCAATTGCAAAATTCAATGCGGTTCCGCACTGCGCATACCTCAAGCTCAAAATGCCAGGCCCTCGAGGAGTCATTACGGTCAACGGAAACACCGAACGCTCTCTCCGAACGGAGGAGCATACAGCGGCTCTCGCGGCGGAAATACAAAGCAGCCTCTTAAGGCAATTCTCGAGTCCGGCTGTGAAGCGGCCGGACACCATCAAGCGCACCCGGAGTAACCTACAACAAGACCACCTGGCACGTTCCGAGAACGCGTAGCAATGCGGCCCCAACCCCAGCCCTCGCGAAATCGCGAGACCAGTACCACGCGTACATAACTACGCTCTGGAGATACCATGGGCACAGGGGGAGGGGCACGACCACGGCATGCCCAGAGTGCGGCTCAACCATACCAGGGGCTCCCAATTGTGTCATTCTTCTTTTTCTTTCTTCTTATTCACAGGACTCCGTTTTCCAGAAGCCCTGTCCGGTAGTAGACTTGCCGAACTCATGATGCAACAGCCAGGGAAGCAGAAAAGCTGCGTCGATTATCCAGGTGGTCTCCATTACGAGCATTATACCTGTTTTACATACCATTCCGCAGCCTACCCCTGGAGGGGGACATGTTAAATAGTCCCATCCCTTGCTTATCACACTATTTGTATCCTTCTGCTTTCATTGCAGTATTTTTTGAATAAACAATGCATCGCTTTTTGCCTATCATTGCATTCCTTTTTTTATCTATATATGTTCACTTATGACATGTTGCACCCGTACGCTTTGGTACAGCCAAATACACCAGGGGCTTAAGTTCCCCAAAGTATGGTGTGATAAGTCCGAACACTTTCACAAGTGCGGCACCCCAAACTTATAGCATTATATGCATCGGCTCCGAATCATGTCTTGGGTCAATAGTTGGGTTTGCCCGGCTCCCATGTTTTGGTACCTTACGTTCCGTTATATCGGCTAAGGTAGCGCTGGGATAACCACTGTGATTGTGCCCCAGTTGAGCTAGGTTGAGCACCTCAGTGGAGAAAGCTCAAACTGACCGTCATGATGGGGCGAGAGCCGGTCGCTGTTCGAGAGGTTTTTCGAGTCCCTAAAGACTTATGTCGCTTAGAGCGAGGAGCTGGCTTTGTCCGGCCCAAGCGTGGATAGCACCCCGAATTCGGCCTTCCCAACACTAGGGGCTTCGCCGAAATTTAAAGTTATAGAATTCTATGGCTAAGTGAGAGTGTTCAAGCATTATAAGTCTGGTTGTCTCGTTCGTTGTGTTGAGCGCCTCCCTCGAAGGACCCAAAAATGGGGAAAAGAGCGCTCAAGTTTATCCCAAACACCCCAGCACTCGCGGCATGGGGGCCGAAGCTAACGACTTGCCATCTCTCAAATTTGATAAACAACCACACAGAAGGTAATATTTTAAATTAACAAGCGTTGCTTAGCGCATATGAACAAGTTTTCAGCGCACAGGATAACAAAATGTGAGTCTGCTCAAAAATTACATCTTTGGAGCATCACCCGCTATAAGGCGGGCACCCTTCAGGACACCCTTATAGTACATCTCGGGTGTGCGATACTCCTTGCCCGGCGGTGGCGCGTCCTTCACAAACTTCTCGGCGTCCATCTTGCCCCAGTGCACTTTAGCGCGGGCAAGGGCCCGACGGGCACCTTCAATACAGACGGAGTGCTTGATGACTTCAATCCATGGACAAGCGTCCACCAGCCGCCGCACCAGACCGAGGTAGCTCCCAGGCATGGCTTCTTTGGGCCACAGCCGAACTATGAGGTCCTTCATGGCCTGTTCGGCCACCTTGTGGAGCTCGACCAGCTGCTTCAGCTGGTCGCTCAGGGGCACCGGATGTCCGGCCTCAGCATACTGAGACCAGAATACCTTCTCCATCGAGCTCCCTTCCTCGGCCTGGTAGAATGCGGCAGCATCAGACGCACTATGGGGCAGATCTGCGAACGCTCCTGGAGAGCTCCAAATCCGGGTATGTAACAGATAATTCACTTTTACATGCTTGCTTTGCATGAAGAATGCCTTACCCGCCGCTATCTTTTTTATCTCCTCAATCTCCTGGAGGGCCTTCTGGGCTTCGGCCTTAGCGGCTTTGGCACTCTCAAGAGCCAAGGCAAGCTCGGACTCTCGAGTCTTCGAGTCTCGCTCCAAACTCTCGTGTTTTTCCACGAGAGCCTGAAGCTCTTGTCGCACCTCCGCCACCCGCGCCTCCTGCTTCTCCTGCTCGGTGCGTTCCGCGGCCGCATTGCGTTCGGCCCCGGACACCGCTTCCTTCAGGGTCGCCACCTCGTTCGTGGCCCCTGCAATACTCATGTTATCCCTGTCATTTTTTGCAACCAAATCCTTTTCTATAAGGTATTACTTTAATAAGGTATTACTTACCTTCCTTGTCCTCGAGCTGCTTCTTGGCACGGCCGAGCTCGTTATCGGACCGCTCGAGGCTCTGCTTCAAGGCATTGACCTCCGCAGTCAGTGCGGCAGAGGTCAGCAGCGCAGCCTGCATTCCCATATTGACATATTTGTGTTAGACTCCTGTGTATATCTTTTTAGATCCTCAGTTCGGCTTTTCTTTCCGAACACCAAACTGAGCATCAGGGGCTACTGTCTATGCGGTACTATCTTTACATATCTTAATCACATACCTCAAAGCCTGTTAGAAGGCTGGTGTAGGCTTTGGTCAGCCCACTCTTGGCGGACTGAACCTTCTGAATCACCGCACTCATGACAGTGCGGTGCTCCTTGTCGACGGAAGCGCCGTTGACCGCCTCCAGCAAATTATCCGACGCCTCCGGTTGGATGGAGGTCACCGGCGTCGCAGTCTCGCCCTTCCTACGAAGGGGCTGCCCGCCAGACTCCGGAACCACTAAAGGTTCCGGTGCGGAGTCTGGTCCAAAGTCCGGGAGGTTGCCCTGCGGCACCTCCGGGGCCTCCTCCTCCTCCTGGCTGGGCCCCTTCTGGGACCCCACCCCAGCGTCGTCTGCGTCATGGGGGGAGGAGGCGGTCGGAAGTGAAGTGCAATTCACATCCGACGAATCCAAGGAACCGCTCGACGAAGCGGGGAGATCGTCCTTGGGCGGGCTGCATGGTGGTATTCGGCGTTAGAAGACACTATGCGATGAAAGAAAAATCATGAGTTATTCTGGAATCTGGACACTTGTGATCTCGCCAGGGGCTTGGCCCTCAAGGGCCACTCCTCTTCGCCGTCGTCGGTGTTGGTGGAACAGTCCGGAAGAAGGGTCCTTCCCTTCTTGGACCCTTCGGCCTCCCCCGTTGGGGAAGCCTTCCTCTTCTTCTCTCCCCCCACTGGGGGAGAGGCCTCTTTCTTCTCCTCCTCGTCTTCGCAGGAGGAGTCCGCCTCGGAGGCATCGGACGATGAGTCCGATAACACCTGGGGCCGGGAACTCCCCCGAGTTCCTGTGACCTTCTTCTTGGCCTTCTTCTCCGGCACCACATAAGGCGCCGGAGCCAGCAGTCCCGTTAATCGGGCATCCGCTGGGTCTTCTGGCAAGGGAACCGGACAGTTAACTTGCCCGGACTTCTTCTACCAAGCCTGTCAAAGGTAAAGGGAGCTTAGATCCCGCATAGAGTCAAACTATGGAAAACAGGTGTCCCGTAAATGGTAAAATAGCTTACCTCGCCGGCTTGACGCTGCGAGCTGAATCTGCGATCCTCGGTAGCGGATGCGGGAGCTTTGGCGCCCTTGAACAGCACCCTCCAGGCATCTTCGTACGTAGTGTCGAAGAGCCTGCTCAAGGTCTGGTGCTGTGCCGGATCAAACTCCCACAAGTTGAAGGCCCGTTGTTGGCATGGGAGGATCCAGCGGACGAGCATGACCTGGACCACGTTGACGAGCTTGGCCTTCTTGTTCACAAGGTCTTGGACGCAGGTTTGGAGTCCGGTCAGCTCCTCTAAATCACCCCATGTCAGGCCCTTCTTTTTCCAGGAGGTGAGCCGCGTGGGGATGCCAGATCTGAATTCGGGGGCCGCTGCCCATTCAGGGTCACGCGGCTTGGTGATGTAGAACCACCCTGATTGCCACCCTTTGATGGTTTCCACGAAGGAGCCCTCGAGCCATGTGACGTTGGGCATCTTGCCCACCATGGCGCCTCCGCACTCCGCCTGCTGGCCGCCCACTACCTTCGGCTTGACATTGAAAGTCTTCAGCCATAAGCCGAAGTGGGGCTTGATGCGGAGGAAGGCCTCGCACACAACGATAAACGCTGAGATGTTGAGGATGAAATTCGGGGCCAGATCATGGAAATCCAGGCCGTAGTAGAACATGAGTCCCCGGACAAATGGGTGGAGTGGGAAGCCCAGTCCGCGGAGGAAATGGGGAAGGAACACCACTCTCTCATGGGGCCTGGGGGTGGGGACGAGCTGCCCCTCGTCTGGAAGCCGGTGCGCAATATCGTTGTGCAGGTATCCGGCTTTCCTCAACTTTTTGATATGCCCCTCCGTGACGGAGGAGGCCATCCACTTGCCTCCCGCTCCGGGCATGACTGGGGAAGGTTGAGGCGAGATGTGCGGGCTTGGGCGTTGGAGCTCGAGTGCGCGGAAATGGATAAGCAAAGGAGGAAGAAGGCGTAGGTAAAAAGGTGGATCCTTATCCCCTTATATATGGGCGGACGAAACAATGTGTCCCCGCCAGCCTAGTAAAACTCGCTTATCTCCCAAGCACCGCAATCAATGGTGCAGTTGGGTTACCCACGCTCGTATTGATGAGAATCCCGGAATAAGGGGACACGATCTCTGCTTTGACAAGACGTGCCAAGGAAACCGCTTCGCTAAACGCGCTGAGGTGGAACAGTAAAAACTATTCGAATAAAGGCTTGGCCGCGGTGTGATGTCATGCCACGGAATACATCAGCAGATTGAACTTGTGTAAATATTATTCTTTCTACGGTGGTATGTCGAACTTATTTTGCAGAGGCGGACATTATCCTGGTGTTCAAAATCTTCTACGAATTATTCGGAGGAGGAACCCGCCTTGCAATGCCGAAGACAATATGCATGCCAGACTTGTCGTCATTGAAGCCTGATTCAGGGGCTACTGAGGGAGTCCTGGACTAGGGGGTGTCCGGATAGCCGAACTATCATCTTTGGCCGGACCCCAAGACTATGAAGATACAAGATTGAAGACTTCGTCCCGTGTCCGGATGGGACTTTCCTTGGCGTGGAAGGCAAGCTTGGCGATACGGATATGTATATCTCCTACCATTGTAACGGACTTTGTGTAACCCTAGCCCTCTCCGCTGTCTATATAAACCGGAGGGTTTTAGTCCGTAGGACGAACAACAATCATGCCATAGGCTAGCTTCTAGGGTTTAGCCTCCTTGATCTCGTGGTAGATCTACTCTTGTACTACCCATATCATCAATATTAATCAAGCAGGAGTAGGGTTTTACCTCCACCGAGAGGGCCCGAACCTGGGTAAAAACATCGTGTCCCTTGTCTCCTGTTACCATCCGTCTAGACACACAGTTCGGGACCCCCTACCCGAGATCCGCCGATTTTGACACCGACAGTATGCATGCCCCTAACACATTCACGCGTGACGGTCACTGTATTTCAAGTAAAAGCACTATACGGTCACTGGACTTCAGAATATGCTCATTACGGTCACCGTATACATTCTCGTGGTGATCATACAGTATCTAGCTCACGATATGTCTCCCTATTTTGTTGATGACACTAACGGACATTGTATTTGATGCGTGCTCTGTATTTTGTTGACGACACTTATGGTCATTGTATTTGAAGCGAAAGCACGGTATGGTCACTGAACTTCAGAATAAGCTCATCACAGTCACCATATACATTATGTGGTGCTAACCAGCCTGTGGTTGGATGGTTAGGAGGACAGTGGTTTCCCCAGAACACCAGAGTTAAAGTCCTGGTGCTCGCATTTATCCTGGATTAATTTCAGTATTTTCCGGCGATGTGCGTTAAGTGGGAGGAGACGTTCCCCTTGACTACGAGGCACCTATGGTGACTTCATAAAATCTTAAGATCATATGCTGGCTCACTCTCTTGAAGGTCCTAATAGGGGTAGGGTCTGCGTGTGTGCGCTTATCACGGTGAGTGTTTGCGCGTATATATGAGCGCTTGCGTCTGTACTGTGTTAAAAAATACATGTTGTGATTATAAGGTCACTGGCTCACCCATACAACTCCGTATTTTGTGATGACACCATCAATTGACCAATCAAACGTTCCACGTGGCGGAACTAGTGTTGCACCATCAGCACGCGTAACCATGGGTCCCACCTGTCAGCGCGTATATGAAAGAAAGAAATGGTAGTTTGAGTCTGTACTGTGTTAATAAAATACATTTTATGGTGATCATACGGTCACTGGCTCACCATACAGCTCTGTAATTTGTTGATGACACGATAGATTGACCTGTCAAATGGTCAACATTCAGCAGCACACATTACCATAGGGCCCACCCGTCAGCGCATATATGGAAGACATAAATGGTAATAAATTAGTGATCGGTGGGGATTCGAAGTCGTGAGACCTCTGGTTGGCAGCTCGCGCCCCCTAACCACAGCGGACAAGGATCGCCTTGTGATGATATGCTGAGCCAGCCATTTTAATTGCACGCACACACGAGCCACTGTGGTGAATACAAACTCATCACACATGCGCACAAACATGCTCGCAATGCCCGCATGCATGCATGCAATACTCACACGTACATACACTCGCACGAACACACACACGCATGCAGACGTGCAACACTGACACGTACACATTCACTCACGAACACACGCACACATGCACACATGCATGCAACACTAAAACGTACACATGCATGCACGCAACACTCACACGCCTGCATGCACACAACACGCGACACAAGACACATGCTCAACCTATACGTGCATGCACCCTTTGTTAAGGACATGGATTGTTACGGGTATTAATCATATCTGTGATAAGTAGAACATTGATGTTTGTAGAGGTCTTTATGAATCACAATGTATCGAACAGGCTATACACGTATATATGAAAATTTAAAATTCTCTTACATTATATAGTAGGCTTATCTACATGAAATAGATGACATCACACTCAATGAACAATCATCGGTTTATGAAATGCCCACTTCTGACTGCCCTGGCCCACCAAAAGCTCCTCTGCCGTGCGCTGCTTGCGTTGGGTCACTGACATGCAAGCCAGGAACACAACGATCCCACACGTCAGTGGAAGAACGGCGTTTTGTCGTACGTCAGAGTCGAGGGCGCCGCTCGCTGCACACTAGGCTGAACACGCCTCCTTGCCGCATTCAAACGCCTCCATGAAACCCATGTGGAAGCCGAGAAACCCACTTTGGACACACGTCCATTCATGACCCGGCCGGTATTAAACGCAACGCCGGCCGAGCTCCTCCCATCCGCCGTCTATTTAATCTCCTATTTAAACAAGGCCAGACACCGACTAAGAATCGCACACCTCCACCGCTCCCCTATCTCCTCCTTCACCATTTTGTCCACTCTTACAATGGCTTACGAAGAGTAGTTATCCGGCATCCAAGCCGGCTGGGTGGCCTGCCGAGCCCGCCGAATACAAGCTATGCAACTCGCTGATCCACCTCCCTTCCCTCGCCCGACAGAACCAGTTGCCGCCCCACGCCAGCGCGCGGTTCAGCAACTCGCCGCTCCAGGCCAGCTCGACGAGGAGCGGCGAGCTGCTCCACGCCGACACGGCGGGGAGCACGGGCGTCGACGCTGCCGGCCACGCCGCCGCCTCGTACCGCGCCTCCCATGTCTATGACTGCATCTCTCGTTTCTATGGCCGAGATTCCCGTGCCCGTGGCCGCGCCATGCAAGCAGAGACAGAAGCCGGGTGCACGAAGAGCGACGAGTCGGTGGCTGGCGCCTCCGCGTCTGCCGCCATCATTGAGGAGAAGTAGAACACGGGAGACCGCTACCGCTTGGGTCCCATGAAGGCCACCACGGACGCGACGCCAGCGTACACAGCCGGTGTCTTGCCGGATCCTTTTGTTGCGAGGACCTTCATCAAAGCGGAGAAGCCCCCTTCAGACTCCATATTTGGCATCAGTTGATCAGCCAACGATGTCAGTTGAGCGGTGGGGAAGCGAGCCGTCCTTTGCGCTGAAGCATATACCTCTGGGGCTTCCGGGAGTCCGGTGATCGTGCTGCCGGACATGAGGAAGAGAAATGGTCGGCGGCGACAATTTAGGCTAGGTATTATTATACATGTGTTGTTCAGTACTAGCACCGCTTAGTTGATTTGAATGTAATGAAATTCGTCATGTTTGTATGAAATCCGGTATTTTATATGAATTTCATCATTGTTTATATGAAATATCACCGTGTTTGCATGAATTTCATCTAGTTGGTTAAGTTGCTGTCAGAATGTGTGCGGCTATGGTTGGATGGTATAATTTGTGGGTCACCGGTCGGTCTGCGGCCGGCTCGGGTAGTGTGGTGGGACAAAAAAAGCACAGCTCGTGTGAGCTCGTCTCCAACACACACGTTGGAGGATGCATGAGCACCCAAACTCTTCCTCATTCATCGGTGGCAAAGGCACGGGTGGACAAAAGGGTCGCCAATATTTTGGCTACCCCGGGCAAGATCCAAACAGCCCCTCCCAACCCCACCCCTCCCAGCACATTCAAATCCGTCGTTCGCCGTGAAATTTTGCCACGTGTTGTTTTCATGGATATTTTGCTGTGTGAAAACAAATTTAAATATGAATGAATAATCAGTGTCCGCGGTCTTCTGCCGAGACACAGTAGGATGGACTCATAGTAGTAGTAGTAGTAGTAGTAGTAGTAGTAGTAGTAGTAGTAGTAGTAGTAGTAGTAGTAGTGTAGAGTACTACTAGTACTACTCCTACTAGATAGTGAGTGTTTACTATCTTATGCATGTACTAATTGCAACGCATGCATGTGTTATTAGTATAATGACCACGTACAGATTTGATGGTAAGATTTGCGTAAGTTGGATGTCATATTATTGCTCGAACATGTGGTCAAAGTTAGCCTCCAAAGTGCATTTTATACCCTATATGGATTGAGGGAGTACTGATACGTCTCCAACGTATCTATAATTTTTGATTGTTCCATGCTATTATATTACCTGTTTTGGATGTTTATGGGCTTTACTATACATTTTTATATCATTTATAGGACTAACCTATTAACCGGAGGCCCAACCCAAATTGCGGTTTTTTTTGCCTATTTCGGTGTTTCGAAGAAAAGGAATATCAAATGGAGTCCAAACGGAATGAAACCTTCGGGATAGTTATTTTTGGAACGGAAGCAATCCAGGAGACTTGGAGTAGACGTCAGGGAAGCAACGAGGTGACCACGAGGGTCCAGGGCGCGCCCTACCCCCCTGGGCACGACCCCACCCTCGTGGGCCCCTCGTGGCTCCCCTAACTGACTTCTTTCGCCTATATATATCCATATACCCTAAAAACATCGGGGAGCACAATAGATCGGGAGTTCCGCCGCCGCAAGCCTCTATAGCCGCCAAAAACCAATCGGGACCCTGTTCCGGCACCCTGCTGGAGGGGGATCCCTCACCGGTGGCCATCTTCATCATCCCGGCGCTCTCCATGACGAGGAGGGAGTAGTTCACCCTTGGGGCTGAGGGTATGTACCAGTAGCTATGTGTTTGATCTCTCTCTCTCTCTCTCTCTCTCTCTCTCTCTCTCTCTCTCGTGCTCTTGAGGTGATACGATCTTGATGTATGGCGAGCTTTGCTATTATAGTTGGATCTTATGATGTTTCTCCCCCTCTACTCTCTTGTAATGAATTGAGTTTTCCCTTTGAAGTTATCTTATCGGATTGAGTCTTTAAGGATTTGTATGTCTTGCCGTGCTTATCTGTGGTGACAACGGGATATTCACATGATTTACTTGATGTATGTTTTGGTGATCAAGTTGCGGGTTCAATGAACTTATGCATAGGGGTTGGCACACGTTTTCGTCTTGACTCTCCGGTAGAAACTTTGGGGCACTCTTTGAAGTTCTTTGTGTTGGTTGAATAGATGAATCTGAGATTGTGTGATGCATATCGTATAATCATGCCCACGGATACTTGAGGTGACATTGGAGTATCTAGGTGACATTAGGGTTTTGGTTGATTTGTGTCTTAAGGTGTTATTCTAGTACGAACTCTATGATAGATCGAACGGAAAGAATAGCTTCGTGTTATTTTACTACGGACTCTTGAATAGATCGATTAGAAAGGATAACTTTGAGGTGGTTTCGTACCCTACCATAATCTCTTTGTTTGTTCTCCACTATTAGTGACTTTGGAGTGACTGTTTGTTGCATGTTGAGGGATAGTTATATGATCCAGTTATGTTATTATTGTTGAGAGAACTTGCACTAGTGAAAGTATGAACCCTAGGCCTTGTTTCCTAGCTTGCAATACCGTTTGTGCTCACTTTTATCATTAGTTACCTTGCTGTTTTTATAATTTCAGATTAGAAATACCTATATCTACCATCCATATTGCACTTGTATCACCATCTCTTCACCGAACTAGTGCACCTATACAATTTACCATTGTATTGAGTGTGTTGGGGACACAAGAGACTCTTTGTTATTTGGTTGCAGGGATGTTTGAGAGACACCATCTTCATCCTACGCCTCCCACAGATTGATAAACCTTAGGTCATCCACTTGACGGAAATTTGCTACTGTCCTACAAACCTCTGCACTTGGAGGCCCAACAACGTTTACAATAAGAAGGTTGTGTAGTAGACATCAAGCACTTTTCTGGCGCCATTGCCGGGGAGATGAGTGCTTGAAGGTATATCTTTAGATCTTGCAATCGAAACTTTTAGTTTCTTGTTTTATCACTAGTTTAGTCTGTAAAAGAAAATTACAAAAAAATGGAATTGATTTTGCCTCATATGCTACATCTTTTTAATATCTTTCGTGAGAATGATCGAAAGAAAAGTTGTGCTCAAGTGCTAGAAGAAGAAGTCTATAAAATGTTTGGTACTAGATCTTTGTATGATGAGCATGATTGCAATGTTGTTAGTATGAAATCCTTGAATATCCATGATGCTAATGATATGCAAAACCACAAGCTTGGGGAGGCTATGTTTGATGAAGATGATATTTTTTGTCCCCCAAGTTTTGATGAGCAAATTTATTATGATGAAAGCATGCCTCCTATTTATGATGATTATTGTGATGATACGTATTTCCATAAAGAAGAAGTTTGCTTATGTGGAGAGTAGTAAAATTTATATGCTTGTGCATCATGAAAATAATTCTTTATGTGCTGGTTATATTGTTTATTTCATTCATGATGCTACTGAAAACTATTATGAGGGAGGAATATATGCTTGTAGGAATTTCAATAATATCAAGTTTCCTCTCTATGTGCTTAAAAGTTTTGAAGTTATGCCTGTTTGGCCTTCCTGTGCTAGTTGATTATTGTTCCCATAAATTGTTTGCTCACAAAATCCCTATACATAGGAAGTGGGTTAGACTTAAATGTGCTAGTCATATTCTTCATGATGCTCTCTTTATGTCTCAATTCTTATCTTTATGTGAGCATCATTGAAATCATCATGCCTAGCTAGGGGCATTAAACGTTAGCGCTTGGTGGGAGGCAACCCAATTTTATTTTTGCTCTTTGCTTTTTGCTACTGTTTAGTAATAAATAATTCAACTAACCTCTATTTAGATGTGGTTTTATGTTTTAATTAGTGTTTGTGCCAAGTAGAACCTTTGGGAAGACTTGGGTGAAGTCTATGCGATCTTGCAGTAAAAAACAGAAACTTTTGCGCTCACGAGATTAGCTGCCATGTTTTACTGGAGAGTGATTTTAGGTTGATTCTTTTTGAAGATGATTAATAGACAAATTCCTCAGGTCCACCAATTTATTTCAGAATTCTTGGAGTTACATAAGTATTCGAATGATACAGATTACTACAGACTGTTCTGTTTTTGACAGATTCTGTTTTCTATGTATTGTTTGCTTATTTTGATGAATCTATGAGTAGTATCGGAGGGTATGAACCATAGAGAAGTTGGAATACAGTAGATACTACACAAATAAGAATTTACAATGAGTTCATAACAGTACCTAAGTGGTGATTTATTTTCTTATACTAACGAAGCTTACGAGTTTTCTGTTGAGTTTTGTGTTGTGAAGTTTTGAAGTTTTGGGTAAAGATTCGATGGACTATGGAATAAGGAGTGGCAAGAGCCTAATCTTGGGGATTACCAAGGCACCCCAAGGTAAAATTAAAGTACAACCAAAAGCCTAAGCTTGGGGATGCCCCGGAAGGCATCCCCTCTTTCGTCTTCGTCTATCGGTAACTTTACTTGGAGCTATATTTTTTTTACCACATGATATGTGTTTTGCTTGGAGCATCTTGTATGATATGAGTCCTTGCTTTTCAGTTTACCACAATCATCCTTGCTGTACACACCTTTTGAGAGAGACACACATGAATTGGAATTTATTAGAATACTCTATGTGCTTCACTTATATCTTTTAAGCTAGACAATTTTGCTCGAGTGCTTCACATATATCTTTTTAGAGCACGGCGGTGGTTTTATTTTGTAGAAACTATTGATCTCTCATGCTTCACTTATATTATTTTGAGAGTCTTTTAGAATTGCATGGTATTTGCTATGGTTATAAAATTGGTCCTAGAATGATGGGCATCCAAGTTGGGTATAATAAAAACTATCATAGAGAGTGAATTGGATGCTATGATCAATTTGATGCTTGATTATTGTTTTGAGATATAGAGGTGGTAATGTTAAAGTCATGCTAGTTGGGTAATTATGAAATTGAGAAATACTTGTGTTGAAGTTGGCAAGTCTCATAGCATGCACGTATGGTAAAAGTTGTGTAACAAATTTGTAGCATGCACTACTAGGCAAAACCTTATACACAGACTGTTACCAGTAGCGCTTGTTAAAATGAGGCGCTACTGCTACTTAGCAGTAGCGCGTCTGCCAGAACCGCGCTACTGTTACCCGCTTAGCAGTAGCGCGGCAGGAGCAGAAAGCGCTACTACTATAATTGCCACACCGTTCCCGACGTGCTAGGTATAGTAGTAGCACCCTTCTACGAACAGCGCTACTACTACGGATTTTAGTAGCAGCACGTTTTTCCTCCCCACGCTACAGTTAAAGCTATTTTCACCTAACCCCCCGCGCGGCCTGATTCCCTCTCCTCTGCTTCCTCCCCCAATTCTCCTCTACTATTCCTCGTCGCCTCCGCCTTGCCGCTGTCTCCCCCAACCCCGCCTCGCCGCCGTCTCCCCCGACCCCGCCTCGCCGTCGTCTCCCCCAACCCCGCCTCGCCGCCGTCTCCCCTGACCCCGCCTCGCCGCCATCTCCCCCGACCCCGCCTCCCCGCCGTCTCCCCCGACACTGCCTCGCCGCCATCTCCCCCGACCCCGCCTCGCCGCCGTATCCCCCAACCCCGCCTCACCGCGCCTCAGTGCCGCCGTCTCCCCCGACCCCATCTCTCTCCCCGCCCTCTGTAAGCACTCTCCCCTTCCGATCCCTCTTCTCTGCTTAGTATGAACCCTAGCTATTTAGTGCTAGTTAGTACGAACCCTAGGCTATTTTTAGTGCTAGTTAGTTAATTACTTAGATGGTAATTAGGGAAGTAGTTCCTAGGTACTAATTAGTTAGTAAGAACTAGGTACTAATTAGGTACTAGAATATTTTTATTTATGGTAAGTTTATTTTTAGTAAGAACTAGTTGAATTAATAGAACTAGTTAGTAAGAACTTGTTTCTATTTTTTAGTTAAAGCAATTTTTCCCGCCTCGACGTGGACGATGCCTATCCCGCATCCTCGTCGTCGAGTCGGCCGAGGACGACACCTGCTTGACCAGATTGGCCATGTCCGGGACTGGGCTCCGCCGGGGTGGTACTGGGAGGCGCTACCTACCGGGGGGCGCAGGTTGGTGAGGAGCCAGCCTGTCGTTGACCCGAACCTTCTTTGGTGGCGGTCGTGTGGGCTAGTGACGATCCAGAGGCTCGAGGACTCCGCGGAGGTGGTGCGTCACCGTGTCAGTGAGGAGGACGCGCACGTCCATCGCTACTTGTTTGCGTTGGAGCACAGGCCGTTCTCCAATACCAGGCAGGTTCTCCGGGGATCTCATTGGAGCTATGATCCCGTGATGGTTCCTTCTCTGTGGGTGTCCACCGCCCGCGCCGATACCCGTCGTGTGCTAGGGTTTTAGTTGTATTAGTGATGTTATATGTATGACACTATTCGTGATGTATTAGTGATAATATTCGACGATGTACGGACGCATGAGATGATTTACTTTTGCTTATTGAATGCATGCTAATTTGAGTCCTATAAGATATTTTGAAATGTATATCTTGTGTTGCTCAATATCCAAGTGGCCGGTCATGTTTGCAGGTTACACCTCCGAGTGGCCTATGTTTTGCCGGAGTGTTGATTCATTTCCGTTCCGGCAAATTTCAGGCGCTCGATATGTCCTATTTTAGCAAAGGTCATGCCGGATTTTTCCGTGAATTTTGGTATGACTTGTGCCAGAATATGTAGGAAATATCGAGTGCCCCGGATTTGTGTGTTGAGTATCTTGGTAGTTGTCTTCGATCGATTTTCAATTAATGTTTTAACTATGAACATAGGAAATGTCTGACGACGAAAAGGATTTCGGTATTTGCAAATACTGCGAAGACAAGCGCGGCCCGTGCGACGGAATCTTCCTAGATGATGATAGGCGCTTCAGCATCAAGCTGGACAAGAACTTTGAAGTGGATACAGTAAGTCACAATGACAAGTCTTTTTTCGTCATTAAGCATGACATCTGCTTCATTTGCTTCAACTTATATTTTTTTACTATTCTAGTAGCGTATCCCCTGCCATGCAAGAGTTTTTGTATTGGATAAGATAGGTTTCAGTCATAGTACGGAGGAAAAGAAAGTTTACTTGAAGACCGAGCATGGTTATATTTTCCATGCAAAATTATACAATTCAGACGACTACACCTATTTTGGATGCAAAACATGGCAAGCACTATGCAAGACTTATGCATTTGAGCCTGATATGGTTATCACCTTTAATATTCGTCCAGAAGATGATATTGAAGGTAATACCGACATCTGGGTCAATGTGCAGACGCCTCTAGCTATACCATTATGTAAGTTTCTCAACCATATTTATGTCTTTGATATTGTTTATTCAAAAATAGTTGACAACTAAATTGTATTGTCAGCTTATTTCGGTGCAAGCAAACATGTCCAGCGCTTGGTAGACAGGACCGTATACTATCCTGGGGCTGAACTCAACTGCGAGGAGCTCAATCATTATGTTTCATGGCTTGAGGATCTTGATATTGTCAAGACAAATTTTCTTCCTGCATTTAGAAATGTTAGTACGGAAAATGTGCGACCAATAGTGTTCGTAATGAACTACGGTCACATCTATTTAGGAAGGATGGTAAGATTTTTACTATTTGTCATCAGTGCATCTTTTCCATACATTATTTTTGAAGCTAAACTTCATTGCTAAGTATGATACCATACGATGTTCTTCAACAGGGACTCTCGATGAATGTTGTGCCTTATGGGATCGAGACAAAAGGTACCATGAGTATTATCAGCTTACGGCCAAGATATCCTACAGATTACTTTAGTGCATTCAAGATTAGCGACGGATGCTTAATAGTGCAAGACTGGACCAAATATGTGATGGGGGAGCGCAGAGAAGTACTAGGGGGCAGCAAACAGATGCGCTACCCACGATTAGGAGACAGGTTCATCTGCATGCTCCAGTTTGATCAAGGATGAGAGCTATACATGTTTTATGTTATTTTACCTAAGAGAGAGCAGCAGGAGTGATTAGCTAGCTAGAAATGAGTTTGAGGATGATGATGTGCTACACTATTACTATGATGATAAAATAGCTAGTGTTGGTGGTAATGACTATGATGATTATTATTAGCTAGTGTTAGTGGTGATTAAATAAATACTATTGGTGGTCATGACTATGACGATGATTAAATAGCTTGTGCTGGCGGATTAGATTCAAGTGGAGGCAACATGTGGTGCACATCGAAAGTACTACTAGTCCAAACTAGATCAAGTTTGGATTAGTAGTATACTTTTGACATGCACCACATATTGTCTCCACTTGAACCTAATCCACCTTCATTTGACGCACTGTTATGGACATAATGATGTAAACCTCATAACTGGTATTGTACCAATATTTGTACGATGGCGCATAAATACACTAAAAGTAAAAAAATAAAAAAATACTAGTAGCGATGGATAGAAAACACGCTGCAAGTAGTTACCTTAGAAGTAGCGTGGTACTGAACAAACGCTGCAGCTATTTGTCCTAGCAGTAGCACGTGCGGACACGCGTTACTGCTAAGCAATAGCTGTAGCGCCTTATTAGTAGCGCGGCCTCCCGCGCTACTAGTGGACACAAAACCCGCGCTACTACTAGGTTTTTCCCTAGTAGTGATGGGGTGCTCTTTTGATTGCCTTCCTTATGAGTGGAGGTCGGGATCGCGCGATGGTCAACCCCTACCAACCCTTCCCCTAGGAGCATGCGTAGTAGTACTTTTCCTCGAGGGCTAATAAACTTTTGCAATAAGTATGTGAGTTCTTTATGACTAATGTGAGTCCATAGATCATACGCACTCTTACCCTTCCATCATTGCTAGCCTCTACGGTACCGCGCATTGCCCTTTCTTACCTTGAGAGTTGGTGCAAACTTCGCCGGTGCATCCAAACCCCGTGATACGATATGCTCTATCACACATAAACCTCCTTATATATTCCTCAAAACAGCCACCATACCTACCTATTATGGCATTTCCATAGCCATTCCGAGATATATTGCCATGCAACTTTCCACCGTTCCGTTTATTATGACACGTTTCATCATTGTCATATTGCCTTGCATGATCATGTAGTTGACATCGTATTTGTGGTGAAACCACCTTCATAATTTTTCATACATGTCGCTCTTGATTCATTGCATATCCTGGTACACCGCCGGAGGCATTCATATAGAGTCATATTTTGTTCTAGTATCGAGTTGTAATCCATGAGTGGTAAGTAAATAGAAGTGTGATGATCATCATTATTAGAGCATTGTCCCTTGAAAAAAAGGCCCAAAAAAATAGAAAGGCCAAAAAAGGCCCAAAAAATATAAATAAAAAAAGGAGGACAATGTTACTATCTTTTTCCACACTTGTGCTTCAAAGTAGCACCATGATCTTCATGATAGAGAGTCTCCTATGTTGTCACTTTCATATACTAGTGGGAATTTTTCATTATAGAACTTGGCTTGTATATTCCAACGAAGGGCTTCCTCAAAATGCCCTAGGTCTTCGTGAGCAAGCAAGTTGGATGCACACCCACTTAGTTTCTTTTGTTGAGCTTTCATACATTTATAGCTCTAGTGCATCCGTTGCATGGCAATCCCTACTCCTCATGTTGACATCAATTGACGGGCATCTCCATAGCCCGTTGAGCCTCATCAACGTGAGACTTTCTCCCTTTTTGTCTTCTCCACACAACCTCCATCATCATATTCTATTCCACCCATAGTGCTATATCCATGGCTTACGCTCATGTATTGCGTGAGAGTGAAAAAAAGCTGAAGCGCGTTAAAAAGTTGAAGCAATTGCTTGGCTGAAACTAGGGTTGTGCATGATGGGAGTATTTTGTGTGACAAAAATGAAACATAGCCTAACTATATGATTTTGTAGGGATAAGCTTTCTTTAGCCATGTTATTTTGAGAAGACATGATTGCCTTGTTAGTATGCTTGAAGTATTATTACTCTTATGTCAATATTAAACTTTTATCTTGAATCATTTGGATCTGAACATTCATGCCATAGTAAAGAAAATTACATTGAGAAATATGCTAGGTAGCATTCCACATCAAAAATTCTATTTTTATCATTTATCTACTCGAGGACGAGCAGGAATTGAGCTTGGGGAAGCTTGATAAGTCTCCAATGTATCTATAATTTTTGATTGTTCCATGCTATTATATTACCTGTTTTGGATGTTTATGGGCTTTACTATACACTTGTATATCTTTTTTGGGACTAACCTATTAACCGGAGGCCCAGCCCAAATTGCTGTTTTCTTGCCTATTTCAGCATTTCGAAGAAAAGGAATATCAAACGGAGTCCAAATGGAATAAAACCTTCGGGAGAGTTATTTTTGGAACGGAAGCAATCCAGGAGACATTGAGTAGACGTCAGGGAAGCAACAAGGTGGCCACGAGGGTCCAGGGCGCGCCCCCACCCTCGTGGGCCCCTCGTGGCTCCCCTGACCGACTTCTTTCACCTATATATATATCCATATACCCTAAAAACATCGGGGAGCACAATAGATCAGGAGTTCCGCTGCCGCAAGCCTCTATAGCCACCAAAAACCAATCGGGACCCTGTTCCGGCACCCTGCCGGAGGGGGGATCCCTCACCGGTGGCCATCTTCATCATCTCGGCGCTCTCCATGACGAGGAGGGAGTAGTTCACCCTCGGGGCTGAGGGTATGTACCAGTAGCTATGTGTTTGATCTCTCTCTCTCTCTCTCGCGCGTGCTCTTGAGGTGATATGATCTTGATGTATCGCGAGCTTTGCTATTATAGTTCGATCTTATGATGTTTCTTCCCCTCTACTCTCTTGTAATGAATTGAGTATTCCCTTTGAAGTTATCTTATTGAATTGAGTCTTTAAGGATTTGAGAACACTTGATGTATGTCTTGTCGTGCTGATCTGTGGTGACAATGGGATATTCACGTGATCTACTTGATGTATGTTTTGGTGATCAAGTTGCGGGTTCAATGAACTTATGCATAGGGGTTGGCACACGTTTTCGTCTTGACTCTCCGGTAGAAACTTTGGGGCACTCTTCGAAGTTCTTTGTGTTGGTTGAATAGATGAATCTGAGATTGTGTGATGCATATCGTATAATCATGCCCACAGATACTTGAGGTGACATTGGAGTATCTAGGTGACATTAGGGTTTTGGTTGATTTGTGTCTTAAGGTGTTATTCTAGTACGAACTCTATGATAGATCTAACGGAAAGAATAGCTTCGTGTTATTTTACTATGGACTCTTGAATAGATCGATACGAAAGGATAACTTTGAGGTGGTTTCGCACCCTACCATAATCTCTCTGTTTGTTCTCCACTATTAGTGACTTTGGAGTGACTCTTTGTTGCATGTTGAGGGTTAGTTATATGATTCAGTTATGTTATTATTGTTGAGAGAACTTGCACTAGTGAAAGTTTGAACCCTAGGCCTTGTTTCCTAGCTTGCAATACCGTTTGTGCTCACTTTCATCATTAGTTACCTTGCTATTTTTATAATTTCAGATTACAAATACCTATATCTACCATCCATATTGCACTTGTATCGCCATCTCTTCGCCGAACTAGTGCACCTATACAATTTACCATTGTATTGGGTGTGTTGGGGACACAAGAGACTCTTTGTTATTTGGTTGTAGGGTTGTTTGAGAGAGACCATCTTCATCCTACGCCTCCCACAGATTGATAAACCTTAGGTCATCCACTTGAGGGAAGTTTGCTACTGTACACACCTTTTGAGAGAGACACACATGAATTGTAATTTATTAGAATACTCTATGTGCTTCACTTATATCTTTTGAGCTAGACAATTTTGCTCCAGTGCTTCACTTATATCTTTTTAGAGCACGGTAGTGGTTTTATTTTGTAGAAATTATTGATCTCTCATGCTTCACTTATATTATTCTGAGAGTATTTTAGAATAGCATGTTATTTGCTATGGTTATAAAATTGGTCCTAGAATGATGGGCATCCAAGTTGGGTATAATTAAAACTATCATAGAGAGTGAAGGTCGGGATCGCGCGATGGTTAACTCCTACCAACCCTTCCCCTAGGAGCATGCGTAGTAGTACTTTGCTTCGAGGGCTAATAAACTTTTGCAATAAGTATATGAGTTCCCCCCCTCTACTCTGATATGAGTTTTCCCTTTGAAGTTATCTTATCGGATTGAGTCTTTTAAGATTTGAGAACACTTGATGTATGTCTTGCCGTGCTTATCTGTGGTGACAATGGGATATTCACGTGATCTACTTGATGTATGTTTTGGTGATCAACTTGCGGGTTCAATGAACTTATGCATAGGGGTTGGCACACATTTTCGTCTTGACTCTCTGGTAGAAACTTTGGGGCACTCTTTGAAGTTCTTTGTGTTGGTTGAATAGATGAATCTGATATTGTGTGATGCATATCGTATAATCATGCCCACGGATATTTGAGGTGACATTGGAGTATCTAGGTGACATTAGGGTTTTGATTGATTTGTGTCTTAAGGTGTTATTCTAGTACGAACTCTATGATAGATCGAACGGAAAGAATTGCTTCGTGTTATTTTTACTACGGACTCTTGAATAGATCGATCAGAAAGGATAAATTTGAGGTGGTTTCGTACCCTACCATAATCTCTTTGTTTGTTCTCCCCTATTAGTGACTTTGGAGTGACTCTTTGTTGCATGTTGAGGGATAGTTATATGATCTAGTTATGTTATTATTGTTGAGAGAACTTGCACTAGTGAAAGTATGAACCCTAGGCCTTGTTTTCTAGCATTGCAATGCCGTTTGTGCTCACTTTTATCATTAGTTACGTTTCTGTTTTTATAATTTCAGATTACAAATACCTATATCTACCATCCATATTGCACTTGTATCACCATCTCTTCGCCGAACTAGTGCACCTATACAATTTACCATTGTATTGGGTGTGTTGGGGACACAAGAGACTCTTTGTTATTTGGTTGAGGGTTGTTTGAGAGAGACCATCTTCATCCTATGCCTCCCATGGATTGATAAACCTTAGGTCATCCACTTGAGGGAAATTTGCTACTGTCCTACAAACCTCTGCACTTGGAGGCCCAACAACGTCTACAAGAAGAAGGTTGTGTTATAGATATCAAGTACATGCATTGCTGATGTTTCTCTAAATCCTTGCGTGCAACGTTTTTATTGAAGCTGGAAATGTGAACATGTGAATGGGAGGGACTACTACAACCCTTCCAAAAGAATTGTAGTACTAATGGTATCGTACTCCCTCCGTTCACCATCTCACATGCTTAGTACTTTTGCGAATTATGGAAGTAACAAACTTATTCCACCACTCAACATCTATTATGGATGCATTGTGGATTTTAAATTGAGTCATATAGACCGGAAAGTAGGCACTTAGGGCATCCACAATGTATGCTCTTTATTTCCTCTAAGCCCTCCCTGCTCTTAAAGGCAGGCCTCTATACATTGCATGAATTGCTTCTAACAAAAAATTGGCTAGCATCGCGTCTAACCTTAGAGGATGCCCCTAACAATGTAACAATCCATCTGGTCCCAATTGTCAGCCTTAGGAAGCATGAGAAAGTAGGAGTGCAAGAGAAATAGTACTGATTGGACAAATGTGTTGCTAATTAATACTTTTTAATTTCTGCTAGGGCCCACCTTAGAGGCTGGTTACACTCTCTACACATTGTGGTTTTTTCATTTGTAAGATGCAAACCATGTGGGGCCTACCTTAGAGGCAAGGCTCTATACACTGGATATGCCCCGTACGTATTACTTTTGATGTGTCCCGTCAACTCACAGAACAAGGAGAAGCTTGCTTAGTACGCCGTCTCCCCCGCCCACGGGCGTGGTGGCTCATAGAGTCGCAGGACGAGGAGAAGCTTGCTTACGATGCCTACACCTACTCCCTCGCCCACACGCGTGGTGGCTTGTAGGACGAGGAGAAAATTTTACTACTCCCTCCGTTACTCCTCATCCCTACCTTGGTTAGAGAGGTTATAATACTATTTGAAATATATGTCTTTTAGTAGTAGGAGTAGTAGTACTACAACAATTTCCTTGGAGTCTGTGGTGCAGCAAGCTACCCTAAGATATGTTACTACTCCCTCCTTTCCGGTTTTTGGCTCAATTTCAAAATCTCTCCAACCAAGGTAGATGGTGAATGGTTGAATTAATTTTGTAGTTTGCACAAGTAACCCTCATTTTTCTCAAGAAGTTATGTTTACCTAATGCATTAATTACAATGAATGCATGCATGACCACTAAATTTTCATGAACTTCTACATGCATTGGTGAGTTTTCTCTTCATACTGCTTGCATCGGGTGATTTAATGCACCTCGAAATCCAAACGGTTTTTTTAAATGAGCCCTATAAACTAGAAAGGAGGGAGTAGTATGTAGTACTACCTCCATAGTGGGTACGTACTCCGTAAAATCAGATTTTCCCAAAACTAAGTCGCTCAACCTTTATTTGCTTGTTTCCCTTCCTGCTTCATTGCCTCTAACAGACTATGCCAAACTCCCCTACCTGCCGCGCGAGAGAAGACCCGTCCTCACCTTTTTCAGTTCGGGTTTGTATCGATGGATTGCGCGAAGCAGCAAAAACCAAGCCGTGTCTTGTACTCCTGTGTCGTACTAAAAGAGTAGAGATGCTCGCTTTCATGAATTATGTACTTCCTCTTATCGACATGTGGGACATATAGCAACTGGGGCGACGTGTCATGCACCCAATGACAGCGCAGAACAGCAGGGGGGACGCACCCCAGTCGTAGCGGCCCAGTAGTACTAATGAGCAATGAGACATCAAATCACAATGCCACACCTTCCCAGACGGACAAAGCAACCATTGTTTAACACCTCATTTTTACTACTTCCTCCGTCTCGATTTACAGGGCATGCACGTCGTTCTAGGTTGAGAATTGAACTAGCTATATAGTACTATGTGATGAACAATATATGTTTAGAAACTACATACGTTTAAGAATCCAATGATATACATTTTTTGACATAGTAACTCATATTTACGTAGTCAAATGGATGACCTAGAACTATATGCACGCCCTATAAACCGAGACGGAGGGATTAGTATGTTTTTAGATCAATATAGTCGGGATTCACCAAGGAGCAAAACCAAGTCGTAGGCTGCTCCTGTCTTGTTGGCGTAGAAACTCAAGCAGGGTCAGTCCGCACACGAAATGGCGACACACTTAATAGGACCCCTTTGGCTGACATGTGGCTCATCCACCATCTTGTTCCACGTGCGACGCACAGTTCGGAGCAGCGGTTGGACTTGGAGGCACCCCGGTCGTAGTGCCGCAGTAGTAGTAAATGAGCGATGAGGGGTCAAATCACAAAGGCCCACCTTTTCTTCATTAAGCTGGATGGATGAAGCAACCATCATTTCACTCTAGGGCGCAAGAGCATAAAGAAAAGAGAAAACCAATGATGCGTGCGGCAGCTACCTAGGGCACCCTAGGGTAAGAGCCTCCACTACAAATCTTCTTCTCCCTCATCCTCTTGAATAAAACCGATGATGCGTGCGGCGGGTAGGGTTTGTAGGAGTACTACGGCGTGCGGGGCCACGGCGTAGTAAACGGGAGAGGGATTGAGTTCGAGTCGACGCGTTAATACGGGTGGGCCGCTTGGTTTTACGGGAACGAGGCAGCATTTTGGGTTCGGGGACCAGTGGAGATATACGTAGTACAAAAAAATGTGGACGTAGGTTCAACCGAAAGGCAATGACGCATGGGCCCCACATTTTGATATACCCGCGGCCGCGTGAAATTTGCTACTCAAAATAATGCATAAAAGTTCCTCCAAAAACAACTTTAACTAATGGGAAGTGAATGTATGCTTAAAATGAATATGTAATACAAAGAGGAAAAATGAATTGCGGTTAAAAGAATGGCATTTCTAACAAAAATGTGAATGTGAACTACATATGTGAACATGTGACCAACACATACATTGTCAATACAAAATCTAATGCAAGAAATAACTTATGAGTAACATGCATGAATTGATGATGTGGTGCTTACATGCATAGAGTACAAAAACAATGTGATTTATGACTTGCATGCATGTCCATGAAAAAAGCTACTAGTGGGTTGTACTAGCTATTTAGGAATAGAGAAGATGCATACATGGAAGTTGTAGGGAAAGAGATGACATGTCTCTCAATTCCTATGAGTAGGGATTGGAAAAGATATGTCATTTGGTTCACATCATAGGAACTTTTCTAATGAATCTAGAGATGACATGTATCTCAATTCCTATGAGGAGGGATTAGAAAAGAGATGTCATTTGGTTCACATCATTGGAACTTTTCTATTGAATATAAGCTAATGTTTATTTTCCTTTGAAATTGTGGGAGTATAGGAATCCATTCATATGAACCAAGTGGCTCTAAAGCTATAAAAATGATATCATGTTTATTTTCCTTTGAAATGTGGAGTATATGAATCTATTCCTATGAACCAATTGGCTCTAAAGGAAAAACTCCCATAAAAATCATATCATATAGAGTTCCTATGATATTCCTCCACACTAAAGGATGGTTGAAGTTGTTGCAGGTCATACGACAGTCTTTCGTTGTACACTCCCCCCATCTTTATAGTTACCTCTCGAAGATGAATGAAATGGTATATACTGGGTATTCTATATGTGCATTTTGGTATATTAAAACTCGGTAAAAGTTTGCGAGGTTCGAATTTTCAATAAAGCTATATGCACTACATTTTGGAACGGAGGGAGGAGCATACGACAGTTGCTAACACTCACGTGGAAGATTTGTGTGTTGGAGGAGTGGCTATTCTGTTAAATGACATGGCAAAACTGACACTGTCGAATGCCGATCTAATGGTTCTTACAGCGTTCGTTAGGAAACGGCTTTTGGCGAATGTTTTTCAGATATAATTTACGGACACATGCATTGCATTGATACGTGCCCTCCCTCTCTCATGCACACACGCATCCACACGAGTCACAACTCTCCTGAGTCCTCTTGCACCCACCGTCCATAGGTAGACGTCACACACATATGTGCTATTCACACCCTACCCTCAAAACTTCTAAAAAATAAAAGACGTCGCGCACCTTTTATTTTAACTCACACATCACACACTTATACTATTACTCTTGTGGAGAACGTTCTTTGGGCATAGTATATTGTACTCTCACAAAGAGAAGCGGTGCACGCACACACTAGTTTTCTCACACCCACTCGCGGGTACACGTAGGAGTGCATTTTAAGCTAGGAGCGCATTTATTTACAAAGAGGCATCCGAATTGACATTTTGACTAGTCTAGTTTTCAACTTGATGGAGGGTCAGGGACCGCACGTGAATGATACAGTATTGTGTGTCCTGGACGCGGTGGCATGTTATTGATCGAGTTTTATTTTTACTTGAACTTTAAATGAAAATAGTGGTTCACGCGCATACAATTTAATAACGGCTGGTACAACAAAATTATATATATATATATATATATATATATATATATATATATATGCAGGAGCCTCGGCACTTGCTTTACTAGGGTTCCTCTCTTCAACTCTCTCATGCTCTCTAGATCTAAGCAAGACATAGGTGGCCACACTCTCTCTGCTCATGGTTGTACACAAATCCGGCCAGACCACCTCGAGTGGGGCAGGGGTGTAGGTGCATTGTTCGCGCGGTCGTCGGCGGCGAGGGAGGAGACCAACAACTGCCTGCGTGTCCTGATCGGCGGTCGTGTCGTTCTCTCTGGGACAGCGCCGGCTCGGGAGGGCCTCTGACCCCTTCTTCCTCCATGCGGTATTGTGGCCAAGATGCGGCCTCCGGCGCCGTCTTTGCCACATGTCGACGACCCTCAGGTATATATTCCTTTGAAACCTGTCTTGCTCTACTTCTCTAGCTCCCCACGTGGCTGTGTGTGGATCTTTTTCTACTTCCGTCGGTTGTTCCAAAGCCACTAGACTTTTACTATTATTAGAGGTAAATCTAGTTCATACAGTCGAATTTAAGAGTTGGTTCAAACAGGAAAGAAAGTGGGAAAGCTGTAGCACGAATCTAGGACTTGGTTCTAAGAGGAAACGGGGGAAAGTAATAGATACATGCTACCCAACCGGTCTCTTGGCTGAAAAGGCAAAGAAAGCATGGTGGATGGCGAAGGGTGGGGGAAGTGGACCTGTCTCTTGGTCAAAATGGAAAGAAAGTGAGGGGTGTTGGGGGACAACGCAAATGAGAACGAGCAATTCTAAATTTCCTGTGCTCACATAGGAAAATGTCGCTGAGGAGATAAAAAATGGGACAAATGTAGACATGCTGACTGAGTGTTTGCCGCTCTCGGCAACCACATCTGCCTCACCGCTTTATGCCCCTACTGCCCCTACGCCCATATCGCTACCGTTAATGTAAAATCACATGAAGCATTAAGAAATGCCACCTAATGTCACTATTAAGTAATGGTCTAGTGCCGTCGATAAATTGAAGCAATGCCATCACCATTTTATGAAGTGCACCCGTCTTGTTTTATTTCCCATGAATTGTGTTTTTGCAGTTACACTTAAATCTCACACCGCTAACATTGCTTCATCCCAGTGGAACTGCACAAATTTGATTGCACATTTACTAACCATGTGCTACTCTCATGACAGTAATAATAATGCTATTGTTCTGCATGTTAATCTAGTGGCAGTATTGATGTGATGTGATGCTACTTAAGGGCACTTTCATACTGTCAATGTAGTGCCAATTATAACGCAATAGATGCTGCTGTTAATCATATGCCATTGCAAATAACTGTCATAGTTTAAATAACCGTATTTCATATTTGCGCAAACAGGGGTGTCTGTCTCCGTATATCATTTCTATCTGTGCAATCAAAAGTACACACCTTAGTTTTAGTACAACTGCACACAATGAGATGGCTATCCCTCGCTGTCGTCGTCTAACCACCCGTCTTCCAGGTATTCCTACATTGGTAGTAACTAGGTAGAATAACCAATGCAATCTAAAAGAAGCAGATTCGTATGTTTTACTTCCTGATTGCAGTGTAGGGACGAGCGAAAATAACTGCATCCTAGTAGGGAATGCACTTTCTACCAGTTCATCCACGGAGGAGGACTAGCTGGCACGGCTGCACGGAGGTTTTTGGGACAGATGCGCGAACAAGAGGCATTTTGGTCTACTTATTTTTGCAAATAGCGGTGCTTAAATTTAGTGGAACTGTACAAGAAGTTCAGATGGTCAGTACACTACATGGTTCAGTTCAGCATTCCAATTGAGAACACAATTATAACTGGTTATTCTGGAATGAGAGAACCTAACCCTGATGGTGGCAATAAGAAAAACCAGAGTGAACTCCAGGAAATTAAAGCCTGCCTAGGGAGGCCCTTTGCTCAGAGAAGCCTTGCTTGATTTTTCCTGATTTGTAAAATTTCTCACAACTTTGTCTTCTGTTGTGAACTAGTATATGTTTGTTATGTTCTATGAATCATTGAGATGTATAAAATTGCTTAACTTATTCTTTTCAAGTATTTTGTGAAGCCTAGTTTAATGTGAATGTTCCACATGAATGCTGGACTATCGTGTGAACGTTTGGAATTTACATTGTGGCCTCAGTTAACTGCATGAACCACTATAAGAAGATACGTAGTTGCTTATATGTCAGACAACAAATTATTGATTGTTAGCTGGTCGATACCCGACTTTTCTAGTGTTGAAGCAAGTTGAGCGAACGTGTCGTGTTTTGCACAATTGCTTACAAGTGGGGTAGCACCAATAGTGTTTACAAGTACTTAACCAGCCTTACGTGCCCTATGTATACGTTGGCGCATAGTTCTCGAACGAGTACTCTACTTCATCAAGCACACGCTGCTCGTATGATAAACCGTGATAACTTATGTCTTATGATGCCATATTCATGAAATAACTAGTGAGGACGCATATGTTCCGACAACAGTTAGGATGGTTCTCAGATGAGTCACGGGCACACAAAAGTAGCAGCAGTTCCCATAGACGGATTCGAATAGAGTACTAGCCCCAAAGGGCTCGATAATAGGCAAGGTTCGGATAATTAGACACAATCCAAACTACTATTAAACACTAGCTGGGGCAACTATTTCATACCTCGATCTAATTTGGGATGGACACAAGACCGACCTTGCCATGAACATCATCGAGGACGTCCGGCGGCAGCTCAATCCTGTGAACCTTGCTGAAGATAACCTTGTGTCCTTGCCACTCATAAACTTGTTTATGGAGGCATGCCACGTCATCTTCCTGCATAAGCTTGACAAGAACAGTATGCCTCACAAACGAAGGAGTAGCTTGGAACTTCTTTTCCTTCAGTACACCCTGGACAACACGCCTGACAATAGTGAGGCTGGAATACATCTCAACATTTGTATAAGTGCAAATGGCTTCCAGGATCCAATAGCCTAAGAACCATGTTTTCCCAGTGCGTATATTCAGGTCATCTGCCTCATAGCGAGTGACATGTACAACCACACAATCCTTGTCTGCATCAAGGCTCTAATTGAAACAGAAACAAATTCTGAATTAGTTTCCAATATAAGAAACATAAGTTATTTAAACCACTATGTAGAGTCAAAAGTATGCATGCCAGGGAAGGCAGCATGGCATCGAAGCTAATAGAATTTTGCATTATTTATCACCACATACTTAGATGAAAAACCACAATCGAGATCGGCAAAGAATAAAATCACCTTGGGTAGCTCAGCGCGGGGGGGGGGGGGGACACATCCTCGAAGGGGGAAAACTGCTCCTGCAGGGCCACGGGGGCTGTAACCTCAAATGGGCCGTTGACCATCTCAGTAGTGGCCATAAGCGTATCTGGAGTCGGCTTGGTGGCTGCCTCCATCTTCTTGGAGCTCTCTGTCTCATGGGGATCAGCCTCCCGCGTTTGGTCCAACATCGGTAGATCTTTGCCTGGTTCTCCTTGGTCCATCATGAAACTGAGGAATACTAGGAGACCACTGAAAGGAAAACACAATCGCAATGACAATGAAACAAAAAAGAGAGTGAGGATCGATTACTACTTTGCAAAAGTTCTTTTCTTTTTTGAATGAAAATATACCAACATCACGGATCCGCTTATCTTCCTTCATTGGGAGAGAAGAACAGTGGCAGATGTGAGTGTTGGCTTTCTTGAAGACGGTGAGGGAGGAGGGGATTCAGCGAAGAGTGAAATGATGGTTGCTTCGTCCGTCAAACTTAGACTGTGGAGAGGTGGGGTTTTGTGATATGACGGCTCGTTAGTGCCGCACTATGACCGGGGTGACTCTCCGCCTGCATACCGCCTTCTAATTTGGTGGATGTTATTTGGGCCCGCGCGCTACATGGCCCGCATGTTAGTGAACAAAAGTAAAACGACATTTAGTAGAAGGAGACACTTCGATGACCTCGGAGGAGCCAGAAGCGGTAGTGTATCCACTTTAGTAGTAGTAATTCTTTTTCTGGGTAGCTGTAGAGTGTCTCCACTGTACTGGTAGTAATTGTTTCTCTGGGCCCAAGACAAAACAGCCCATCCAACCTAGTAAATAATAAAATCAATTCAAAAGCCCATATATTTACTTAATGAGAGGCGCTACCCAGCACACCGCCCCCAAAAAACCGGGTGCTCTTCTTCCTCCTCACTCCCAACCACCTCACGTCAAGCTCGCTCCACTCGTACCCCCAAATTTCTCACCTCACTCCTACAGAAAACCCCCAACCCCCCTTCTTTCTCACTACTACAGAAAAACCCCAGCTCCCCTTCTTCTTCACTCGCACTACAACTAGGCTCGTCATTCATTACTCTGCTCAAATCCGTGAGCTCGACGCGATGCCCTCAAGGAAAATGGAGTCAGCTGATCCCCGTGCCAAGAAGATGAGGCTCCCGCCAGCGGCGACACCTGTTGTAGATCCCGCACCCGGCAGCGCGGGGAGAAGCAGCGAGCCCGCCCCCACCAAATCCTAGGAACCCGTAGAATCTTGGGTGGACCGCATCAGCGATCTCCCGGACGCCATCCTTGGGGAGATTATCTCGCTTCTCGCCACCAAGGATTGTTGCCGCACCGAAGTCCTCTCAATTCGGTGGCGCCCTCTATGGCGTGTCATGCCCCTTAATCTCGACTATCATCAGCTATCTATCTTTAATGATTTTGAACTCCCCAGAGCCATCATCTCCTCCCACCAGGGCTCCGTTCAAAGCCTCTGCATCCTGTCATGCTACCTAAGCAAGCATACCATGCCCTACACGGTGGACGCCTGGCTGAAATCCCCTGAATTCATAGAACTACAACTTCTTGAGTTCTACTATTCCCCAGGAAATCACCTACTAGATACCAAACGCCATGTACTTGTGCCCTCAGCACCGATGTCCATCTCGCGGTTTTCCTCCTCTCTCCACACCACCACCTTTGCGTTGTACTACCTACCAGACAATCTGGTACTTAACCTTCGACTCCCATTTCTCAAAAAACTTTCACTTGTGCGGGTTCATATATCGGAGGCCTCATTGCACAACATCATCGACTCCGGTTGCCCTGCCCTGGAGTGCTTGGTGCTTGTTTTCACAGTTACAATCGGTTGTCTCCAAATAAAGTCACCTAACCTTGTAAGAACTGGAATTTCTTTTGACAGAAGACAGCTCATTATCCAAGCTGCCCCTTCACTTCAAGGGTTGATCCTTGATTCTAGTTATTCACCATCGCAAATAACCATCATCTCTGCGCCTAAACTGGAGACCTTAGGTGTAATACATAATATTTGTGCTTATTTCAAGATGGTGTTTGGCTCCATAGTTATTCAGGTACTGTATATTATCATCTACACTTGTAACCATAAGCTGCAGTTTAAATTTCTGGGCATAAGTTTTATGTCATCTTGGAGTACACATTTTGTACTAATATTATGTTATATGCTCAATGAAGAGTTTCTCCATGGATAACCTATCAACGGTGCTGGATTCTGTCAAGATCTTATATATCCAAATGAATAGTTTTGATCTGAACACGATTATTGGCTTGCTGCAATGCTTTCCATGTCTGGAGAACTTGTATATAAAGGTGATAATTTCATGCACATTGGAAGCCCGCATATAGTGTACTAGAATTAACCGTTCAGCTGTTGCACTTTCGACACTCTTTTTTTAGACCTTAACTATTTTCAATCTTCATGTCTATTTAGGCAACAGGACAGGGTAAGAAAGTTGTAACCAATCGGTGGATTCATAAGCACTGGGATTTCCGTACTTCTCATGACATCCGATTGAAGACAATAACGCTGGAACTATATGTAGCCAACCATGCAAACACTAGATTTGTCACAGACTTCCTGCTGAATGCGAGGTTTCTATTGTCCATCAGGCTTAAGTTCATCAGCAGCATGGTTTTGACAGATGGGTATGTCGAAGGGCAAAAAAAGGAGTTTCAGATGGACAAAAGAGCTTCTGAACGTTCTGGGCTTCTATTTACAACATCTTGTGGTCATAATCCAATAAATTTTACGACCCAAGATGTTCATTCTATGGACCTGACGGATCCATTTGACTGTGAGTGCCGAAAACAGTGCTGGAGTTAGATGTTGTTGCCCTTTTCAACTCGGTTGTGACTGTCATATTTTCTTTGAAACAAGGCAAATGGCTTGCCATTCGTTTAATTAAGAGTGAAATATTGTAACAAATCCCAACCAAGGGAAATAACATCACTCTCGCCGGCTGCTTGAGCGCACTGTGCATTACAGAACCCAAGTGATTAGCCCCCACTAGCACCCACAAACTTATTCTGAACTAACACACCAAATGGGATGTAATTTTCATAAGGAAGGCTGCATGACCATGAAAGATTTGGATTCTGACATGTGGGACCCATGAGGAAAAAGCCTATCCAAGGTGGTGTTGACTTACTAGCTAGTCAACAAACGATTCTGCCTACCAGCTGTTGGATTGACATCCAACATCTGTCATGTATCTTATATCTCTTGTCTTCTTCCTCCAGCCGCCCAAACCAAACCACCCCGTTGGTTCCGCCTGCTCCCGCCTCCCACGGCTGGCTGCGCCTCCACCACCCTACCGTACCCTCCAACATTGGCCAGTCCCTCCCTCTATTCCCCCACACGTCATGTTATTCTCCGGCAATGTCAGACCCAACACACACCCGCACCCGAACCAGTCAACCCTTGTACTCCCGCCGCCTGTGACTGGACCGGCGCATCTTCCACGGCTCCTGTTCATTCCATCTGAGGCCTCACCATCGTCCTCCGCCTTGGTTAGCTCACCGTGTGCTGTGTGCCGCCCTCTTGCGTTGTCAATGTCGTCAACAACCGAGAGGAACAAGGAGATGACTGTACATGGAGAGGATGACAGTAGGGACCCACTAGGGTCATGGCAGTTGATAATCCCCAAGTGTAGGGAATCATCGTAGCAATTTCTGAATGTGGAAGTGATAATCATGGAGTGTCGAACCCACAAGGAGCTAAAGGTAAGATCAATATTCTCTCAACTCCTATCTGCCACTGATACGACTCTACGTACACTGAACGTTTGCTTCCAACTAGAAACGAGAAATAAAACCATGTTGTGGGTATGAAGAGGATAACTTTGCATGATATCGAAGAGCTAAAATATAAAAGTAGGTGATGTTATCATAAAGTTAGAATATATTACTTAAGTATTATAAATAGCGAGTGCGGAATAATGATGGTTCGGTGTGCGGAATTTTCCTAGGCAATTGTTAACAAGATCAGTAGTCTTCATTGCAATTTCATATGGGGGAGAGGCATAAGCTAACATGCTTCCTCTTCTTGGATCATATGCACTTATGATTGGAACTCTAGCAAGGATCCGCAAATACTAAAGATCATTAAGGTAAAACCCAACCATAGCATTAACATATCAAGTCCCCTTTATCCCATACGCAACAACCCCCTTACTCGGCTTTATGCTTCTGTCGCTCAAGCAACCCACTATAAGCGAATCATGAACGTATTGCAACACCCTGCAAGGGAATCCCTCACGCTTGCGCGATAGGAGGGCACAATAGGACAAAACAAAAATAAAACATACAACTAATATCAATCTAGATCATCAATCAACCCAAAGACAAAGGATATCTACTCAAATCATCATAGGATGGCAACACATCATTGGATCATAATATGTGGCATAAAGCACCATGTTCAAGTAGGGATTACAGCGGGGTGCGGGAGAGTGGACCGCATAAAAGAGATGATGATGGTGATGATGATAGTGATTTTGATGATGACGATCACCGCGGCGATGATTCCCGTCCCGATGGCACTCTGGCGCCACCGAGAGAGAGGAGGATAGGTTCTCCCCCTTGTGCTTCCTCCTCCATGGCCCCCCGAATGGGGAGAGGTTCTCCCTCTGGTCCTTGGCCTTCATGGCGATGATGGCCCCTCTGAGATCCTCCCCCATGGCCTCTGGTGATGATGCCCCCCTCCGACAGGGTGCCAGTGAGGGCCTAGATTGATTTCTCGTGGCTACAGAGGCTTGCGGTGGCGGAACTTCCAATCTCTCTTCTGTTCTGGGGTTTTCTGGATTTATAGGATGGGTTGGCGTTGGTTTCACGTCAAGGGGGCCCACGGGGAGTCCACGAGGCAGGAGGCGCACCCTAGGGGGGGTGCCCTCCACCCTCGTGGTGCCCTCGGGACTCCCCTCCGGTAGATTTTTGTTCCAGTATTTTTTATATTTTCCAAAAATATTCTTCGTTGATTTTCAGCAGCATTCCGAGAACTTTTATTTCTGCACAAAAACACCACCAAAGTAGTTCTGCTGAAAACAGCGTCAGTCTGGGTTGGTTCTAATCAAATCGTACCAAAATTATGTAAAAATATTATAAACCTAGCATGAATACTTCATAAACTATAGATACGTTGGAGACGTATCAGCATCCCCAAGCTTCATTCCTGCTCGTCCTCGAGTAGGTAAATGATAAAAGAAATAATTTATGAAGTGTGAATGCTAGCAAGTGCATAAGTTTTATCAATGATAGTTTCAACCACTTTTTCTAACATCATTATATATCATAACAATAGCTCAACTCATAAAACTTCTCATGATAAAGTAACAAGCTATTCACATGTTAAAGTATAGATCATAAACTTTCTTGAAAACTAACAAACTGTGTTCTCAGTCATCAAACAATTGCAATTCATCTTATTTTCAGGAAGGGTTTATGTAAGAGCTCTGATTCAGCAAACTCCACATACTCAACTATCAATTAATCTTTCACAATTGCTAACACTCATGTGATATTTATGGGTTCAAAGGTTTAATCGGACACAGAGAAAGATAGGGGCTTATAGTTTCGCCTCCCAACCTTTTACCTCAGGGGTAATGTCAACAATAATACTTTATGAAAACCTACATAAAGTGCTCGCCAAAGGAAAAAGTGTAAAATGGAAAGGTGAAAATCACCATGACTCTTGTATAAAGGTAGAGGGTAAAAGTAAAAGATAGGCCCTTCGCAGAGGGAAGCAGAGGTTGTCATGCGCTTTTATGGTTGGATGCACAAAATCTTAATGCAAAAGAACGTCACTTCATATTGCTGCTTGTGATAAGGACCTTTATTATGCAGTCCATCGCTTTTATTTCTTCCATATCGCAAGTTCGTATAAAGCTTATTTTCTTCGCACTAATAGATCATACATATTTAAGGAGCAATTTTTATTGCTTGCACCGATGACAACTTACTTGAAGGATCTTACTCAATCTTTAGGTAGGTATGGTGTACTCTCATGGCAAAACTGGGTTTAAGGGGTGTTTGGAAGCACAACTAGTATTTCTACTTGTTGCAAAGAATTTGGCTAGCATGAGAGGGAAAGGCAAGCTCAACATGTTGGATGATCCAAGACAATATAACGTCTACTCAGATATAGGAAAACATAACCCATTAAGTTGTCTTCCTTGTCCAACATCAACATTTTAGCATGTCATATTTTAATGAGTGCTCACAATTACAAAAGATGTCCAAGATAGTATATTTATATGTGAAATCTCTCTTCCTTCAATATTCTTTCATGAATTGTTCAAGTGACCAATTCTGCGTTTACTAACTTTCAATAAATTTACCACCTATACTTATTATGTGTGAAGTCATTACTCTCCATGGTATAAGCATATGAAACATATATAAATTCACCTTTATGATATTCAATTCATTCAACCATTTACTCTTATACGTGAAGCACGTGAGTAAATGACAAAACTACTCCAAAAAGATATAAGTGAAGATCATTGAGTAGTCAAATAATTAACTAGCCATGGGAGGACTCTCTCTCTCATTCAAGATTTCAGATCCAATGATTTATTATTAAATATTTCAGATCCAAAGGTTTATTCAAACAGCAAGAAAAATGAAAATACGCTCCAAGCAAAACACATATCATGTGACGAATAAAAATATAGCTCCGAGTAAGGTATACCGATGACAGGTCGCGATGCCGTGGGTCAAGGCCAGGGGGTGAGGGCTGGAGAGCCAGTAAGAGCCCCTGAGTCGCGATGCTCAGGCGCCCCCCTTTTAACGCGCGAGCGGATCGCACGGGAGAGAGAGAGAGAGGGCTCATGATGCCCCCCACGCCATTCCTTAGGTGGATCCTGTACACCAACACGAGGGAAACAAGGACTGCCATTACGGTTGCCAGTCGGCCATTGGTTGCTCCGAGGGAGTGATTGTGGCACTGAGGGCCCAGTGAGGTAGCGCCTTGCGGGGCTGCCGCAACCAGAGCTCGACCACTCAGATTTATCGACGTTGCAGGGACGGACCCATGAGCAAGCGTCGTGCCAGAGCGAGCGACTCCAAAGGTAGGTGTCAATCGAGCAGGTGATTATCTCAAGCAGGTTAAGCACGAAGAAGCAAATCAATTTAGGTAGATGCAGAGAAAGGTACACACCACTGGGTCAGGCCCAAGCGGCTTGGGGATGATGCAGCTCGAAGGGCGCCCCCAACAAGGTAAGCTGAAGACATAAGCAAAACGGATACATGCCGCGGGGACAAACCCACGCGACCTGGGAATGGTGCAGCCCTGAGGGCGCTCCTAGCTGAAATGAAACTTGAGAGAAGTCACCTGATACTATTGCAGGGTGAGCGTCGGAGTAGTTGACGGTGCGTGGTGAAGAAGCCAATCCTCACGAGCCTTCTGAGCTCCGAGCCTCGGGAGGCTCAGGAAGTCCGGGCGGCTCGGCGAGGTCCATCTCCATTTCCTCCAGGAGTGCGCGGTGCTTGGCCACCTGATCTTCCAGAATGCTCCTCATTAGGCGCTGGTGAGCAGCAGCCGCGTTCGGCAAGCCGAAGGGCATGCGAACGTAGCTGTGCGGTGGACCCTCGCAACGCCCCACGCGCGAAGGCCAGAAGCACACCTGAGACGCGACTCGATTGAGCCCTAGGTAGTTGATGCAGACCCGCAACCCGCCATCCTCGCCTGGATGGGGAGCTACGCTGGGCAGGCGGCGGTTGTAGCGCATGACTCTCGATTCCTGCAACTCATGAGCGACCTTGGTGATGAACTCCTGAGGGTTGGGCCCTCCTTGTCTTATGCTTTGCTGAGGGAAACGTGCCACGAAGCACGCCTCCAACTGGTGCCCGAGCGCCTCCCTCGTGATCTTGGCAAAGTCAGTGGCTCCCCAGGAGAGAGCCTCCGAGCCTTGCCCGATGAGGGCGCCGGGCGCGCCTTCCTATGCGGCGGAGGGTGGCGCCCCTTGGATGGGCGCAGGTCCTAATGTGGCGCCTCCAGAGGTGCCTGCCTCCTGAGGCCTTGAGCCAGGTGATGTCTTCTTCTTCTTGGGAGATGCTTCACGAAGGTTTCCACTCTTGCTGTCTGGGTCCTCAATTAACGCGGCTTGGAAGGCACGCTCAAGAGAGCACACCGCATCCTTCTCTTCACAGGGGGCCGTGATGACTCCGCCACTTCCTGGCATCTTGAGGACGTTGTAGCCATGGTGAGTCACTGCCATAAACTTGGCCGGAGCGGGATATCCGAGGATGGCATTGTATGGCAGGCGAATGTGGGCAACGACGAAGTCAATGAGCTCGGTACGGTAGTTCTTGCGCTGCCCAAAGGTGACAGGGAGGCGGACCTGCCCTATCGGGATAGTGGAACCATCAGTGACTCTTGAGAAAGGCTTGGTTGGTTGAAGCTGATCGTATGGCACTTGGAGATTGTTGAACGTCTCGACGGACAGGACGTTGAGCCCTGCTCCGCCGTCGATGAGGGTCCTGGTAACTTGCACATTGCTAATGACGGGGGAACAGAGCATCGGGAGGACACCGGCTATTGCCGCGCACTTGAGCTGATCCGCTGAGCTGAACATGATGGCGCACACAAACCACCTGAGGGGGCGCGTGGCCTCAAGCTTGGGGAGGACTACATTCACCTCGTGAGCAAACTGCTTGAAGATGCGCTGAGAGGCTGGGGCCTGGGCACCGCCCAAGATGCAAGCGATCGCACGCGGCTCCTGGAAGCCCCCAGCCCCCTCGTCCTGATGATGGTCGTCATTCCTTCTTGGCGGCGGTGGCAGAGGAGGAAGTCCTGTGTTGCCTTGTGGGCGATCCTCACGAGGCTGATCCCTCCAAGCCCCCTCGCAAGGCTGGTCCTTCCAGCGGTCCTCACGAGGCCGGTCACGCCACCCTTGGAGAGGGCCTCGGTCGTCCCATCATCCTCCACCTCTTCCTCCGCCTCTGCCGTAGCCCCGATCATTGCGCTCGGGGCGTCGACCGACACGGCCTTCTCGCACGGCCCTGAGCTCTTGGCATTTGTTGGTGTTGTGGGTGTGGAGAGTGTGGTACACCCAGTATGGGCTGCCTTTGGATGACTCCGGCAAGTCCCTGCCGTGCTTCATGTCCGGCTCTACTGCGAGCACAGCTGCTCCCTTCCGCTTCACATCCTTGGCCTTGGCTTTCTTCTCTTTTGGATCTGCCGCTGGGAGCTCGAGAAGGGAGAGGCGTCCCTCCTCAGCCCTTGCGCACTTGGTCGCTAGGTTGAACAACTCCAGAGACGTGCACAGATCTTCGTGGATTGCCAGGTCCTGCTTCATATTGACGTCGCGGACGCCGTCAGAGAACGTCAAGATGATGGCCTCCTCGGTCACCTTGGGAATATTGAGGTGAGCGCTGTTGAACCACTGGATGTAATTCTGCAAGGTCTCTCCGGGTTGCTGCTTAATGCGGCGCAGGTCACCCATGGCCGGCGGACGGTCGCGAGTACCCTGAAAGTTGGCGATGAAGCGAGTGCGCATCTCTTCCCAGGAGGAGATCGTGCCAGGAGGCGGGTTTAGGAGCCAGGTGCGGGCACCGTCCATGACTGCCATGGGAAACCAGTTTGCCATGACCTTTTTGTCCCTGTTGGCGGCTTCGATGCCCAGCTCGTAGAGCTGCATGAACTCCGCGGGGTCGGCAGTGCCGTCGTAGCAAGGGGCCAGGTCAGGTTTGAACTTGCCCGGCCAGGCGACACTACATAGCTCGGTGGTGAAGGCGCGACAACCTGCGTTGGCCATCAGAGCTCTCTGCTGATGCGGGGCTTGCTCCTGGGGATTCCCGCGCGCCGCTGCTTGGAGTAGCGCGGGGCCTTGACGTGCTGGCGCAGCGGCGCGGTCATGGCGTGCTGGTGCCGGGAGCACGCGAGCACCTTCTTGGGGATGAGGGATTTCTTGGCAGCTTCTTTCTTGTCGGCCGGCGTTGGACGCGGTGGATCTCATCCTGGGGCCGCGCGCCTTGGGGCCAGGGCGCCTTCTTGGGGAGGAGGTGGCAGAGGAACCTCTTGGGCTGCACCACCCGCGCAGGACGAAGGGTGAGGCAGTGAGAGGGACGGTGCAGGGGAGCCTCCTGCGACACTGACGAGCTCGGTGATGCGAGCGAGCCACTCCTCGTAGAGGTCGTCGACGGGACGGTAGTGCAGGAGCTCATGCGCCAGGAGCAATGCGGCGTGCGCGTCCGTGGGGGCGCGAGGGCATGGGACGATGAACCAGCTGGAGTCAGCGACGGGGTAGCGGTGCGGCCTTCCCGCCGCACCAAAGGATGTAGCAACGAGGCCTGCCCCTCGTTCCCCGCCGAGCCGGTGGCAGCGTTGGCAGCAGGTGACACGGAACGACGAGGACACCTGCCGACGGGAGCCGTCTGGTCGACGCGGGCGGCGAGAGGAGCCCGACGCTCGGCGCGAGCCCGGTGAGCGTCAGCCATGGGCACGACGGGTGATCGAACGCGGAACAGTGGAAGAAATATTCCGGTGCACCCCTACCTGGTGCGCCAAATGTCGGATGTTGGGTTCCGGCAGACCCTTAAGGTTCGAACTCTGGGGTGCACGCGAAGATCTTCCCCCTACCAGTCCACGTCTGATCGCCTCGCGAGAATCTAAGCTAAACGATGAACAACACGAGGGACACAAGATTTATACTGGTTCGGGCCACCGTTGTGGTGTAATACCCTACTCCGGTGTGTGGTGTCATGGATTGCCTCCGGGCCAGATGATGAACAGTACAAGGAAGAACTGCCTCGCGAGAGGTGTTCTTGAGCTGATGCGGTGTTCTACTTGGGGTGAATCTTCCAATTTCTAGATGATATTCTCCCTCTACTGCGGTGACTAGCCCTATTTATAGGGGCCCTGGTCCTCTTCCCAAATATTGAGCGGGAAGGGTGCCAACAACGGCCATTTTGAAGGGGAACATCTAGTACAAGTTATCCTGACTAAAGTGGGTCTTCGGCTGCCAAAGACACTGGTGATGACGCCGTCTTGGGCTCCATGGTGACCTCCATCTTGCCGCTCTGCTGGTCTTGGTCTCGTTGCACTGAAATGGTAACCTTTGCCTGATGCCTCGGTACTCCACGCCTGTGCTTGCCCCCTTTGCACCAAAGAGGAAACAAGGACACTGCGCAGGCCGGCGCCCGCCTGGCGCCCACCTGGTCTCGATCGTCACGGCTTGCGTCACGAGCACCTCGTGAGGTGTCCTTGCCTTGATCTCTCCACCTCCTCGCGAGCCTGCCTAGCGAGGCCGCTCCTGAGGAAGCCTTGTGTCACCCGCCCCGCGAGGCTTGGCCCCTCGCGAGGGTCTTGAGTTTTGTGCTGATGAAGATGGGCCGTACTGGGCCACCACTCGAGCCACGCCGCAGGCCGCAGGCAGGCAAGTCTGGGGACCCCCATTCCCAGAACGCCGACAGCGTTACCTCGCATAGTGTCGCTTGTCCCTAGGCACTATTCATGAAGTGACCCAGGGGACAAGTAGGACATGCCCACCACTCCACCACATAGCTTACATCCTAATCTAGCTCATCCTATATATAATAGCACATATCCATCCATCCCCAGGGGACAAGCCATCCACGTCCACTAGAGCACGCATGCTCACACTCACGCATGGACACACACATGCCCTCACGGGCAAGCATGCACAAGCTATCCGGCCACAAGGCACTCAGGCCATGCATATTTACAAAGCCAGATGCCTACGGCACTGAGCTCAGATACAGCTCCAGGAGCAACTTTGTACCAGATATACCACATATATTCAGACATGCAGGAGTAGGGGTATTATCTCTCCGGAGAGCCCCGAACCTGGATAAACCCCCGCGTGCTACTCGCATACCCGTCCCGGATATTCCATTGCAGTCTTGCCCTCACCTCAAGCCACTTTGTGGCATCTGTCGTCTCGCGGACCCCCCTGCCGACTGACGCGAGAATACCATGACACTAATTATGTGTCACCCTAGGTTATTGATGAGCCACAAGTATAGGGATCAATTGTAGCTCTTTTTTGATAAGTAAGAGTGTCGAACCCAACGCAGGAGCAGAAGGAAATGACAAGTAGTTTTCAGTAAGGTAATGTCTGCAAGTGCTGAAACTGTAAGTAGCGAGTAGTTTGATAGCAAGATAATTTGTAACGAGCAAGTAACGATAGTAACAATAAGTATCCAGCAAGGTAGCCCAATCCTTTTAAGACAAAGGACAGGCCGAAACGTCTCTTATAATAAGCAAAGCGTTCTTGAGGGTACACGGGAATTTCATCTAGTTACTTTCGTCATGTTGGTTTGATTTGTGTTCGCTACTTTGATAATTTGATATGTGGGTGGACTGGTGCTTAGGTGTTGTTCTTACTTGAACAAACCTCCTACTTATGATTAACCCTCCCACAAGCATCCGCAACTACGAGATAAGTATTAAGAGTAAATTCTAACCATAGCATTAAACTCTACGATCCAATCGGTCCCTTACAGAATAGTGCATAAACTGGGGTTTAAGTTTCTGTCACTCTCGCAACCCGCCATCTATTTACTACTCCACAATGCATTGCCTTAGGCCCAAATATGTTGAAGTGTCATGTAGTTGACGTTCACATGACACCACTAAGGGAATCACAACATACATACTATCAAAATATCGAACACAATTACTTGCAACATGATTTCTCCTGTGACCTCAAGAACAAAAGTAACTACTCACAAGTAATCAACATGCTCATGATCAGAGGGGTATTAAATAGCATAATGGATCTAAACATATAATCTTCCACCAAATAAACCATATAGTAATCAACTACAAGATGTAATCAACACTACTAGTCACCCCCTAGCACCAATCTATAGTTTCGGTAACAAGATTGAATACAAGAAATCAACTAGGGTTTGAGATGAGATGGTGTTGGTGAAGATGTTGATGGAGATTTCCCTCCCCAAGATGGGAGAGTTGTTGGTGAAGATGATGACGATGATTTCCCCCTCTGAGAGGAAAGTTCCCCCGGCAGAATCGCTCCGCCGGAGAGCAAAAGTGCTCCTGCCCAAGTTCCGCCTCGAGACGGCGGCGCTCCGTCCCGAAAGTCTTCCCCTTATATTTTCTAGATCAAAATGACTTGTATACCAGAAGATGGGTACCGGAGGTGGTCCAAGGAGGGCACTGAAGGAAATATGCCCTAGAGGCAATAATAAAGTTATTATTTATTTCCTCATATCATGATAAATGTTTATTATTCATGCTAGAATTGTATTAACTGGAAACATGATGCATGTGTGAATACATAGACAAACACATAGTCACTAGTATGCCTCTACTTGACTAGCTCATTAATCAAAGATGGTTATGTTTCCTGACCATAGACATGTGTTGTCATTTGATTAATGGGATCACATCATTAGGAGAATGATGTGATTGACATGACCCACTCTGTTAGCCTAGCACTTGATCATTTAGTATACTACTATTGCTTTCTTCATGACTTATACAAAGTTCCTACAACTTTGAGATTGTAAATCCCGTTTACCGGAAGAACACTTTGTGTGCTACCAAACGTCACAACGTAACTGGGTGATTATAAAGGTGCTCTACAGGTGTTTCCGAAGGTACATGTTGGGTTGGCATAATTCGAGATTAGGATTTGTCACTCTGATTGTCGGAGAGGTATCTCTGGGCCCTCTCGGTAATACTCATCACCTAAGCCTTGCAAGCATGTAACTAATGAGTTAGTTATGAGATGACATATTACGGAACGAGTAAAGAGACTTGCCGGTAACGAGATTGAACTAGGTATTGGATACCGACGATCAAATCTCGGGCAAGTAACCTACCGATGACAAAGGGAACAAAGTATGTTGTTATGCGGTTTGACCGATAAAGATCTTCGTAGAATATGTAGGAAACAATATGGGCATCCAGGTCCCGCTATTGGTTATTGACCGAGAATGGTTTTAGGTCATGTCTACACAGTTCTCGAACCCGTAGGGTCCGCATGCTTAACGTTTCGATGATAGTTTTATTATGAGTTTATAAGTTTTGATGTACCGAAGTTTGTTCGGAGTCCCGGATGTGATCACGAACATGACGAGGAGTCTCGGAATGGTCGAGACATAAAGATTGATATATTGGAAGCCTATGTTTGGACATCGGAATGGTTCCGGGTGAAATCGGCATTTTACCAGAGTACCGGGAGGTTACCGGAACCCCCCGAGGGGTTAATGGGCCTACATGGGCCAAGAGGGAGAAGAGGAAGGAGCCAGGAGGGGGCCGCGCGCCCCTCCCCCTCCTAGTCCGAATAGGACAAGGGAAGGGGGGCGGCGCCCCCCCTTTTCCTTCCCCTCTTCCTCCTCTTTCCCCCTTCTCTCCTACTCCAACTTGGAAAAGGGGAGCCCTACTCCCGGTGGGAGTAGGACTCCCCCCTTGGCGCGCCCCCTTAGGCCGGCGGCCTCCTCCCCCTGGCTCCTTTATATACGGGGGCGGGGGGCACCCCATAGATACACAAGTTGATCTACGGATCAGTCCTTAGCCGTGTGCGGTGCCCCCTTCCACCATATTCCACCTCGGTCATATCGTCGCGGAATTTAGGCGAAGCCCTGCACCGGTAGAACATCATCATCGTCACCACGCTGTCGTGCTGACGGAACTCATCTTCGGAGCTCGGCTGGATCGGAGGCCGGAGATCGTCATCGAGCTGAACATGTGCTAAACTCGGAGGCTCCGTACGTTCTGTGCTTGGATCGGTCGGATCGTGAAGACGTACGACTACTGCCCGCTTACGGTCTACGAGGGTACGTGGACGAACACTCTCCCCTCTCGTTGCTATGCCATCACCATGATCTTGCGTGTGCGTAGGAATTTTTTTGAAATTACTATGTTCCCCAACAGTGGCATCCGAGCCTAGGTTTTATGCGTTGATGTTATATGCACGAGTAGAACACAAGTGAGTTGTGGGCGATACAAGTCATACTGCTTACCAGCATGTCATACTTTGGTTCGGCGGTATTGTGAGATGAAGCGGCCCAGACCGACATTACACGTACGCTTACGCGAGACTGGTTTCACCGTTACGAGCATTCGTGCTTAAAGGTGACTGGCGGGTGTCTGTCTCTCTCACTTTAGCTGAATCGAGTGTGGCTAAGCCCGGTCCTTGCGAAGGTCAAAACAGCACCAACTTGACGAACTATCGTTGTGGTTTTTGATGCGTAGGTAAGAACGGTTCTTGCTAAGCCCGTAGCAGCCACGTAAAATTTGCAACAACAAAGTAGAGGACGTCTAACTTGTTTTTGCAGGGCATGTTGTGATGTGATATGGTCAAGACGTGATGCTACATTTTAATGTATGAGATGATCATGTTTTGTAACCGAAGTTATCGGCAACTGGCAGGAGCCATATGGTTGTCGCTTTATTGTATGAAATGCAAACGCCCTGTAATTGCTTTACTTTATCACTAAGCGGTAGCGATAGTCGTAGAAGCAATAGACGGCGTAAATGACAACGATGCTACGATGGAGATCAAGGTGTCGCGCCGGTGACGATGGTGATCACGACGGTGCTTCGGAGATGGAGATCACAAGCACAAGATGATGATGGCCATATCATATCACTTATATTGATTGCATGTGATGTTTATCCTTTATGCATCTTATCTTGCTTTGATTGACGGTAGCATTTTAAGATGATCTCTCACTAAAATAATCAAGTAGTGTTCTCCCTGAGTATGCACCGTTGCCAAAGTTCGTCGTGCCGAGACACCACGTGATGATCGGGTGTGATAAGCTCTACGTCCATCTACAACGGGTGCAAGCCAGTTTTGCACACGCAGAATACTCAGGTTAAACTTGACGAGCCTAGCATATGCAGATATGGCCTCGGAACACGGAGACCGAAAGGTCGAGCGTGAATCATATAGTAGATATGATCAACATAGTGATGTTCACCATTGAAAACTACTCCATCTCACGTGATGATCGGTTATGGTTTAGTTGATTTGGATCACGTGATCACTTAGATGACTAGAGAGATGTCTGTCTAAGTGGGAGTTCTTAAGTAATATGATTAATTGAACTTAAATTTATCATGAACTTAGTACCTGATAGTATCTTGCTTGTCTATGTTTGTTTGTAGATAGATGGCTCGTGCTGTTGTTCCGTTGAATTTTAATGCGTTCCTTGAGAAAGCAAAGTTGAAAGATGATGGTAGCAATTACACGGACTGGGTCCGTAACCTGAGGATTATCCTCATTGCTGCACAGAAGAGTTACGTCCTGGAAGCACCGCTGGGTGCCAGGCCTGCTGCTGATGCAACTGACGACGTTAAGAACGTCTGGCAGAGCAAAGCTAATGACTACTCTATAGTTCAGTGTGCCATGCTTTACGGCTTAGAACCGGGTCTTCAACGACGTTTTGAACGTCATGGAGCATATGAGATGTTCCAGGAGTTGAAGTTAATATTTCAAGCAAATGCCCAGATTGAGAGATATGAAGTCTCCAATAAGTTCTATAGCTGCAAGATGGAGGAGAATAGTTCTGTCAGTGAACACATACTCAGAATGTCTGGGTATAATAATCACTTGATTCAATTGGGAGTTAATCTTCCTGATGATAGTGTCATTGACAGAATTCTCCAATCACTGCCACCAAGCTACAAGAGCTTCGTGATGAACTATAATATGCAAGGGATGAACAAGACTATTCCCGAGCTCTTCGCGATGCTGAAAGCCGCGGAGGTAGAAATCAAAAAGGAGAATCAAGTGTTGATGGTCAACAAGACCACTAGTTTCAAGAAAAAGGGCAAAGGGAAGAAGAAGGGGAACTTCAAGAAGAACGGCAAACAAGTTGCTGCTCAAGAGAAGAAACCCAAGTCTGGACCTAAGCCTGAAACTGAGTGCTTCTACTACAAGCAGACTGGTCACTGGAAGCGGAACTGCCCCAAGTATTTGGCGGATAAGAAGGATGGCAAAGTGAACAAAGGTATATGTGATATACATGTTATTGATGTGTACCTGACTAGAGCTCGTAGTAGCACCTGGGTATTTGATACTGGTTCTATTGCTAATATTTGCAACTCGAAACAGGGACTACGGAATAAGCGAGCACTGGCCAAGGACGAGGTGATGATGCGCGTGGGAAACGGTTCCAAAGTCGATGTGATCGCGGTCGGCACGCTACCTCTACATCTACCTTCGGGATTAGTTTTAGACCTGAATAATTGTTATTTGGTGCCAGCGTTGAGCATGAACATTATATCTGGATCTTGTTTGATGCGAGACGGTTATTCATTTAAATCAGAGAATAATGGTTGTTCTATTTATATGAGTAATATCTTTTAGGGAAAATTTTGTTTTTGCCACTCCAAATTTTGCCAATTTTCCTTATGCCACTTTAGATTTTGTCATTTCACTTTTGCCACGCTTAGCTTTTGACAATTGTCACAATTGCCATTCCATTGCAAAAGCAGAATAATTTTATTTCATTTTTGCCACTCTTAGCTTTTGAAATGTATCACAATTGCCACTCTGAAAATTTTGCTTTTGCCACGGGAATGGCAATTGTGATAATTGTCAAAAACTAAGAGTGGCGAAAGTGAAATGTCAAAATCTAGAGTGGCATAAGGAAAATTGGCAAAATCTAGAGTGGCAAAAACAAAATTTTCCCTATCTTTTATGGTCATGCACCCTTGAAGAGTGGTCTATTTTTATTGAATCTCGATAGTAGTGATACACATATTCATAATGTTGAAGCCAAAAGATGCAGAGTTGATAATGATAGTGCAACTTATTTGTGGCACTGCCGTTTAGGTCATATCGGTGTAAAACGCATGAAGAAACTCCATACTGATGGACTTCTGGAATCACTTGATTATGAATCACTTGGTACTTGCGAACCGTGCCTCATGGGCAAGATGACTAAAACACCGTTCTCCGGAACTATGGAGAGAGCAACAGATTTGTTGGAAATCATACATACAGATGTATGTGGACCGATGAATGTTGAGGCTCGTGGCAGATATCGTTATTTTCTCACCTTCACAGATGATTTGAGCAGATATGGGTATATCTACTTAATGAAGCACAAGTCTGAAACATTTGAAAAGTTCAAAGAATTTTAGAGTGAAGTGGAGAATCATCGTAACAAGAAAATAAAGTTTCTACGATCTGATCGTGGAGGAGAATATTTGAGTTACGAGTTTGGTTTACATTTGAAACAATGCAGAATAGTTTCGCAACTCACGCCACCCAGAACACCACAACGAAATGGTGTGTCCGAACGTCGTAATCGTACTTTACTTGATATGGTGCGATCTATGATGTCTCTTACCGATTTACCGCTATCGTTTTGGGGTTATGCTTTAGAGACGACCGCATTCACGTTAAATAGGGCACCATCAAAATCCGCTAAGACGACATCTTATGAACTGTGGTTTGGCAAGAAACCCAAGTTGTCGTTTCTTAAAGTTTGGGGCTGCGATGCTTATGTGAAGAAACTTCAACCAGATAAGCTCGAACCCAAATCGGAGAAATGTGTCTTCATAGGATACCCAAAAGAGACTGTTGGGTACACCTTCTATCACAGATCCGAAGGCAAGACATTCGTTGCTAAGAATGGATCCTTTCTAGAGAAGGAGTTTCTCTCGAAAGAAGTGAGTGGGAGGAAAGTAGAACTTGATGAGATAACTGTATCTACTCCCTTATTGGAAGGTAGTTCATCACGAGAACCGGTTCCCGTGACAACTACACCAATTAGTGAGGAAGCTAATGATATTGATCATGAAACTTCAGATCAAGTTTCTGCTGAACCTCGTAGGTCTACCAGAGTAAGATCCGCACCAGAGTGGTACGGTAATCCTATTCTGGAAGTCATGTTACTTGACCATGATGAACCTACAAACTATGAGGAAGCGATGATGAGCCCAGATTTCGCAAAATGGCTAGAGGCCATGAAATCTGAGATGGGATCCATGTATGAAAATAAAGTATGTAATTTGGTTGACTTGCCCAATGATCGGCAAGCCATTGAGAATAAATGGATCTTTAAGAAGAAGACTGACGCCGATGGTAATGTTACTGTCTATAAAGCTCGACTTGTTGCGAAAGGTTTTCGACAAGTTCAAGGGGTTGACTACGATGAGACTTTCTCACCCGTAGCAATGCTTAAGTCTGTCCGAATCATGTTGGCTATTGCTGCATTTCATGATTATGAAATTTGGCAAATGGATGTCAAGACTGCATTCTTGAATGGATTTCTAGAAGAAGAGTTGTATATGATGCAGCTGGAAGGTTTTGTTGATCCAAAAGGTGCTAACAAAGTGTGCAAGCTCCAGCGTTCCATTTATGGACTGGTGCAAGCATCTCGGAGTTGGAATAAACGTTTTGATAGTGTGATCAAAGCATATGGTTTTATACAGACTTTTGGAGAAGCCTGTATTTACAAGAAAGTGAGTGGGAGCTCTGTAGCATTTCTAGTTTTATATGTTGATGACATATTATTAATTGGAAATGATATAGAATTTCTGGATAGCATAAAGGGATACTTGAATAAAAGTTTTTCAATGAAAGACCTCGGTGAAGCTGCTTACATATTGGGCATCAAGATCTATAGAGATAGATCAAGACGCTTAATAGGACTTTCACAAAGCACATACCTTGACAAAATTTTGAAAAAGTTCAAAATGGATCAGGCAAAGAAAGGATTCTTGCCTGTGCTACAAGGTGTGAAGTTGAGTCAAACTCAATGCCCGACCACAGCAGAAGCTAGAGAGAAAATGAAAAATGTTCCCTATGCTTCAGCCATAGGCTCTATCATGTATGCAATGTTGTGTACCAGACCTGACGTATGCTTAGCAATAAGCTTGGCAGGAAGGTACCAAAGTAATCCAGGAGTGGATCACTGGACAGCGGTCAAGAACATCCTGAAATACCTGAAAAGGACTAAGGATATGTTTCTCGTATATGGAGGTGACAAAGAGCTAGTCGTAAATGGTTACGTCGATGCAAGCTTTGACACTGATCCGGACGATTCTAAATCGCAAACTGGATACGTGTTTATATTAAACGGTGGAGCTGTAAGTTGGTGCAGTTCTAAACAAAGCGTCGTGGCGGGATCTACATGTGAAGCGGAGTACATAGCTGCTTCTGAAGCAGCGAATGAAGGAGTCTGGATGAAGGAGTTCATTTGCGATCTAGGTGTCATACCTAGTGCATCGGGACCAATGAAGATCTTCTGTGACAATACTGGTGCAATTGCCTTGGCAAAGGAATCCAGATTTCACAAGAGGACCAAGCACATCAAGAGACGCTTCAATTCCATTCGAGACCAAGTCCAAGTGGGAGACATAGAGATTTGCAAGATACATACGGATCTGAATGTTGCAGACCCGTTGACTAAGCCTCTCTCACGAGCAAAACATGATCAGCACCAAGACTCCATGGGTGTTAGAATCATTACTATGTAATCTAGATTATTGACTCTAGTGCAAGTGGGAGACTGAAGGAAATATGCCCTAGAGGCAATAATAAAGTTATTATTTATTTCCTCATATCATGATAAATGTTTATTATTCATGCTAGAATTGTATTAACCGGAAACATGATGCATGTGTGAATACATAGACAAACACATAGTCACTAGTATGCCTCTACTTGACTAGCTCATTAATCAAAGATGGTTATGTTTCCTGACCATAGACATGTGTTGTCATTTGATTCATGGGATCACATCATTAGGAGAATGATGTGATTGACATGACCCACTCTGTTAGCCTAGCACTTGATCGTTTAGTATACTGCTATTGCTTTCTTCATGACTTATACAAAGTTCCTACAACTATGAGATTGTGCAACTCCCGTTTACGGGAAGAACACTTTGTGTGCTACCAAATGTCACAACGTAACTGGGTGATTATAAAGGTGCTCTACAGGTGTTTCCGAAGGTACATGTTGGGTTGGCATAATTCGAGATTAGGATTTGTCACTCTGATTGTCGGAGAGGTATCTCTGGGCCCTCTCGGTAATACTCATCACCTAAGCCTTGCAAGCATGTAACTAATGAGTTAGTTATGAGATGACGTATTACGGAACGAGTAAAGAGACTTGCCGGTAACGAGATTGAACTAGGTATTGGATACCGACGATCAAATCTCGGGCAAGTAACCTACCGATGACAAAGGGAACAAAGTATGTTGTTATGCGGTTTGACCGATAAAGATCTTCATAGAATATGTAGGAACCAATATGGGCATCCAGGTCCCGCTATTGGTTATTGACCGAGAATGGTTTTAGGTCATGTCTACACAGTTCTCGAACCCGTAGGGTCCGCACGCTTAACGTTTCGATGACAGTTTTATTATGAGTTTATAAGTTTTGATGTACCGAAGTTTGTTCGGAGTCCCGGATGTGATCACGGACATGACGAGGAGTCTCGGAATGGTCGAGACATAAAGATTGATATATGGTAAGCCTATGTTTGGACATCGGAATGGTTCCGGGTGAAATCGGCATTTTACCGGAGTACCGGGAGGTTACCGGAACCCCCGGGGGGTTAATGGGCCTACATTGGCCAAGAGGGAGAAGAGGAAGGAGCCAGGAGGGGGCCGCGCGCCCCTCCCCCTCCTAGTCCGAATAGGACAAGGGAAGGGGGCGGCGCCCCCCCTTTTCCTTCCCCTCTTCCTCCTCTTTCCCCCTTCTCTCCTACTCCAACTTGGAAAAGGGGAGTCCTACTCCCGGTGGGAGTAGGACTCCCCCCTTGGCGCGCCCCCTTAGGCCGGCGGCCTCCTCCCCCGTGGTTCCTTTATATACGGGTGCGGGGGGCACCCCATAGATACACAAGTTGATCTACGGATCGTTCCTTAGCCGTGTGCGGTGCCCCCTTCCACCATATTCCACCTCGGTCATATCGTCGCGGAGTTTAGGCGAAGCCCTGCACCGGTAGAACATCATCATCGTCACCACACCGGCGTGCTGTCGAAACTCATCTCCGGAGCTCGGCTAGATCGGAGGCCGGAGATCGTCATCGAGCTGAACGTGTGCTGAACTCGGAGGCTCCGTACGTTCGGTGCTTCGATCGGTCGGATCGTAAAGACGTACGACTACATCAACCGCGTTGTGATAACGCTTCCGCTTACGGTCTACGAGGGTACATGGACGAACACTCTCCCCTCTCGTTGCTATGCCATCACCATGATCTTGCGTGTGCGTTGGAATTTTTTTGAAATTACTACGTTCCCCAACAGGCACAACCCACCAGGGCGCGCCTGGGCTCCCTGGCATGCCCGGGTGGGTTGTGCCCACATGGTGGGCCCCCTCTGGTAGTTATTTTCTCCAATATTTCTTAAATATTCCATAAAAAATTCTCCGTGAAGTTTCAGCTTGTTTGGAGTTATGCAGAATAGGTAGCCTGACGTAGCTTTTTCAGGTCCAGATTTCCAGCCGCCAGAATTCTCCCTCTTGGTGTGTACCTTGCAAATTATGAGAGAAAAGGAATTAGAATTACTCCAAAAAGCATTATTATGGATAAAAACATTATAAATAACAGTAAGAAAACACGATGCAAAATGGACGTATCAACTCCCCCAAGCTTAGACCTCGCGTGTCCTCAAGCGAAAACCGAAATCGAAAAACATGTGCACATGCTTTGAGAGAGAGGTGTCGATAAAAACAAAAATACTGACATAGAAGCATCATGTTGATTATTATAATAGCAACTAAATTGAACATAGGATTTTTATCATTGAACTTGCATCATATACTTCCGATGAATAAGTAACAGTTCATCACATAATCGAAGTATAAAGCAAAAACTCTATTAAAAACCAACAAACAATGTTCTCAGTCAACTTTGCAACTACAATTCATCATCTTTTCAGGAAGAGTCACGTGTCAGAGCCTTTTAGCAAGTCCACATACTCAACCATCATATAGTCTTCTACGATTGCTAACACTCACCTCGTACCCATGAGCAAATCGTTTCAACCGGACACCTAGAAAGATAGGGGGTTATAGTTTCGCCTCCCAACATACTCACCTCAAGGGTGATGTCAACAATAATAACTCATGCTATCTATATTCAACTGGACATATGTGCCTAGATCTTTCCTCGCCACATGATGCTTGCCAAAAGAGAAAATAACAAGGAATATAAGGAAAACTTTGACTCTTTGCATAAAAGTAAATACATAAAAGTAAAAGATAGGCCCTTCGCAGAGGAAGCAGAGGTTGCCATGCACTTATTTGTTTGCATGCTCAATCCCTTAGTGCAAGAGAACATCATGTTGTATTGCCCCTTAAGATGACAATCATTATTATGCAGTCTATCGCTTTTGTTCTTTGTCATCCAAGTTCGTACAACGCTCAATTTTCTCTTACACTAAATGATCTCACATATTTAGAAGCAATTTTTATTTCCTTTTTGCACCGATGACAACTTACTTGAGGGATCTTGCTCAATCCATAGGTGGGTATGGTGGACACTTGAAAAAGATTTGGGTTTAAGGGTTTTGGATGCAGAAGTAGTATCTCTATTTGGTGCGGAATTTTTGGCTAGCAAAGATAGGGGCAAGCATCACATGTTAAAGGATCTATGACATATGACTTCTATGTGAATATAAATATACATAACTCATTAAGTTGTCTTCCTTGTCCAACATCAACAATTTTGGCATATAATATTTTGATGACGGCTCGCAATCACAAAAGATTTCTAGGATAGTATATTTATATGTGAATCTTCTCTTCCCTTATTAATTCTTTCATGAGTTGCATCATTGCATAATGATCTGTTTGTCAGTCTCTAATAAAATTTCCTACTTATACTTTTCCTTATGTGGTGGTATCACCTACCATAGGATTAGTATATGATCTTATTGATTTGTTTCCTTTCTTTTCTTTTTTTTCTTCCTTTCTTATTTCTTTTATTTATTTGCAACATGAAATTAAAGAAAGCAAAACTCAGACTAAATTTATTATATAACTTGCACACGATTACGAGGATAGATCACTAAGCAGACTCTCAAATAAGAAAGGGTCGAACTAACTTTATTTCATCTAAAGCAAAAATATCGAACTAAGATAAGTAAAAGCAAAAAGATAGTGGGATGATACGATACCGGGGGACCTCCCCCAAGCTTGGCGGAAGCCAAGGGGAGTGCCCATACCCGATACTCAGTTCTTCTTTGGTGGTGAAGGAGCTTCTTCCTCCTCCTCAGCCAGCAGTGCTTGTGCTGTCACCGGGAATGAATTTACGGTAGCTTCCTTGCCCTTGCCTCCCTTCACAGCATCCGTAAGCTCCTCCCTCTTCGTCTCGATCTTCATCAGCCAAGCATCTTCTTCCATGTTGTTGGAGGAGCAGGAAGACGTGATGCCTCGCTTGATAAATCTGACCAAGAACAACAAGAAAAGAGAACAGAGGATTTCTTCACGATACGGTGGTTAACATGTTCGGGAAGTATATATAAAAAAATTATCTTACAGGAGAAGTATATAGAAGAAAAACAGAGTTCGGAAGGTGCCCCAGGTGGGCACAACCCACCTGGGCGTGCCAGGCATGCCTGGCGCGCCCTGATGTCTTATGCCCACCAGGGGACGTTTCCTGGGAGTTTCTTTATTTCCAAAATTCTCAACTATTCCAAAACTAACAAAAAATATTTTTGTGGATTTTTCGGAGACCGTTTACTTACCGTATCACGTACCTCCTTATTTTGATGATTCTGGGGTGTTCCGGAAGGACTCTTTTATGTGTTCTTCTGATGTCAAAGTTTGGATAATATTACTTTCAACATTGATAGGCGTACCTAAGATATAATGCTTTATTCGTTGCCCGTTGACAACCTTAGGGTTAGTGCCCTCAAAATTATTTATTTTGATGGCTCCAGACCGGTAAACCTCCTCGGTAACATATGGGGCTTCCCATTTCAAGAGGAGCTTTCCTGCAAAAAATCTAAAACGAGAGTTGTACAAAAGAACATATTCTCTGAATTTGAACTCAGGCTTTTGGATTCTTTTGTCGTGCCATCTTTTAACTTTCTCTTTGAATAATTTTGCATTTTCATAAGCCTGGGTTCTCCATTCATCTAAAGAGCTAATATCAAATAACCTCTTTTCACCGGCAAGTTTGAAATCACAGTTGAGTTCTTTAACTGTCCAATATGCTTTATGTTCTAACTCAAGAGGAAAATGACAAGCTTTCCATAAACCATTTTATAAGGAGACATACCCATAGGATTTTTATATGTTGTTCTATAAGCCCAAAGTGCATCATCTAATTTCTTAGACCAATTCTTCCTGGACCTGACAGTCTTCTGCAAAATTAATTTTATTTCTCTATTGCTAAGTTCAACTTGACCACTAGACTGAGGATGATAAGGTGATGCAATTCTATGGTTAACATCATACTTGGGAAGCATTTTACGAAAAGCACCATGAATAAAGTGTGAACCACCATCAGTGATTAAATATCTAGGGACTCCAAACCTTGGGAAAATTAACTTCCTTAAGCATTTTAATAGAGGTGTTTTGATCAGCACTACTAGTTGGAATAGCTTCTACCCATTTAGTAACATAATCAACAGCAACCAAAATATGTGTATACCCATTAGAGGAAGGAAAAGGTCCCATGTAACCAAATCCCCAAACATCAAATGTTTCAACAACAAGTGAATAATTCATAGGCATTTCTAGGCGCTTACCAATATTACCTATTCTTTGGCATTCATCACAAGATGAGACAAACTTACGGGCATCCTTGAACAGAGTAGGTCAATAAAATCCAGATTGCAATACCTTGTGAGCAGTTCTATCTCCAGCATGATGCCTTCCATAATCCTTGGAGTGACATTTCCGTAGGATATGTCCCTGTTCATGCTCAGGTACATAACGTCTAATAATACCATCTACTCCTTCTTTATAAAGATGTGGGTCATCCCAAAAGTAATGTCTTAAATCATGGAAGAATTTTTTATTTTGTTGGTATGTAAAGCTAGGAGGTAAATATTTAGCAAAAATGTAATTAGCATAATCAGCATACCAAGGAGTACTATTAGCAACATTTATTGCAGCTAACTGCTCACCAGGAAAACTATCATCAATAGGTAGTGGGTCATCAAGCACATTTTCAAGCCTAGACAAGTTATCTGCTATGGGGTTCTCAGCTCCTTTTCTATCAATAATATGTAAATCAAATTCTTGTAACAAGAGAACCCAATGAATAAGTCTAGGTTTAGCATCTTTCTTTTCCATAAGATATTTAATAGCAACATGGTCTGCGTGAACAGTTACTTTGGAATCAACAATTTAAGGTCTAAATTTATCACAAGCAAACACCACTGCTAAAAATTCTTTTTCAGTAGTAGCATAATTTCTTTGAGCATTGTCTAGAGTTTTACTAGCATAATGAATAACATTCAATTTCTTATCAACTCTTTGTCCTAGAACAACACCAACAGCATAATCACTAGCATCACACATAATTTCAAAAGGCAAGTTCCAATCAGGTGGTTGAACAATAGGTGCAGAAATTAATGCTTTCTTGAGTGTTTCAAAGGCTTCTAAACAATCATCATCAAAAACAAAAGGAACATCCTTTTGCAAAAGACTAGTGAGAGGCCTAGAAATTTTAGAGAAGTCTTTAATAAATCTCCTATAGAAACCAGCATGACCTAGGAAACTACGAATACCTTTGATGTCCTTAGGACATGACATTTTCTCAATTGCATCAACCTTAGCTTGGTCCACTTTAATACCTCTTTCAGAAATTGTATGACCCAAGACAATGCTCTCATTAACCATAAAGTGGCACTTCACCCAATTCAAGACAAGATTTGTTTGTTCACATCTCTGCAAAACTCGCTCAAGATTGCTTAAACAATCATCAAAGGACTTCCCATAAACAGAAAAGTCATCCATGAAAACCTCAACAATATTTTCACAAAATTCAGAGAATATAGCCATCATGCATCTTTGAAATGTAGCAGGTGCATTACATAGACCAAAAGGCATACATCTATAAGCATAGGTTCCAAAGGGACAAGTAAAAGTAGTCTTTTCTTGATCAGGTTGAGATATAGGTATTTGTGAAAATCCAGAATATCCATCAAGGAAGTAGAAGTGTGTGTGTTTAGATAATCTTTCAAGCATTTGATCAATAAAAGGCAAAGGGTAATGATCTTTTCTAGTTGCTTTGTTTAATTTTCTAAAATCAATTACCATTCTATAGCCTGTACCAATTCTTTGTAGAATAAGCTCATTCTTATCATTAGGAACAATAGTTATACCTCCTTTCTTAGGGACACAATGAACATGACTTACCCATCTACTATCAGCTATGGGATAGATTATACCTGCTTCCAGAAGTTTTAGTATTTCCGTTCTTACCACTTCTTTCATCTTCGGATTTAACCGACGTTGATGATCAACGGTTTAGCATCAGGTTCCATATTAGTTTTGTGCTGACATAGAGTGGGACTAATGCCCTTTAAATCATCAAGAGTATATCCAATAGCAGCTCGGTGCTTCCTTAGAACTTTCAATAATCTTTCTTCTTCATGTTCTGAAAGGTTAGCAATGATAATGATGTGGAGATAGAACCTGTTTTTGATCTTGATAACCCACAACCTAATAATAAAAGGTATGATAAAAGAGACTTCATTGCTAGGAAACATGGTAAAGAAAGAGAACCATGGGTTCAGAACCCATGCCCTTTCCTCCTAAACCATCCAAGAAAAAGGATGATGAGGACTTTGAGCGCTTTGTTGAAATGCTTAGACCTGTCTTTTTGCGTATGCGTTTGACTGATATTCCGAAAATGTCTCCTTATTGCAAGTATATGAAAGATATTGTTAGAAATAAAAGAAAGATACGGAAGCTGAAATTTCCACCATGCTTGCTAATTACACAATTAAAGGTGGAATACCAAATAAACTAGGAGATCCAGGAATACCAACTATACCATGCTCCATTAAAAGGAACTATGTTAAAACTGCTTTATGTGATCTTGGAGCCGGTGTTAGTGTTATGCCTTTCTCTTTGTATCGTAGACTTGATTTGAATAAGTTGACACCTACTGAAATCTCTTTGCAAATAGCCGAGAAATCGACTGCCATACCCATCGGTGTTTGTGAGGACGTACCTGTCGTAGTTGCAAATGTTACTATTTTAACGGACTTCGTTATTCTTGATATACCCGAGGACGACAATATGTCGATCATCCTTGGTAGACCCTTTTTGAATACTACAGGGGTTGTTATTGATTGCAACAAGGGCAATGTCACTTTTCATGTTAATGGTAATGAGAATATGGTACACTTTCCGAAGAAACAACCTCAAGTGAATAGTATCAACTCTATTGGAGAAATTCCAACAATTGATATTGGAGGTTATAAATTCATTCTTCCTACCGTCAAGAGGAAATATGATATTCTTATTGCTGGGGACATGCATATCCCCCTTGAGGTAACCTAGTGTTATTCGAAAATTCTCCGGTTTCATGTCATTTGGAAGAAGTTTGTTAATAAGACTTGATCAACCTTATTAATTGATTCCTTTTGACGGACATGTGATGGATGAATCTAGAAAGCACAACCTTCTGTACCCAACTTTTACTCTCTGTTATTTAGAATTAATAAATCAAAAATACTATTATTTTTCTGTTTTCTGAATTATCCGTGCAATAAAGAGATGACCAGAAAATAAAAGACCTCCAAATGCCCTGAATAAGGATGCAACGTTCCATCTCCTGCATAAGGATTAGCTAGCAGTTTCTCTATCATATCGGAATTTCATAATAAATATTTTCAGTAGGTTGAGGAAAAAACCTTTGTTCTTCTGGTCGGAGTGAAGTTACCCCGAACAAACCCCTCAAAGGATTATTTTCCATAGTGACAAGGGACAGTAAATTTCAGCACACTATATAAATGTTTCCTTACCAAATTCCACTTACCAAAGGCGCTTCACTCCCTGGCAACGGCGCCAAAAAAGAGTCCTGATGACCCACAAGTATAGAGGATCTATTGTAGTCCTTTCGATAAGTAAGAGTGTCAAACCCAACGAGCAGCAGAAGGAAATGACAAGCGGTTTTCAGCAACGTATTCTCTGCAAGCACTGAAATCATCGGTAACTGATAGTTTTGTGATAAGATAATTCATAACGGGTAACAAGTAACAAGTCTAACTAAGGTGCAGCAAGGTGGCCCAATCCTTTTTGTAGGAAAGGACAAGCCTGGACAAATTATTATATAAAGCAAAGCGCTCCCAAGGACACATGGGAATTACTATCAAGCTAGTTTTCATCATGCTCATATGATCCGCGTTCGTTACTTTGATAATTTGATACGTGGGTGGACCGGTGCTTGGGTGTTGTCCTTACTTGGACAAGCCTCCCACTTATGATTAACCTCTCTCGCAAGCATCCACAACTACGAAAGAAGAATTAACATAAATCTAACCATAGCATGAAACATATGGATCCACATCAGCCCCTTACGAAGCAACGCATAAACTAGGGTTTAAGCTTCTGCCACTCTAGCAACCCATCATCTACTTATTACTTCCCAATGCCTTCCCCTAGGCCCAAATCATGGTGAAGTGTCATGTAGTCGACGTTCACATAACACCACTAGAGGAAAGACAACATACATCTCATCAAAATATCGAACGAATACCAAATTCACATGATTACTTATAACAAGACTTCTCCCATGTCCTCGGGAACAAACATAAATACTCACAAAGCATATTCATGTTCATAATCAGAGGATAATAATTATCATTAAGGATATGAACATATGATCTTCCATCGAATAAACCAACTAGCATCAACTACAAGGAGTAATCAACACTACTAGCAACCCACACGTACCAATCTGAGGTTTTGAGACAAAGATCGAATACAAGAGATGAACTAGGATTTAAGAAGATATGGTGATGGTGAAGATGTTGATAGATATTTACCCCCTCTAGATGAAAGGATCGTTGGTGATGACGATGACTTTGATTTCCCCCTCCGGGAGGGAAGTTTCCCCGGCAGAACAGCTCCACCAGAGCCCTAGATTGGTTTTGCCCAAGTTCTGCCTCAAGACAGCGGTACTTCATCCCGAAAGCTTCCTTATGATTTTTTCAGGTCAAAAGACATCATATAGCAGAAGAGGGGCACCGGAGGCCTAACAGGGCGCCCACAAGCTAGGGAGGCGCGCCCAAGGGGGTAGGGTGCGGCCCCCACCCTTTGTGGCCACCTGGTGGGTCCCCTCTGGTATTTTCTTCGCCCAATATTTTAAATATATATTCTAAAATAATTCTTAGTAAATTTTCAGGACTTTTGGAGTTGTGCAGAATAGGTCTCTCAGATTTGCACCCTTTCCGGTCCAGAATTCTAGCTGCTGGCATGAACCTTGTAAAATAAGAGAGAAAAGGCATAAGTATTGTACCATAACGTGTAATAACAGCCCATAATGCAATAAATATCAATATAAAAGCATGATGTAAAATGGATGTATCAGAGGGGCTGCGCCGTACGCACCGGTGGGTGGGGGTTGGGATGTTAGCAGAATAAGCCCACTGTTAGTAGAATAAGGTCTTATGAGTGTCACTAGAATAGACCCACCCTATATATGTGTGTGTGTGTACATCTGAGAAAGCAATTAAGTAACAACACGTTGACTTTTCTGGAAACCATGAGAGTAGCCTAGGCGATTAGGGTTTTGCGGCGACTTGGCGGCGCCCCTGGACTAGGTCGATGGGGCGCTCTGGTGATCATCGGCCAGAGATGGCAACACCCTTTGGGAGCAGCACCGGTCAGGGGCAGGGGACCCTATCGCCCAAGTCTGCTAGGGCACAGCTCGAGGAACATCTGGGGAAACTGGATATCTCGGAGGAAGAGGCGACGCCGCTGGTGCTGGATGATCGTCTGGAAGGGGCACCAAAGAAGGATGGTGGCGGGGAAGGTTCTTCATCACAACATACTTCAATCCAGACAATCTCCAATGCCCTGAGGCCTGCATGGGGTAACCCTAAAGGGCTAATATTCCGCACTGTGGGAGAAAACATGTTCATTGCGGAGTTCACTACGCAGTGAGATTGGGATCGCATGTGGGAAGGATCTCCATGGCACATCAGTAAACACGCGGTTGTCCTGTCTGATTTTGATGAGTGTATGTGCCCGTCGGAACTTCAGTTTGATAAGTTGCAGGTCTAGGATAGGGTTGTCAATCTTCCTTTCAACCTACGAGATGAAACATGGAGCAAGGCGATTGCAAAGCAAATTGATAAGAACGCAACTTCAGTCCACTTTGATTACGGAGGAGGCTATCTGCGCGCACGGGCCACTCTGGATGTGGCTAAACCATTGATATGATGGATTTTAATTGAATCTGCAAGGAGGGGAACTACGGATCCTTTTTACATTCAGTATGAAAATATTCCCCAATTTTGATTTTCTTGTGGTCGTTTGGGCCACTCTGATTTATACTGTCCGACACCGGGTAATAGAGATGAACATGGTGACTTGTTGTTTGGCAAATGGCTGAGACCACCGGAGGAAAAGAAGAGGGCAACGTCACCTGAGAGTTCTTCTAAGAGCTAACACACAAGAAACAGTAAGAATGTAACAAAGAATTCTAGCTCGGCTGATGCTGGTGCAGAGGTAAACTCTCTTGCCAAATGCCATTCAGCGCACAAGCGCAAAGGGGGGCCGCCGATGCAGGTGTGCCGTAGAGTGGATGTGACCCTTCTCACCTATGATGCAGCAAATGAGGTGGGGGAGCATGAGAACACATGTTTGACTGATCATGGGGACGGTAATGAAAATGATGGCACAATGAGGGAACCAAAGAATAAGTGGCCAACTCCAACATATTCTGACTCTTCGGCAGGGACTGCTAGTCAGCCCTGCCCAGCCCAATGAATTGTCTAAGATGGAACTACCGGGGGCTTGGGAGGCCCGAGGCAGTTCACGAGCTTCGCAATATGGTGAAGCAAGAACTGCCCGCCCTTCTTTTCATCATGGAAACAAAGATTAGGGGATAGAGAGTAGAAAATATGCAGACTACTTTGGGTTTTGCCAGATGTTTTGCAGTTGACAGTGATGGCTTGAGTGGTGGTCTTGGGCTGTTTTGGTCACAAGAGGTTTCAGTGGAGCTGAAGAGTTTTAGTCTCTGCCATATTGATGTAATGGAGCGAGCGATGGATAATTCTTTCAATCAATGGAGATTTACAAGCTTTTACGATGTTCCAAGAGTTGAGGATCGACATCACAGTTGGAGATTTCTCTGTACTTTGCATGCAGTACCTCATAAAGCATGTCTATGTATTGGTGATTTTAATTAAACCATATTTGCATCAGAACACTTCAGTAGATCAGCTCATCCGGAGTGGCAAACAAGGGTGTTTCGTGAAGTAACAGATGACTGTTCTCTCCAGGATCTTGGTTGGTCTAGAGTAGCTTATACATGGGATAACAGGCAGGCGGGTGGTTCCAATGTCAAAGCGAGACTCAATCGAGATTTCGCCATGGAGGACCTACTTCAGGATACCAGCAAATCCGTGTTTGCCATGTTAGTGCCATCGAATCTGACCATTCTTTTGTGGTAGCTGAGATGATTAAACTTCAGCTGGGTATGCGATGAAGTACTACTAAACAATTCTTGTATGAAAATGTCTGGCAAACTCATACAAAATAATGAAAATCTTGTATTGGAGACTTGGCGTAGAAACAGAAGTAGCCAAGGTATGCAAGGAATTGTGAATACTTTGACTGCTTACAGAAAGAGCTTGCACCATGGAGTGCTAGAGAGTTTGGTTCGCTACAAAAAACATTCAGAAATTACAGAAACACCTTGCACGAATTCGTGGGCAATCCATTGGCACTGGTCCTTCTGATGAAGAGAGGGCGATCATCAAAAAGCTGAAAGAGGCGATGCACCAGGAGGAGATCTGGTTGAAGCAATGCACTCGAGTTTCATGGCTTTAAGCCGGGGATCGAAATACTGAATATTTTCATGCCCAAGCAGCCCAACGGAAACGTATGAATTGATTCTGGGGTTTACTAGGCAAGATGGCTCCCGTTGTGCGAATGTCAATGAGGATAAACTGCAAGTTCAAAGTTTCTTTGAAAATTTGTACACTTCACAGGGTTTTAATGATATGGAAAATTTGTTGAGTTATGTCCCTGTACGTGTTACACCTGTTATGAATGATGCACTGACAAGACCCTTTGTTGAGGAGGAGGTCAAGCGCGCTTTGTTCCAGATGGCTCCGTCTAAGGCGCCAGGATTTGATGGGTTCACGGAGGGTTTCTTTCAAAGACACTGGTCTGCCATCAAGAACGATCGTGGTGCCGGCAGTATTAGATTTTCTCAATGGGGTTGAGCTCCTAGAGGGTCTCAATGACACATCCATTATACCCAAGGTACGCAATCCCGAGAAGATCTCTCAATATCGCCCTATATCTCTTTGTCTGGTCCTCTATAAAATAGCTGCTAAGGTGGTCACAAACAAAATGAGGGAATATATGGAGGTGATCATAAGTGAAGAACAAAGTTCTTTTGTGCCCGGACGGTTGATTACGGACAATGCATGCTATGAAACGTAGGAAAAAAAGGAAAGAATGTGGCTTGCGTTGTGAAGTTGGATATGATGAAGGCCTACGACCGTGTGGAATGGCATTTCCTGGAGGCAATACTTCTAAGGCTGGGTTTCACACTCAGTTTGTCAAATTGGTGATGAAGTGTGTGACATCAGTGAGATTTTCTGTCAGAATGAATGGAGAATTGCTACCATTGTTTTCTCCTTCGAAAGGACTTTGGAAAGGCGATCCAGTATCGCCGTATCTTTTCCTACTTTGCGCCGAAGGTTTCTCTTCATTGCTCAATAATTATGTTGGCCAAGGGCTTGATCGTGGCATCCGTGTAAACTTTAGAGCTCCTTGGATCAGTCATCTCCTTTTTGCGGATGATAGCTTGATTTTCATCAAGGCGAATACACACGGTGCTGAACGTATGAATGAAATTATTCAAATATATGATGAAGCTTCAGGGCAGCAAGTTAATAAGGAAAAAACTGCTATTTACTTTAGCCCCAATACTTCTCAGAGTTCGCGGCTACAAGTGAAGCATACTCTCAGTATTCATGTCGAAGCATTTACTAAGCATTATTTGGGTCTCCCCACGGCGGTGGGAAGAATCACTAGTGGGACTTTCGATCACCTAGGAGAAAGAATTAGAAGAAAAATCCAAGGATGCACTACTGTAGGATGCTGCTAACGCGACACTACGATCAGAGACCCTTTGAAGAAATTGTGTGCGATGCATTAATCGCAAACGGTGATGTAAAAAACGCCAAAAAGATGCAAAACATTTGTGATGAAGGATACATTAAACACGGCTTAGAGTTTAGTTGCTTGTGCAATAAGGGGCATACGGTTGATCCATATGAACTGTTTGCGATGAGGCAGATCAAAGATGTGTGCGATATATGGCATACAGTTCACCCCAATGAACTGTTTGTGATGAGGCGGAACAATAGAAATGGGCAGCCAGATGAAGGTGTGTATGTGATTGAGGGCATACACTTCAGACATATGAACTGTTTTTGATTAGGCAACACAAAAGACACGGTCTGCCAGATCAAGGTGTCTACGATTGACGGCATACACTTCACACGGATGAACTATTTGCGATTAGCAACAACAAATAGAAACAGTTAGACAGATCAACATGTGTGCGCTAGACGGGCACACATTCTAATTAAAATAAGTGTGCACGATGGTAATAACGAGCGCGCACGGTTGATGGAATAAGACATGTGCTGATATCGCCTATTGTTATGCACCCAATGGTGCAAACGGCACGTACGCGGCTGAGAACGCGTGCCCACGTTAGGCCGTCCGAGAATAGTGTTGCACGCCTGCATCCAGTCACATTCCAAATTACTACCACGCTATATTTAATTGCAAACATGTTCACACTGATCAAAACCTAAACGGTTTCCCATTTAGGAGCGTATTAGTACTCGGTTATAAATACTACCTACTCCAAGATGACAACACATTCCTCCTCAACTCCTCATCCACAAAAACAAACAAGTCATTCATTGTCATTCCCTTGCGTCTGTCATGGCCCGCATGAGTTCTGGCTCGAGAGATTACCCAGGGAGAGGAGACCATGGAAGCAGAAGCACGAGAGATGTCCCGCCTCACCGCAAAAGCAACCGACATGTCTTGTCGCGCCGCCGTAGTAGCACATAGGTCCCGCCGCCGCCGAAGCAGCACACGGGTCCCACCGTACCGTCGATGCAGCAGACTGGTCCGGCCGCGCAGCGGAAGCAGCAGAGATGTCTCGTCGTGCCGCGAATGCAGCAGAGATGTCCTCCCATGTCGTGGCGGCCGGGGAAAATGTCTCGCGGGCAAGCGAGGACTCACACAGGCGCATGCGCACTATGCTTAATGACCTGATGGGTTGGATCTCTGACTGGATGAAGCTGCAGGACGAGATGAATGCCTTGTTTGAAAATGCTACCAGCGTCATCCGGGGACTAGGGGAGGACAAGGCGAAGCTCCGCACCGAGCGCGACCTGCTGAGGGAGAAGATCACCGGAACGATGAAGCAACATGAGGAGACCACTGCCTTGTTGAAGAGGACAGGCGTCATCGTTAAGAAACTTATGGATGAGAATGCCATGCTCCACATCGAGCGCCAAAGGCTGGTGGAGGAATCCGTGGATGCTCTCAAGCAGCGTCTTGAGGACACGAAAGAGCTCATCACGGCTCGCCGCGAGAACTAGTCTCCGCAGCCTGCAGCAACACATCAATAAAGTAGAGATCATCGAGCCAAATCATTGTCTGCGTCTTCCTTCTTGTTTTTCCCTTGTGTATTTTGGGTATTGCCGCATGTGGCTTTTTAATTATCTTGCTAAATATGTAAGACAATTATTATTCACTTTCATTGTCCTTATATTCATCAGTCTTGACATAAGTCGCAGTCGGTGCTATATAGGTCTGTCGAATCTTACATCAAGATCCGTGCAAAACTTTAATTTCAGATTTTTTTTTCTCTCTTAAATCTTAGTCGAGTGAGAAATAGCCACGCCATTAAAAAGGGGCTCGGGCGCCATTAATGGAGATGTTGGGAGAGAGGTGGGCGGCGGACAAAGGTCAAAGGGCACTCCTCCCAATGAGCACGCGCATGGGTCTGATCCCACGCCTTCCGTACTCAAATAGCTACCCTTCACGGCACCTCCTAGCCAACAAAAAAAGGGGACGCGTGGCGGCACGTAAATGGTAAGTAGAATGCCCATGGTTTCAATAATACTTGTGTTTCCGATTGTAACGTGACGGCACTTATTCTAAAATGACTTTGTTGATTGTTAATGTGTGCACCTTCGCAAATCGTACAAAAAATTTACCACAGCATGTTGGTGCCATGTCATGACACCATGCCAAGTTTCATGATTTTCATGCGAGTTTTGGATTTACGGGAATTTTAAAACCAAGTTTCTCGATGTTTCCGGTCGAGCCAAGACGCCTAGATGTTTGAATTCCATTCCCATTTCTTGCATGGAACCTAGAAATTAGCCCAAGTACACATAAATAATTTTTCAATTAACTTTGGCACACTGGAGCATGTGCTTGTAGTTCAAATTTGAATTATGTGCATTAAATGCCTGAAAATTCAATTAATGTATCAAAAAGGCCAAACGAACCCAGAATAATTCCAAAATTTAGCACGAAACTCCTATTGGTCTAAGCTGCCTATGTAAAAAAACAAGGCGGGAGAAGGCAGTGTATATCGTTTCGCACACACAGGTGACACGTTCCCTCTTGGAACCATGAGCCTTCTTGAGAGAAGCTCCGGTTTGCAAGAAGCTTATACCAAAGCTTGTCCCAATTTAGCCAAAAAAATTACCACAGCATGTTGATGCTATGTCATGATACCATGCCATGTTTCATGATTTTCATGCGTGTTTTGGATTTACAGGAATTAAGAAACCAGGTTTCTCAATATTTTCAGTCGAGCCACGACGCCCAGATGTTTGAATTTCATTCCCATTTCTTACATGGGACCTAGAAATTCACCCGACACACATGTGATTTTTTCAACCAACTTTGGTGCACTGGAGCATGTGCTTCTAGTTCAAATTTGAAATATGCATATTAAATGCCCAAAAACTCAATTAATATATAAAAAGGCCACACAAACCCGGAATAATTCCAAATTTTTACACAACACTCATATAGTTCTATGCTTCCTCTGTAAAAATTCAAGGGGGGAGGCAGCATATATCGTTTCGCACACAAACGTGACATGTTCCCTCTCGGAACCCACTAGTCTTCTTGAGAGAAGCTCCGGTTTGCAAGAAGCTTATACCAAAACTTGTCCCAATTCGGCCAATTTTTTTACCATAGCATGCTGGTGCCATGAAATGACACCATGCTAAGTTTCATGATTTTTATGCGAGTTTTGAATTTACAGGAATTTAAAAAACCAAGTTTCTCAATGTTACCGGCCGAGCCACGACGCCCAGATGTTTGAAATTCATTCCCATTTCTTGCATGGGACCTAGAAATTCACCCAGGGACGATTCTAAGGGGGGACGAGGGGGGCGAGACCCCCCCCCCAACGATCGAGTGGTCCCTCGATAACGATCAGCGATCCCCTAACTTTTCTGCTTGTGTGCATGTACGTAACCTGCTTCGCTCCCCTATGCTCAGCCCATGTACTGTTACAGTCCATTAGATTTTCTTGAGTTGGTACAGCCCATTATAGATATGGAGCACTAAAATGCCAACCAGGACCATCGTGGAAAACAAAGAGGCCCTGTTAGTTACAGCACAAATCCACGTATTGCTAGAGGTAGTCTGTTTGTTTCCAAGCCGCCGCCCGTTGCTGAGATTGAGACTGACCTGCTGGCCGCTCCGATCAGACCTGTCCATCGTTCCACTATCGAGGACAGGAGAAGGGTGGGGGACGCCGGGACAGGGAAGCGCCGTTGCGCCGATCCACAGACACGTTGTCGGTTGCCCGTTTCCCATTGCCGGTGGCTTGGACGCACGGCGGCTTAGTAGCAATAATACAAGGGGAAAAGGTAATATGTTCTCGCATCAGATTGGTTCATGCCTTTAGAAACTATAGAAGTATAATCATACAAATTATAAGTATTAATCATCAAGTATAACATTTTCATTTATTTATTTGTGCTTGTGTAGACATGAAGAGAAAAGAGCCGAATCGACACATAAGCTTTTCAAACCAGTTGGTTCAAGCTCTCAACCATCGAAACATGATGCTACAGTACAATCTAAGTGAACCAGCCTAATCCTAACTAAGGCTAAAGACTTCCATTGATGTTATGAGGTAAGCAAGAATTGTTTATTTTCCAAACATTTATAATTTCTTAATGCATGATATCTAATAATTATTATTCTTTATTGCATTAGGTGGTTAATTTTCCAAGCATGCCCCTTTAGAGGAAATGGTGAATATGATGATTCCAAGAACCAAGGTACTAGCTCAAGCATAATTTAATTGATATGCAAGCTCCTAATAAAAAAATGCAACTAATAATATTTGACGAATCTACATCGCTTGTGTCATTGTCTTTCTATTAGTGCTCAGATTTGCTCTCCTTTTCCTCTTATCACTGTAACAGGACTGGTTAATTCTATTAAGAAATTGGTGGAAATCATGTTAACCTAAAAAAATTCTCTAGTGTCGTTGTCTTCGCCCCCCCCCCCTATGGTCAAATCCTGGCTCCGTCTCTGCCAAGGACACACATGTGATTTTTCAATCAACCTTGGTGCACTGAAGCATGGGCTTGTAGTTCAAATTTTAATTATTCATATTAAATGCCCAGAAACTCAATTAATGCATAAAAGGGCCAAACGAACCCGTAATAATTCCAAAATTTAACACGACAATCATATAGTTCTATGTTTGCTCTGTAAAAAATCAAGAGGGGGGCAGTGTATGTCATTTCGCACACAAAGGTGACACGTTCCCTCTCGAAATCATACGCCTTCTTGAGAGAAGCTCCAATTCGCAAGAAGCTTATACCAAAATTTGTCCCAATTCGGATAATTTTTTTACCATGGTATGTTGGTGCCGTGAAATGACACCATGACAAGTTTCATGATTTTCAGGCAAGTTTGAGATTTACAGGAATTTAAAAACCAAGTTTCTCAATGTTTCCGGCCGAGCCACCACGCTCAGATGTTTGAATTTCATTCCCATTCTTGCATGGGACCTATAAATTCACCCAAAGACACACATGTGATTTTTCAACAAACTTTGGTGCACTAGAGCATATGCTTGTAGTTCAAATTTGAATTATGCACATTAAATATCTAGAAACTCAATTAATGCATACAAATGCTAAACGAACCCGGAATAATTCCAAATTTTAATATGACACTCATATAGTTGCATGTTCATCATAGATAAATGTTCTAGAAATTCAAACACCATCCTTTCCCTCCGTAACACCATTTTGTCTTTCAAAACAGAATGAAAAAATCAGGTATACCACAAACAGTTTAGTACCGAGAATCGTGTGGGATGTGATATAAAATATCTTGGCACACCGTCTTTTCTGGCTTACGCAGGAAGCTTCGTCGTCAACAATCCACCGTCCGCGCTTGAACCACACTTGCGCGCTAGTTTCTCGCGGCACCGAGCGAAAGTTTTCTGCCACCGCAGAAATATCTACCCCCCCCCCCCACCAAAAGCCACATTTCCATTGTTCCTCCTTGATTTCCAAGTTCAAACATTCACTGCTGCTTACTGGCAGCACCGCCTCCTTGTCGGCGACCCTTCTTCTTGCAGCGCCGCCTCCTCGCCGGCGACCCTTCTTCTTGCTGTGCCGCCTCCTCGCCGGCGACCCTTCTTCTTGCAGCGCCGCCTCCTCGCCGGCGACCCTTCTTCTTGCTGCGCGGCCTCGTCGATATGGTCAGGTAATCCACACCCCACCCATACCATCCTCCTCCTTCCCTGTCCCACATGCCCTGACCGACAGCGCGACACCTTTCGCTGAAATCACTGGCCCCATCCTCCAATTAAGCGCCGCCCACAACCATTTTGCAAGCAATATAACATGGAGCTCAGTAGCATCTGGCAGTGGAGAAGCAAATCACGACCGCACGCATGGACGAGGTCGCTATGGCTGCCATGCGTGCCGACAGCCAGATCTTGAAGGAGCGCATCGTTTTCGAGGACACCGTCGACACCGCCACGTGGTTGTCTACTTTTAAATACAGTTCGTGCTGTTTTCTCGAGGCCACCGCCAGTGCCTTCTAGTGATTTGTCCTCTATAATGTTAATATGAAATCTGGTATTCTGAAATGTAATGTTCAGTTCACCGTTTGGTCCAACAATTGCTACATTTCACAGTACTGTTCTCAAGCATTCTTGGTTTCGTTAACTATCTTATCTTCTAGTATATGTTCTATTCTGCAATGGCGTGCTTAGTTAACTGTTTTGGTTCATTTGGTCTGCTGTCCAGTTAACTGTTTGGTTCAATTCTGCAATTTGATTTTCATTTGTTGTGGGTACAATTTTGTATTGTTATGCATGTGAGAAATAAATCGAATTTGGCTGTACTCAATACATATTCTACTGATAGTATGGCAACTCTCAGTTAACCTGATCAAGATCTTCCTTATATGTGTTACAGGGAAATAATGGGAGACACTGCGGTTTACCATCGAGGTTTGCTCATGCATGGTCCTTTCGCTAATAGCACATTATTGTGCAGTTGCAGGAATCATTCTAATATTTAGATTTATTACAATTTGGTCTTGCACATGTAGGTCCTGCTGTCAAAAGCTTAGACCCACTGTTTGACCCATTTTGCATATGGGGAAATGAGATGTCCATGAATATCAGTCAAGTCAAGAAACTCAGAAAGATTGTTAGTATAAAGAAACTTGCGACGAATAACAGCAAGATCTTTATTTGCACAATGAAGAAGACATCAGTCAACTATAGGATGGTACTAACTCTTTTACCTTGTTTTTACCCCTTGAGCCATTTCAAAATTTATAATAGTGATTTATGCACATCTTTGTTTTCAGTACTTTTCAAAGCAGTTCACCGATGATTACCTCTCAAACCACCAGCATGGTCAAGAGGCGAGGAAGGTATTCATTCAACACCCACGGTACAATATTGAAGTCTTCCTGAAGAGGACGAAGGTTGGGCGGACAATTATCCATAGCCACTAGCCTAAAGTTGCAAGGACATTCAACATCACTGAAGGCTCAATATTCGCCTTCCGCTTCTGCAGTTTCCTAGATGAGATTCATCTGTCTATTTACCATGTATGATGTTACTTTTCCAAAGGTTTTTGATGTTGCATGTGAAACTTGGTGCTGTTGTGTAATGGCATAGCTAGCTATATCCCTCTTTGGTCTAACTGAGTGCTGAAGCTATCTGATGTAATTTGATTATGAAATCCTGGTTGCCGTTATGGATATGAAATATCTAGTGTGTTTTATAAGAAATGTCAATTTGATTACTACATGGATTATCAATAATAGGCTAATTACCCTGCTTATTGGGGTTTCTATTGCATACGGTTACTCAGACAACACCGTGGGCGATGAACTCAAACAACTCACACAGTTTCCAGAAAGTAGGTGTGTTGGATCAACTAACAATCACACACGACTTCTGGCAGACAACTGTTTGCGCTAGGACACCTTGCACAAACGTTTCCACACAAAAAATTATGTGTGATATACATATGAACGGAAACATTTTTTGGGGATTCACTATGTGGGATGTACATATGAACGAAAACAATTGGGTTTCGATGCCTCGCCCGTTCGCACACGAGCTCATTTTGCCCCCGTCTGTGTGGCCGGAGGGCCTATCCCCTACGGTTTCTAGGTCGTGTGGGAAGGACCCCCCCTATCGCACACACTCACTTGGTGACAGTTCAAAACATCATCGCGGAAAGGGTCGCTGTACCAGTGATGGTCTGAAAAGAAGCTAACCTGTGCTGGAAAGGATACCCTTTTGAAATCAGTTGTACAAGCTATTCCAGCCTTTAGCACGAGTTGCTTCCTTCTTACAAAAAAAGTCTGCAAGGGTTTCACTTCTTGCATGGCAAAAATTTTGGTGGAGTAGCTCCCTAGATCGAAAAATAATGCATTGGATTTCTTGGGACAAATTAGCTACACCAAAGATCAGGGGCAAAATGAGATTTCGTGACTTGCATCTATTCAACCTTGCACTATTGGGAAAACATGGATGGTGACTCATGAATAATCCAAATTCCCTCTGTGCAAGAGTTTTAAAGGCAAGGTATTTTCCAGACACAGATTTTCTGCATGCTACTATACCAAAATCCTCTTCACCTACATGGCGTGCAATTGTGGCCGGATGTAATGCTCTCAATAATGGCTTGATTAAGCGAGTAGGTGATGGGTCAACCATATCTATCCGGGACAACAAGTGAATTCCGGGCACCATGTCGATGAAGCCTATGTTGAAATCGGATGGCACACAGTTACAGTTGGTTAGCGAGCTCATTGACACATATAACTGGACATGGCGTGCTGATCTTATTAGGGATACTTTCGTACCACCTGATGAGATGCGATTCTCAATATTCCTTTACGTAGCGGAGGCGAAGATGATTTTATGGCCTGGGCATTTGAGAAATCTAGGGTCTACTCTGTGAAATCTTTGTACCGGTCTATTGTGGCTCATAAAGAGCGAAATGCTCCAGATGAAGGGACGGATACGGGCACCTCTTTGACGGATAAGCAGATGTGAACTTGTTTGTAGAAATTAAATGTAGTGCCAAAGGTTTGTGTTTGTTGGTGGCGCGTTCTCAGAGGCATTCTCCCCGATGAAGTGACTCTCAAATATAGACACATTAAATAGCAAAGCATATGCAATGTCTGCCATGCCATGGAGGAAGATCTTATGCACGCTCTCATTCACTGCTCTCACGCAAAGAAGTTTTGGGATGAAGCGCAGTCTTTGGTGGACTTCAGGCTATCGTGACTTCACCCAGCTACATGGGCGCGCAGCATTTTGTGCGACCCTATCATTATGTATGCAGATCGGCCAAAGATCATCACGGTGATATGGTCGATCTGGCATTCCGGAAACCGGTGGACATGTGACAACGACGAGATCAATCTGGTCCTCTCTGTAAAGCGGACGAGGGAATCTTGCTTGAACTACCACGGGATCATGCAAAAATCCTACCAGGTTTTGGTTGGCGTCTGCCTGATGATGGCACTATAAAAATCAACACGGACGGAGCCATCAGTTCTCAAATGCGAAAGGGCGGAGCGGGTGGTGTCACTCGATCTACTTCATCCTTTATCGTTGCTGGGAGTAAGCGGTATCCCGGGTGTTACAGGCCCCCTGATCATGGAGACATGTGCTTTCCGTGATGGAGTTCGTCTTGCAAGCATTCGAGGATACACACATGTGATCATGGAGTCCGACTGCCTAGAGCTAGTTAATCTCTGGCACACTAGGCGTCTATCGTGATCGGTGATAGCGCCTCTTCTAGATGAAATAGGAGAGCTTATACCTCAGTTTATTTCCTTTTTCTTTTCAACATGTAAACCGTAACGCTAATTTCTCGGCCCACCTTTGTGCGAAGCAAGCTTGCACTTTGGATGTGACCGAGAATTGGCAAGACACTACTCCCAGCTTCCTGTTCAGTAGTCTTTTGGCTGACTGTCCTAGGGCTGTTTTTGTTGAATAAAGCTCTCCAAGTTTGCCCGCAAAAAAAATGAGAAAGCAATTCTATCTTCAATGCATTAGCTGTGACAATATTTATTTTAAAGACACTATATAAAGGATATCAAGACTGAATGAACATAAGACATAATAAAGCTAGCCATCACAATGAATCAGATTGATGCAATACACATGTAACAGCGCCTCTTGTTTTCAAACCTCGGGAAACAAACATGTGCAACTCAAAATCTCGAAACAGAAGATTGGGCTTTAAAATGCTAGCTATGTTAGCACCCACCAGTGCTGAATACAGACAATAATATATAAAGCAGGAAAAAATAGCTCCACAAGCGTACAATGATGAACATCGCAAATTCAAACTGTTCTGACGACAAAAATAGTCAGTCCCAACAACAGCACCACGGTATACTGGGAGGAAGCCCCTCCCAGTTCCCCAATATAATCCCAAACAACATATCACACACGAAGAAAATGAACCCGGAACAAACAGGTGGAGGAACCCAGGGATCGTGTCTACAAAAATCAGCAACTGAGATTACAACGAATTTCAACTAAAATGGAACAAATGGAATGAAAAATTAAGTTTACAGGACAAGAAACAGCACAAGGATGTCAGAGGCTATGAACAAAGGAACCTAATGGAACCGAGGGCTCGATCAGGGTAGGCGTAGGCCTGGTTAGAATGTACTGCTGCTTTCGCTGGCAGAGATCGAGCTGCTCTCTGACTTAACAACTGGATGCCCTTTGCTGATGTCCAAACCCTGGAGCCGCGCAAGATGATCTTGTTGCATGATATCTGACAGCGTGTTTGGGTGGGATAGCATCTGATGGTTTGGTACATTAGGATGAGGCGGGTGGAATGGGGGTGGAAACCGGGCGCCCCCCTGGTGCTGGGCTGTGTTTTGCTGGGACTGTGGGAAGAAGGACGAGTTGTACAGGACATGTTGCAATCCCACGCTATATGCATCACTGGAATTTGACATCTCACCCGTAGCCATCTTGAGCCTCTCCACTTCCTGCTTCAGTGCGTCATTCAGAGCTGCACAATATACCAGGTTTTGTTACAACATACTGCATAGGCATGTATTCTAACAAATGCAAACTGCAGTCACCACTTTGTTCTACATTGGTCCAATATAAATCACTATGTACCACAGATTGTAACTCGTAAATAAGATTCAAAATATGCGGTAATTTGACAAAACCAAGTTTAACCCTGTTCCAGGTGTCATGCCAAGAGAGAAAAGGATAAATCACAGGCAGAATATTGCAAAAAGCAAAGGGCATCAAATGACAAAGATAATGTCAAATTTATCTTCACCAGGAACAATGACTGAAGCAATGGAAAAACTAGAAGCCTACATTGACTTATAGCATTAAACAGAGTGAGCAAGCCAGGAAACAATGATGGCTTGGGATGACATATCACTTCCAAAATGATTGCCAGTTCTCTAATTAGTTATGTTACTTATAAGTATTAAACTGCAAACTGCACGATGATTATTTATCTAAAATGCTTACCATCACGCAGTTGAGCCTGCTGCTCCATGGCCTGCAACCTTATCTTGAGCTCTGCATTTTCTGAAGAAAGCCCAGTTGTATCTCTCTGCAAGGGAATAAAACACAGTGTTTAACGGGCCTCAAGTAATTCAACTCAGCAGCACAGCAACCTAGAAACATGATGCGCCTTCAATAGTCAACAGCATAAAAATATACCAACCGCTAGAACGAGATGGTCAAAGCCAATATTAACACAATTATTTATTCTCGCATGCAGAGAATCAGGATTAACTCTCAAAATGTACACAGAACTATATACTCCCTCCGTACCATAATATAAGACGTTTTTGCAGTTCTTTGAACTGCAAAAAAGTCTTATATTATGGTACAGAGGTAGTACAATCCAATGGATGTTTAGATTGATCACAACATATGCAATAGCCCTAGTCCATACATCCAAAGAAGCCAGATGCAATTTGCAACGAGCTGTGATCTGGTAGCTGATATAGCCAGCTTGCTTAAAGGAAATATGTTATATTGCCATTACAGTGTTCTCACTACAATAAACCATAGTTAAAAAAGGCGCGCCTAAGCGAGCGCTTAAGCGCGCCTAGGCTCTAGGCATTGGCAAAACGCATTGCGCATAACTACGCTTAATCTGTGCATAACTGCGCATAAGCATGCACTTTGGTCAGTAAAGCGCAAGGCGGTGGCAAAACGCACAATTAACGCCTAGCGCTTTTTTGAACTATGCAATAAACTAGAAAAACTTACTGGGCCTGATACCCATGATACAACAGACAGATGGAAAATGGGAAATGATACCTGAAATAGCGTGAGCTGAGCTGAGAGAGTGGTCGCTTCAGTCTGAAGAGTTTGAACCTTCCGCTCAAGTTCTGTCATATAACGAGCCTTCCTTTCTTTTGATCTAGCCGCAGATTGCCTGTTTGCTAGAATTCTGTATGGTTACAAACTCAGAGAGTTAACACAAGGTTACAACTGTTTAGAATTTTTTAGAAGAAAAACGTCTTGCATGTAAAAGATTTGGGGGCATAGGCGCATAGCACAACTCAACATAATTAGACAATGCCTTAAGCTGTATAGTTAGAAATTACTACTAGTAGTTATGTATGTGCAACACACGATCCAAAATTTAGAAGTTTCTGATTTTAATGGCAATAGTGGTGAGACGCCAGCGGCGGCACAGTTCGCGGCTTACAGGGTTGTGGTTTGGGGATCAAGTTCACTGATTTGAGAACATTCCAAATTACGATGATTTTTGCGGGGATAAGATGTTTGTTTTGGCATGCTAATTACGGTGATTTACATTTTTGGAATGCTAGTTATGGTGGTTTATTTTTTAGAATACTATAAATACGGTACTACTTATGTTACTCCCACTATGACTAGCCTTAGCTATCCTATCATTGGTCTCCTACTTGCTTTCACTATCAACTCACACAAATACATACAATTGGTTACAATAAGTTTGCATGGTCACTAGACTTTAATTTTCTTTTGACTATAGGATTAGCATTTGTCCAATACCTTTCCAAGCATCGCAACTAAGTACTCCATAACAATCCAGTTCTCCAAACCAATTCACATATCAGCACACTGCAAGACTTGCAGGTAAAGAATTACAGCTACCCATTGTTACTACTGAAGATGTTCGTAGACCCGCCAACTGCCCAGCACCCGGCGGAAGGCGTTTTAAAGCATGCGACATGACACAGAAATAAGTAGTTATCCAAAATCTCAACAACCAAACGCTAAAGAAACACCACCTTAACTTCCCACCTGCCAACCAACCATCCAACACAATGCGCAAAGAAACAAACAGTACGCTACGCACAAAGAAACAAAGTAAGCCGCAAATGCGCATATTTTCCCCAAGCTCGCGAAAAAAACGATAATTGTCCTTGAATGCCTCACGCCATTGCCTGCCACCTAGTAGCAGGAACGAAAGAAGTTGATCTGTAGTATCCGTACTAACTGACACTAGCGCAAGTATGCAACATTGAGCATCGGAGTGTGGGGGAGATCGGGACCTTTTGGCGCGCTTGGGGTCAATGGCTGCGAGCTCGGCGAGCTGTTCGGGGGACATGGCCTTCTTGGCCTCCAGGACATCCGCCAGCGCTTGGGCGGCAGCGGCGTCCCGCCGCGCAGCGCTGCCGGCAGCGGAGAAGAGGCCGGAGCCGTCGACCGAGCTGCTGTAGCGGTGCTTGGGGCGCGGCGGGGAGGAGGTCTCGGCGGCGCGGTCGCGGTCTGAGCCCGCGGCGGGGCCGGAGGAGATCTTCTCGATGTCCATGAATGTGGAGAAGAGGTCGTCCTCGGAGCCGATCTCGTCGAAGCCCGCAGAGCCGTCGCCGTCGGCGCCGCCGCCGATGTCGAGGTCGTCCGGGAGGCGGAAGGCGACCTCAGATCTGGCGCGGCGGTGGTGCGCCCCGCGCATGGCCGTGGCCGCCGCCGCCGCCATCGACGGGGAAGGCGGCGGGAAGGGCCGGCCCGGCGGATCGGCGGGTTTGGGCTGCTGCATTGGGCGCTGGAGTGGCCGGGCAGGGCCAGGGATTGGGGAAGGAGCTGTAGATAGGGCGCGCAGGCGGCGGCGGCTGCTGCTGCTGCGCCTGTGTGTTTTCCTGTAGCGTTCGGGTTTGGTCTGGTTTTTAAGAGGTGGGGCTGGAGTGGGATCTGGGACTGTGAGATGAGACTGGGAAGGAAGGGAAGGATGTGCATGTGAGCGCAGCGCTCGCGCTCACGGGGAGGGACGACTGGACGCGCCACCTTCTTTCTCCTTGTTCTCTCCTACTGCTAGGGGCGGAGCCGGGATCGGCACGTGCGGATGCTTGTGCGTGTCTATCGGCGCAGCCACACAGGGCCGACCGGTGGATCTCGCCCGCGACCTTCGCCGGTCTGGCTATGGACAGCTGTGGACATCCACCGAGGGGCTGTTTGGACATTACTCCAAGGCGCCGATGCATTTTGTGTGTCCATGTCCGTTTGGGTGTAAGAGCAACTCCAACACGCCGACCCAAACGGACGGCGATTTTGTCCATTTTTTGTCTGTTTGCATCTGCATGGCCGTCCTCTTTTGCGTTTGGGTCGGCGATGCGTTCAACACGCGGACGCATTTTTCGTTCTCACGGCCGGCATGCCTCCTGTTTGGTTGCCGTTCAACATTTTTTTTATTTCATCACGCACATTCTTGATACATGCATTCACCAATTCCTTGCTACGAGAGCAAGATCAAAAAAAACCACTGTCGGTGTCAAAAACGGCGGATCTCGGGTAGGGGGTCCCGAACTGTGCGTCTAGGCGGATGGTAACAGGAGACAAGGGACACGATGTTTTTACCCAGATTCGGGCCCTCTCGATGGAGGTAAAACCCTACTCCTGCTTGATTAATATTGATGATATGGGTAGTACAAGAGTGGATCTACCACGAGATCAAGGAGGCTAAACCCTAGAAGCTAGCCTATGGTATGATTGTTGTAATGGTTGTCCCTCCTACGGACTAAAACCCTCCGGTTTATATAGACACCGGAGAGGGCTAGGGTTACACAGAGTCGGTTACAATGGTAGGAGATCTACATATCCGTATCGCCAAGCTTGCCTTCCACGCCAAGGAAAGTCCCATCCAGACACGGGACGAAGTCTTCAATCTTGTATCTTCATAGTCTTGAAGTCCGGCCGATGATGATAGTCCGGCTATCCGGACACCCCCTAGTCCAGGACTCCCTTAGTAGCCCCTGAACCAGGCTTCAATGATGATGAGTCCGGCGCGCATATTGTTCGGCATTGCAAGGCGGGTTCCTCCTCCGAATTAATCATAGAAGATTGTGAACACCAGGATAGTGTCCGGCTCTGCAAAATAAATTCCACATACCACCGTAGAGAGAATAATATGTACACAAGTTCAATCTGCTGACGTATTTCGTGGCATGACATCATGCCACTACCAAGCCTTTACTTGAATCGTTTTTATTATACCACCTCAGCGCGTTTAGCGAAGCGGTTTCCTTGGCACGTCTTGTCGAAGCAGAGATCGTGTTCCCCTTATTCCGGGATTCCCATCAATACGGACGTGGGTAACCCAACCGTGCCCGTTGCCACACCCCCTCTATCGAAGGCGAGTCCCAAACAGTCACGGGGATGGCTCTTGGTATTCTCCCTCTTTATAATGGGACCAAGGCTCGTTTCTTTTCTTCAATCCTCAATCGGATCAGCCCCTCGCCCCGAGTTCCAACACCCAGAGCCTCAGATTCGAGCGCCTCGGACCTTCAATGATGTTCGGCTCCGACCTACAGGGCTGGTGGATGCCCTCCTCCGTCACAGAAGAGGACGTGCTAAAGCTGAGAGAAGCCAAGTACCTGACTTACGAGATTTCGCATAGGTTGCCCATCAAAGGGCAAGTCATTCCCACTCCCGAGCCCGGCGAAAGCGTCGTGTTTGTGTCTCACCTCCGTCGGGGTTTAGGCTTCCCGATGGATCCTTTTGTGAGAGGGCTCATGTTTTACTATGGGTTGGAATTCCACGACTTGGCTCCGGAGTCCATCCTCCACATCTCATCATTCATTGTCGTCTGCGAAGCCTTCCTCCGCACTACCCCTCACTTCGGCTTGTGGCTTAAAACCTTCAACGTGGAGCCAAAGATGATCGAGGGGCGTCAAGCAGAGTGCGGCGGGGCGGTTGTAAGTAGGAGGGCCGATGCTCCATGGCCCGAGGGCTCTTTCCAGGAGGAGCTCGGCTTGTGGCAACAGGAGTGGTTCTACATAACCGCTCCCAGGGGCAGCAGGCAGAAGCCGCCGCCCATCTTCCGCTAGGGCCCTCCACAGCGGCTGATGTCATGGGTCAGCCAAGGGCTCAACTGGGGGTCGCCGAAGGACGTACCCCTATTGCAGGGCCGGATTCGAGACCTCCAAGAGAGGGAGATCAATCTGGTCGTAGTGATACAGGTTATGCTGATTCAGCGTCTCCTGCCCTGCAAGCGTCGCCCCCTCCGTCTGTGGGAGTTCAATCCAGAGGGGCCACGAGCTCTTCAACACTTTATGGGTACGACACCCGTGGAGATGTATAAATCGTTCTTCGGATCACAAGAAGTGTGTCCGGAATTGACCGAGGATGCCGGTTTAAGCTGCAATCACCCGGATGCTCAGGTAAGTAGCCCTGTGTCCGGACACACCGTCTGTTTGCGCCCTCTTGAATTTGCTTTTTAACCAATCGTCCCTTAAATAGGAGTGGATAGCGCAAGTGAAACTGATACGGTGTCCGGCCCCCCTCCCGGAGACCGCGCCGGATCCCATGCTGGTCAGGATGCTGGAGGTTGCGCCTTCAGAAGAAGGCGAAGGGGAAAACAGAGGAACTACCGCCTCTACCAAGGAGGCTTTTGAGAAAGGGGGGATCGAGAATCCCTCCTTCCAAGGGGAGAAGAGGACCGCTTCTGAAAACCCGGAGGCCAAGGCCTCGAAGCGGGGGAAGAGATCTTCACCAGAGGGTCCTGCGTCCGGGGAGGCCCCGGCCGCACTATCTCCCCCAAGGAATCAGCCCTCCAGCGAGCCATAAGTGGAAAAAAAGGGGGGTTCTGTGATAAGAGACATCCCTATTTTTGCTTCTGAGGATAACCGAAGTTTTTACCTTGTAGTTCGGATCTCCGTCCTTCTCAGATGAGCTCGTCTTCGGGGGACCTTCGTCCGGAGATGATGGAGAGCGAGACGCCTCCATCTGCCGCACCGTCAAGTAGGGCGGACGATCCCGAGGTGTCATCATGGAGGGTATCCCCGAGTCCGGCAGGGCCGGACAGTTCGGCACCAACTGGTGTGCGGCCGGGGGAGCTGAAAGATCTGCTTGAGAGGGCGTCTATCTCAGAAGGTCACCGTACATTGATGAGTATGGTGATTGGAAGAATTTCGTCCGCCGGAGGCGGGTTGCATGATGCCGTCAGAAGTTTGCTGGCGGGGTTTGAGGTACGTAAAAATGACATACCTTTTGACAGTTTTACACATAAAGTGCGCCCTGTATAGATAGTAGCCCCTGAGACTCGGTATGTTGTCGAAAGCGACAGCGTGCCGAGGATCAAAATCGCAGGTATTAATTTTCGCATTCCCTATGCAGGTGGAGGATAGTCCGGTGGCCAGCCGGACTGATGGAGTTGCCGAACTAAAGCGGCAACTCGACGTTGCGGATGCGGACATCGCGCTAGTCAATAAGCGACTTGACGAGTCACAAGGTTGGTTTTTTCTCCGTGGTCACCTAGTAAGGGAGCTGAAGCCCACTCCTTACAACATGTGTGCTTAATGCAGATGGTGCCGCTGCTGTGGAGGGCCTTCGGGCAAAACTTGCTCGAGCCAAGGAGCAAGCCAGAAGGAGTGATGCGGCTGCCTCAAGGGCAGTCGAAGAGCTAGAAGCCGAAAGGGCTGCTCACTGTCGAAGCAAGGAGGAGATGGCCGAAATGGCCGTGAAGCTGAAAGATGTTACCGACCGCTATGAGGTTCTTGAAAAAGAACGCCGAGCGGAGCAAGAAAGCCTGAAGAAGGCCACCGCCGAAGCCAAGGATGCCTGTTCGGCAATGAGGGCTATAAAGGAGGAGCTGCGTCAGGCCGGAGATATTGCGGCTGGCAAGCCTTTTCTGCTGCGCAGGAGGTTCACAGATCCGAAGTATGCTCAGCTAGGCCAGCTGTGGGGTCCGGAGGATCCTTATATGGATTTAGCGGCGAGTGCGGCAGATTCCGTTGTGCACTTCCGAAGTCAAAAGGATCACGAGACGGAAGAGCTTTTTTGGTCTCAATTCCATAGCCCGGAGCGTTCACTTTCGCTGACCAATCAGTTGGCTGAGTGGGCTGAGCTGAATAGATTGTCCGGACTTGCCATGACGGATATCGTGGCTCATGTCTGGCCGGATAGGCCCAAGCCGAAGAGTTATTTCGGCTTATTGCAGCAATTCCTTGGGGCGGTGCCGCATATCAAGGCAATGAAGCGGTCGGCCTGCATAGAGGGTGCACGGATGGCCCTCGCCCATGTGAAGATATACTGGACGGAGATGGATGCCACCGCTGTTGCAACCCGGGGTTCGGACGAGAGCCGGTTACCCGCCGAGCACTATTTTGGGAAAGTTCTGCGTGGTGCTCGTGTAATAGAGTCGCAGTGCTAAAAAAATGTCATTTTCAAATGATCTTTATCTGTTGTAAAACGATATTTTTAATAATATAAGCGCTTTTTATACTTGTGTGTTCAAGTATTGAAATATCTCATGTGCAGCCGTTAATGTATACTTGTGTATAACCTGAAAGATGGCAGTCTTCGGCTTCAGCCCCCACGCACATAGTGCGGGGGTGTTTGCAAAGTAGCGCATTTTCACACTTAATCCAACGTCTTGGTCCTGTGAAGGAGGTGGTAGCGTAGCAAACGAGGCAACCGGACTATAATGCTTTATCACTTTCACTTAGCCATAGGAGTTCGAAGGTGGGGCTACGATATAGCCCCTAGGGGCACCGCGCTCTCTGAATTTGGGGCACGTGTGTGCCTGACTGGGAAGCGGTCCTTCGTCAAAGCGGAGGAATTCTAAACATTCCGGAGGTCGATCGAGTGGTTGACCAGTCTCTCGCTACATCATGACAGTCAGTTTTCGGCTTTCTCTACTGAGGTGCTCACCCGGCCGAACCGGGGCACAATCGCAGTAGTTCTCCTGGTGCCGCGTTAGCCGATGATACGGAACGTAAGGCAGCAAAACACAGGATCCGGGCAAACCCAACATTTGACCAAAGACATGATTCGGAGCTGATGCATATAAAGCCTAACTCAAGACGTCGAACACTCCCTGAGGTGTTCGGTCTTTATGATGATGGGTAGATCATTGCCCTAAGCCCCTAGTGTCCAAGTACACGCGAGATCCTCTGACGCGGCCGATGCCAAAATGTCAGCCTCCTCTCTGGTTATGATGAGAAACCAGGGGATGTATAGCAACAAGAGACAGTAAAAAAGGTTTACGCAGGGTCTTAATCTGAAAAGAATCCTTGCAACGGGTCCCTACTGCACGTCTGCGCCTGTGTCTCCGTTGTGCTGTATCCTGGACGGGTGTAACACGTTGTTCATCTGTAAAAGAGAGGAAAAATAAATCGTGTGAAAAATCTATTTAAAACAGAGTATGAATAAATGAATAAAGCTGAGCTTTTGTTGGCTCTTTATTGCTCATACACGCAGCCCCTTGTGAAGGGGTGTGCGGCTAGGGAGCCCCTAGTATATTTTTTCCGGACTCGCCTAGCCGTGTCCGGGGTCTTGAATGACCTTTTAATGAGATGATGCCGCGTGGACCGGGCATTTTAAGTGTAAGAGACGCGTAGTGCGGAATTGCATTAAAGCGGACAAAAGCTTCACGTCCCAATAGTGCTTGATGGCTACTTTTGAATGGGGCGACATGAAAGATTAGCTTTTCACGTCGGAAGTTGTCGGGTGACCCGAACACAACTTCTAGTAGTAAGGAGCCCGTGCACTTGGCGTAAGGGCCTGGCGTCACTCCTTTGAAGGAAGTGCAGCTATGGCGAATTTTAGTAAGGTCTATCCCCAACTTGCGGATTGTGTCCGGATATAGCAGGTTTAAATCGCTGCCGCCATCCATTAGGACTTGTGTAAATTGTAGTCCGTCGGTTACAGGATCCAATATCAGAGCAGTCCATCCTGCATTTAGAATACTTCTGGAGTAGTCCAGGTGGTTTGACATCCAATCTCGAGGTTCCGCTGGGGTGGACCGTGCGATACCTACTTTGGCGGGTGCCGCACTGTTGTTCCGTATTATCACATGAAGTGAGTTTACTGTTTTGACTTCTTGTGGGAAAGTCTTTTGTTTTCCGGCGTTCTGCTGGTGGGGTTCGTCGTCATCCTCGCTTGGCGCGTCGAGCCCCTTGTGTTCGGCGTTGAGTCGGCCGGACTGTTTGAAGACCCAACAATCTCGGTGTGTGTGGTTTGCAGGCTTCTCGGAGGTACTGTGGATTTGACATATCCGATCCAAAATTTTGTTTAGGTTGGATAGCTCGTCACTATTGTCCTTAAGAGGCAGTGTTTTATTGTTCGGCCGCGAGCTTTTGAATCCGGCATTGACCGCCGTGTTCTTCGGGCTCTTTTCTTTATTTCGGCGCTGATCCTTTCTGCGCCGTGATTTTCCGTTTCCATCTCTGATCTCGGACGTACTCAGGTCGCTGGTGCTGCATCTTGCTAGCCAGCTGTCTTCCCCCACGCAAAAGCGGGTCATGAGGCTTGTTAGCGCGGCCATTGTTCTCGGCTTCTCTTGGCCGAGGTGTCTGGCGAGCCATTCGTCTCGGACATTATGTTTAAAAGCTGCTAAGGCTTCGGCGTCCGGACAGTCGACTATTTGGTTCTTTTTGGTGAGGAACCTGTTCCAGAATTTGCGCACTGACTCTCCGGGCTGTTGGGTTATGTGACTTAAATCGTCTGCATCCGGCGGGCGGACATAAGTCCCCTGAAAATTTGCTCTAAACGCGTCCTCGAGCTCTTCCCAACTTCCGATGGTATTTTCTGGCAGGCTTTTGAGCCAATGCCGAGCTGGCCCTTTGAGCTTGAGGGGTAGATATTTTATGGCGTGGAGATCGTCTCCTCTAGCCATATGTATGTGCAGGATGAAATCCTCAATCCAGACTCCGGGGTTTGTTGTTCCGTCGTATGCCTCTATGTTTACGGGTTTGAACCCTGCTGGAAATTCATGATCCAGCACCTCATCGGTGAAACATAGTGGGTGTGCGGCGCCCCTGTATTTAGGTGTGCCGTTATCGTCGAACACGCGCCATGCTGTGTTGCTTCCTGGGGCCCTCTTCTTTGGCCCATAAATGGACCTGACCGGGCCATCCGTTTTGCGAGGGTATTTATGTGTGTCATGTGCCCGCTTATGTGCGGCGCCGCTTGCCGCTCTTGGCCTGTCATCTGGTCGTCTATCTGGCCAGGCGGCCTCTTTGCTTTTTTATTGTGGGGGCTCTATGTCCTCCTCGTCGAATTTGGGCAGCAGCTTGCGCTTCGGGTAGCTCTTTGTGTGGTGGCTATTGCCATATTTGTCCGCGGTCTTGAGTACTTTGCTCCACCTCATTCTGAGTATGTCTTCCGCTGTTTTGAGCTTTCGTTTCTCCTTCTTCAAACTTCTTGCAGTGGGGACAAGCCTTTTCTGAAGGTTCTTATGCTCCGGTGGTGTGTCCGGCGTGAGATCGTCTGGACTGTTGTTTTCGCCGAGGATGAGTTGATTATCCGATTCATCCTGCTCGGATGGTTGCTTGGTTGTATGTTCGTCGCCCACTGGTTTGCCCTGCTCTATGGCTGGGTCATTATCAGTGCCTTTGTTATCGAGGCGGGACTTGGGGCGGCGCTTGCGTCGCCGTTTTGATTGTTTTTCGGGGGAGTTATCCTTCGCCGCGTCCCGTTGTTCCTCGTTGTCGCTCCCTTTTGGGGTGTCCACCATGTATATATCATGAATTGAGGTGGCCTTCCCGTGCCCGGTAGGCGCTGGTTCTTGGTCGTCTCCGGCATCGTCGTCCATACCGTCGATGTCTTCAGAGTCGTAGTCTAGCATGTCGGTTAGATCGTCGACAATGGCTACAAAGTGGGTGGTGGGTGGGCTTTGAATTTCTTCGTCGTCCGCATCCCAACCATCCTGACTGCAGTCCGGCCAGGGCTCTCCTGATAACGAGAGATACTTTAGCGAATTCAGGATGTCGCCAAAGGGTGAGTGCTGAAAGATGTCCGCAATGGTGAACTCCATGATCGGCGCCCAATTGGATTCGATTGGTAGGGGCGCAGGAGGTTCGGAGTCAGGCAAGGAGTCAGGCACCTCAGAGTCACGAGCTTTGCAAGGGACAAGGTCAGTATTCGGCTCCATCGCCGTAGAAGTTGCAGCCCCCGAGGCGGTGTTCAGCCACCTGTCCTCGATCTGCGCGGTCGGCTCCGAACTATGGGTCAGAGCGGACTCACGTGCGGCCTCCAGGGCATTGTCCGGTGGCAGAGCTAAATCATGGCCATCGTGACAGTGCGGCGCGCTCGGTTGTGGCTCGAATCCATCGAAGATCAAGTCTCCGCGGATGTCAGCCGTGAAGTTTAGGCTTCCAAACCTGACCTGATGGCCAGGGGCATAGCTTTCGATCTGCTCCAGATGGCCAAGCGAATTAGCCCGCAGTGCAAAGCCGTCGAACGCGAAGATCTGTTCGGGGAGAAAAGTCTCACCCTGGACTGCGTCGTTGTTGCTGATTGAAGAAGCCATCACGCCTATCGATGACGACACAGAGGAACTCTCAATGAAAGCACCAATGTCGGTGTCAAAACTGGTGGATCTCGGATAGGGGGTCCCGAACTGTGCGTCTAGGCGGATGGTAACAGGAGACAAGGGACACGATGTTTTTACCCAGGTTTAGGCCCTCTCGATGGTAAAACCCTACTCCTGCTTGATTAATATTGATGATATGGGTAGTACAAGAGTGGATCTACCATGAGATCAAGGAGGCTAAACCCTAGAAGCTAGCCTATGGTATGATTGTTGTAATGGTTGTCCCTCCTACGGACTAAAACCCTCTGGTTTATATAGACACCGGAGAGGGCTAGGGTTACACAGAGTCGGTTACAATGGTAGGAGATCTACATATCCGTATCGCCAAGCTTGCCTTCCACGCCAAGGAAAGTCCCATCCAGACACGGGACGAAGTCTTCAATCTTGTATCTTCATAGTCTTGGAGTCCGGCCGATGATGATAGTCCGGCTATCCGGACACCCCCTAGTCCAGGACTCCCTCAACCACAATTAGACATTTTAGAAGATGTCCAACTTTCATAACTGCTCTCACTAGTTGGACTAATATCTTCTCTATGTCTTCATTGTTGATCTGTGGATTCTTGAGCTCCACAACTTCTTTCTTCTTCGATTCTAAAGAAGTAGACGTTGCTTTCCCTTTTGTCTCTTCTTTAGTCTTATCTCTAGCTTCAATTCTAGCTACAAGTTCACGTACATCTAGCAAATTCCTTTGGATCAAAAGGTCAATGTGCTCTTCTTCCCAAAACCAAAACTTGCATCCCTCCTACACACAAATGTAAGCAAATATAAACTACCAAAATTGTGCCGAAATCGAGAACAAAACCTAACCAACATGCACATACCTCATCATTTTTGCACTTGATGAACACCCATTGGGGATGTTCTTGCGTCGAAGAGACTCGGCGCACGACCTGCCACAGGCAGTTATCGCACTTTATGAGCGGTAACGGTGAGCCGGCAAGACTCTGGGCCAGCATCGAGCCAGGGCGAAGGCCGGCCGTGGCTTTGTAGGCAAACCGACAACGGTGTAGATCCGAGCGGCTAGAGGAGGCCTCAGCACCTTCATGCAGCGCGGATGCACTGCCTAGGTTGTGTGGTCTGGTGCCCGGCCAATCCATGGCAAGGTGCACTCGCCGGCCGCCAGAATCGGCAAATTCGGCCGGCAGGATGCGCCAAATTTCGCCGTCACAGATCTACCGCTTCGTGGCCCGCACCAGCCATAGGGAGGCACCAAAGCCGATGGATGTACTGGGAGGAGAAGGGGAGGGGCTGGCAAGCAAGGTGGCCTGGGAAGAATGGCGGCGGCGAGGGAGGGGGTGGGGTTTGTGCACGGGCAGAGGGCGTGCGGTGGAAGGGTGTAAAAAAAGGGGGGTTGTGTCGCCGACTGGCGGGCTAGGGCAGAACAGGCGCGCGAGCCGCGTGTCCATTTCGTGTCCGCGCCGACGCAAATGAGGACCAAATTTGGGTCGAGAATGGGTTGGCAAGCGGACGAAAAGCAGCGTCTGTTCGGGTCGGCGTGTTGGGCCGACTTTTCTGTCCGCCGCGACCCAAACGAACGCACACGGACGAAATGGGTCGGTGCGTTGGAGTTGCTCTAAGCGAACAAAAAACATGATCCAACACCTCAACGCAAACGGATGGCTGCCCGTTTTCTTGCCAGTTTTGACTCATTTTGGGCCCAAAATTGGGCATGACTTGAGATGGCGGACGCTCGCACTCTCCTCCCCATGTCCTCGCCTAGCTTGCTCGTCTGTGCCACAATGGTCATTCTTGTTCGTTTGGGTCGGTTCTAGGGGCGGCGTCTGGTAGTCATCATTGGTGGCCCATGCAGGTCCCACTACGTACTCATCTTGATTACTTGTAGCGTCGCCTCCATTCTGGTTAAACCTTCCCTATCGAATTTTTTTATCTCACCAATTTATTTTAACTGGTTTTTAGCCCACTGATCTACTTAATCTGTTTTGTATCTGCCTAATTTAGTAATGTCATTATGGAAAGGAATCTATCACTGTGATCTCTAATCAATCTTTAAAGACCAAATCTATTTAAAAGAATCAATGTTTGATAACATAGGGCAACATTTATAGAAAGAAATCAGTGTTTGATAACACAACCCGACCGGTTTTCAGTATTGGTTTGAACTCCTCCACTCCGGTTAACTACCCACAACAAAGTAGCCAACCAGCTGGTAAAATTTTGCATCACCGGTTTAATTTCACCTCATCCTTTCACCACCCCCTTCATGCTGGTTTTTTCTCCTTCGCACGTAATTCCCCTCCCTCTATCAACCTAATTCATCCCTCTCTCTCAGAAAATCATCACTTTGACGATCTCTCCAATCCTTCTGTCGCTCGACCATCTTTTTTCTAGGGTTCTTCAACATCACCGCCCCTCTGCCACACCTGCCACCACCAGCTGGTGGCTGAGATCAACCTCATCGAGTGTGTTATGGTCGAGGACCCGACTCATGGGATGATGAAGCCGATGTCATCGCCTCACCATAGGGTAGGGTGTGTCTGCGACCACGACACGGGCAGCAAGAATCTCCGCAAGGGCTCTCCATCCGCCAACCCCTACTCGGCCATGACTATGCACATTGTAATCATGACACTGCTCCACCCCTCTGCGATAGTCGCCCTGTCCTCCTCCACCTCCATGCCACCCCAAACCCCCACCCTCCGGAGACACAGGCCAGCTAGGGCAATCCTTCCGTTTACCCCCTCTTCGGATAGGCCATGCAGCACTGCCTCCGCCAGAAACACCCCTTCTGTTCACCTTTGTAGTTAACTTCCTTATAGGTGTAGTTAACCTAGAATATCTGTTTATTGGAACCATTAGATTTATTAGTAGTTTTAGCCATTTCATTTCTAGAGTGCCTAAAGTGAAGCAAAGAAACTTCTATCCGGTAAGGAGGTGACACTCTTGGACGGTGATAAATTGTTGATGTTTGGTAATGAAAATAGTATTATATGAAGAATATAATAGAAATATAATTACATGAAAATAAAGTTTAATTATTGTTTTCATACAAAAAATTTGGCCATACCTATATATTTGCAACCCTCTTATTTTTATTATTACATTGTTCTTTGTTATACATGATAGTCCAGCTAAGAAACTGATTACACCTTACATGCATACCGACCAGACTTTCCTAACAGAAGCACTTCAAACTCAAAAGGACACTGCGGTTGTGTTGGACACACCACTGCAAACCCTGTTGTGTAAGTCACAATTCCTAGCAGCAACCGTTATGATAGTGCAATGCCACGATTGCTAGATACAAGGATTCGAGGAGGACAAGATGTTAGCTATCGACAAGGATTCAAGAAGGACTAGACACCACAGTAGTGGTTGTAATATTAGCTGAGATGAATCTGAAAAAATAGAGTCGATATGTGGAGGTATGGTGGATTTTGCAAAAAAACTGATAGATTTTTGCTAGAGAGAATAGGTCTATGTGTATGCACTGATTGCATTTGCTTCATGCGCAATATGTTTATCCTGCTATTAAAATTATATTATTTTTTATTATTTGTTTTGTGTTATAAAACATATTAAACAAAGTATAGCCGACCCGCACCATCATGGTGTATAAGAATATGTATCATGTGACAAAATTGGTGAAAATGCATCTTCATGGAATTTAAGTGTTGAGGGATAAATTAGCGTTCCTATGTAACTACCCTTCTATCACATAGTGAAATATGGGAGAACATACATCTTTCACATGCACACGAGTGGATTAATAAAATTAGCGTGAAAAAGTTGAAGAACTATCAACCGCAAAAAGAAGTTGAAGAACTATCATACCATGAAAAATGGCATACATAAAATTTGTTGTACATAGAGGGCGGAGGATCCATAGCACTAAGATGGGAAGGCGATTGCCACCCTTGTCCCTTGCCGCTAGCCTGCCATGGAGGCGTTGATCACTGGCTCACTTAGATCATGAGTTAGTTAATTTTGTGATAAGAGTGAGGGTTGAGAGTGAGCAGGGTAAGGGTTGATCTGTTCAGTTACAGCTATCTGAGCAGGATAATTTCCCTACTTAGAAAATGTGGCAAATTGCATTCATTATTGATGGTTTTGTAGCAAATTTCATGAGCAAGGGGTTCATATTTTTTCATCAAGTCATATAAATTTTTGGTTAGGATAGAAGGGTAATGCATTGGTTGGTTTTCTCAAGAGTTAATAACAGACCTTTTTTATTAGGATAGAAGGGTAAATAGCATTGGTTTGAAGACTTAATAACAGACATGGCGGCGTATTAGTTACATGCCTAACAATAGACATCATATTTTCTTTCTTGATAATACACGACAACCAAATGTATGTTACAAGTGTCAATGGCTCTGGAGACATCCGATCTGGCTTCTTGGCTTGGGAGGGGGGTCACACACCTCCTCCCCCTTAATGGAAGTGGTAGATTGGCACGAACATCGAGGGAGGGATTAGAGCGGAGAGTAGGATGGTTGGTAGCGGACTCCTCCTTGGTGTTTTGTGGGGAAGTACGGTGTGATGGAGAAAGGGCATTGTCGTGGTTTTGTCACGATAGATGTCCTCGTGAATGTAACATCCCAAATTTCCAATTTGGAATGTTTTACAATTATTAGCTAAGCATCTATGCATGTTGTTCGAATTTGAGTGACATTTGAAATTTTAGAGGCATTTGAGTTTTATTTGAGTTTGATTTTGAATTGGCATTTGAAATTTATTTCAAAAATACCTGACAAATACTTGTGCAAAATTATGAGAGGAGAAAACATGACACTCCAAAAATGTCAAAAGAAAATTCAAATTTGAATTTTATTTGGAATTTTCAGAAAATGTTTATTTTTAGTTTTCGTTTTGCCTTTGGAAAAATGTTCACGTTGTAGGATTTATTTTTCTGATTTTACTGATATACACATGTTCTATATAAAAATATTATATATTTCTCTATATTTTATTTTTTCCTCTCTACTTTAATTCAAAAAAAATATAGGAAAGTCCCGAGCTGGCCAGGCCGACGGCCCAGCCAGCAGCACCGCCGCCCACCAGCATCGAGGCCGCCAGCCCAGCGCAGCGCCGCGCCCGACTCTACATCGCCTCGGTCGCCAGATCGTCGCCTCCCTCCCCTCGCTCCCTGACAGGGGGACCCACCTTCATCTCCTTCCTCCCGAAACCGCCGCGCTGTATCCCGCACGCGCTCGCACCGCCCAAGTCCGCGCCCACCTCTAAACCCTACCCCGAGCCTTCCCCTCGCCCAAGAAACGTGCCCTATAAAACCCCCTACCTCTCCTCTCTCGATCCCCCCTAAAAACCGTAGCTCAAACCTCACCACAACCACCGCCATCTCCAAACGCATCTCGCCGCCGCCGCCTCGGTTCGCCGCCGCTTCCGACGCCGGTGAGCAACCCCCTGCCTTCCCAACACCTTCACCCGATCGCCCTCGATCTCCCGCACCTCCTTGACATCCTATCATCACCCAGGGACCACCTACGTTGCCGCCTCGAGCATCACCGCCCGTCGCCGGAGCTGCAGCTCACCCGAGCCCCGTCGTCGTCGTCCCGCTCGCCTCCGATGTCCCCGAGCAACCTCGACATCACCATCGCCTCCACCAAGCTCCTCCACTTTGCCCCGACGTCTCCGCCGCCTTCCCCGACCGCCTGAGCGACGCCACCGACCACGCTCGCGCAGCCGCCATCGTCGCCGTCTGCCGCCGCCGTTCACTGTAAGCCCGAGCCCCTCTCCGCCGTTATATCTCAAATCAATGCCCGAGATTAGAACCCGAAGGGGTACATTTTTTTAGTTTTTTCGGTTTAGTTCCTGGTTTAGTTAGACCGGCCGATCGTCTTTTCTATTTAACCACGCATACGTTTTAGTTAATGATCGCCCGAGCGATATATAGGCCCAGTAGCACCCGTTTAGTTTTTTCAGTTTTAGTTTCTGTTTTTAAGAGAATAGTTTCAGTTTTGTAAAAGCTATAACTATTAGGTTATTTATCATTTTTAGTTGATTCTTTTTTTCTTAGTTTGCAAATTTCCTATAGTTTCTGTATAAAATAGCTTCGGCCATGTTTAAGTTTTTAAAAATTGTTTTATATTATTTTTGGTCAGATTAGTATTTCTGCTATAAATTGAGCTAGGATTTTTTAGTGTTTATTTTTGCCACTGCTTTATTTCGACCTTGACTAGTAGTAGGAATTTATTTGGGTATTTTTAGTTTTTATTAAAAATAGTTTTACACGAAAACAAGCTTTTTCTAGTTATTTTAGCTTGCTGATGTTTTCTCTTATTTTAGCTATTTTAAAATTTTACTTTACCTCTGTTATATTTTAGTTTAGATTAATTTCTGTAGTTACAGAGGGCGAACTTTTATTTACAGTAAAATAAAATGTTTTTTTCTTACTAGTTTTGTTTTAGGAATAGTAGGAGTTTTATAATAGCTTTTGATGTGATTCTTTTTGCACCAAATTTTTATAATGTTTTCCTTTCTGTTAGTTAGTAAAACCCTTGTTTTGGTTTTGTTAAGAAAAGTTTTAGAAGTTAAAACTATTTCCTAGTTGTTTGCTTGAAGTAATGAAAACCTTGATTGGACTTCTTCGAGTTTTCTTTGGTTTTGGTATGAGTGCTTGTGTGATTTACTTTAGCTTGTTGTGATGTTATATAGTTGTATGCGTATGTGTTATTTGCTTGCTTCGAATAGAATTTCTGGAGTGCGAAGCTTGCTATCATGAGTCTCTAGCTTTCGAAGACCGTCAGCCAGGCAAGTCATTTGATCATGTTTTGCAATACCTATGATTTTGTTGCATTAGAATTATTCCTCCCCACCATGCATGCAGTAGGAGAATTTTAAGTTATGTTCTTGAGTAGTATCATGTGGTAGGATGTGACGCCCCGAGACCGACGCTCCAGAAGACTTCCATATTTTGTGACCTCCGTGTGTTTCATTTATGCTTGCTCTTTTATTTTTGCATTGCATCATGTCATCATGCCATCATGTCATTAATCTTTTGCTACTCAACTAAATAAATGGCATGGATCTTTGATCCATTTAAATCGAGGGATATTCACATGGTGATTTCTCTTTAAAACATATTCAAAGTCTCCTACTATTATAAGGGAGCTATAATAAAATTATTCCGTTTATTTGGAATTAACCATAACCCACTTGCAAAATATCCCATGCCGTTGTTATCTCCATTCTTGGTCTCCAACCTTGCCCATATTTTCTTTCATCATTTTTCGGAGCTCCACCAAAAATCCGAACATTTTTGGACCTTCCTTTTATCAAGTCCTAGTTCAAACCCATTTGAATTAAATTCAAATGAGTTTGAATTTAAATCTTTCAATTATGCCTCTTTCTATTTTTCCTGGAACGAGCACATTTTTGTGAGTCCGGGAAAATTACTCGCGTGTCCAACTTCTTCCCCTAACCTCCCTTTCTTTTCTTTCTTATCCCTGTTTCTTTTCTTTAGAGTGAGAGAGAGAAGAGAGCCAGCCCAGCCGGCCTCTTGGGTCTGACCATCTAGGCCGGCCCATTCGTGCAGCTAGCCCAAGGCCCAGCCGCGCAGCTACCTAACCCTAGCCCGAACCCCCCTGCCCGATCGCTCCCCTGCTCCCTTCCCTTGCGCCCTAACTCCCCTCCGCTCGCACACATCGAGCCAGTGAGAGAGGGTAGCGAGCTCCCTGCGCCCGATCCCCTCGCTGCCCTCCTCCTCGATCCGGCCCGAAAACCGCCATCGCCGCGCCTCCTCGTCTACCCGGCGCCTTCGCCTCGTCAGCTCCAGCCAGGGAGAGAAGATCCTCCCGCGCAGCGCCAATCCCCATCTCTCCCCGAGCGCCTTCTCCCCTCGGCCTCCTCCTCGAACGCCTCCTCCACCCCGCAACCATGCCCCGTCGCCCCTCCGGTCGCTGTGACCAGGAGCGCCGCCGCCCTCAACCCTCCTAGCCGTCGTCCATGGCCACGCCGCCTTCGCGCCTCCCCGTCGACCACCGGAGCCCGCCGCCGCTGCCGGATCAGGCTGCGCTTCGCCGGGGACCTCCTCTGCGCCCCTTCTCACCTCCCTCCTCGTGCCAGGGAGAGGAGCTCCCTCTTCCTCGTCGTCCTTCGGCTCGTCATCGCTCCGGCGCCCGTTCCCAGCCCCGGCCGCCCTCTGCCTTGGACTCAGGTAGCAGCCATGCCCATGCTGCTGCCTTGCCTTGCTCGCGCCAGCCCTTTTGCGATGCCTTGCTGCCAAGACCCGAGGCCTTTTGTGTTGCTCCGTTTGGATGCATCGAGTTCCTCTTCTACCTGTGTACGACTACGTGGATTCTCCAAGTACACCACCACCAAGTCCGCACGGGAGCCCGAACGACTACTTCCATGACGATGCGAGTACAAGTACCCCTTCGGATCGCCAAGTACATCTACGGCCGTGTACCACTACTTCCTCTACCGACGACCCCGGACATCTACGGCCGTGTACCACTACCGTCGCCGAAGACCGTCAAGTGTACAACTACCGTCGCGTGAATGACTACTTCCACGACGTCCGTGAACCACGACTTCCACTACGCCGTGTACGACCACTTCCCACGACGACCCGTGAACGTCTACCTCCACTTCGGCCCGTGAACGACTACTTCCCTCTACGAAACTCGACCCGCTCCGAAATGCACGCTTCGAAGGTATAATCCCGAGATGACGATCGCCCGTGAACGAATGCATGCTTGGTTGTATGAGATGCTCGAGTTTTGCATCGTGATCGAATTGTCCTTGCGTTGCCCCTCTTTTGCCATGCCACCGTCCCGTGGGAACCCGGTAGTCGGGATCACCCCCACCATCTTGCATGACTCGCTCACGTCTCGCCCCCTTTTACACCGGTATCTCCGTGAGCTACCGGAACCGATATGTTGTCGTGAAATCATTTTCGGATATGTTGCCGTGGCATCATTTTCGGATATGTTGCTGTGGCACCATTTTCGTTTCACCGCCGTGGCACCCTTTTCCTTCCGCCATGGCGACAAATGCTCCTTATCATGCTCATGTCAACATTTTCATAAATTGCATAAAACTTGCATATGTCATCCGCATCATGATAATAACAATTAAAATGTTTAAAATTGTGTTTGCATTAAATTGCTAAATGCATATGGGGATTTACCGGATTTGTTGTTTTTATATCCGGCCCCATTTAAATTGTTTAGATGGTATAGTTTTTGTTATGCTTCACCACTTGCCATGTTAACCAATATTTAATATTGTTGGGTACATAACTGAGAGAGAACTAAATAATTGATGTGGTGTTTCGTCAATATGCAACTCGTTGCATATTGGGCTCCATTTAACTTGTAGTTTTGTTTGTGCATATTGCCATGCCATGCTATTTAAACCGGACATGCATCATACTTGTTAGTGCATCATGCCATGATTATGCTTGTGTGTTTACCATGCTGTTTGCTTCTTTCCGGTTTGCTTCTCTCGTTAGCTTCGGTTTCGTTCCGGAGTTGTGAGGATTCGTTCGACTACGTCTGTTTGTCTTCTTCATGGAATCGTTCTTCTTCCTTGCGGGATTTCAGGCAAGATGATCATACCCTCGAAATCACTTCTATCTTTGCTTGCTAGTTTGCTCGCTCTTTTGCTATGCCAATGCTACGATGCCTACCATTTGCTTGTCAGCCTCCCAAATTGCCATGTCAAACCTCTAATCCACCATGTCCTAGCAAACCGTTGTTTGGCTATGTTACCGCTTTGCTCAGCCCCTCTTATAGCGTTGCTAGCTGCAGGTGAAGTTGAAGATTTCTTGATGATGGACAGGATTTTGGTTGGGATATCACAATATCTCTTATATTATTAATGCATCTATATATTTGGTAAAGGGTGGAAGGCTCGGCCTTATGCCTGGTGTTTTGTTCCACTCTTGCCGCCCTAGTTTCCGTCATACCGGTGTTATGTTCCCGGATTTTGCGTTCCTTACGCGGTCGGGTGATTTATGGGACCCCCCTGACAGTTCGCTTAATAAAACTTGTCCAGCAAGGCCCAACATTGGTTTTACCATTTGCCTCACCACCACCTATATTTCCCTTGGGAGTAATTAACCCAAGGGTCATCTTTATTCAGCCCCCCCGGGCCAATGCTTGTCTAAGTGTTGGTCCAAACTAGAGCGCTTTGCAGCGCCACCTCAAGGAAACTTGAGGTCTGGTTTTAGTTGTACGGACTGCTCATCCGGTCGTGGCCTGAGACGAGATACGCGCGGCTACTATCAGGATGTCGGCACGCCGGGAGGTCTTGCTGGTCTTGTTTTACCATTGTCGAAATGTCTTGATGTACCGGGATACCGAGTCTGATCGGAGTGTCTCGGGTGAAGGTCTATTCCTTCATTGATCGCGAGAGCTTGTCATGGGCTAAGTTGGGACACCCCTGCAGGGTATAAACTTTCGAGAGCCGTGCCCGCGGTTATGTGGCAGATGGGAATTTGTTAATGTCCGGTTGTAGAAAACCCGAAGTTGACCTTGATTAAAATACATCAACCGCGTGTGTAACCGTGATGGTCTCTTTCCGGCGGAGTCCGGGAAGTGAACACGGTGTTGGAGTTATGTTTGACGTAGGTTGCTATAGGATCACTTCTTGATCATACTTTTATCGACCGTGCTTTGCCTTCTCTTCTCGCTCTCATTTGCGTATGTTAGCCACCATTTATGCTAGTCGCTTGCTGCAGCTCCACCTCATGCCTTTACCTTACCCATAAGCTTAAATAGTCTTGATCTCGCGGGTGCGAGATTGCTGAGTCCCCGTGGCTCACAGATACTTCCAAAACCAGTTTGCAGGTGCCTATGTTACCGAGCAGGTGACGCAACCAAGCTCAAGGAGGAGCTCGATGAAGATCTTGCCCTTTGTGTTGTTTCGTTCTAGTTGATCAGTAGTGGAGCCCAGTTGGGGTCGATCGGGGACCTTTGTCGCATTTGGGGTTCTTCTTTTATTTTGGTTCCGTAGTCGGACCTTGATTGTATCTGGATGATGTAATGCTTTATTCATGTATTTGTGTGAAGTGGCGATTGTAAGCCAACTATGTATCTTTTTCCCTTATGTATTACTTGGGTTGTGTGAAGATTACCTCACTTGCGACATTGCCTTCAATGCAGTTATGCCTCTAAGTCGTGCTTCGACACGTGGGAGATATAGCCGCATCGAGGGCGTTACATAGGATGAACCCATTTCCCCTTGTTACCAATGCCCGGGACAATGTAGTTGTTTGATATGCTTTCGTAGACGGGGTTGGTTGAGTGATTCATAAGGGAGATGTGAGAGTCAAGATGATGACAACCCCATGAATTCAAGCTCAAGATGGACTTCAAATTCACTACTGGGTGGAGGACGGTTGATGGGCACCCTGGAGGAACCAGCGAATGGCCAGGATCCATGAAGAAGGGCCATGACATCTTGCGGAAAGCTTCACCCAGCCACAAAGAGACGGATGGATACCCCTTGACCGGAAGCTTACCTATCCAGTCGCAAGCCATTATGGGCTCTGGCTTGGTCGACCCTAGGCATGACTCTGGCCGGACGGTGCTACGAGATGTAGAAGAATGGTAGGATTGGATGGGCACCGGCAGTGGCCCAGAGGCACTCTTCGGAAGACCCTGTTTCATTCATCCCGTCTTCAAACACCTGGTAGTGTGAGGATGTAAAAGGAGGGAACGATTTTTGCGGGTAAAGTGCACAAGACTCTGCAGTTTTAGCCGTGTCCCTGGTTACGGACATTTGAGCCTCTGGAAATTGGAGTATTTCGGAAATCTCAACACTGAACAAAATAAATTAATTGAGGGGTTATTTAATAATTGGGAATGAGACATTGGTTGGCGGAACCATCTCAATAACAACCAATATTTTGTAGTAATTGCAAGCAAGTCCTTTGTTGTAGGAAAAAATGGCTTTTTCGCAAAAACATAAAACTTAGAGCCCCACAGCCAAATTGCATATAGTGTTAGTAATTTTATTGATGTTCTCTCATCATGACTTGCTAGCATATTCAATGCTGACCCACACGGCTGCAACGTCTTATGTTGCAGACGAGTTTTCCGACCAGAAGTGAGGCTACGATCCACGCTTGGCGATTGCCCGATGGAGTCGTGTGGACTCGCTATTCGTCTATGCTTCCGCAACTTTATTTTAGTTTATTTCTCATGAGTTGGCCTTCGGCCGAATTTATTATGATGTAATAAATAATTGATATTAGAATGGTGTAATAAATCAGGTATGATTGAACTTTGAATCTTTTCATCTATGTATTGTGTGTGCCAGCATGATCTTGGGATGGTACAGCTACACAGAGACTTGACCGATTTCGGGTCGGGTCGCTACAGAGATGGTATCAGAGCACATGCCGACCGTAGGACGTAACCCCTAGGATCGGAAAGCCATAGGAAGAAACTATTTATTTTATGCCTTTATTATTCCGTAATTCTCCCCTGTTCATTTCTGACTTCTCTCTGATTTCAACATTCTAGATGGCCGCCAAGTTCATCTCTGTTCTGCTCCCAAAGTTTTGCCAACCAGATGAAATGATGCTTTTCGGCAGGAGGCTGGTCCAGATCACCAAGGGACTAAAGATTGCTCTGCCTTCAATCACCGGGACCCCTATCATGGCATTTCCAGAAGACTGTCGCTATAGGATTAAGGTGCACATACCAGGGAGGACGTTCAGAAACCTCTCGGCGCCCATTGACTTCAGGTTCACTACTCCCACTTGGATCCTCGAGAGAGACATAACAGTTCATAGTGCACTTGGACCCATTCAGGCGGAATACAGGGCCGAGCTTGTTGGATCAAACCACACCATGATTTCTCGCAGGACTGCAGATGGAGAGATCTGTCGGATGTTGGGTTCCGGCAGACCCTTAAGGTTCGAACTCTGGGGTGCGCATGAAGATCTTCCCCCTACCTATCCACGTCCGTTGCCTCGCGAGAATCTAAGCTAAACGATGAACAACACGAGGGACACAAGATTAATACTGGTTCGGGCCACCGTTATGGTGTAATACCCTACTCCAGTGTGTGGTGTGGTGGATTGCCTCAGGGGCTGATGATGAACAGTACAAAGGACGAACAGCCTCGCGAGATATGTTCTTCAGCTGGTGCGATGAACTGCTTGGGTGAGTTCGATCGCCTATCGATCTGATGAGAACTCGATGCCCTCTTCTGCGGTGGCTAGCCCTATTTATAGAGGCCTTGGTCCGCTTCCCAAATATTGAGCGGTAAGGGTGCCAACAATGACCATTTTGAAGGGGAACATCTAGTACAAGTTATCCTGACTAAAGTTGGTCTTCGGCTGCCAAAGGCACTGGTGATGACGCCGTCTTGGGCTCCACGGTGACCTCCATCCTGCCGCTCTGCTGGTCTTGGTCTCGTTGCACTGAAATGGCAACCTTTGCCTGATGCCTCGGTACCCCACGCATGTGCTTGCCCCCTTTGCACCAAAGAGGAAACAAGGACACTGCGCGGGCCGGCGCTCGCCTGGCGCCCGCCTGGTCTCGATCGTCACGGCTTGCGTCACGAGCACCTCGCGACGTACCCTGCCTTGATCTCTCCGCCTCCTCGCGAGCCTGCCTGGCGAGGCCGCTCCTGAGGAAGCCTCGTGTCGTCCGCCCCGCGAGGCTTGGCCCCTCACGAGGGTCTTGAGTCTTGCCCTGATGAAGATGGGTCCTACTGGGACACCTCTCGAGCCACGGCGCAGGCCGCAGGCAGGCAAGTCTGGGGACCCCCGTTCCCAGAACGCCGATAGTAGCCCTCGGGCCCAAGGCGTGCTCGGACTTGGCTTAGCAAAGAAGCGAAGGGGCAAGTGCGGAGCGCCGGGGGCCCCATCAGCCTGCGGCCTTAGGCGCCGCGTGGCGGTTGATTGGACGTGGGCGCCTCCGCTTCCCCATGCTGCCTCGACAACTGCCCGACTAGACAAGTCCCTGCATGTAGAAATGAGTCATGATTACCTGTGATCGTGGAGGCCGACGGTTGGCCTCCTCCGAACTATAAGTATGGACGGGTGAGAGCCCCCGCGGTCCATACCTTCCTGCTTCACTCTTTCTTCCTCGCCCTTGCTTCACTTTACACCAATGGCGCTGATCCGCCGGATTTTAGCAGAAGAGAAGGGGAAGGCCCCCCGAGAGGGTCCCGACCCGCTTCTGCCGAAGAAAGGGCCGGTCCCCGGCCGCCGCGACGTGGTCGCGTGGCAGGAGACGTCGAGGCCCTGGTACGAGTGGCCGCGGCCTGGGTTTCTGCTGCCCTTGTACGCCCGAGCCGAGGGCCCTGGAGAAGAAGACGCCGAGCGGCACCGCCGGCACCGCCGGCAACGCCGACGAGTCACGGTGGTGCACGTCGTCACCCCTGGGGTCCATGCCGAGGGCTCTTCTCGCGAGCTTGTGCTTCACGCCGCTATGCCTCCACGCTCTTGGATTCGCCTCCCTCCCTCCTTCGCCTTCGAGATGCCGCCGGCCTCTGGAGCTCTGGCTGCAGCATGCTGACTGCAACACCCTTGCGACCGGAGCGGAGGTCGAGGTCATCGCTCTAGGCAAGGTATACATGACCCGGGGCTGGGGCGAGATCGCCCGGGTCTGCCGGACAGGGGGTGCCCTCGTAATTCATCTTGAATACGACGGCGCCTCCTTGATGTTCTTCAAGGTCTTCGACGCGGATGGACGCCGACCGGAGTGCTGCCCCAAGGAAGGCGGCCGGGGCATCAAAGTGGCGAGGGCCAGGCCTGCCAACCGCTTCCCCAGCAGCTCCTCTGGTAGCAGCGGAGAAGCCGGAGGGTCTAGCGACTCTCCCGAGCTCCACGTGACTCCGGAGACGAGCGACCACAGCTACGAGCCCCCGAGCTCGCGTCGCGCTCGGAGTGGGGCAGCTGCATTAGGCCGCTGGCGCCGCTGATCTGGATGGGGTTGGCGCCGGCGCTTGACGGCCCACTCTTGATGATGGCGTCTCCTATGGAGGCGCGCGTAATTAGCGTTCCTTAGGATTGGCACCTTTTGTTCCCTGTGAGGAATCAAAGAAACACCCCGCGGGGGTATGTAAGGCGTTTGCCATGTCTTTTGTGAATATTATCCTTATTATGGGGCGATGCGAGATGCTTGTCTTGTCTCGGCTCGGCTCCCCTTTCTATCCTCACGAGGGCTTGGTGCTCTACGCTGACAGGTCCCTGACCCCAGGCAGGCTTCAGCCATCGCTGGTATGCCAGGTCGCGATGCCGTGGTCAAGGCTAGGAGGTGAGCGGCCCAAGGTCCAGTAAGAGCCCCCGAGGCATGATGCTCAGGAGGTCCCCTTTAGCGCTCAAGCAGCCTCCGCTGGGCAAGAAAGGAAGGCAACGTCGCCGTGACAGGGCTGCACTAGGCGAGGGTTTAGCATCGCGTTGATTAGTTTTTGCAGGGGCGTGACTTATCTCGTGAGTTTGGAGTTGTTCTTCGGCGAGGTGTCGGGCCTGCGCGCCGGCAGCTGGGGTGTCGCTGGGCCAGGCCCTCGTGAGCTTCTCCCCTCTTCCCCGCACTTTCCTTCATGCTCTACGTCCTCAGGTCCCGGCCCTCGAGCGAGCTCAGCCGCCGCTGGTATGATAGGTCGTGATGCCGTGGGTCAAGGCCAGGGGGTGAGGGCTGGAGAGCCAGTAAGAGCCCCTGAGTCGCGATGCTCAGGCGCCCCCCTTTTAACGCGTGAGCGGATCGCTCAGGAGATAGAGAGAGAGAGAGAGGGAGCTCACGATGCCCCCCATGCTATTCCTTAGGCGGATCCTATACACCAGCACGAGGAAAACAAGGACTGCCATTACGGTTGCCAGCCAACCATTGGTTTCTCCGAGGGAGTGATTGAGGCACTGAGGGCCTGGTGAGGTAGCGCTTTGTGGGGCTACCGGGGCCAAAGCTCGACCACTCAGATGTGTTGACATTGCAGGGACGGACCCATGCGCAGGCGTCGTGCCAGAGCGAGTGGCTCCAAAGGTAGGTGTCAATCGAGCAGGCGATTATCTCATGTTGGGGAACGTTGCAAAAAATTAAAAAAAATTCCTACAGTTTCACCAAGATCCATCTATGAGTTCATCTAAGCAACGAGTCAAGGGAGTGAGTTTGCATCTACATACCACTTGTAGATCGCATGCGGAAGCTTTCAAGGGGATGGTGATGATGGAGTCGTACTCGACGTGACAGATCACCGATGTCCAAGTGCTGAACGGACAGCACCTTCGCGTTCAACACACGTACGGGACGGGAGACGTCTCCTCCTTCTTGATCCAGCAAGGGGGAAGGAGAGGTTGATGATGATCCAGCAGCACGACGGCGTGGTGGTGGATGCAGCAGAACTCCAGCAGGGCTTCGCCAAGCGACTACGGGAGGAGGACGAGGTGTAGCAGGGGGAGGGAGGCGCCAAAGCAATGGGTGCGGCTGCCCTCCCCCTGCCCTCCTTTATATAGGCCCCCGGGGGGGCGCCGGCCCTGGGAGATTGAATCTCCCAAGGGGGCGGCGGCCAAGGGGGGAGGAGTGCCCTCCAAGGCATGTGGTGCCCCCCCACCCTAGGGTTTCAACCCTAGGCGCAGGGGGTGGGCCTAGGGGGGCGCACCAGCCCACTATGGGCTGGCTCCCCTCCCATGTCAGCCCATGGGGCCCTCCGGGATGGGTGGCCCCACCCGGTGGACCCCCGGGACCCTTCCGGTGGTCCCGGTACATTACCGGGAGACCCCGAAACTTTCCCGATGGCCGAAATACCACTTCCTATATATTATTCTTTACCTCCGGACCATTCCGAAACTCCTCGTGACGTCCGGGATCTCATCTGGGACTACGAACAACATTCGGTATGCTGCATACTCATATTCATACAACCCTAGCGTCACCGAACCTTAAGTGTGTAGACCCTACGGGTTCGGGAGACACGCAGACATGATCGAGACGACTCTCGGGCAATAACCAACAGCGGGATCTGGATACCCATGCTGGCTCCCACATGCTCCTCGATGATTTCATCGGTTGAACCACGATGTCGAGGATTCGATCAAACCCCATATACAATTCCCTTTGTCAATCGGTACGTTACGTGCCCGAGACTCGATCGTCGGTATCCCAATACCTTGTTTAGTCTCGTTACCGGCAAGTCACTTTACTCGTACTGTAATGCATGATCCCGTGACCAACCACTTGGTCACTTTGAGCTCATTATGATGATGCATTACCGAGTGGGCCCAGAGATACCTCTCCGTCATACGGAGTGACAAATCCCAGTCTCGATCCGTGTCAACCCAACAGACACTTTCGGAGATACCTGTAGTGCACCTTTATAGTCACCCAGTTACGTTGTGACGTTTGATACACCCAAAGCACTCCTACGGTATCCGGGAGTTACACGATCTCATGGTCAAAGGAAGAGATACTTGACATTGGAAAAGCTCTAGCAAACGAACTACACGATCTTTGTGCTATGCTTAGGATTGGGTCTTGTCCATCACATCATTCTCCTAATGATGTGATCCCGTTATCAATGACATCCAATGTCCATAGTCAGGAAACCATGACTATCTGTTGATCACAACGAGCTAGTCAACTAGAGGCTCACTAGGGACATATTGTGGTCTATGTATTCACACGTGTATTACGATTTCCGGATAATACAGTTATAGCATGAATAAAAGACAATTATCATGAACAATGAAATATAATAATACTTTTATTATTGCCTCTAGGGCATATTTCCAACAGTCTCCCACTTGCACTAGAGTCACCAATCTAGTTACATTGTGATGAATCGAACACCCATAGAGTTCTGGTGTTGATCATGTTTTGCTCGCGAGAGAGGTTTAGTCAAGGGATCTGCGACATTCAGATCCGTATGTACTTTGCAAATATCTATGTCTCCATCTTGAACATTTTCACGGATGGAGTTGAAACGACGCTTGATGTGCCTGGTCTTCTTGTGAAACCTGGGCTCCTTGGCAAGGGCAATAGCTCCAGTGTTGTCACAGAAGAGTTTGATCGGCCACGACGCATTGGGTATGACTCCTAGGTCGGTGATGAACTCCTTCACCCAAATCGCTTCATGCGCTGCCTCCGAGGCTGCCATGTACTCCGCTTCACACGTAGATCCCGCCACGACGCTCTGCTTGCAGCTGCACCAGCTTACTGCTCCACCATTCAACATATACACGTATCCTGTTTGTGACTTAGAGTCATCCAGATCTGTCTCGAAGCTAGCGTCGACGTAACCCTTTACGACGAGCTCTTCGTCTCCTCCATAAACGAGAAACATGTCCTTTGTCCTTTTCAGGTACTTCAGGATATTCTTGACCGCTGTCCAGTGTTCCTTGCCGGGATTACTTTGGTATCTTGCTATCAAACTTACGACAAGGTTTACATCAGGTCTGGTACACAACATGGCATACATAATGGATCCTATGGCTGAAGCATAGGGGATGACACTCATCTCTTCTTTATCTTTTGCCGTGGTCGGGGACTGAGCCGAGCTTAATCTCACACCTTGTAACATAGGCAAGAACCCCTTCTTGGACTGATCCATTTTGAACTTCTTCAAAATCTTATCAAGGTATGTGCTTTGTGAAAGACCTATGAGGCATCTCGATCTATCTCTATAGATCTTGATGCCTAATATATAAGCAACTTCTCCAAGGTCCTTCATTGAAAAACACTTATTCAAGTAGGCCTTAATGCTGTCCAGAAGTTCTATATCATTTCCCATCAAGAGTATGTCATCTACATATAATATGAGAAATGCTACAGAGCTCCCACTCACTTTCTTGTAAACGCAGGCTTCTCCATAAGTCTGCATAAACCCAAACGCTTTGATCATCTCATCAAAGTGAATGTTCCAACTCCGAGATGCTTGCACCAGTCCATAAATGGATCGCTGGAGCTTGCATACTTTGTTAGCGTTCTTAGGATCGACAAAACCTTCCGGCTGTATCATATATAGCTCTTCCTTAAGATGTCCGTTAAGGAATGCCGTTTTGACGTCCATCTGCCATATCTCATAATCATAGTATGCGGCAATTGCTAACATGATTCGGACGGACTTCAGCTTCGCTACGGGAGAGAATGTCTCGTCGTAGTCAATCCCTTGAACTTGTCGATAACCCTTAGCGACAAGTCGAGCTTTATAAATGGTAACATTACCATCCGCGTCCGTCTTCTTCTTAAAAATCCATTTGTTTTCTATCGCTCGCCGATCATCGGGCAAGTCTGTCAAAGTCCATACTTTGTTTTCATACATGGATTCTATCTCGGATTTCATGGCTTCAAGCCATTTGTTGGAATCTGGGCCCGCCATCGCTTCTTCATAGTTCGAAGGTTCACCGTTGTCTAACAACATGATTTCCAGGACAGGGTTGCCGTACCACTCTAGTGCGGAACGTGTCCTTGTGGACCTACAAAGTTCAGTAGCAACTTGATCCGAAGTACCTTGATCATCATCATTGTTTTCCTCTTCAGTTGATGTGGGCATCACAGGAACATTTTCCTGAGCTGCACCACTTTCCCGTTCGAGAGGTAGTACTTCATCGAGTTCTACTTTCCTCCCACTTACTTCTTTCGAGAGAAACTCTTTTTCCAGAAAGCATCCGTTCTTGGCAACAAAGATCTTGCCCTCGGATCTTAAGTAGAAGGTATACCCGATAGTTTCCTTAGGGTATCCTATGAAGACGCATTTTTCCGACTTGGGTTCGATCTTTTCAGGTTGAAGCTTCTTAACATAAGCATCGCATTCCCAAACTTTTAGAAATGACAGCTTAGGTTTCTTCCCAAACCATAATTCATACGGTGTCGTCTCAACGGATTTAGACGGTGCCCTATTTAAAGTGAATGTAGCTGTCTCTAGAGTGTATCCCCAAAATGATAGCGGTAAATCGATAAGAGACATCATAGACCGCACCATATCCAATAGAGTGCGATTACGACGTTCGGACACACCGTTACGCTGAGGTGTTCCAGGCGGCGTGAGTTGTGAAACGATTCCACATTTCCTTAAGTGTGTACCAAATTCGTGACTTAAGTATTCTCCTCCACGATCTGATCGTAGGAACTTTATCTTTCGGTCACGTTGATTCTCTACCTCATTCTGAAATTCCTTGAACTTTTCGAAGGTCTTAGACTTGTGTTTCATTAAGTAGACATACCCATATCTACTTAAGTCATCAGTGAGAGTGAGAACATAATGATATCCTCCGCGAGCCTCAACGCTCATTGGACCGCACACATCGGTATGTATGATTTCCAACAAGTTGGTTGCTCGCTCCATTGTTCCGAAGAACGGAGTCTTGATGATTTTGCCCATGAGGCACGGTTCGCATGTGTCAAATGATTCATAATCGAGAGACTCTAAAAGTCCATCAGCATGGAGCTTCTTCATGCGCTTGACACCAATGTGACCAAGGCGGCAGTGCCACAAGTATGTGGGACTATCGTTATCAACTTTACATCTTTTGGCATCCACACTATGAACATGTGTAATATTACGCTCGAGATTCATTAAGAATAAACCATTGACCATCGGAGCATGACCATAAAACATATCTCTCATATAAATAGAACAACCATTATTCTCAGATTTAAATGAGTAGCCATCTCGTATTAAACGAGATCCTGATACAATGTTCATGCTCAAACTTGGCACTAAATAACAATTATTAAGGTTCAAAACTAATCCCGTAGGTAAATGTAGAGGCAGCGTGCCGACGGCGATCACATCGACTCTGGAACCATTCCCGACGCGCATCGTCACCTCGTCCTTCGCCAGTCTCCGTTTATTCCGCAGCTCCTGCTGTGAGTTACAAATATGAGCAACGGCACCGGTATCAAATACCCAGGAGTTACTACGAGTACTGGTAAGGTACACATCAATTACATGTATATCAAATATACCTTTGGTGTTGCCGGCCTTCTTATCCGCTAAGTATTTGGGGCAGTTTCGCTTCCAGTGACCCTTCCCCTTGCAATAAAAGCACTCAGTCTCAGGCTTGGGTCCATTCTTTGACTTCTTCCCAGTAACTGGCTTACCGGGCGCGGCAACATCCTTGCCGTCCTTCTTGAAGTTCTTCTTGCCCTTGCCCTTCTTGAACTTAGTGGTCTTATTGACCATCAACACTTGATGTTCTTTCTTGATTTCAGCCTCTGCTGACTTCAGCATCGAGAACACTTCAGGAATGGTCTTCACCATCCCCTGCATGTTGTAGTTCATCACAAAGCTCTTGTAGTTCGGTGGGAGCGACTGGAGGATTCTGTCAATGACCGCCTCATCTGGGAGGTTAATGTTCAGCTGGGTCATACGGTTGTGCAACCCAGACATCTTGAGTATGTGCTCACTGACAGAACTGTTTTCCTCCATCTTATAACTATAGAACTTGTCGGAGACATCATATCTCTCGACCCGGGCATGAGCTTGGAAAACTAGTTTCAGCTCTTCGAACATCTCATATGCTCCGTGATGCTCAAAACGCTTTTGGAGCCCCGGTTCTAAGCTGTAGAGCATGCCGCACTAAACGAGGGAGTAATCATCAGCACGAGTTTGCCAAGCGTTCATAACGTCTTGGTTCTCTGGGACGGGAGCGTCACCTAGCGGTCCTTCTAGGACATATTGCTTCCTGGCAGCTATGAGGATGATCCTCAGGTTCCGGATCCAGTCCGTATAGTTGCTGCCATCATCTTTCAGCTTGGTTTTCTCTAGGAACGCGCTGAAGTTCATGTTGACATGAGCGTTGGCCATTTGATCTACAAGACATATTTGCAAAGGTTTTAGACTAAGTTCATGATAATTAAGTTCATCTAATCAAATTATGAACTCCCACTCAGATTAGACATCCCTCTAGTCATCTAAGTGTTACACGATCCGAGTCGACTAGGCCGTGTCCGATCATCACGTGAGACGGACTAGTCATCGTCGGTGAACATCTTCATGTTGATCGTATCTTCCATACGACTCGTGTTCGACCTTTCGGTCTCCGTGTTTCGAGGCCATGTCTGTACATGCTAGGCTCGTCAAGTTGACCCTAAGTGTTTTCTTTGTAAAACTGTCTTACACCCGTTGTATGTGAATGTAAGGATCTATCACACCCGAACATCACGTGGTGCTTCGAAACGACGAACTGTAGCAACGGTGCACAGTTAGGGGAGAACACTTCTTGAAATTGTTGTAAGGGATCATCTTATTTACTACCGTCGTTCTAAGTAAACAAGATGCATAAACATAATAAACATCACATGCAATTATATAGTAGTGACATGATATGGCCAATATCATATAGCTCCATTGATCTCCATCTTCGGGGCTCCATGATCATCTTGTCACCGGCATGACACCATGATCTCCATCATCATGATCTCCATTATCGTGTCTTCATGAAGTTGTCACGCCAACGACTACTTCTACTTCTATGGCTAACGCGTTTAGCAATAAAGTAAAGTAGTTTACATGGCGTTCTTCAATGACACGCAGGTCATACAAAAAATAAAGACAACTCCTATGGCTCCTGCCGGTTGTCATACTCATCGACATGCAAGTCGTGAATCCTATTACAAGAACATGATCTCATACATCACAATTCATCATTCATCACAACTTCTGGCCATATCACATCACATGAACAATTGCTGCAAAAACAAGTTAGACGTCCTCTAATTGTTGTTGCATCTTTTACGTGGCTGCAATTGGGTTCTAGCAAGAACGTTTTCTTACCTACGAATAACCACAACGTGATTTTGTCAACTTCTATTTACCCTTCATAAGGACCCTTTTCATCGAATCCGCTTCAACTAAGGTGGGAGAGACAGACACCCGCCAGCCACCTTATGCAACTAGTGCATGTCAATCGGTGGAACCGGTCTCATGTAAGCGTACGTGTAAGGTTGGTCCGGGCCGCTTCATCCCACAATACCGCTGAAGCAAGAAAAGACTAGTAGTGGCAAGCAAGTTGACAAGATCCACGCCCACAACAAAATTGTGTTCTACTCGTGCATTAGAGAACTACGCATAGACCTAGCTCATGATGCCACTGTTGGGGAACGTTGCAGAAAATTAAAAATTTTTCCTACAGTTTCACCAAGATCCATCTATGAGTTCATCTAAGCAACGAGTCAAGGGAGTGAGTTTGCATCTACATACCACTTGTAGATCGCGTGCAGAAGCTTTCAAGGGGATGGTGATGATGGAGTCGTACTCGACGTGATTCAGATCACCGATGTCCAAGAGCTGAACGGACAGCACCTCCGCGTTCAACACACGTACGGGACGGGATACGTCTCCTCCTTCTTGATCCAGCAAGGAGGAAGGAGAGGTTGATGATGATACAGCAGCACGACGGCGTGGTGGTCGATGCAGCAGAACTCCAGCAGGGCTTCGCCAAGCGACTACGGGAGGAGGACGAGGTGTAGCAGGGGGAGGGAGGCGCCAAAGCAATGGGTGCGGCTGCCCTCCCCCTGCCCTCCTTTATATAGGCCCCCAGGGGGGCGCCGGCCCTGGGAGATTGAATCTCCCAAGGGGGCGGCGGCCAAGGGGGGAGGAGTGCCCCCCAAGGCATGTGGTGCGTCCCCCCCACCCTAGGGTTTCAACCCTAGGCGCAGGGGGTGGGCCTAGGGGGGCGCACCAGCCCACTATGGGCTGGCTCCCCTCCCATGTCAGCCCATGGGGCCCTCCGGGATGGGTGGCCCCACCCGGTGGACCCCCGGGACCCTTCCGGTGGTCCCGGTACATTACCGGGAGACCCCGAAACTTTCCCGATGGCCGAAATACCACTTCCTATATATTATTCTTTACCTCCGGACCATTCCGAAACTCCTCGTGACGTCTGGGATCTCATCCGGGACTCTAAACAACATTCAGTATGCTGCATACTCATATTCATACAACCCTAGCGTCACCGAACCTTAAGTGTGTAGACCCTACGGGTTCGAGAGACACGGAGACATGACCGAGACGACTCTTGGGCAATAACCAACAGCGGGATCTGGATACCCATGTCGGCTCCCACATGCTCCTCGATGATTTCATCGGTTGAACCATGATGTCGAGGATTCGATCAAACCCCATATACAATTCCCTTTGTCAATCGGTATGTTACTTGCCCGAGACTCGATCGTCGGTATCCCAATACCTTGTTCAGTCTCGTTACCGGCAAGTCACTTTACTCGTACCGTAATGCATGATCCCGTGACCAACCACTTGGTCACTTTGAGCTCATTATGATGATGCATTACCGAGTGGGCCCAGAGATACCTCTCCATCATACGGAGTGACAAATCCCAGTCTCGATCCGTGTCAACCCAACAGACACTTTCAGAGATACCTGTAGTGCACCTTTATGGTCACCCAGTTACGTTGTGACGTTTGATACACCCAAAGCACTCCTACGGTATCCGGGAGTTACACGATCTCATGGTCAAAGGAAGAGATACTTGACATTGGAAAAGCTCTAGCAAACGAACTACACGATCTTTGTGCTATGCTTAGGATTGGGTCTTGTCCATCACATCATTCTCCTAATGATGTGATCCCGTTATCAACGACATCCAATGTCCATAGTCAGGAAACCATGACTATCTGTTGATCACAACGAGCTAGTCAACTAGAGGCTCACTAGGGACATATTGTGGTCTATGTATTCACACGTGTATTACGATTTCCGGATAATACAGTTATAGCATGAATAAAAGACAATTATCATGAACAATGAAATATAATAATACTTTTATTATTGCCTCTAGGGCATATTTCCAACATCTCAAGCAGGTTAAGCATGAATAAGCAAATCAACTTGGATGGATGCAGAGAAAGGCACACACCGTTGGGTCAGCCCCGAGCGGCTCGGGGATGATGCAGCCCGAGGGGCGCCCCCAACAAGGTAAGCTGAAGACATATGCAAAACGGATACATGCTGCGGGGACAGACCCGTGCGACCTAGGAATGATGCAGCCCTGAGGGTGCTCCCAGCTGAAACGAAACTTGAGAGAAGTCACCTGATAGCATTGCAGAGCGAGTGTCGGAGTAGCTGATGGTGCATGGTGAGGAAGCCGATCCTCACGAGCCCTCCGAGCCTCGGGAGGCTCGGGTGGTCCGGGCGGCTCGGCGAGATCCATCTCCATTTCCTCCAGGAGCGCCCGGTGCTTGGCCACCTGAGCTTCCAGAATGCTCCTCATTAGGCGCTGGTGAGCAGCAGCCGCGTTCGGCAGGCCGAAGGGCATGCGAACATAGCTATGCGGTGGACCCCCGCAACGCCCCACGCGCGAAGGCCAGAAGCACTCCTGAGACGCGACTCGATTGAGCCCTGGGTAGTCGATGCAGACGTGCAGCCCGCCATCCTTGCCTGGATGGGGAGCTATGCCGGGCAGGCGGCGGTTGCCGCGCATGACTCTCGATTCCTGCAACTCCTGACCAACCTTGGTGATGAACTCCTGAGGGTTGAGCCCTCCTTGCCTTACGCCTTCCTAAGGGAAACGTGCCGCGAAGCACGCCTCCAAGTGGTGCCCGAGCGCCTCCCTCGTGATCTTGGCAAAGTCAGTGGCTCCCCAGGAGAGAGCCCCCGAGCCTTGCCCGAGGAGGGCACCGGGCGCGCCTCCTTATGTGACGGAGGGTGGCGCCCCTTGGACGGGCGCATGTCCGGATGCGACGCCTCCAGAGGTGCCTGCCTCCTGAGGCCTTGAGTCAGATGATGTCTTCTTCTTCTTGGGAGCTGCTTCAGGAAGGTTTCCACTCTTGCTGTCTGGGTCCTCGATTGACATGGCTTGGAAGGCGCGCTCGAGAGAGCACACCGCATCCTTCTCTTCATAGGGGACCGTGATGACTCCGCCACTTCCTGGCATCTTGAGGACGTTGTAGCCATGGTGAGTCACTGCCATAAACTTGGCTAGAGCGGGATATCCGAGGATGGCATTGTATGGCAGGCGAATGTGGGCGACATCAAAGTCAATGAGCTCGGTACGGTAGTTCTTGCACTGCCCAAAGGTGACAGGGAGGCGGACCTGGCCTATCGGGACAGTGGAACCATCAGTGACTCCTGAGAAAGGCTTGGTTGGTTGAAGCTGATCGTATGGCACTTGGAGATTGTTGAACGTCTCGACGGGCAGGACGTTGAGCCCTGCCCCGCTGTCGATGAGGGTCCTAGTAACTTGCACATTGCTGATGACTAGGGAACAGAGCATCGGGAGGACACCGGCCGTTGCCGCGCATTTGAGCTGATCTGCTGAGCTGAACGTAATGGCGCACGCAGACCACCTGAGAGGGCGCATGGCCTCAAGCTTGGGGAGGACTGCATTCACTTCGCGAGCAAACTTCTTGAAGATGCGCTGAGAGGCTGGGGCCTGGGCACCGCCAAAGATGCAAGCGATTAAACGCGGCTCCTGGAAGCCCCCAGCCCCCTCGTCCTGATGATGGTCATCATTCCTTCTTGGTGGTGGTGGCAGAGGAGGAAGTCCTGTGTTGCCTTGCGGGCGATCCTCTCGAGGCTGATCTCTCCAAGCCCCTCGCGAGGCTGGTCCTACTAGCGGTCCTCGCGAGGCTAGTCACGCCACCCTTGGTGAGGGCCACGGTCGTCCCATCGTCCTCCACCTCTTCCTCCGCCTCGGCCATAGCCCCGATCGTTGTGCTCGGGGCGTCGACCGACACGGCCTTCTGGAATGGCCCTGAGCTCTTGGCATTCGTTGGTGTTGTGGGTATGGAGATCGT